>OW386291.2:143309113-144700539 GCA_936432065.2 Rutpela maculata | reverse complement strand
TATACGACAACTTCTTATTTCTCCATCTTTAATCTTTACTAAAACTTATAACCAACCTTCCCTATTCCCTTTATAAGTTGTATTTGTTTTATCCTTTTGTTCTTTTGTCCTTTTGTTTCTAAATTCCATCTTGACCAATAAATTCTCAAAAACCAAAATATTTCGAACTACATCCTCTTTTAATTTCCACTACATTTTCCTGGCGGTAGGAAGACCACCAGCAGAATTGCTTCGAACGGGTTTTTTCGCTGACTTTTGTTTTCCCGTGTCAGCAACCAAATTTAAATAAGTGCCTTATCTAGTGAGTGATAATTTTTTACAGTGTTTTCTTTTAACTAGCTTTGGTCCGTGTGGACACATTTTTAATTTTATTTTAGTTTTTAACTGTGTCTGTGACAGACAGGAGTACTAATTTTAAGTTATTTGTCGTTAAACCAAGCCGGATCTGCCCCACCCAGTCCTACAATCACCGCGGCGCTGTGTGCCGTGGTCGTCTGGCTGACTCCGGGTCAGGTTTCGGGGAAGTACATACTCTGTAATGTTTTATTTAAATAAATGATTGTTGTTGTTGTTGCAATCCAAAGGTCTTGTGTTCGAATCCCAGACAGGATGTTTTTTTAATTTTTTTTCCATATATTTTTCACAAAATTTTGAATGTCCAAAAACTAACATTATTTACAAGAAAACAGCAAAGAGTATCCTATAGAATGTGTAACAATTATATAAAAAGCTCAGTAAATCGGCGAAGAGTACGTTTTTAGCTTGTTTTTTATAGAATCAACATCAAATAAAAGAAATACAGTCCAAACCCTCATTCATTTCAAAAAGGGGAAACAAAGGCAATCAGCCTTAATAACAGTTGTATTTCTATTAATATTTAAAGACTACAGCGCCTGTTGAAACATAGATTCTAGGTGGTGATAGCCATTTTTGTACATCCTTTCTCATTGTTAACCAGGCCAATTACATTTCTTAGAAGTGTGTTACCAATGTCAAATATCGCGTTTAGAGTCGTCAATCTTTCGAATGTTTGTTTTTAAAAACGAACCAACAGAATTCAGATTTGATTTAATTATTAAAACTAGTTAACTTAAGTCTAGTATATCTTATATTTGAATACTAAATGAAATTAAGTATAAACAGGTGCACGGCAAGGTCGTATGATGTCACTGTCTGGCTCTGGTATATTTTTCTAAGATTTTTATATTTTCACCACCTAATGATTCCTACTTGAATGGCGAAAAATGCGCCAAGACTAGTTAGCAGGTACACGATGTTTTAAATTCGTGGAAACTACAATGTTTATCAAAGTCTCATTATTCAGAAACACAGCGAGTACAATTCTCAATTGTTCTCCTCTACTTTATGTCACCGTCCAACTTTATACATTAATGAGTTTTAAAAAAGTAATAACGGCCCATTCGGAGATTTACTATTCATATAAAGCTAGAAAGTCATAAAATATTTACACATAGAGGCGCTATATTTTCCGCATTTAAAGCACGCTCCTGGTAGACGAAGTGCAGCAGGGGCTGTCAGATCCCAGCAGGACATGAATTTACACTCGTGAAGTCCGAGCCACGATCAGTTTCAAACAAACGGAACCCCAAGGCATAAAGCAAAGCCAGTGTTGTATCAACGGAAGTGACGATGTTGGAGCCTGTGTATTTAAAATTCATTATTATATTCAGAAAGTTAGCCAAAAGCTAGAAGTAAATTCATACTAATTAATATGTTTATTGTGAAAGTTTATTGCACTTTCCCTTGTAAAACAAGCTTTAACCGCAAAAACAATATTCTTATGAATATCTGTATTCTGGCTGAGAATCAAAAAATAAATGTTCCCAGTCACTTTATACAAAAAAAAAACACAAATCCAACCGAAGATTTTCCAACGGGAATCTCTTTATTTTGGATTCACAAATAATTTCTCAAAAGTCCATAAAGCGAACTGGACGAATACAAAAGTTACAGAAGGTCAAAGATCACGAAAATTAGATTTAGACCCTCAGCAATGGGGTTGGACTTTAAACAATAATTTATTAGAGCCAACAACTACTCTGATTCCTCTTGCACCAGATGAACTTCTCAACTCAATTTTCTGTAATTGCACAAAAGGTTGTGGCACCAACGCCATCAACTGTGGATGCAGAAAAATATAATTGCCAGTGTGTGACTCTTGTCGGGATCAGTCGTGTCTCAATACGATGTCCGAGGATACAACTGTTGAATCTGAGTTCAACGATGATGAAGCCGACCTCCTTTCGTTATTTTCGCTGAGATGATTGTTGATGAAGATGAAAATATTGAAGAAGTGGAAAAAGAAGAGATAGATGGAGACGAAGAATAAGAAGTCAGCAAAGATGAACATTAATCAACAAAATCATAATATAACTTGTAACCCATAAATTAGACTTACAGGGGACGACATCATGTAAAAAAACCTATATCTCAAAAACTATTGGTTCTACGTAAATATTGTATTGATAATTTTTTATGCAGATTTATTTCAAGAGCAAATTTTATAAAAACCAAAATTAACGTAATTATGACGCAAAAATAAAGAGAATCCCGTTCGATTTTTTTATAGGTTCATTTACAAAGTGATGGTCTAAATTAAAGTCAGAATAAAAAAGATTGTACGACTTATTTGATAGGTACGTCTCAACAAATATACACTTCACAAAAATGATAAAACCAGTAACAAATCTACGGCTATAAACAACATAAATATACAGTGTGTCTCACTTTTCATGGAACTAACCTCATATCCGAATATTTTGAAACTTTGGTTGTAAATATATACCTATAAAGTGAGTCTTTAGACGTAAATACATTTGATTTTAGTCAGAGGTGTCCGATTCTACGATGGAAACAGTGGGAGGCTGACGGACAGGATGCCCTAAATTAAATTAAATTAAATTAAAAAAAGGTATAAGCGATTTTTTTTTAGAAAAAAACTAGTAAAATATTCCTTATCAGCACCTTTAGAAAACCATTTGTACAAGATTACATCGTAGTAGGTTCAAAGGTATTTGAAAACAATTTTTTCAACTAAAAATAATTTTTGTCTACAAAACGGATTTTCAAGTGAAAAACATGTAAACAATATAACACGTAAATAATGTAAATTTTCTGAAAAACGTCATATTTACTGATGTGGTACCATTTACCACCAATGGGATAGTATCCGCCCAGAATTTCCGTTCACGGGCTGATGAAAATCCCCACTTGTTTATCAGTACTACAAGGCAATCTGTGTCAAAAGTTAACGTTTGTCGTGGTTTATAGAATAACCAGATTATTGGGCTTTTTTTCATTCCCAGATTGAATGGGGAAGCGTATGAAATTCAACCTTTCCTCAATCTGCCGCCAGATGTCAGACGAGACTTGTATTATCAACCTGATGGTGCCCCGGTTCATAATGTTGCAAGGTTGCTACTTTGTTATAAAGATGTCCAATAAGTCAGGTTAAAGTTCTAACTTACGATGGGTTGAGAGAGTTATGTTTCGTGTAAATATAGCTATGTTTTTGAAAACATAGCAGTACATTTGATAGATACCGATAACTATTGGTAGGTTCAGTTAGCGAAAAGAGTTTCTACAGCCGAATTTCTAAATTTGCTAACGTTCTTAGTGCAACTTTCTGTAAGGTAAAAAGACGTTAATTCTCCCCACTGTTCTCCCAGTTTACAACACTAATTATTTGATGAGAGTGATGAGAGTTTTAAGGATGTTACTGTCACAATTAATTTTCAGAAATCTTAATGAATGGCAGAACTTAATTTTCCAGAGCGAGTTTCATTGTATGAGTTCCATTACAAATGTATGTCCAAATTGATGCCCAATACTTTGACATTGCCTGGGGTTATTATAGGAAAATTATTTTCCAAATTTCTTAGATCTTTGCTATGTTACATGGCACGCTTGCATTTTACCTTGATTTATGTATAAATAATTTTGCCACTTCACGATCATATAGTAAACTGTGCATGCAAGTGTCATAAGAAGTTTACGTTTCAGCTGCCAAGAAAATATTGGCATCGAAGGTGTATATTGTATAACTGTTGTAGATTTTATATTCCGTAGGTAAAAACTTAGATCATTTGCGAAAGTTATCCCCGAGGAACACCGGCTAGGTGAAGAAGGTTTGAGGATAATTCTGCTTTGAAAATGATAACCTAGAATGTGACTTGATACGCTGCCTAAGCACAGAACAAATGCGGAAATGGGATCTTCACCATATTGTAGAGTATAATTTTGGTCATCCGAAATAGACTTTGACAACCTTTTTACTAGAACCGAATTTAGAGAAATCGAAGTTGTCATGCCTGAGAAGCAATTCGAAAAATACGTTCTTCAAGACATACATCACGATCTTAAAGTAAGGGTTTAAGCTACTATTACGAATTTTTGAAAACTTACTCAAAAAAACTAGAGTGCTAATAGTACTATAGATTTCTACACCAACTGGTTGCCGATCCTGAGAGACGAGGTAAAAAAAATAAATATAATTTAATGTCGCACGTGACTATATAAATACATAGACAACAGAGTGTCATGTTCGATGTGCTAAAAATCAAAGTTTTAATAACGGAAATAGAACGAATTTTTCCGAAAGGTTAACAGTTCTCTATTTTTTCAAGTTCAGCGCCCACGAAAACGGGGGGGGGAAGTATTAAAACTAAGTATTAAAACTAAGAGAGAAAAAAGTCAATTTCCCACCCCTTGGAAGGGTTGTAACGACCCCCAGGGAAACCCCCATAGAAAAACAGCAAACAGAGGTAGTTTTGAGCCTTTAAAGGAGGGGTGTGGTTAGCAAATAATCGACCAAAGACGGCAAAATTTGGCTTCCTGACCAGCACTATACTGCCAGGAAGAATATCAGTTTTAGTAAAAATATACAGGGCGGTCATCCTATAGAAGACATAATTAATAAATAAAGGTTGCCAAAACAGAAGTTTTGTGTAAATACAAACAGATATCTTATAATTCTGTTATATAATATAAGACAATATAATCGTCGATGCTCTTGTATAACTTATTTAATAATTTGAATTATTATAATCCAAAGTTCAAAAAATAAAATTTATATTTTTTTAATGTACAGCCATTTTTATATAAATTCTCGAATAAAATAAAAGTCAATTCTAAACCTTTGCAATTTCTGATTTCTTTACAGTTTAATTTTGTATACAAAGAAATACTCAGGAGTATATACCTATTGTTAAATTTAACAGTATTTCAACATTTAATGATATTTAGATGTTTTTAAAATCTATGACTGACAATTAAAACTTAAATATTTTATTAACACAACATGTCACCTATGTGTGTGACAGCAATCCTCAGGCATTTCTAACATTCCCCAACTATTCTAACTAGTTTAGGAAGTGCCTACATGTGTATAATGAGAGTAACAATCTTGGAGTGAAATCTTGTTACAGTTTACTGACAATAACGTCTAGCCAGCCGAGGAATACCTCAGCTTAAATCACTGACAACAATAAGAAAGTTTCATAAATGCAATTTAGAATCTGAAAACTTCTGAAAAGAAGTTGAAAAGTGTCTAAGAATGGGTAGGCATTTTTAATGAGGGAAGTATACGTATCTCACAGATGAGTTTAAATTACATTATATTTAAATCCTGCTAGAACCAAAATCATTCAGCTCGAAGAAATTATTTTGTATGTTTGATGAGAAATTTTATCATTATAACAAAGATTGGTAAGATTGCATATTACCTTTAATTCTTTGCTGACTTTAAATTTTTTATTTTTAATATCAAGGTCAAATCTCGCTTATTTATAGACAGACTTTAATCTATACATTTAAAATAACAGGCACTTTTCTTCTCGTAATTCGCGAGCAACTCCCACCTGACCGATTTTGCTGATTCTTTTTTAAAATTAAATCTCTCTATCCACAGATGTGTCACTGCTAACTTTTGTTTTCTTAAATTACTTCCACATCCAGTGTAACGCAAAAAAAAATTGAACATTTTTATTGTTTAAATGGACTTAGCATGTCATGAAACGTCGAGATTTCATGTTTGAATGAAAAAAATATGTCTGTCTGTCGGTCTGTAACTTCTTTTGGTGTGCACGATTACTCTGGAACGGTTTAAGATATTGACTTGAAATTTGGTACACGTTTGTATTTTAACGAGATCTGGAACTAGATTATATTTTGATCTTATTCCGTTGAAGGGATAAATGGGGGTAAATAGGCAAGTAAGGGTCCATAAAATTGGTATTTAGTATATACAGTGTGTCCCAGGATAGATGTAACAAGAGGTGTAATGGACCAAAAATTTTGGAATGGTATTTGGGGATTGAGACCTGCTTGTTGTAAAACTAAAGTATACCAAAAATGACTTGATTTGGTGTTCTACAGGGTGTTTTATAAGCAAAGTTGTAAAAATCACCACTAATAAAGTACCTTTATTTTTCAAAATATGAAAAAATTCCACTAAGAAAAGTTATTTAGAATGCAATTTTATATCTTTATACCAAATTTCAGGAATATAAAATTATATTTTTGAAACTTCCCATTTTTTCAATAAATTAGTATTTTATTTTGAACCATTCAATTAAAACTGCATAGAAATTATTTTTTGTGAATTAATATTCAAAGTTCTGTAGAAGCTAAAAGTAGGCTATGAGAAAAGCAGTGGATACACATTTATCATTTATTATTGACATATCTGTCAAACGTAGTCAATATTATCCTTAATTTCTGTTTCAAATTAACGAACCAAGCATAAAAAATTAAGTGAAAAGGGTACTCACAGTGCGTGAAAAAATTTATATTGTGCAATGCTACGGAATTGGCGGTGAAAACTCGCTAAGGGAAATGGTAAGCCAATTTAATTTGAAATTTCCAAACACTGCTTTGTCACGTACACAGGCTATGAGAATAATTAAAAAGTTTCTGGCTACTGGTAGTGTTCTTAACATGAAAAGAAAAATAAAAGCATATGATGAAGACAATGTTGGGGCTATTATAGCTCATGCCTCTGTTATAGAAAATCCTAGGATGCCACTCAGAAAGAGATCAGCTCTTATTAATATTAGCAAGTCTGAACTCCAAAGAATTTACAAGGCAAAGAAAATTAGGGCATATAAAGCAAATTATAAACATACGCTTGAAGAGGGAGATGACGGCCGTAGGTTGGATTTTTGTTTGACCATTGGAGAAAAAATCATGGAAGAGAGATTTTTTCATCATTTCATAATTTTCTCAGATGAATCCACATTCACAACCAATGGTGTTGTTTTACCTCAGAATTGTCGGTTTTGGGCTTCTGAAAATCCAAATTTTAGAATTCATTGTAGAAGACAATATTATAAAAAAGTGAATGTGTGGTGTGCCGTTTCTTATCACGTGGGAGTTATTGGACCTTATTTCATTGAGGGAAGGTTAAACCAGTACACTTATTTACAACTTCTTGAAAGATTTTCTGAAGAACATTTAAATATTTTAAGAGATATGCCTTTAGTTCATTTTCAACATGATGGTTGCCCTGGCCACTCCACAAAAATGGTTAATCGGTGGTTGAATTTAAATTTTGGAGAAAATTGGATTGCCAGGAATGGACCGATCAAGTGGCCGGCGAGATCCCCAGACCTATCAATATTGGATTTCTTTTTATGGGGTCGCCTCAAGCAGTTGGTTTACGCTGAATCACTTCCTAACGATGTAGCAATATTGAAGCAGATAATTACAAATGCCGTAAACTCCATACCGTTAGATAATATTCGAAACAGTTTTAAGGACTTCAGGTGAAGGATCGAAATGTGTGTGGATGTGGGTGGTAGCTACGTCCAATAATAAAAAAATTGTAAACATTGTTTTGTATTGGTCGATAATTAATTTATTTGTGAATCTGTTATGTTTTTGACATTTATTACTTGTTATAATTTTTAAACCTCATTAACCTTCTGTGAGTAATTGTTTCTTGTTTTACAATTAGTTCGATTAACATTATACCTTCTTACATCTCGTATATTCAATTTTTTATTTACCAATAGCCTACTTTTTGAGATGATTAACATTTGCTCCTACACAACTTTAAATATGAAGTTTTTGATATTCAACATTAAATCTGTATTTTATTTATTTTAAAATTAAAATTGAGTCTACGCCAATGAACTAAGTATAGTTCTATCTACATCAAACACAAAATCGAAACCTTCGGGTTTGGGAATCCCGCTAAATGTTTCATCCATTCCACTTTACACGCGCTTATCGATGAAGAATTTGCCACGGCCTTAATTGCTGAATGGATTTTGCGCCCATTATTTAGGTTTTTAGTGCTAATGTGTTTCACATTATCGCTGAAATGTAATAATACGTATTTTTAAATCTTCACTGTACGCATTTTCCAGTTTTGTATCAATTATTGTTTATATGTAACTGATTTTTATCTAAAGCAGCTCGTTTTTGCCCTAGCCCATTTTGTCTCTTTTGAATCTGATCTTAAGCTTAGGTTAGGAATGTAGCCTTTTAACGATTTTTCTGTTTCATGATAATACGAACATACCGCTATTAGTGTGTATTTTGAAATAATGTGTATTGTTCAGTGCATTTTGCAATAATGTATATTATTTAAATGTGGCCCTGAAAAACTACCAGCATTAGTTTTTTGATGTATCCTTACTTTCATAATATAGCTGCTCAAATCTGAAGGTCTAGAGAAAAATGTTTTTTATATATTTAATATATGCAACCCTCAACAATTGTTGTGTTTTGACTATAGGTACATTTATGCTTTTAAGTTAGACATGGAAACATAGGTTCCTTGAAGTATTAGCTCGTAATTATAAACAACCCTGTAAATAAAAATTTCAAGAGACATAATTTTGTCCAAATATAAACAAGACCACAAAGATTTGAAAATATGAAAGAAGCGTATTTTATTTGTATTAAGGTCATTAAATAGTTATTGTCTAAATGTTGGTTGTGACATTTTCTTAATTGCTTCCACATCCAGTGGAAGTATAGTAACGACAAAAAAATTTTAAAAAATTTTTATTGTTCAAATAGGCTTAGAATGTCATGAAACGTCGAGATTTCAAGTTTGATCGAAAAAAAAAATTTCTGTCTGTCGGTCTGTAACTTTTTTTGTGCGCACGTTTACTCTGAAACCGTTTAAGATATTGACTTGAAATTTGGTACACATATGTACTTTAACGAGATCTAGAACTAGATTATATTTTCATCTTGTTCCGTCGAAGGGTTGGGGGGTAAATTGGGGTAAATTTGGAGTAAATAGGTAAATCAAGCAGGTAAGAGTTCATAAAATTGATATTTAGTATAGACAAGAGAAGCTAAGGTCTCAAAAAAATTTTGGCATTAGCCACCCCCATTACCACCCCCACCCCATTATTAAAGGGGATGAAAAAAAATGTGATTTAGTGTGAGTACAAGAACCAGAAACCTCAAAATATTTTTTTACTTTATCCAATTTTAACTCAAATCAGTCGATGCATGTTAAAAAAGGTATAATAAAATGTTTATATGATAGGGCCAAAATATATTCTTCTAATGATGAAATATTTGACAATGAGAAAGCTTTATAAAAGAGGTGCTTATAAACAATCAATACCCTGAAACCTTTGTTGATAGAACTTTCACATCTATAGAAAATAATAATCAGGTATGACAAAAACCTGAACAACGGTGCACAACGTTAATTCCTTATATATACTGATTATCTGAAAAGCTACGTCGTGTAGGCAATAGATTTGATATTAGGACGATATTTCAAATGGGCAATATGTTGAGATCCGACCAGAATTTGTACACTAAAGTGCATTGCAATGCTCATAATTCACAGCAATGCATTGCTGAAGTATTTAAATGCACCATGCATTATTAAGCATTGCAATTCATCGCTGAGGCACAAAAATGCATTTGCGAAGCATTGAAATTCACTAAAATGCATCCGCGAAGTATTGCAATCCAAATATTTTACTTAAAGTGCCCGTGTGAGATTTAAGTTGAATAATATCTTTAAAAAATTTCATATAGAACCCGAAAATATCTATTAAATAAACGCCGAAATAATGTTGTAAGGTGTATGCTAAATTGTAGATGTATGTGATGTAATTACATATTTTTACACCGATGGCACGGAGCGGGCATATGAGTTTAGAATTTGATCTTGTTTGTCTGTTATTTCACAATTTTAAAACAATTGGTGGTACAACTTATTTTTGACATTGTTTCCATGGAAACAAACGGTATTTTAAGGTTAACTGTTAGAGTTCAAAGTGTGTAAAACATTTCTATTTTAAAACTAGTGAACAATTTATATTGTGAGTCAAATATAATCAATAAATGATAATAATAGGCCTTATTTTTGTGTTGTTATCAACGGTGCTGGTAATTTACCTCCAGGGTGTGACATCACGTGCACCTCACCTATTACATCCATTTTGATGCAGTATTCTGTAAATGTTAGACAATTATTTAAATTGGGATCGTAGGATACTAACCCTTTGTACTGAAACATTCTCGGAAACACCAAAGATGTATCGTCGATGTCAGTGGTTTTTAATCGAGTTTTTAATATTTAAAGTGACTCACAATGTTAGACATGAGGTTATATATTGTATACTTAGATTAGATTAAACTATATTTATTTGATTGCATTTTTGTAGCAAGCCAGGGTATCGGGTAAATAGTGATTCTGCAATAACAGACAAAATATACAAATTTCTTGTTAAAGCTATAATTTATATTGCTGCAAAGATATGTTTTTTATCTTCTTTTTCTTTTTTAAAATTACGTAAAGGTATATCCCAAGATATTCAAAAAGCTCTTTTTTGGCCTCACTCCTAGTCCTGTAATGTCTCTTTGAGCGTCGCCTAATGCCTCCTGAACAGTTTTTTCTATGTCGATGAAATGAATTTCCTTTGCCTACGAAATAAATAATTTAGTGAGAAATATATAGACACCATCTTTTTTGAATTAAATTAAACTATTTTTTATTAGTAGTTTTCGAGGTAGTTTTGAATGTCATGTCAAATAATAAAAAACTTTTCACCTAATTCTTATATTTTACGTCCTCGTCAAAATTGTTATTAAAAATTAAAAAAAAAGTGTCCATATAATATTCAATATAATCTACATCTACTTACATTTTAATTTTATTTAACAGCTTCTCAATTGTAAACAAAGTTTTTTCACAACCCACACTATCACTATCAGACTACCCCAATACACCTGTTGCTTGCTGGGAAACTGATTCACGCGCATACAGCGTTCTTCTAAATCGTAATAAAATGCACTGCTAAGCATTGCAGTGCACTAACAATGCATTTAAATTCACCGTCGGCATTTAAATGCGCCAACTATACATTGCAATTCATTGCAATGCAGAGGTCTTGTACACCAAAATGCACCAGCGGTTTACCCCTCGTTGAGATCTATTTTAACAAAAACAAAACCGCTAAATCGTGAGCAAAATTCAAAAAAACGCATTTATGGTATTCCGTGTGAGTCCTTTTAGTGTCAGATTGGGTGAGCATAGGGGTCACATTAGGAAGGATAAGATTCAGATATCGAAGATTTGCGAACACGCTTGGGAGAACTGACAGAATAAACTGGAACTCGGCAACTTTTAACAAAAGAGACAGATAGCAAGAAATCAAAAATTAAAGAATCGGCTATTATATTATTGAATGAGGATAAATGCGTGTCAAATTGTTTCGTAGATGTTTGCACAACCTGGCTGCCGGTGTTAAAAGAAGAACTGAACAAACTGAACATTATTTAAAATAAAGCTATCAAGTAGATATATCAACAGTTTTGTGTAAGTAGTAAGTATCTAGGGATACTGAATATAACAAATATATTCTTATAGCTGTGTATTTTATATACACATCACACAAACACTTAAATACGCTTTGAGAATAGAAACAGATTCGGTTTCCGTAACGTCAGCAAAATAAGTTATTTTTATATCTTTGTTCTTATTCATTATTTGTCAAAAAACACCCTCTAACTACTCCTTTGACGTAAAGGTCATAGGCGTAGAGATTATTTTCCACTAAAATACTGGCTAATTGTATTATTTTGTAGATTTCACGGACATTGTTTAGAAGAAAATATGTGTGGCAGAGCATCCTAATAAGAAACAGAAAAATTAGATAGTTATCAAACAATTTCTAATATGTATATATCTACTTAATCGATTCCAACGTTCGTGCCACGATCAATCAAAGCTTGACAATATCTCAAATAATATTAATTCAGTTTCATCACATTTCACTTTATTTTCATTTCTGCGAAATTACAATCGGGATCGATATCCTGTTTAATCTCGTTTTCTAATAACTCCTGTGATAGGCCAAATGATTTCCAAATAAAATTCATTAATAAAGCCTTGCTACGGCACATCATCCCACACAGTAAATTTTGCATTAATTATAATAAAGATAATTAATACAAATTGTTCCAGATAGTAAGTGTATTTGTTGTGTCGGAATTCGCAGATGAATCAGCTTCATTTCATGCTAGTAACATCAATCTCCCTCATCATTAATAACGTTTAACAGTTAGAATGTTTTCAGGGCGACTTCGAAATGTGGAAGTGCTGTGTGTTAATTTATCTGGCCATTGTTTTAAATGTTGTGTGAAATTGAAAAATAAACAATTTTTCGATCCGGCTTGTTTAAGCAGAACAACGGCATTAGTAGCGTTCGTAGAATGTTTTGTTTTCTCTTTTAATGTGCACCAAAACTTTTATTGTTTAGAGAATTGTTACATATTACTCAGTGCTACACGGCGAGTTATCTTGCGCCCAAAAGTGAAGTATTAAAAAATAGCATAGTACGCAGTACTTAGGTCTGTAGGCCCTTTGTTATTGTACACTTGCTACATTCCTTGAAAAAGATCAGTGCTCTCCAGAAACAACAGCAGTCCATTCCAGGGCAGGTGCCGTAATTCTTTCGGTTGTAAAAACTGTTTCTCAAGACGTCCAGACTTCGATGCTCCTCCATTTACCTCACACAACTGACAAACTGATTCGTCCTTGAACCTCACTGTATATAGGTGCTTGTTTAAGGGACATTGTCTTGTTATTAGGCCTACTATCCATATCATTTGTTCTCTATCGAGCCCAAGCAGTCACCTCTTTGCAGAGTCAGTTGATGGCCCCTGTAAGCTTGTTGGAAAACAAAATTCTTCAACGGAATAGTATCAAAATATGATCTAATTCCAGGTTTCATAATAATACTTAGGTATAGCAAAGGGCATAGCCGGGTAAGCATGGTGTGACTGCCCCCAAGCGTCTGGCGCTTATATTTGTGCAGTAGGAAGCAATCTTGGAAAGTACCAATTTCACAAAATATTAGCCCGAAAAAGGGACCGGTTTGGGGTGAGTAAGGGAGGGTTGATTTTAGCAAAACTATTTTTTTTCTAAAAAACGGCGCATTCAATCATTTTGTAAAAAATATATGTTAAAGACCTACTGAGAAAGTACTAAATAAAAAATCATGCTCAAATTCCGAAAACAGATACAGTAAAAAAAACATATGTATTATTTTCAAATTTTTTTTAGGGTAACTTATCCCTGGGGTACCAGCCTGAATTTTTTTCTGTAGCATGTCTATGGACTCACTTATGTTATATTTTTTTCCCAGTCTTGTCCGAAGATTACGCCATACTTAAAAAAAATGCCGAAGTGTGCAGTGCCGTATGCATATTTTGTGGACAATTAACTCCTTGCAAGTAAAAAAGGCCAAACTGCAAAGTAAATATGGATATCTGAGTAGTGTATACATATTAGTGACTAGTGATTATGGAGATGATGAACGTTGTAAGAGAAACCAACATAAAGCTGCAACGCTGAAAGTTAATTAGGTGCTCAATAGAGTTGACTCTTGCGCCGCAAAAATCAGTTTATAGCCGTAATGTTAAATATCATTAAGGGTAAAACCTAAAGTCAGCGGTACTATGGAGTACCTTGTCAAAGACTGTCATTATTCACATATTACCGTCGGCGGGGATAAGAGCTTGGTTGTTAACAATTTGCAGCACTAAATCGTAGCATTACTAACCTGAGAAGGATACAGATGTTAATCTTCCTCACTGTCATCTGCAATCACTGTACTCATGCTATCCTTCTGGAACAATAGGGAGAGAACTTCTGCCGGTTTAGGTATGCTTGCTAGATATCATCCGTATGAAAGGTAATACACGACAGCAGCTACATGGGAACAACATCCAACAGTTTGATACTCATTGGCACATTCACAGAAATGTCTTCTAACGCCGACACTGTGGGGAATATAGTCGAGGAAACATTGGTAAACCTTCGTTTTGATGTGACGTGAACAAACTTGTATTTTGAGTACATTGGACTGGTCCTTAGCGTACTGAAGATTAAGTGTTCCGTCTTCATTTATGACTTCGAGGTACGAAATCGTTTGTTTATATTGATACGATCCGGTAAAAAACAGTTTTAAATCCGTAATTTCTGAGAAGTCCAGTACATCTTTGCTGGAAATATCTACAAAAGACAGTTTTGCAATTTCTTTGAATATGCCAGTGGGAATCGAACTGTTGGATGTTGTTCCCATGTAGCTGCGGTCGTGCATTATCTTTCGCAAGGACGAAATCTATCAAGCATACCTAAACCGGCGGAAGTTCTTTCTCTATTGTTTCAGAAGGATAGCATGAGTGCAGTGATTGCAGATGACAGTGAGGAAGATTAACATCCATATCCATCACAGGTTAGTAATGCTACGATTTAGTGCTGCAAATTATTAACAACACATGACTGTTAAGACCAAGCTCTTATCCCCGCCGACGGTAATATCGATAGTACCGCTGACTTTAGTTTTTACCCTTAATGATATTTAACATTCCGGCCATAAACTGATTTTTGCGGCGCAAGAGAGTTAAACTCTATTGATCACCTAATTAACTGTCAGAGTTGCAGCGTTATATTGGTTTCTCTTACAACGTTCACCATTTCCATAATCACTAATCACTAGTATGTGTACACTACTCAGGTATCCATATTTACTTTGCATTTTGGCCTTCTTTACGTGCAAGGGGTTAATTGTTGACAAAATATGCATACGACACTGCACACTTCGGCATTTTTTTTAAGTATGGCGTAATCTTCGCACAAAACTGGGAAAAAAACATAACATAAGTGAGTCCCCAGACATGCTACAGAAAAAAATTCAGGCTGGTACCCCAGGGATAAGTTACCCTAAAAAAAATTTGAAAATAATATGTTTTTTTTACTGTATCTGTTTTCGGAATTTGAGCATGATTTTTTATTTAGTACTTTCTCAGTAGGTCTTTAACATATATTTTTTACAAAACGATTGAATGCGCCGTTTCTTAGAAAAAAAATAGTTTTGCTAAAATCAACCCTCCCTTACTCACCCCAAACCGATCAATTTTTCGGGCTAATATTTTGTGAAATTGCTACTTTCCAAGATTGCTTCCTACTGCACAAATATAAGCGCCAGACGCTTGGGGGCAGTCACACCATGCTTACCCGGCTATGCCCTTTCAAGTCAATACAGAGCAATCGTGCGCACAAAAAAAGTTACTGACAGACAGACATATTTTTTTTGCTCAAACTTAAAATTTCGACGTTTCATGACATTCTAAGCCTATTTGAACAAAGTTTTCAATTTTTTTTTACTGTTACTATACTTCCACTCCACTACGTGGAATCTCTAAGTTCATTAAAAAGCATTTGAGACCCAAAAGAAGGTAGGAGTAATAGTAGTGACAGTGGAGGTGGCTGAGCCGAAAGAATTTTGAGAACTTACATACTCGTGTATGTACGAGAATCCCAATTTTATTAATTCTTACTTGCTTGCGTTACCTTTTTACCCCCATTTACCCCCAAACACTTCAACGGAATAAGATCAAATTAGAATCTAGTTCCAAATCTCGTTATACTACTCGGTAGATGTACCAAATTTCAATTGAATGACAGAAACCGTTCCAGATTAATCGTACGTGCAAAAAAGTTACACAGATCGAATTTTTTTTTGCTTGCTCAAACCTAAAATCTCGCCGCTTCATGCCACTAAGCCTATGTGAACAAGAAAATGTCTGTTTTTTACTTACGTGGTTGTGGAAACAATTTTGAATAATAAAAAAGGAAAATTTTAACACATAAGGTAAATTTTAATTCTGTGAAGTACTATGTAAGGGTTAAAAGTAGGTATGTCCCTACTGTTAGCTCAGTTCAGCGTATTTAAAGCGAGACTGAAACAAAACCAAAATTAGAGATAACAAAACCACATTAAAAGCGCAAAGAGTAGCAGTAAACGAATTTTAACCCCTTAAATAATGGAACAATTTCTACGAAATTTATTTATATAAACCCACATAAAATTAACCAAGACGCAGAGGACGTAATAAAAGTTGTCAAATGAACTCTATAAAAGGAAACATTTTGGGTGACATACGACTTTCATTAAACTGTTACTTTTACAAATGTATTGTGTTTTATGTAGAGGGGTGACAGAAAGGTACGAGAAAAAGGCCTTACTATTATAAAAGTGTTACATTTTGCGTGAAAAGTTTGCACAGCATCTACAAAGAAATTCTTTGAATATACTGTGAGGAGGCGAGCAATAGAGCAAGGCTTAATGCGTTTTATTCTTTACAGCACAAAAGCTTTTATGATAAGTTCCACAATTGTTGCTTCCAACTAATAACAATGTAGCTACATATGTTGATAAATTGTTTCAAATCTCTTTTTTATGTATTGATGGATAAACCGGTAGGAAAACACATGTTTTTCTTTTATGTTGTGATCATTAGTTATAGTTATATATTAACAGTATGCTTTTTAAGATATTAGTCTTTCAGAAAAAGAACATGCAGCCGCGAGAGTGATTGTATTACCTTAAAATATTGGGAGGCTGTTCAGGTTCAAGTCTCCACTATACAAATCAAAACAAAAGAAGCCATAATCTACAACATAAACAATTAAACAATTAATTAATGTGTGCAAATAACTTTAAAATACAACAAATACATAAGACACTCAGCATACCAAAAACATAATTAGCTAACCTTATTAATCCTAAAAACTAGTGTAACAAGACTAATAGCAGCCAAGCCATTGAGCAAGTTATCTATATATTATCAAACTACAACTCGAGGCAAGCATCTGCAACACTATTCACATATCAAACTAATTTAATTTTCAATAACCGAAAGGAATAAGGACAGTTTGTGACAAATAGCAACAACTATTGTTTCAAATAGAAAGCTTTTAATTTTTTTTTGGAATTTACTATTGAGTAATTTTGAAATCGACCAGGTAAGCTGTTATACAGATTACATGCTACATACGTGAAGCATCTTTTGAACATGGCAGTGGAATATCTTGGTATAACTAATACAGAATTGTTGCGAGTGTTGAAACTATTCACATCTCCAAACCGGTTTAATTTGAGAGATAAATATGTTGGTATTTTAGACAGCAAAACCTTGTGAACCAGAGTCAGCAAGTGAACATTTCTAAGCTTGTTAAGTTTTAGGTTATTTGTTTCGGCTATCTTAAAACTGATGTGTTCATATTTTCTTATTGGATAGGAAAATCTAAAACATGAATTTTGGACTTTTTGCAATCTGTCGGAGTCAAATTTTAAGAGAGCTGGTCCATAAATCGCATCACAATATGATAATTTTGGCATATATTTAGTTTCAATTTTGGATTTAAAATTTGCCTATGAGGATAAAGTTGCTTTAGTATATTATATGAGGATTTACATAAATAATTTACATGTTTCGTAAATCGCATATCTGAGTCAATCCACAGGCCTAAATTTTTTGCCTCAGTTATAATGGTTACGTCTTCACCATTTAATTTTATTTTAAAAAATGGATTTTCAGAATCTCTTTTAGACTTTGATCCAAACAACATGAGAGATGATTTGCTAGCGTTTAACTTAAGATTATGCGCTGCCGATATATCAACCAGTTTAACTAAGTCATTATTGATTTTTTCTATGCTTGGTAAGCTATCGTCAGCGGTGAAGGAAAAATAAGCCTGAGTGTCATCAGCGTAGTTGTGTATGTTACAGTTTTTAATGACTTTGTGAAAGTCTGATATGTATAATGAAAACAGCAAGGGACCGAGTATGGATCCCTGAGGAACACCTAAATTAATATAGCGTAACATTGAAATGTTGTTACCGTATACTATACGTTGACACCTATTATGTAAGTAGCTCTTAATTAGGGTGACAGAATTAAGGGAGAAGCCGTAATATGATAGTTTATCACACAAAATATTGAGATCCATAGTATCGAACGCCTTGCTGTAGTCTAATAAAATCAAGCAGCTCGAATTAGGTCATCTGTAATTGTAGCTAACGCTGTAGTCGTGCTGTGCTGTTCCCTAAAACCTGACTGTGAATTGGGCACAATGTTATTTTGAGTGACATATTGGGTGATCTGAGTTTTCATTAATCCTTCTAAAACTTTCGATAACGTGGGGAGTACACTGATTGGTCGTAAATGGCCTAACTGTGGGATTCAGAATTTTAGCTAAAGGTAAAACGTTGGCATGTTTCCATACTTCTGGAAATACTGCAGTGGTAAGAGCACAGTTCATAATAAAGGTAAAGTGATGGATTAAATAAACGCTTATTAGTTTTATCATTCTAAGGGAAATGAGGTCAGCGCCTACTAAGTTGCTCTTAATAGAATTTAACCATTTAATTACATCTTTTTTTTCAACGCTGGTAAATTTAAAGGATAGATTTTGTGACTCTTGTGCAGTTTTATATTGTTCCGTAATATTAATTTGTGTTGCCGTTTTATTAATTATATGTGGCTTTGTTTGATTTTTCTCGTAGAATATGATTCTCTACTTCGCCTTGCCGAAAAATGCCAGGAAAATGCGAAAAAACTTAGAGAATGCCCAAAAATTTACAAATTCGAGTCTGTGATATTCAAAATTTAAACTTTTTAAGATCTCTAGCTTATTATGTGAGATTCAGGTAGTTTCTTGTAGTATTTTTCCGTAGGATACGAGGGTCATCTCTTTTTTGCGGGAAAATGTTGCGAAAAGGCGTAAAAATTAAAAAGATTCTTGAAAACTAGCCTAAAATAGTCATAATTTTAACCTTTTAAGGTGCAGAGTATATAACTAAAGATTGAGGTTATTTTTCATAGTATTTTTCCTTTGGAATACGATGGTCTACTCTGTTTTGCGTTAAAATGTCGGAAAAATGTAGAAAATCAAGAAAATGTCCGATGACTCAACACGAATGAAATATATTAGGAATCAACGTTAATAAATTGAGATTATAGTTGTTTCTCATACTTATTCAATGAAAAGAGAAGGTTAACACGGCTCTGCGGGAAAACCCCGGGAAAATTCGGAAAAATTAAAAAGTGCATAATAACTTACAATATTTTGCCTGAACAACCACAAGTTAAACCCATTAAGATACAGAGTATCTAACTTAATATCAAGTTAGATAAAATACTATAATCTCAAGCTAATAATGTTGGCTCTTATATAATGGCTAATATTTCACTTGGGAATGATGCAAACTAGATTTTGTGAGTTTTCAAATATTTTCTTAATTTTTTCGCATTTTCCTAGAAACCACATGAATTTCGCGTAATAAGCTCTGCTTCTTGAAACGTTTACATTTTGTATATTACAGGTTCGAATTTGTGAATTTTTAACCATTTTCTTAACATTTCCGCATTTTCTCGACATTTTTCGGTAAAGCGAAGTAGAGCATTACATTCTATTAGAAAATATTAAAATAAACAACCATAATCTAGAATAATCTTAAAAGTTTAACTTAGACGGACTTTGTAAATTTTCAAGTGTTTTAACTTTTCCACATTTTTCCGCCGTTTTTCCATAAAACCAATACATCATCGCATTCTACGGGAAAAATGCTATCAAGAACCGTGTTCGTTTTCCGTTGCCCAGCTTAGGCAAAAATTAACCACTTTTTATATATTATTAGGTTCTACGAATAATTATTTCCACATGGTGGAGTGCAAATATCTAAACAAATATAGCATCAAAAACGCTTTCGTTGTAAGATACTTGGATGGGAAATTTAGATGTGGAAGTAGTGATTCCTTAGGCGGCGGTTTTTTAAATTAATTTACCAGTTCCGTCCTATCAAAGGAATAATATTGAGTCATATGTATGTAACCAATGAAATAGAATACTTTCTAAAATTATTGATAAAAAATTTAAAGAATTCATCATTGCTCGACTTTCCGTGAGATATTTTTTATTCTCTAAAAATTTGATACCAAGCAACAGGGTGTAGGGAGGCGCCAGGATTAAGGGTTGTTGCGGGAGTCAGGATGTACGGTCAAGGCAGAACACCTCTGGGCCAATGCGTTGTCATGCATTCTTGAACAGGGCATGTGTTTACAACTGAGATTTTCGGGAACCTTAAGACGCTTGTCTAATGCATAATTTAATCTAAGTAATGATCACCTGCTGGATCTATAGTTATCTTCGCTATATCGAAACCATACAAATACAATGAAATGTTTCGTGTTTGGTAAAGAACAAAAATAATAATTTCAAGGTACCTTAAATACCGAGGAATGTTTTATGTGAAGTCAGCACGATGCTATTTTGTTTTAGATATCGAAGTTAAAACAAATGGCGAATTTTATTGATTACACTTTTCACGAAATATAATTTAAAAATGGCGTTTAATATCATAGGAAAAAAAATTGTTAATTGTTAATTTCGTAACTCGACAATTTCTCCTATATCTCTCAACCAATTGAAAAAAATTCTTTGATAGGTTTTTAGAGAAAACTTGATAGAATGATACCAGACTATTGAAATCAATATAAATTTTTTTTTGATCTTCGCAAAAAATTTTCTCCTTTAGTTTTCAACAGCCTAGTACCATTCTATAAAGTTGTCTCTAAAAGCCCATCAAAACATTTTTTTAATCGATTCTGGGATGTAGGAGAAATTGTCGAATTACGTTCACCGAACCGCCCACCTTAAGAACGTTAATTTGTTTATAACAAATGAACGGTTCAAGATAGAATGTTGTACTTGGTCTCAAACGAAGCGTTTTAAAAATACCGTCATTTTTCAATGCAGGTTTCTTGATGTAGGACTTACCGTTTTTCATCTAGATGTTGCGGTAGGTCTAGAGAAAAATTGCATGGATTTCTTTTTCAGCGCGTTTTGTCCTATAAGAATCGCCAAGTAACTTTTCTACAACAAAATTGCAAGATTTCAAAAGTTTCCCCAACTCGCCTATTAGTACTAGTTCTGAATGTAAACTTCTATAACTTAACTCGATCTGACTGATTCTAAATATGTAAACATATAGAAAAAGTTACCATCAATTTGTCGCGTTTCGAAGTCCGATCCAGTTAAGTATTTCTTACAGATAGAAATATAAAGTCATAATTTTAATAAACCGAGACAATATAATTTTCCCTTTTATTAAGTACTGAAGGTAAAACGGGAAGTGTCCGGACAAGTGGCTGCCGCGGACTCGATTTGAAAATCATTTGCAAGTGACGTCATGTGCACGCCAGGTCCAAACTGGTACTAGTACCGAGCCTACCTCCTATTTCATAATATGCATTTGTGGTAATATATTTTGGTCATTTTTGCGGTTACTTTATATTGGTACTAGATGGTATTTACGGCGTTCCAAGATTATACAGTCGGTCTCTCACTGTAGATACAGAGGCTAAAATCAATCGACAAATCCTCAACCGACTCAGTGCTCACGTGTTAGGTTTGAGACCAAGGAGTCCCGGGTTCGAAACCTGGCTAAGGTTATTTTTAATACGTCACCGAGACAGTAGGAGTGAACTGGTCCGCTGTTGAGTGAGACAACATGCCAATCGCTGTTATCTCTCCTGAGTTCGAGTCTCAGCTGCGGCCGGTGGCAATGTCGCGGGAATGGTTATTGTGCTGCTGTCTGTGTGTACGTGTAATATAAATGAGGCGATTAAAAAAATATTTTAACTAATATAACCTTTAAGTGTAACATTTCTGTTCCTCCATAATCCAAAATCTAATAAATGTAGCACATTAAAATTTAGATGTTATTTTCTATTTAGGAACTCAACCGTGTCTATCGTTTTTTTTTGAGAAAGTATTAGCACAAGGATTGGGTCAAGCATATTATTACATATTTCAAAAATATTTAAGTATTATTATTATTATTGAAAGCTATTATTATTAAAACTTTGTGTGACTGGCGCATCCACCATAAATTCGAATCTACATGAAGGATCAGTTTTTATGTAACAGTGTCACTCAATTAGTTAACAGATGTAGGAATAATAAATTCGTACGTTTCACCAATCAAGCCGATATCATGTAGAGATAAGTAACACAATTTAAATCATCTCCACATGATACTTTCTTGGTTTGAAGAATGTTTTTTAAAATTGTGTTTTAACTGCTTTCCTTGTCATTTCAATGACCCTCTTTAATCTAGAAGATCTATATTGGTCTGAGTAAGGGAGGCGAAGCCTTACAGTTTATAGTGGAATTCGAGCCACTTCTTGGGAATAATTTACAAAGAAAATTTTTTCGCTGTGTTTGACTCGAACCGACTTCGTTAGGTACGCTCAGGGTGCAAGATAGACGAGCTAACTACTGAGCTACCAACCTCCCTGACGAAATACATGCCAGGGATAATGTTCAGTATTTGTTGTCTTTGTGAAAATTAATTCACTACCATCATGAATCGCATTTATATTACTTGATATGTGTTTTTTTTTAGATAAAACGAAGCCGACAATTATTTTTTATTTTCATACACAGCACTTGAGATTTTAACGTATTTTAAAAAGAAGCATTTAATAAAAATAGGACTGTGGATATTAAGCAAATGAGACTATCCCATTTGCCTAATACATATATTAATGTTTCTCCGCTTTTGAATACCAAGCAAAGTATATACTTAAAAAAAAATAGAAGTCATTTAATGTCCATAAGATGAGTCTGCTAGCTACATTCAATAAAACGTGGACTATGGTCGTTACCGAATCATCTGGGACCCCCAAACTAGACCTATGGGTATTAAATCGTTTCCTCCGATCCAATTACGGCCACAATCTTAATTGCTAAAAAAACAAAGACCCTCGTAAGATTAATATTATCCATTAAAGGTCTTAGAAGACGAATACCATAGAGGGAGGCATCAAATTATATTAGTTTGGTTAATTTTCTACTTATCAACAAAAGACAGGGCTTGAAACATCTCACAAAATATGAAATTCTGTTTATACACGTTTAATTTTTAATAACAGAAAAATCAATTTAGAAATATTCGAATAGTTAGTCTCCCTGATAGTAATTATTATAACAATGCTGCATCTCTGATATAGATATTTTCAAAGAGAATTCCACAGCTATTTAAGAAAAGATGATTTACATTTGAATATTATTACAATTTATCTGTCAGTTAGTCTAGGTTTCAAAATAGCCTATAGCCTAGCATAGCCTATTTTTCCGCTCAAATAAACACTTTAACTGTAGTATATATTCTTATCCACGAAACGGTATGCTTATTTCATCAAAAACTAAATACACTTGAGCGTGCAGAAAATCGCCGCATTACTCGCCAAGCAAATAATATTAGTCTACCCATACCATCTCTACCAGTTTCACAAGAAATTCTCTAATTTATAATAGTAAGAAAATTTATAATCGTCTCCCAATGGCATTAAAAAAAAATATCTCTGCTAATACACTATTTAAGAAGGCTTTAAAAAAATTCTTAATTAATAAACCCTATTATAATTTGTACGAGTACTATGACGATACATTTCAATGTGTTTAGTTCACTACCATAGTTTATAATTTATAAATATACAACTTTTATCGTATGTTTGTGACATTTTGTTATATTACTTCCACACGCAGTGGAAGTATAGTAACGACAAAAAAATTTTTAAAAATTTTTATTGTTCAAATAAGCTTAGAATGTCACGAAACGTCGAGATTTTAAGTTTGAGCGAAAAAAAATTTCTGTCTGTCGGTCTGTCTGTATGTCGGTCTGTAACTTTTTTGTGCGCACGTTTACTCTGGAACCGTTTGAGATATTGACATTGACATTGAAATTTGGTACACGTATGTACTTTAACGGGATCTAGAACTAGATTATATTTTCATCTTGTTCCGTCGAAGGGTTGGGGGGTAAATTGGGGTAAATTTGAGGAAAATAGGTAAATCAAGCAGGTAAGAGTCCATAAAATTGGTATTTAGTATATACAAGAGAAGCTAAGGTCTCAAAAAAAATTTTGGCGTTAGCCACCCCCGTTACCACCCCCATCCCACTATTAAAGGGAATGAAAAAAAATTGTGATTTAGTGTGTGTACAAGAACCAGAAACCTCAAAATGTTTTTTTTCTTCATCCACCCCCACTACTATCCCCTATCACCACCCCCACCCCTCTACCGATGTGGGGTACCGTTTTATAGGTTTTTGAGGTAGAGGATTTCAAATATTATATTATTAAAGTTCCATAAACTATTATTTCCACATACAAAATTTTTTCGTTACCATGAGAAGTGGGACACACTGTATATGCTGCATATTATTATTGCGCCTTTATTGTTTTTTTCATGATGTTATTAGTGCATACACTGTTAAATGTGGGAAAAAAATACTCCAAATCCAAGATTCATGTTTCTTTATTCAAATTCTTCATTATTATAATGCTCACAGAAACGAAGGTTATATCTTACCTACCAGATACTTCTCCAATACCTTAAGTATCACTCGTAGAAAAAAAATTATAATATTATGTTAATTATTGAATTTTGAATAATTTTCAAAACATTCGTTTCGTCTGTCTGGCCGTCTGCTCGTCACGTTTCTGGTAAGTGTTTCAAACAAATCGATCAGTAAATATATGAGTTATCAAATATTTTAATAGAAACATATTTACATGAAGACGGCTGCGACTTTTGATAAAATGCTATAAAAATACTGGATGGTATACTGGTGAAGCTACTGGTTGGCTAAAATGGCATCATCGAAATATGCGCGAAATGAAAAATGTAGCAATTATACCTGTGAAGTTAACATATTTTTTATAAAAAACTACGAAGGATATGCTACAGAATGTGAAGAAATTGTATAAAAATTTCAATACCACGGTGAAGAACATAGTGTTTACATTTAGTTTTTAATTCTATTATATTATTTGCAAAAATGAAGGGTGTGTTGTATTTGGCAGACACTTTTCTAAAGAATGAAAATATTCATAGTGTTATGTTAGTCATAAAATTCCGAATGACTTTTAGCACAATAACTTAAAGAAAAGTTGTTCGAATTGATATTTTAAAAAATAAATTAATGTTAGCTAAAGGAAGAATCATATTATTTATAAAATCCATCAGTAAATATAAAAGCAGTCAAAATTAAAAATATTAGTTGGCCGCTCAATGAATATCTAGAGGAGGTGCTGCAGACTGCTGCATTAGATCCGCCTCACGACATTCTATAAGCATGATTTTTTTCACAATCTTGCATCAGTTGTGAATTTTTACTCATATTTTTACGTTACGAAAAAAAATTTTTTCCGATAAAATCTGAAAAAACTCAAGTTTATAGGAAAAAGGACAGACGAATCCAATGGAGCAAATAGCAATTCGATATCACTTAGTTAATAAGACATAAACCGTCAAATTTTTAAGAAGTGGATATTTGCCCGCCAATAACTGCAAAATTGACGGAGGTAAAATTCCGAAAAATAACTCCTATAGAAAAAAAGATAGGTAAACCGAATGGTACAAACAGCAGCTGCATATCTCTTTTGCGAGCCTTGAGAATTTCAGAAGGTATATGTTAGTAAGATGATAGCTAAAATAAATAAAGGAGATATCGTACTGTGGTTTAATCCATTAAAAAAGGACAATGTTAAAAAAAGGCGAAATATCTCGGGAACACATTAAAAAACAACTCTTATTTGAGATTGGCAATGGAATTGATACTAGTCTAAATACTAAGTTTCGATAAATAAGCAGAAGAAGTAAGAAAACCAAATTCACCCCCTCAACCCTCCTCACTATTCCCTCACCACCTCTAAGAAGGTTGTAAGCTACTATAACTACTATATAGTTATTTACATATTTTTAAGAAAACCAGAACACCTCATTGAGTGGTTGCTATCAAAATATAATAATCTATAATAATAATCTGAGTACACTCATACCTAAAAGAGGCGGGTCTCACCTTCTCAGGGATATTGATCACTTTTAATGACAAGAAAAATCCTAATACTAAGTTGGATGTTTTTTATCATATTAAGGTGACTTGGCCAATTCAGATCACTGAATCTTTTTTACTCCTCTAAGGAGGTGTAGGGTGTCAATATCCCCTTTAAAAATGTTGCTTGATTTTTTATAGTAAAAAATTATTTAGTTCTTTAAACAATGGGACTTTTGATTAGTTTTTATTACAGCAGAAATCCTTCATTACCTTCATTCTTACACATCATAATAGAGTAACTCAGCGACTTCAAAAAATTATCCCTAAATACTTATTGAAAATATATAATAGTAACGTATCATTTACCCCTCTTGCGGGAGGTGGGGATGTGGCATAGAGATTACTATGTCAGAAATATCTCAGAGGTTTTGCCCCCGACTAAGGTACAAACTACTCTATCCTAGCCATGTAGGCTCTTGTGGTTAGCACTCTTTGTATTTGTATTTATTATAAAGTTGAGGATAGTATATTTTAGAAAATTTTAGTGAAATAATGACAGACGACTATGTAACACTTGTCATATTTTCAATAAGCATTTAGGGATAATATTTTTTGAAGTCACTAAGTTACTGTATTATGATAGAAATCTATGTAATGAAGGATTTTTGTTGTAATAAAAACTAATCGAAAGTCCCGAAATAGTTACTCCCTCCCCTTTCGTGGGTAGATTTGGAATTTAAGAGGGGCCTAAAATTAAAAAAGATTCCCATTCTAACAAACACTTTACCATGGATGGGTCAAAAAGCCTCTTTTTTAACATTGTTCTTGAGAGAGACTTTTGATAGGATGCTACTACAACAATATTACTGTATAGTATATTGACGAACATCACCGGAAGATAGTAAAATTAAAACTATAATAATTATACTTAGAAAGTTACCTCATTTACACAAAACTGTGAAAAGTATCACAGAAAGTGCAATAATTATATAAAAACTTCAATAAACCAGTGAAGAGCATAACATTTACGTCCAGTATTTATTTGTTCGATGTTTTCACATTAAAGGCAGTTCTCATAATTTTTTCTCCTATGCTATAATAATACTAAAAGCATATTTGAGATATTGCTAACGAAACATAAAAGCCTCAATATAAAAGCTTCCCATCCGAGGAAATTGGTAAATAATAAATGTTTTACATAAATGAGGAAGTAGGCTTGGCTTTGTAAATAACATTTGTAATAAACATTTACAAAGAACGGTAAAATCGGGCAAAGATTGAGTGGCGTAAAAATAAGAATAAAGTACAATTTGAAATACAGTAAAGAAATAATGCTTTTGGATAAAGCTAAAATGGCCCTATAGAGGAGTTCTGCTGGTTCCTTAACATTATTTATATCGAATAACAATTTTATAGCCATGATGTTATCCAGAACGTTTTTTTTACCATTCTATTTTGTAACAAAGTATGGTAGCTTAATTAAGGAATTCATTAACTTGAAACAAAAGAGAATATATTGGTTTCTCGTTTTTCGGAACAGAAATTAATTAACTCATTTTCTTCTCTATTGATTGCTCAACAATTCCTTAATTTATAATTTTCTAGAAGTTTATGTTATGATACTTTTCCAAATTAAGAGTATTTCTAAAACCGTAAATATCGCTAGTAGAGAAACAATTTTCATATCATCGCGTTAATGACCAAATTCTGAATAACCTTCAAAATACACTGAAAAAAGTACCTGTGTAATTTTACGTGCTTCTTTATGTAGTTCTGTGACCAGTGATAATGACTAGAATTTCACAGACTGGATGTAAATTACATCACTGTTGTAATAGTTATTTATGTATCAAGGGAATTACAAACTTACAAACTCACGACTTACAAACCCTCGGGCCAGAGGCCCTCGGGTTGGAAAATATATGAAAATATTTTTTAAATAAATGTTATAGGCCGTTAAAGAACAAACAATACTTTTTTTGAAGTTTTTCTCTAGCTTAAAAAGTAGCTGAGATATGAAATTTGTAATATGTAGGGACACGAGCAAAGAGAGTGAAAGCTGTAAATATGTTTACAGAAATGTTCATATATCTATCGACTGCCACACGCTGTTATGCTTAGATATATTTCTACACGTATGTACATTTGCGCGAGTTTAAAATATATAAAATTTTTAAATATATTTAGTATTCTCATAGGTTTTTTTCAGAATATTGTTTTTATTTTTATATCGAATTTATGTTTTCTTTTTATCTTGTTATTCTTTTACGAATTGTTTGATTTTTTCTATTAGTATTTTGTTTCGTACAAGGATTGTTTTACTTTTATTGTTGTTTAGGTTTAGGTTTATTATTGTTTAAGGTTAATCAAACCATTTCATTTCCACATTTTACCCGTCATTATGGAAGATATTTGTATTTTTTGTCAAATTCCATTATCCGCGGAGGAAATGGTAGTCGTGAAAAGAGGATTAGACACGATAATTTCAAGAAGCATACAACTTAATGACGATATTCATAAAAAAATTATTTGTGAAGAACTAACAGTTCACAAAAATTGTAGAAAAAATTACACTCGTAATAAAACCAAAGCAGGCGCCTCTACTAGTAAAAATAATTTCACAGCAAAAAAGATAAGGGCACCCAGTGAATCATTTGACTTACACAAAAATTGTATTATTTGTGGAGAAATAGCCGACGTAAATAATGAAAACAAAAAACCAACAAATTTACGACGCCGTATTCAGTTAGTGCAAACTCTTGAATTTAAAGAATCTCTGATTTCTCGCTGCCGAGAGCGTAATGATATCTCTGAAAATATTTTATAGAATTAAAAATGTAATTGATTTGGTTGCAGCTGAAGCAAGGTATCACAAAAAATGTCTAACCAAGTTTAACTTGAAGAACTTGGAAAGAACTAAACAGACTGATACGCAAAAGTGCGATACATTTCAGCAACTCATCGAATCTTTAAATTCAAACAGTGAAATCCAGTGCACGTTAGCAGAATTAGAAGACAAATTAGAAATTTAGTTAGTTTTTTCTTACCATTTTTATAAAAAAATATTTTCTGAGCAATTTAAAAAAACCAGATTTTTTTTCAAAAAATTATGAAAATTTTCATTATTGAAAATGGGTACGGAATGAAAAATAATTATTTTAAGAATTCTAAAAAATTTGAGCATGGTAGAAATAATATGTATTAACAATATCTAGAAGGATTTCTAAAAAAATTGAATTAATAATAAATTAGAGCAATAAGGCTAAAAAAAAATTGCGCCTACATTTTTAAATGCACTACTTCTTTGTAACTTTTTTGTTTTCTTTATAAAAAGTCGTAATACGTCTCAATCGAAAGAAAACTTCATTTTTACAAGCATAAAATTTTTTCTCATAGTTGTAGATTTTGAGTAATTTTAGATTTTAACGTCCTACATTTTTTCTGAACGTTTCGGCGCCATTTTGAAAATGTCATATTTCCAAAACTAAACATTGAAGAAAAAAAAAAGAAAAATACCATTCAATTTATAAGCTTGTAAAAGCTTTAATTTTGCACTCTTGCATTTTTTAATTAAAGTCCTCAGTTTTCGAGTAATTTTAAAAAAACCTCTAGGAATACTGATTTTAAGGGGTGAAAATTAAAATTTTCAGTTCGCAATATCTTGAAAATGTGCATTTTAGCAAAAAAAAGTATAAGACCTTTCTTTCTTATAATTTGGTTCTCTATGAGATTGTGTGTATTTTTTGTTTTTTTTTGCGACCACCTCTAACCAAAAAGCAGGAAAAATGACAATATAGATTTTTATATACATACTTTATGAAGCATGTTGAAGAAAAAAATTTGGAAATTCATTACATCGTTTTCGGACTGGGATTTCTGTACTAAGATAACGAGATATTTTTTCTATTTAAAAAAAATTATAAGTAGACAAAATTTAAGTAAAAATTTTGATTTGGGGCGAGCGTAGAGGCGACTTCAATGTGAATATCAGTCGATATTCCGTTGAAGCAACGTCGAGCGCGGTTAGTACTTGGATGGGGTCCCATCTTGGGAAATACAGCGTTCTCGTCCCACCTTCTAGAGGCTTGTATATCAGTGTATACTCGGAAGTTACATAATTTCAGACGAGGATTACGTAGTGGATATACCATCCTTCGGAGGGGATGTAAAGCAGGCGGTCCCTTGTCTATTAAATGTTAGGCAAGTAAAAGATCCCTACTCTTCTTAAGGGAAGAGGTTCGGCAAAATTTCCAGGTTGGGGGTAGCTTGTCTCCTGGCGTCGGTGATAGGCCCTGGTAGCGGAAATAGGCCGACGTTAAATAGTTAAAAAAAAAAAAAATTGATTTAGCAGTTTTACCACCCACTTCAAAGCTATTGAACAGCATGTTTATAGGGTATATTTTCAGGTACAAATATGGCTTAATAAGGAAATTAATTCATCTGAGTGGGGCTGGGAATTGAAAAACGATATAATCAAACCCGTATCAACACATTTGTCAATTTTACCCGAAAATATATTGAAACTTCTATATTGTAACTATAATTATAACCGATAGCGATACTGAAGATAAAAATTAATTATTATTTTTTTCCGTTTACCTCCTTATTATTATTATTTATTATCATTATTATTATTATAAACCATCTACTTCTGAAAACTGAGCTTGGTGGTAGTCATTTTTGTTCGGGGTTAATTGTGCTGTGACTAAAATTGCACATTTTAACTTTTCAATTTTAATTTTAATGCTACTAACATATACGGTTTTATAATAATTAAAATGTTCTATCTCCGTTATTTTTAAAGCTATAAAAGAGATTTAAAAAACCTTCTGTTTGTTTATTGATGATGACCTACAACTTTTATTTAAAGCATATTTTCATAAACTCTACAATTTTCTTTCGGGGCGAGCGTAGAGGCGACTTCAATGTGAATATCAGGCGATATTCCGTTGAAGCAACGTCGAGCGCGGTTAGTAATTGGATGGGCGACCCACCTATCTTGGGAAATACAGCGTTCTCGTCCCACTTTCTAGAGGCTTGTATATCAGTGTATACTCGGAAGTTACGTAATTTCAGACGAGGATTACGTAGTGGATATACCATCCTGAGGGGATGTAAAGCAGGCGGTCCCTTGTCTATTAAATGTTAGGCAAGTAAAAGATCCCTACTCTTCTTAAGGGAAGAGGTTCGGCAAAATTTCCAGGTTGGGAGTAGTTCGTCTCCTGGCGTCGGTGATAGGCCTTGGTAGCGGAAATAGGCCGACGTTAAATAGTTAAAAAAAAAACAATTTTCTTTTTAATCATATAAATAGAATTTTCCAAAATTTTAATTTTCAGTTAAGTCAGTTTTTTACCACATAGACAAAGTTTAGTAAAATGTGTAAAATATATGTTAAAGCCACATTCTTTGGCTACAATCATCAGTATATAGAAAGAGTGGTTGTTTTATTGCTTTTCATGCCGAATCTTAGATATGGTAGGTGTATGAAAGAAGTCGACAAGTCACCGTAGGGGGAGTCTTGTTGATCTTCCTTTTTAGTCAGACTTGCACCAATGGTATATGAAAGAAACGAATGTTTTCTTTGAAAGTTATCTGCTGAATACCCAAAATAATATTTTTTAACAATGATGTAAGCAGAAATAATAGGTATTTATTTACAATTATCTGTTTAGAATATTGAAATCGGCTAATAAATAAGGCAAGGAACAGCCACGTCAAGATCTTTCGGAAAGGCGGGAAACTGACGTTGGATTCGTGATCACAGCGATCCAAAAAACGTGATATGTTTCATCTCTGACTCAGAATTTCTTTTTGTGTGGCGGTGTAATCCTTGCCATATTCGAGCAATATACAAAGATCGGCTTCAACATGGTTATTGAAGATCCTCGAATTGGATATTAAATTTTAAGCAGTACAGTACGTAGCGAGTATTTCAAAAATAAATTAATTCAAATCGGTTGAGATTTGACTTGTAGGCAGATTTTCGACCAAAAATTATTTATTCCATTTAATTCCTTCACTTGGCTTAACTGTTTGCTCTACTGTTTACTCTCTGGTCCACTATAAACGTAACCCTAGAATTGGGTGATGAATTTAAAATTAAGGCGAACACGCCAGTAATAAAAACGCGTATTGAAGATGTGAACGAATAATGTAATTATAGATTTGTGACCACCTTACATTTGACGTAACTTCGATAGAACTACAATGGAACAGTCACGCCGACACTCTTCAGAAAGTAGACATGCCATTCGCATGGTTCGAATTAGTAATTCGTTATTATTACAATCCACGGTCATTATTTTATGGCTTGTAAAACAGACATGCATATTCGCTCAGCCTCTTACTTCGAATTCATGTTCCCAGACATAAATTGTCAGTTGATGAAAACTTCTTACTGCTCCCATTTTAGTCATGTAATGTCTCGCTTTACTAATTATCTAATCACGGGAGACTTAGAACTTTGGAAACAAGGCATGATAGATAGTTCGTTACATTTGACAGTTTTGCCTCAGTCCTTACATGCTTATACATATATGGGTACCTTGTATAGTACCAAATTTCAAAATTACCTTCAGCAAATAAGTAGCGAACTATATTACTTTAACCTGTGTAACTAAATCTCAACACTAATTATTAATTAGTTTATACGGAGAGGAACAGAACACCGTATGTCGATAAAGACATGTTGAGAGTTATATAGCAAAGCTCACGGTTACAAGTTGTGTAGCGTATTTTGTGTATATATTTAGAAGCATATACCTAATAAACTACTTACCGCTAGTTACAAGCAAACACGAACACCGCCATGGTATTGCAAAGATAGTATCACAAATAACAGGTAGGAAATACGAACGAAACAATTACTTGAGTAGATTAATTAAGCGATAATGTGCAAAAGGAGTTCCTCCTTCTGGTATTTAGCAAGGTATGTACTGATTTAATCTATTTATTATTATACCGGGCGTCCAAAATATATGTTTAAATTTCTTGATATTTAATTGTTACTTTTTAAATTTTTTTAAAATGGAATGCCTATTTTTTTACGTGGATGAATAAAGCATACAATTCACCACATTCTAATATTATACACTTTATTATACTCTTTGCAAATACGAAAACGAAGAGTATATTATTGCATTTGATCTGCACATTTCTAAAACCGTAAATATCGCTCACAGACAAAAAATGTTCATATCATTGTGTTAGTGAACGAATTCTGAACAACTTTCAAAATGTCCGCCTGTCCGTCCATTCGTCTGTCCGTCCGTCCGTCTGTCCGTCCATCCGTCTGTCTGCCCGTCACGTTTCTGGTAAGCACGATAACTCAGGAAAGAAAAATCCGATTATATTGAAATTTGGCCAGTAAGTTAGCGTTAGCTAGAGGAAGAACCTATTGTTTTGAACGAAATCAATCGGTAAATAAAAATGTTATTAATGATTTAAATTTGAAAAAATTTTTGATGTAGCTTCGGCTAGACTTCGCCCTAGGTATTGTATTAATGTATAATACTGAAATAAAGGCAATTTATTATTATTATTATTATTATTATGTTTTTGTAATTGAATAGAAATCTGGTGGATTTCATTTTAATTCTCAATATTTATATATTTTACAAATATACATCTCATAATGTAATATACGACCGTGATTTTAGCTCGTCTTATAATGTAAAAATTTACATTTTTTTACCTGTAAGGTGGTGGTGTAGTTCTTACGCTTTTGACTCGGAGTCCAAGGGTCCAGGGTTCGAAACCCGAATAGGGTTTGGTATGTTTTTTTTAATTTTTACTTTATTTTACACTGAGTCTTTTACCAACTAAGTTCGTACTATAAAATTAAAAATATCTAAAACTAACAATATTTACAAAAAACTGCGAAAAGCATGTGTAACAATTATATAAAAAGTTCAGTGTATAACACATCAACATTTATACGAGTGAAACACTGACGAATCCTTTCCATCATATCTTCTCGAGTCGTTGGTTCTAATTTATAAACGTACGACTTCACAAATGCTCAAAGGAAAAACTCCATTGAAATCAGGTCGGGTGGCATAGGAGGCCATGCAATCGGACCTAACATAATTTAATAAAATAATAATGTAGATATAATTTAAATTTATTAAAATATCTGACCTCCTCTTCCCATCCACCTTTCAGGAAACTGGTTACTAACGGCCTGACGAACATTTCTACTAAAATGTGGTTGGTGCACCATCAAGTTGTAACCACATATTTTTTGCAATATATTCAGGAATATGATCGATCATTTGTGGGAAAGTATTCTGCATAAAATGCAAGAAGACTGCTCCATTCACACTTCCATAAAAAAAGTGAGGACCAATAACATAATCATGTACAAACAGTTAAACTCCAGTTGTGCTGGTAATGGTTTTTCTGTACAATATGTGGGTTTTCTCTGTCATAATAATGAAAATTGTGCCTGTTCACAAATCCATTGCGATGACACGTTGATTCATCCGTGAACACAAATTTGAAAAATTCTTCATTTTCTCCAATTTGGTTTTGTGCCCACTGACAAAAATTTAATTTACAATTTAAATCCACATCCAACTGTACTCCATAGGGGTGAAACTTATTTATACGGAGACATAGGGAAACACTAGATTTACTGACCTCTAAATCCTTACTTAACTCCCGAACACTTGCCGTAGGATTTTCGATTACCGCTAAAGTTATAGCCAGCTCATTTTCTTCACTTAGTACATTTCGTCGTCTCGCCTTCTCTTCATATGCAACACTTCCAGTACGTTTAAAACGTTCTTTGAAATTTTCTGGAGACCTCCTTCTATCGGGATATATTTGACAATACACTATTGATGCCAATAAACAATTTCCATTACATTCACCAGTAACATATAATTCGTATTTTTAAATATTACTCAACAATATTCATTCAGCTTAAGCACGATGATCTTAAACTCCTTACAGAAATGTCATAAAGTGAGAAACAAACGCAAAACGAAAGACCAAAGAATATATTTTAAAGCTAAAATAAAGAGCACCTCAATTTACGCAAAAATTACTTGAAATAATCATATCTCAAAAACGGTTTGAAATAAAAATAAAGCGTATCATACTGAAATGTGGGGAATTGTATGCTTTATTCATCCATGCAAAAAAAATATAGGCATTCCTTTAAAAAAATTGGGAAATTAAGTAATTATCAAGAAATGTAAACAAATATTTAGGACACCCGATATGATAATGATTTATTTCAAAAATGTTTTTCAGTAAATACATCATTATCAAATAACACCCCGCATTTTTAGAAAAAACAATAAATAAATCGCGGAGATATGGCAGTCAAAGAAATGTTTATAAATTGCCAAAAAAAAAAACAAGAAAAAAATCATACCTTGGCAACGCTGCAACCGATTGGCAAAATATTTTAGGGTGTAATATAGGACCCTTGGAGACTTAACTGGCGGCAAAAGAAGACAGGGTGTTCGATTTAAAAAAATATACTTTCTTGTTTAACTCGTTTTTGTGACACCTTGTATAATTGAAAATTTTACGTTGTAGTAGAGATGAAACATTGAAAGTTTTGTTAAGAAAGCTTTTTTATAAAGTTAGCCGTTTTTGCACAATCTTCCGAGGGAGCACTAACTGGGCACCCTGTATACACTTTTATTAGCGAATGAAATGGAGAATTTGAAAGAATAAATAAATATTTTTAAAAATGATTTATATTTAATTTTAGATGTAAAATGTCAAGCTCTTTGTATTTAAATAAACTTATTTTGTTAACGCAATGGAAATGGAAAATAAACATCTACTTGAATCAAATTAAAATTAAATTTTGGTACAATATATGTCTACATTAATGAAATAAATTACAAGACTTCAGTCTTTGTAGCTTACAAAACTTCCGATTTATCAAGAAGTTGTATTTCGCCTTCCACCCACCAATAGCTTTAATTCCGTTAGGAAATAATTTAGGGCTAAAGTTAATTAATTAAAATAATTTACTTAATTTTTCACAAGGAATCACCTCTTGAAATTGAGCCGCAAAGTTTACAGACACCCTGTACGGGGTGTCCAATAAAATTAAACTTTTTATATTTCGCAAATATTAACCAATTTTGTAATTTGATAATTGTTACACATTCTATAGGTGTTTTATGATGCGGTTTTCGAGATTTTCTTGTAAATTTCGTCTGGATTAAACACTTCATTATTACATTGAACCAAGACAGAAGACATTGCACATTGACACCTTTTGCATTTTTTTACAACATTAATATATTCCGAAAATATAAAAAAACAATATTAGATTTTTATCTGTAACATTAGATGATCCATGAACGAATTGAAGGAAACCGGTTTGAAGTTTTTTTATATATCTCATATTCCTAGAGACACAATTTTGTTCTGAAAGTGTTGCATTGTAACCTAATTTTTTGCTTTTGTTTCAGATTCATAAATCCACAAATGAAACTAGAGCCACATAAGCCAGTTATCAGAAATATTACAAAGTAGGTATTACGTAATACTCCAGTGAAGCAACGTGCAGCGCGGTTAGTACTTGGATGAGTGACCCATCTTAGGAAACACAGCGATCTCTTCCCACCTTCTAGCGGCTTGTATATCAGTGTATACGCGGAAGCTATGTAATTTTAAGACGAGGATTACGTAGTGGATATACCATCCTTCGGAGGGGATGTAAAGCAGGCTGTCCCTTGTCTATTAAATGTTAGGCAAGTAAAAGATCCCTACTCTTTTTTTTTAATCGTAGATATCTCAAGGTTATCTTATTATTGAACCTTGTATCATAGCTCTATGAACAATGTAACCGTTTATGTTTTCTTTAACATATATCAAGCACCTATAGATACAAAAAGAAGAAACTGTCAATATTCCAAGTCTTGAAATCGATCTTACAATACGTCTCTAAATATTCTATCTAAATGAGCTGTATTCCCCAGTTAGAATTGCATAAGGAAATTGGAATCATGAAAAATAGGCTGCCCTAATGACATTTAAGGATACTTCCCCTATGAGATTGTCTATCTTATAAACACTCTTTGCCAGTTTTTTTGAAACATAGTCCACAAGTTGGTCCCAACACAGTTTTGGATCAAGAACTACTCCCAGAAATTTTACATTATCTGGGTTTTCAATATAACGAGTAGAAAATACCATATTTGCTGTTTTGGTATCATTTAAACATAAGACATTGGTTTGAAACCACTCGGAAGTAATCGACTGTGTTTTTAGCATAATATTTTCCAACTCAATTTGGTTCTCATTACAATTTACTTTAGTAGCATCATCTGCATGCAACCCAAATTTAGTATTTAAAACATATTATGGTAAAATCAAGAATAACAGAGGTCTAAGGACGAATTCCTGAGGTACTCCATGATCTATACCCGCTATTGTTGATGTTATACTGTTATAAGCAGTGACCTGGTTTCTATTTTCGATTTCGAAAAAGTTATTTAACTTTTAAGTAGTTTTAATGACCTTGGTATTGCACCATATTTATTCAATTTTCCTAATAATATATTAGAATGAAATATAGAACAAGCTTACGCAGCACCGAATATCAGGAGTGTTGAGAATTTACTATGTTTCTGCTATTGTCCAAGGTGCAGTACCAAATGGTGACAGCATATGATGTTGCAAGTATTACTATGGAGTCATTTATTGTCATGGTCCCATGATATCGGAGTCCCAGTACTCACAGGTGTATCTTCTAAATGATCGGAAGATTTTCATAGAACAGTTTGATACATATCGAATGTGCTTATTGTAATTTGGGTTTCGATCCAGAATTAGGCCAAAGTATTTACATTCCTCCATCCTTTGTATTAGAACTCTACGTTACTGCACACATATGCAATTTTGAAAGTGCTGTGAATGTTCTAAGTTACCACGACCATAACAACATCGAATAGAGCACTGATCTAGCACAAGTCGACTACTCAATCAACACGCAGTTATTACAACCAAGCAACGAAGTATGAGTTGGTTGACGTATGCCAAGACACAAAGTAAAGCTGGGATCCAGATTAAACTACAGACCAACTACAGTACAGCTCACAGAAAGTAGCTTGGCAGGTGAAATGCACAAGGAAAGAACAGAGATAGATATCTGTTAGAAAGAGATGATCGGATATTAAGTATGTTGAAGTACAATCTGAGGCAGAAGTAAGTTTCAAAAATAGTGCTTATTCGTAATTAAATCAAAACAGATATTTTTCCGTAAATTAAACTAGTTGCTACTGCGCATCCAGTAACCAGCCAGATCTACTTTCTGTGAGCTGTAGCGTTGAATAACATCAAAACTAAACTTAAATAATTTTATATGCGTATTCTATTAGAATTTTATAATTTCTTTGGTGGCATCAACTCCATTTTTAAGCAATAATATTTCCTTAACATTTTTCGGGTAAAATCTGAACTACCCTATAGAAGTAATGACTGCATTCAAAGATTTATGGTTCGTCATATGAAACTCCACCTAGTTAATAATATAAGTACACAAGTACGCTTCTATTGTTTGTACTTCATACATAAACTAAGCCCTCGGATGGTTTCTTAAGTATTTCTGGAACAATAATGACGATATCTAGCCAGTTTTAATAATAATGAACTTCTCGAATGGTATGATATATAAGATCTATTATGCCGTCGTAAATAAACATTATTCTTGTTGAGAATATTGCACCGAGATTCTCGGAAAATATTCTTATTGTCAGAAAAGACTTGAATTAAAGTTTAAATGATTTTATTTATGTTGGAGAACATTGAAATTATTTAAATTTTGTAGTTATCTTCAACAGATTCTCACATCCTTTACAGACAACCGAGGTAATAGGAGGTTTTCGTTGCCTATGCAAATTTATTGGTCTTCTTCCATAGAGGCATTGTCCTAGCAATGAACTGTATATTTCTGAGTCATTGATATTTATTCGTGTTCTTTATGACCAATTTTTTTATCACTGTTTGGCACCGAACATAAGCTGAAAAGGTTTTGGTGTGAATAGAGCACTTAAAAAAATAGACCTTTCGACATTAATTAGAAGCTGGGATATCGTATCTTTTGCGATTCATGCATTTATTTCTGTACGTATATATATTTTAAGCTGAAATTTATATTGCTTATTCTTTTATGTATGAGAACTTTAGTGAATAAATACAATAAATTTCAATCGTTAGTGCATCTACAATTAGGCAAGTATTCTTTAAAACCACAACAAAAGTATTTCCCTCACTCAGTTACTTAGTTTTCGAGATTCTAGGCGAATATGCGGAGATGATTTTCATACATTTTACTTACTCATCTAGAGGGTTCTTGTTGTCTCTTGTTATATGAATACATTTTTTCGATAAAAAAAATGCATTACAAGAAAAATTTTGCAAAAAATGCACAAAACGTAACTAAGATAATATAGAAAAAAAAACATTATCACCATTGTAAAGCACATTCAAAAAGCTAAAACTTAAGAAAAAGTCATGGTGTGACCAAACGGCAGTTTTTTATGAAGCTCCAAAAATTCTCCAAGAATCTCGTTTTTTAGAGAAAATAATAAATACTTTATTTTGCAATTTTCCATGATAGTTTATATTTAGAAAACCTATGATTTTTTGATAATTTCGTTTTAATTAAAATTATAAATTTTCGTGGTTTTTATTTTTTGCAATAAAAAAAGAAAATGGCAGATCGGATTTATATCATACTTGATTCATAATTTATTTACAAAAATTTTGATTTTTTTGCATGGTCTGATCCATTGAACTGAACCTGAGATATTAAAAAAACGTGACATTAACACATTTTTCAAAACTAAAACTTAATTTAAAAAAAAACGTCCAGCTCTCAGATTAGATAAAACTTTACTGTAACTTACTGATAACATATAGATTGCATTTTCACACACAAAAAACTCCCCTCCAAACAATCGTTGAAATCGTATTTTTGTTGTTTAGTTTTATTCGACTGGTCCTGTTTTTTTTTCGGACAGTTGGTAAGCTTAACATTAGTAATCATTGCTTCACTCTGAACACAATTCGTAAAATAATTTAATCCGAAAAATTTTCCATATTCCTTGGCCGATACGTACTGGTCTATATTTAGCTCAGACGACAGAGCAAATTTTATAGCGAAATCTCCAAAAATTTACAAAATGAATTTTTTTTTTTTTTAACGAGTTCGTGGAAGTGTATAGAATAATATCCTGAAAAGTTTACATTCTGCTCGGATGTAGAATATAAAAAAAAGTAAAAAAAAATGTTTTCTCAACTAATTTTTCAAAATATTGAAATTAAGTCAGGGTAGGAAAAAATAAAAAATACAGTTCGATAGACCACGTGTTTCTGAATAAAAAATAGTAAAGTAACTTTATCTCTGCGCGGCCAAGCGCACAGTTAAATGCATACTCAAAATTCTTAGCAGTTTTAAATTAAAATTTTTCTCTTTCTGATTACACATTTCTAACATTTTTCTTAGTGAATAGAAGGATAAATAGTGAGTATGGAAGGAAAATATATAATCATGAACGCATACACAGACACCACACATAGCCGCTGGGTCGAAGCAGATCTGCCGCGCCGTCACTCGCATGAATTTTTACTTGACTTTACTGTATTGTATTTATTACATGTATACTTATCCACATTTCAACTATATTCAATGAATTCCTTATACATTTGTTAATGTATTGGAGAAGTTCCAGAATTTATGTTCAAAACTATAGTGAGTTATAAGGATAAGATGGTGAAAATCGCTAGTTCTGATCATGATGGGATTGGTCATATTTTCAAAAAATGCATCCAAGTAAACGAATTTGTGTTGAAACATTCGAAAAGTATACATTATTTTCGAAATAGTGATGTTTTTTTTTTCAGTGAGGGTCAAGCTCTCAGCAAGTTACAGCCTCCAATATATATATTTATCAAAAAAATCATCAAGCAAGGAAATTAAAATGATTTGAGATGTACTTTTTTTTTAAGCCACGTTACTATAACTTAATAAACCATAATAATCATGAAGTGTACATACTTTTTAACAGTTCTCAATGAAGAAAGAATTTTTTTGAAGAGCTTTTATTTTTTTCTATATTTTTTATTGCGACGATGAATTCTGGCGTGATAATATAGATAGACAGATAGATAGCGTTTATTTAATCACATTATCTACATGTCTGTACATTTGTAGCAAGTCAACTAGACAAAAAACAATAATAACAAAAAAAGAAAAGAAGGGTAAAATATCACAGATTTTGTAATCAGTACGTTGTATAAAACGAAAGCTAGCTTACAGTACATTGATTATTATCATATAGTGATAAGTAAGAAAAAAGTAATAAGTAGTAAAAAACCGCTGCCCAAGGAATCACTACTTCCACATCCAAACTTTTTATCCAAGTCACTCACAACGAAAAAAATTTGTATGTGGAAATAATTGTTTATGGAACTTTAATAATATAATATTTGAAATCCTCTACCCCAAAAACCCATAAAACGATACCCCACATCGGTAGCGGGGTGGGGGTGGTGATGGGGAGTGGTAGTGGGGGTGGATGAAGTAAAAAAATATTTTGAGGTTTCTGGTTCTTGTACACACACTAAATCACAATTTTTTTCATCCCCTTTAATAATGGGGTGGGGGTGGTAATGGGGGTGGCTAATGCCAAAACTTTTTTTGGGACCTTAGCTTCTCTTGTATATACTAAATACCAATTTTATGGACTCTTACCTGCTTGATTTACCTATTTTACCCAATTTACCCCCCAACCCTTCGACGGAACAAGATGAAAATATAATCTAGTTCTAGATCTCGTTAAAGTACATATGTGTACCAAATTTCAAGTCAATATCTCAAACGGTTCCAGAGTAAACGTGCGCACAAAAAAAGTTACAGACAGACCGACAGACCGAAATTTTTTTTTCGTTCAAACTTAAAATCTCGACGTTTCGTGACATTCTAAGCCTATTTGAACAATAAAAATTTTAAAAAATTTTTTTGTCGTTACTATACTTCCACTGGATGTGGAAGTAAAAAATAATAAAAGTATGTAAGAGTAAGCACATTTTTCCCATCCATCTTTTGCTTGATTGTTTAAAACAAAAAAGCATTGGAAAGCTACAATTTCCATCTTTTAAATGAACCGACACTCATATAGATTGAACAAATTCTGATTTAGTGACATGTAATTCAGTACGTCGGTGTCACAGTTATGTGTATTCAAGAGCACGCACGGATGGATCTCGCTCCGAGTAATAACATTACTTGACTATTTTTTTCTGGGAATACCGTGGCTTTAGCGAAATTTTGTTAGGACATTTTTTGTTCATAAACACGTGATCTATCCATCCATATTTTTATTTTTTCCTACCTTTACTTGATTTCAAAATTTTGAAAAAATGAATGAAAAAAATTTTTTTTCACTTTCTTTTATGTTTTTTATCCGAGCGAATTGTAAACTTTTGAGGATATTATTCTATACACTTTCACGAACTGATAAAAAAAAAAAAAGAAATGATTCATTTTGCAAGTTTTTGGAGGTAAATACCTTCAACGACTGGGCTATATGTACTTTGACGTATGTAGCTCTTTCGTGCTCTATAGTTGGTATTTTATATTTAAATAAACAAATATGTAGTCATGAGTTATGCTAATACCTAGAAAAAATAGCATAATTTTAAAAAACGTTAAGCAGCAAGAGAGAATTTTAAATTTTTCTAGAAATACGTTACCAAACTAGCATTAAATATTGAATTATACTTTGTAAGATGTTTCTTTCAAACAATTTCCATGAATTAGAAGAAATTGCTACTTCTGACCTTATAATAAGGTGGAGTAGTAAGATAATTTTAAGCTGTTTTGCATACCTAGTGGCTTTTAACTAGCTTATTACTAATGCATCAAAGTACGTGCGCACGTACTTGCACTAAATACAATTCACTACGTGGATTCCTTTACTTGTATTATAGATCGCTAAATTAATTACTTGGTTTCTCATTTCTGTAATTACACCGCATAAGCTACTGGCTCTGCGTAGAGATCTGTTACGATATCATGCATATATTTTGCATACAGGGTGTTTCTTTAATGGGGAGTAGAGACCATCGAGCTAATTATAAAACTCATGTATACCGGGGGTTTTCTAATTTTTGCCAAGTCCTTGAAGCATCATATTTCCTTCACCTATTTATCCAATTAGTTAATATTTGGCACACATACTTGTAATGGTCAGGTCTGTCCGAAACAATACTATATAGGTATACAGCGTATTTCATTTGACACACCTGTAAAATTTTACATGACAATTTCTGTGGTAACGATGACGGGAAAGTGGCGAAAATTTTGCCTTGAAATCCAAAGGTCGTGGTTAGAGACACAGACAGGTTGAATGTAGTTATTTTTTATGTTGACGAGTGTTTTACCAATTAAGTTGGTATCACAAAATTTAAAATGTCCAAAAACTAACATTGTTTACAAGAAAACTACGAAAAGTATTCTGTAGAATGTGCAACAATTGTATAAAGACTTTAACAAACCGGCGAAGAGTATTATAATGTTAACTCTGGTTTGCTAATACATTCGAAACGTCTCAAGTATAACAAATTATTCGATCTAATAACATTATATATTTTGAAAAATTATTATTTAAATATTTTAGTTTGTAGAGGTACTTACGAGAAAGGTGTAGGATTTTTCATAAAAAAGATGCTCTTATTAAGTTTTGATGGTTGTCTTCATTATGGAGCTATGAGAATTTATACGTTACAATGTACATATGCCGACTGTTACTCAAATTACTGTTAGTTAAATGATTGAATGGATGAATGTGGTTTATTTACAATTTGTTACTTATATGTTACATAATTTTATAAATATGTTACATAAAAGTTTTGACAAGAATAATAATAACAATGCTTTTGTTTTTTGTTGTTGTAGGATGGAATGCTAAAAGAAGAGTTAACGTGGATCAAGCAAACGGGTTTCTTTGACAAGCCTGTCGGAAAGGTATGTGAATTTTTTATTGACTATATCTTGAGGATTCTTTTTTTAACAATTAATAAATTATTCAGAATTGTTTTACCAACTCCCCCCTATGCCAATATTCCGTAGTTAATATGCGACTCAACTAATGAGTAATATATAATTTTTAAAGAGTCTATATCTAAAATATTTCTCAAGATTTTTAATTTATATATGAGTGACTGTAGCTTTCTAATCACATAAATCACATGTTTATCCCAATTTAGGTGGGAGTCCATTATAATACATAAATACTTGGATTTAGTTTTTCGCGCTATTTCAAATTGATTAGATACTGTGAAGTTTTGAAAAGTTGGTAGTCTGTTGTCGCTGGTACAAATTGCTAGGTAATATGTTTTGTTGAAATTGATCGTAATACTACGTACCTAACTGTACGTGCACCCCCCCCCCTCCCCGATCCTTTTGGACAATTTTCTTCATAAAGATGAAAGGCCTAAAGAACAACTTTAGACATGTCAAGCAAAAAAGAACTGGCTGTACTTTCAAAATGGCGTCCGTTTACAAAAAAAAAAATGCAAATATTGTTTTTGTCATTTGATACAAAAACTAAAAAAGAGGGAGAAAAACTTTCTGCACAGAAAACAAAGTGCATAAGATTTGCTACAACTTTGTTCCCATACAATATTTGGATAAGAGTTACCATTTTCTAGATAAATCATTCAGCTCTTAAAATAAAATATAAAATTCAATATAAAACGTCATTCGCTTTCAGATTCACTATCGCTGTCTCCCGATACATCGAATATTTCTTCCAAGTCTTCTTCCTCTATTGCTTCATTTATGATATCGTTATCATCCCCACTTTCGTCTATTATGATTTGATTTGGAATCATCTCCTAAAGAATTTCGGTAAGCGATTGAGACAATATTTTATCTGCTGAACACCAAAGAGGTTCTCCATTTTCTTGCCATCCATAATCATTCCAAGGCTTTGGAATATTGTGTTTAACATTACTGATGACTTTTTCGATTATGTTCTTTACAGTCTTCAGCTGTATAAAAAATTGCAGTGTCATCATATGTTATAATATTACCTCTGGTCTGGACAGTAAATAAATCATTTAAGTAAATGTTAAAAAGTACAGGTCTTAGCAAACATTTTCAGTTTAATTGTACATATAATTGTCGATTATATCCAGTATAATCACTAAAAACGAAAATTGGCAGGTAAACAACCAAACTTAAGATTTTAATGTACCACTCGTAGTTCAGCCCCGGCATAAACTTCGATTTACTCCAGCACAAACGGTCGCCTAATAAAAACATCAACTTCCTTCTTGGAGAAACGTGTAGATTATTGGCAAAGGAGCTATTTGAACCGGCAGTGTGCATATCAACATGACTTTATGTGATCGTAAGGAATAAGGTGAACGTTTTCGGACATTTAGCCGCCGCCAGTTGGTGTAAGATGGCGCCACAAATTGACCAAATATATTGTGCCACTTAGTATACAATTCAGCAAAACCGTACTTTAGTTGCCGTCGCCTGGAATTTTTCACATAAAATTCCGACGTATTTAGAATTTCCCGTTCACAAAAGCAGTTTTTACCTCTAGCTAGTTTCCATAAATAACGTTTCAATATTTGCAATTTCATGGTTACGAAGGACTTGAATAAGATGACGAAGAAAATAAATTACTTGCAGCGGAAATATCTAAGAAATATTTATTTGGTAAAACTGAAGGTAAAGTAAAATGTAAATGGTTTCATACATGTATTGGGTATTTTATGTTCTATAATTCATATTTTCGTTTCTGTGAGAAACGTTGGTGGAAATAACTTCTACATTTCCTATAAATATTTTAAGACAGAGACATTATTATACAGGGTGAATGAAGTGAAAGAATTTCTTGATGACTGGTTCTTTTACACACACTAAATCACAATATTTTTTTCACCCCCTTTAATAATGTGGTGGGGGTGGTAATAGAGAGACTGCCAAAAATGTTTTTGAGACCTTAGCTCCTTTTATATTTACTAAATACCAATTTCATGCACTCTTAATTACTTGATGTACCTATTTACCCCCATTTATCTCAATTTATCCTTTAGTTCTGCAACGGAATAAGGATTAAGTAAAAAAAAATTTTGAGGCTTCAGTGTTTGTATACACGCTAAATTACAATTTTATTTTTTTCACCCCCTTTAATAATGAGGTGGGGGTAGTAATGGGGGTGGCTAATGCCAACAAATTTTTTGAGACCTTAAGTTCTTTTATATATGCCAAATACCAATTTTATGGACTCTTACCTGCTTGATTTACCTATTTACCCCCATCTACCCCAATGTACCCCCAACCCTTCAACGGAATAGGATGATCTCACTAAAATACATACGTGTACCAAATTTCAAGTCAATATCTTAAACGGTTCCAGAGTAATCGTGCGCACAAGAAAAAGTTACAGACCGACGGACAAACAGACCGACAGACAGACAGAATTTTTTTTTCTCAAACTTAAAATCTCGACGTTTCATGACATTCTAAGCCTATTTGAACAATAAAAATTTTTTAAATTTTGTTTGTGCTATACTTCCACTGGATGTGGAAGTAAAATAGAGCTTTCTTGAAATAATCCATTAGAAAAAATTATAATAAGTGCTCCAAATGTTGCCCATTTTGATTGACACACGTCTTTTTGCAATTTTGAAATATTTACATAATTTAATGCAAAAATGTTCCATTTGACTTAAACAAGTTTTCGCGGTTTGAAGTTGACAAAATGTAACGTAAAAAACTGAACACTTGGTATATTATTATTGACTTTCTTTGAACTGTACAGCATAGCTTCTTGCTTTATAATATTTCTGCATGCCAAAAAGCAAACGAGGATCATTTACGCGAAAAAAGTTATAAAGGTTATTGCAAACCGTTACAACTTTCAAATTTTTTATAAAATATCAAATATCTCTGAAACGGCTGGGTTTAGGGATGGAATATGCTACATGTCCTCGACTCAAAATTTTTCACTCCTTTCGAAAACTTTGAAGTATGTATGTGTTCCATTTAAAATATGCAAGTTGGTATTGACTTCCGGTATAAGCGAGAATGCCAAATGCTTGTAATTATTTTCTTTGGATTGGCCATACTAACATCAGTAAGTCCCTATATTCCAAAACCGCCGGAGAAATAATCGATATGTTTTATTCATTTGGTCTAGAAAAATGTATTTCAAAGCCCACTAGAGTACACGGAAACTCACAAACATGCATAGATAATATTTTTGTCAATTTTGAAATTATGAAATTATGTAAAAGATTTTCACCTATCCGATCATAAGTCCCAAATAATTAAATTTATCGATGACTCAAAAAATGTAAGCCCACAATATAAAAAAAAAATTAATAAAAATTTGGAAAATAAAACGAAATTTTCCAATTATCTAGTGTGTGAATCTTGGACAGAATTGTACAATGAACAAGACCCAGATAAGGCTGTTGATATTTTTTTACGACGTATAAACTATTACCAGGCTTATCATTCCCTCTTTCAGTGAAAATAAAACAACAAATTGAATGTAGTTTTTATAAATCCACAGGTTGTTGCAAAAAAAGCAAAAGTTGTTAGCTTGAATAATATTATTGAATTGTTTCCAAATTGTGATACCACAAAAGCGGAATTAAAACAGAAAAAATCCGAATATGAACAACTTATTATTAAATTAAAAAAAGAACAAATAAATAGGGAGATTCTTGATGCTAACAACAAACAAAAAACTGTATGGAACATTAGTAATAAAAATACAAAGAAATGCAATAAAAACGACGCTACTTCAATATCTCCTGAACGTTACAATAATTATTTTACTCAAACAGCGGATAAATTAATAAATCGATACCTAGATCTCATTCTACACATATGCAATATGCAGGATGGTATTAAAATAAGTAACATATTTCTTAACCCGGTTCTGGAATCAGAAGTACCGAATATATTAAGGCCATTAAAAAATTTCAAGGCAACTGACCTGTATAACATCTGTAGATATGTATAAAGAAAACTTAGAGCATTTGTTTAGACCACTAATGCATATTATTAATCTGATGATTGTAACAGGTATATTTCCAAATAAACTAAAGAAAACAAAAATTATTCCCCTCTTTAAGGAAGGAGATATTGAGGACTTATCCTGCTACAGACCAATAGCTTTACTCCATATTCTAGCTAAAATATTTGAAAGCTGTTTTAAGAATAATCAATTATCTTGAAACGTATAATATTCTTACAGACAGGCAAAAATACCTCTCAAGCTGTATGGGAGCTTGTTAATTTTATAACAGAGGGCTTTGAAAATGTTAATTCAACACTAGTACTTTTCCTAGATTTAAACAAAGCATTTGATTGCATCTCCAATGAAATATTACTAAATAAGTTGGAATTTTATATTTATCAAACAGGTTTCAATGTGTGTGTTACAAAGATAAGTTTAGCAGCATGCTGCCAGTGAAACATGGTGTTCCACAGGGTAGTGTACTGGAACCACTGCTATTTTTAATATACATAAATGATTTGCCTGATATGCATTCAGCCCTAACGGTCCTTTTTGCAGATGACACTACTTTTGCGAACCACTTGAAAGACACTGGCAGCAATGCTGCTGATTTGAAAACCAACATTTTAATGAAGTCTTTCGACTGGTTTAATGCGAATAAATTATGTCTGAAAACTAAGAAAACACATGCATTACTTTTTTCCACCAAGATAAGCAATCCTCAAACCGTAAAATTCCTAGTTGGATAGTAAATTAAGTTGGCACCCTCATATAAATGAGTTGTCAACTAAACTCTCTAAAGAAGTATATACCATCAGACAAATTAAAAAACAGAGTTAATATAGACGCGGCGCGTATTACATACCATGCTTTGTTTCATAGCGTAATGATATATGGTTTTGTTGAACTGGGGCACATCAAACCATATAAATACTGGCTTTACTATTCGAAAGAGCGATTAGAGCTTTGGCGGGTTTGAATTAGCATGAAAGTTGTAAATCATGGTTTATAAAACTTAACATATTAACGTTGTCATCAGAAATTATTTTCTGTAATTTAATAAACATAAGGGAACATTTAGATGAATATGCAAGGAATGGTATAAATCATGACTACAACACTCGAAATCGTAACGATATACAGACACCATTTTTATTTATTTTTTTATGACCAATAAAATTAATATTATTTTCAAAATTTTCTGCTGCGTATTTTTCCCTATATCGATCGATGCAGTTCCCGGAAGGGCACCCTGTATTATTAATTGTAAATAAATCATTTACCAGAGTTTTCATCTCATAAGCTTTCCCAGTATACTACTATCTAATATCGATTGCAGCAAGAAAACATATTACCATTCTTTTATTAGGGTATGTTATCCGCATGTAGATAAATTAGAAAAAACTTCGAATAAAACCAATTCGTAGGTTTGCGGTGCACGAAGTAATATGTAAATGGTGGCTTTAAGCGAATAAGATTTGGCATCTTAACTGCATACCAGTTAAGGCTTAGCGAAATTGCTTCTGGGACAATAAGCTAGCCAGAAGGTAAACAATTCCCCAGGACATTTATTTCCTTTTCATTGCCTAAAAGCGGGTCGAAAGCATAAGACTTTTTAAAATATAGAAGATATTTGTCTATTTAAGAATGCCATTTGCTTTAAATTAACCGTTCGTAGTGAATTTTAAAGAACGAATTCGAAGTTAAGCTGGAATGAAAATTTTGACTAATTACCGAGTTAAAATTTATAACATACATACGAAATTAACATTACATCATGATTAAATCCATTTTTGAAATGACTGCAATCTCACCTTAACAAATTATAATATTATTTATTCACGACTATTTTAACTGTTTTAATCATTTAAAAGTAAAAAAGTTATTTCACAGAAAAATTTAGTTTGACCATTAGAAAAAATGGACTCGCCCGTAGACAATTAAAATTGCTGATTGGTCAAAGGTATGTTATTATGAGTTCATATCCATAATACGCTAGGTTGGAGTTATGACTACCATTATTCGCCAATTGTTAAATGTATAATGCAGTGATTATACGATAGTGGTGGATAAATGTATCATTCTGCTCGCGTATAATAGTGGGTGTGGTACACCGCGGCGTAAATCTTCTTTTCAATTACAATCACTCATATTGACGCAAAACATACGTATACCAGAGATTATTCTGGTTAAATTATATCTGAACGAATACGGTGCCTATTTTCCACTAGAAAGCAATATGGCCGCTATAATTTTGATCAAATACATTGTAGAATTAAAAAAAAGACTAATATTTTCAAATTGAACATGTTGGGTGTAGTGTTCGGTTGTTTTTTACATCCTGAACATAACAAATATGGTTCCACGTTGGGCGCCATATTTGTTATGTTATCCTGATTCTATGTAAAAATATCCCTTGTATTTTATTTGTAGTGTAACAATTTTAATTTTCAATAAAACTTTGATGGACAGAAAATTTATACGGCGCCACTGCCCACATAAATTGCATATCACGATAATAACATGAACAAATTATAGCATAAGTAAATTTGATGCATAACAACTCCTCTCAGTGCGAGTTCACTTCAGCTTCAAATATGAATTCCTTTTTCTCATAGAAAGATACAAAAAACTATGCTTTATTTAAAAAAATAAAAATTTTTATGTACCTATTAATAATTTTAAACGTTTTTTTATTTCCGCAGAAGTTCTTGGCATCTCAACTAGACGGGATGCCATTTGGCGTGGTTATTCCTTACTCCAAGGATATTCATTTTTATTAGGACGCGTCAACAGTTTTACTTAGGAACCAAGATGGCGGCCATTTTTTGAAATTGTAATTAGTTTTTTAATGTCCGCCATCTTGGTTTCTAAGAGAAAATGTAGAGGGATCCTAATCTAGGAGGAGCAACCGCACCAAATGGCATCCCGCGGTGTCGAGATGCCGCAAAAAATTCGTACTGCACCCACTATAATGTCAATCCGTTCGTATGTCGATCTACCTCTCCTTCCTTCATGTCCCTTTTAAGCTAAATAACTTGAATGAATAAAGTCCGATATTATTAAAATTTGGAAAATAATTTAATGTTAGCCAGAGGAGAACCCCAGCGTTTTTGACAAAAATCGATCAGTAAATATAAAGATTATGATACATTTCATGAAAAAGATACAGGTAAAGAGTAGGTATTGTAATATTTGATAAGATTGTAGGTTTAAGTGACATACTTGCAATTTTAATGATCTCTCAGTGATACTACCTTGATTTTCGAAACGTTGGTCAGTATACTATGAAGTATCTTTGTGTTTATATATATCACAGGTGTTACAACACTCTTCGCGTGCATTTTTTTCATAAAATGTTTCATTACCTTCATATTTACCGATCGATTTATTTCAAAATCCATAGGTTTCTTCCACTAGCTAATACTAACTTGCTGTCCAAATTTTAATAAAATCGGACTTTTTTCTTTTAAGTTATCATACTCACAAAAACGTCCTGTACAGAGAGACAGACGGACAAACGAATAGACTTACAAACAGACGCACATACGGCGGAAATTTTAAAGTTATTTGATATTCTAGAACTAACATAATAATATGAATTTTATTTTCTCTACGAGTGATATTTACAATTTTAAAAATGTGTCGATCAAATGCAATTTGCGTATTTCCGAAGATTATATTAATAGATTCGGAAAAAACGTATATTACATTTTTTGTACACATAAGCTTTATTTTTTATGGGAAACATAATTTCGATATATCTAATGGTTAGCGAAATATAAGCAAAAACTTAATCGAAGCACCATTTTTTCAAGATGGCGGCGCGAACGCAAGAGATACATTTGGAGACTTTTAGTATGTTTAATAGTGTGCCTTAATAAACATACCTCTAATTATCCCTACATTAACCTAATAATACGTAGTTAGTGGTTTTCCCCAAATAATTTACATAAGGGTAGTTTACAGATGCAAAAGATCGAAAATTTTTATTTTCTCGAAGAAGTGTTCAATGATTTTGGTCAAATTTTGTACGTTAGTATAATAATATTATGAACCTAACAATATACCATTATTGGTTTTTCCCAGAAAATTCACATACAGAATCAGCAAGTGTAGTTTTATATATATCTTATGATAAACGAGAGAAAAAAGAAAACAGAGAAATTAGGAAAAGAAATACGGATATACTGCTCCCAACACGTTACACACTTCCTGAAATCTTATTTTTATCACCTTGTCGTGTGTCAACGTAGGGCATCGGTACCTATCGCTTCTAACCACCTATGCATTGTAGTGAGAATAGATACGTCCTTCTTTTGTTAACTTATCTCTTTTCTTTCTTGCGCTCATTTATCTCAGGCCCCATACATAAAACTACATTTTCCGAATTTGTACAGGTAATTTACTGATGAACAGGAATTTTTAAGTCAAGCTATTTATTCTTATTTTGATGAAAAATAATGTGGTTTAATTGTTTCGAAGATACGTCCTTATGTCTTAATTTCGTCCGGTTTTTACTGAAAATTTAAAAGAATGCTTTTCTCTGTGAAATATAATTGATTGGTGACCTCATTTTTAATTATAATAAGAAAAATATACAATAAATTGGTTATCTGCCGAATCCAGTCCTTTTAACCTTCTCGAAATTTAAATAATTGCAAATACAATAGTATCAAAACAAAATGTCTCACCAAAGTTATCACACTACTTTTATTCGATGAATTGAAATGTTCACTTTCGCGGAAGCTGTTGTGACATTGATGAATTTTTCATCGATCGGAAGGGTCTTTAACCTAACACTCGATGACAAAAATGCATACCAAAGAGGTAAAAGGCTTTAAAATGTCGTTTCGTATGGATCCTGGTATTCAAACTTGTCAATACTAACTAGAAAGGTGGAAAAGAAAATGTAAATTAGGAATAACGCATGAATTTTATATCGATCGTATATCTTCCAGTCCTCATTTTATTTCTATATTCAAAATGTGTCTATTCCCCATAATAACATTCCACCACAACATGTTTAGGAAATATTACATTTATGAGAGTATGTTAGAATATTTATTTAAGCAAATTTGACAAATAATTGTTGAAAGTAAATGAATGTAAATTAAAAATTGACCAAAATTAAAGAAATGCTACATCAAAATAGTATACTAAATATTTAAATGTAGAAATCTACCAGACAATTATTCTGGAAGGTGAATGCCATCAATTTTAACGTCTAAAAATACAGGCTGTTAGGCAAATAAGCCTCGTAACTCTGTAAGAGTTGATGGTATGCCTCATGGTAAGTAAACTTTTTTTTTAGATATATACAGGGTGATTCGTGATTCGTACTTTACCATAAGATGGATAGATAACATAGATAGATAGAGAACATTGAGGTGATCTTAAATCCCCATATAGTAATGGCTAAAGCTGCCTCGGTTTCGAAATACAGGGTGTTTTATATATTTTTTTGAAAAATTCTCTTTTCGCCATATATCGGTAATGCATAAACGGAATCCAATGAAATTTTGTATTTTGGTTACAGTAGTCATTCGCTATCAAATTCCTGGGACGTTAATAAAATATCAGGGCCAGACCCGGAATAAAAATATTTTTAATTTATTCCTAGAAAATAACACTCTTTATATTGTTTATAAAATTTTTGATATTGAAACATTATCTACATCTAGAAAGATATAAAATCCCATAAAAAACATCTTGGCACCATTTCATTGTTTAAATTAAATTGTTGGGGATGCTAGCAGCAGTTCATCCTGCTAGCATCCTGGGAATGTGCGGTCGCATTTAAATGTACAAGTTTGTTTTACAAACTGATGGCTCACTCAACTCTTCGATGCCTTCACTGAAACTGCGGCCTGAACTTCGACCTGCGTAATATTTTCGGCATGTTCGTACCTCAAGTTATTGACTGTTCTTAAAAAAGTGACGGTGAGATATATAAAAGAGACATCTAAATTGAGTTTTTCGAAACATACCTAGGCAGCGGTTTCAATTGCTAAGTTGTTTTAATTACGTACAACTTTTATATTTTTCTAAATTCGACAAATATGGAAGTTCTCAAAATATGTCTGATATTTTCAGCGACTCTAATATTTAAGAATTCAAGAGATATAAAATGAGAACATTTTGATAACTAATTTATTGGTATTTTTGTTATTACCTGAGCAGACCGACTGTTTACATTCACGTTTTACATCATTTAGCGATAACTTGTTGAAAATAAAGTAAACAAGTTCGTTCGACGACTTCATAAGGAAAGGTAAATTATTATAAGAAGACAAATAAATAATTATTTTCAAATTATGAGAAAATAAACAGTAACTTTAACTCGGTTTGATGTGCAAATATTTCGTGTTCTTTTCAGAATATTCTCTTATTTCATGAAATCTAACTCAATGAATAAATATATTTTTTTTTCAGATGAAACGTCTTTAAGATTAGAAAATACCATGAGCAATGATGCAACAATACAATTTACAAATGTATCTCGTAGTAGATATTTCACTTAAGACATTTCTGTGCAGTGATAATTGCTTTGAAGAATTGTCTAAGAATTCAAGGATTTCATATTAAATTATAATTCTTTGAATACATATTGTAAGGAATGGAGAGACTTTTAGCGGAGCTTATAGACATTTCATGAGTATAATGCATTTGCAAACTTCAAAAGCTTCGCAGCTTAAAAGTGGGTATTTAAATTAATTATTTGTGCATAGAGTGCAAATCGCTTTAAATAATTTTACAAATATAATTTAATTTCTTTTACAAAAGTGTTTTTATAGTGTAACTTTTTAACTGACCAACATCTTTGAGAAGTTTTATTAATATGTGTTGTTTTAGTAGCTTAGATTTTTTTAAATAAGTTTGTGGTGACGAGATGGTCTCTAACAAAATTGTTTTTTGGCTAATCCTATATCACTTTTTTCGTGGTCATTTATTTTTTATGGACAATTGACTGTTATTATTATTATCCACGGCTGCATTGGAAGTCCTTTTAGATCTGACACCACTACACATATTTATCCAAGGGGAAGCTCGTTCAGTGGTACACAGGCTATTCAAGACTAGTATGGGATTGTATAAATGCCTTACAGACCTAGGAAGTCAGAACAAAGTGACCGTGGCATGGGTACCAGAACACGAGGGACACAAGGGAAATGAGAAGGCTGACGAACTGGCCCGAGAAGGCGCATCTAAGGCCCTAGTAGGACCCGAACCCTTTTGCGGTGTGGCTAAGCCATCCATAATATGAACATTCATTAATGAATAGGTACAAAATAAATCTCTAGAGTGGTGGAAACATTTCCCACGACAGAGACAGGCCAAAATAGAAAGGCTATTAGAATAATGGTAAGTCTTCTAACTGAACACTGTAGGCTTAATAAACATATGAGTCTAATGGGCCTGGTAGAGGATGCAACATGCAGATTCAGTCAAGAGGAGGAGGAAACCACAGTACATGTGTTGTGCCATTGCGAATGCCTAGCCAGACTGAGGTTCCAACTACTTGGCGAAGATAAACTAAGGGCAGATAGCTGTACCTTTTCAAGGTTTTTTGGATCACTGATTCCGAATCCGAGGTTGGTTAGGCTTCATCACGTCAGGTTCTTGGTCATTTGAAGGTCAAACTGAGAAAAAGTGTTGTAAAAAATTTGTGAATTCAAATCCGCTGTTATTTTTACCCTTCAAGAACATCAGAATGTCTAGAGGTCATTTCAAGGCATTTTGAGATCATTTTGAGGTCAAATTGAGAAAAAGCGACTAAAAAATCTGGAAAAATGCTTGCATGGGTTTTTTGGGTCGCTGACCTCGAATCCGTGGTTGGCTGGACTCTATCATATCCGATTTAAGGTCACTTGAAGGTCAAACAGAAAAAGTTTTTGTATGTTTTTGGGGTCGCTCAGTTCGAATCAGTTGTCATTTTGACATTGAAGGATACCCTAGAGGTTATTTCAAACTCATTTGCGGTCATATTAGACCGGGAGCCAGGTGAAAATTTGGTCAATTATTTCTTCTCGAACGATAATTAGTGAGACGCATCAGGGAGTTGTATCATAATGCCTCGTGAACGTCAGCTGCGGTTCCGTGGGTGGGATGAGCGGCGGTAGCCTCCCACGCATGGAGAAAACAAAATATTTTTAGTCATTTCCTCCTGACTAAAAATTTGTCAAACTATAGCTAATCCAATATCTCGAAGAAAAAAAAAGTCAGCTGACTATAACATGGTGTATTATACGTCAGCTGGTCGCTTGAACATGAAAAAAAAAATATATTTAATGATTTCCTCTCAACTAAAAATGTACCTGATAATAGCTTATATGCTACTGTGAATGAATATATATGTCAGCTGGCTGTACCTCGGTGGAAAGATCGTCAGCTGACGTGTTTTCCCTCGACTTACTGCTACCTGATTTTTTTTTTGTTAATTACAGAAGTATATCAACAATCAGGTTACAAATTTTTATCCGGGAGGAAATGACGTATCTTAAATTATTCGGCATTACGCTCCGATATGAGTGTTCCGATTAAATCAATATTTTGTATAGATACTTTAAAACTAATGAATATATAATTGAATAACTGAAGAAATATTTAGATAAGTAAATTAATCAATTTATAGTTTATTGTAACTTAGCTGTTCGATAAATAACATTAATTTTAAAGAAGTGATTAAAAATAATAATGTAATTTAATCATTTTTGTTCTCGCTTTGGCTTGTGTCACTCTCATCTCTCTCTGATTCACTGTCAGAGTCGCTGTCGGAGCTGTCTGCCATCATGTCTTCATCATCATCATCTGTACAAAAATTTAAAAAATATATTAAGATGCATATTTAGTGTAACATAATCAAAATGATCAAAAAAATGTTACCTTTTTCGGGCTGAATAGTTATTTCTTCAATCGACTCTGGTAACTGAGTTCCAGAAAACCAGATGAATTCAAATCTGTTGTTGATTTCTACCCAGCCATAGTCTGAAGGTTCATCAGTAGTTGGGACTTTCAGGTGTGCGTGCGACTAAATTTGAGCTATGTAACATGCTCTTAAAAATTGCTGATATAGCTCCGATTTGCATGGTGGTAGAGAAGAGCCATCAATACCCTTTTTGGGCAACTTGTGTTTGACGGTCACTATACTAATTCTTCTTGAACACTCTCTACGACTGACTACGTATTCTATTGTGATCGCCTACTCGCCTGCTGGATTCTGTAATGCTATTGGTCAAATGGCCATAAACTGCTGATAACACTCATCGCGGTTTCGGTACAGGTGCGTACTCAGACTCAGTTGGAAGTACATCGTTGTTGTATCTGTTTACTTTTCATGTCATTGTTTAAATTGCATCTTTGTAAATACCGTACCTTGTGATATGATTATTGTGTTTTATTTATATGCTTTCAGAGTATATTAAATAAGTGTGTTTGCCTCTCGGGCATATACCAAGACTTTGACTTTGTGTTTTGTTTAAATACTTTTTCATTGTATCAAATATATCAAGGACACCTAAAAATGTCTAGTAGCATGGATACAGCTGATGAGCCCACAGAAATTTGTTTGTCTCCTCTTATAAAAGGTCGAAAAAGTCTCATTTCGACGTAAAGAACAAGGAAATGATTTTAAGCGTGTATAAGCATGAGATTCAAGAAAATCCTATATCACTCAAAGATGAAATTGTAAACAAAGTGGCAAATATGACAGAAGTGTGTGGCCACAGTGTTTACAAAATTGTCAGAGAGTATACCACTAAGCATAAATTTTCGGTGCCAAAAACCAATCAAAACCATAAAAAAATTGTTGATATGGTGGATGACTTCGATCGATATGCAATCAGGAGAAAAGTTCATCAATATTTCTTTAGAAACGAACTCCCTACTTAATTATGCTCCCGCCTAACTTCTGCGTTATAAATTACAAGGTTATCAGCTGACGCTCTTTCCACCGAGGTAGAGCCAGCTGACATTTATATTCATTCACAGTAGCATATAAGCTATCATCAGGTAAATTTTTAGTTGAGAGGAAATCATTGAATGTATAATTTTTTTTTCATGTTCAAGCGACCAGCTGACGTATAATACACCATGTTATAGTCAGCTGACTTTTTTTTCTTCAAGATATTGGATTAGCTATAGTTTGACAAATTTTTAGTCAGGAGGAAATGACTAAACATTTTTTTTCTCCGTGCGTGGGAGGCTAGAGCCGCTCATCCCACCCACGGCTTTATAATACAACTCCCTGATGCATTCCACTAATTACCGCTTGAGAGGGACTTGGTCATGAAAATCTGTCGCTGGCTCTTAGACTATATGAGGTCAAATTAAAAAATGATGATTAAAAAGGACCCGGCACCTTTCTTATAGAAATTGGGTCCTGGCCAGGAGGCAAAAATTGCTGTCATTGCTTCTATTGCTTGGAGCTCAATCTGTTTTGTTTCAAGGTCGTATAATGTAGGCTTTTACAGACAAGAATTTAAAAAATGTACCTAAATTTGTAATCTGTAACACAGTTCAATAGCCAACTGAGAAAAAGTTTTTGTATGTTTTTGGGGTCGCTCAGTTCGAATCACTTGTCATAACTGACAGAAATGTCAATAGGTTGATGACAGATGGCTTGATATAGATTTATACTCAGTGATAAAATAAGCCTATACCTAAAATTTTTCAGTTTCTTGGTTTTCAACATTCTTGTTATAATTTGATCATGATATGGCCTTAAAGAAACTTTGAGATGAAATAACGACAAAATTGAACTCAGTGATCCCGAAAACATAAACATAAATTTTTTCAAATTTTACACCACGTTTTCTCAGTTTGACCTTCAAACGACCTTGAATCCGATGTGATAGAGTCCAGCCAACCGCGGATTCGAGGTCAGCGATCAAAAAAACCCGTGTGCATTTTTCCAGATTTTATATTTATCAAACCAAACATAGTATAACCTTTAAAACTATTTTAGATGTTTGCTATTGTTCTAAGGAATACAACTATACCGTGTGTGTAGTGGCGGGCTAGGCATAGGGAGTAAGAATTACAACATCGCGTGTGCCAGCTGGCTGAAATGGAATTACTGAGAGCTGGGATACTCCGCTGACGGACGAGTTTACTGCGCTGTGTTGTCATATCTCTCGCGCTACGTGAATGTACATGCCTAATGGGCAATTACACGCACGGTATATATTTTTTATTGTAAATTTCTGTTGTACTTGAATGCTGTAATTTGTCAATGCAAATAGTTCCTAATTTCATTATTACTGTATGGCATTTAACTATATACAAAATTTACGACAAAAACTGTATATGATTTTATTCCTTAGAGCAATGGGAAGTATCTGAAACTATTTTAAAGATTATACCATTTTTTAAAAATATTTATAACAAACCCAAAATAAACGCATATTTCCCTCACACTCTGCAAAATCCTATCCTTAATAAAAACTACTTTTCTTGAAAGAAAAATAACGTAGTTCACAGAATTTAAAATGATGCTAAATAAATTCAAGAATAGTTTGTATGTGGCGTAAAATTTGATAAACACACATATTTTAGAGGTGCGGAAAACCAAAGCTACAAATTGCTCTCGAAATAAACTGACAATGACACTCATCATATCATATTTTATCTATACTTTATATTAAAAAATGAACTCCAGACAAGGGGCGCATCATGCGAGTTTTCTAAATAAGCATAATAAATTGTTGTGTTCGTGATGTGCATTATACCACTAAGCATGGCCTCCTATTTGCTACATACCCTCAGAGAACGTTTTTATTACAGCAAAGAGTGTGAAGTGAAAATTTATTAGTTTTAGTCCTACGACGTGATAGGGTTGGCAATTTTACTCGAAAAATGTGAACCAAAGACCTGCGTCATATATCAGATCTAGATTTATATGCCCACTGCTTTTTTGTACGTAATTCCCGAATCACATTATGTTGTCACTAGCTAAAATTACATTGTTAATTCCATATCAAACATATAAATTGCTAGTAGTTAGCAGCAGACATTTGATATACGGTACGGTGCGGTGGTTAAATAGAAAGTTTATCAACAATAACTTGGTTCAATTAATGAGGATATTATATACCATGCTATATCAACTGACCAATTCAGAAACAATGTTACTATATTGCAATGATGTTCGCCATTCCATTCATTAATTATGTAAATACAAATTGTGACAAATATATCGAGAAGGATAATTTAATTGGTACAAGAATAACGAGAAAAATATACAGGCTGCTGTCTACAGGGTCTAATACGAGAAACTCGAATATCTGGCTTATTATAACAACTATGAAACAAAAAACCGCTGCCCAAGGAATCACTACTTCCACATCCAGATTTTCCATCCAAGTCTCTCACGACGAAAAAAATTTGTATGTTGAAATAATTGTTTATGGAACTTTAATAATGTGATATTTAAATTCGTCTACCCCAAAAACCCATAAAACGATATCCCACATCGGTACTGGGGTGGGAGTGGAAATAGGGGAGTGGTAGCGGGGGTGGATGAAGTAAAAAAATATTTTGAGGTTTTTGGTTCTTGTACACACACTAAATCACATTTATTTTTCATCTCCTTTAGTAATGGGGTGAGGGTGGTAATGCTTCTTTTGTATATGCTATACCAATTTTATGGACTCTTACCTGCTTGATTTATCTATTTACTCCCATTTACCCCCCCCCCCCCCCCCCCAACCCTTCAACGGAATAAGACAAAAATATAATCTAGTTCCAATACATACTTGTACCAAATTTCAAGTCAATATCTTAAATGATTCCACGGTGCGTACAAGACAGACAGACAGAATTTCTTTTCTCTCAAACTTAAAATCTCGACGCTTCATGAGATTCTAAGCCTATCTGAACAATACAAATTTTCAAAATTTTGTCTGTCTTATATACAGTGTGTCCCAGGATGGAGTTGACAAGAGGAAAAACATCTCTATTATTGATTTTGCGACGAAGTCGTTCTTTATAAAAAATTCTGCTTGTCGAAAAAATGAACTTACCATATAAAAATCTTAGATCAGATATACAGGGTGTTAATAAATTAAGAAAACATCAAATTGCCGCAAGAGAGAAGTACCTTTATTGAGGCATTTTGATGTTTCCTTAATTTATTAACACCCCGTCCATCTGGTCTAAGATTTCTATATTGTAAATTCATTTTCATTCAAGATTTTCTGTCGACGCCGCATCATTTTGGAAACAAATTAGTGCTAGAACTAAAATTTTACGAAATCAATGATGTAGAAATATACAGGATGTGTCGTTTAAAGAATTTAACCTTTAAGCTGTCCCATTCTAAAAAAACACCTAGTGCATTTTACAGTGTTTTAAAAATAGGCAACAAAGTAAGTTCCATATCTTTTACTTAAATAATTTTTTTCATATCTCATGTAATAAATCAGATATTGAACTTATCGCATTAATGTACCCTCCTGTATATAAATAAATCCGCAATGGTGCGCTTTTTGTAATTCCATTTTTTTTTACATTTTTGATATTTTCGAGTTTTTTAATAATAGCCAAAAAATGTACTTTCAAAATAATTCTGACAAAAATTATGATTGCTTGTCAGTCCATTTAAATGTTTGTTCCACCATGGTTCGCCATATTTTAATGTAATGTTTTTATATATGAAATGATGAAAAGGTAGGGCAAAGTAATGGTAATATAGGAAGATGATGAGCAGGGGGTAGAACGTGGTGAGAAGGTGGGAAAAATTGAGGGAAGGTGGTAGAAGATGAGAGTAGATCGTGGGAAGTTGGGAATGCCCCAGTTAGGGAATACCGTGAGAAGGTGATCGAAAGGTAAAGGAAGATAGTAGGAAAATGATGGGAAAGTGAAAGAACGTGATGGGAAAAGAGGGAAGAAAGTGGTGGAGTGGGAGTAAATGGGTGCAGGATACGGGGAGAGAAAATCGAGGGAAGGTGGTAGGAAGATAGTGGGAAAGTGGAAGAAAGTGATGGAAAAGTGGGAACAGGCGAGGGGAAACGGTAGGAAATGTGAGGAATCTGATGAGAAATTCTGTAACGGAGGTGGGAGGTAGGGGCGGCGGGTAAGATAGTGGGAGAGACAGGGAAAAAGGTGGGGGAACCACGTGAGTAGAATAGCAGAAATGAGCTACTTTAAATTGAGCTAATTTTGGTAGTACGAAAAGAAAGGCCTCTGGTTCTTGTACACACACTAAATCACAGATTTATTGTTTTACTCTTTTTAAAAATGAGGTGAGAGTGGCTGATGTCAAAACAAATTTTGAGGCCTTTGGTTCTTGTTCACACTAAACCAATGTTATTTCTTTCATCCTCTTTAGTAATGGAGTGGGGGTGATAGTGGGGGTGGCTGATGCCAAAAAATGTAATACATTGACTTCTCGTACATACACTAAATCTCAATTTTATGAACTCTTACTTACTTGCTTTACCTATATATTTTACACCCCAATCCTTCAATAAGATCAGAATATAATCTAGCTCCAGATCTCGCTATAAAACAGATGTACAGCAAGTCAACATCATAAACCGTGTAATGAAGCATTCATAAATTCATGTTCCATTACTAAAGTTTCCGGATTTACACACGACACCAATATGTACACGGCACGCAAATCTACCCAGCTCCCGTCTAGAGCCACGGATTTGCACACGACACTAAACTATACGCAGTTCTACGTCACCGGTAAGCGAGGATTCTCGGATATAAAAGCCCGGCCCCAAATCAACTAATTCAGAGCGGGCAATTCTGTCAATCTGTCTACAGCGTGCTAAACTGGACATATTACAGCTTTGTGCGTCTCCCGACATAAACACGACGGAACGAATGCAATCTGACCCTGGGGATCCTGCAGCGTGTTGAGCTGGGACTTTTCGAGTGGTTAGTCATTCCCTGACGCCGTTTCGCCGCCAGAACCAGAGCGGATGTGCCTGACCTGGAGACCTCCTACAGCGTGTTGAGCTGGGAAACTTCTTGAGTCGACGATATTCGCCCGACGGCCGATGCCACTCCAGTAGCAGCAACTAACTTCGCATCGCATCGTTACGCTCTCTCTCTCTGATAATAGAAAATGTTATTCTAAGAACCGTAAAAGATACGGATCTGTATAACCTGTACCTGTATGTTATGTAACACTGCCACGTATTACCTGTTTGAAGAAGAAAATAAACTATTTATATTTTTATTGGGCTGTCTTATTAACTAATTTGGACCCTGATTAATCTCCAAACCAGCTACCCGACAACAAACAATTACAACCGTTCCAGAGTACATACGCATATGAAAAATTAAAGACAGACGGATGGACGGACGGGCAGACAGACAGACAGACCAGCAGTTAGATTTTTTTTTTTAATTCAACTTAAAATTCGACGTTTCATGACATTCTAAGCCTATTTGAAGACACAAACAAAAATATATTATTTTAACGTTTACCATAATACTTCCACGGTATGGAAGTAAAACAAGTAAATGTAATTTAAAAACAAGATTTTGGACCTGGAAATATATGTTTAACAAAATTTAAACGTTTAAAAGAAAAATATTAAATAATTAAATATAGCAATTAATTAATTAATATAAACTAATTAATTTTAGAAAGTTGGGGCCACTTTTGGTTACGTGGGATGTGATTTTATCCCGTCAATTACTCCTCCATATTTCAAATTTCTTTTCAAACATTTTAGAAAAATTTGGGTGTTCCCTATGTTCCCTGCCCTCTGCGTCACCTGGTATAGCAATTACGTATCTTTTTTAATGAAAAATTATCATACTTAATTATTGTATATCTATAAATTATATTTGCCAAAACACTTCCGCTTATGGTAATCGACGAAAATTTATACTATCACCTTATCACTGCAAAGATTTTAAAATAATTCACTAATTATTTTTAAAATATCGACAGCAACAGACATAATTTAAAAAAAACATCAAGTAATTTACTAGTCTCCAAGAAAATTAAAAACTATTTCACTGCAATTTCTATCAGACATTTCGTCTCACATTTCGCATCCTGCTTGATATGTGAAGAGTGAAATATGTAGACAGATGCTTGTTGAAGGAACATGAATGGCATACCTAGGCTTCTCATTTGACACGCTAAGGTACACCAATGAAACCGCAGCGGCGTCACTCAAGCTTTCTATTATGAACTCATGAACTATGCCGACAAGAAACTAAATTAAACTGGTAACAAAAATGGATGTTTATATAATGAAATAAAAATTTTATTTAAAAAATGTTATAAAATATTTCTATTATTGAATAAGGTATTTTGATTTTTATAATAATAACTTCTCTTCAGTATAAACTGGATTTAGACCATTAGGAGAAACTCTCCAACCATATTGAACAGGGCTTTTTTCCTTTCCTAACCAAAATTGTAATTGTAAATATATTCTCAAAGCATGTTGTTTTACGGCACCTTCAGTTGGTGGTAATAATTCTAATTTAAAAGATTTCTTACAAGTTCATTTTTGAAATAAGAAAAAGCGATACTCATTGAGTGTCATGTTTTCGTGTTTTAAGCCGTATAAATTGCAAATAATTTTTAACTCGAATTTATAACTTCTTATTTTACAGCGTTTGAACTTTAAATTAATTATAAATTTTCGCCTGCGGAGTATTTTTTTCCCTTGGGTCTTGGCCCACAAGAAAAAAATATCCTGTCCTGGCCCACCTAAAGGTTCCGGTTCCGTGTCTGTTTGGGCCGTTTCCCTAAAATTTGCCAGGGACGGTTGGACTGACCCACCCCTGGCTAGTGCTGCAAAAATTCTACTCTTCACTGTTCCAAGGCTCATGACAAACTGGTTTCCAATACGGCGGGAACCCAGGTATAAATAGTCCTCCTTTGAAGGATTTGGGTCTACTTCATCATTCAAAAGATATTTAACTTTAATTGGAATTTTTTATGCAAAAAAAATCTTTTTTTTTTCAAGTTAAATTTTCAACAATTTTTTCTGAATAATGACCATATAGAAAAAATTTGTAATTGTTGAACAACTCTCGAAGAACAGAATTTTTTTTCTCATAGCAAAATGTGTCAAAAGGTGAAGTACTTATAGCCCTTTTTCGAAGACCTTGTTTTCCAAAAAATTGAATTTATCGAAAAATAATGCAGATATCCATCTGAAATTTCTATCATTTTTATAAAACACGTAGTTCACAGTGAAATTTTAGAAAATTTTCTAAAATTTTGCTGAAATTAAAATTTTTTCAAAATTTCCGTTTTTTTTTTAATTTACTCCTGACCTACTAAAGCCATCTTAACGTTCGGGGGTTCATTTTATATTTTTTTTTACGTATAAATTTCTCATTTGAACTTTCCTCTCAGATTTAGCCTTCTATTTAAACGCGAAAAAACGATTTTTCAACTTTAGGACCTCCCCATCTCCCTCATCCAGTATAACATCCTTTGGCACGCTAGAAGAGCTTGTTTTGGATGCCAAACCAATCAACTTAAAATAATAGAATGGTTATCTATTTTCGCTACACTATTTGTGACAATCGACTGGACTAAAAGTAAATTATAACCAGCTAATTGTAGTCACTAGAATTGTTTTAGTCCTTACTTTGTAATGAATAAGCAACAGTACGAAGCGAAAATAAATATAACAGTTTGCATGTCGAATCTCACTCGTCACTATCTGTTTGATTCATGTAAATGCACTTTCCTGTTAAAACTACAAAGACGTCCAATTTATCTGAATGCGGCTGTTTGTCTTTTTAGGTGAACTTCAAATAGATCGCGACACGGAACTTACAAATGTGATACTGCTGGTTTATATCATTTCCTTTGATACGATTTTTGTACCAAGCAACATTGACATGTAGTAAACTAATCTAACTTTTAACCTTTATACGGGATAGAGCCATCGAAAAGGTTTCCGATGCATTACCGTAGTTGATTGAATGGGGTAGTGTGTGGCTTGTTAGGAAATCTGAACAGAAAAAAAACTTATTAGCAGGTTGATTGTTCTGTCAACCATTGATTGGACAAAATTTTTATATTTGCGGTATAGTTCAGCCAAAGAAGGCAGAAAATTGGCCAACTTTCCTGTTTGGTTGATAATTGTCCTCTCTTCATAATTCTTTTTGCACTGTGTTAGGTGTGGCTTATGTAACAAAATGCACCCCGTCGGAGAGGTAGGAAATGTTTTAGTTATTGATAACACATAACAAAAATTCTGTACTACGAACCATATTATATGGATTTGGTGTATTTTTCGACGTTGAATCCGAATCCGTACTCCAATTGTCTGTGTTGATGAACTTGAACACCACAGTAAAATAAGATATTTTATATGCGGGTAAACCATTCCATAATACACGTTTGAAAGTTCAGCTTTAGATATAATATAAAAACTGAATTTATCTTATGACTCACAAAATCTATATGGTTTTCCCATATTAGTTTTTCATCTAGTTTTAGACCCAGAAATTTGGCTTGTGCGGTTTTTGTCAAGACACAATTTTTGATGATCAAATTGAGTTTAGGTAGATCACGCGTTTATGAAATTGTATATAACTAGTTAATAATTGCCTATTTTGTACACACCAGTCTGAAAAATGATTGAGAATTTGATTTGCAATATGTTGCAATTAGTATCATGTTGAAGCCGATACGCCGATGGTAACGTAATCGGCGTACATTATTATATTTACATGTGGTGCTATGGATATATTCCATAATTTTTTGAAATCAGTATTATTAGTAGAAGGTCCTTAAAAAATAAAATATCCTTTTTTATTTTTTTGAGGACCTTCTTACAGATAATATCAATTTTAACAAAATTGGGGGTTCTGTAGAATGGGGAACTTGCCGATTTTTTTTTATTTCATTAAATTGTGTATTTATGTATAAAAACACGCCACACCGAATATCAGCTCTTAAATCGCAGTACTTACTTTGCAATAAATAATTAAAGTTGAAATCCTCGCCACTCCTCACGAAAAGCACTGTGACGTCACCGGGTGAAAACTGGTCTCGCGTGGTGTCCAACAGATGGCGTACTTTAGCCATTCATCCTAATTAATAGACTGGGCGGCCGCATATTTGGTCATAAGTCTTTTGTTTTTTATGTTAGAGAAAAAATAAAAAAAGAGTCGGAAAGCTCAATTACTTCTCTCTACATAAGCTGTCTACAAATTTTTCGAAAAAAACAATAATTATCGAGATATTCGAGGAAATGTAGGAAATTACACGTTTTCCTATAGAGTGTATGTAAATCTTAAAAAAATAGTTTTTCTCAGAAACCTTTGTTTCGAAGGGCCGAGATTAGCGGAGCGTCAAAATAGTACATGATATTAAGTGAACATCGTAAATGAGATCGATTTCAGTTAATTACCGATTAATTACGGTGACAAAATGAAGAAATTTTACCGAAAAAAAAAAGTCCCAAATCCCGCCCTCTCTAATTCCTTAATTTTTGTCGGAATTAAAAAAATAAAAAAAAAAAGTTTTAGCAAATTTAATTATATTTAAATTAGCTAGAGAAGTGTTTTCGCGTAGGAGCAAAGATTAAAAAGTTGCCAACTGTAGAAGCTCAAAATTTGCGATTTTTTGCCGTACGTGGCCGACATTTCTGTAGTTATCTTCGAAACGAAAAAACAAATCAAAAGTCTGGTGATAGCAAAAGATTCTTAGTAGAAAATACTCGTTTGACCTTATTTTTTATTTCGCGCTAACTCCCACCGTTTTGGAGATATCTGCGAAAAATAGCAAAAAACAGCTTACATTTCGGAGCCGAAAAAATTGCAAAAACATACAATCTTGACACGTTCATATTTTTCGAAAAACACCATTGGGACGGCCGTACGATGTCGTGACGTAAATAGGAAGTCTTCCAGATAAACCTGATCGTAAATTGCACGGCGAAATTCGAAAATTCGACTCGGCACGAACGAATCAAAAGTAGCATTTTGTGACATTTCAGAATATTGAAGATGTTTTTCCAACGAATTTTAGGTTAGGTTGTGTCCACTGCTAGTTGTTTCTGACAAATGAGCATGCGAAAGCAGAATCGGTGTCATCTGACTTTCACCCACTGACGTCACGTTTCAGGAGTGGGTAAAATCCGGCAGATTTTAATCGCTTATATTTCTGGAGGAATTTTTTTTTTTTAATTCTTTGTTGTCTATGGGGTTTTTAATGATGTTAGTTTAGGATTTTGAATATTTTAATTCAATTTTATTTTTTGGGCAAGTTCCCTATTATAGAACCCTATCTCAAGATGTTACAAAAAAAAATGATAATTTTAGCATTAGCTCATCATAATTTAAAAAAATATAAGAGACTTTTTATTTATTTCAAGTACCAAGTACCCGTTTGATCGCTTTAGAAAAATTATGTGTGGTAAGAAACCATCCGAAGATTCTTAAAAATAAAAATTGGTAGTTGTGCCGAAACTTTAGGGCTTAAAAAAATCCAGAAAAATTTATGAATTTCTTTTTCAATGTTGCCGTTATCATATTCTATTGCAGTTTATTCCGCGTTTATATTCTGGAAGTATCAATACTTTCTTAAAATTTTATTTGAATCGGTTATGCCTTTCAATAGATGAAAGTTACTTTCGAAAATTTTCAATTTATCTTTTACTCGAAAACGTAAGTGATATTAAGTGATATTAATAACGACTGAAGCAAAAAAATGAGCATTGCACATGCGGATGCAAACTAACCATTTTAACCGACTATGGCCTTTATGGTAAACTTAAATTGGTTAGAACACGTCATACTGTACTGTTAACAGGAAACCGCGACATATGACGTGTTGCTGTTAGACATGTCATATAACAAAGGGAGACCTTCGCAGTGGATTAAGTTATTGAAAAATTTATCTCGATATATTGATCTAACAATTCTCACTATCTTATGATCTGAATAAATACACGAACAGTTTTAGCACAAACAAGGCTCCACCTCCTTCAGAAAGTGAGGTTGCCGAAAGTTAAAGACAGCATCTGGCCCAGAAGTTGAGGATAGGCACATGTTTATACAAACTAGATCGTACAATATAGTCTACCGCATACCAAGTTCACTTCAGAAACAGTGCATTAAAAGTGTAGCCGGGCCAAAGTTTCAAACTCCAATTGCACACAGAAGCAGACTTACTGCAGTTACGTATGCGTCACAGATGCATACTATGTAATATTTACACTTCCTAGTTAGTTTTTATCTAGCTGCAGTTCAAATTCTACAAAATCCTCATTTTTATAAATAAAAACCTACGTGTCTTTTACGTGCTAGGTGTTAGGATTTTACGGCATCTGACAAATATTCAGTTTACGATTGCACAAGCAAAATAACTTTAAACTTTTATCTTAAAGTGTTCATAAAAAAGAGAGAGGATCTATAAAACAGTCAAAGGCCTATCTAGAGTGTTTGAAATTTTCGAATACGTGAAATATATTTTTTCATTGTGTGTATTTTCAGATCTTTAATATGCTGCAAATATGTATTTTAATGAGAACTGATATACAGGGTGGTTCACTTAAATTGATATAGCGGTAAGGCCTTCGGTTTTTGAACACACACCAAAATACAATTTTATTATTTTACCCCCTTTAATAATGGGGTGGGGTTGGTAATGGGGGTGATAGTGGAGGTGGCTGATGTTAAAAAAAATTTGAGACCTTGGCTTCTCGTACATAAACTAAATCCCAATTTTATAGACTCTTACTTGCTTGATTTACCCTTTTAGCCCAAATCCTTCAATGGAATAGGATCAAAATATATTATAGTTCGAGATGTCCTTAAAATATGTAGGTTAGGGTGGGCTGAAAAACACGAAAATTTGAATATGCAGGTGGCCTAGTTTCTAATTTATTACTATGTATCTAAAACTAATTCGGGTAAATTTTTAGCCAAATCGGTGAATATCTAGCCGCGCCCCCACGGTCTTGAAAATGAAAGAAAGGGCCAATTTTTCGATTTTTAACATTTTTTAAATTGACATTTGAAATTTTTTTTTGACTCATTATTAATGTCTAAATGCGCGTAGCAAAAGTTTTCCGTATAAAATATTTTTCAGTTCCAAGGAAATTAGAAATTTTATACAGAAAACCTCATTTTCGTCGAATTCTACGTTTTAGTGACAAATTTCTAATTTCCCTGGAACTGAAAAATATTTTATTCGGAAAACTTTTGCTACACGCGTTTATACATTAATAACGAGTCAAGAAAAAATTTCAAATGTCAATTTAAAAAATGTTAAAAATCGAAAAATTGGCCCTTTCTTTCATTTTCAAGACCGCGGGGGCGCGGCTAGATATTCACCGAATTGGCTAAAAATTTACCCGAATTAGTTTTAGATACATAGTAATAAATTAGTAACTAGGCCATCTGCAAATTCAAATTTTCGTGTTTTTCAGCCCACCCTAATGTAGGTATAACAAATTTCAAGTCAATATCATAAATCGTTCCAGAGTAATCGTGCGCACAGAACAGTTACAGACAGACACATTTTTTTTGCTCAAACTTATAATCTCGACGTTTCATCACATTCTATGTGATCATTACTATACTCTCACTCTATTACGTGGATGTGGAAGTAAAATAAAGTTGAAATGACCTTGGAATGACGTTGAAATGACCCCCCAAATCAAAAATAAACTACTCTTCGCCAATTTACTGAGCTTTTTTATAACATAATTGTTACGCATTCTGTAGGATACTCTTTGCAGATTTCTTGTAAATAATGTTAGTTTTTGGATCTTCTAAATTTTGTGATACCAACTTTGTTGTGAAAAAGAAAATATGTGAAAAAAAAAACACCCTCTCTGAGGGATTCGAACACACGACCTTTGGATTGCACAAGCACAAGCACAACGAGTATTCATTTATGATAAATAGTACAGCCATGTACCTCCCCGGAGTCTGGCCCGGAGCCAGCCAGACAACCACGGCGCGTAGCAAGTGCAGGGCCGGACGGGACAGGTCCGGTTCGGTTTAACAATAATGAATAAAATAAAACTGAGTGAAAACTCCCATCGGATTGAGCGGATTTAAAATTAACGGTGTGTTTAAAATTGCTGCCCACATGGGCCTAAAACTAATTCACATTAAAAATTTAAAGCTAATTGCTGCTTGAGGCATACGCGCACTAAAAATTTTGGATTGCAAGGCAAAACTTTAGCCATTGGACCATCACACATTACTACAAAAATTGTCTGTAATGTATATCCTTCGAAAATTATATTTCAACGGATTAGATATATTATTATGAAATATGTATACCAGTAAAACGCGTAAAAAAAAATTACGAAGAAAATTTTTTTTTAAATTTAAATGATTAAGAACTTTCTTACTTACTGATTGATTTTTTTCAAAAATAAAGAGTTCTTAGAGAGTTCTTCCTCTAGCTAACGTCAACTTACTTTTCAAATGTCAGTACAATCGGACGTTTCTTTGTTAAGTTATTGTGCTTACAAGAAACGTGACAGACGGGCGGACGGACAGACGGACATTTTAAAAGTTGTTTAGAATTCGTTCATTAACATACTGATATGAATTTTTTTTTTCTACGAGCGATATTTACGGTTTTAGAAATGTGCCGATCAAATACAATATACTCTTCGTTTTTGCGAAGAGTATAATAATGTGTGCTCGGTTATTTTTTTTAATTCAAATACTAATCTAAAATTCTGTTCATGGAATTTTTTAGATGTTAGTTTTCACGCCCCTTTAAGCTATATATTTTATTATCCCTTTTACACTAGTACAATAAAATTATTGGAAAAACAAATATCTATTTACTAAGTGACGTGGAGTGAGCTTAAAACACCCAATCAAAGGTTTTGTAATAATATAGGCAAGCTGCGAAGACACAAGACACAAGTTGAAGTTGAAGAATAATATTAGAAGAAACTCTGTGTGTATGTATGTATGTTTGTAGACCGTTTCTCGCAAACACGATAACTTTTGTTAGACTTTGGAAAATATATAAAATAGTGTGGTCTTACAGGGTGCTCGCCAGTGGCACGTAAATTATATTCATGTTTTATTATAAATTTAGAGCAAAATGTTACTAAGGTTTTTGATTAAGCACACAAAAATAGGAAGATGTAAAATATATCGAAAATAGCAGTATAAAGTGTGTCTCCCAGGTTCGAACAAACTTATGCTGATGGAGTTCACTCGCTCAAATAATTGCTTTAATGCCGAAGAAATTCGAGGAGTTAAGGCTCAATCGTAAGTAAAATTATTCATAATCTATCTAATCTAAGAGTGTTACTACTTTACATCTGCTTCTATAGTTCTCGCATATTTTATTATGTAGGTATAGGATACACAATTACACACATTTACGGCCGAATAAACATTAAAAACGCTTTACTTTATCACGACATTCACGGCTCCGTCAAACGTAAATAAATGACATGACGTCACTGACTGGCATGTCAACCGTCAAAATTAAATAGTGATGTCAAACCTATTTTCCCACGCGAATAAAATTTCACTCTTTAAAATCAAATTTTATGCCAAATTCAACATATTTCAATGAAATTAATAATCAAAATTGTTGTTTTAATAAAAATTTTATTGATAGTAAAATTTGTGCATATTCCCTATTGCACATTAAAATTAACTAAGATATTTTTAATGTGAGTATCTATTGAATAAAATGACTTTTATTTAACTCAATATTTTTATTTCACATTTGAAGCAGATGTAAAATAACAGGGTTAAATACTTCCTACTTAAATTAGGCCAATACAGGGTGATCATCAGAGGCATGTAAAATGCCTCGTTTTATATAAACTATATTTTATGACACTGATAGCGCAAAATGTTATCAAAGTTCTTAATTAGGTATAAAAATACGAAGATATACAACATGTACATACATGATATCTAAATTGCAATATACAATGTGTTTTATTCAGGTTCGAACGAGTCGAGGGGGCAACCGTTGGCGAAATTTTGTACACCTAATACCTATTCTAGAAAAATACCCTTTATTTCCCCTTTAATTCCTTGTAAATCCCCTAATTCCTCAAATACCTTTATTTCCTCCTAATACCTTAATATTTTCTAGATTATCTCGGGAACGATGCACTTTTTGATAAAAATACCTATATACAAAATTGTTCCTTATAAAATTCTCTATCAAAAATGTCTCTACACTTTTTTCCTAAAATTAATAGCACCGTGGGAAATAAGGCACACACATAAGGGTTGGTTCAGGTCAACACAATAAATTGTAATCTTTACTATAATCTATTTTAAAGTTCAATACTTAACGCTAAAGCAGTAACTACTAAAGTCCGCCTAAAATTATCACCCCTATAAAATAACGCTATTTTTGATGAGCGAGAATATTGTATACCGGGTAGCTCAGCAGATAGGGACACTGTTGTAACTTTTGAATGGGCGAATGGATTTTTTTCAAATTTGGTGTGGTGATATGGGATATAATTTCCAATTATATAATGTAAAGAACCAAAATGGCCGACTTCCGGTTTCGATTTTACCCGAAAGTGGGTTTAAAATACCCGGTTTTTGCGTAAAATCCCGCACATTGGCAACCCTGAACAATAACAGCGTTTACAGCAAGCTCTAAAATAATGCAGTGACCTTGGGTCGTCTGAGATGCGGTAGTGGGAGAAATTGAAATTTTTTACATTGTGGTGGTGTATAGATATTTATACTTTTTTCGTGTAAAGACAGCTCTGGAAATAGCCAGACGGATATTCAGCGAATTATATGACCTGCGCTGATTACATTTGCGTCTCATTTACCAAAGTACTATTAATTTTAGGAAAAAAGTTTAGAGAAGTTTTTTATAGAGAATTTTATAAGGAATAATTCTGTATATAGGTTTTTTTTAATGCACCCTTCCAGAAATAATCTAGAAAACCTCAAAATGGCGGTGGAAACGACGTCCTCTAGGGGATGAAGCACGCAATTTTTGAAACTTTATGAATTTTGTCCAATATATTACTGAAGTGTTACAAGACATCGACAAGTTTTAATAATGAAAAAGTTACGCAGAAAAAAGTCTAGATGTATACAGATTCATGACTTTTAACAAACTTGTTGGTAAAGCGAACAATACTGTAATATTATCAAAACTATCAACAACTTCTGCTGCTGCTCGGCAACACTCATATCGCGTTTTTTACCAAATTCAAACATGGAAGAATGTTGCGCTAGAAGCTACTGATTGGGGATGGAAAAAAGTTGGCGGTATATTAACCCGAACTATGACAACAAAAGAACCGGCTCCCGAATCTGTTATAACACTAATTTCTTGTTCATGCAACAGGTGCAGTTGCAGAAGAGCAGGCTTACGTTGCTCCACAATATGTTACCATTACCACGGACAAGCATGCATGAATGTCGAATCTATGGAAGACGATGAAGATTAATTAACGTAGGTAACCTTTTGATAATTAGTGGATTCGGCCTACAGGGGACACCACACGCCAAGTACTTTACCTCTAGGGTGGCGTGGAAACAAGTACAATATACAATATTCTAGCTTCTTTAAAAATCGCGTAATTTTATAGAGGTGAGAGGGTGGAAGTGGTACATTTATTATAATTTTAGGTGGAGTTTAGTAGCTACTGCTTTAGCGTTAAGCATTGAACTTTAAAGTAGATTATAGTAAAGATTACAATTTATTGTGTTGACCGGAACTAAACCTTATGTGTGCGCCTTATTTCCCAAGGTACTATTAATTTTAGGAAAAAAAGTGTAGAGACGTTTTTTATAGAGAATTTTATAAGGAATAATTGACCAAAATGTGCACCGTTCCCGAGATAATCTAGAAAACCTCAAAATGGGAGAGGAAACGGCGTCCTAGGGGATGAAGCACACTATTTGGGGGTGGAAACTTTTCGGTTTAGTAATTCTTATGCTGTCCTTAACATTTCTACCAATTTTCAAAACTTTATGAATTTTGTCCGATATTAATCGTTATATTACTGAACTAGAAGTCCATAGTATCATCGGTAGTTTAATTAAATTAAATATTTTTTTCTTTACTAGATATTTTTAGCGCTAATCTCGGCGCTAATGTTTTTACAACACTGACGTCCTTTATATAAGAACTGGTATGTAATTCTTCAAGATACGCATTCCATTTCAATATTTTTACGCTCTAATTCCCTCCTAACACCTTTTATTTCCTCTTAATTCCCTTCTAATACCTCGTAATAATATTTATTTCCTCCAAATTCCCCTGTAATTCCCTTAATACCTAATAATTCCTTCCGGTATACCTTCAATTCCTTCCTAATTCCTCCGATTTGTACACTATCTCCCCTCAGCGGTTGCCCCCTCGGAACGAGTTTTACGTAGATGATATATCAACTTTACTTTAAACTGTTTCTTTAGGAAACGAATTGGCAGCGCCCGGTGGCAACTTCTACCCGTTTCTATTTCGGCATTTGCATCTTGAAAGTAAGCTATATGACATATATGATATAGATAAAGTATTTTTTCTTATAATATATAATTTAAATGTATATTGTTTGTTTCTGTTTTCCCATATTTTCTTTCTGATCTATATCCCCCGAGGAAACCTGTTTACATACCGCGGAGACATGCCGCTTTATTTTACGTAAGTTCTATGCACGTAATCTCAACGTTGTTTATACAGAAATTCTAAAATAAGTTATATGTTTACATATGTTCTCTATCTAGTTTTCTCCAAGACTGTAAGAAAAGTTTAATTTAAAATACTAGTGCTTTAGCCCGTTGCAGATAAGTTCCTTCGAATATACATACTACTATTAGTGTAAATTATATAAACTTAAAAGTTGCCTCTATCTCTATCTTGTTTCGCTGTAAATATAACAGAAAATATCTGATGAGGCAAAATAAGATTTATAATAATGAACCAGGACCCAAGAATTAAATCCTCAAAATATATCATATAAGCTATATACCGGGTGATTCAGTTTGGTATTCGCCCCCCTGTATCGTTTTTATTTTAACAGAAAACTACAATAAACCATATATATTTGCAAATCGTTTGTCAAGCTCTATCGAATGACGTCCTTAAATCATCTTTTTGATCACATATGCCAAAATAACGATAGTCAACTTTTTTTTTCAAATGGTATGCTATACATTTTTGTGCCGATTGTTGTAGAGCTTCTCTTTCTGCATTCAACCATGTGAAAAAGTATACACTTCCATAAGGAAAATTTCGAGAAAATTAATAAAAAACGAAAAAACTTCATTAAAAGGTTTTGTTTCCAATTCAACATAGTTAGCCATGGAAACAATTGAATTTTGTCATTGTTAGTAATGTCAAATTGAAAATACTGTTATTTGTGACTGTGTTATTCGTTTTTGTTATATGTTATACTTCCAAATAGATTTACACAATGGTATCTTACAATAATGAAAAAAAATTGGACATGATATTAATTTATGGAGAGTGCGGAAAAAACATAAAGTAGCCAAACGTTTATATCAAGATCGCTTTCGAAATAGGTCGGTACCATCAGACAAAATGTTTGCAAAATTGGCAAGCAAATATGAGCGAAAGTGGAAGTTTTGAGAAAAAAAGAAACGTTTTTAAACACCGTTAGATTTCTTCCTTTGGTTCTATCTAAAAGAAAAAGTTTACTTTATACCTCTAAATGACGTCAAAGATCTTAAAACTAGAATACGAATTGAATGCTGCAGATTAAATGTTAAAATTCATTCTTCAACATAAGGAAAATTTCGAAAAAATTAATAAAATATGATAAAACGTCATTCAAAGGTTCTTTCTGAATCAGCATAGTTAGCCAAGGAAGCAATTGAATTTTGACATTGTAAGTAATGTAACTAGTACCAACTAGGCAAATCAGATGCGAAAGAGAGGGATTTGTACGAGGATTGTGTACGGTACTGATGAGGCGTAAAAAATTCGAAACAAAGTTTATTGTTTTGACCAAACAAAGTTCTGTTTTTAAATAATTATGTAATTCATTTTTATATAAACAAACATTTAATGTTGTATCTTTAGTTAATTAATGATAATAGCATTCAACAATAATATTAAAATAACAACTAATAATAAATAACAATTACCAATAAAAAAACTATGAATACTTGAAAACTAACTAACAATTAAGAAAATAAAAACATTATTTATTGCTTCATATGTTCGAAGAGTCCTCCGTTCGCTTCTAAACATGATCGTTCTCTGTTTATCACGCCTTGGGTACATACATGTTGAAGAATTTCAACATTTAATCTGCGGCATTCAGTTTGTATTCTATTTTTAAGATCTTCGACTCATTTAGAGGTGTAAAGTACACTCTTTCTTTTAGATATGGTAAAAGGAAAAAACCTAACGGTGTGAGATCCGGTGATCTGGCAGGCCACTTGACTCCCTCACTACGATTTCCGATCCATCTACCTGGATAAGCTGCATTTAAGTAATTCGTTACAATTTTAGCATTATGTGGCGGTACCTCATCTTGTTGTAATATCATGTTATGCCTAATATGTAATGGAACGTCTTCTATGAAATTTAACAACTCTCCTCTTAAAAACTGTAGATAGTTCTTTCTCCAGTAAGCGTGCCTTCGTAAAACTTTGGTCCTATAATTTGTCCGTTGAGAATTCCACACCATACGTTAATTCCCCAGATATTTTGGAAATTAGTTTCCCGAAGCCAGTGAGGATTATCCTGCGACCAATAATGGCAGTTATGTCTATTGGCAATTCCATTATTATGGAAACGGGATTCATCTGACCACATGATGCGATCTAATATAGTCATTTCTTGAGCAACTACCAACCACGCTACAAAATTTAATCTGATGGAAGCAAGCCCTGATGTAAATGTATTTTATATGGTCGTAGTTTATTGTTTCTCAGAATTCTTTGAATTGAAGAATATGAAATATCAGTTTCTGTCGCTAACTGACGAATAGAAATATGCGGGTCTACGAAAACACGGGCTAAAACTGCAACTGTATGTTCCTCATCTCGTGCGGTTCTGGGCTTAAAAACGTATCTTTTTTCTCAAAACTTCCATTTTCGCTCATATTTCTTGCCAATTTTGCAAACATTTTGTCTGATGGTACCGGCCTATTTCGAAAGCGATCTTGATATAAACGTTTGGCTGCTTTACTGTTTTTTCCGCACTCTCCATAAATTAATATCATGTCCAATTTTTCTTCTTCATTAGTGTAAGATACCATTGTGTAAATCTATTTAGAAGTATAACATAAAACAGAAATGAATAACACAGTCACAAATAACAGTATTTTCAATTTGACATTACTAACAATGACAAAATTCAATTGTTTCCATGGCTAACTATGTTGAATCAGAAGCAAAACCTTTAAATGAAGTTTTTTCGTATTTTATTAATTTTCTCGAAATTTTCCTTATGGAAGTGTATACTTTTTTCACATGGTTGAATGCAGAAAGAGAAGGTCTACAACAATCGGCAAAAAAATGTATAGCATACCATTTGAAAAAAAAAAGTTGACTATTTTGGCATATAGATGATTTAAGGACGTCATTCGATAGAGCTTGGCAAACGATTTACAAATATATATGGTTTATTGTAGTTTTCTGTTAAAATAAAAAAGATACGGGGGGGCGAATACCAATCACCCTATATAGCCATAGCAAGTTCATTTGCTTAGCACTAAAAATTTTCATTTATTTATTTATCCATTTATTTATTTATTTAGAGCAAGGAATGTCCTGATTTTTAAAACATAGATGTATATAGATATGGGCTTATAGTAAGTGCATTTGTACTAAAAATCTACTTATTTAGAGCAATTAATGTTTATGTTTTTTGCGTCGATTTAGTCAACTGAGATAAGCTAGAGGCATATGCCAAGTTCATGTGAACGAATAGTTTAGCTTATTTAATTTTCGTTTGTCAGCGCTCAAAAACTACATTATTTGTGGTTGATGAGGTGTCTTTAGTATTTTATATGTGCACATTTTTTCCACTTTTCCTTGCATTTATACTAACATTCACGCATATTTATTTTATTTTATTTTGTTTTACTTTACACAAATTTATGTAACTAGGAATTTATTTCCTGTGGATATGTTTACAATAGATAAACAAATAAACAAATGAATCATGTGACTGAATTTGGCCAATAGTAATACAACGTATGTTTGTTGCATTTCAGAACATAAACATAGATGTGCCTTACTTTTTACCAGTGTACTTGATATGAACCACTTCACAAATTACACTTAACATTACCACATTAACTTAACTACTGATACACGTCTAACTCGCATGGCACAAGAAAACGGATTGATATCTGACGGCTCGACTAGTAAGGATCAGAGAGGAGATAGGAGGAAAAAACTGTCTTTAAACATTGTAACTCAATCGCTCAAGAGACGGAAACTACTGTGTTTATGTAATTGTTAAAGGAGAAAATTTTGACATAAAATTATTAATGTAAAATATAAATGTATACCATGCATTTTAATCGTACAGCCAGGAGCTAAATAAGCGCATTATCTATCTATAGGGCTATTGCTGATGATCTCTATATTTTCTACTAAAATTTTTGAAGATTGCTTAGTAAGAGCGATTTAATAAATCGTAAATATTACAACGAGTACAATGTTAATCAAGTTAACGCACTCTTAGCGGCTCAATAGTAGATATATAAATGTAACAATTCAAAATTCCAAAACAAATATATTGGCAAAGAGAAACTTCTTAACCATAATCGCTCTAAAGTACATTTAAAGCTCCTTGTGAACTTGTACACCGCTAACTTGTTATGGAGATAAATCTTCTGAGCGAGGTAAAAGTTAAATTAGTCTATTTTGCTCTGAGCAACACATTGATTTTGAAGCATCAATATTAAGTGTTAAGTCGTCTACTGTTCTAGTTAAGCTCATGTCGAAAACTTGCAAATTAATGAATTTTGTATTCGGTTGCAGGAGAAATTTAATTTTATTACCATGATTATACTACATTTACAACATCCCAAAAATAACTGTTATTAATAAATTATTTATTTTTATTCATTCCTAATTAGCTAAAAGCAGACAGTTTGCATTATACAGGGTGTTCTGAATTGCATAGGTCAAACTTTACCAAGTGATACAACTTTTCAAAATAAAAAAGATTCTTTTAGAGATACGGGTTGCTCTAGTAGTTATCCTGAAAATTATTTTTTATGAATATTTTCGAAACGTCTAACACATGATATTTTACACAGGAATTTGACGTTTTATGCTTTTTAAGACAAAATGACAACTATATACGAAAATCATTCGTTATTTTTTAATACCTCAGAAAGTACTTTAGATATTATTTTCAATTTTGGTATGCATATTTAAGTTAGGAAAGTTATTTTATCGCTAAATCAGTGGCTCCCCTGCAAACATGTCCTTTGATATTTTCTACCAAAAAAGTGGTTCGCCACTGACATTTTTCCATGTGGATATTTTTCTTGATTAGCCTGGTTAATTCTACATAAAAACGGTATCTTACATTTTTCTCGTCAGACGCACAGTTCTTGATTAAAACAATTAAATTCAAATTATTTCATTTAGTAGTATTGACTAATAATTTTTGAACACATAAATCTAGTTATCCTGAAATAAATGACGTTTTTACAAACCATTTTCAAAACAATATTTGTTGACATAAAGTAAGCTGTTGGTGGTCAAAACCATCTTGTCGTATTTATTTCTTCGATTTTTAGTGTTTCATTGAATATTTTTTATTTTTTCTCTGTTTTTATTCAAATATCTCAATAAATATGGTGAATTATGCGAATGCGCAGATGGTAAAGCAACAAAAGCCAGAAGTATGTATCAGGAAAGGTATCCTAAACGTGCCTTGCCAGGTAGCCGATTATTTTCGCCGTTTTTGTGAAACTGGTAGTTTCCAAAAAGGTACTTCGGAAGGTAGACCTCGAATTGTCAGAACACTCGAAATTGAGGAAGCAGTGCTACAGGATATTGACGAACATCCTGAGACGAGTACGAGGAAGATTGCTAAACCCCTGCAATAAAAAATATGAAAACTTTTTTTGTTATTTAGGGGGATTTAACAGTTCTGAATCCGAAAATGACATCAGTTTTTCTCCACCGCCCACCGTTTTTCCGCAACTCAACACAATGTGTCTTAAAAATTTTTAAAACGGTTTATTAGTCCAAATTAAGTTTATTTGCAACGAAAGACACTGTTAATGTATTGTCAATTAATTTAATCCACACTGATGGCCCTGTACTTCCTTTCCCTCTTCATAGAAAAGCTTCGACTGATACTTTTCCTCTTGTGAGTAACACCTGGATTCTCTCGATGAAGTTACCAGCAATAGCCTCAATACAAATATTCAAATACAAATATGTATGTACATATATAGTTCTCGGTGATATTATGTTATTATTTTACATAAAAACGTCGGCGTCTTTTAATGGCGGTACAAATTGTACCGCCATTCAAAGACGCTGAGGTATTTTATGTATATAATATCACCCAGGACTGAATATAACGATATACTTTTTAATAGTATATTACGTAATGAATATTGTAAGAAGCATATTACGCACGAATGGAAAAGTTACGCACGATGCCGCGTAGCGGCCAGTGCGTATTTCCATGAGTGCGTAATTGCTTTACAACTCGAATTATGTACTATACTTTACCTACGATCATATTTATTTATTTATTTATTTAGTAAAATCTGGATTTAGTTTACTTGTCAACAATGTTATTCAACAAATATTATATCTGTTTTGACAGCGTTTGAAAATTACGTAGGCGCATTTGTTTTTTTAAACCCCGCGTCAGCGATATAAGCCACCTATAATTGCGTGTCCCGTGCGTTTTGTTTACCGTGCGATTTGTTTACAGTGCGATTTGTTTACAATATGTAAAATTCAACTTACATAGATGGCAGGGAGTGTGTTTTTTACTATTAACAGTACTGATCGTAGGTAAAACTTATTATTTATTTTTGTCAAATCCTAAAAATAATGTTAAAGAAAAAATTATGTCCATTCATATGTTACAAGTTACACAGTTATAAGTGTAAGATGTGCAGTCGAGCGAATTTTTATTATTCTGATTTTGCCTGCCGCCACTAAAAATCTGTCGCTTTACGCACGTGCGTAATTAGCGTGTAGGGTAATCCAGCACTGCTCCCATTTCAATGAAACCATATTCCAATAAGAAAAAGAAATAGGGAAATGTGTGAGGCTGCTTTTCAACTAAAAAGTTCATACCGACATCCAGAAAAAATGAAATTGCAAAAACACTGAGGGTGATGGAATTTTTTCATTATTTTTCCCGGAATTCAGCACCCAAAAATCTATAAAGATTACCTACTAGTTTCAAATAAGTTTTTTGATCGCAGGCGTGTGTTATTTTTTATTTATTTAATAAATAATAATTTCGTTAATGTATGGGAAGAGAACTTATACCACAGAGAAGTGAGAGCAAGGCTTCCCGCATACATGGTGGAATGTGCCAAATAGGTTGTGTAGTTGTCAGTTCCACATATTTACATTGCGTCAAAGACAACCCAACCACCACTGGTCTAATTCTCTGGGTTAGAGAACAGAGCACCAGTGGTGTGTCCCTTGCTCTGAAAGTTACCGTCAATCGGGGATATATCTAGTCATTTCTAAGGATTTTTTTGAATATTTCAAGAGCAAATCTGCGTAATTTAAATCTGATTAAGCACGTTGATAGAGGTATATTTAGGGAACTTATTGTAATGTAAAAATAGTAAATTAAGGTGAGCAATATGTTTTTTTTATTATTTTTTAAATGTGTCTGGTTTGGGGATGTATAGGAAAATCGTATTTTTCCATTTAAAATGTGTATATTTTAATATTTTTTCGATATAGAATTTTATTTAATTATCCGAATCGGATAATTTTGTTTAAAAAAATATAGGTAAATGCTATTAAAAATAATAAAAATAGACTTTTTAAGGGAGGGTTCCTTTAAGGGGAAAGTAAAAAAGTAAAATTTAAAATATATTTTATTTTAACACATGTATAAATAGAAGTAAAAGTCTATAAACAAATAACTTTCATAAATAATACACCACAATGTATATTCCATTTTTCTTGGAAAAGCAAAATTTAAAATTTAAAAACTACCCATTTGATTAAACCCGACCCCAATAAAATTTCAAAGAGCATTCCGTAAATTGTTGTGCCAAAACTATTTTTATTCGGATCAAATGAATTGCAAGGATGATTTAGATGAATTATTAATGACTATAAAATCTACCAACATAACTGACATGATTAATGAACAGGAAGAAGAGAAACCTCCTAAGGCCTATGTTCTTCCTGATTACAGCTATACGAAAGCAAATATACCTACGCAAAATGCATTCACTTATGTTTGCGGATATCTTCTGAAAAAAACCGTTGAAGTTCACTCTTGCGATATTTGTAAATCTTTTGGGAAACAATGCGAGACACTAAATCTAAATAACTTGTTAGTTTATTTCAAAGCTTTTAACACCGAAAAAACTATTTATGGAAACTTGCTAGCACCTCCAGAGGAATTTGTCAATTTTATATGCAAATTAGGTCATATATTAATTCTCAATTTGAGGAAATTTGTACTGAACGAGCAGTTTTTAATATGTTATTTAACATAATGAACAACACTGATTTTATTCATCCATGTTTAGAATTTCCCAAAGTATATGTAGTGGAAGACCAGACCCTCTGAATTCGACATCCTCTATACAACTCGCGAACACCCACCTAAAAAATAGGTAATCTGATGTAAAATAACCTGCTAAACTTGATTTTTGAATTCGCCCATTGATTTGAGATTGCCAAAATGACCAAATTGGCAATTTTCTAAAAAAAAAATAAAAATTATGTGTTATTTTTTGTTTTTCATATAACACGTCATATATTTATTATTTTATTTCAGAATTTTTTAATTTTTTTACATAATATTCTATAACTATTCTTTGATATGTTGAAAGTAAAAAACTTTACCTAAAAAATAATTAGTTGGCAAAAAAAAATAACAACTTTTCTTTGACGCAAAATCTTTAAAATTTGCAGAGTAAAATGTCCGATCGAGGTATCTTTTTTATTTTTAAAGTTAGGTGCCTACTATAACCGAAGAAAATGTTCCCAATGAACTAAATAAAATCTTTTATACGAAGTTTTTTTGAAATTTTGCTCCCTTATCGACATATTCATTTATTGTTTCAGTGTCCGAACGAATGCGCGCTACTATGAATCGGCCGCAATCGCATCTAGAGCTATACGCAGGCACGTGCCGGGTGATTATTATTTTCCAGTGTCCATTTAAGTGTCCACGTTAAGTTGAAAGTGCTTTTTGTCTCAGTCCTTATATTTAGTGCGTTATAAACACATAGTTTGGCATAATAAATTATAATTACTCGGATAGGAAATCAAAGGAAACAAGCTAAAAACGTACTCTTCGCCTGTTCACTGGATTTTTATATAATTGTTATACATTCAATAGGATACTTTTCGCAGTTTTTTGTAAATAATGTTACTTTTAGACATTTTTAATTTTATAGTGCGATCTTAGTTGGTAAAAGACTTGGTAAAAAAACTATACCAAACCCCATTTGGGTTTCGAACCCGGGACCCTTGGATTCCGAGTCAAAAGAACTACACCACCACAGGCCTGTAGCTAGGGGGGGGGCCAGGACGGGCGACGCCCGTCCTGGAATAAGTTTCGCCCGACCTACGGTGATCGTAATGGGGGAAATTTTAACTGTCTTTTTAATATTTTGAAAGAGATTGGGTAAAAAATTATTAATTTTTTCGGACTAAAATTTTTTTTTTGGATTTCTCCCCCCCCCCCGCTCCCCCGCTCATCAAAAAATTTTTCGGACTTTTTTATGGGCCCGTCCTGAAAAATTGTTTGCCCGCCCTGAAAGCACTTTCTAGCTACAGGCCTGCACCACCACCTTACACGTAAAAGAATGTAAATTTTTACATTATAAGACACGAGCTAAAGTCAAATTTTCACGGTTGTATATTACATTATGAAATGTATATGTATTTGTAAAATATGTAAATATTTAGATATTAAAATGAAATATCATTTCACCAGATTTCTATTCAATTACAAAAACATAAAAATTAAAAATAAATTTTTTTAAATTTAAATCATTAAGTAATAACATTTTTATTTACCGATCGATTTTGTTCAAATAGGGTTCTACCTCTAGCTAACACTAATTTACTGTCCAAATTTCAGTACAATCGGAATTTTCTCTCTTGAGTTATCGTGTTTACAAGAAACGTGGCGGACGGACAGACAGACGGACAGACGGACATTTTGAAAGTTGTTCAGAATTCGTTCACTAACACAATGGTATGAAAATTTTTTGTCTGTGAGCGATATTTACGGTTTTAGAAATGTACCGATCAAATGCAAAATCCGATGACATTTCTGTGGCTGTAAAACAATATTTAGAACAGAAAAATTTATTTTTATCACTAAATCCAGTTTACCATGCACAATGTAGAGGTATACCCGAACTGCTTATAAAAGAAAATCCGAAATTGTAAATCCTAGTATAGAGAATACAAGTAAAAAGGGCATTTCTGCAATGTGCTATTTACAAGACAGCCTACCAAATTAAGCCCAGAATTCCAAATGTTTTAGATTTTGGATGGTACCTAAAGGAGGAAATCTTATTTCCAAAGATGAAGAAGAAGTGTACATTAAAACATTAGCACGGCATTAAGGAACACCCTGTAGCACTGAATTGTTCACATGCCACTTGTAGGTACGATGAGAATAAAATTGTTGTTCTGACATGACGCCTCCTTGAATTTCGTCAGTACAGCGTTATTTTTAAAACAGGGGACAAGTTGTTTCTCACACAACAAATCAGTTTTAAAACGCCATCTGAGCAAGAGTACAATTTTTTAACATTATCAGCCCACACTACAAAGAAAATTGAATTAATTTCTATGATTTCACAGAAAATACCGCAAGTTTAAACCTGGATTTAATGTATTTAAGATAATTGCCGTCCACTTGACCGGCATAGCGGCATTTCTCTTTTGATATTCTCTAATTGGTGGTTAAAACAAACGGAGGTGCAAATCCAGATAATGTACGAGATGTTGTACAACTTCTGAAATGCACTCTCGTCTGCTTCACAATTGCATAGCTCCCGGCAATTGCACTTAATGTATAAACATTTCCTCTTTGTCTAGAAGAAAACGCGAGACGCGAAAACAGACACTTCGACCCGAACTATATATTAAATTGTCTTATGAACCTTTGCAACGTCTTCTTCTCAGTGCTTTGTCTACATTATGCCTTTGTATTCGTTCTAATTGCCTCAAAAAGTCTAACGAAATAATTTACACAACAATGAGTTTAATATTTAACAGAAATTAGCGACTGTCTTTGACGATACCATCGCAAAAATTATGTGCTTTAAGACGGGGAATATATGCGGCCGTTTTAATATCATACTTTCGAGAAAGTTTAAGCTATAGTTCCTTTTGCACTTTCCTTTATGATTTTGTATTGTGGAACACTCAAACAAAAAGAAAAGTTGGTAAATTTAATTGTTCTCGCTTTTTCGGTTTATATAAATCGAGAGGTCTTAGTCGTTTCATTCATAATATAATAGAGTATATGGTATATCATTATTTCAAAATCTATATATACTAGTTGACCCAGCAAACGTTGTTTTGCCATATAAATTATAAATTTTTGTCCAAAAATAAAAAGAAAATTTCACCCTTATCACCTAGGGGTATAAAAAATAGCCTACGACCTATTCTCAGACCTACCAAATATACACCAAAAATGTTATAAAAATCGGTCAAGCCGTTTCGGAGGAGTTCGATAACAAACACTGTGACACGAGATTTTTATATATTAGATAAAAGAATACCCAGACTGACAGACTGACCGGCTGATCTACCAACGTACAGCTCAAACCGCTGGGCCTAGAAACTTCAAATTATGCATAGAGTTTCCTCGAATGATGTAGGCAACCACTAAGAAGGGATTTCTCGAAATTCGACCAAGAGGGTGAAAAGGGTTGAAATTTTAGGCTTTTTCGGAAAGGGATAGATCTAGATGCATAAAATTTGGCAGAAATATTATCTGTTGAAATCTATTAGATATGTGTAAGACGAAATTTTCGATTTTCACTTTTTGAAGGGGTGAAAAGGTGGTGGTAGATGGTCTAAAAGGTTATCTCTGAAATCGCGTAAGTCAGAAACTCGATATTCCAGCGATGGGCTCTTATGAGGAAATAAGGAGATACGTATTCGACGGTTTTCAAAAAGAGACCCCCAAAACAGGTGAACAGGGAGAGGGATGTTTTTAAGCATGAAATTTGACACATACCCACCCGTGTGCTTTATTGTCGATTAAAATAATTATTTTTTCGTTTATCTTGCTCTAACACAAAAAATAGAATAATGAATTGTCATCAAATTGCGATGCGCAGTGGGTTTCCTCGAGTGCAAGTACAAGATTTAATTAAGTACACTTATGTATTTTAACGAGATCTGGAGCTAGATTATATTTTGATCTTATTCTTTTGAAAGGTTTGGGGGTAAATAGTGGTAAATAGGTATATCAAGTGAGTAAGAGTCTGTAAAATTAGTTTTTAGTATATATAAGAAAAGCTAAAGTCTCAAAAAATTTAGCATTAGCCCCATTATTAAAGGTGGAAAAAATAATATCGTAATTTAGTGTGTACAAGAACCAAAGGCCTCGAAAATTTTTTTTTACTTCCCAGCCTCACTACCACCCCCACCCCCCACTACCGAAGTGGTATATTGTTTTATGGGGTTTTGGGCTCGACGATTTCAAATATTACTTATTAAAGTTCCATAAACAATTATTTCCACATAGTGGAGTGCAAATATAGTATCAAATTTTTTTTCGTTCTTAGAGACTTGTATAGAAAATCTGGATGTGGAAGTAGTGATTCCTCGGGCAGCGATTTTTTTAATATAATCATAATATTTGGCAAAAATATATCGGTAAAAACAATAAAAACCGTCACTTATGGGATAAAAGTTAATAAACACGAATAGTAAAAATTATTGTCCATATTATTAGGCAAACAATTTTAAGTAAAATCATAGAGTATGAACAATAATATTAGCAACGAATAACTACGCATTGAGAGCAACAGTAATATGAAAAAATCATAAATGTCTTGGATTTGTCCACTCCAATAAAGTTATCCGAAATGGCACTATAATGTTTCTAGCTTGAATATGAAGGCAAAAAATATTCGCTTCACTCTGTGGCCTATTAGCTAAGTGATTACTTTCCACCATGTGACTTTTCACACACCATCGTGTCAATGTTGACATGGCGATGTGTGAAATATTTTTATGTGGAAAAATGTACCAAACTTTATATGCTGCAAAAATAATTTATTAGACTTTTAATATCCAAATAATAATTTGTTATATTTCTACAAATCTTTGTGTTAAACAGAAATATAATAAATACTCTTAGTTAAATCCACCCTTTCACACTTTCTGCAACCATTAATATAGGTGAGAGCTAAAACGGATTATTTAAGCATCCTTTTGAATAATCTGAAGGGGGTGTCTCAGGTCATTACCTCAATCATTAATTTCGGATGTCACCAGACTCACAAACAGGGGTCAGGTCAGGTGAAGATGACCAATTAATTTCAACCCAATTATATTTTATTGTATAACCCCTTTCATTTACAATATAATCCTTGAATGACGGGAGTTGTTTTTGTATGAGTTAGATCCCTTTCTAGACCCTTGGACAAATTTAAACATTTTGTGTTACAAAGTAGCCTTTTATTTGTCAAAATATGAATTATTGTTTCATTATTAAATAATACAGAAACAGTATAAAAGAATATTATAACTGAATTTTATTTTTGAGTTAGATGGAACTTGCATTAGTTTATAGATACAATATGAACTGTTTAACTACAGCTTAAATACTATTAATAGAAAGTATGAAGTTCACTTAGAATTTTTGTTTAAAAATAGCGCATCATGTCTGCTTCCTTAACGGTTAATACATTGCTTTGTCATTGAGGACAAAATATAATTGTACAAAATATAAATATGTACGTTAATTTGCTTTAACTTTGATGTTAATATTTTGTCGTATACCTTACTAAAGTCAGTGATTAATGAGATAGGTCGATAATTACAAGCTCTTATTTAACTAATTATTATACTCTTCGCAATAGCGAAGAGTATATTGTATTTGATCGGCACATTTCTAAAATAGTAAATATCGCTCGTAGAGAAAAAATGTTCATATCATTGTGTTACTGAACGAATTCTGAACAACTTTCAGAATGTCCGTCTGTCCGTCCGTCCGTCCGTCCGTCACGTTTCTTGTAAGCACGATAACTCGAGAAAGAAAAGTCCGATTGTATTGAAATTTAGAAAGTAAGTTAGTGTTAGCTAGAGGAAGAATGCTATTGTTTTTGAAGAAAATCGATCGGTAAATAAAAAAGTTATTAATTATTTAATTTAAAAAAAATATATTCTCTTAATTTTTATCGCTTGTACTAAAATGGAAATCTTGCGAAATATTATTTCCATAATATATTTTTTTGTTTATGAATTTTACTAATATATATTTTATAGAAGTACGAGTTGCAATATGTATGATTGTCGAAAGATATAGGTATATCACAGACAATCAATGTTCGTAGCAATATGTGGTGGCGCAGCGGCTAAAGCTTTGCGTTGCAATCTAAAGGTCCCGTGTGCGAATCCCACACAGGTTGGATATAATTTTTTTTCATTTTTTTTTCATATAATTTTTTTCACAACAAAGCTGGTATCACAAAATTTAGGATGTCCTAAAACTAACATTATTTACAAGAAAACTGCGAAGAGTATCCTATAGAATGTGTAACAATTATATATAAAAAGCTCAGTAAATTGGCGAAAAGTACGTTTTTAGCTTGTTTACATATTGATAATAATAATAATAATAATAATAATAATAATAATAATAATAATAATAATAATAATAATAATATGTTTATTTGCAAAAATGACAATAATATAATAATTCTTAATAATAACAAAAGAGATAAGCGCAATAAACATGTGCAAAGTCACTGAAATCGATCTAGGTCGATTTGTGCGTGACGTATACAACTTAAATTTAGAGTTAAATATAAACACATTTAAGGTTAGTAATTTGCTAATTACACATACACGCATCCTTACACATAATCATTTATTCACTTAAAACTATATTGCGTTTTTTATGTAGGAATCTATTAATTTATTTATGGTACGTTATTAACAATTATTAATTATATTAATCTACTTAAAATATTACCTACTATATTTGATTTATAATGTCGTGTATTGTTTGCCTAGAATTTTGTTTTAGCCACACTTTTATTTTAGTTTTAAATAATCGTAAACTTCCAGAATTCTTTATATCATTTGGTAATCGGTTATATAGTCTGGGTGCCAAGTATATATAACATCTCTGACCAACAGTTTTCGTACATCTGGGTTCTTGGTAGCTGTGTTCTCTAATTCTTGTATTATATTTATGTATGATAGGATATAGGTTTTCCTTATTTTTAAAATTGTATGAAAGCATGGTTAGGCAAAATAACTGCCTTAAGTCAAATATCTCTGCTTCTTTATACAGAAGATCTGAGGAGTAAGTATAATTTTTATTGTAAATAATTTTAAGGATCCATTTTTGTAATTTATTTATGTTTTCTAGGTGACAATCGTTTACTCCTCCCCACCCAATAATGCCATAATTAACCTGGGATTGAACCATTATTACCATAATATAATGTTTTGAGTTGTTTTACGTCCAAGTATGTTTTCAAATATTTGAATCGTGATAGTAATCCCCTCATTTTTTTAATCAAATCCTTGGTATGCATATCCCAACGAAAATGTCTGTCAATCCTGATTCCGAGATATTTGACAGATTCGGCTTCCGGTATTTCTAAATTATTTTCAATTTGAAGTAACCCAAAGTTTGGCAAGTTGTTACTATAAGAGGTAAATGGCATATAGTGCGTTTTTTTAAAGTTCACTGTAAGTAAATTGAAATCTAGCCATTTTTTTATTTGTTTGAATTCATATTCTGCTGTTATTTTCAGGTTACCCCAGGAATTTGCTTTAAATGTTACGACCGTATCATCTGCAAAACTAATAATGGATGTATTGGCACTTTCAAGCGATAACAGACTGTTTATATACACTGTGAATAGTAGTGGCCCTAGGACGGTGCCCTGAGGAACTCCATATTTGATGTATTTTGGTTCGCTAATAGTTTCGTTAATTTTAACGTATTGAATAATACCTCAGAATCAACAAACGAGGTTAAAACAATGTGGAATATGATAAACGAGGTGGTAGGAAAATCTTCTGCTTCACAGACAAAAATATTTGTTCATGAGTATGGTTCCCTTTTTCTAGATAATGTTATTGCAGATAATTTCAATGCCTACTTTCATACAGGTCTTCTAAATGCCCAAGTTGACCCTATCGATTTAAATTTCTTAAATACAAACATACCACTTTTTTATCAATCATTTTTTCTTCAAGCAGTAACTGAAATAGAATAATTTCGTTTTACCGTTAACTTACAGTTACATAATTAATCTATGCTTTGCTAATGGAATTTTCCTTGACAACTTAATAAATTTGTAAAGTTATTCCACTATTAAAAAAAAAGGAGACAAAATCTCTTATAATAACTATATCGTGTGATTAGCATAATTTCAACCATGTCGAAGGTTATAGAGCTTGCATTTTTAGAACAGTTAAGTGGATTCTTTCTTAAAAATAATTAATTATGCCAGTTTAGCACGGTTTGCTAAAAAATAAAAGTGTTGATACTGCATTAGTAAACTTTCACAGCTCAGTAGTAGACGCCTTAGATAAAGGATTATATGCTTTTGGTCTTTTGATAGATTATTCACTAGCCTTTGACTGTGTAGATTATGACCTTCATATTGCCAAGTTGTTTAGATATGGTATTAGAGATCCTGCTTTAGATTTCTATCCTGCTATATTAAAAACTGTGCTCAAGTAGTCTATGTGAATGGAACAAAGAGCAATAAATATCTAATAAATGCCGCTGTACCACCAGGCTCCATACTGAGGCCACTTATTTACCTTGCCTTCGCCAACGATCTTGCGTTATACATTCAATGCAAATACAACGTTTGTATTATTTGTTACGCTGCTGATACTAACTTTTCAGTTGTCCAAAAAAGTCCTGACGCAGTAAAAAATATAGACGTTATAATTTCGTCAGAGAAAAACCGGTTTATACTAAATAAAGAAAAAACAACTGTATCATTTAGGTACAACATCGAGCAAAACGCTAACGACGAATTTTTAGTAACAGATTCTGTTAAAATCTTGGGTGTCGTCATGTTCGACCGAAATTTGACGTAGCGTTTATCCCCAGGAATCGTGCAGAGAATCCTTTAAAGCCTTGAAAATACTAACTCTGCCAAGTATATATATTTATGAAACATGTTATGTGTTTAAAAATAAATCAACTTTTCTTACAAACAAAACACCACAATTATCAAATAAGATTTAAAGATTAGCTAATTTCTCAACAGCATACAACAGCAATATTGCAATTGCAATTGCAAGCAATTGCCCATTGATTTGAAAAATTGTAAAAACATATTTACTTTTAAAAAGAGGACAAAAAAACTTACTAATTGAAAAGTGCTTGCATGGTGTTAATGAAGGTTACTCAGTATGACTATTTATATATTTATGTGTTTGATTATTTATTGCGTGTTTATTTACTTGTGTAGCTTGTTATTATGTACGTGTCATCCCTTATACAATTTTACATGTATTTTATGCTATATTTTGAATTGCATTATGCTTATGCAATATGCATATTAGCTCAGATTTTTTACGCACTCCTGAGTTACTTGTATGCTTACTAATTAATTGAACTTGTGATTGGGAAATAAAGGTTATTATTATTAAAAGAAAACTTGCTTTGTATATATGTTAGTTAGTCTGTTTAATTCAAATCTTGCAAGTCGATTTTGAACTCTCTCGTGTAGTTCTGATGACAATACAATAGCATGATACCAAAAAGTGTGTTTGTGTTTCGTAATCAGCGACCTCAAAAACCCCCGAGTATATTTTTAGTCGGTTCCCTCAAATAATTTATGAGACAGCAAATTAACTTTAATTAATTTGTTTAGCGCTTAAAATTGCTAGTTTATTAATAACAAAATGAAAAAAGGCCCAGCGGCCTGTTTCCTCTTTTTACCAATATTTCTTAGACTTCAATAAACAATTTGCAAAAAAATTAGCCCGATTTGTCCTTTGCCAAAAAACTTCTCAATTATTAACTTTCACGCCTATATTGATTAAACAGTTTTCAGTTAACCATTGCATATTTTAGTTTATTCTTAAAATTTATGGAATTTAGTAATACAAGGTTTTTTATTTATATTTTTCCTTTTTTTCTTTATTATTTTTGTATGCATATTTATTTTTTCTATCAAAGTATCTATTTATTACAGATTTCGCATTTTCACACCTGCCAGGTAAAAGTATTATTCTTTTTTCAAAGTTTTAGTATGCCGGGCTCTTAATTCAGTATGCAAATTTCCTGTCTTATTATTGATAATAGAAATAAAGCATGTCATTTTTCTTACTACCCGGTAAGTATTAACGTTGGCTGAAACTATTCACTGACAGTATTAGCATTCGGCGTATCAGCTGTCAGCTCTACATTCTAAATCCATTTTGTCATTAATGTTTAATATCGAAAGCAAATTACATCCAAAGCTCCTGTCAGCTAAATGCACAAATTAGAATTACAAATAACTTAAGCTTAGTTCAGATCAGGCTAATCACTCATGCAATTTATCTACTTCTTATTGTAGCCCTGCTACTCTAGATGAATGTATGCAGCTTGCAATAAATCCGGCTACATTGTTCCGTGTCTGTAAATGCCTGAAAAACATGCAGGGTTTCGTTCTCTTTTGAAATATTTGAATGTACATGAACTACATTTTCAGGCGCATTAAAGCAGGATTTAAATTACTGAACAATGTAACGAACTCCTTAGAGCATCAAATAGCCCAGTCAATGCAAAACTTGCAAAATGAATATATTTTTTTAATGAGTTCGTGAAAGTGTATAGAATAATATCCTGAAAAGTTTACATTCCGCTCGGATGTAGAACATAAAAAAAAGTGAAAAAAATTTTTTTTCATCCATTTTTTCAAAATTTTCAAATTAAGTCAGGGTAGGAAAAAATAAAAAATACAGGTGGATAGACCACATGTTTCTGAATAAAAAAATCGGCAGCTACTGGAAGCGGCTGTAACCTCCCCACACGGTGGATCTTTATAAGCTGTGCTTGGATATTACATCGGAAATCAGAGCACTGAGCAAACAGATAAATTACACGTGACTTTGGAGCCATTTATTTCATGAACAAATATCGAACGAACTGAAGTGGACTAAGTATAAGCAATCTGTTAAAACATAACCTCTCATGTTTGTTTATGTTGTATGTTAATCAATTGCCGGATATTATAAGGGTATTAACAAATAACGTTTCAAAGATTTTGTAGAACATTGAATGGCGAAAAAAATAACAACACAGAATGACACTCTAACCTTAACAAGTCAATAACATTATGGGCAATTCAAGCAGACTATGTATGCGTCAAGCTAAAATCTTCCTGTTTCCTTTAAAAAACCAACTAAAATAAGTTTTGACATCTTACAAAAATATTTGGGTTGATTTGAATGTTGATTTTTAAGTTATGAAATAAATTTAGAGATTTAGGTTATGAAGTAAATTTATAGATCATTTTCGGTGACGTGATTTTGACGCAGCTGTCTGGAGGGCACCCGAAACCTCATCCAATAACAGGCAATAAAAATGAAAACAATTAATTAGAGATGAGTTGCTATTTATCAACCTATTATTTTAATAAAAAATAACAGCTTGTACCAATCTCATAATTAGTTGGGTGTCCTCCACGCCGACAGCGTGACGTCAACTGAAAATGATCTATGGGGCATCTGCCCGTGACGTCACAGCTAACCTCAAAAATATATATTTCTTAAAATTTACAAGTATTATGTAGCTATTATTAAAATTTCTGCCTGGTTCCCGTATTTTCAACCAAAATCTAGTTCAATGTAATGTTGATGAAGTTTTAATTAGTTTTCCCCAATAAAATGAAACGCATTTTGCAGGTTAGAAATCTAACCTATAATTAGCAATCTATTTTTATTAATTAACAATATTAAAAATGTGTTTGCATGAATTTTTAAATATCCGTTTGGCCAGTATGGCTCCAAGCTTAAAATTCGGTTACAAACATTAAACAAGACTATTAACAAAAAAATCTTAAACTTTGAGGTTACGCTAGTTAATATAAGCGATCCAACGACCTGTCAAAGTTTTTTTTCAATATGGCGTGGAGGGCAAACACGGGTTTATTTTTATTAAATTCCAGAAACATAGCCAAGATAACACAAAAACACAAACGTTTAACGAACGAAAACGAATGTTTGCCCTCCGCGGCATATTGGAAGTCACGTGGTTTGGATTGCCTAATAAATGTACCATAACAAATCAACATCCACAAAGGTTACCAACGGAAATATTTTTGAGAGATGGCAAAATACATTTTCCCCTAACAATAATAGCAATAATATTTTTTGGATGCTGTCATGTGTGCACGAATTCTTTTTAATTTCTTTCACGGAAACCAAATCGAAAGGGGACAATTATAAAATAAATAATTTGTGCCAAAACGGCACTAAACGTAATATGATCTCAACCAAATCCTCTTCAGATCTTCTGGAGCACTAAAGAAACCCTCATGTAAAGTTTCATCCAAATCCGTTTAGTAGTTTCGCCGCTATCGTGTTCACATGCATACACACATACATATACAATAATACACACACATACACACACACAGACATTTTTTAAAAACCACTTTTTTGGGTTCCTGGGACCTCAAAACGCAAAGATTTGATGTTATCTCAATTTTCGACTTTGGACCAATTTCAGTAACCTCCCACAATTTTATTGTAGGGAGGTTAAAATGTCCTAATAAAGTTTATCGCTAAAGCCACGGTATTTCTGAGAAAAAAATAGTAAAGTAACTTTGTTAATGTGATTAAATGTTATGAAAATAAACATAATAAACATGCCACACATATTAAATAGAACAGAAAAGTATGTGTTTGATTCTAAATTGTTTTTCTGAAATCCATCAAGATGTCTATTTTCTCGGCACAATTTCAGACCCCAAAATACGCTATTCTAATATTTTAGTAAGTCAAAAAACAGTCCTGGAAAGTTACTTTCCCGGACTGTTTTTTTATATATAAAAGGTACTTATCTGACCTAGGCCGGGAAAACAACTTTCCCGGACTCTTTTTTATATATATTTTAATATACATTTTTTTCATTTGTATGTATTTACAATAATATTGATTGCGATTTCAGAAAAAACAGTATGTGTACCTCGTAGTAAAAGCATATTCCCGGGCTTCAATGCTTGTTGGCCCCGGCTAACGCCAACATTTACATCGTTGTCCGGGGAACGTATTGCTTTTACTACTAGATACACAGTGTACTTTTTTTTGCTAGATATGTAAGAACCATTACCGGTTTCACGTTAAGTTTAACACCAAAAATGAGAGCCGTCTCTGGCACCGAGATAAAATTCCCGAGCCCTGGTAATTATACGGATATTTACACCACAGATATTTAGGGCAGTTGAGATGTGTTTATCAAGATATGTATTCCAGGATTATATTTTAAATTACACAGTTCTTTTATTACATGGTATACTACACTTGCTTTACACGAATCTTATTTGCTAATAGAAAGAAATCTTCTTGTGTATCCATATATTGGAATAACTAATGCCGGTGACTAGTGAAGCTTGAAGTTAACACATAACGAAACAAAGGCTAAAAGTAAAGAAATTGCTTACGTCTGTCGATAAATCTGAAAGTGCCGGAAAAGCCCGTGGAATTGGCCGTCTGTGAGCTGGAGTGGAATTCCAGTACCAGTCCAGGGCCTGAAGAGTACATCACGGTGGGAATATCTGCAAGGCTCCCACACAACAATGTTTCCCACGGGGTGTATTCGTTTACTGCGCCACTTTCCAGGTGAACGAAAACTTTCAGATAATCACCACGGATACATCTGTAATAAAAAGAAAAAGCGATTAAATAGGCGAATTTAAAGTGAACATATCGTCTTCGACCTACACGAAACAAAATGCTATATTTATAGTGAAGTCGACAGAGGCTGAAAATTTGCATTATTTCGGAGTAATTACGGGAAGCTTCGATTTTCCTAATAAACCTTTTGATATCACTCTTACATACCTAGCTTAAAATAAAAAGTTATAAACACATAATTGTGAGGAAATTGTTTTTACCTACGATCACTACTGTAAATAGTAAAAAACACACTACCTGCCATCTATGTAAGTTGAATTTTACATATTGTAAACAAAACGCACTGTAAACAAATCGCACGGTAAACAAAACGCACGGGACACGCAATTATAGGTGGCTTATATCGCTAACGCGGGGTTTAAAAAAACAACTGCACCTACTTAATTTTCAGACGCTGTCAATACTGACATAATATTTGTTGAATAATATTGTTGACTAGTAAACTGAATCCATATTTTACTAAATAAATAAATATGATCGTAGGTAAAGTATAGTTCGTAATTCGAGTTGTAAAGCAATTACGCATTCATGGAAATACGCACTCGCCGCTACGCGGCATTGTGCGTAACTTTTCCATTCGTGCGTAATATGCTTCTTACAACACTTATTGAGTAATATACTATTAATTGTAGTAGAGCAACGCCAAAAAATAAACACAATTTCTCATGTGTAAAGACAAATCGATAATAAAAATTATAAAATATAAAGATCCTGAACTGAACCCTTGTGACTCATTTGAAAGACCTGCAGATGATCTCTCATTACATTTAATCATAAACGTCGCCAAATAGCTCTTAAAAAATAACTAGGTCGCTTTAGTTATTCCGCTGTTCGATAAATTCTGCAATGAAACATTAACAAAAAATTGAAAAAAAAAACGAACCGCCTTCAAAAGAGGTCGCCCAGTTAATTGAATCTTATTACCTATCGATATTGAAGTTGGTAAAATATATTTTACATTTATATTACAAAAAAAAAATTTTTTTTCCAACGGTGAAAAACGCCAATTATATTTTCTGAGCTGCTGATTCCAAATATTACGTCAAAAACATATGTTTTACTGCTCAATTTTTCGCAAATTGTCATTTTATCCCTACAATTCAGGATTAAATGGGTATTAAGTCTAATAGAACGACACGCCTTGAAATGAAACTTCTGAATCGTTTAAAATGGCTCTATTCACATACTCCCAACGTTATATCATACCAAGGAAGTTATGATGGTGTACTTTTCCACCAAAAAAACTACTACTACCTCTTGTTCTAATTTTTTCATAATACTTGATAGATCGGGGTTATCAGGAATACTGGTAAGTCGAGTATTACTTCCACATCCAGTGGAAGTATAGTAACGACAAAACATTTTTTTTTTTAATTTTTATTGTTCAAATAGGCTTAGAATATCATGAAACGTCGAGATTTCAAGTTTGAGCAATAAAAATTTTTCTGTCTGTCTGTCGGTCTGTAACTTTTTTTGTGCGCACGTTTACTCTGGAACCGTTTGAGATATTGACTTGAAATTTGGTACGCATATGTTCTTTAACGAGATCTAGAACTAGATTATATTTTACCCCCACCCCATTATTAAAGGGGATGAAAAAAAATATATGATTTAGTGTGCGTAAAAGAACCAGAAACTTCAAAATATTTTTTTACTTTATCCACCCCCCCCCCCACTTCCACCCCCTATCACCACCCCCACCCCACTACCGATGTGGGGTATCGTTTTATGGGTTTTTGGGGTAGAGGATTTCAAATATTATATTATTAAAGTTTCATAAACAATTATTTCCAGATACAAAATTTTTTCGTTGTGTGACTTGGATAGAAAATCCGGATGTGGAAGTAGTGATTCCTTGGGCAGCGGTTTTTCAAAATGCAATAGCGTAAAAAGCAAACGGCTAGTTGGGATAGGAGACTAGTCAGAGAATAATACCGACCCCTTCCATTTCTCTGCCGTGCACTCCGCCTACACAGGGTAAGTCGGATTGCGATCGTCTTGGTTGGTGTATGTGTCTGTTTTCGGCGTTTGTGTGAATTCATAAATTTTAACAGTGAATATTTTTAATTCTACTTTTATCACGGAAGTGATAGTGATGGGTTTTGATATGGCAGTTACAAATGCACTAACTATAATATAATTTTGATAATTTTTATAATTTTAAGGTTAGGTTTTAGTATTTGTTATACTTCCAAGTTAGATCCAGCTGTACTCTTTAATAGAGTCGAAAGTTTGAAGTCTTTAGCAGTGACTAATCAAAAAATTAGCCGCGGAAAAGCGCGGATAAGTGCTATTAGGGTACTTTTTTATTAGGGTAGATTCACTAAAAAAAAATTGTATATAAAGTCTCATGCATTTTAATAGAATGTATTTTTGTTTTAGGTTCACAAGGTCCCTCGGGAGTAAGATGTGACCCGAAAACACTTGTTCGAACGTGAAGATGAAAATATTTTGTCCGACGAATGTTAGCATTTTGTTTTTTACTTTTTTATATTAAATACGCCTGAACCAAACACTAAGAGCTTTGTTTTATTCAGTAATATTGTTTAGAACAGATAAAGACCAAGAAATATTTTTGGCCGCGTAGATCATTCAAATATCCGTATGTGCAGCGGCTAAAAAAAACATAAGGATAGGTATCTTTCACCTTTGGAAAATAAAATTTTTTTTGTGCTCCTGTGTTTTTTCTATTACTACCACGCTGAGTCAATTTTCCTATCTTCTGGTCTGTAAGGAATAAAAACTTCCCGAATCTGCATTTTATTTTCAATTTCTGAATTGTGCATGATATTGTTTAGAGACTATCACAATTATTAAATGTGGAGAAAATTGCTCTTAGAACAGACGCAACATGTTAAAAGATAAATACTCGCATTAAGCAAATAAGCAATCAGAGTTGGCAGTCTAAGTGCATTTGTTTCCCTGCCTTTTCATTCACGGATCTGTATGGACGCAACGGGAATAATTAATTTTTTATGGCAATAAAGAAAACGCGGAGGTGTAAATAAAAAGCAAACGCCTGAATTAACGTTTCAAGTTCAAGGAGGCAATTCAGGTATACCAAAATGGTGCAGAATAAGCTAAGTCGGTACAAAGCAGACACAATAGAAATATGGAGAAAGCACAAAACAGCTTATCAAGAGAAAACATCTACACTTTCATATACTTTTAACCTGAACAGGATTCATTAACTTCTTTTACGCGCTCCCTCTCCTCGTGTTTTCGTGACTTTTCATCGTTCTACGTTTCCCTTATTCAGCAAACGCCGGTGAAATATTTTTTAATGGCTATACTGAAGTAATATGAAAATATCGATCCTTAGTATTTACATGAATTTTAACACATCTAATCCTTATCCATTAGTTTAAGAGAAGGTGATACACTGACGGTAATTGATTGAAAAATATTTGGTATTGTTCAGAATTCAAAATTCAAGTATAATAATTAACTAATTTTCGTCGCAACAAGTGTAAAATAATATTTTAAACATATCCCAACATGGTTTTCGTAAACAGAAGTCTACTTCAACTGCCATAGCTGAATTCTCAGATTTTATTTACGAGTCGCTGAATAAAGGGAATTTAAATATAGCTTTATACTTCGATTTGAGCCGTGCATTCGACTCAGTTGATCACTATCTGCTGCTTGAAAAGCTCTCGACTACTGGTGTTCGTGGTATTTCAAACAACTGGATAGCATCCTACTTAAACAACAGAAGCCAAATAGTTACTATAAACAGTTATAAATCGGAGCCATGTAATGTATCAGTTGGAGTGCCACAGGGTACCATATTGGGGCCCGTATTATTTCTAGTATTTTTAAACGATATATCCTTGAACTGTCCTACAGCTGATACGCAAATAATATATGCCGATGACACAAATTTTGGCATACATGAAAATAATATGAAAGAAGTAGTATCAAAAGCTAATAAATCTACTCATGAATTTCTAGAGTACTGCTCAAACAATGGACTATCCGTAAATATCAATAAAACTAAGTTTATGACATTTCTTCCGAAAAATTCTATCCGAGATTGCAGTTTCTTAGTCAGACTAAATAATATCTCAATTGAACAGGTACATACTGCAAATTTTTTAGGTGTAACGTTTGATACTAAGATGACATGGGAATTTCATGTAGAAAAAATATCTAGTAAATTAAGTAGCATATGTTTCTTAATTCGACAGCTAAGGGGTACTGTAAGCTTGGATGTACTTAGATCAGTAAATTTTGGCTTAGCAGAATCCATTATATCCTACGGTTTAATATTTTGGGGAAGCTCGGCACACATAAATAAGGCGTTTGTTGCACAAAAACGCATATTGAGGGTAATAACAGGTGTTCATCCCCTCACTTCCTGTAGGGATCTTTTTAAGAGGTATGGCATCCTGAGCCTCCCATCATTATATATCTTTCTACTGATTGTAAATATAAAAAAAAAATCTTTGGTAAAAAATAGCTTCATACATTCTTATGATACACGAACCAAAGATAATTTACATCAACCATTTTCTAGGCTCTCTGTTGGTCAGCATTGTCACATTTATAGAGGTATAAACTGTTACAATAAATTTGTAAATCGTTATGGCAATAGCGACAATTTTAATAATTTTAAATCAAGGTTATACGATTTCCTTTTAAACAACTCCTTTTATAGTTATGAAGAGTTTTTAAATTTTAAATGATTGTATGTGTTTTAGAATGTTGTATGTTACACGATGGTTTACATTAGTTTTAAGTTTGACTAGTCCAATAACTGATGCATTTTTTGTATTACGTTGAGTGATGAATAAATTATTATTATTATTATTATTATTATTATTAAAGAAAATTAACCGCTACTGGAAAGGGCTGTAACCTCCCAATCAAATATTTGGGGTAATTCGTTAATTTAGTCACCGCTGAGCTACACGATGCAGGCCTCCAACTCAGCTAATTTTCGATAAAAATTTACGAAACTTGGCAGAGTTAATTATTTGGATATGCTAAATTCAGTTTTGCTGCAGAATTTTTTTTTTCAATATGGCGGCTTCAAAGTTTGGGTCAGAAGAAGCAAAAAATATGAAAAATTCAATGAAATAATCCAACCGCAAAAAAAATTCTGATCCTGGAACTTGACCCGAGCAGTTCAATGTATTTTTCTATTCTGAATTCGAATCCGACCTCAAAGGGGCCCAAACACCCTCAAAATTTTGAGCTGGAGCGAAAAATACCCTTGGAATAGGGTAAAATCTCCCCTCATTATGGTGACAATAAGTACATGCAAAAAGTACTCCTAATGTACAATCCTAGAGTTTTTGAGGTTTGCTGATTTCAAATTTCATTCTTAGGGTGAAAATTGAGTAAAATAGGGGGTTGAAAAGTGTGTAAAAATTTCGGAAAATGCGTGATTTATTTCTAAGGGTTTTTGAGGTTACTGATTTTAAATTTCAACATGCCAAAAGGCAAAAATTAATTTTTAGGATGAAAATAGAGTAAAACAAGAGGTGTAAAAGGCAGTAAGGAGGCACATTTTGTCTAAGTGTTTCTGGTTAAATCTTCATATTTTGGACTAAGGATTCTCCAGTTAGCGTATGTCCAATTATTAATGAAACACCCTGTATATTTCTACGTATCATCATTTCTCTTAATAATTTCGTAGTTTTCTTTATATTACCAACTGTTTAGGGTTGCATCTTTTCGACTGCTTTGTATTATCTTTATACTGCAAGTTAATTACATAACGTTTTCCATATATTTTCTTCATTCTTTGATTTATTTACACCTACCATTAATTTCACATTCTTTTTGGTTGTGTGATAATGGGATGTAATAATGTTGAAACACTTCTGTCAACGCCTACGCCAATGATGGCACATAATTGAGAGGTTCGGTCGCTTGTTAACTGCCAGTTACCAAACATCGATCAACCATAACACAATGCCTTGTCAGTTTACGGGCTAGGACCATGTTATTTCAAAATAGGACTAAATTGTTGTCCAGTCTAACTTTGTAGGTAATAATACATTTAGATAATGTTGCTGCTGAAATTCTCGGCTCTGTTCGTAGATGGAAGAACATTTTTTAAATAGATTTGGTGGGCACTGTGCAAGCTACATTTTTCTAAATTAATTAAATTAGTTAATTAAATAGTTTAAGTGGGATGGACCATAAATTTTAATTTGAACACTTAAAATATGCATTCACAATATAAAGGTAGCCTAAACACAATATACCAGTTCAAAGCAAATTCTGAAAGAAAAATTGCCCGTCTTCAAAAAAGTTCGCTAAAAATTACGTAATAAAATGTCACCAATAATATAAAAAAATGTGATGGAGGATAATGTAGTTAACCAACTGGCAAGTAAAGCAGGTTTTTTAGTAACTATACTTTCAGTGAAAAATGTATGTACAGGGTTATTCATTATATTTAGGCCACCTTTTATTTCTATTATTATTGGAAATAAGAAAAAAGTTTCAGATAAACGTTATAGAGTTGTAAATATATATTTCTTTAAACTGCAATAAAAACAACAATTGCTTGCATAGGTCACGTGAGATAACAATGAAGGATGTTTTATAAATGGAAAACCCTATACATTCTTACATATTCTTTTAGATATTTTAAATATATAAGGGTTGATGCGTCTAACTGTAATATTTCTTGACATATCGGACATTAAATATGCTCCAAACATGCATATAGGTATTTTATGGTTATTGAATGAAGCGCAGTAATTCCTCTTACGCAGTAGACTGTGACTGATGATACTATAACAACATTGTTACTGTTTGACAAATCGCGGTTTACTTGAAAGAACAATTCACCTTCTTATGCAGATATTAAACAACCACGAAGCTTGCATAGTGATACAATGAGTTCTCTTATAGAACAGTGTATTACGCTTCATACAGCCTTACAGCTCTTTGGTTAGATTGGCGATAATTATATATGTATCATAGCTCCCTAGTGCCTCTGGTTGTTATGTAAAAATTGAGACAATTTCAATGTTGCCAATAAAGAGTCCAGTGATTCCAAAATGTTTTCCACTACGTTTCATTCCTATCAATGTTAACATCATCCTGATTATTCTGATGCTCTTTAAATACGTTAGCTCCCAGGATATTATAGATCAACTGATGTATTTCCCATCTTATAACAAGTACATAACTAATTTCCTCCACCGTTTTAAAAATATAATACAGCAAGTCTGTTAAAATACTTAAAGTCTCTGTATAAGAGCTCTTATCGAGAACTTTTACCTGTATAAGCCTAACTGATTTATAACAATGTTCTTACGACCTGGTAATCGCACATTAAAGGAGTAACTCATGAGTTTTATAATAGCTCTATAACCAACATTTATGTAATCGTTATAAATTAAAAATCATAATTACTTAAAGTTCTATATCGGGAATCGTCACAAGAGAGCATTAGAGTCTTTATAAAATAGTTTTATTACTATGTTATAAGAACATCTTTAGAGCGTTTCATATCACCAAATCGCCGCAGAGAGCCAATTTACAATACTACTTTAATAAAACCTAAAAGTGCATTTTTCTACCACTATAAAATAATTATACAACAATACAGCTGAATGCTAGGGCCAGTTGGGATGTGTAAGTAAATAAAGGAAGACTGCCTTTTCTCCGTTTGTACTTCCTCAGTTTTGAGAGTAGGTAGTAGAGCAGTAGTTTACATCTCTGAGTTCACCAATTATTAGGACGGTAATTTTTCATCGGTAATTTTTTGTTCTTAAATACGCCCCTCTCTCAGATCGAGAGAATAGCTACTGAAATCATTATCCTAAGTGCGTTGAAAATGTGGGATATTTTGTGGTAACATTTTGAGAGAAATTTAATTTATTTAATGTTGTCCCAGTTTTGTTCTGATTATTTTTCGACTATTAGTGAGCAATCTGAAACCATTGATCATTTCCTGTTAATTACACTTTCAATTTAGAGGGAATGTTTTATACACATTATTTACAAACAAACAGTTATCTGGATTACTCTAGGTTTTTATACCCTGTTAAAAGCTCTGCAAAACACGAACCATAATTTTTAACTACTGCGGTTTTATGAAAGTAGCGTTAACGATTCACTGGAAAATAAAAAAGGAAACGTATGATTTATCAATCCTATAAAACTCATTATTATTCAGAATGGCCATGTGAAATTCAATTATTGACATATTATGCAACAGTGACCTATCATTTTATGGCTATTGGGGTAATACTAGGATCATTATTGAACATTTCAATGACACTGTCACATCCGTCGTGCTTTTGTAGCGGAAATTCCGGTTAGTCCGTTCCGCCATTATCAAGCACATACACTACTTCTCTAATAGCTTTCCGGTTGCAAATTGCTGTTCTACGGAAGAGAGCAATTGAATATTATAATTTAAGATTCTTTATCAGTTCCATGTTTGTTGCATACCATGCAAAGCGAAATAGCTTTATGTCAGTTTTAGAATTTATACTGAACTCTAACTAAGTATATTTTCTATACTAGCGCTGCTACTAGAGAATCTCATTGAAATATAGTATCTTATAAAAGTCTTATGGAAATTTTATCCAATTTATTGAGTAATTTAAGTACTTGTTAGATAAACTTGTCTTCCTAAACTTTATAAATATAAAAATTTGAGGATAGAAGGATTTTAGAAGGGCTTTAAATTTCAAGATTTCAGTACATGAGTAGAAGTTGCAGTCGGGCGCGGCCGACTGCGAATACCTACTTGAATTACATTTTGCTTGAATACGGCACAATTCACTTTTACAGGGTGACACCAATAGCTAGGGAGGCAGAAATTTTTATATCGTCTTATTGTGTGACTAAAGGTGAAAAGTGTAAAGACGTCATAATAAAAAGCCGGAAAAACTATTTCAATCATTACGGTGTCACTGATTTTTTAATTAACAGTTAATTAAAGATTCAATAAAAAACACTGCTACTTATATGATTTTATTGTGTCAGCTACTTATTTTAAACGTTGCTTGTCAATATGGCATTGATATAAATAGTTGAGTGAAAAGTTATACCAAGAGGCGCAACCGTGTACTGAAGACCGTAGCCAGAGCAGGGTCTGATATACAGTACGGCGCCACCGGCATTGAGGTCTAGATCTTATTATTCAGTTCACAAACATTAGTCTATACTGTGCTCGTATGGTTCACGTCGCGTGAATCGTCACTTTTGATAAACAAGGCTTAGGAGATTTCCAGAGGCGACTCTCATATAGACATAATATTATTATATTATTATATTATACTGAAACATTCAGAAAAATGACGAAATGATGAAATATTCATCATTGCCAGGCTACATTGTATTTCTAAAATTAACCTAAAAACGGTAATGATTCTTATAAAAACATGTAATGCATACCCAGCAAATAAAAAACAATTTTGAACAAAACACATATCTTCCTCTTCTGTTTAGTATGTGTGGCGTGTTTATTATGTTTATATATAACAATTATATATAAAACCCAATGAGCTGCTGGCAACATAAAACATTTCTTTTCCAGTTAAATAAACCATTTTTAGGTATATAATATTAAATCATACATAAAGAAAATTAAGGATTAATGACATAAAACTGCCATGTACCGTGTGCATCACAAATGCGCACAACGTGATAAAGTGATTTTTTTTATTTTCACATCCAGTGGAAGTATAGTAACGGTAAAAAATTTTAAATTTTTTTTATTGCTCAAATAGGCTTAGAATGTCATAAGACGCCGAGATTTTAAGTTTGAGCAAGAAAAAAATTTCTATCTGTCCAACTTTTTTGTGCGCATGTTTACTCTGGAACCATCAAAGATATTGGCTTGAAATCTGATACACGTATGTATTTTAACGAGTCCTGGAACTAGATAATATTTTCATCTTAATTCCATTGAAGAGTTAGGGGAAAAATTGGGATAAATGGGGGTAAATAGGTAAATCAAGCAAGTAAGAGTCCATAAAATTGGTATTTAGTATATATAAGAGAAGCTAAGGTCTCAAAAAATTACCCCCATTACCACCCCCACCCCAATATTAAAGAGGCGGGGGGGGGGGGGGTGTGGAAAAAATAAAATTGTGAGTTAGTGTGTGTTCAAGAGCCAAAGGCCTCAACATTTTTTTTTACTTCATTTGCCTCCTCTACCACCCCCTTCCACCACCCCCACCCCCACTACCGATGTGGCATATCGTTTTATAGGTTTTTGGGGTAGGCGATTTCAAATAATATGTTATTAAAGTTTCATAAACAATAATTTTCACATAGTGGAGTGCAAATATAATTTCAACATTTTTTTCGTTGTGAGACTTGGATAGAAAATGTGGATGTGTAATTTTTAAGGTTTATAAACAGGTTGTTAAATTGATACCAATGTTTCAAGGATAGATGAGGAGATAGTAACGCGTCCTTGCGTGTGTGTCTAGCTTCTACAATTTTCAATTAAAATACCATGAAACCTGTTCGGTGTTTATAGATATTTTATTATTTCCTTTATTCTTTAATAAGTGGGTTACCTCGAGTAGTATATGGATGCGCAGTGGATTTCCTCGAGTACTATGGATGCGCGGTGGTTTTCCTCGAGTACTATAGATGCGCAGTAGGTTACTCCAAGAAATATGGATGCGCAGTAGATTTCCTCGAATAAGATGGATGCGCAATGGGCTACCTCGAGTAGTATGGATGCGCAGTGGGTTTTCACGAGTAAAATGGATGCGCAGTAGGTTACCTCAAGTAGTATGGATGCGCTTTGGGTTTCCTCGAGTAACATGGATGCGTGGAGGGTTACCTTGAGTAATTTTGATGCAAAGTTGGTTATCTCGGGTGGTAAGGTTGCGCAGTAGGTTTCCTCGAGTATAATGGATGCGCAATAGATTACCTATATAGATACGCAGTAGATTTCTTCGAGTAAAATGGATGCGCAGTGGGTTTTCTAAAAGAAAGTGCTTGAAGTAAATTACGTCCACCATGTAGTCCACGGCACATTATGATTTTTTATATTTTTGTCAAGCCATTTTCTACGTACTACTCCCACTTCCAGTGTAAGTGTGGTAATGCAAAAAAAAAAATAAAACTTTTATTGTTCAAATAGGTTTAGAATTTTATGTCGAGATTTTAAGTTTAAGCAAAAAATAATGTCTATCTTGTCGGTCTGTGACGTTTTGGGCGCATGATTACTTTGGAACCGTTTAAGATATTGACTTGAAATTTGGTATTTTAACGAGATCTGGAACTAGGTTACATTTTGATCTTATTCCGTTAAAGGATTGAGTGGTAAATTGGGATAAATGGGGGTAAATAGATAAATTAAGCAAGTAAGAGTCCATTGGTATTTAGTCTATTATTATATAAAAGAAGTTAAGGTCTCAGAAGAATTTTTGGCATTAAATACCTCCGTTATCACCCCCACGCAATTATTAAAGGGGGTGAAAAAAATTGTGATTTAGTGTGTGTACAGGAACCAAAGGCCTTAGCCTCAAATAATTTTTCACTTCAGCCACCCGCCTACCACCTCCTACCACCACCTCAACCCCCTCTATCGATGTGGCATATCGTTTTTTGGTTTTTGGGGTACGATTTCAAATAGAAAATTCCATAAACAATTCTTTCCACATGGTGGAGTGCAAATATTGTATTTTCATTATGAGACTTAGATAGGAAATCTGGATGTGGAAGTAGTGATTCCTTGGACTGCGGCTGTCATTTTAAAATGTTAAAACCGCTGCCCAAAAGGAATCACTACTTCCACATTCTGATGTTCTATTCAAGTCTCTCAGAACGAAAAATATTTTGATATTGTATTTGCACTCTACTATGTGGAAATAATTGTTTATAGAACTTTAATAATATATTTTAAATCGCCTACCCCAAAAACTCATAAAGCGATATGCCACATCAGTAGTGGGGGAGGGGGTGGATAAAGCAAAAAAATGTTTGAAGCCTTTGGTTCTTGTACACACACTAAATGACAATTTTATTTTTTTCGTCCCCTTGAATAATGGGGTGGGAGTTGGTGATGCCAAAAAAAAATTTTGAGAGCTTAGCTTCTCTTATATATACTAAATACCAATTTTATGGACTCTTACTTGCTTGACTTAGCTATTTACCCCCATTTACCCCAATTTAACCCCAACCCTTCAATGAACCAAGATCAAAATATAACCTAATTGGTACAAAAATATTTTCTCTTATCTTCTCACAAATATATGCTACTGCAGTGATGGGTTCATTATTTGTTTATGGGTTTTTCTCTGTAATTGCATTTTTTTTTATAATTAAAACGAAAAAGCGCTTTTATTGGGAAAAAGAGTAATAATTAGTAAACACAGGGGCGTAGCAAGCCAACTTTTTTTTGGGGGGGGGGGTATTTTTCAAATTTGCCAACTTCCTAAGACTTAAAAAGTCAACTCTGTAAATAATTAAATAATAATCCCTCCAAAAAAAAATTGATGAGCGGGGGGAGAAATTCTAAAAAAAATGTCCAACTTTTACCCTAAATAAAAATTGATGAGCGGGGGGGGGAGAAATCCTAAAAAAAAAATTCAATAAAAATTGGCAACTTAGAACTTCCAACTTTTACCCAACTTTTGCCAAATTCCGCCAAAATAAAAATTGATGAGCCGGGGGGGAAAATCTTAAAAAAAAAAATTTCAGTAAAAATTGTCATCTGGCATCTCAAATTTCCAACTTTTATCCAACTTTTGCCAGGTCTGACAAATTAGGGGGGTACGTCTGCAACGCTTGACCCTTGATGAGACAAAGTTGAAGAGGACAAAATTTCCTACATTTTTTGTATATACATCAATTGCATCTATTGTAAATCTAATACGAACTCCATTTTCGTTTATAAATTATCTATAAACAAATTACATTGTGTTATTTTTAACGTTTTTCCACATCATAATGGGATTATTTAGGGAAAATATTTCAAATTTCAGTGATTTTTCTTGTTATATATACATTTTCTTACGGCCACGGTGGAGTAAATTTCAAATTTCATTCTGTTTTTAAAATGTTTAAAATGTGTTTTAACCGCCTTCCATGCCACCTCAATGACCCTCTTAAGTCTAGAAGATCTAGATTTGTCTGAGTAAAGGAGACGGGGCCCTACAGTTTATGGTGGAATCCGAACCACTTCTTGGGGAAAATTTCCTATGAAAAATTTTTTCGCTCTGTGGGGCTCGAACCCACTTCGCTAGGTACGCTCAGAGTGCAAGCTAGAAGCGCTAACACACTGGGCTACCGACCCCCTTTGTAGTAGATGTTTCCTATAGCAGGTATAGACCGTCCCTCCTGTTTATTTGTTTCTTTTGTAATGGTCTAAAAGGACGTCGTTTTCGCAATAGTCTGGGGTTAGACCTGACATTCAAGGAAATGCAGCTCCTGAAGTTCTACTTTCGTAGCAAAATTCAAATCTCTACTTCTAAAAATAAATTAAATACAGGTGTGTTTTAATCTTAAGTGTGTCACACTGTAAATAGAAAGAAAATTGCATATGTTTATACATATTGCATATATTAAGATATATATCCAGATACATTATATCAAGGAATTATAAATAGCCCTAAAGCTCAATCATGGACGCTTGTACTTGTTTCTCTCTCTCCGTTGGGTCTGTCTTTACTTGTCATCGCTTGTACACAGCGATGTTGCTTAATTTACGCCATGAATGATAAATTGCCCCTTTTTATGAAATTAAAATAAAAACCCATTATCTTTTATGTATTTTTTATGAACTGTGACTGGCATCAGATCTATATTAACTTCACGCTGATGATATCAATCAACCATGAAAATGTTCGTATATAATGAACATAGGAATGGAATCTCGTAAATAAACTAGAGATATTTGCGTGTTTTTTTGGCTATTAGATTTTGATTCAATAGTAATTACGTTTTATTACCACGTATCTTTCTTTTACTTCCACATCCAGTGAAAGTATAGTAACGACAAAAAAAATTGAAAATTTTTATTGTTCAAATAAGCTTAGAATGTCATGAAACGTCGAGATTTTAAGTTGAAAGTGAGTGAAAAAAAAATTTTGTCTGTCTAACTTTTTTTGTGCGCACGATTACTCTGGAACCTTTTAAGGTATTGACTTGAAATTTGGTACACGTATGTATTTTAACGTGATCTGGAACAAGATTATATTTTCATCTTGTTCCATTGAAGGGTTGGGGAGTAAATTGGGGTAAATAGGTAAATCAAGCAGGTAAGAGTAAGACAAAATTGGTATTTAGTATATACAAGAGAAGCTAATGTCTCACAAAAATGTTGGCATTAACCACCCCCATTACTACCCCCACTCTATTGTAAAGGAGGAAGAAAAAAAAATTGTGATTTAGTATGTGTACAAGAACCAAAGACCTCAATTTTTTTTTTACTCCATCCACCCCCACTACCAATATTGCATATCGTTTTATGGGTAGACGATTTCAAATATTATATTATTAAAGTTCCATAAACAATTATTTGCACGTACAATTTTTTTTCCGTTGTAAGAGATTTGGATAGAAAAACTGAATGTGGAAGTAAAGATTCCTTGGCCAGCGGTTTTCAATAATATATAACAGCCCTCTACTTTGACTTCGTCATTACGCACGCGCCTGTGACAAAGACAAAAGTTTTTTAAAAAATTATGAAACCAATTTTTTTCACGGCAATACTTTTATATCTAGAAATTCTAACTTTCAATTTTAGGCGAGAGACCTGGAAGCAGCTGCTCAGAAAACGATTGTCAAGAATCAGTCCCTAATCAGCAAGATAATTTCATTCTTCTCAAAAAAGCAATTAAATAAACTCCTTCCGATTATTACATGAAATTGAGTATTTTGTGGAAACCACCACATTACACATCCCCTTCTAATATTTCCTAAGAAAAATATCACGTAATTTAAAAGCAATAAAAGCCGGCATGAAACTTTATAACCACTTTTACCGTATGGTAGTTACATGCCGAACAGGCGACTTAAAAAGATTTTAAATATACTCGAGAAGAGCTTTTCACACGGGCACTGGGTCTCGTGACTCGGTGAACGTCACTTATTATGTTGGTTGGTTGAAGAGCGCCGCATGCATACTAGATGAGACCGATCTTTACAAATGCATGTCTAGACTGTGTAAATCCTAACCTCATCCAGTCTTACAATGTAATTGATGGTGTATTCGGACATTGTAATGTACTAAATGCGGAAAGAGTTTGACGTAAATACAAGGTATATTTGAAATAGCAAAAAAACAACAGATCTTGTTATACCAATACGAGAAAATATTAGGAGTTGAAAATGTCAATATAATTTAAGTATTATAACATTTTCTAATTTTACACATACTGTGTGTTTCCGTGAGGCAGCCCAGTCCGCCGTGCGTACGTCGTACGTGTATAATTTTCAATATTTCAAGCTTTCGCTCCACTTTTTGTTATAGAGCGAAAACCTGCATAAAACCTAGCCGATCAATTAACAGAATGAGATGTTTTTGAAATGTTAGTACTCACATCAACCATAAGAAAAATCATTTTGTGCCTGGGCGGAATTTGTATAGATACATAATACAATGAAATTTTTCTCATACACTGGGTGGCTCAGCTGAGAGGGACACTCTTGTAACTGAATGGGCGAATAGATTTTTTTTCGGTGTAGTGATATGGGATGAAATTTCCAATTATATGAAGGACCAAAATGGTCGACTTTCGGTTTCTATACAATTTACATGAAAATCAAGTTTTTAAATAAGACAAACTATATACTTTTGCTAGATTATTAATCTTCCAAAACAAATTCACGTTAACGTCTGTCGCGGAATATTTTATGAAAAACGTAAAAAGATTTGATTCTACTCAAATTCCACCATGTTAGAAATCACTGAAATAAAACATTTTACGAAAAATATATGTGGCGCTTTGGTTCGAAGGTGATCCAGCACCTCTTTTAGTTTAGGACGTTGTTATGGTAGAGCTTGATAAAGTAGAATGTAATGAAATTGATAATGATAATGACGATTATCATAACGATAATGATGATGATGATGATAACAATAGAAAGATATGTATGTTTCAATGTATGTTTCTAGATATGCAACTTTTTATTAATTTTATTGTAGTATACCGGGTGGCTCGGCTGATGGGGATATTCTTGTAACTTTTGAATGGGCTAATCGATTTTTTTCAAATTTAGTACAGTGATATGGGATGAAATTTTCAATTATATTATGTAAAGAACCAAAATGGCCGACTTCCAGTTTCGATGTAATTGATGAAAATCAAATTTTTAAATGGGACAACCTGTATATTTTTGCATATTTGGATCCTGCTGGCGAAAATACATATGACCTGACCTTCAAATATTATTTTGATTATCAAAAAACACAGATTTTTTTAGTTTTAGTTTTAATCATAGAAGGCCACAATTTTGCCAAAATTGTTAAAAATCGGTTGCCAGTTCTTTTAAAATATTATCTCTTCATATACTAACACGATTTATTCTTCATTAAGTTCAACAATATTGGTTTTTCAACGAATAGTACAGTACTTAGAGGTAAAAAATATGCAAAACTTCGGAATAATGTCATATTGAACGGATTTCATTCATATTTGGCAGTATAATAGTAAATGCTTCACAGAAAAGTTTCTATATTGTGGGGGGGCTTGCTAATTTATAGGGGGTGGGTCCCGCTCAGGGAGTGGCACTTAAAAAAAATATATTTATTGAAGCTGAAGTAGAATCAAATTTTAAGAAGAAAAGGTTCTATGCAATTTTTCACATAAATTGATAGTTTTTAATTTATAACGACTTCAATATTGCGATTTTAGCTTAAAAAAAAAGGTATTTCCAAACGGCTTTCGTCAAGTATCTCAAATGGTATTACTTTATCGGAAAAATGTTACAGAAAGTACAAACTGGGAATCAATTATATTTTTTGTTTATTGATGTAGGATTAATAATTTCGGAGATATTTAAGTTTACATTTGGCATCCAAGTGTTCATAAGATAATTATTTAGAGTGAGAGTTAAATATCTCAGAAAGTGTGACACCTACGTCAAGGATGCGAATAAGTAGAATAATAGGTTATTAATTAAGCTTTCAACTGTTTTTTAATTTGTTTCTGTAGCATAAAAAACAAAGAAGTTATCACCGAAGAAATGTGCGTCTACACATTTTTTTAATAACAACGTCGCCATTTTGTTACTGTAATTAGCCAGTAATTAAAAAAAAGGAATTTCAAACACTGTTTCTCATTAATATATAGATGATGTAAATGCTTAAATTTTTTGGTTTGTATACAGCACTTGCTTTAGAAAAAAATACAGTTTAAACTATAAAGGTATTTTCGATAAAACGTTATTTTTTTCCTTTTCCTTTTCCAAATATCAGTAAATATCAGTAAATATATATTAGTAAATATTAGTTTTATTGAAAAATGGGTAGAAACCAAAAATAAAGCTCATGAACTGATAATGAATTTCGCTTGTTTATTTATTTACATAGATTTAATAGTTTCGGAGATATGAAAGTTTACAAATGGCGTTTATAAGACGAAAAATGCAGTTTAAATTTAAATATCTCAGAAATTGTGACACCTACGTCACGCATGCTAAGAAATGAAATTAAAGACAATTAATTACGCTTTCAAATTATTTTTTACTCGTTCCTGTACCATAAGAAATAAAGGAGTTATGACGGAAAAATGTGCGTATTTATATTTTTTTATATAAAAAGATCGCTATTTTGTTACTCTAATTAGCCAGTAATTTAAAAAAATTATCTCAAATATAGTTTTTCGTTAAGATGTAGCATTACCTATATGCTCAAATTCTTTTGCTCATTTAAAGCACTTGCTTTAGAAAAAAATACATTTTAAACTTTAAAGGTAATTTCGAAACACTTAAACTTAAATATCTCCGAAATTATTAATCCTACATCAATAAACAAAAAATATAATTAATTCCCAGTTTGTACTTTCTGTAATTCGTCTCTAACATTTTTTTCGATAAAGTAATACTTTTCGAGATACTTGATGAAAGCCGTTTGGAAATACCTTTTTTTTAAGCTAAAATCGCAATTTTGAAGTCGTTATAACTTAAAAACTAATTTATGTGAAAAATTGTATAAAACCTTTTCTTCTTAAAATTTGATTGTATTTCACCTTCAATAAATATACATATTATTTAAGTGCCACCCCCTGAGAGGGGGTGGCATTCACCCCCTATAAATTAGCAAGCCCCCGCACAATATAGAAACTTTTCTGTGAAGCATTTATTATTAAACTGCCAAAAATGAACGAAATCCGTTCAATATGACATTATTCCGAAGTTAAAACCTCTAGTTACTGTATTAGAAAACTATTTTTTTTATGGAACTCCTATGGGAAGACCTGTTATTTAATTAGATCTTGAAATTCGAAGAAAACGATATGCATAATGTCTACCTTCTCTTTGTACTAAATTTATAATTGCAAGAAAAAAATGTTTTGATAATTTTTCTTTAATATTTTTTGAAAATCGAAAAAATTTTTGAGGGTCAGATCATATGTATTTTGGTTAGCATTTTCCAACTATGCAAAAATATATAGTTTGTCCCAATTAAAAATTTGATTTTCATGTAAATTGTACAGAAACCGAAAGGCGGCCATGTTGGTTCTTTACATCATATAATTGGAAATTTCATCCCATATCACTACACCAAATTTGAAAAAAATCTATTCGTCCATTCAAAAGTTACAAGAGTGTCCCGATAGGCTGAGCCACCCGGTGTATGAGAAAAATTTCATTGTATTATACAGAGTATTGTATTATATAGAGTACTGTGTACTGTGCTTTCAACCTTCAATTATTGTTCCTATCTGTCCTTTCCAGATCCTTTTTGTTGCTACGCTACGCTGATGAGGAACAATAATTCCGAAACACGTGTCCGTAGCTGCTTCGTGTTTCCTCTTTGGAAGGCGTTATTTTTCTCACTATTGTATTATGTATCTATACTTTGTAAAATATTCAAATAAATGAAAACTATTTTTTTAAAATCATTATGATTGTTTATTGGATGATTATTTGTTTATCCCTGAATACTTCTGTAATAGGTTGTATTAGTAATAGCATAAGACTGAGAAATAGAAAGTTTTGTGCCAGGTATTTCTAACAGGCATAGACGTGGCACAAATATTTTTCTAATAGAAAAATGTTTAAACTTTATAGTCCAAGAGCCAGCGACAGATTTTCATGACCAAGTCCCTCTCAAGCGGTAATTAGTGAAATGCATCAAAGAGTTCTATTATAAAGCCTCGTGAACGTCAGCTGCGGTTCCGTGGGTGGGATAAGCGGCAGTAGCCTCCCACGCACGGAGAAAAAAATATATATTTTTAGTCATTTCCTCCTGACTAAAAATTTGTCAAACTATAGCTAATCCAATATCTTGAAGAAAAAAAAAAAGAAAAGTCAGCTGACTATAACATGGTGTATTATACGTCAGCTGGTCGCTTGAACATGAAAAAAAAATTTATACATTCAATGATTTCCTTTCAACTAAAAATTTACCTGATGATAGCTTATATGTTACTGTGAATGAATATAAATGTCAGCTGGCTGTACCTCGGTGGAAAGAGCGTCAGCTGATACCTTGAAACTTGTAACGCAGAAGTTAAGCGGAAGCATAATTAAGTAGGGAGTTCGTTTCTAAAGAAATATTGATGAACTTTTCTCCTGATTGTATATCAATCGAAGTCATCCACCATATCAACAATTTCTTTACGGATTTGGTTGGTTTTTGGCACCGAAAATTTATGGTTAGTGGTATACTCTCCGACAATTTTGTAAACACTGCGGCCACACAGTCCTATCATATTTGCCACTTTATTTACAATTTCATCTTTGAGTAATATAGGATTTTCTTGAATCTCATGCTTATACACGCTTAAAATCATTTCCTTGGTCTTTACGTCGAAATGAGACTTTTTCGACCTTTTTTTTAAGAGGAGACAAACAAATTTCTGTAGGCTCATCAGCTGTATCCGTGCTACTAGACATTTTTAGGTGTCCTTGATATATTTGATACACCGAAAAAGTATTTAAACAAAACTCAAAGTCAAAGTCTTGGTATATGCCCGAGAGGCAAACACACTTATTTAATATACTCTGAAAGCATATAAATAAAACACAATAATCAATTACAAGGTACGGTATTTACCGAGATGCAATTTAAACAATGACATGAAAAGTAAACACATACAACAACGATGTACTTCCAACTGAGTCTGAGTACGCACCTGTACCGAAACCGCGATGAGTGTTATCAGCAGTTTATGGCCATTTGACCAATAGCATTACAGAATCCAGCATGCGAGTAGGCGATCACAATAGAATACGTAGTCAGTCGTAGAGAGTGTTCAAGAAGAATTAGTATAGTGACCGTTAAACACAAGTTGCCAAAAAAGGGTATTGATGGCTCTTCTCTACCACCATGCAAATCGGAGCTATATCAGCAATTTTTAAGAGCAGGTTACATAGCTCAAATTTGGTCGCACGCACACCGGAAAGTCCCAACTACTGATGAACCTTCAGACTATGGCTAGGTAGAAATAGACAACAGATTTGAATTCATCTGGTTTTCTAGAACTCAGTTACCAGAGTCGATTGAAGAAATAACTATTCAGCCCGAAAAAGGTAACATTTTTTTGATCATTTTGATTATGTTACACTAAATATGCATCTTAATGTTTTTTTAAAATTTTTGTACAGATGATGATGATGAAGACATGATGGCAGACAGCTCTGACAGCGACTCTGACAGTGAATCAGAGAGATGAGAGTGACACAAGCCAAAGCGAGAACGAAAATGATTAAATTACATTATTATTTTTAATCACTTCTTTAAAATGAATGTTATTTATCAAACAGCTAAGTTACAATAAACTATAAATTGATTAATTTACTTATCTAAATATTTCTTCAGTTATTCAATTGTATACTTATTAGTTTTAAAGTACCTATAAATATTGATTTAATCGGAACACTCATATCGGAGCGTAATGCCGAATAATTTAAGATACGTCATTTCCTACGGTATAAAAATTTGTAACTTGATTGTTAATATACTTCTGTAATTAATAAAAAAAATCAGGTAGCAGTAAGTCGAGGGAAAACACGTCAGCTGATGCATTTAAATAGGCGATAGATGCTCCCGCCTAACTTCTGCGTTATAACTTTCAAGGTATCAGCTGACGATCTTTCCACCGAGGTACAGCCAGCTGACATTTATATTCATTCACAGTAGCATATAAGCTATCATCAGGTACATTTTTAGTTGAGAGGAAATCATTGAATGTATAATTTTTTTTTCATGTTCAAGCGACCAGCTGACGTATAATACACCATGTTATAGTCAGCTGACTTTTTTTTTTCTTCAAGATATTGGATTAGCTATAGTTTGACAAATTTTTAGTCAGGTGGAAATGACTAAAAATATTTTTTTTTCTCCGTGCGTAGGAGGCTACCGCCGATCATCCCACCCACGGAACCGCAGCTGACATTCACGAGGCATTATGATACAACTCCCTGATGCGTCTCACTAATTATCGTTCGAGAAGAAATAATTGACCAAATTTTCACCTGGCTCCCGGTCTATTAATTTAGTTGTAGTTTGAAGCTGTTACTCGATAGTTAAAGTAATGAATCAAAAAGAAAAATTTAAAAAAATTGTGCCAAGGCATTCTGTTACTTGATCGGCCAGGTTTTCTGCAGCCAGCTCTTAGACTATTAACAAGTGCTTTTTCACTCACACCTGTGAACCACCACTACCATACAGTCCAAACTGAATATAAAAGAACAATGTTGGAAGCTGCATCAGCACAATCCAAAGTAAGTGCAATTGGAACTCACATTTTTACATATTTTTCATTTTATTCGCTAACAAATTCATAAGGGGACCAGGTGTATCATACTATATATATATGTTTTCCCTGTTATATCAAACGAGTATACTCTGTTACAGAATGCTTTATAAGCACCGCGAAATTTAAGTTAATGTGTTATAAATAAATGGAACAATTCAGGATGATTCAATGTGAAAAATCCTACTTCATTGTATTTAAAATTTCAAAGAAGTTTTTATGAAATTGTGTCCAGGCATACTTTTTTTAAGGTACAGGGCATCCAATATTACTTCCACGTCCACGTGGTAGAGTGGAAGTACAGTAATGGTAAAAAAAATAGAAACTCTTTTTGTTCGAATGGGCTTATGATGTCATGAAACTTCGATATTTTAAGGTTAGCAGGAAAAATTCTATATGTCTGTAACTCTTTCTTTTGCTCACAATTACTTTGCAACCGTTCACGATGTTGATTTGAAATTTGGTACACCTATGTATTATAATGAGATCTGGAAATATATTATATTTTGATATTATTCTGTTGAAGAGTTGGAGGGTAAATGAAGAGTAAATAGATAAAGTAAGCAAGTAAGAGTACATAACATTGAGATTTAGGGTATGTACGGGAAGCTAAGGTCTCAAAATTTGTTGGGCATCAGCCACCCTCACTATCAGCCCCATCCCATTATTAAAAGGGTAAAAAAATATAATTGTGATTTAGTGTGTGTGTGTACAAGAACCAAAGGCCTCATTTTTTTTTTGTTAGTTTAGAATAAAGGAAAGAATGTGTTATTTAATAGTTTTGTTCTACTAGCTAGGAAGACTAGGACTGATATTCCAATCGTTTTTTTTGTGTTCGAAAATGTGTTGATGTTTGGTACGGTGTTGACTTTCACAAAAGGACTTAATGATCATAAAATTAAGTGCGATAAAGAGAGCATAACTAATGAGCTACTGGATTGCAGTGGCAAACCAGATGTAAATTAGAGAATTATTAAACTTCTTCAGATTATAGAAGATTTGATGTAATTGCTGAATGTCTGTACGATTTTCTTGAGCAGTTTCTTTAAAATAGGTATGTTTTCTAAATTTCTCGATCGCCTCCTTTTTTGCAAAACATTTGTCGGTAAACTATGTAGAATTTTTTTTAATTTACAAGTAAATATTTTTAAACGATATTCAAAGTTCTTTCATTTTCTTTTTGTGTGGATCCATTATTAAATTTCAAAATATCTTTCGGAGCAGACCTGATCACCCTATGTAGAAGATAATAATTTCATCATTAAATTAATTCCATCATTAAATTATTCATTAAATCAGCCATATTTATATAAAATGCAGTTAGGTTTGTTTGAGCAGATTTAAAATAAAAGAATCAATTATATGGTGCAATTTTGTCTTTGTTAGTTACCTCATTCACGTAGATTATATCCTTTCCGAGCGACCTCATAGTAATTAGTATTTTACTTTTCAATTATCGTGAAAAGAAAACCTATTAGCGTTTGTTCCGTTACTCTATGTTGTTGTTTTGGGTTTACTCCAGCCAGAGTGATTAACTACGAGTATACATGGAGCTCATAAAATAGAGGATTTTTAAACACAATTTCAACAGAACTAAACATGATTATCCTTCTTCTTTTTATTGCAAAATCTACTGGAGACTTTCAATTAGTCTTACCGAAAGGTCTTATAAACTTACCAGTCCTAACCAGTAAGCATCACAGTATGACGTTGTTGAGTGTGAATACTTATTAAATTGTCTTTTTACTGAAACCATCACAAGTAACAATCATTTATCCCTACTGATTGGTTAGCTCAATGCCAAGAACGAGCAGTCTCAAGTGATACATTTAGATATTGTCAAGCCGAAGGCCTCATATTATTGTAAAATGGAAGCAACTCATAATAAAATTCCACACCGATATATTTAAAATATTTAGGGTTGAAGGGGTGAATTTGGTTTCTTTAATTCTATTTCTGCTTAGTTATCGAAACTTAGTATTTAGACTATGTCAATTCCAATGTCACCCCCAAATAAGGGTTGTTTTTTAATGTGTTCCCGAGATTTTCCGCCAAAACGGATGACGGATTCGTTTTCAGCACCCCAAAATCAGTAAAAGAAGATGACTTCCACACTTTACCACGGATGGGTCAAAAAAGCCTCTTTTTTAACATTGTTCTTCCGCAATAGAAACAAGTTTAGTGTCAGTGATCATTGAACCTTGCTTGCATTTGTAAGATGCTGATCGACAATCTATATATATTTTTAATTAGCTTTGTTAGCCGTAGAAACAAGGTCTATTAGTCAGACTACGTTAACGATTTATTTAAACATAATGTTCCCCATATCAATCTAATACCAATAATTGTAATTTGTAAACTTATGGTTTCTTTTTTCATTTTTTATTTTTTTTAATATATACATATATTTTTTTTCCTCTTTTTTTTCATTTGTACATTAATTTTTTTAAATTATTTATTTATGTATACAGTCCAGATAGCACAGAGATGTCTTTAAGATGTCTTAAAGGCGCCTTCCTTAGACTTTCACTACGTCTTAAAGACGTCCATTTATGGCTTACAGACGTCTTACAAACATCTTATTTAGGTCTTATGTTAAAAATCCAGACGTCTTTTCGAGGTCCATTGTTGTTCTAAAACAGACCTAAAATTGAAAAAAAAATACATTTGCATATCGGTTTTATAAGCAACTGTTACCTTTATAAAAACCAACTAAAACCTTTTTCGCAAAAAAAAAGGTGGAATCAGTAGGGATCGAACCGGAGACCTATTGACTCATAAGTGAACTCTCTAACTCCGCGGCCACTGAGCGGTTATGATTTGTTTTCTTAAAGACTCTATAGTTAGCAAATGCAACGACTAGATTTTGCTGGACAATCGGGCTGTTATTTATTATGTTATCATTAATCTTTCATTTATATCTAATAATGTCATTAATAAATTATAAAAAAAGATGAAAATTAAATTATTAATGTCAAATTACTACAAATACACAAACAAAATACACTACACATTTTACAGAAATATCTGTCAAATATAAACAAAAACATTGTAAAATTGAAAAAATAGTTTTGTTATCATTTTTTTGCTTCTATTGGGCAATACTAACATTGACATCGTAATTATGACGTTTTTAAAACGTCTTTAAGAGGTAGAAATCAGACATCTTAAAGACGTCTAAGGAAAGACGTCTTCAAGACATCTTTATAAGGAATAAGACGTTCAGATCTAAATAAGACTTAATATGGACGTCTTAAAGACGTCTTGTGCTATCTGGGAGTGTGTCCGTATGATATCCGAATATTTTAAAATTCTGGTGGTGAATATATATCTATAAAGTGAGTCTTTAGACACAACCACATATGATTTTAGTCAGAGATGCCCCCTCTCTCGTTGGGGGGAGGTACTTACTTCGCACAGTGCCGTATATTCTGCATGTATCTTAGCTCTATATGATCGAGGAATTCCAAACAAATTACTGTGATCAATATTTCAATTAGTGTACGCTTACTTTTACTAGTTATAAGTTTTGTCATTTCTATTGAAATGTTTTTGGTCATAATACATTTTTAATATACGTATCGAATTGAATATGAAAATTACACATGCAAAGTATTTCATTTCACTAGGTTGTATTTTATAGCCACACCTAATAGCGAGTAATAGTATATTACATACCGAGGTGGAAAGTATTTCATTGTTGTCGAGAGATGATATACCTCGCCGCTTCGCGCCTCGGTCAACTAATTCTCGAGACAGCAATGAAACTTTCCATCAAGGTTTGTATACTATTTTATTCACAATCATCTCCCTTAAAGAACACGAAGCCAAAAAAATCGTTTACTAAATTTTTAAATAGCATTTTTTTTCAAATGCTCACTTTTCAACTCGAAAACTGGTAAGAAAGTGGCTAGCTATTTTCCAACTTGAAATGTCGCATTTCAGTTCATTTGTCGAATGAAGTAGAAATGTCATACTTTCCAACTTTTGTCATGTAAGACAATTTGATAATTTCTGTATGATTGTGAATAAAATATTTTACATCACTGCTATGATTTAAATTTGTACTGATCACGAACCATCACATAAATGAAAGAAATCTTCAGATTATTGTAAAAACATAACAATGCCCATTTTTTTCAATTTTATTTTAATGCCTTGTTTACATTAACATCCTGATGGAGTTTTAGCTATAGTTATTCCACCACTCAACCAGGACACGTATACATAGACAACAACGCAACAACCATTCTCTACGTCATTGCCATCTGCTACAGCTGAGACTCGAACCCAGGAGATAAGAGTGAGTAGCCGTGTCGTCTCTCACACAACCCCAGTCTAGCCCACTGATACCGTCTCGGAAACATCCGAAAAACTCCACTACACTCCATACCTAGCCAAGATTCGAACCCGAGACCCCGTGGCCGCAAGCCTAACACCGTAAGCACTACGCCTCTGAGTCATCATCATGAAATTTCGCACTTTAAATCACAAATATGCTGAATATTCTCGAGCTATCTTCATAGAATTATATTACGTATATTTTCTCCTTGAGTCACCAACAGTACTAATTTCCTGAATATTATACAGATGTATAGTGCACTTAAAACCTTTTGAAGTGGCAGTTACAAGCTTAAATGAGTATGTAATGCAAATTAAGCGATACTTTGATGACACTGTGACCCTTAAGAGACTTGATATGAGACACGAATTCAAATACAATGGGACTTCTATAAAAGAACGCCTAAAGTCTGACACACAAAACCGATGTTCAATTTAAAAGTTGAAGAATAAAAATCCCTCAGGACGAATGGAGGGCATATTAAAGTCAGAATTGTTTCGCTGTGGATTCAAATATGTATATTTTTTATTCAGCAGTGTCAATTATACCAACCGCCAACATTATTGAATAAAGTGAGTATTGAATGTATTTGAAATACAATTTAATTCAAAATGTATTTGTGAAAAAGTTGTCACGTTTTCATATTATAAAGCAAGTAAAAATTGTTGACTGGATGAGACGAGTTATTGATTCAAGTTCACTGAAATAAAACAACGAAAGGGTGGTTGTAAATGAATATTTTCCCAAAACGGCTATTTGCAGTCATTTATATATCATAGTATGTTACGAGGTGCACTAACATAATTTATTTCAGAAAATATAAACTTCGTATGGTAACAGCCATTCATCACAACATGCATAACTGACGGTACAGTCCAGACTACCAAAATAAATTCACGAAAAATATAAGTGAAGTCAATTCACTACATGGTAAAGACCCAAATGTCTTACGGGAACCTCTAAAAGAAAATATCATACGAGTAGCAACTAAGACTGGATGAACGCAGTACATGATCGCAGAAGATGGTCTACAGGAGGCTTATATTCAGCAGTGGACGCAACTGGGCTGATTGATGATGATGAATAATCTGTAGTGAATGAAAGATCTCTTTAAGTTTTTAAATCACTTATAGAAAATGACAGAGTTTTACAAATTCGCAAAAGTAGAGTTTCGTTCTTTTTGTTTGGTTATAGATATTTATATTATTCCAATTAATGAGTGCCCGCAGGTGGCTTTGCTTTTGTAGCAGGCGAATGTTTTTCTGGTCATAGGTAGATCATAATTTGTTCTATACTTGAGTAAAATTTGATTCAAATCGGAAACAAAATAAAAAGTTATAAGGGTGTGTTCATTTTAATTTTCTTTCAATTCCAGGTAAAATTAGGAGCTGTCTTTCTACCCCAGCAAAACCAATTCCTGCAAAGATAACGGTAGAAACCTTTCACACTTTAGTCGAGTGTATATTAGAATATTATTTCGCAATCAATCAAGTAGGCATGCGGCAGTATTGCATCACTTGAGCAAGGTGGTCAGATTGATGCAATTTATATTGACCTCTCCAAAGCTTTTCATAGGCTAGATTATGGTATCTTATTGAAAAAATTATCAACCTTTGGACTAACCACGCACTTTATCATTTTCTTGTGTTCATATCTGTCTAATAGGCTATTAAATGCACATTGTCGTGGTTTCACACTTGTTCAAGTATGGGCAATATCGGGAATACCGCAGGGCTCAGTTCTTTGTCCCCTACTCTTCATATTATTCATTAATGATCTTTGTCAAGACATTGAGATATCTAATGCTTTCCTATATGTCGATGACCTCAAGCTGTTTATTTCGATTAGGTGAATAAGTGATTGTGATAAATTACAGCAAGATCTCACAAAAATTAATAACTGGTGTAGTACTAATAAGTTACCGTTAAATATGTTGAAATGTAATGTCATGTCCTTCACAAGGAAAACTAATTCAATAACTTTTTCGTATAATATAGGTAGTGAAGCCATTACCACTTGTTCCAAATTCAAGGACTTGGGTGTCATTTCTGATTCGACACTAACTTTTATTCCTTATATTAATTACATTACAGGTAATTCCAATAAGAATCTGGGTTATATTATGAGACACTCAAGGCACTTTAAAGGTGTTTCAACAATTACTTTGCTGTTTAATGTCTTTGTCAAGTCTAAACAATACGCTTCAGTTGTCTGGAGCCCAAACTATGAAACTCATATTTCTAACTTAGAAACAGTTAAGAGTAAGCATGCTAAATACTTTTTTTAGAAGTCTGATGGTGTTTATCCATCCAGCTGTTGGTACACTGCAATTTGAATTGCTGTCTAGATTTAACTTAAATGAACTAGAGTTACGATGAGCATACTTTGCTGTACTCTTTTTGGATAAACTTTTAACAAAATTGACTGTCAGGAGCTATTAAATGAAATTTACTTCAATACACCCTCTTTTCAAACCCGATCGTATTCTTTATTACTTCCACATCCAGTGGAAGTATAGTAACGACAAAAAAATTTTTTAAAATTTTTATTGTTCAAATAGGCTTAGAATGTTATGAAACGTCGAGATTTTAAGTTTGAGCGAGAAAAAAATTTCTGTCTGTCGTCTGTAACTTTTTTTTGTGCGCACGTTTACTCTGGAACCGTTTGAGATATTGACTTGAAATTTGGTACACATATGTACTTTAACGAGATCTAGAACTAGATTATATTTTCATCTTGTTCCGTCGAAGGGTTGGGGGGTAAATTGGTAAATCAATCAATCAATTGGTAAATCAAGCAGGTAAGAGTTCATAAAATTGTTATTTAGTATATACAAGAAAAGCTAAGGTCTCAAAAAAAATTTGGCGTTAGCCACCCCCATTACCACCCCCACCCCATTATTAAATGGGATGAAAAAAAATTGCGATTTAGTGTTTGTACAAGAACCAGAAACCTCAAAATATTTTCGTACTTTATCCACCCCCACTACTACCCCCTATCACCACCCCCACCCAACTACCGATGTGGGGTATCGTTTTATGGGTTTTTGGGGTAGAGAATTTCAAATATTATATTATTAAAGTTCCATAAACAATTATTTCCACATACAAAATTTTTCGTTGTGAGTGACTTGGATAGAAAATCTGGATGTGGCAGTAGTGATTCCTTAGGCAGCGGTTTTTATATTATATTTATATTTTATATTATATTTATATTTTATATAGAGATATATTGCTGTTTTTATCATTTATATCTTCCTGCCCTTTAATTGGATTTTGTCTGTCTGGGCAGTTGCACCTTTAAATAAATAAATAAATAAATAAATAAATAAATAAAAATAAAAAAATTACCAAAACTTTAGACAAAATGCATCCAAGTGTAACGGATCATATCTTTCCTGTGTTCGAACCAGTCAATTCAAATTGATTTTTAGAAGAATCATTGCTGTTTTCACGAATCAAATAATTTAAGGTTCATATACGCTATCATTGTATACCCATTTCCTTTACTACATAATCTTACGTCCTATTAAAACAGAGAGCAATGTTTTAGACACGGCATAAACTTGGCTTTGATTACCCTTCGGATGGTTTTTTCGTTTCTGTTAAGATTCAACGGAAATCGTAAATCTTTACAGTGTAGTACCGACTGAAAGGGTTATACACTTTACGATAATGTTTTAAAGCATCATTTGCTTTAAAAGATATAACCAGGAATTCTCGTAACACGATTATAAAACGAAAATATCTTTCTACTGAATTTTATTTGAAAACGCTGCTATTTTATATCATTTCACGAAAATGATTTTGTTGAGTTTGCCGCATATTATTTGTCATGTTTATAATTTTATACCTATATTACATTTTTCATTATTCGTTAAAATGATAATGTAACAAATTGTTGCAATATTATTTTATAAGATTAAAGTATTAAAAAGGAATTTATAAAGAGGAGAATGTCGTTGCTATGGTAGGTAAAATAGATACGCAGGCTACTAAATGAAAGTGTTTTTTCTATCCATTATTTTTTAATTAAAATATAAATTTGACATTTTCATTTTCACTTTTTCATCTCTAGAGTAAAAAAATGTCGCTTTCATACAGAGTAGACAGTGGAAAAATTGTTATTTTCATGTATATGAGTAGAAAAAATATGTTTGTACATTATTTATACATTCTTAAATATTTATAACATGAAAAGCTTTTGCAGATTTTAAAATTATTACTGTAAGTAGAAAACACCAAGTACAGAATAAGGGCACAGATAGCTATATAAACATCACAAATAGCAATTCAAAATTGAACAGATATTTTACATTCACTGAGGCCCGTAATGACTTTAGAGATTCGAGGTGAAAGCAATATCGACCACGTGACTCCAGGGCGAACGTATTCAATAATAATATTGATGCTATTGATTATGATAATCACGGCATGTAGATAATTTTCATATAAGGGCCTATTATGATTCCAATTTTACGGAATTCAGACTAAAAATTTTTAGATTCTTCGAAATTTAATGTCGAGGCAGAATAGCTTTTGCAATGTATAAATTATGCCAAAGAAGCTCATTTGAATTGAAATGAAACGAAATTTTGTTGCTCAGCAAATGACTTGACCACTATTGGGTCTTACTTATAAGATCGAATATGTCAGAATGCTAATGCTAATATTAAGAAAAAAATTTCATGCAAACAGTTGTCCAAATATTCTTCATTTTGGAGATATGGGGCATTCAAATTTCCAAAAATTGTTTCTTCCTTCGCTTACCGAATCAAGTAATCAGGAACTAATCTCTCTCTGAAATTTCTTCAGATTTTCATGTTTGGGGATGGATTTTTATTGGGGATGGAGTAGTGGATGTTGTTAATGGAGATGACTGATGCCAATAAAATTATTGATGCCCTTACCCCCATTTACCTTCCAATCTTTCAACGAAATAAGATCAATACATAATCCATATCCACATCTCGTTATAATACATACGAGTACCAAATTTCAATATGAATATCTCAAATCGTTTCAGAGTGTTCATGCGCACAGAAAAAGTTACAGACAATTTTTTTTGCTCAAACTTGAAATCTGGACGTTCTATGACATTCTAAGCCTATTCGAACAAAAAAAAGTAGTCATCTAACACAACAAATTGGATAATATTATTTAGGTATTAAGCAATTACACACTTTTTTATTTATTATGAAAATATCTACTTTCTGTATATTGTTGCCCTAATCTGGGCACGCTACTTAGGAAAACACTTTAAAGCACTCATCATTGGAGAACCAATCAAAACAACTATTCTACTAGCTAATACTGACAAGTATTGAATTATATGACACATTACTCATTACATTAGGTAATTAATTAAGGTACATTAAGGGAAAAAAATATATTGAAAGTATTATTCACAACAATTATTATTGAATCTTACATTCTATTTCAACTCTAGAAAAGTTGTACAAGTTTTTTCGAACTCTTTAGTTCTCATCAGTAGAGTACCTATATAAACATTTATTCATTATTTATAAGCCTATTCTTGATTTATTTTTACAATTGATTATTTTTTATTTATTTGCTTTCATTATGATTTGAGAAGGTTAGGTATTAAGCAAATCAAAACTTATACACTTTTTTATTTATTATGAAATCACCTACTTTCTGTATATTGTTGCCCTAATCTGGGCACTATAATACACTAGTCAGAAAAATATCTTAAAACACTCATTACTGGAGAACTAATCAAAACAACTACTCTTCTAGCTAATACTGACGAAGAGTTGAATTACAAGATAGGATTCCTAGCATGTTGAGGCAAAAAAATATATTGAAATACTTAAATCACTTATTGAAATTCAGTCATTCACAACAGTTATTGAACCTTACATTCTATTTTAACTCTAGAAAAGTTGTACAAGTTTTTTCGAACTCGTTAGTTCTCCAGTCATAATGAAAGCAAATAAATAAAAAATAATCAATTGTAAAAACAATTAATTGCTAATAAATAGAGGATGTCAAACAAAGAGGGAAGTTTGGTGTAAATATCTTTACAATTTTTTCTCATTATCGTTATTAGTTATTATCGATATTAGCTATTGGATAAGACAATATGAAACTTTCATTTATTACATGTTAAAAGTATATTTATGAGTTTAAATACATTTTATTGCTATGGGAGAAAATAGCAAATAGTTTGAGAATCATCTGAAGCTTTGGGTTAAAAATCAATTTAATATTGTTGGGACATTACTTTTAACGATATAAAATACTTTAAAGCTTTTGAAATTTATGAGGGACTTTAAAAGGTTTTACTGAGTATAATATTTCGGTATGTTGAGATTAACAGTAACTTAATTGTTTATTATTAATTAAGTGAGTAGGTATGTACAAGGGTACTTATACATTCTTTTCCCGTATTTTATGAGTAAAATTTGTGAACCTTTTATGATATCACGTACTGTAAATTGTTAACTATTATCCTCTTTTCTAATAGGTAATAGATACCCATTTGACTGATTCGAATATATCATTAACTATTCGAATCATAAGTTGATATATGTGTGTATACATATTCTGGCTGTCACTGAAATATTTAACTAATGAAACGAATAAATTTATTGTCTTTATTTCTAATTGACAACCATAGTTTTCTTAAATTCACCCCTTAATAACACCTACCTACGTGCTTAAAATTTCACTAGTCCATTTTGAAGTAAGTAGCTTACGGAGTGATGTGTTTCGGCATCCTTGATAATTTTCGGAGCCTTCTAGCTGGGTTGCAGTTTTTTTGCTAGTGGGCTCCTTTTTCCATATATTTGGATACCTGGTACTTATGTTAATTATTTGGTAGTATACGCTTTGAATCTACCCCACTCACCGCCTAGAGCTGAGCTAGCCCTCAGCACACTTTTTACAAGCCTCTGTGGCTAAAACGCCGTCACCTTTCTAATAATATTACTTTTGTGTTTTGTGTTTTTCTTGATTATTGACGAGAAGAGTTCGTGGCACATTCTCGTTAAAACATGAAAGACCAATCTTTCAATAATCTTTTTCTTCTTCTTCTCGTTTACAATGTTTTCACGGAGTGAGTTATTGCATGCTGCGTGGCACGTCTCACAGCATTCACCATCTGTCATGGTTGTCTGCGAGGCGTAGAACATCACTGAAATTATCTTCGTCCTTTCGCCGCTAATGATTCTCTCAATCATTAAGTGTTCTAAAGGTTTAAAAGAAAACAATGCATAAGGAGCTTCATCTGAAAGCTGGCACTGAATTATCTGCCGCAAAAATGAACAGGAACAGGAAATAGAACAGGAATATTTAAATGGATTTAAGATGATAATTTCAAAAGTATATACTTGACTACAAACGAAAAGTGAGGAGAATTCAACGAGGAGACCAGAGAATGACATCTGAAACTCCGTTCGTGAATTTAACAACATAAACTTATAATAGATATTAGATAACTAAAATGTAGTTATAAAATCATTGGTTCCCTAATTATTACGTAACATAAGATATATTTTTTTTACATTAAACAACTACTGAATATTTCCAATTATGGTATTTATAATTCAAAATATTATTAGTGCGAATAGTAAATAAAATACAGGTTGTAATTAGTGTCATATCATTAAAAAAACTGGTAATGAGAACCGACTAGACAAACAAAAAAACCTATATGACTTTTTCCTCTGATGAGGAAAAAAATTGACCTAGGTCAAAAATTTTAACTTAAGGCAGAAGATATTTGAGAACCGTTGCTTTTCTGGATGTATAGTTCCGAATCATGGAAGTATCTTATTTACTTTTCAAAAGTCATGAAAAAGTGTAGAATACCGACTTGTGTCCTTGCCGTCGCGTGGTCTCAAACAAAGAAGCAGAGCACTTTGATGGGACCGGATTAGCGTGTCTGATGATCAAAGGTGCCAACATACGCGTTGATAATAAAGCCTACTCAATATTCCAGCAGTTCTCAAACAATATTATTAAGTTTTCGACATTTTTGTTTATTTTTTTTTTCAAAATTATGGGCTTTAGACCTCATATTATATAAGGTTTTTTATGGGCATGAAACTAATTACAGCCTGCATATACCTTTAAAAATATATAAACAACGCTATATTTTGTATCATATAATACGGATCATACTATCAATTACTAAAATGTAAAAAAGCTATTTTTTTTACCTTGTCGTCAAGAAAAATATGCTTAAGTTTTTAAAATACCTACTGGTCGTGTCTTTTTGTTAGTATTACTTTTATTTTACTTTTCGGGATGTTAATTTTTTAAAGGAAATTTTTTAAGAAAAATATATGATATCTAAATAAGTTTTACTGTAGTTGGTAGCTCGAATGTGGTCATCCTGATAGGCCATTATTTTGAAGATTTACTAAATCGTTTCACCTTTGTTACAATAATGGAACGCTTATTAGATTGATATCTAGCATGATATCCACGATGAGATGGGTCGATAAAAGCTATTAGCTCTTTTCATGCCCGTTATATTTAACTGAAATTACAAGTATTATATAAAGCAACTGTGATTTATTTTGTACAGGATGATTCTAATCTTATCCGAAAAACTTTAATGTGATATTCAACATTAAAATTGAAATTAATGTCACCAAAATAAATGTAATAAAATTTTTAACTTTTATAATAGTATTTTATATAACAAGTGGCTAAAATGGTGTTTTTTTTTAGAAGTGGAGCGTTTATGGTACGAGCCGAAGGCGAGTGCTATAAACCACACGAGGAAAAAACACATTTTAGTCCCGAGTTGTATACAAAATTTTTTGTATCGCCATTCGAAATTAGAAGACAATATAATTTTGTAAAAATAGACTAAATTCTATTGCTGTTTCCATAGAAACCAATAAGTTTTATATCACACTGTGAAATAAAATTTCTTTACCTACGATCACTACTGTAAATAGTAAAGAACATACTACCTGCCATCTATGTAAGTTGAATTTTACATATTGTAAACAAAACGCACTGTATACAAATCGCACGGTAAGCAAAACGCACGAGACACGCATATATAGGTGGCTTAGTTCGCTGGCGCGGGGTTTAATAAAACAAATGCGCCTACGTAATTTTCAAACGCTGTCAAAACTGACATAATATTTGTTGAATGACATTGTTGACTAGTAAACTAAATTCAGATTTTACTAAATAAATAAATAAATATGATCGTAGGTAAAGTATAGTACATAATTCGAGTTGTAAAGCAATTACGCACTCATGGAAATACGCACTCGCCGCTACGCGGCATCGTGCGTAACTTTTCGATTCGTGCGTAATATGCTTCTTACAACGCTCATTACGTAATATACTATTATTTCACTCTTTCTTCTTTATTTTACACTTGTCAATAATGACATTGTTTTGATTCATTGAAAGTGTCAAATAAATGGCATTTTAGGATATGGCGTTACAAAAAATATTTTTTGTAACGCCATATCCTGTAATAATATTGTTCTTGTTAAAATAAAATTCTTTAAAATCATCCTGTAATATGAAGTAATATAAAAACTGGGTCATGGTTAATGGTCTTTTATTATTTTTAGAACAAATTTCAGTTAAAATCCCTAAAATTAATCTAAAAAACCGCTGCCCAAGGAATCACTACTTCCACATCCAGATTCTCTATCCAAGTCACTTACAACGAAAAAACTTTGTATGTGAAAATAATTGTTTATGGAACTTTAATAATATAATATTTCAAATCCTCTACCCCAAAAACCCATAAAACGATACCCCACATCGGTAGTGGGGTGGGGGTGGTGATAGGGGGATGATAGTGGGGGTGGATGAGGTAAAAAAATATTTTGAGGTTTCTGGTTCCTGTACATACACTAAATCACAATTTTTTTTCATCCCCTTTAATAAAGGGGTGGGGGTGGTAATGGGGGTGGCTAATGCCAAAAATTTTTTTGAGACCTTAGCTTCTCTTGTATATACTAAATACCAATTTTATGGACTCTTACCTGCTTGATTGACCTATTTACCCCAAATTTACCCCAGTTTACCCCCCAACCCTTTGACGGAACAAGATGAAAATATAATCTAGTTCTAGATCTCGTTAAAGTACATATGTGTACCAAATTTCAAGTCAATATCTTCAACGGTTCCAGAGTAAACGTGCGCACAAAAAAAAGTTACAGACAGACCGACAGACCGACAGACAGACAGACAGAAATTTTTTTTTCGCTCAAAATTAAAATCTCGACGTTTCATGACATTTTAAGCTTATTTGGACAATAAAAATTTTTAAATTTTTTTTTGTCGTTACTATACTTCCACTGGACGTGGAAGTAATTAAAGGATCCGACAGAAAAAACAATTTTAATATGAAATAATAAGCAAAATAAAACGATTCGAAATAATACAGATTTATATCGGAAAATGAAATTAATTAAACACTGATAAAATATCAGTAATGGCGTGCAAATAAATTCTGTTGTGGTTAGGGCACATAATTCTCTGGAGGGGAAACGCCACTTTGCCACCCTTAATTCCTAAGTGAAGCATCTGTATGGCAAGGAAACGAATCTAAGTGTATTTATCATGATATATTTCCATATAAGCGACATTTGTTTGAGAGATTGAATACGGAAAGAGCCGGAGACTTTCATTTCAGCTTTTCGTTTCTCCGGGATGATCGATTTCACACCTGGCTTTTGAAGTGCTCGTTTGAATAAAGGTCGCCACACAAAATACATCTGCAAGCCACATTGAGTTTGTTATACGAAAATTTGATTATGTATATTTACAGAGAGCGACTTTTGCCTTATTGTACATACGACGCGGTGTAATTCTCTGGGGAATTTCCTCAGTATATTAGTTTAATGAGTACAGATAGCATTACTCATAAAAAAATTACAGAAATATATAATAAAAATAATAATAATTATAATAATAATAATTTTATTGGTGTTATCGTACAAGAGTATTTACACAAGTCAGAAAAACAATGCATATTAGTTACAACAGATATGTAAAATATATTTATGTATAAAAAAAAACGGACATATTACATAACACAATAGTGTTTGTATAGATTGCGTTATGAAATTAAAAACAGGAAACAGATACTATACACAACAATACAATATATAGATAAAAGTCATCCACGCATATTATTAAAATTTGAAGAATAATACTCCTCAAAATTGTAAAGTGCATTGGTTATTAAGAAAGCTTTTACAGTACTCTTAAATAAATTGTACGCAAGTTCTTTGATTTCTGAAGGCAAATTATTAAAAAACCGTGTGGCATAATTTGTTCCGTTACGAGATTTAAACAGTTTTAAAAAGTTAGAATATGGGTTATTTTTTTCTCGTGAAATACCTGTGCACTTCGTTATGAGAAGTATAGTTTGATTTGTGTAACTGAATGTACAATAGACAATGCAAAATGTACAGGCTAGACGACGTTAATATTTTTGAGTTTTTGAGAGCTTGACTTTAGTCGTCTCTCTATTTTAGGCCGCACAAAATCCGTACTGCTTTTCTTTGTAAGCCGAAAACACTGGCGCTATGAGTGGAATGTCCCCAAATTAGAGTGGCATATGATAATTGAGAATGAATAAGACCATGATAAGCAGTAGTCAATATTTCTTGAGAAACCTCATTTACAACACCACGACAATTTCTTATCAAAGTGTACCTGAATGCTGTGTGTGTGGTTTTCTCCAGTTACATTTCTTAGACTAAAAACCTAGTCTCAGTTTTAGACTTATTTAAGTTAAGTTGGTTTGGTGTAAACCATTCCTGAGCTTCTGAAAATATTTCCCTCATATTTGTACGTAAAGTATCAATATTTTGATGTGAGTGAATGATGGTGGTAACATCTGCAAATAGGACAAATTGAGATAAAGTTATGTCTGTCAAATCATTGATGTAAATTAAGAATAATACCGGTCCCAAAACGGAACCTTGTGGCACTCCATGTTCCATATATTTGAGGTATGCAGGGTAAATGTATGTTTCTAAAATTAAATACGATTGAAACTTTACATAGTTTTACTTTTCTGCAGATGATAAATGAAATACACGTTAAGTGCTGTATTTGAGTGCAGCTTTCAACTATCAACCGTTCTATTTTACCCTTTATCTGACAATAAGTACCTATTTGATAATAGTCCAGGCAGTAGGTAGATTTTATCTTGCAATAGGCAAAGGAAAGTAAAAGTTGGCAGTTCTTAAGTTGGACAAATTAATTAATATTTTGAGTTTTCGTCTTTGGGACGTTGCTGCCCGCGCCACCATATTGTAAAAATGAAGTAATAAAATCATTTTTTCATGCATATCTTTATTTTCATTTGAAATTTTAGTTAATTATTTTTATTCTTTATTTATTTTAGACAAATATTCAGAAAAAATAAGAACTCGGGGCTGCGATTTTTATTTAGAAATGAGAATAAGTATCAGCAAAATATAAAAAAAATCGATGAATCCAATTTTGTAGTAATGCAGGAAGATACTTAAATATTAATTTATCAACACAACAGTCAGTATATCATCATATGATTCTGTTTTCGTTCTAGTGGAAGATGGTCTGTCGAGGCATCATTAAAATGTATATTTTCGAAAACCCGTTAGATGCAAAATTGGGGAAAAAGTATACACTTTTCGAAGCTTACAATATGGGATATAATAGTTTATAATATTTTATTCTTGCATGCATTCGGTGGCATTTTTCACTCCATTTTCCAATATGGCGATGCGAGAGGCAACGCCCCAAGGTCGAGAACTAGTATGGAAGTAAAGTAACGACCAAAAAATGTTTGAAAATTTTTATTGTTCAAATAGGCTTAGAATGTCATGAAACGCCGAGATTTTAAATTTGAGGGAAAAAATAATTTCTGTCTGTCGGTCTGTAACTTTTTTTTGTGCGCACGTTTACTCTGGAACCGTTTAAGATATTGACTTGAAATTTGGTACTCGTATGTACTTTAACGGGATCTGGAACTAGATTATATTTTCATCTTATTCCGTCGAAGGGTTGGGGGGTAAAATGGGGTGAATGGGGGGGGGGGTAAACAGGTAAATCAAGCAGGTAAGAGTCCATAAAACTGGTATTTAGTGTATACAAGAGAAGCTTAGGTTTCAAAAAAATTTTTGGCATTAGCCACCCCCGTTTAAGATATTCACTTAAAATATGGCACACGTATGCATTTTAACGAGATCTGGAACCAGATTATATTTTGATCTTATTGTGTTGCAGTTGAAGAGTAAATTGGGGTAAATGGAGGTAAATAGGTAAATCAAGCAAGTAAGAATCCATGAAATTGGTATTTAGTAAATATAAGTGGAGCTAAGGTCTCAAACAAAATTGGCATTAGCTACCCTTATTACCACCCCCACCCCATTATTAAAGGTGGTGAAAAAATAGTGTGATTTAGTGTGTGTACAAGAGCCAAAGTCATCAAGAATCTTTTTCACTTCATTCACCCCCACCACCCTCTCCTATTACCGATGTGGCATATAATTTTATGGGTTTTTGGGGTACATGATTTCAAATATTATACTATTAAAGTTCCATAAACAATTATTTCCACATAGTGGAGTGCAAATATAGTATTTTGTTATAAGATACTTGGATGTGGAAGTAGTGATTCCTTGGGCAGCGGTTTTTTTATTGTTTAAATAGATATACACAGTTGGCAATGTACAACTGCATCATTCAGTAGTGATAGTCTTGATAATAGTATACATACTATTTTTTCTGAAATAACAATCAATATTATTATAAATTAAGGAATTTGTATTAATGCATAACATTTTTTCATTACAATCTAACTGCTTACTAATAAATGCAATATTAATGTGAGTTGGTTTGTCTGCGTGTATTTATTTACTGTCTAAAATATACATAAAAAACCGTACGGGAATGTTACTTTCCCGGCCTAGGCCGGGAAAGTAACATTCCCGTACGGTTTTGTTGATCGTTGCTTGGCAATGGATCTTTTCCGGTCTGTTTTCTGATAGTTTATTAGCAACGGATTAAAATACTGGAATTGTGCATGTTTCGATCTGAAATCGCGCCGAAAATGTAGATATTACCGATAGATTTCAGAAAAAAGATTTTTTTCTACGATTGTGTTGAAAGTCAAATTTTCAAAATGACTGCGGAAACTGTCACTTCACAAATTTAATATTTTGGAAAGACTTTAAGGGAAATAACTTCACAACCGTAGAAAAGTAATCCAGTAGTAGTAATTCAAAAAAATCAGCTTGGCTTAGTTTTAAATACGTTACTAAAAATTTTCTTGGGAATCAAAAAAGTCATAACTATTAAAATTGCCGCTAATTTGGTGAGAAACTATCGTAAGCTAGGTTGCAATATGAATATGAAGCTCCAATTCATAGATTCTCATATTGATGACTTTCCTGAAAACCTTGAGGATTATAGTGAAGAACAGGGAGACAGATTCCATCAAGACATTGTGGAAATGGAGCGGCGTTATCAAGGAAGATGGGAAATAAATATGATTTTTGTTGGATGCTAAAACGAGAAGTCAAAAAAAGGAGTCAAACGAGCGCGAAATCCACTGCATAGAACTTTTGATAGTAAAAGGGTTCGTTACCACGAATAGGAATAAGATCTTTAACCCTTTGACACTCAAACTTTCTCGACGCTTTTAAAAACTTTAAAAAGTATCTTGAATTACTACTTTAAGTGTTAAGATGTGGTCGTTTGCATAGGACTTCTTTCATTTTTTTGAAAATATTGTACATTTAAAGCTATTATTTTGAGGTTAGAATACTCTGGTGATTTGCTGGGGAAAATCTGATATCAAGTTCGTATTCAGCGTCTCAAATTACATGGATATACAATATTTTAGATGTTTTCATAGGTATTTATTTTTTTTATTTTTACAAATTGTAGATTTTAAGCTTTTCTTTGAGGTTAGAGAATTCTGCTAATTTTCTAGGCGAATTCCGACATTGATTTTAGCGCTTCAAAATTCATACAATACAATACAATACAATATTTTAGTCATTTGCACAAGTGTTTCTTTTCTTTTTTTTTACAAAATTAACGATTTCAAGGGTTTTTGACGTTAAAATATTCTGGTAATTTGCTGGGGGAATTTCGACATCGGATGCATATTCAGCGGCCCAAAATACATAGGCATATTATACTTAACCGACCGCCCACAATAAAGGCGTCTACCAGTACTCTAGCAGAGGGGCAAATAGTGACACGCCCCATCAAGGCGGAAACAAATTGAAATTCCGCAGACGGAGCTGTCCATGCATATGTGGTGGGGAAAGCAGGTGGCACGATTGTAGGATGTGTTATACGATAAAAAAGAATAGCCTAGTTGCTTCGTTCTCGCTTGCTCTTATTGCCACACCAAAACAAACACTTTCCGATACTGTATTTTGGTCGTTTGCACAGTACTTTTCTTTTCTTTTAAGGCTGTGCTATTAATACGTATAAGAAATGTTAATTAGGCGGTTAACGCGCACTTCGTGCACGTGCACGTCGCGTGACTAATAATTGTTCGACCTTTTTTATTTCAAGTGCTTTCCATATGTTTATCCTATAGTGAGTGTTATTACAAATTTTTTTAAACTAAGAATTGTTTAATATATACGCAAATAAATAAATTCTCCTCATAGAAGAAACTAATAATTAATAGTAAATAGTTAATAGTAAATAACACAGGTCTGCAAAAAATTTTTTTTTTTCAGCTGCATGGGATGTTTTTGGTAAATATTATGTTTTCTAGTCTGCTGAATCCAAAAATGATCTCCGTTTCCCTCCATCACGTACAGTTTTTTTGCAAAAAACAAGATGTTTGGATAGAGAAGCCTAACGTTAATGAAAAAAACCACCATTTTATTACAATGAATTAAACAATATTTTTTATAATTAAACAAACAGTTTCTTCATGAAATGTACTTTATTCCGTTTTTTTTTTTGCCTATGAAACCTTTTCTTCTTCTCTTTAATACTTCCCCGAACACGCATCCATTTTCTGTTTCCCGCTTGAGCATCCAACAGTGGTTAGCTAGCATATTGACGTCCCATCTTCCTTAGTAGCTCGATATCACGGACATCCTGGTGAAATCTCTCACACTGCTTTTCACTGAAGGCTCCCAAGTTTTCGAAAAAATAGTCGACATGGAAGTGTAAGAAATGAACTTTTAAGCTCATCTTGCATCCTTGGGCTTTATACGCAGCCATCATGCGTTGTACAATTTTTTATAGTGAGGGTCTTTAGCATTACCCAAAAACTTGTGCACTACGACTTTGAAAGAGTCTCACGCTTCTTTTCTTTTTCTCCCATTGTTTCTGAAAAGAGGGGATCGGATAACAGTTTTCGTATGTCGGGGCCAGTAAAAACTCTCTCTTTCAATTTGGCTTTAGATAGTTTGGGGAACTTGGAACACAGGTATCTGAAACATTTCTCATCTTTTGGCAGTATATAGCAACCAAAAATAGGATACCAGATTTCGGGTTAAACGGGCATTTCACTCTAAATGAAACTACAAACATGAGTTTTGCAAGAAAACCTGACGTGATGGAATTTTTCGAGTATTTTTCCCGGTTTTAGTGAGTAAAAATTTATAATAAACAGTATAAAAATTCTATGCAGTTTTTTTGTTGCAGACCTGTGTAATTTATTTACGAGTTTTATGACAAACTTTTTATTTCTTACCAGAAATGTATAGTTGAGGTAACACAAATAGTAGAACAAAGTAGGGTGGAAAGTAGCAGTATCCTTTGTCGGTTGCTTTTATTGGCTTTGACTGCATTGTCGGCAAGCTTTCCGACCCGTTCGTTGGCCCTCCGTAACTATGTTTGTTTTAATTTATTTATCTGCCTATATAAACAAGATTTTAAATTTAAAAGGTTACATTTATTTATGTGTGAAGACCATCTCTGGATAACTATAGAGCCGGGGTCTGTTTAATAGCGTATGAAATGAATTTCTGTACAAAAATTCATTATCTACGTTCACTATTAAACATTTCCACAAGTTACAATGTACCTATTTAATTAAGTCAAATAGGAATTTTGTAGGTTTATACACTTTGATACTATTTTAAACAAAAAATGAATATAGTATACGCGCTTTACTTTAGGAAGGAAACTCATTAAGAGATATTTATCCGCGCTACTGAAAATCTTTCTTAAGTGGAAATATTGGAAGAAAGCAAGCAATCACAGAAAGCAGTGTCTTTTCTCTCAGCTTTCTAATAGTAATATCGTTTTGGCTTTAAGTGCTGAGTGCGATGTAGGCATTAAATTGAATTGCGTGAGTAATGTTATGGAATAAAATGAGTTTCCTGTTTTTTTGAGTGCTTTTATTTCTGAAATACTTAGAAATTGAATTTCATACAAATCGTAAAATAAAATCTACGTGCCTTGCGAATGTAATACCAGAAAATGCTTGCATTGCAATATAAATGTAGTGGAATATATTTAGTTTTCAGTTTAGATATAATACTTTTATTATAGAGTAGAATTCTTGTTTCTATCGATTGATCTTCAAAAAAGGCAATATGTCCAACGTATTGCTTTTAAAGTTCCTTCCATTTCAACTGTTTAACTCGCTTTTATTAGGTCGACCTGTAACTATCTATCTATCTATGTATGTATGTAAGTAAAAAGTCTAAGGAACTGAATTCCACCCACTTCAAATTGTTCTATCATCATTAATAATTATAAAGCTAATTTGCTTCTAGGATAATATGTATTTGTAATGGGTTTATCATACCTACACAAAAATCTCCATAAAGTCGATTAGTTTTATTAACGTCTTAAATTCCATTTAGATTTAAAGAGGCTTTAAATTATTCTTTATGGTTTTAACATATTTGCAATAAATGCATTTTAAATCCTTTTTAAAACTAGACATTTAAAGGCTATTACAAAACTAAACTCTTAAAACAGCCTTGACAAATGTTGTGATGAAACCGTTATGAAGAAAAAAGGCAAATTTTAATTCCATAAAACACTTTCTAAAACCTCAGTAAAACATTTATTATGAATATAATAAACAATATGTCTGCCTGAAGTGTCGTTGAAGCATGTGTGTACACGTATATTTAGAACACATACGCGCGCGTCACACTGTCAAATTATTTTGAGGTTAAGTTTTAAGTTTTTTGTATCAAATGTCAACGCGGTTCGTCTTGGAGGCGGTTCTTTTAAATCCCAAACGTTTTATTACAGCTTTTATCGAGTCCATGTGATCTTCGCCAAGTGCATTTGCATTTATATAAGGATAGTATACAAAAAGACTAAAAGGACTTCATTTAGAGTAAATGTTCTAGGTCATTACCATTATTAGAATCTACAGTTTAATGAGAGAACTGTAAAACGACAATTAGGTTTTTAGTTGGCCGGCCATGTTTTTCTTGTTATATAAAAATATTCAAGGTCAATCTCATAATTATAATTATTCATAATTATCACTTTTTCTTTAGCAAATTAACACAAGAAACGACTGAAAATTACCGTGGAAACCGAGAAGCAGCCCACTTTTTTAAATTTGCTGATTACGTGTGTCCATGCAAATTTTGTATAGATATTAAAATCATTATTATTTCTGAGGGGCTCTTGTTTTTTGGGCCTTTCTTATGTAGTTTTAACGATAAACTGCCGTTGATTTTAATTTTTTTGTCATACCTGATGATAATAAAATTATTTGGATTCCTTCGTGGACATTCTTATAGCTTCTCAGTTCTAATATGGATTTATAAGAGTTTAAAAACCAGTTTTAAGGTAGCCCTCTAGGTGTTTTCTAGAAATGCAGGAAGCTAATGAAAAAGCTTCCGACAGCTTTAAAATAGGTTTTAAGAAAGGTTTTAAAATGGCCCAAACAAGGTTTTCAAGAGTGGCACTATCCCTTACTTGTTATGTTTGCTTATTTATGTAAAAAAATATATAGTAAATAATATTAAGTTCGTTGGGGCGCAAGCGCGTCGGCAACGGCAAAACGGACAGTATGTGTTACGCGGGAGAACAATGAGTACCTTCTAAAATATAATTCTAATAATAAGTGAACTTAATTACTTCTAAAGACTTCAGTGTATAAAATAGTTAATCATAAACCTTAATATAAGTATAGACCATTATAAATAAGTGTAGTGTTATAAACAAACAGTTGAGTTACAATTAAGTAATAATAAGTGCCAAAGCGTGGACGTGAGGCCGAAAACCAAGGGACCCACGAGTGAACTAAAACAAGGTAAAATGAATGAATTAATTTTTATGTTAAATAAACAATACATACAAACATAAAAGAGTGGCACTATCCCTTACTAAGGAGTTTTATGTTGGAATTTAAAAAGGCCTTAACTACCTTCATAAGGGTGGGCCCTTTTAGTCTACAAGTCGTTTTATGATGGTATTATGGATATTGTTACAGCAAAATAGATTTTTCAAGGCATTTTATAAATAGTTTTATAGCACCCTTGTATATATTTAAGAAACCAAAATTGTTCCTTGGGAATATGTTCAAAATGGCCGCCGCCCAAGATGACTGATTATCATTTTCTTTACAATCCCCTTGATGTGGGTATCAAAATATGATGATAAGTAGAAAACAAATATGTGATCAAAACTTAAAAATTCAAAATGGCGGCGTCAACATAGCGGATAGGTTTTAACACAGTCACACAAAATAAAAAATAAGTCGAAACCCCCATATATTTTGGAACGCTGAAACCGAATATAACAATAAAAAAAGGTTTTAATTATCCAATTTTCCTCTAGCACCCCGTTACAACCCTCCTGGGGGATTGAAATTACACTTGTTCTAAAAATTTAAAAAGCAGGTTTTTGGTGCGCGTGCTTTTTTAGTCTTAAACTATTAATTCTTGTAACAATTTTTAAATCTAGAAGGGCACTAGTTTTTAACCAACTTCAACAATTAAGTTCTCAATTCTGATGTATGTTTGTCTGCATGTACAGGGTGATTACGCTAGCATTAAAACCACATTTAACTTGGATGTCGTATTATTGCGTGTGGTATTTAAATCAAAACTGTGATTTTCGACAATAAGTGATGACCGAATTAATTAATTAATTAATTAATTAATTCGGAAACTATTCTACTTCTAAAGTTGGGATATTTTAATTTTTAACGCCCTGATTTTAGGCCACACTAATAAACTAATAAATAAACTTGATGAGTATGTGGATTTAAATAAATTTTATATACATTGTAATGTTTTACTATAGATAATTTTGAGGCATATGGGGTGCAGTTACATTCATAAAAAATCTGTGAATGTATTTGTACAGAATTCCCCTCGTTGTTTAGCATCCTTGATTTATTATTTATTTTTTCTTGCTAAAAGTATATCAGATTTTTTTGAGGGTATTGTCACAGTTCCATTTCAAATATTATTTTCCTCCAACGTTTCTTATCTTTTAAAGTTACCACCATGTATATTTTTCTCTAAAAAAAATCAGGTAATATCGGTAATTGTGTCGACTACACTCCAAATATCATTTCTATCATAGTTTCTTAATTATTTTATGGGGTGGTCACCCTGTAAATTTTTATATATTTCTTCATTGACAGTTGTGTTAATTATATCAATTATTTTACAGAGGTACATAAAAAACTTGCGGATAAAATAGATTAAACAAAAAATGACAACTCTACGCGTAACATAAAGAATAACTCCAACTCAGTGTATCAGTCAAATGTGGCTGAAAAAGAAATAATTGAAACAATTTTTGAATTAAAATCGAATAAGGCATCTGGAATTGATAATATACCATCAGAGATATTGAAGGGAACTGCTACTAGAATATCAGCACCTTTAAAGTACATTATTAAGAAATGTTTGAATCGGGTGGCTGCCCTTCGGCATTTAAAGTAGTTCTAATAAAAGCAATTCATAAGAATGGATGTAACTAACTACGGCCTATTTTCCTTATCTCTAATAATGCTAAAATGTTTGAAAAAATATTAAAAAATAGAATTACTAGCTTTTTAAACAGATTCAATATTTTGTCAGAAAATGAATTTGAATTCAGGGAGCAGAGGTCAACACAATATGCAATAGTTTATTTTTCACAAAAACTTATAAAACATGTATCTTTGTTGACCTTGCAAAGGCATTTGATACAATAAGTCGTACACACTAATGCAGATACTGGAATAACTTTTCTTTTTCTTCCTCACTTAGTGTCTGATGTTCCTTAAGTCGAATGACCACTTTACCTTTTTAGTAAACCTAACCGACTTTTATACAGGGCCAGTCGAAAAGTGAGAAATTTTATATTTGGCTATTGAATAACAAACACCCTATATAAAGTCAATGAATTTTTAAATCTAGCAATGCGTTTCAAAATAACGATATTAAATAGCACAGACCACATAATATTATTTGAAAGGTAATTGATTTACTTTTGTGTGGGGATATAATAAATTTTGCCGACGACACTGCCATAATATATACTGATTATAACTGACCCATATGTGTCCCATTTAAGTCATAGTCAAGTCCAAAGACATAGTCATTTTCGGTTAAACCAAAAGTTGTAAATTTTGTATTACTGGATTTTCAGGTTTGATATCACCTTCTGCTAAAATTTAACTATAAATTTTGACGCAATTTCGACGAAAGTGTTTAGCAGGATAAGCATGACGAGTTGGCCCCCAAATGGCAACCTATATCGAAACTTATGTTTTAATATCGACTTGATATATGAACGCGATTTACATGTGTTTTGCCGCCGTACTCCGCTTTGACCTTGAGATATGGAAAAAAATGAGCGCATGCATGACTATCGTTCAAAGAGACATATCTCGAAAACTAATTCAGCTAGAGAGGTAAAACCAATGGGAGGTTTCATGTAACCTTAAAGAGTATATTTTATATTTTTTTTAATTTCTAGAATAATTACGCACATCATTAAAAAATAAATAAAAAATATATGTTGTAATACTTTATATGCACTATTACTCATCAAAGTTGCGTTAGAAAAAAGTTGGTGCAACACTTCTTCGAAAAAAAAAAATAGAATTCGACGCGCATTACATCATACATGGAACACAGATATAAATATTTTATGAATTGGAATTATTGTTAGAAGAGAAATTGAATGAAAAAATAAATAATTGTCACGTAAATACCTATTTCATACGACACACAGTGGCACGAATCGTAATTTTTTCGTTCAAAATTATTTAGAGCACTTTGCAACCGATTGGGATAATTTTTTTTTAAATACTCGTTATTGAATTTCAAAAAAACGTAAGAGAGTCGATTTTTTAATTAGGCTAACCAAGATTTTTGAGCTTCGCCAAAATGTCCATTATTAATTTAAATCGTAATAAAACTTCCAAAAAAAAATTTTGTTCGTATCCAATTTACATAAATCTTGTTGTCTTGGGGAGTTTTTGAGGTCGCTGATTACGAATCTGATATCCAAATTGCCATAAACCAACCTGCAAAATGGCGGCTATAAAATGCTAAAAAATTATGAAAAATTAAACATTTTTGTTAAAGTTTATGCCGAGATATTTCTGTACTTTTGTACTTTTAAGTTAAAATAGACTAAATTTTAAGTTCCAGGAATAAATTCAAGATGGCGGATCCAATATGGCGACAACAAGATGATAAAACTAACTTAAAAATAAATTAAATGCATTAAACTAGATAGGCTATTCCTAAGAATCATTAAAAAAATTAAAAAGGATCAAATTTTCTGATCAAATATATCCAATATAGCTGCCATACATTAATTATCAATCATATATATGCGATTCAGTCCTCTATTTATATAAATAATATATTTGATTTTTAAGTGATATTTAATATACTATATGTTTAATATAATATAAAAATATAAAGGACTTTATTATTTAAATGTATAATCAACAATTAAAAAAATTATCAACTCAATTGGAGTATTAATATTATTTAAAACAGAGAAATTATAATCACGAAACTTTTTTGCACTAAGTTAGGTTTAGAGTTCATGGTGTAAAACTCTTGCCTTAGGTTATGTTAGGTATAGAGATTTTGGTTTAAAGTTCTATTAGGCTTAGGTTATGTTAGGTTTAATATTCTTATTTTAAAGTTCTTGGTGTTAGGTGTTTATTATATTATTAGCAGATAAAAAAAAAATAAATATTAATATGACCTACTTGGGGTTATGTGATTCCGCCATTCTTGTAGGTTGGTTTATGACAATTTGGATATCAGATTCGTAATCAGCGAACTCAAAAACCCCCCGAATAACAAGATTTATGTAAATTGGATTAGAAAAAAAGATTTTTTTTTATAAGTTTCATTAAGATTTAAATAAAAAATGGACATTTTGGTTAAGCTCAATAATTTTGGTTAGCATAATTCAAAAATCGCCTCTCTTACGTGTTTTTGAAATTAAATAACGAGTATTTAAAAAAAATTATCCCAATCGGTTGCGAAGTGCTCTAGATAATTTTGAACGAAAAAATTACAATTCCTGCCACTGTGCCTGTATGAAATAGATATTTACGTGACAATTATTTAAATTTTCATTCAATTTCTCTTCTAACAGTAATTCCAATTCATAAAATATTTATATGTGTGTCACATGTCAAGTTTGTATATGATGTAGTGCGCGTCGAATTTTATTTTTTTTCGAAGTGTTGCACCAACTTTTTTCTAACGCAACTTTTATGAATAATAGTACATATAAAGTATTACAATATATATTATTTCAGTGATTGTAAGTCACAGAGAACATGGAAATATTAATTATTATATTTTTTATTTATTTTTTAATGATGTGCGTAATTATTCTGAAAATTAAAAAAAAATATAAAATATACTCTTTAAGTTTACCTGAAACCTCCCGTTGATTTTACCTCTCTAGCTCAATTAGTTTTCGAGATATGTCTCGTTGAACGATAGTCATGCATGCGCTCATTTTTTCCATATCTCAAGGTAAAAGCGGAGTACGGCGGCAAAACACATATAAATCGCGTTCATACATCAAGTCGATATTAAAACATAAGTTTCGATATAGGTTGCCATTTGGGGGTCGACTCGTCATGCTTATCCGGCTAAACCCTTTGCGACTAAAAAAACTTGCTTCCAATTTTTTCACCTTGACGTACCTTGATGATACTGTTAATCAACCACTGCCAGACCGTACCTTGCAGTTTGACATAAAGAACATAAAAAAACATATACAATACGAATCGAGTTGAAAATCGCCTTTTTTTTAATGTATTTGAAGTCGGCTAAGAAGCAGAAGGATAATCCTTGTTTAAAGTGTTTTAAATAAGGCAATGGTTTTACTCAAAAACTTTCATTAGTACCATAATGTATGTGTGGCTTTCAAAATGGACAGTTAACTTGGAGAGTTAACTTTAGATTTATTCTGCATATAAAACATGTCGGCGTGTTTGATGGTGCGGTGAAGATCAAAGACGCCGACATTTAATATATGCAGAATTAATTTAAAGTCAACTATACCGTTACTTCTGTGAATCCATAACTACCCGACACAATATTTTCCACAAATTTCCAATAGCGTTTTGTTATAAAACAGATTTAGATATGAAAAATTATTTCTCATCTAGCTATTGCCAGTAGAGTTTAAAGCATTAAATTTAAAGAGATTTGCATACATTATTCCGAGTCATTTTAATAACGGGTTCATTTAAATGACTTGAGAGAGCGAGAAAATGAGAAACGATGCTAACTAAGGAGAGATCTATTCTTAAGCAAATAATAAAATTGGCTCGATCATTCATCCAGTTCGCTAGAAAGGCTAATCAACATCTGTCAATACTTACAGTTACGAAGTGAAATTAGAATCGGTCCATTTGCTTCATCGATCACATTGCTTCATTATTATTAGAGAGCGGATTATATGCTTTAAACAGTCATGAGCAATTATCTATTTTATTTCGATCGTAAACCGAAAATTTATGTCTGTTAGGGATAAAGCATAATCCTAATAATACCAGTTCCATGATGAATATTTACTGTTTTTATACATTGGGTATACGGCAGAATAACTCTAGTCCAATGCATTTACAAGGTGGTCGTCCATAAGCAATCATAGAGCAACCATAGAGCAACAGTGAATTTCTGATATGAAAATATTGCGGATCTAGCTAAACTTATTATAGTAGCTGAATTGATTTTTTTCGGTGACAACATTCCACCTGAAATTTCATTGTTGATTCTTATGTATTATGACCTCGTGATTACGAAAAAAATATTTGCGCACAAAAATTCCCTGTCCGCAAAAGTCATATGCACTTTTTGACGCACTTTCACGGATTTTCAACTTATTTGCTTAATATATCTTGTGCTAGTATTCGAATGGGAATTTTCAAAACACTGACTTATTTGAAATACAATTCTTAAAAAATGTAGACCTGTCCGATATGTATTGGTCAATCCGCCATCTTGGAAAAAAATATAAAACACCAAGAATAGCCGAAAAAGAATATCTTTTCTATAAAAAGGAGTAATTTCACCAAAGTTGGCAAAAAAAAACTCATTTATGACCAAATATAATGGCCCAATCCCGGACACCGTATGTCAAATAAAACGGGTCAAATATGGTGGATGAAATAAAATTTTTAATTCTTCGTCAATTACCTACACAGCCCCACAAAAAAAGGTCGGGATTTGGATAACTGATCATGGTGTTCCCATGTATTTTTCGACGCCGAATCCCAGGTTGCCAAGGGCTGCACCAAGGGAGTAACACCCCCCCCCCCCCCCAAAGGGGCTGATACGTCTTCTACACTCATTCTACACCCTTCCAGACATAGATCTGCGTCATGAAAGCTTCTAGCTTACAAGCTCTTGAGAATGCAAAGGAGCCATGGTGGGGGGTGAACACAGCCAAAGAACCAACCCCCTAGAGGAAAACTACCCTCTTCTGGACGGGGTGGAAGAAGATGTGGGAGAGCAAATTTTTCTTGTTTTTACTGTGCAATGGTCGCAGTGCGCTGAGCAGAACAGCAAGAGAGAGAGAGAGAGAGTAAAAAGAGGTCCTATCGAAGCAGGAGTGATAGAGCGTGAGAGAGTGTAAAAATGGACAACGCATGCCAGATGCATACAGAAAGTTTGTGAGATAATGTCAGAGAGTGAGCAAAAATATGTAAGTAGGAAAGCATGAAAAAGAGTGGCAAAAGATACATCAGGGATCGAGACATAGTGATAGAAGAGGGTGTAAGTTTGTAAGAAAGTGACAGGGTATACAGTGTGTCCCCGGATTGTGTTTGCGATAGGTGTAATATACCAAAAAGAAATTAGTACGGCTTTCATTTTCTGCAGTCTCGGTCCGCTTGACGTAAAATGGATTTTTATCAAATTTTAATTAAAATGGAATCTAACTCGCAGAGTTAATCTAAGAAGAAAATAAAGGAAAATAAACCATTGCAGGTAAACTGGTCTTTCTGTTAATTTTACGGAAAAATTCTATTTGGATAGAATATTTGGCAATGAAAGTTAGAGCCATATGCCAACTTTCATTGCATTTGAACAAAAAAAAAAGTACTACTTAAATAACTTTTTATTAACCTCCCCACAAATAAAATTGTGGAAGGTTACTACAATTAGTCCAAAATCGAAAATTGAGATAATACCAAATCTTTCAGGAACTCAAAAAAGTTGTTTTTGAAAAATGTCTGTGTGTATGTATGTATGTGTGTGTGTATGTATGTGAACACGATACCGGCGAAACTGCTGAACGGATTTGGATGAAACTTTGCATGAGGGTTTCTTTAGTGCTCCAGAAGATCTGGTTAAGATCGGATTACGTTTGGTGCCGTTTTGGCACAACAAGTTGTTTATTTTATGATTACTTACAATGTGTAATCGAACCATTGAAAAGCAGTAAACATTCCGATTTCAACGATATATCACACTTGCACTCTTTCGATTTGGTTTTCGTGAAAAAAATTAAAAAACCAAGTAACACGCTTCTTGTGTAAGATATATTTTATAGTCTAACCACAGAGTACAGTAACTACACAGAGGCGAAGGCTTTGGCGGTTCCTTTGAGTTTTGATGGCTCGTTTTCTGTGACCTTGCGTACCAGTTGCGTCTACACTGAGATAAATATGTTGTTAATTTATTTCTTTTATAGGTTAGATTTCTGCAAAATGCGTTTTATTTTATTGTGACAAACTAGTTAAAACTTTATAAACATTACATTGAACTAGATTTTGGTCGAAAGTATGGGAACCAGGCAGAAATTTTAATAATAGCTACGTAATAATTTTGAATTTTAAAAAATATATATTTTTGAGGTTAGATATGACGTCACGTGTAGATACACTGAAAAACATTGTATTTTGAGTTGGATTGAAAAATATTACCATTTGAATTGTTTCTAATCGGCGCCTATTTTCAATTGAGTTGTACACTAGGTTTTATTTATGAGAATTTTAATTCTCGGTTAATGTGTTCAATCTCCCAAAATGAGTGGAAATAAAATTCACAAATACAAACTTAACACGATAAACGCCAACAGTGTCAACATAAAAGTGAGGTTGATTGATATACCATTTAAAAAATGGCGATGAGTATTCAAATTTGGTTTTGGCGGGAAGGCTTGCCTTCGACTCTGTATAGTTACTGTACTCTGTGGTCTAACCTAACGTTCAATAGACTAGTGTGTTAAAGCGTGCAGATTGTATGCTGAGTAATTTTGAGTGTCAAGTGCATCGAGAGATTACAAGTTTTTTCGACGTTCATAAAGCTCACGGAAGGTGTGAGAGGCCTTCGTGAACCGCTCACAAGCCCTACAAGTTTAAGCAATCTCACCGGAACGCTTTCGGTGAGTTCTTTTTTCCAATAAAACTTTAAAAGTGACAGTGACATTGTATTTTAAAAACTATTTCCGCTATTTCCGGTACCCCGTCGGAAATTCTTCAGGCAACATAACCTAAAAATAGTGTTACATAGTTTAAAAACAATTTAAGAGATTGGTACCAACCTAAAATATTTTTTCGAAAACTGTCAAAAACCAAATTCCCCCAGAAAAACATTGGAACCAAAAATGTGATAGCTCACTTCCCCGACCGATTTAGTGAAACATCGGTCGAGGCCAGAACATAAAACAAAATATATCAACTCAAACTTAAACGATCCACCATGAACACTACCCCGCCCACATCTGGCAGAAAAGCTGTCCACCGAGAGTTATATGGTTTTTCCCAAAGATGGCCATCCCTACCACCCATTACCAACGAACGGTTTTTTTTGTTTAGTTGTGTTTCCCGTATCAAAATTATTAAGTGCTCTTGCCTACGAACTTAGTTTTTATAGTGTTGTAATTATTTTTATATTAATTTTAGGTCCATGTGAACACATAATTTTAACCTAGTTTTTAAGCCTGCCTACAGAAGACAGGAGCTACTATCCCACATTTTTATTTTTCTCCAAGCCAAACCGGACCTACCCCGTCCAGCCTCACCCGCCTCGGCGGTGACCACCGCGGTTGTCTGGTTGTCTCCGGGCTAGGATTCGATGAGACATATATTTGAATTAAAACATTGAATAAAATATTAATCTTGTGCAGACTATAAATTAAACACTCACTGAACGTAAGACTTTTTTTTCTATTTTAATATGAAAAAAATATTTCAACTTAATAAATACATTAAATGAGATCGTTCATATTTTTGGTGCTCTTTTCGGCTTCAAAGATTCACCAGGTGGGGAGGTTCTAGCCGCTTCCAGTAGCTGCCGATTTTTTTTTAACACAATTTCAACGAATTCAACGAAAAACCTATTCAAATCCCTACAAACACAAAAGGTCGGCCCTCCAGTGGGCCATCACAGGACCAGAGGTTTCATTTCTGGCCCAGCGATGGCCAGCTGATGGGCCGATCTTTTGTGTTTGTTGGGATAGTACCCCACCTAAATTACTACATAATTCCATCTTCTTCTAATTCTTTGTAACTTCTAATTTCTTCAAGAGGTATTCTTATTATTATTATTACTAATATTATTTTTTGTTCAAATGCAATGAAAGTTAGCATATGGCTCTAACTATCAGTGCAAAATATTTTATCCAAATAGAATTTTTCCGTTAATTAACAGAAAGACCAGTTTACCCACAATGATTTATTTTCTTTTATTTTCTTCTTAGATTAACTCCGCGATTTAGATCCCATTTTAACTTAAATTTGGTAAAAATCCATTTTAGGTCAAGCAGACGAGACTGCAGAAAATGAAAGCCGTACTAAGTTCTTTTTGGTATATTACACCTATCGCAAACACAATCCGGGGACACAGTGTATAGAGTGTAAAAGGAAGCATAGAAAGGAAACAAGAATTTTAGAGAACCAAGTACGATTGAAGATGAAATGCGGTGTATGGACGAAAAAGACATGATATTCTGATATCATGAGAGAATTCATAAAATAGAACAAAGGATACAGGGAGTATGAGGCCGGGCAATGGAGACTGAAAGATAGAGTGTCGGCGAATGCAAGAGTATGCGGTGAAGACAAGAAGGTAGAGAAAATAAGTGATTTTGAAAGAGTGTGTTAGAAAAAAAGTGTACTCAATTAAAGTATAGAACGCAGAGGTCGGGTAAAAGGTTAAGCCAGACAAGGCGCAGCAAATCTTCGAGGGTTGGAGAAGAGATAACAGAAGGTGTATGAGATAAATTCCGCACTGAAAAAAATTAATCTTCTCACATCCTTCTGCGCCTTCCTGTTTCCCACTCATCCAGGGATGTTCTTTACCTGCTTTAAGGGTTGGTCTTGCTATGCAAACTCAATACCGTTGGCAGATTTCTCTTCTCTCAGATTGAAAAACTCCAGAGTGCATCTTTCCGGTCTCAAAAGTTTTTCGAATACTTCTTGTGAATTTGGGGGGTGGTTTCCATCCCTTAGACGGGTACGGGCAAAGCAGTTGAGGGCTGTTCTGTACAGTGCACTGCGACCATTGCGCAGCAAAAACAAAAAAAAATGCTCTCCCGTATCTTCCTCCACCCTCGTCCACCAGAGGGTAGTTTTTACCCCTCCAGGGGGGTTGGTTCTTTAGCTGTGTTCACTCTCCACTATTTCTTCATTGCATTCTCAAGAGCTTGTAAGCTAGAAGCTTTCGTTACGCAGATCTATGTAATAATAATATATGAATATAATAATCAGAACCAAGCATTCAAGACTAGAGTAATATTATTTTTGATGGGTATGATTAATTTACGTATATGCGTGTCAAACACAAGGTTAGCGATTAAAATTTTGAAAATTGATGAATTTGTTAATATGTGGAAATCATAATGCAAACAATTTTTTTCACCAAAATTCTTCGACGGACAAAAATTCGTCAAGTTCACCCTGTATAGAATAGACATCAAAATTGAATATTAATGATGAACTAATACTTTGCTGTAATTAATTTGACGTTATTTTTGATTTCAAATGGTAGTAACTTTTATTTCAAGTGGTAGGTATAATACTCTCGATATAAACTTAGATCTAGACTAATGATATTATACTGTGCAAGTTTGCAATTATGCAATCCACCTTACCAATAGATATTTCTCATGCAGCCAATATTACCTATCGAAACGTACAGTGTTTACAGTGAACATTTGCTCAATTTTAATTAATCCCACGAGAGTTATTTCCTCAGACTGGGAAAACTTATTTAGTTGCCAAAGTAAATTTATAACTAAAGTTTAACAAATTGGACCATTGATTTTGTATTCTATTTTTATTAGATCACTTGATAATTGCCAGTTTTTCTTTCTTTGCGCGGAAGCAACCAGCGAAAAGTTTTCTGTTCAGAAACTAATTTCACCTGCAAAACTTCGTACTTTCTTTCTCGAGAAATCTTAAGCTAAATATCAATGGTCAGAGATATATCGGTTGGATATTGCGATCGTTTGAGGAATCTGAGAATATTAAATTAAATGTCTTATGAAAATCCCTCTTTTTTGTATTTAATTTTTTTTAGCATTTATTTAGTCTAATTATACAGGGTGCGCCACTTAAAACTTCCTAGACTTGTAACTTTTTTATCTTTAAAGCGATTATCATGTTGGGCACATCAAATTGTCGACATTTTTAAAGCCTTTAAACATGCATACAGAGTGATTAAAATATATATTTTTTAATTGTTAAGAAAGGAAACTTAATTTCTTTGAATATTGTTTTACCTCACCCTGTACATGAACTGTGTTAATGTTTTCTAATAAAGGTTTTAATTAGCTTCAATTTATGTTATAAAAATATAAAATTTTAAAAAATAAAAATTTTGCAATTTCCTATTTAGTACATTCTAATATAAGTTTGTTTTTAAAAATATTATTTCTTTTGTTTCTCGTCACTGTTTTGTTACGTTGAATATTGTTTGTGATATGTCTTTTACAAATAAAGCATAAAATTATTTTTTACATTCTTTTCAAATTTATTTTAGAAAAAAATCAGTTTGGAATCGGAAAGAGTGTATTTCCCTTGGGAGTTTTAAGTGGTGCACCCTGTATATTAAAAGGTTTTTCGAAAAATACAATCCAGAGAATTTGTAAATTTATTCTCTCTAACCTTCTGATTGAAATTCTTCTAATCCCCAAAAACCTAAAAGTTGTGCTCAAGACGTCTTCCTGGAAAATCTCGACCAAAATGTTTTTGTTTTAACTATTTAACGTCGGCCTATTTCCGCTACCAGGGCCTATCACCGACGCCAGGAAACGAGCTACCCCCAACCTGGAAATTTTGCCGAACCTCTTCCCTTAAGAAGAGTAGGGATCTTTTACTTGCCTAACATTTAATAGACAAGGGACCGCCTGCTTTACATCCCCTCCAAAGGATGGTATATCCACTACGTAATCCTCGTCTGAAATTACGTAACTTCCGCGTATACACTAATATACAAGCCGCTAGAAGGTGGGACCAAGTACTAACCGCGCTCGACGTTGCTTCAACGGAATATCGACTGACATTCACATTGAAGTCGCCTCTACGCTCGCCCCCAAAATGTGGTTTCTCACCAATTTTTTAAAACTGTCATATGAAAAACTTCAAATAAAAATTGTTAAGCATTCACGACATAGCGGCTCAATAATCATAATGCCATTCCGTACGCCACAACCATTGGCTAATAATGATATGGTCAACTCTACGCTACTGTTGCGTAGACATTACACAAAAAATCACCTCTTATAGACGCGACGACCCGATCCTCTATAAGCCCACAACATTATACATCTAACGCTCACTATTGACACGTCCACTGTCCACCGAGCTGGAAGTTGCAATCGAGAGGTTCACAAAGCTGCTGCAAAATTCCAAAGAGCAACTACTATAACGATTGATCGTTACACAAATTGACTGATTGGGACGTTCAAACAAAATATTAGGGAACAGGTTTAGAAAGTGTTAGCAGCAAAATCGACTCGCCTTAACTACCTGCAGCGACGAGAAATGGGACGAGATAGAAGCTTTAAATCCTCGACAACTCGCTATGAAAGTTGACCAGGGAATTGAAAACCACATGGCAAGTGTAGTGCATTGATCAAACACCAAACAATTTGATTAATGACGTCGACGATGGTATTGGTAACGGCCATGACATCCAATTAACTAAACAAGAAATTTTAAGTCATCGACAAACCTCTGAATTAGCAAAACTGTGGAAAATGACGTTATTGAATAAAGGCTACTAAAATATCTATGTTCAATACTGGGCTAGCCAGCAAAATTGTGGTTGTTCCCATTCTCAAACAGAACAAAGATGCATAGGGACTTATCGACCAATCTTGCCGCTGTCAACGATGTCCAAATTAGTGGTAAAGACCATTATAGACAAACCAACCTCTGCTTAGAAGGGATTTGGCACTGACAATGAGCATCAGTTGTGGTTCAGCAAGGGAAGAAACACGGTCCAACAAGTTTCTAGAATAATTAACTACGTGAAGGTATAATACAACCTTGGTAAGAGTACCGTCATGGTACTAATACTCGAAATTAACAATTAAGATTTTCCGTGTTACATCACAAAACTCATACATTCGTATCTGACTAGCAAGGTGCTGCAGGTGTTCTTAAATAACAAACTGTCTATACAGAGGCACATTCACGCAAGCGTGCCTCTGTATCCAGTATACAATCTACTCGTTTCTGACTTGCGATGTCCAGCGATGTATTTGTACAATCCTAATACTCAAGCCACAAATATGTTACTCAAAGCCCATTTGTATGATTCCAAGGCGTACTACAACCAATGGACGAGTCGGGTAAATGCCGAGAAGCCAGAAGCAATTGTTGTCATACAAAACTGTACTAAAATTGTAATACCTAAGTGTACGTCTAAATAAGTGACTGGCGTTCAACCGCCACATTAACGATACTATTTAGGCAGTCTATTCCATTTCCAGAAATCAGTACTCACGACTAACCAGGATTAGACAATCATATTATGCACAAATAGTAACAAAGTATTTTTTGCACAGGAGTTTTAGTCAATATATCGCTTCTACCCAGAATTAATTATTTGTAAAACTGGGTGAAATATTTCTTACTTTTTAGAGAAATTTTTAGTAGCTCTTTTATTTGTTTAAGTTCTACATAGTGAAGTAAACTCTTAGTCCCCTGCCAAGTGTACAAAAATAGGCTCCCGTGGGCTCCTTGATGATGCAAGTGTGGTAGTAGTCTGAATCTCTTTGTTAGGCCTTGAAGAAACATAATTTCGATGTTGGCACTCTCAAAAATGATGTGCATGAGTACTGCGCGCGAAAAACAAAATGGCCGCCATCGCAAACACTTTTTCCAATTTATCTAAGTAACCATTGGGATTACGAAAAAAAGTTTTATACAAAAAAATATTGATAAATCAATTTTACACAAAAAAGGTTATTATAAGTTTTTATGCAGGGCTAACCATTTTCCCAGAAACTTAACTTTTAAAATTATTTCATCAAAGACAAATCTATAGCCATAAGACAGATTTATCTCTTATTTGAAGATTATTGATAGCATCCAGAAGCAGACCTGACGTAGATTTGAGATACTATTTGAGCAACTACGAGTTCTCAGCACTACCGAAGTCATTACTTGCAGTTGACGGTAGTATGCACCATTGCCTAGCTAAGTACAAACTTATGGATGCTCTTGAATCAATGCAAGGTATACCTCCCGAAGAAAACGATGATGATCATGCTTCCACCACACCTGTAGATTTAGAAGAAAATGAGGAGCTAGCTATAGGAAAAAGCTGCGATAATAGTTGGCATGGCGCTTCTTCACACCTACCACAAACCTAGCACAGTGAAGACATGCCGTGACCTCGGTTTAAGCTTCAGCAAATAGATCGGGCAAAAATTCAGCAATTACAGTGAAGTCCATGTTGTTTTCGACTCTTACAAAGAAAACTCGTTGAAGAAAGCCATGAGAGTGATTCGGCAAAAAGACTCAGATCCAATCCAGTACAAAATCGGACCAGAAACGAAAATTGGAAGTATAGCAATGAATAAATTCTTATCCCATGATAAGACGAAGGATGAACTGACAGAGTTCCTTTCTGGTCAGATTCTTCAATTTGGCTTGACCAATAACAAAAGGTTTGTAATCAGTTGGAGGGACAAAGCTTCATCACATGGTGATGATGTATCCAATCTTTCAAGTATGTAGGAGGAAGCGGACACAAAGATCATATTACATGCAGTATATTTAGCACAGAAAGGAATTAAAACTACTCATGTATTCTCCCCCGACACTGATGTCCCAACTTTGGCACTAAGACGATATCTCCAACTTTCGAAAGAGTTTGCAGTTTTCCTTGGCAATGGCATGAAAAGGTTTGTTCAGCTAGGTTTAATTTACAGAGCACTTGGACCTCTGAAAGTCTCTGCACTTCCTGGATTACACGCACTTTCAGGAGCAGATGTAACAGGATCATTTACCGGCAAAGGTGAAATGAAGGGTGGAAAACTTTTAATTCTGCAAGTGATCAGCTGCTAGAAGCTTTGGCTACATTGGGGACTACACTGTCTCTCACAGAATATGTAAGGGCTAACTTGAAAGCGTTCATTTGTCAGCTTTATATCCCCAAAACAACACTGACCGACATAGGAGCTGTGAGATGGTTGTTCTTCACCCAGAAACAATGTCAAGATGAGAACCTTCCTCCAACAAGATCTGCACTGGATCCGGCTTTGCTAAGGGCCCACCTTCAGTGTTTTGAGTGGAATCAGGACCTCATTCAGCTTCCCAATAACCCACCACTCTCAGATTTTGGATGGAAGAAAGTAGGGAGCACATACGAGCCAGTTGCTTGTACCAAATCTTGTGCTCCAGAGCTTATCTTGGAACTTTGTCTCTGCTCATGCTCCCAAAGGCGTTGCTCTCCCTCATGTACGTGTCAGTCGAATGGACTCCGGTGTACCGAAATGTGTAAGTGCGAAGGTAATCTCGATCGATGTGATAATATGGGAGAGTGCGAACAAGGCGATGATGAAGATTTGGGGCTAAGTGAGATTTGCATTGAAAGTGACGATGATTTTAATTAAATGTCATTGTAGAAGTGTAGAAGTGAAAAGTATTGTTTGTCTGTACTTTGTCTATATAAATCTGTAACTACTGCATTTCTATAAGTTTCTTCATTAAACGTTAAAATATTTTTTCCCCTTTTCTGGCCTATGAATGAGTTCCATCAGCCAGCTACACAGATGGGGGAAAGAGAAGGAAGTAAAAAGGAAAACGTTAAAATTATATATTTTTTCTTTCAATTTCCTATACTTACCTATACTGTAAAACATAGGGGGATGGGGAAATTTGTTAATTTATTTATGTTTGTAATGTTTTAGTATCGTTTCCAGTGGCCAGAGAAATAGTGCCAAATATGTTAATATGCACTGGCAAAGCTCTCATCATTAGACATATTAATTTTTATTATTGGAAACTATAAAATGAAACTGAGAGAACGGTTAGTTCTACATAAAAAAATGTAATAACCTTTTCGCTGTATAATTGATTTAGCAATATTTTTTATATAAAACTTTTTTCGTAATCCCAACTTAGATAAATGGGAAAAAGTGTTTGCGACGACGGCCATTTTGTTTTTCGCGCGCAGCACTCAAACGCACCATTTTTGAGAGTGCCAACATCGAAAGTATGTTTCTTCAAGGTCAAACAAAGAGATTGGGACCACTATCACAGCATCATCAAAGATCCCACGGATGTACATTAGGGTGGCCCATCTTTTTCGAAATCGAAATTTTTTATTTCTCACCCATGCAAATGGTTCCATTTGAAGAAAAAACAGTCCCCTCAAAATATTATTGAGGCAAATTGAAGGCAAGGGGTGCCGCAGAATGCATTATTATGCAATAATAAAAGTAAATGGAATTATTTACATTCTTTGGTTGATGCATTGTTTTTTTTTTAATCAGCAACATTTATCTTTAGAATGACTAATCAAGTCATACAAATATCAAAGACATTATCTGTTGTGACTATGACATGTGTCATACTACTGTAAATTCGTAGTCTAAGAAAACTAGACTAGAAGTTTTTGAAATAAAACTCTCGTTTTATCTTTGTGTATTTTATTATGAAACGTTTTTTTCATACATAGTACCAAATATTATCCCAAATCTACAAGACATATAGTGATAAAAACAATATTTTTTACACTAGGCCAAAGCATGCGACAGGGTTTCTTTTTTTACATTTTGAAACTGTGATTTATAATCATTTACAACTTGGAGTAAAAACTGTTTTTGGTCTTCATTTTTTGTTAAAATGTCATTATAGTCAGTAATAAGTTTGATTCCTCTCTCAGCGGCATCATTTACAACTTTAATTTTGTTTACAATATTGAAACATCGGGTATAACTTTCATTTTTCCTCCATGTTGTTGGATCATTTTCCAAAAATTCCATAGACAAACCTAATTTTTGAAAAAACTGTTTAGTGTTCTCGCATATGAAGTCCTGAATTTCCTTGTTTTCAACGTCAGTAATATTACTAATCATAAGTCGTTTAATACCCTCTTGATTTGGTGCTTTCCTATTCAAAGCTTTAACCATTTCTCTTTTAGTGGTAACTGAAATATCGTCATCAAAGAAAGATAAGCCAACATTTACTGAATTAAGGTACCACAAATGGTTCAATATTTTCCTACTTGCGGCTTGAGATATTTCTTTGTCAATATTTTGATAATTAAGGAGTTCTTTACAAAAGTCTAAGTCATGAAGCGGTACTTTACTAGCAAATGACGCTGTAAACCAGGCCTTTACATAAACCTTTACAATAAAGAGACATATATCTTCAATACCTATTTTTTCCTTTTTAGTTAGTTGGAACTGATATTGGAAAAAAAATATTTTTAGACAGTAAATGGCTTTGGCCATCCAACGTGCATGATGAAATGCCCCTGGTTGATAGAATGTCGTGTGAGTGGGCTCTTCTTCAACAAAAAGTTTAGAAAGCATTAAAAATTCTTTATAATCATCAGGAGGCTGTTGCAAAGTTAAAGCTGCATTTAGAAACTTTACAATTTCGGCTTTAACTGGTTGTAAAATGTGTTTAATTTTTGATACCTGAAATCCAGTTTTTAGTTTATTTTGATCTATTTTAGGCCAAAATTCCCTAAAACGTTTAAATAGTGGCATATTTGGACCAGATGAGGAAGGCATTTTTGTGTCAAACACACTTCTCAAAACCACTTCAAAAATATGATGTCTACAAGGAAAATATAGAATATCTCTTTCTAATTTTTGTTGCAATAGTGTGGCTGCCCCATTTATATAACCCATATTTGATGCTGTTGTATCACAACACAAAGCTATTACCTTTTCGTCCAAATTCCATTCACAAAGCACATCATAAACTGCTTCAGTCTGTTCTCTTCCAGTTGAATTGGGCAAAGCTGGTACTCCAAGTAGTTGTTCAATATCTCCACTAGTAACTAAGATAGCAAGTCTATCGATATTTCCCATTCCAGTGAGAGAAGGTAAAAGTTTTCCATCCCAATGGATGACTGGGGCCGGCAATTCAGAATTACCGAAGGCAGTTTTTAATATTTTCTTCGCGGATGCGTTGTCTAGAGCGCTGAAGTGTGGTTCTGCTGATGGACAAAGATGTGGTGTCATGTCCTAGTGCTTCTGCTACTGCCGTCAAAATATGGACTCCATACCTGTCGCTTATTTTGCAAGCATCAAATGCAGCGGCTATTTTTGGTGTGATGATGTTACATGTTCCATACAATCTCCTCTTTTTTGGCTGTGACGGGCCAGGCTGGTCTTGTAACAACTCTTCTTGGGCTTCGATTATTTCATCTTCATTTTCGTTGGAGTCGGCTGAATTACTACTTGATGATGGACAGGTGACTGTTTCCTCTAATCTAGCTTTTTCTTGTTGACTTCGTTGCATTCGTTCGGATAATTTCTGTAATTTCTCCTCAGCTGATTTTTCTTGAGAAGCAAGTTGGTAATCAATACCATGCATAAATCCAGGACGTCCCTTTTTTCTTTGGTTAATTAAAAACTGCTTATTTTCATCAACTCCAATGCATTTGCATGAGAAATGTCAAAAAGATCGTCCAATTTTTCAACGAAATTTTTTTTTTTTACTCCCGCACTGGCCCTTTTAGCCGATTTTTGTAAGTTCCTCCACTCTGCATAAAGTTTATCTAGTTGTTTAACACAATGAAAATCCTGACGTGTCGGAATGCGAGCTTTATCCCAAAAAACTGACAACCTCTTTTATTGTTAATTTAGCACTTTCATGTACACTTAGCTTCACTTCACGAATGTTATAAAAGAGCACTTGTAATACTTGTCTATTAGACGGCAATTTATTGCCAATGATTTGTGACGAATAGTGTCCAACTAAGTAAATGAAAGTATCATTTCGTAAGGATCTAACATCAGCCATCGTTAAATGTTTTTTCAAAAAGGAACGTATGCTAGAACTTATAATGTCACCACTGTAAAACACAATTGCAAACTGACATAAAAACCTACGGTAGGTGCATTATATTTCCAAACTTCCAAAACAAATAATTTCTAGGAAATAATTACACTAATAAAACATTATGAGAAAAGAGGTAGATATTTGTATTTTAAGTAAAATTTAAGTGTATTACAGTAATAAAATCTTATCTACAAATTTCTACCTGAATGCGGCACGAGTTACCGTTCACCGAATTATCTGAAACTTTGACATAAATTATTCCTAGTATAATAGTATATTTTCGTGGGGTGAGACTTAAAAAATACGCAAAAAAAATTCACCCCCTATAGAGATGGGCCACCCTAATGTACATTTGATAAGGGACTATATTGTGAAATTCTCTTTATGTTGGTGACCATGTGAATGTTACCCAATGAATATCGAATATTCTCGTAATATGAAGTTGGTTAAAAAAAAATTGTTTAGACTAGATGTAGCCTTTGGCCAGTCTGTGGTTTGAGGATGTTGAGTTATTGAGGTTTTTTTCATGTTTTCATGTGGGCTTACAGCTCATTTGATAAAAACAGGCCTTTGGCCTGGCTGCAGTTTTCTTCTACAGATTTAAGGTTCCCCTTGACGGCAAAATAAATTTCAGATTCGGTGTCAGCGACCCCAAAAACATATGCTACAGTGGGTAGGTTCCGGCGCACCTCGCAAAAATATTTTGTGGTCCTGTGTAATTTTATTAATCAGGAAACAGATGGGAAAAAACGAAAATATGCAGGATATCAAAACTGCAATATAATAATATAGTGTTTCTTAGGTTTAAATGAACTTCTTGTAGATTAGGTGATATACTATATACATTAACTTCTGTTAGAATTTTTTTTTTGTAGAGAACATATGTAATATAGCATAGTAGGACACTCCTATTGAAGTTGGTATAACTTTCTTTGGGGAGTTTATGGAGTTTAAATAAGAATATTAAGGGAATATGTCTGCAGAGTAATTCTTTGGCTTGTATTTTTTGTCTGAAGTATCTAACATAACTACCCTGTAATAAATTCAGCTAAACTTCTCCTGATATACCACCACATTTGCATTGGTGTAGTTAATAAGAGCTGATAAATGACCCAGAGATGTATTAATCGTTCTGGAATAATTTGTCAAGATACTTGTCAGTGATTATACAGATTATAATCCCCGGCGCATTCGGCAAAATTAACAATATATGGAATGAAACATTAGATACAAGGTTAACTATAGATGGAGGTGCTGCGTTAATCTTGATGAATGAGTCATTTTTCTCAATTCATCATATATATGGCAGAGCTGTGTTAAAATCAGCACAGCTGAAATTCGTATGAGTTATTAGGCATCAGTAATTAAGTTCTGCAAAGATTAATAATACATTTCGAGAGAAATAGTAAGTATGCACTCTACAGACTCCGATTTATTGTGAGAAACGATACTGTTAAAAGTAACAGAGAGTGGTTCCTTTATTAACAGCAAATTCTTTGGTAAATAATTACCCTTTCGCCTAGAACGCTGTGAGAATCTGTGTAAGGGGAAACTAATCTTACGTGGTGGGGAAAAGATTATGTGTTTGCCTACAGTAATTCGATGCTTTAAATTTTGCGTTACTGTAGACCTTCCTCGTTAGTACGATACCTTTGTATTAAAGACAATTTATATGGTGGAGATAACGGACATACTAGGTGTATGTGAATATACTGAAATTAATTTCTTCTCTGCAAGAAACTCAATGCGACACTCAGAAGTGTGTGATGATGCAATAAAACATCATATTACTTTTATTTGCCATATTTTCAAAAATATATTTGTTCGGAAATCGCATTTGAACCTTTCTACAGCCGCAAGAATCGATGATATTTTTAAACACTAAAAAGTCGTCTGGTCCAGATGATATTCTCTGTTTTATAATAAAATTAATAATTATTGAACCATTGACATATATTATTAATTTATCTTTTGAAACAGGAACGTTTCCAAATAGCCTAAAGATCGGAAAAGTGATACCTATTTTTAAGAAAAAGGATGCGCAACTATTGGAAAATTATTGGATTGTAAACATGCCCTTTGGACTTTCAAAAATTTTCGAATACTGTTATCTGGATAGGCTGGTAAATTACTTAGACACTTTTAAAATAATGACAAAAAACCAACATGGTTTTTCTAGTGGCATGTCGATATATTCTTTTTAAATAAAATTTTAGAATTCATTGATGCGGGAGAATGTCCTGTATCTTGTGATCTCAGCAGAGCATTCGACTGCATGAATCATAGTCTATTAATATCTAAATTATTTGATCATGGTATACGGGGTCTATCATTAAATTGGATCACTACATTCCTCGAAGATCGGAGGCAGCATGTAAATTTAAAAACATAAAAACGATAACACTGTGTGTAGTATTAATTCAGAATGTTTAAATTCAGTTATAGGCGTTCCACAGCATATTTTAGGTCCTGTGCTTTTTATTTTATTTATTAATGATATTGATTTTTGCACCTTTTTACCATGTATGCTAACGATATTTCTGTGATAATATCAAATCCATCTGATAATGTTTCGGAACAAACGTGCAATGCTATTTTAAACACTTTAAACCATTGGTTTTCCCATAATACCCTGTATGTCTATACCGAAAAATCTCAAGTTATCAGATTTCACGGTAGGCGAATGGAATGTGGTAACTTAAATATTAAAATAGATAATACAAATATTTCTCATACTGAGGACAATGTTAATTTGAACGAATGTCTAAATTGGAAGCATCATTGCGAAACTTTGATATCAAAAGTTTCTTTTATAGTATACCTGTTCTGAAATATTAGGGTGTTCTATCAAGACAATAACTTACTAATTTATGTTATGTTATGTTATGCCCAAGTTGATTCACGTTTAAGGTATGGTATCTGTTTTTGGGGAAACTCCACCATGTTTTCAAATATATTTATTGCTCAAAAACGTATCTTACGATGTATATTTGGTATACCGAATACTCACATATGAAAGGATATCTTTACAGAATATAAAATTCTTGCCTTACCTGACATATATATTTTCAAAATTTGTATATATGTTTTTAGAAAAAAAATGTTTTATTTTAAATAGGGACTACAATAATATCAATACAAGACAAAAAAATAAACTCCATGAATCGTGTGCCAGATTAAAAATCACAAGTGAGTCTCCAAGATTTATAGGCCCGAAACTATTTAACCGTCTACCGGATGACATAAAACATCAGGAAAAAGAGTATTTATTTAGAAAAAAACTAATGGTGTTTTCATAAGATGAATGTTATTATTCAGTATCAGAATTTTTTTGTATTTAAAGTCTACTAAGACCCAGCTAGTTAACATGAGCCTATATGTTCCATTTTTTTTGTTTTTTCTTTTTACTTTTGTTTTGTTTATAAATTTTGTACTGTACTGTACATTTTTCAGTATTCTTTGTCTTCGTCTTATACAACTGAGTATTTTACACTATATTTGACTTTTAGTATAAGGTTTTATATTATTTAGCTATTGTGTAAAATAGTGTTTCAATGACTTGTCTTATATCACGTAATAATTAAAAAAAAACAATAAATATTTGAATTTGTATTTGAAAATTTGAATTTTGACTTTCATGTCTGCAAACTGTAGTAATACATATAATATATGGACAAATTAATTATTCTAATAAATAAAAACCAAATAAACAAATTATAATTTCAACATAGGTGAGAAACCTCAATTTTTGTAAGACATAAATCAAATCAATGTTTCATTGTTGTTATGTTAAATAAATGGACATTGGGCATAGGACAACTTTAATATAGCAATAACTTTAATAGATCATAACTTTATTTTTGTAAATATATAAATTTCCAGCAATATATTCTCTCACATCACACACAACATTTATATTGAAACCCTTTTCGATTAAACCAATATTAAAAAATTTACCTCTATCTAGTAGTATGTCACTTTACCTTTTTTCCATTAAAATTTAAAGTGTAACAAAAATATATGGATGGCAATTTTTTGCTTAAAACAACTTTGCACAAGGGTGAGGTCTACTTAATACCATTTACCTTGAAGCGAAATAATATTTGTAAAACTTTCAGCGAATTAAGTTCTAAATTTAAAACTTCGTGTATTAAATATAAACACGAAAAATATCCAGAAGAAAAAGTGATACAAACACTAAAAAATAACTATTATTTGTTTCTTATAAACAGATGCCGTTTTAATTTACAAAAATTAAAATTTTCTTTAGTATTAATGGTTCCTAAATATTAATTACTGTTAAAGTATTTTTCCATAGCCATTTCATACATTTTTGATGAACGGAAATTAAAACGGAATTCTAAAACTTCCTTGCACATGAAAACGACGGTCAGGCCCCGACCAAAGTTGCCGCTGATTGATGGATGCATCATCAGATTTGTACATTTGATTAAAACCATTTCAGTCAGCAGAACGTATATTCAACGCTTTACTGATATTTCTATTCTTGCCACAAAAAAATTATATCACTCAGACCCATATTTTATCAAGGAATATATTTACATAGATTACATACACGGAATGTGAATACTGGTAGATTAAATAATTATTTATTGCAGCTATAATGATAACTTCTAGCTACTAATTAGTTACAATCAAATACAGTATATCATTAACTAAACAAATTATGTTGGCAAATGTAATAATCGTTGAACTAGGGTATTTGGAATTGAATATTGTATTTAAGAGAAATTATATAACCTGCATTATTGTTCAATAGACTGTAGTTTGATTGTATAAAGTTTTATGTACAATGTACAATGAAAGGGTAACTTCTGTATTGGCAAATATTATTCAATACTTCAAAGAACTTAACCGATTTCCATTGAACAAAACATACACTGAATTAACTTGCTTGAAGAAGATAATTACATTTATACTCTTTACAGTGTTTTATTTGATTTTGGGTATGTTGTGGTAAACCTGAATTTTGTTGGCATGCATGATATTAACTAATAGTTTGGTCAAAATATCGACAAAAGATCTCTGTAATAATTTTAGAAGCATTTCATATTACTTTTTGGCAAATGATCTTTTTCCCCTATTTCGATCCCGCTGAATCCGAATCTGCCGGTTGCCAAACCGAAATCCCGATCGGAAGTGAAATATTCAAAATGGCGGCCAATATGGTGCCGAAACCGGAAACCAGAGCTGTAAGGCCCCTCTTTGACATAGGAATGCATCCAAAACATGTAAATATATGTTTTTGAGTATGGGGAATTCAAAAATACACTTCAAAAATACATTGGTTGGGTAAATTCAAGATGGCGGCCAAGATGGCGGCCAAGATGGCGGCTATTACGGTGCCAGCACCATCATCCCCATTTTTGACGTAAAAACGAGTGTGACGCGTCTCTATACATGTTTTTGAGCATAAGGATTCCAAAAATTATTTCTAAAACAACATCTGAACTATACTTTTAATTTAGTTAAGAAAACATTTACATATAAAAATTACTGTGTCTCTCCAGAATTGAGACAGGTACAAATTGAGATCAGATTTTCGTCCGGCAAACTCTTGATCCTTATTCAGGGGCATGTCCCGGACGTGAATATGCAAAAAATCGAATGGGAAATTTTTTTCATACGAAGGCGAGGTTTTCGCCTTGTCTACTGGGAGAAATCTTACTTCATAATTTTTGGTGACTTTTTTTCTTGAAGAAAATTCTCTTGAAAAAATCAGCTGGTAAAAGATTGAGTGCCCCAGATCAAGATTCATTTAGTGAAAGTTTTATCAAACTCTGATTTATTATAAAATTTTTAAACAATAGAAAGTTGCATCAATTTGTAGACGTTATGAGAGTTTGAAACTAATACGTGCTCATTACAGCTGCAGGTATTTTAATTGTAATAGTTGATAATATACCGCTATCTGGAAAAGCACCAGCATGCTAACGAACATTTTATAATTAACACTGATACAAAGAGAATACAGACACTGAACTGATGTGTCTTTAGAAAAGAAATTAGTTTCCTGCACTATATAATTACAAAAATCAACAGCAGAAAAACTAGGAAATTAGTTTTTCTAGACCAATAAATTTTAGATTCTGGTTCATAGAAAAGGAATTAGTCAAATTACAAAACGCTCAATTTATCGCTGAACCACTAGCCTACGTTACCTATCAATCTAACTGTATAACTGGGAAAATTCCCGGAAGAATTGAACATTGAAATTGAAATCTACAAAAGCTATAATCCACACAAATAGATAATTACAGGCCTATCAGCCTGTACTCAGTGCCATATGCAAAATAGTTGAACGCGCTATATACCGTGCGTGCAATTGCCCATTAGGCATGTACATTCGCGTAGCGCGAGAGATTTGACAACTCGTAAATTCGTCCGCTGGGCGGAGCGTCCCAGCTCTCAGTTATTTCATTTCAGCCAGCTGACGCACGCGATGTTGTAATTCTTACTACCGCGGCTACACGCACGGTATAACAAAATATTTCTATATCTAACAAAATACCAAATTATTTCCAGATGTCAAAATGGATTTCACACTGGCAAGTCAACTGAGAGTGCGGCGGCTGGCTTTTTGGAATTTGTGTACAATCGTGTGGATAACAGAAAGTGCGTTGCTGCCTTTTTCTTTGACCCGTCCAAGGCTTTTAATTCTATAGATCCGACATTCGTGGCAGAGAAACTTTCTGTGATGGAATTTAGAGGTAATTTTATTTCATGAATAATATCGTACCTAGCTTTAGAAAATTTTTTGTAAAACTAGAAGAAGCCAGTTCAGAGAAGTATTGTATTAATCTTGGAGTTCCTCAAGGTTCTGTACTTGGGCCACTTATTTTTCTTTTATTTATAAATGATTTACCATTTCATATTGGTACTGAATGCGTTGTGCTGTTCACAGACGATGTCTCCATAGCAGAGGAGCTGCAAGACAAGCTCAATACTTTCCATGAATTGGTGTGGTGCTAATAAACTGATTGTTAACATCAAAAAAACTATTTTGCTACAGTTTTTGGTAGGAGAAAAATTCAAGCACCCATAAATTTTACATATAATCAATTAACAGTTACTCCAAGTGAAACGACAAAATTTCTTGACATCCATATTGACAGTGATATTATTTGGAGATATCACATTAATAACGTCTGTCAGAAAATAAGTAGTGGCTATTATGCAATTTTGCAACTGAAAAGTGTATTAGACCAAAAAACACTAATAAATGCTTATTATGCCCTCATAAATTCAGTGCTATCGTATAATGTCATTTTGCGGGGTGGCGCTTCTGATAGCAAGAGAGTTCTGATTGCTCAAGAAAGAGTTATGCGATTAATTTTCGACTTGCAGAAAACTCAATCATGCAGAGTTTTATTTAAGCAACACGCTATATTGTCGTTTCCTTGTGTGTTTATATAGAATTGTCTCATATATGTAAAAAAGAATATTAGCAACTTCGAGACAAACTTCCAACTGCATAATTACCGTACCAGACATGGTACTTTACTAAACATTCCAAAACATAGGACTGCGCTCTATGTAAAGTCTCCCCACTACTGGCTGGAATAAAGTTCTTTAAATGTCTACCTACTGAAATACCGACATTAAAGAAAAAGCTTCTATTCCTTATATTCCTTTAGGAAGGAATTATGGAACTATTTACATTTCATATTAAAAAAAAGGAGCTACCTGTATTACTGTATATTTTTGTGCATATATACGTATAGTGTAACTTGTCATGTTTTTTATTTTATCTTATTTATTGACATGTCCTATTTCATTGTATTGTGATCGAAAGGATGAATAAAATTATTATTATTATTACTAAATCAGGTGTGTGCTAATTTCTTTCTATGAGCTTATAAAATTAACATTTTACACAGGTTTCATTTTTAAAACTATTTCTGTAGGTGTGGTTTTCTTATCTGTATATTTCATAACATATGCGGCAGAGGTTGGTAGTTTATTCCCATATTTCAAATTGATTGATGGAAAGGAAAGCTGGCAAATTGAGGGAATGGATGTTAGACGCAGCTTTCGCTCAAAAGATTTGTGTAAGAAAATCCTCGAAAGAAGCAGATTTTTTATAAAATGAATGGTCTCATTTTAGTTTTAAAGTAAGGTAATTTACGTATTAAGAAAATGTATAAATCGCCTGTGAAATATGTGAACTTCAATTTTTTTATTTTTAAAAGTTCATTATAAATAATAAACAGTAAAGTAACATAACCACGCCTTGTATTTTGGAAATAATATGCAATTGGACTAGAGATACACATCCAATATTGGAGTACAGTGAGATATATTTTTTTCCCGAAAGAAATCAATTTTCAAAACATATTTTCAAAAAATTTTGTTATTTTTTTTTAATTTACGGATTTTCGAAGTTGTGGTAATTTTCAAAGGGTAAACTTTTTAGTTTATGGCATTAGAAATCCAACAAAAAAAAATCATTCAAATCCGTTCGTTATAGCTGGATTCCGTCATTTTTCATTTATAAAGACTAATTGCATTGGACTAACTCCTGTATGTAGGGTTTTTGTAATTAAACAAATACATTTTTTAATCTATTTAATGGAGTATACCAAACACAAAAATAATATGAATTGTACTAAATTGCTAAATTATTAAAAAACACAATAAAATGTTAATAAATTTTGCAGCTTTTTGTGAATTCAATAAAGCTTTATTATGCCATTAAAATAACAATAATAATCCTAAAACGAATTTAACAAATATTAAATTACATTTTTGCTTTTTATTTCGGCAAAACTTCAACAAATACAATTTTAGTAATTGAATTTGTTTCCCATTCTATTAAATGGGAAGAAAATTATAAAATAAAAGAGAATGACATTTTGCTCATGCTGGTCGGAATAATTCAGTTATTTTTATATACAACTTTTTTTATTGCTTTGTGTCTGTGTACGACTGGTGCTGTTAACTGAACTTTTATTTGTAGACTGATGATGGATTGCTTTAAAGCATGCTCTGCAAAATGAGCTTAATTCTACATAATGTGCATAATTTATATTTTCATGCAGCCTTTCGTTTTTGTAGTAATAAATTGTCCATTACAGAAAGGGTTCGTTTTTAAAGTAGTTATTCTAATTATATACTTAGTTTATTTACTAGCCCTCCACTGCAATTTGATAAAAAGGATCATTATTTTGGAATGATTCCTTATTTAATAGATTTGAATGCAGTATTTTACAACGTATTCTACAAATGGCCAATTTAAAAGTTTATTCATTAAAAAGTGCGGTATTCGAATTAAAAAAAATACTGATTTTTAACAGACTCAAAAAAAATTTTAAAAAGTAAAATTTTTTTATATTTGTTTTATCATTACTCTGGATTGGCTTAAGCAATTTCTGATAAGCTACATCTAGGGTAAAGTGAGTAAAAATTGCAGACAAAATTTTTTTTGTCGCACATTCGCGAATGCGCTACTGAAAAATGTTGTCGAAATTGTATTAAAATTGTTTAGATATTTTAGGGGTGGCTGGTACTGAATATGATGTCAAATATACATATATTGTACTTTACTGTGTAAAAGCAAAAATGTTTCGTGACTTTTTTGAAGGTTCAAGTTTATACTAAAAGTTAAATATAGTGTACAACATACAGTTGTATAAGACGAAGACAAAGAACACTGAAAAATATACAAAAAATGCAAAATTTGTAAACAAAACAAGAGTAAAGAGAAAGAAATATGACATAGGACCATGTTAACTTGAGGTGTATTAGTAGAGTTTAAAGTTTATTTTTTGTTTTTTATTGACATTATGGTAGAGTCACTATTTAAAATAAAACTATTTCTATTTCTAAAAACAAATTTCAAAAATATAAGTGCCAGGTAAGGTAAGAATTTTATTTTCTACAAAGATATTCTAGTGAGTATCATAAGATACGTTTTTGAGCAATAAATACATTTGAAGACAAACACAGATACCATACCTTAAACGCGAATCAACTTAAGGCATAATATAAATTGTTAAATTGATAGACCTCCCCCTACCTCTTTCGGAAGAGACATACTATAGAAGAAACTTTGGATATCAAAGTTTCCCAATGATGCTTCCAATTTAGACATTCGTCCAAATATATCCTTAAAAATTTAACATTGTCCTCAGTATTAGAAATATTTGTATTGGCTATTTCGCGTACCGTGAAATCTGATAAATTGAGTTTTTTCAGTATTGAGATACAAGATATTATGGGAAAACCAATGGCTTAAAGTGTTTAAAATAACATTGCAATTTTATTCCAAAACGTTATCAGATGGATTTGATATTATCACAGAAATGTCATCAGCATACATTGTAAAATGTGCGGTTGATGGCAAAAAATCAATATCATTAATAAATAGAATAAAAAGCACAGGGCCTAAAATAGATCCCTGTGGAACACCTATAGTTGAATTCAAACATTCTGAATTAACATTATATATGGTGTTATCATTTTTATGTTTTAAACTTACATATTACCTCCGATCTTCGAGGAATGTAGTGATCCAGTTTAATGACAGACCCCGTATACCATAATCAAATAATTTAGATATTAATAAATTATGACTGATGCAGACGAATGCCCTGCTGAGATCACAAAATATACACAAAATATAACGGTACGTTCTTCCGCATCAATGAATTCTAAAATTTTATTTAAAAAATAATGTTTTGCTGTACCGGCCGACATGCCAATAGAAAAAACATGTTGGTTTTTTGTAATAATTTTAGAAGTTTCGAAATAATTTACCAGCCTATCTAAATAACAGTAATCGAAAATTTTTGAGTCCAAAAGACACGGTTGCCTTTCTGTCGGTCCGTCTGTCTGTCTGGTGTCAGTCTGTTGGTGCTATATCTACAAAACCGCTTGTCAGAGAAAAATAATATTTGGACGCTACTACCAACGAAAAACTAGGATATACTGCCAGTGAAAAAATTGGGCGCCTAAAAAATTGATTAAGGAAAAGAGGTGACGGAAGACAGTAAAAAGAAAAGAAAAATACAAAGTTGGTCACGCCAAAAAAATAATGAAAAAATATGATGGAGGACGATGATATTTCGCATGTAGTTAACACAACTGGTAGAGAAGGAAAATATACAGGGTGGTCACCATTAAAAAAAACCGCTGCCAAAGGAATCACTACTTCCACATCCAGATTCTCTATCCAAGTCACTCACATCGAAAAAACTTCGTATGTGGAAATAATTGTTTATGGAACTTTAATAATATAATATTTGAAATCCTCTACCCCAAAAACCCTAAAAACTCATAAAACGATACCCCACATCGGTAGTGGGGTAGGGGTGGTGATAGAGGGTTGGTACTGGGGGTGGATGAAGTAAAAAAATATTTTGAGGTTTCTGGTTCTTGTACATACATTAAATCACATTTTTGTCATCCCCTTTAATAATGGGGTTGGGGTGGTAATGGGGGTGGCTAATGCCAAAAATTTTTTTGAGACCTTAGCTCCTCTTGTATATAAATACCAATTTTATGGACTCTTACCTGCTTGATTTACCCATTTACCCCAAATTTACCCCAATTTACCCCCCAACCCTTCGAAGGAACAAGATGAAAATATAATCTAGTTCCAGATATCGATAAAGTACATACAAGTCAATATCTTAAACGGTTCCAGAATAAACGTGCGCACAAAAAAAAGTTACAGACAGACAGACCGACCGACAGACAGACATACAGAATTTTTCTTCGCTTAAACTTAAAATCTCGACGTTTCATGACATTCTAAGCCTATTTTTAGAATTTTTAAACATTTTTTTGTCGTTACTATACTTCCACTGGATGTGGAAGTAACTATGATAAAAATGTGAGGGTGGGCAATAATATTTGGCATGCGGTTAACACAACTGCCAAAAAGAGAAATTTGAAAAAATACAGGGTGGTCACGGTAAAAAAAAGTTAATAATTATGCGACGGAGGAAGATAATATTTTGCATGCAGTCAAGGAAGATAAATTAGAAAAATGTGCAGGGTGATCTCCCTAAAAAAATAATGAAAACATATGTCGGAGGACATAATTATCTTGGAGGAAAACTGACATACTTTTAGTAAAAAATATACAGAGTGGTCATTTTAAAACATAAAAAATGACGAAGGAAGCTGATACCTGAAAATTATATAAGGTTTCAGAGACACAAAATCTGTGCACGCATTTCGAAAACACCTTGTAATTTTGTTATTAAAAAAAATCTGTTTTGCCTTTTTTATTTGTTATGTCATGAAGATCTGCAGATCATTGCAAAATGTAAAGGGTTATTATTATTTTTTTAAATATGATTACTGGAATTTTACCGTGTATTAACATTTTTTAAATGTGTACTGAAGTTTAAAATTTTAAGCACTGTTGGGAAATCTATAGGCAACGGTTTTGTACAGCTTTATTAAAAGAATTAACAGAATTAACTTCTTCGTCTAAAATAACTTAACATCGTAATCGCAAGGGAAATTCTGCTTATAATTAAATATACAGGAACTCTCTAACATGCCACGCATGGTCCACCTCAAACGGGCTTTATATGAAGATTCTTAGGCAACTTTTATGACAAGAGTCATCATTCTATAATGGATCTCGAACGTAAAATGTTTTATTATCGCTCCATAACAAAGTTTTTAAAGTTCGTTTTCAGAGAGGCGTACAGGGAATTATTTGCTGAAACTAAATTTAAGTCCAGTTTTAAATCGTCGTCAAATCACATGAGGTTTGATGAACTATAATCGATAAAGTCGTGGTCATGAAGTAATACCTAATTCTTTACCGTTATTTTTTAATTCCAAAGCCGCCATTCGATTTTTTTTTATTAATAAAAAGTTATTTTGTAAAATTTCACGAAATTTGTTTATAAGTGGTCTATAAAAAAAAATTCGCTTCAAAAAAGAACGCTTAAAATTGTGAAAAAAAATTTCACCGTAGCTCAGTTAATTAAATCTTATTACCTAATATCAATATTGAGGTCGGTGTAAAAATGAACAAATAACGGAATCAATCGTACTTTTAACGATCTCTTTTCAAGGACGTATAATTTTGTTTCAAATTTTTAAAAATTTATCTCGAATTAATTATTTGATGGCAGATAAATTGTATAATATTGATTTGTTGCTTTTAGCGTGAGTACAGTATGGGAAATTGTACATTTTTTAAAATTAATGCAAAATATTAACATTAGAATGAAGCCTAAAATGGTTGCCAAAGAAATAGAAAACTGCGCATAGTAATCTTGGAAAAGTATGTCTCAAGAGGCAGAGAAACAAAAACTAATAGAGCAAAGTCTGTAACCGAATTTTCATGCTTCAGCTTATAGTTCTTCAAATTTTTAACTCTATTTCCATCTTCTAAGTTTTTTATAGGGATATTATTAACTAGGTTGTTTATTAATTAAAATTTTTTTCCCAGCGTGTAACGCTTCATTTTTGACCTCTAGAAAGTATTCGTTAAATTTACTATTACCTTTTATTTATTTTCCGTCATAAAATATTTTCAATCCGCCCCTGTTGCACTAGAACGTTCGAGGCAAGAATTTATCGCCACCCATCGCAACCGTGCATAGGGAAGTAAAAGAATGTACAGAGTCGGAAGAGGCCGCTTTAGGACGGTCTCCGTTCCAAAGTTTTGTAGTTTATAAAATCGAGAGTGAATTTAAGTCTCCTTAACTACCTATAGAACATAATTATATAGTTAGTGCAATTGAATTTCAGAATGTGCTTTTGTCTAATAAAAACGTGAAGTAACGACATGTAGAATTTGATAGTGTGGTTATTGCTGCTATATGTGCATTTTAATAATAAAGTACATTATGTTGACAGTGTTGAGTTTGCCTAAAAATGATATAAATCTGCATTTTGGCATAGTTACAGCTTAATACTGATCTATGAATTTGTTTCTGTAATTACCATATAACGTCGATATATGTCGACTTCCGACAGTTACTGTAAGTACATAAACATTTTTATTCTTCCATTGTGGCCATCGGCGAATTGCGGTTTATAAAGGCTATATTCCTTTGACTTTCTTTATACATTCTCAGCTTTTTCACCGATAGTGCAGTACGGCTTTTTAATTTTGCGTCCCAATAACTTATGAGTTCGTTATAACTACCTATCTTCCGCTTAAGCAAATATACAGAATTGTTTTCGCGCGTGCTTCGTCTTTATCTTTATAAACTTATGTAGATATATCTTTTTAAAACATATGTAAACTGTCAATTTGTCCACATACATATCATTTTTATACAGTTTGGTTAAGTTTATTACTATGCCTTTGATTTTTGATCATTAGTAATATCTATTTATTCATTTCTATTCATTTGTTTACAGTTTTAGTATATTTGACGGATGAACCGTTCGTTTGTTTTTAACTAAATCCGGAGTGGAATAATCTGAGTTGGCCAACATTCCTCTGTATATTCCTATAATGTAGTCCACAGTTTTATATACTCCATATTGCTATAAAACTTAGCAGTAGCTTTCGAAACAAAGGTATATAATATTCTCTCTCTTTACTTTTCGAAAAATCGTAAATTAAGTATTTTTTCTCTAGTAACCGCGTATTTTAACAAATCCTGCTTGCTCAGCAAATATTTTTCATGGAAAAATGCATTATTTACCTGTGTTATAACTTGTTCAACTCCATAAATACTGAAGTAAAGACAAATTATAAAAATGTAAGGTTTAATAAAAATTAATTATACTGCCATCGTTCCCAATATCCTGACTAAGTTGCAGTCCCGAGTTGTAATGTTTCCCAAGAGACCTATTACAAAGCGAAATTTGATTTTAAAAAACTTTTATATGGTAACATAATTTATTCTTACTGTTTACCCCAAAAATTAGATAAACTCAGTGACGTAAAAATTCCATACAAATTATTTTCAGTGTCGTGCTTTTGAACTAATTCATGCTATAGATGTATTTTTAAACATATTAAAAATTCAGCTCTGATAATGTAACTAAAATGCAACAATTCTTTATGCAATTTAATGGTCGTCTTGCAACAATTTGAAGTAAAGAATTTTGTCTGGCAATATTTTTTATGTATATGAAATCTTTTTAAATTTAATATATTAAAAATCCAGACCTGCTGAAATATATTATTTTCATCATTTTTTTTACTCCCTTTGGTAGTTAGGGGTTACTATACCTGGCTCTGTCGGGGTGCCAGACCTTCCATTCCGTGTCTAGTGTGTTAAGAATGGTCTGCTTACTCATTTTTATGACTGCTGAAGTAATTTTATTTTTTAACTATTTACTTAACATCGGCATATTTCCGCTCCCAGGACCTGTAAAGAGAGCATGCGCACTCTATTTCATTCAACGGGCACGTCACGCGTAGCTTGCTTCGATTTTTAAACTTTGAAGCCTGGCATATAACTCATGAACGGTTTTTTGCAGGCAATACTATACCATCGTGTTTGTAATAAAATTATATTTATTTTAATGTACATTTCAATAGGCAAGCAGATCAGTGCAATCATCTATATCAACTTACCTGTTTATACCTGCTTGCCCGGTAGCAGTGAACAGAAACAAGTAGGCAATATAACTTTTGCATATTCGTTATGCTTTATACTTTTGATTTGTATTGAATTCGTTTGGTAAGCATGTGAGTGAAACATAGGAAAAAACGTTAATTAGGTACAGTTTTTTTAATTAAGGTTAGCCATGAGCATATTTTAATAGGCAATACATTCGCGACATATATTCATATATAAGATTTGATAAAAAATACGTTTCATCTGGTAAGCAGATGGGTGAAGGACGACCTCTCTTCGGATCTTAGACTAAAAGTAAAGGCGTCGCTGGCTCTTAGTCTATAATAAAAAAACACATGTGAGTCGAATTGACAACGTCCTCCATTTTTAAATTTTATGAAGTCAGATAAGAAGGGTTTCTTTTTGCTGATGCTGTACTATAGTAGTAGTTACCTCTCCTTGTTCGAATTTCAAGTGCGGCATATGGCAATTGTTGTTATCTTGCATGCGTGTGTTTTAGTCCGCTGGCAGAATAACTATGGTTAAACATCATCAGGGCAAACATATAAATAAGACATTAAAAATATAATATATAAATTCTAATAATAATTATATTTCCTAGTTAGGCAATCGAAATTACTTTTTAATACAATATTTTTCAATTTTGTCAGTTGATCGAGTGCTAAAAACACTGAACCTTCAGTAAAGTATATTTCTAGTAGAGCAGGTTAAGTGACTTACGGACTTAAAATTTTGCTGTCGAACGTAATAAAAATACAGAATCCCTGCCAGTACCTCAGAATAACAAAATGACTGGAAACTTCATAGGAGAACAAGTCATAAGTGCTATCGAAAACAATTTTCTACCTCCGAGAGTGGTGGAACGTGTCCGACACAAAACAGTGCAGAATGGTGCTATTTTTATTTCCTGATGAGCGTGAGCTTAATACGAAGAGGCATACATCCTGATATCTCACGTATTTACCAATAAAACGAATTTGTTTCGATATATGTTGTGAATTTAATTCGGTCCGACGGGATACAGATAGAATTATTTTTGTGCTATTGGTGGACGATATGGTTTTATCTACAAATAGAAAACTAGATACCAAGCGCGATCAGATGTGCTTCGAACAGAAAAATACTCATAGAGAATGAAACTTTTAGTTTTTATTCGGGTAAAAAGCACTTGTAACCGTTATATGGCATTGATCCAATATGTGAGAATATACCTTCGTTTATTCAAGCCTTCTTGTCAAAACATGCGACTGTTTGTAAAACAGTTATTCATATTTGTTATTTATTCTGCAATGCGACGTACATCGCCTGTTTATGTTTAATTTTATTGGAATATTTTTAACATGTAAATAAAACCTCTTGAAATAACGCATTAAACACTAATCTGTTCCTAAAATATTGCACAAGAATATTGTCCATGATGTGAAACTATGCCCAAAAATGTTATACATAGTAGTTCAGTAAAATTAGCTCCAAACCCGAAAATTAAAAAAAAACAAAAGTTTGAGTGTGAGAAATTGTTTATTACCCTTTGCTATAAATTTGGTAAAAAGCCTCCACAGCTATACTGTCGGGTTTGGGAGAGGGAAGGTGGTATCAAACCGTATGTTTTCTCAGTTTTTCGCAAATATTTCTTAAGCCGTCCAACGTAGAGCTTACATTGCCTTATACAAAGTATGTTAGATTTCCTACAAAAATGGTCCATTACATCTTTTTGTTACGCCCAATAGTTTCCAAGATATTGAAGGGGGAGAGGGGGAAGAACAATATTAAAAGAAGGGCTTTTTTGACCCATGCGTGGTAAAGAGTGGAAGCCATCTTTTTACTAATTTTGAGGTGCTCAAAACGAATCCGTCACCCGTTTTGGCGAAAAATCTCGGGAACACATTAAAAAACAACCCTTATTTGTGGGTAACACTGGAATTGATATTAGAAACTGTTATTAGAATTAGAACTACAAGAGGTTATTTTTTTTGCAGGAAATTCTCTTAAAAAACTAAGTTTCGATAACTAAGTAGAAAAAGAAGTAAAATACCAAATTCACCCCTTCAACCCTCCTCGCCAAAAGTCATTTAAGTAATTAAAGAATTTTTTAATATAAAAACAAGTAATATTTTCTGGATAGTGATATGCACACCATACCCCCAACCCCAAAAGTGTGAGAGATATTCAGAGGTGACAAATATTCGTATGTAATATCACTAGTGCTTACAATTTTATCGAAAATTTTTTAAAAGCGTGTTACCTGGTAATATAAAGAGTGCAAATTGACAGTTTATTATCTGATTAAATCCCGACCGCTTTAGCGAGAGGGATTTAATCTTTGATTATAAACTGCCAATTTGCACGAGTTATATTAACTAGGGGCAACTTAGCTTGAGAAAAAATTTTTAGATAAAATTTAAAGCACGAGTGGTATTTGTGAAGAATATTTCACGAATAAATAATTCATTAAGTATATCTTCAATATTATGTTCAGTAATTAATTGCCTTCAGACGTTTCCTTGTTGCCTTTTAGAGATTACTCACCTTTATCTTCAATTTCATCATTTACGTCACATAAAAATGCATTTCCAAAGCGACTCATCTAATAAAAAACAAAGTAGGTTTAAATTATGACAATCAAGAAAAACAATATACGTTAAACCATAGGTACTGTAACTTATAAGACTAGTCATCACAACAAAGCACGCTTCGACCAATCACATTACGGGTGAAATCACACAAATTGCATATTACCAATCTATCCCTTTTACGTTCTAAGGCTGCCGGCTCAGATGGTATGGTACCGCCATCTAGTAACGCTAACTTAACTTAGTTACTAGCCTAAACAGTGAATTGAATTATTATATTAAAGTGTTTATTAATATATATTTATGTATTTAATCCTTGTTTCTAATTTGAGAAGTTTGATAGTTAAGTTAAGGTTTACTTGTTTAAGTAGAGAGACTTTAAGTACAACGAATTATAATGTATATAGTGATACTGCAGAGTTTTGATTTTCCAAATAAGTGTTAGCTGCTTTGTAATGATTGATGAATTACCATAAGTAAGTACCTACATTTGTGTATTTATCATGAAATAACTGATTTGTCTGCTTCGTAGATATTCATATTTAATTTTAGTTGGGAAAATTATTTTGTAATTATGTTAGGTATTAAGCCATTGAAAGCTGTGTACCTATAACTTGTCCCGAACCTATATAAGTTCCACACAGCATTGGCTTTTTAGGTTATTAATACAGTACTACAATTTACAATTTACGTTAACAATTAGTAATAAGCTAGAGAAGATATTTATAGATAACATTTAAAAGCACGATTTGTCCTATTTGCCGAAAACATGTCACGACACAAAACGTCAAAAAATTTTCGCAATATTTGCCGCTGCATCGACCTAAAAAATTAGAGCGATAAATTTTGCATGTTGCTCCTGTCAAAAGCAGATCTAGCTTGAATTACTACTAATAATGACGTTTGATTGATGCAATGTTGTGAAAAAACTGGCTCTCATTGGCTATAGCGTTAATGAGTGAAATAATCACCCTAAATCACCTTATTATGATAAAAAAACATCAAATTGGGCGATTAGGGATTCCTTTTGCAATTAAAACCAATAAAAATTCTAAAAAGACCTACCACCTTAATTGATGGGGATGGGTGTAAGATATTCAGAACTAATCACATTATAACCTGATAATAGCCATTCAACGAGGAGTTTTGGTTTTTCTTTAAATAAATAAATAACCGTATATTAGATATTGTAACTTACACCGTTCTTATGGGGGAGGGGGGGAATTTAGAATTTTTGCTTCTTTTTCTACTTACCTAACGAAACTGAATATTTTGAAAGAATTTCTTGCACTAAAGAATCTAAAGAATAACTTTTTGTTGTAAGTTCTAATATCAATTTCAATGCCACCCCCAAATAAGGGTTTCTTTTTACTGTCTTCTCGATGTTTTTAGCCAATTCGGACGACAAATTCGTATTCAAAATTAGTAAAAAAGATGGTTTTCAGACTTTACTATGGATGGGGCCTTCACCTTCCCTTTTTTTAACATTGTTCTTTCTTCCTTCCATTATACATTGTAGAAAAGTTGTTGAAATTATCAAAAATTGATAATATTGTTGAATTGTAGAAGGGAGATGAATTCAATGAGAGCAAAACACAAGCATTTTCATGATATAAGTAAATATCCTATGAATAAGATACATGAAAAACTTTGCGGGAGTGATTAATACTACCACCGATCTTTTATATAAGCTAATTTCGCCCGGGTCATGGAATTTTCACCTCACTTCCGGTTACGATTTTTAATGTTTTTTTAAGTCATCAATAGGTAAAGCTTTTATCCCACCGGACCGTAAGATATACCCCCTCGTTTTCGAGGGCGGGGAACACGATGGTGATAATACTTTCCGACCTAGCGTCCAACCGCTACCTCCAAATCGAAAAAAACACCAGTTTTTCCGGTGCTACGCTTGCGAAGGCTTGCCGGATGTTTTTTTTTTTTTGTAAGTTTGAATAAAATAAGTAAATATTGACCACAAGTGGCCTAACTCACCATCGGGGGTTGAAACTACCCCACCCCCAATAACTAAACACTTAAACGGTATATCCCCGTTTTAGAGGACGAAGAATACGATGGTGATAATATTTCCCGACCTACCCTTCACCCACTACCCATAAACCTGAATACCACCCCCTTTTCCGATTTTCCAATGCTAGGCTTGCGAGGGCCTGTGGTATCGTTTTTTTTTTTAGTCAGTTAGAATAATATGGTTAAATATTTACCACAGGTGACCTAACGCACTCCCGGGAGTTGAATCTACCCACACCCCCAATAACTAAATGCCACGAAAATAACAAAAATCAGCTGGAAAGCAGTATACTCCCATTTTCGAAGGCGGGAAATACGATGCTGACAATATTTTTCGACCCAGAGTTCAACTGCTACCCCCAAATCGAAAAAACTACCTCTCTCTGTTTCCGATTTTTCGGTGCTTCGCGTGCGAGGGCCTGTCGGATCGGTTTTTGTTTTGGTCAATTTGAATAAAACAAGTAAATATTGACCACAGGGGTGAAAAAAAATTGAATTGTGATTTAGTGTGTGTACAAGAACCAAAGGCCTCAACAATTTTTTTAAATGCCCATCTCCCGCCCAACCCGCACTACCGATGTGACATATCGTTTTTTATGTTGTTGAGGTTTGATCAGTTTATTAAAGTTCCATAAACAATTATTTTGGGGGTAGTTTCAACCCCCGGGGGTGGGTTAGATCACCTGTGGTCAATATTTACTTATTTTATTCAAATTGACCAAGAAATCCCCTATCCGACAAGCCCTCCCAAGCGTAGCACCGACAAATCGGAAAAGGGGGTGGTTTTTCCATTTAATTGGACTCTAGGTCGAAAAATATTGTCACCATCGTATTCCCCGCCTTCGAAAACGGGGGGGTACATGTCTTGCAGTCCGGTGGGGTAAAGGCTTGACCTCAAGGACTATTGATGACTTAAGAAAACATTAAAAATCGTAACCGGAAGTGAGATCAAAATTCCATGACGCGGGCGAAATTAGCTTATATAAAAGGTGGCTCCCTTTAGGTCTATGGTAGTATTAATCACTTACATAAAGTTTTTCATGTACCTTATTTATAGAATATTTGACAGCCGGCTCTCCGACTATTTATTTTCTCATATATATGTTAAATCGAGAATATTCACCGCTTTATGTTGAAACAAAACTTAATTATTAGTTATTACACACCGAAAATTTCGATGTGGAAGTAGTGATTTTTACAATTAATTATTTTTTATTTATTTGCTTCTATCATGATTAGAGAATATTATTTAGGTATTAAGCAAGTCACAACTTACACACTTTTTTATTTATTACGAAATTACCTACTTTCTGTATATTGTTACCCTAATCTGGGCACGCTAATATGCTAGTTAGGTAAATACTTTAAAACACTCATTATTGGAGAACCAAACAAAACAACTACTCTTCTAGCTAATACTGACGAAGTATTGAATTACATGATACGATTCCTAGCATTATAAAGAAAAAATATGTTGAAAATTATTAAATTATTTATTTAAATCTAATCATTCAATACTTCGTCAGTATTATCTAGAACAGTAGTTGTTTTGATTGGTTCTCCAATAATGAGTGTTTTAAAGTATTTACCTAGCTAGCATATTAGCGTGCCCAGATTAGGGCAACAATATATAGAAAGTAGGTAATTTCGTAATAAATAAAAAAGTGTGTAAGTTGTGATTTGCTTAATACCTAAATAATATTCTCTAATCATGATAAAAGCAAATATAAAAAATAATTAATTGTAAAAATAAGTCAAGAATAGGCTTGTAAATAATGAATGAATGTTTCTATACTCTACTGATGAGAACTAACGAGTTCGAAACAACTTTTGTGGAAATATAATGTAAAGTTCAATAATTGTTAACTGAATTTCAATAAATGATTTATGTATTTTCAATATATTTTTTTGTCTTAAAATGCTAGGAATTCTATCATGTAATTCAATACTTCGTCAATATTAGCTAGAAGAGTAGTTGTTTTTATTGTTTCTTCAATAATGAGTGTTTTAAAGTGTTTTCCTAAGTAGTGTATTAGCGTGACCAGATTGAGATAGCAATATACAGAAAGTAGATAATTCATATTAAATAAAAAAAGGGTGAATTACTGGATTTAAATAAATAATTTAAGTATTTTCAACATATTTTTTTCTTTAAAATGCTAGGAATCATATCATGTTATTCACTGCTTCGTCAGTATTAGCGAGAAGAGTAATTGTTTTGATTGGTTCTCCAATAATGAGTGTTTACTTAACTAGCATTTTAGGGTGCCCAGATTAGGGCAACAATATACAGAAAGTAGGTAATTTCGTAATAAATAAAAAAGTGTGTAAGTTATTATTTGTGATTTGCTTAATACCTAAATAATATTTCCGAAGTAATGATTTCTTAGGCAACGTTTTTTTTTCTTATGTTAAACAATGTAATATGAGAAAATAAAAAATACTGGTGTAGTATTCTTTTACGAAATTTCATAATTTAGAACTAAAAAAATACGCGGGATGACCCCATTTAAACATTTTTACTTGAATTAAAAGTTAGACAGTATATTCCAAAATTTAAAATAACATTATGTACTTTAAGATAAATTGTTTGGCGGAATAAAAGATTAATAAACTTAAGTACAATAAGTATAATGCGAAATTAAACGAACTGTAAATATTATTAGCAGCTTAACTCCTAAGCCCTAAACTAAATTTAACTCAATAAGCACTTCCGGGAAGTCTTTAACATTTGCTGCTTCTTTAGTTTTCTTCGAAACAAGCTAACTTCGTAATTATTTATTACATTTCGCTTCTATTCCCATTTCTACACCAAACTTTAACCATTACAATCGAACAGTGACAAAGCAAGTGTAGCAAATATAGGTCAATTTTTAATTACAAATTTAATTTTGTTACCGTAATTCCGGATTTTCCAAAGTTAATAATGAAAATATAAAATTTACAACCGATTTGGTAACAACAATTTCATATTTATCCTATCGAGTGTGTCAATATTTGGTTATTCGATGATATTGATACAGCAAAATGCTACTGATAGTGCACACAATATACGAAAATGCTAGATTAACAACAAAATACAATAGTTTATTTGCACAATACATTAAACCCCTAGGAGGATTACATTTATACGTTTATGTTTGGGTATAAAAGAGAACTTTTTTTTCATTAAAGTATCAAATAATAATAATAAAATAATTGTTATGTATGCAACAAGTGCATACAGTGGTATTTTTTCACACATAAGAAGTTTGAAAGGGCTGTGAATGAGTTTCATATTAGTATATTGTGTATTTAGGTGTGAAAGCAATACAAGTCCGGAAATGTGCTTTCACATCGAAGTACACATATTAATTTTTCTGAAATCACAATCAATATAAATTAAGGAATTTGTATTAATGCATAACATTTCTTCATTACAATCTAATTGCTTAATAATAAATGCAATTTTAATGTGAATTTGTTTATCTGCGTGTATTTATTTACTGTCTAAAATATACATAAAAAACCGTACGGGAATGTTACTTTTTCTGAAATTGATCGGCAATGTCTACATTTTCGGCGCGATTTCAGATCGAAAAATGCACAATTCCAGTATTTTAGTCCGTTGCTAAGAAACTATCAGAAAACAGACCGGAAAAGATCCGTTGCCAAGGAACGATCAACAAAACCGTACGGGAATGTTAGTTTCCCGGCCTAGGCCGGGAAAGTAACATTCTCGTACGGTTTTTTTATGTATATTTTAGAGAGTAAATAAATACACGCAGACAAACCAACTCACATTAAAATTGCATTTATTAATACACAGTTAGATTGTAATGAAGAAATGTTATGCATTAATGCAAATTCCTTAATTTATACTAATGTTGATTGTGATTTCAGAAAAAATAGTATGTGTATTTCGGTGTGAAAGCACATTCCCGAACTTCGATGCTTGTTGGCCTCGGCTAGCCCCTCGGCCAACAATTTGCATCATCGTCCGGGAATGTATTGCTTTCACACCTAAATACACAATATACTATTCCCTGCCTAGGTCGGGAAAGTAACATTCCCGTACGGTTTTGTTGATAGTTGCTTGGCAACGGATCTTTTCCGGTCTGTTTTCTGATAGTTTCTTAGCAACGGAATAAAATACTGGAATTGTGCATTTTTCGATCTGAAATCACGCTGAAAATGTAGATATTGCCGATCGATTTCAGAAAAAATATTTTTTCTAAAATTAACCACAATTTCCATATTTAAATAATAATAATAAGTTAAGATTAACTTAAACGTTTTTAAAGCTAAAAGATCGCGAGAGAACATCAACTGTTATGGCTATCCACCAAAGTGGAATAATGCTACTTTTTACACTATTACCATAAATATATGTTTTATGCATAAAAAAATAATGGAAAAAAATGCGCAATGTTTTGACAGTTGCAGAGAAACTACATTTTTTAACTATAATGGCAGCGACTCTTTTGGTCATTAACATCACCTTCCTCCAACCGACTTAGGGAAATTCTTTACGTTTAGTGGAATAAAAAACCGCTGCCCAAGGAATCACTACTTCCACATCCAGATTCTCTATCCAAGTCACTCACAACGAAAAAACTTTGTATGTGAAAATAATTGTTTATGGAACTTTAATAATATAATATTTGAAATCTTCTACCCAAAAAACCCATAAAACGATACCCCACATCGGTAGTGGGGTGGGGGTGGTAGTGGGGGGGTGGATGAAGTAAAAAATATTTTGAGGTTTCTGGTTCCTGTACATACACTAAATCACAATTTTTTTTCATCCCCTTTAATAAGGGGGTGAGGGTGGTAATGAGGGTGGCTAATGCCAAAATTTTTTTTTGAGAAATTAGCTTCTCTTGTATATACTAAATACCAATTTCGTGAACTCTAACCTGCTTGATTTACCCATTTACCCCAAATTTACCCCAATTTACACCCCAACCCTTCGACGGAACAAGATGAAAATATAATCTAGTTCTAGATCTCGTTAAAGTACATACGTGTACCAAATTTCAAGTCAATATCTCAAACGGTTCCAGAGTAAACGTGCGCACAAAAAAAAGTTACAGACAGACCGACAGACCGACATACAGACAGAAATTTTTTTTTCGCTCAAACTTAAAATCTCGACGTTTCATGACATTTTAAGCCTATTTGGACAATACAAATTTTTAAAAATTTTTTTGTCGTTACTATACTTCCACTGGACATGGAAGTAAAACGGGAAAAGTCACTTCCTTCTCGAGTTTTTTTTTTAATCTTAGAACAAACCTAGATATATACCATTTCGTTAAGTAGGTCGATGTTCATTAGAAATCATGAAATACGACATTTTTTAGTGGTCACGGTTATTGTTATTTTTAAAAAGGTGTGAATTTTTTTTTTTTTAATCATGTTTTTTTGAACATCTAATGCCATAACTCAAAAATGAATGGAGCTATCCACATAAACTTTTTTTTGTTATAAAACACACACTTAAGCGCTTCTATCTGTGCATAATATTGTTAGCTAAAACATTTTTAAGTTTGTTAAATACTTAGATAACCTTGAAAGTTCAGAAACTACGCAGTCAAATTTTCACTAAGCTACAAACTTTTTTGTTTTTGGAAATTTTGAATAACATGCTGTGAAGAAAATAAAGCCAAAAGACCAAAAATGTTTTTGATAGCATAATTTTTATTGTGTATTTTTTAGTTTAGGAACAGTGATGTTTTTTAGAGCGCGCGAATTGCAGAAATTGAGTATTAATACACCCGCGTCCACTAAAACTAGAGTTGCCATAAATGTCCGGAAACTATATCGGGACACTATGTATTTCCCTAATAAAAAGGCATATATGTTAAAGAAAAATATATCATTGCCTTTTTAACAAAATTAAAACTGCTCCTTATTTTAAGAAATTTCATTGTTTTTATCGTGACGTCAAGACTCAGAGGTCAATAACGGTGACTGTCCCGACGACCGTCCCGATATATCGGGACGGTTGGCAACCCTAACTAAAACTAACTAGTCTCAGGGCGGTGTACTATCAACGTTATTCGCTTTCGTCGAAGGTCAAATTATAAAACCGCTGCCCAAGGAATCACTACTTCCACATCCAGATCTTCTATCCAAGTCTCGCAGAACGAAAAAAATTTTAATGTGGAAATAATTGTTTATGGAACTTTAATAATATAATATTTGAAATCGTCTACCCCAAAAAACTATAAAACGATATGCCACATCGGTAGTGAGGCTGAGGGTGGTGGAAGGGAGGTGGTACTAGTGGTAGATAAAGTAAAAAAAAAATTGAGGCCTTTGGTTCTTGTACACACACTAAATGACAATTTTATTTTTTTCGCCCCCTTGAATAATAGGGTGGGAGTTGGTAATGGGGGTGGTTAATGCCAAAAAAAAAAATTTTTGAGAGCTTAGCTTCTCTTATATATACTAAATACCAGTTTTATGGACTCTTGCTTGATTTGCCTATTTACCTCCATTTACCCTTTAACGGAATAATCTAGTTCCAGATCTCGTTAAAATACATGGTACCTGTACCAAACTTCAAGTCAATATCTTAAATGGTTTCAGAGTAATCGTGCGCACAAAAAAGTTACAAACAGACCGACAGACAGAATTTTTATTGCTCAAACTTAAAATCTCGACTTTTCATGACATGCTAAGCCTATTTGGACAATAAAAATTTTCAAAAATATTTTTGTCCCTACTATATTTCCACTGAATGTGGAAGTAAAACATGTAACGATATTCTTTCTCTTATTACCACTTGTATTATATTGTAGAACAATGGTCATTGTGCGAATTGTGCGTGGATTATCTACTTAAAAAGTATTTAAGATAAATAAGCAAATGGAGTGAATTTTATGTGGCGTAGTAATAGAGGAAAACGATAAACTTGTGCACAAGCCATGGAAACAGAGTTTAGAGACTATAATTAGGAAATTAAAAAAGACTTAATTTAGGATGTTTTTTCTTTGTTGTTACCTAATTTAGGCGAAAATAACACGTTTACTCAATTCACAGGCCTACAAAAAAAATTCTTCTCCAAGGACTAAACCTATCATACCAAGTATTTTTGTGTGCTGAATCCGAATGTTCAATTAAAAAAATTTTCTACCGCGTAGATTTCGAGTAAATTCCGGCTTTTATTGTCAAAAAAACGTATTTTGACGATAAAACCGGGATTAACTCGAAATCTACGCGGTAAAAATTTTTTTTAATTGAAAATTCGTATTTAGCATACAAAAATACATAAGGAATGATAGATTTAGTCATTGGAACAGAATTTCTTTTTTTGTAGACCTGTGTACAAAGTGCACCTGTGCCACAGATCTACAAGAAAAAAAATTCTGTTTCAAGGACTAAACTTATCATTCCTTATGTATTTTTGTGTGCTGAATCCGAATTTTCAATTTAAAATTTTTTTTACCGCGTAGATTTCGAGTAAATCCCGGTTTTTATTGTCAAAATACGATTTTTTGACAATGTTTGACGTTTGCTCGAAATCTAAGTGGAAAATTCAGATTCAGCACACAAAAATACTTAAGGCATGATAGGTTTAGTCCTTGGAGCAGATTTTTTTTTTGTCGACCTGTGTTATTGTGTGAATTCTAGGGTAAAAATGCAATGCATGGGAGTTTCGGATAGGGACTCTGACACAGGACATGTCGGATACAAATATTAAGATTACCACGTGCTTTAAGAAACTGTCTTTTTTATTTAGCTCCAATAATAACGCAAAAAAAGGAAAACTTGATAGTTTACTTTTTGTCAAAACACTCCAAAATTATTACTTTTCCTAAACTTCTCTTTATGGGATTTTATTAATGTTGCGCAACATTTTTTCCATTTTACTATAATATTATTTTTCACCGTTTCCGAGATCCCAATGCAATGCATACTCCATTTAAGATTCTTAATTCCTTTTTGCCTTCAACCTTAGTCCTTAATGTGTCAATGGAAAAAATAAGTTATCCTTTCAGATCCTAAAACGTGATAAAACAGTCCTAAACATAAAAAAATAATAATGAAAAGTTCCGTTACACACAATACATAATCATTATTATTCTTAAGTATGGCGCGCGTACGCTTCGACAATTCCTCCATACTAAAAAATTCGTAACTAGCAAACTATTGCTAATAATAAAAATATTTTTTTTCTAAAAACTTTTTTAGCCTATTGACTTCATTTTCTTTACAGCATGTTACACCAAATTTTCAAAAATAAAAAAGTTCCTCGCTTAGTGAAAATTTGATGGCGTATTCTCTAAACTTTCAGGGTCATCTACGTTTTTAGCATGTTCACATTTTTTTTTATTATCAATCCTATGAATAGAGAGAAGCGCTTAAGTGTGTATTTTATAACAAAAAAAAGTTCACATCGATAGCTCAATTCATTTTTGAGATATGGCAATGGGTGTACAAAAAAACATGATTTAAAAAAAAATTAAATTTTACACTTTTTTTTTAAATAAGAATATCTGTGACCACTAAAAAATGTCGTATTTTGTATTTTTATGTGTAAAATGATGTTGTTGGTAATACCCACTGTGTCTGATCTTGTTCTAAGCTCATAAAAAAAACGACACAATTTTACCTCTTTTTCGCTCCTCTAGTTATAGTAATAAAAGTATAGAGTGCATCCAATATATCACATGTTGCACGTAGTGGCGGATCCAGGGGTGGGACATAAATAGGGGGGCAAAATAGTCGGACTACTACCCAGGATTGAAAGTGTTCTAACTTTTGGGTTGCTACCGTATACCGTGGATTCAGTTCCTTCAGGGGTTTCAGAGCTGTCTGTGAACAAACAACCATCTGCCCCTTGTAAGTTGATCTCATTCATTCCTTTCAGGAAACGATATTATAAGGCAGTTTTTTAAAATAATGTCTATATTAAGGCGAAGTCTAACATCGGCAGTTCATGATTAATTATATGGTAGACATCACATCTGAAGGCATTCCCAGGATGTTGAGACTATCTATGTTATCAACAGCCTACTCTCTCTTAGGTAAATGTAGAGAGGAGAAAGATCCTGGAGGATCTCTAGCATAGTTGATGGTGTGGTACTTACTGCAGCAGTTATTTCTAGACATGGTTCCGTAATTCAGAAACTTTGATTTTAGTCGTTTGTTGACTTTTCGATTACCAAATCATGGGGGTATACGCTACCATTAGTCTTGGACCAACGCTCCAAATTAACAACATAACTCAGACTTTTCTAATAAGACACAGCTTTCAGGCGCTGCCAATTTTCAGGTGCCCTTCTAGACATCCTCCCTCGCTCTCTCAACGACAGTATACGTGATTTTATTTTTCGTGATTGCGAATACGAGCTTTAGACATCTTAGATGCAGCATTTCTACCAGAAAAAACAGATAATATGAGAATTAGAAAAAATGTGGATTATATCGTCTATAACGCATCAACAGCTCGTAGTGAAAATTGAACTCATATTCTGACTAATCTGATGTGCATCTTGACGCCTCTCAAAGTAGTGTTTTAAGACTGCTATTGTTTCTGTTATAACTACATGTAGGTAGACTTTGCATGTATACTGACGATACTACTCTCCTTGTCTCGGAAACAACAAGACAAGAGATAATTAACAAACTCGACACAACATCTCAACAGTTTGTAGAATGTTATGCCTAAGTATTTTAACTGGGTCAAAGAATGCGATATCAGTATCAAATTTGATATACAGTATCGGAAGATTTTGGATTTGGGTGGCTTGAGAGACCGTCTACAATAAAGGCGTGTACCAGTGCTCTAGTAGAGGGAGCAAATAATGACGCGCTATCAAGAAAACACGTACATCATTGCTATTAAAAATTTCAGTACCATTTATTCAAAGAAAGGATGTAGTTGGCTCTGTTCAGTATAGGTAATATTATTACGTGCTTTAATAACTGAAATTATTTAACCCGTTTTACTTTCAAAACGAGTCAAATAATTCTTTACATTTCCCGCAGACAGAGCTGCCCACGCACATGTGGTGGGGAACGCAGGTGGCACAAGTAGGATGTGTTATACGATAAAAAAGAATAGCCTAGTTGCTTCGCTCTCGCTTGCTCTCATTGCCGACCCAAATGAAGCATTTTCTGACATTGTATTTAGTTTGCCGTGTAGAGTAGAAGATTTTCTTTTTCAGTTAAGCTTGTTTTCTTAAGACTGTTTTGACTTAAGCTTGTTTTGTTAAGCTTCAGTTAAGCTTGTTTTCTTTAGACCAATAAACTACATGTGAAAACACTAATTCTGTTGAATTTTTAATATTGAAGTTACTGCCGATGATTAAAATATTTATATCATCCCCATAACAAAACTGAGAGTTTGGCACTTTATTTAAATATGCTTTTAAATCATACATTTTGAAAAGCAGATCCCTGGGAAACTTCACGTGTGATGTCACAAACAGCCCTGGTTGCATGATAATTTGTTTTTTAACAATTTGTGTTCTGTTGTTTAAGAATGAGAAAAGGTGGATAGTAACCTATCTAATATTTTCAACAGTATTTCGTGATCACCAACATCAAATATACGGGAGAAATTAATAGACAAATTGCTCTGGAGTATAGCCTATAGTAGTTTTACACTATATATGGATTTTGTCACTATATAATAGGTACATAATGAGTTACATAATTCCATAAAATAACCTGTTATAATATATATGCTATAGAAAGTTGGAATAAATATAATTACCGCCAATAGAACCCAATTTTTCTCTGAGACACGTCGCAACTGCTTCCACGGAACTAAAAGAGTTTTATAACAGCTGTTATAAAACATTTAGTTTTGTAAAAGCTGTTTAAGAAACACAAAGGTTGTACTATTTCAGTCGCTATATTTTTCAAAGATGTAAGGTTTTAGATGTGACATCCATCTTGAGAAAAATTCACAGAAGAAAATTAATATTCTATTGCCACATATTAAACTGCTTCGCATGTTTTAATTACGTATTATGTTTTAAATAATTAATTTATTGAAATAGATAACAGTTTTAAATCCATAGGAATAAATATCTTGAAAAACATTTTGTTCATAAACTTATTTTCAGAATTTTGATGGCTCACTGTAAACGAACCTCTATTCGACTCTTTGCATCTCTATAAGAGCTTATTAAGATACTTCATAGATGCTGTGAAATTGTTACCTAGGAGTGCTAAATAGTTATATAATTATTGTTTTTGCCAACATTAAACGATAAAAGGGCTTTATAAGCCTGCACCTATTTTGGGTGTATAATAGGGTGGCCCATCTTTTTCGAAATCGAAATTTTTTATTTCTCACCCCTGCAAATGGTTCCATTTGAAGAAAAAACAGTCCCCTCAAAATATTATTGAGGCAAATTGAAGGCAAGGGGTGCCGCAGAATGCATTATTATGCAATAATAAAAGTAAATGGAATTATTTACATTCTTTGGTTGATGCATTGTTTTTTTTTTAATCAGCAATATTTATCTTTAGAATGACTAATCAAGTCATACAAATATCAAAGACATTATCTGTTGTGACTATGACATGTGTCATACTACTGTAAATTCGTAGTCTAAGAAAACTAGGCTAGAAGTTTTTGAAATAAAACTCGTTTTATCTTTGTGTATTTTATTATGAAACGTTTTTTTCATACATAGTACCAAATATTATCCTAAATCTACAAGACATATAGTAATAAAAACAATATTTTTTGCACAAGGCCAAAGCATGCGACAGGGTTTCTTTTTTTACATTTGGAAACTGTGATTTATAATCATTTACAACTTGGAGTAAAAACTGTTTTTGGTCTTCATTTTTTGTTAAAATGTCATTATAGTCAGTAATAAGTTTGATTCCTCTCTCAGCGGCATCATTTACAACTTTAATTTTGTTTACAATATTAAAACATCGGGTATAACTTTCATTTTCCCTCCATGTTGTTGGATTATTTTCCAAAAATTCCATAGACAAACCTAATTTTTGAAAAAACTGTTTAGTGTTCTCGCATATGAAGTCCTGAATTTCCTTGTTTTCAACGTCAGTAATGTTACTAATCATAAGTCGTTTAGTACCCTCTTGATTTGGTGCTTTCCTATTCAAAGCTTTAACCATTTCTCTTTTAGTGGTAACTGAAATATCGCCATCAAAGAAAGATAAGCCAACATTTACTGAATTAAGGTACCACAAATGGTTCACTATTTTCCTACTTGCGGCTTGAGAAATTTCTTTGTCAATATTTTGATAATTAATGAGTTCTTTACAAAAGTCTAAGTCATGAAGCGGTGCTTTACTAGCAAATGACGCTGTAAACCAGGCCTTTACGTAAACCTTTACAATAAAGAGACATATATCTTCAATACCTATTTTTCTTTTTTAGTTAGTTGGAACTGATCTTGGAAAAAAATATATTTTTAGACAGTAAATGGCTTTGGCCATCCAACGTGCATGATGAAATGCCCCTGGTTGATAGAATGTCGTGTGAGTGGGCTCTTCTTCAACAAAAAGTTTAGAAAGCATTAAAAATTCTTTATAATCATCACGAGGCTGTTGCAAAGTTAAAGCTGCATTTAGGAACTTTACAATTTCGGCTTTAACTGGTTGTAAAATGTAATTTTTGATACCTGAAATCCAGTTTTTAGTTTATTTTGATCTATTTTAGGCCAAAATTCCCTAAAACGTTTAAATAGTGGCACATTTGGACCAAATGAGGAAGGCATTTTTGTGTCAAACACACTTCTCAAAACCACTTCAAAAATATGATGTCTACAAGGAAAATATAGAATCTCTTTCTAATTTTTGTTGCAATAGTGTGGCTGCCCCATTTATATAACCCATATTTGATGCTGTTGTATCACAACACAAAGCTATTACCTTTTCGTCCAAATTCCATTCACAAAGCACATCATAAACTGCTTCAGTCTGTTCTCTTCCAGTTGAATTGGGCAAAGCTGGTACTCCAAGTAGTTGTTCAATATCTCCACTAGTAACTAAGATAGCAAGTCTATCGATATTTCCAATTCCAGCGAGAGAAGGTAAAAGTTTTCCATCCCAATGGATGACTGGGGCCCGGCAATTCAGAATTACCGAAGGCAGTTTTTAATATTTCAGCTCTTTCTTCGCGGATGCGTTGTCTAGAGCGCTGAAGTGTGGTTCTGCTGATGGACAAAGATGTGGTGTCATGTCCTAGTGCTTCTGCTACTGCCGTCAAAATATGGACTCCATACCTGTCGCTTATTTTGCAAGCATCAAATGCAGCGGCTATTTTTGGTGTGATGATGTTACATGTTCCATACAATCTCCTCTTTTTTGACTGTGACGGGCCAGGCTGGTCTTGTAACAACTCTTCTTGGGCTTCAATTATTTCATCTTCATTTTCGTTGGAGTCGGCTGAATTACTACTTGATGATGGACAGGTGACTGTTTCCTCTAATCTAGCTTTTTCTTGTTGACTTCGTTGCATTCGTTCGGATAATTTCTGTAATTTCTCCTCAGCTGATTTTTCTTGAGAAGCAAGTTGGTAATCAATACCATACATAAATCCAGGACGTCCCTTTTTTCTTTGGTTAATTAAAAACTGCTTATCTTCATCTATTTTCATCAACTCCAATGCATTTGCATGAGAAATGTCAAAAAGATCGTCCAATTTTTCAACGAAATTTTTTTCTTTACCTCCCGCGCTGGCCCTTTTAGCCGATTTTTGTAAGTTCCTCCACTCTGCATAAAGTTTATCTAGTTGTTTAACACATGAAAATCCTGACGTGTCGGAATGCGAGCTTTATCCCAAAAAACTGACACCTCTTTTATTGTTAATTTAGCACTTTCATGTACACTTAGCTTCACTTCACGAATGTTATAAAAGAGCACTTGTAATACTTTTCTATTAGACGGCAATTTATTGCCAATGATTTGTGACGAATAGTGTCCAACTAAGTAAATGAAAGTATCCTTTTGTAAGGATCTAACATCAGCCATCGTTAAATGTTTTTTCAAAAAGGAACGTATGCTAGAACTTATAATGTCACCACTGTAAAACACAATTGCAAACTGACATAAAAACCTACCGTAGGTGCATTATATTTCCAAACTTCCAAAACAAATAATTTCTAGGAAATAATTACACCAATAAAACATTATGAGAAAAGATGTAGATATTTGTATTTTAAGTAAAATTTAAGTGTATTACCGTAATAAAATCTTATCTACAAATTTCTACCTGAATGCGGCACGGGTTACCGTTCACCGAATTATCTGAAACTTTGACATAAATTATTCCTGGTATAATAGTATATTTTCGTGGGGTGAGACTTAAAAAATACGCAAAAAAAATTCACTCCCTATAGAGATGGGCCACCCTAGTGTATAATGGTTGTACAGATATTGACAGAACGTTTCCAGAGCTCAATTATAAAGCGTTTTTTCTTATACAATGATGATATAGATGTTCTTATAACTATTATAAAATAGTTGCGATCTAAATAATAACTATTTTACACTGCTCTGGACTGGACCAAGATAAGTTGAGGTCCCCATTAAGCTACCATATACCCAAACACGTGGATAAACATGAGCATGTTTTATCAGCTAGTCTCGGTGTAATGCGTGTGACGCATCGAAGCGCCACTATTTTCAAACAGAGCAGTCCACGCTACGTGTCATATCGCATTCACGATGAAATGAGTCCACATAAAGTGGTTTGATAGCTGACTATAAATGCACGCTTGCCGGGAACGACTTTCGGACGTGATCCAACTACTTAAACGGGATTTACTTTTGTGCAAATCTGAATACTTTATAGCATTGTATCAGGAAGAGATAAAATCAGTTTAATGCTCACATAAGATGAACGCCCCTAAAAGAGCTATTCAAATTAGAATTTTTTATTCGGTACATTCTCTTCGGATCTCTCACTTGCTGTTTTACATAAAATACAAATAAAAATAAATAGGAAGATGCTCATGTTGATAAGTATTTTTAATTAAAAGTTGCTGACACTTTTCTAACGAAAAAATGTTTAGTACTGCGATACTAAATTAATACATAAAAAAATGCATGTACAGGGCGATTTACCGTGACATGCGGGAAATTTATCAGTAGGTTGTACCCACCGAAAGTTAAAAAAATGAAAAATTTAAAAAATCTGACCAAAAAAATTACCTTATATTTTTTTTGTATAAATGCGCCGTATAAATTAACCATTCTGACGTAACGCGGTACAACCATATCACTTTATCAGGTTTTGAATTGACACTACTGACAGCAAAGCTGGAGAGGGTAGAAGTAACTTTTTGGTTTTAATCAAGCCACGCTACAAAAATAGCGAAATTAATCGAAAAGACATTGACCCTATGCTACTGAAATCTACAACCACAAGTAGATATAAGAGATATTTACTTAAACTCGTCAATAACACAAAAACACCAACTTCGGCGTTGCATTGTACATGCCGGTGTCCAGATTGTTAGACCGAAAGCAAAAAAACGCGGCACTTTGACCGCACCTGCCAGCTTCACTTTTTATGCCAATTAAGGAAATGTAAACATTTCCAATATGTTCTTTTACAAGTAAGTTCATCGCTCTATTACTGACCACAGACACGTAATAGTAGCATAAGGTTTAACCATTTTTAATATACTAAATTACCTCGAAGCACTCTAAAATTTTGCAGGGGCTTTCCCAAAAGACTAATACACTATTTTATTTTCCGCATATCATGGTAAATCACACTGTATACGCACATTTCAGTAATCCTGTTGTCATCTTAAGCAGTTAAACTTAATTTAAGTGAAACAAAACTGAATAATGTTTTCTAAGAACAGTTTTTAGAAACATCAGTTCAGTTTTTTTCAATTTAACGAAGATTCATTAATATTGTAGAACTATAACGCATTTCGGACAGCAATGCTTGGAGCCAGACAGACATCCACGACATCCAGCGTCGTCGCAATTGCAAGGCTGAATGGAGAGAAGCCGATGAGAATAAAGGCGGGCCAAACTCCTTGTCGGAGAGCTAATTAACAATAGCGTGATAAGAAGATCAAAATTGCCCCCACCTGGATTTTTATTTCGAGTTATCCATTCGAAAGGACATATTTGAAAACCCCTTCAGCCAAACTTTTAGCCCCCTAGGTGCTAATAGGGTGCTCCTATCGTAAAAAACGTGTTTTTTGGAAAAAAAATTCTCCTGCTCGACTGTTTGCTCTAAAAAATCTGAAAAAATTCATGAACGTGTGTTTTTGAGTTAGAAAACGTTCTGATTTTTTTCAGATTTTTCGGATCAAAACTGGGGCCAGGAAAAATATTTGAATTTTTCAATGATTTTTTAGGCAATGAAGGTCATATTTAGCTAACTTCTAAATAACAATTTTTTGTATATTTTCTCCCATAATTTCAAATGCCGGTGTCAGAATTGCCATTTTCAGACCGGAACATGCTCAAAATTTGAAAAAACCGTTTTATCCGCATTTTTTCCATATTTCTGGCACATAACCTCAAAATTAGTTCAATAAGCGCTAGAACACCGAGAAATACTCTAGGACTTTTTTCAAAGTGAAAAAAGTTTTTGGAATCAAGTTGCTGGTAGCTGCAAAGGGTCTGATACAGCCAGTTTTAGGTACAGGGAAACTTCATATTATTCGAAAATTATTAATTATTATCATTAACTGAAAATTTATTTGCTAAAAATAAGTAAATATTTCTAATAGAAATTAAGATAATGTTTATAAATAAGTTATAAATATGTTCGTTTTTTCATGAAAATAATAAAATAATTATGTATTATTAATTATATGTGACAAAATGACATCAATTAAAATTCTTAATTGTAATAATATTTTTAATCTTCGTCACTATCTTAGTCTATCACTGGATCAATATCTGTAGCGGAAAATAAATCAGAAAGAACTTTCACTAGTCTAATAATTTTTTATTTACATCTAGCAATACTGAGATAATATATGTCTGCTGCAATATGAGAACAGGAGCCTACAGTTCGTAATCCATTGGCACAGTAGCCTGCATGTCGTAGAATATCTCTGCATCCAATTGAATCAAGTTTTTACTCAACGTAGCATTTGTAGGTCTTAATGGACCTTACTAATACTTTAATAACATTTGGTTCCATCTTAACATACTCCAGATTGATATTTTCACTATCATCTGTTAACTCAGCCAGATAATAGACGGCTTGATCTAATTGATGTACTCAAAAAAAATATTTTGAGATCCCTTTCAATCATCTCCAGAAAGTCAGTGATTTCTTTGGATGTTAAATTGGTCGTAGTAGTGGGCCGTCTAGACCATCTGGCTGTCTCAGCTTCTAATGCCAAAGTATTTTCATTTCGATTAGAATTTAGTATTTTTTTTATGATTATATCGTGCAACCCATCGTCATCTTTATCGCTATTTACACGCTTTCCAAAACTGTTGTTAAGAAAACATGCGATTCTACAATATGCACCAGCTTTTGGTAAAAGTTTATTATCCAACTGCTCATGGAGAAACTTAAATTTTTTTCCAAGAATACCATCTCTTTTTTCAAATTTTGAGCATGTTCCTGTCTGAAAATGGTAATTCTGACACCGGCATTCGAAAGTACGGGGAACAGTACACAAAAAATTGTTATTTAGAAGTTAGCCAAATATGATCTTCATTGCCTAAAAAATCATTGAAAAATTCAAATATTTTTTTTGGACCCAGTTTTGATCCGAAAAATCTCTTTTTCCTTACTCAAAAACACACGTTCATGAATTTTTTCAGATTTTTTGGAGCAAACAGTCGAGCAGGAGACATTTTTTTCGAAAAAACACGTATTTTACGATTGGAGCACCCTATTAGCACCTAGGGGGTTGAAAATTTGGCTGAAGGGGTTTTTAAATACGTTCTTTTGAATGGCCAATTTTGATTTTCTTATCACGCTATAGCCTTTTTTATATATAATAAAAGTGACGTACATTGAGGACAAATTTAGTTTTCTGATACAGACACAAAGTAAAAAACTTGCTGAAGGAATTAAGGCAGAGCAGATCTGTTCAGTCAAATGTGATTTTTTGAAATTGAATAAATTTGATGATTAGGAAGAGATAATATACCAGAATAAAAAAAAAGGTCCAAGAAGAAACGAAACAGGAATATGCAATCGCAATCGACCACGTCTACTCGTTATTACATGTAACAGAATTTTTTATTTTTTAATCCTTCATTGAAATAAGTAAATTATGCATTACGTATATGTAAAATAGTCAGATAAAAAGGCCCTCATGTGCACCAACAACGCACACATCACCCCACATTAAAGCTTACATTATGTAACAGGCATAATCTGGAAATGAAATGATGAAAAGATGTAATATGTCAGTGAACGTATATCCTGAAAGAGTTAATAACAGCGGAAGAGTATTTTCAGTGAGCAGTCTTGATTACTTACATTTGTAAGCCTGCCATAGAAAGTTCCGGTTTCGATTACATTTCAGCTTCGGTTATAAATTGTGAAGCGCAACAAGGCAAGGTACACAGGTTATGTTTTTAGCAAGTGAACGATTGTTTAATGTATTTGAATCAACTTTCGCGCAGTTCTCGAATAGCTTGGGGAAATTCGACCAACTTTTCATTTATTCGATTTCCTAGTTAATTATTTCACGAGTTTGTTTGATTCTCGATCTTGCACAACATTTCCATTTATACTGCATTTAGTCGACATCTTTTTCTTATGAAAATTATCACATTACCGGAGCTCGACTTTGTACGATTTCAAAAACAACTTTTTGTACCAAACATATCTTAGTGGAAGAAAATGTTTCTATTATCACATAATGTTATCCTCAGTGCACTTATTTAGCTTGGCTAAACTCAGCTCTGTCATTGGCAGAACTTCAGAAGGCGGTGGGCTTTGGTTCTCTACATTCTCGAGAAAACCACACAATTACCAAATTGTAGTATTGCACGCCTGCAATTTTTTAGTTGTTTTTAAATTTAAAAAACTTATTTTTGGCACACAAATTAGACAAAAGTGGGCTACTTTTAGACTAATAGGAACGATTCACTTCCGGTTGAAAAATGTGTGTACAAAATGTTTCAATTATCACATAATGTTATCCTCAGTGCACTTATTTAGCTTGGCTAAACTCAGCTCTGTGATTGGGAGAACTTCAGAAGGCGGTGGGCTTTGGTTCTCTACATTCTCGAGAAAACCACACAATTACCAAATTGTATTATTGCACGCCTGCAATTTTTTGGTTGTTTTTAAATTTAAAAAATTTATTTTTGGCACACATAAATTAGACAAAAGTGGGCTACTTTTAGACTAACAGGAACAATTCACTTCCGGGTTAACCGGAAGTGACATCAACTTTTTTTCTTTAATAGAATGACTATATTTTTGGATGGTTTCTTATTAAGCATGAAATGCAACAGTTTTCTCCGATTTAAAAAAATCCAAAAAATAAGTGAGATACGAACAATTTTTAATTTTTCAAAATGGCCGCGTCAGATAAATGCGACGTAAGAAAATTACTAAAAAGCTATGGAAGCTACCATCCGTGGAATTATGAATTGTTTCCAGATTGTTGGATTGGAATCCATGGTCCAGTCAGATGGCCTGCAAAATCTCTTGACTTAACCCCAGTTGGTTTTTTTATTTGGGCGCATGCTCCAATCGCAAGGCAAGACCTGGAAGAGAGAGTTAGACACGAATTGCACAAATAACATCTCATCATCTACAGAATGTTAGACGTGCAACAATAAGTCGCGCTACTCTGTGTATTAATCAAAACGGTGAACAGTTTGAATAATTTTTATGATGGTTTATTATAACCTAAGTTTTAAATAATTTTGTTATTTTATTTTGTATTCATGTTTGTGTAACGGTTGAAAATTGACTTGTCCTATCATCCCGTGTACTCTGTCCCTTTTTTCATTTAGCATTTCAGTTTAAGAACCTGAAACGGAAACAAACAGGCTTGGTTATGACATAAGTTCGAATTAATAAACATTGAGTTTTAAAATAAATTTAGGCAAAAATTCTTAAATGTTTCTGGCTTTACGTTCAGCTTATTTGATAAGCATATTATTTAAATAACTTTAGGGTGTTAAATTGCACTTTGTTTTGGTATTGATATGACAGTTAAAAGCAGAAATTTTAAAATCTGTAAAGTAGCATGTTATGTTTTTTTCAAAAAAAAAATATGAGAGTGGCAAAGAAAGTAACTATTTTGAAATCTAGAACTTCCTGGCATTTCCCTCCTGATTTGTGAAGTGTTAGGACCTGATAAGAACTAACTAGGGTGAGGTGGTTTATACTTATTTTAGTTTTCCTGTTAGATATTTTTACTGGAGAAATATTTCATTCCAGGTCTTTTTTCTACTCTTGAATTTAATTCTTCCATACACTTCAACCTTCATAAACATTCAAGTCTAAATAAAACTATCTTAAAAATCGCCCTGGCGTAATCACTCTGGTATTGAGAGCCTGAGCCATCCAAGTATCCTGGAATTCCAGCAGACCAGCTTACTTTTACGAGTTGTCATGGGAATTTTCAAAGTGTACCGAGAAGGTTGGTTGGTTGGTTGGTTCGGTCGTCCTTAAGGCGCAAGTAGAGAGATTAACCCGCTTAACCGGGAGATTGTAAGTCCATCTTTTTTATTACATTAGTCGCAGCCCAAGGAGCATACCATAGATTAACACAACAGTGAGGAGCATCAGTCCGTGATGAAACGCTATCAACCAATTCAAATTTTCTTATTCTCTGCCGGTGACATATTTTTGTAAGATTTTGTAAACTCACTAAACAGCTGTTATTTGGGTATTAAATTTTTGAAGAAAACCTAAAACGAGACAAGACATAGTCTAGCATTTATCAACATTTAAGTATTGCTCATTCATCACTCTGTGATATGTACTTTTGTATTTTTTAAAAAACTTAGGGGTACTCCCACACATTTAGCTTGTGCATTATCTCATATTTTAATATTATTTAACCTACCTGTTGTTCAAGGGGGCAACTGCCGAAATAGCGTATAATATTCTCAAACAGGTTAATTTCATCATACTTATGTGGGGAGCAATTTCACCTGTTTTCATTGTCAATTTTCTTCAAAGTAAGGTGGCTGTCAAAAAGTTAATTTAGAACAGTATTGGCTAAGACACGGAGGTGCTTAAATTTTCTAGATAGAGCTGATATCACGATCGCATTACATTTATTATTGTTCCTTATTATACTCTTCGCAAAAACGAAGAGTATATTGTATTTGATCGGCACATTTCTAAAATCGTAAATATCGCTCGTGGAGAAAAAAAATTTCATATCATTGTGTTAGTGAACGAATTCTGAACAACTTTCAAAATGTCCGTCTGTCCGTCCGTCCGTCCGTCCGTCCGCCCGCCCGTCCGCCCGTCCGTCCGTCCGCCCGCCCGTCCGTCCATCACGTTTCTTGTAAGCACGATAACTCAAGAATGAAAAATCCGATTGTACTGAAATTTGGACAGTAAATTAGTGTTAGCTAGAGGAAGAATCCTATTGTTTTTGAACAAAATCGATAGGCAAATAAAAATATTATTAATGATTTAAATTCGAAAACAATTTTTTTTTTAATTTTTATGTTTTTGTAATTGAATAGAAATCTGGTGAAATGATATTTCATTTTAATATCTAAATATTTATATATTTCACAAATATACATTTCATAATGTAGCATGCAATCGTGAAAATATGATTTTAGCTCGTGTCTTATAATGTAAAAATTTACATTTTTTTACGTGTAAGGTGGTGGTGTAGTTCTTACGTTTTTGACGTGGAATCCAAGGGTCCCGGGTTCGAAACCCAAATGGGGTATGGTATAGTCTTTTTTATTGTTACTTTATTTTACACTGAGTATTTTACCAACTAAGTTCTTACTATAAAATAAAAAATGTCTAAAACTAACATTATTTACAAAAAACTGCGAAGAGTATCCTATAGAATGTGTAACAGTTATATAAAAAGTTCAGTGAACAGGCGAAGAGTACGTTTTTAGCTTGTTTATATTTATATTTGCATGTTGATTCTGCTGAGCATTTTATTAGGTCACTGTTTGTTATTTATTTTACACCACATATATATTTATTAAATTATTTATTATGATTGTTCCGAGTGTTTAAAATCATTTTGTGTGTTTTGTCACTTCCCTTCCTTGTCGATCTATACCGACCGGCTGGCGCCCGCAAAAAAATAGCTCGTGTATTTTGGGTTACTAACAACAAAAAACCAACGAATAAGTACATCACCAAACAAAAACCTTCTTGAGTGAACCCACCCCCGGCTACGACTGAAAGAGCTATCGCGCGTGGTTGTTATCACGGAAATGAAAATGAAATTAAGTCTTTTGAGAAAAACTTGAAAATAGTCGTACCTAGGAGTAATTCAAATGCCTATTTTGGTCTTTATAAATAAGTCTACAACCTCACTAATAATTTACATAGCCTACTTAGTAATTTTCTTACGTCGCGTTCATCTGACGCAGACATTTTGAAAAAAATTAAAAATTGTTCGCATCTCACTTATTTTTTGAAATTTTTTAAATCTGAAAAAACTGTAGCAATTTTATGCTTAATGACAAACCATCAAAAAAATATAGTCATTCTATTTAATAAGTTCCCTTACTTCTTGGTCAGATTCATTGGCGCAGCCAGAAAATTTATCTGGGGGGGGGGAATAGAACCGGCCTCCCCAGAGGATGAGTAGTAGATTCCTCTACTAGATAATGTTGGCATTAATTACAAAATATTTATTTCAAGGGATAATTTGGATACTGCTTTGTACTGATAGAGATTATGCTTCTTTATTTTTTTGCTCTTGGGGGGGGCGGGCCCCATGGCTCCCCCCTGGCTGCGCCCATGGTCAGATTTAGATCAATGGTATATGCAAGGAACGAAAGATTTCTTTGAAAGTTATCTGCTGAGTACCCAAAATAACATTTTTTAACAATAGTAAGCAGAAATACAAAATATTTATTTTTTTTAAACTTTTACAAATTGTTTTAAACTGAACCACATTTTTTGCTTTATTCAAAATTTATCAATTAACTAATCATTTTCTCTAGTTTTCTTTAATGATTGAAATAATTTGACAGTTAAATAGCGCGATTTTTAAATTACTTTCACACGTTTTCATCCTTTTTAAAAAAGCACCGCTGATAAAAAAAGACCAACAATGAAAAGTTAGACAGTGGTTGGCATGTTCTGAAGTTAAATAAATAGAGATACTTTAACAAATGCTGCTGTTCTGCAAAACGAATCTTGCTAAGGTACTGCACATAATGTCATAGATCAACGAAGAGAAAATAAAATAGACCGTCGGGATAAGTTGGATAAGAAATAATTTTCGCTTGTTAACCTTTCAGAGCTAGCACGGGTTCTCATAAAGATCTCAGTAATGCCATTACCAGAGTCGGAACGTCTAAAGTTTTCTTTTCTTGCATTTCTCTCGACTTAGAAATGTAAGGCAATACTGATGTGTCTGTAAATATGTAATGCAATTTGAGTTATATAGATTTTGGCTTTTCTTCGGTACTTTCTTATACATTAATTTTAGGTAACAACATATTTATATGATTTTGATTTTGTTTTACCAATAAATTATACATTTAATACCATTATTTTGGAACGCGTTGGCTGATTTAAATTTTTTTTTTGAGATATTGTGCTCGATGAGCTTTATTTGACAGTTTTGAAAAATTGGTATTTTTCATATTTTCAAGGCCTACTAATAAGCTCCTCTAAATGGGTGGAGATTTCAAGATCGACTATTAGGCAATTTCTTATCGGCAAATTGGATAGCGTATCCAATTCGCAGTTGCCTCAAATATCTACACAAAATTTTAGCTCGATACCTCATATAGGGTGTTTGTTATACAATAGCCAAATTTAAAATTTCTCACTTTTCATATAAATGCTTTTTCAGTGATAAACAATAAAATTATTAAAATGTTATGTCATCGATTTTTTGTCAGTTGTCAATGTCAAAGTCAACAGTGTTTCTCTAAAAATATAAAATACAAGTAGCTCATTGCTAAGTAGATTCTGAATGGATGTGCTGAGAAAGCTGTGGTTGTTGTCCATTTTGTTTGTAACCAAGGGTTTGTTTAATACACATTGTGTAATTAGCATCAAAATGGAAAATTGTGAAAGATATAATATGGAAATTCCGACCGATATTTCGCAAGAAGCCAAAGAAGCTACAGCCAACTTAATTCCAGAAAAGTCCAAAGTAACCTATTTTAAAGAATATCTACAATTTGAAAATTGGATGAAAAAGAGTTAGAGCTGTAAACGAAGAAGTGCTTGTCGCTTACTGTCGCTGACTTTAAAAGTATACAGGAACTTTGATATAACAAGATATGGAAAACTTGTGGCATACTTAAAAAGCTAATCAAAAATTTCAAACTCAAAAAGGCCAAAATTTTGGAAAGAGCACATATCGAACAATATTTGATGGATGCCCCTGACGATGAGCATCTTATGTCAAAGGTAGGTGTTTATTATGATGTTCTTGCTTTTATGTATTTAATTGTTTGGGTTTTTATAGTTTGCATTGATATTGGAAGTTTTCGGTGCCTGCCGTTGCGGTGAACTGAGCTACTTAAGCGTCGAAGATATAAAAGATAAAGAAAAATATACAAGATACCAAGACGAATAAATCAAGAAGTTTCACAGTTTTAAATGAAGGATTTTCGGTGAACCCACCTGATTTGATTAGGAAATATGTGTCTTTAAGACCGCAAAATGTGTCTCATAAAAGATTTTTCGTAAACATTCGAAGGGGAAAGTGCACTGTACAATGCGTTGAATTAAATAATCTCTCAAAAATTCCAAGAATTGTAGCTGATTATTTGCAATTGTCAGATGCAGATTTGTATACTGGCCATAGCATGCGCCGTTCCTCGGCAACTCTTTTGGCCAACGCTGGGGGTGACATTACCACCCTTAAACGTCACGGTGGGTGGAAATCATCCACCGTGGCGGAGGGTTATTTGGAAGATTCAGTCTCAAACAAGGTTGTTATTGCTAAAAAATACAGGGAGAGCAGCGCAACGAATCAGGCGATACAGACGTCGTTACTAGTATAGAGAAAAATTATGTACAGGAGAACAGTTTACTTTGTGAAAAATCGAATATGATGACAATAAATGTTAACATAAATATAAATAAATAAGTGTTAGTGCATGGATTCTTTGTTTTATTAATTTTCCGTATAATAAAGACAATAAATAATTGCTTGGACTTTTTTTATATTTTTTTTATATTAAATTACTCTTTATAGTCCACAGTACATCGCCCCTTTTTTTTAATGATTAGTAACAAGTTGAATTTTCGTGAGTAGCCTCGTTTTGACGAGACGCCCAACTTTTCTCTCTGCGAAAATTCTCGGTAGTGGTAGCTAATAGCAAATAGTATATTATATTACTAGGAGTAGAACGCACTCTTTTTTTGTGTTGAGCCCAGGATTTGGGCAAACTGGGCGAAACACAAAAAAGGCGTTCTACTCCGTGTAATATATACTATTTTTTCTTTAAGCGTATTAAAATGCAAAAATTCATTTATTTATCATAAATGTACAAATATTCAAACTACAGTCTCTTGACACAATATGACAAGTGGCTAGTGGATAGCGCGCCACCGGTGGCTTTCGGTATTAACATTATGTTACTAGTAAAACAATACCCACTACGGCGGCGCTTTCGGAACTAACATTATGTTACTAGTAAAACAATGTCCACTACGGTGGCGTTCGGTACTAACAAATTGTTACTAGTAGAACAATGTCCTACTTCTACTTCTGTTTTTGGTGACATAATTTAAACATTTTAATACGCTTGAAGAAAAAAGTATTTTTTCTATTTCACACGAATTAGACAATTCGAAAACCTGTCAAATTATATTGTTGTGGACAAACACGGGGCTTATTATAATTAACTCGCGCAAACGTAACCAAGGCAATCGAAAAACAAACTCTTTAACAAATGTTTAACGAATGAAAAATATATTGCCAAAATATTTTGACAGGTTGTCGAATTGTCTAATTCGTGTGAAATAGAAAAAATTTTGCTATTAGCTATCACTATCGAGAATTATCGCAGAGAGAAACGTTGTCCGTCTCGTCGAAACGAAGCTACTTACGAAAATTCAGCCTGTTACTAATCATTAAAAAAAAGGGCGATGTACCGTGGACTATTAGTGACTAAATCACTTGACCTCACTATTTTCAAAATCTCATCAATAAAGATCACTTTATATGAAAGTGTTGGATAAAATTATTAAATAAACAAGTTACAGCCCATGATTTCTTTCAAATAACTTATTCTGGATATCTATATCTCGGCGGCTTTTGCGGGAAAAGGCCTATTTGGAAATGTAGTTTGAAATATTCTTTAACTGCACGTATTGAACGACCACCACAATACCACTTAATTATCTCGATTTTTTCGACAACCCGATAAATAATAATTTTATTGAATTAACAATTTATTCTGCTACATAAAAAAACAAACGTTTATGCGCTTCTGCTAACTCAAAGTAGAATAAATGTAATTACCTTCATAGGATGCGATACCCATCTCGATCGAGCCCCCACCATTTAAATTTCATTTTTATCATTGCGCATTCAGTCTGCTTCGTACCCGTGAATAAAAAATGTCTATTACCCATGTATTCATACATTATTATTATTACCATGCGTATGCTTAATACATTTCCTTTTCAAATTAATGAAGTTTCATTTTGTATTATATTTGTAAAGTTATACGAAACTTTCTGTACTGTATTTATTTTTGTTTCAATGGAAATTGGACAAGAAAAGGAGTCAAGGAAAATGCATTTTTGAAAATTATAAAAAAATGCACTTTTTTGAAAAATAAAAAAATGAACTTTTTTCCCGTAAAGTACCTAAAAGACGGCTACAATCGAAAAAAAAAGTGACGCACAATGTCTCCTTGAAGAATAAAAAAAAATTATTTCGTCCGCCATCTTTGACAGTTCTATTATTTGACTTGCAGCGTCCAGGTTTGGTGCATTATAGCTCATCATAGATGAGTTTTATTTTTGCCAACTTTGATGAAATTACTCTTTATCGAAAATATATTCAGTTTTTATTTTTTCGGCTATTTTTGGTGTTTTCTATTTTTTTCCAAGATGGATAATTTTTAAGAATTTTATTTCAAGTCAGTCAGTATCTTTAACATTCCTATTCGATTACCAGTACGAGATATATTAAGCAAATAAGTAGAAAATCCCTGAAAGCGTGTCGAAAAGTGCGTATAACTTTTGACGCACCAGGAATTTTTGGGCGCAGATATTTTTTCGTAATCAGGAGGTCATAATACATAAGAATCAACAATAAAATTTCTAGTGGAATGTTGTCGATAAAATAAATTGAATTAAATCAATTCGACTGTAGAAACTGAAATTTTATTTTTTACAGACCCTTTTCTTTGAAATCGGATTAATTTTTTATAAAAAATCATTTTCAAGAAAACATTTACTTGCATAATTACAGCGATTATTTCACTCATTAACGCGATAACCAATCAGAGTTCGTCACAACATTGCACCAATCAAACGTTATTAATAGTGATAATCCAACCTAGATCCGCTTCTGACAGTACCTACATGAAAAAATTGTCGCTCTAATTTTATGTGTCGCCGCGTCGACAAATATTGCGAAAATTTTTTGACATATATGTCATGTTTTGTTTCGTGAAATGTTTTCTGTAAATAACTTCACTCTTACTTTTAAATTTTATCTATACATTTTTCTCTAGCTTATTGCTTATTATTAACGTGTCTTGTAAATTGTAATATTATATTATGTAGTAGTAAATATACACACCACATAAGTATATAGTAAACAACCTTCAGTTCCAAAACGAAGCCTGTCTGAAATATAGGTATAAGTTATAACCCTTGCCTATCTGTAACTATTTCAATTCCCCTACTTTTCAATCAGCTAACAATTACATACAAATATTGTACTTAATATAGCTCATGCAAGAACAAGTCAAGCACAGCAGTCAATAGCTCAGTAACGTAGTTACAAAATAATTATCACTGGCAGCATCTAAAATTAAATAGAAATGCCTACGAGGTAAGCAAATCATTTATTACAAATGTACAAATAAACACATTCGCTCTGGAAATAAAACTAAAAATGTACTTACATACGGTAATCTATCAAAAAGTAACTCGTTGAATCAAAGCTGTGCACTAAGCATTATAATTTGTTGTATTTAAAGTTCTCTGCTTAACAAAGTCTGCTTAACAAAGCAAACCTCTACTTAATTTTTAAACTTCTTAAATTACAAATGAGGATTAAATGCGTAAATATGTGTCAATGAACATTTATTATTATGTTGTCTGGAATATAACTCTAACAGCGCTAGATGGCGCTCTCCATTTGAACCATGAGTGCATAATATATACGGGTGGGACATGGGCAATAAAGTAGTGCTCTCTCTATCGTTCCTCGTCATATTACATCTCAGAAACTCCTGAGAGGTTTTAAGCCAGTCTATATATTATAATATCTAAGGTTTCAACTCGTTCTATTTACTAGCTACCACAGAAATCGTCACTAAATTATGTTTAAAATATAGCGAAGTCTGCGTCGTTTCTGCTGCGCTTGTTTCAAATTTATTGTTTTAGTAGTATGAGTCGGTTTGGAAATATTTCTTTATATCAAATTAATGATGAAATTGAAATTAAAGGTCAGTAAACACTAAAAAAACCGCTGCCCAAGGAATCACTACTTCCACATACGGATTTTTTATCCAAGTCACACAACGAAAAAAATTTGTATCTGCAAATAACTGTTTATGGAACATTAATAATATAATATTTGAAATCCTCTACCCCAAAAACTCATAAAACGATACCCCACATCGGTAGTGGGGTGGGGATGGTGACAGGGTGTGGAAGTGGGTGGTGGATAAAGTAAAAAAATATTTTGAGGTTTCTGGTTCTTGTACACACACTAAATCACTTTTTTTTTTTCATCCTCTTTAATAATGGGGTGGGGGTGGTCATGGGGGTGGCTAATGCCAATTTTTTTTGAGACCTTAGCTTCTCTTGTCTATACTAAATATCAATTTTATGAACTCTTACCTGCTTGATTTACCTATTTACTCCAAATTTACCCCAATTTACCCCCCAACCCTTCGACAGAACAAGATGAAAATATAATCTAGTTCTAGATCTCGTTAAAGTACATATGTGTACCAAATTTCAAGTCAATATCTCAAACGGTTCCAGAGTAAACGTGCGCACAAAAAAAGTTACAGACCGACAGACAGAAATTTTTTTTCGCTCAAACTTGAAATCTCGACGTTTCATGACATTCTAAGCCTATTTGAACAATAAAAATTTTTAAAAATTTTTTTGTCGTTACTATACTTCCACTGGATGTCGAAGTAATTATGAAAAAACGTCTGGAGGCAGTTAATGGCAAAACTTAATGTGATAGATGTTTTATGTACTTTATTTATATTCTCCCCAAATACCACTCGTGCTTTTAAATTTTATCTGTAACTTCATTATTTAAGGTAATTTCGAAGTTCAAATTCAGATTATGTAATTTATTGGTGTCACAAGCATTTGCAACCCAATTTTAAAACTTTCGCAATTATTTAGACCCCCACTTATTGCTTAAGACGTCAAAATCGCGTCCGTGCCAGACAAAAAAAATTGTGAAAACAATCTTCCGGGGTAAAGAAAGTTATGCAAAATTGTGACCCTATTCTGTTGCATCATTTGCATAACTTTCGCAATTTTCTTCCACAAAATATTTCATTATAAAGTTAAAAAACAACTATTTGCAATGTTCCGGTCATCGTAGCATAACTTGATAGGATATGTCTAATAATTATTAAAATGTTCTCCAAGATTTGCATATATTTCGGAATTTTTTTCAAGTTATTGCAAGTTTACGTTTTTTGTTAATTTAACAATGTTCCGGGGGGCGGAAAAGGGTGCAAAAACTGGATTAATTATTTTTTCACCTCCTCCAATATTGTCTCAAAGATTAAAGACTTTCGCAATTTTTCATACCTATTTTGCTAATGACTAGCCTAATTCCGCTTGCCTAGATGTTACGATAAAGTTGCCAAAAGGTAATATAACTAGTGCAAATCGGCAGTTTATTATCAAAGATTAAATCACTCCCGCTAATAGACTGGCGGTACGTGACCAGTCAGGTGCAACGTTTTTAAAATGCATGCCAATCATATATATGAATAAAATTACCATGAATATGGCAGAAACGCAAATTTTAGGCAGTTGTCGCTTGCAGAAGGGTGTGCAAATCGATTTCTTTTTTGTGCTTTTTTTTTATTTTAAAATGGATGCCAATAGTGCCAAACGAAAATCCGTGAAAAAGAATCCAGCGGAAATTCATTGGCATGCAGTTTCCGCGCGCAAAACGACTTTTGATGCGCACATTAAATCGTAAAATTTTTTGGTGTTCCTGATTTTGGATGATTTTGATTTTGGATTTTTTTTCAAGGCTTTTCGTTTGGCACTATTGGCATCCATTTTAAAATTAAAAAAAACAAAAAAATCGATTTGCACACCCTTCTGCACGCGACGACTGCTTAAAATTTGCGTTTTTGGCATATTCATGATAATTTCATTCATATACAGGGTCATTCACGGAAAGCGGGTATTAGACGTTTCTTGGGATCTGTCGAGTTTAGAAATTTGAAAATTGGTATGAGGGGGTTTTTAGATATGGCAGATCCAACGAAAATATTTTCATGCTTGTGCTACTTCCGCTTATACTGAATGTAACTTTGTTATTTTAAATGGAACACCCTGTATTTTATTGCATATTTCGATTCCTCATAAAATTTTAGCTTAGGTTTATGTGTCATAACATACTCTTAAACATTCCGGTTTTCGAGATAATTAATATTTTTGGAGATTTTTGACGGTTCCCACCATTCGGAAAAAAAATCAATATCTTCTATCATGTAGCCGATTAGGAAATTTTCTTTTCAAATTCTTACAAGTATCCTATGACCTAACTAAAAGTTCTCTTATGTTTTCACAATATCATACAGAGTGTTTTATTTTCACAGTCGAACATTGTTTTAGTTCAAACGTCAAAAAGTCATTTTTTTCAAATGGAACCCCCTGTATATTTTCACAGAATCTAATAGAATGAATTCTGCATTGATTTATATTACCATTCCCTATCTCTCTTTGTTTTCTTATTATGGACGAATATTTGTAAAACGTACAAACAAAATCAACACTGTTTGTTAGTAGACAATACAAGTCATAACTCGGTTCCTTTTTTATCATAAACGAGAATAATCATGTAGATATTTGATAATCATTTGTTTTTGACAGCTTCAAAAATGAGAGATTAGATTTATAACAAATACTTTGGCACAAAAATTTACAAAATTAATGAACACTGAATATAAATATTTAATGCAGCAACTGTTCAAAATGCTCTCCATTCTGCTCCAAACGAGCCAATATCCTGGAATTTACGGCACTTACAATGGCTTGACGAATTTCGTGGGTATTTATTTACTGAAATACAGTCCGTATTCTCTTCTTTGGATCTTCTTTGGTAGTAGCCGTGGTGGCATAAACAATATTTTTGATAGTATCATATCTACGAGGAGAATTTAAATAGCAATAAATATGCGAAGATTTTGCGAACAGTAACTTTTATTGGTAATTTGCCCCTAAATATTTATAATTCTATGTATTTTCAAATGAATGGTTGCGGTCCACGGGAAGTTTATGACGAATTAGTAGCAACTTTCGAAGATAGGTGGTTTGGCTACCGAGGACCTTGGAGATGGCCAGCAAGGTCCCCTGATTTGACCCCCTTAGACTTTGAACCATTGGGGTATCAAAAATATTGTTTATGCCACCCCTGCTACTACCAACGAAGATCCAAAGAACAGAGAACGGGCTATATTTTAACAAATTCCTATGAATTAGCCAAGCCACTGTAAGTGCAAGTGGAGAGCATTTTGAACAGTTGCTGCATTAAATATTTATATTCAAAGTGTTCATTAATTTTGTAAATTTTTGTCCCAAAGTATTTGTTATAAAAATATATAAACAAATTATTATCAATTATCTACATGATTACTCTCGTTTATGATAAAAAAGGAACCAAGTTATGACTTGTATTGCCTACTAACAAACAGTGCTGATTTTGTTTGTACGTTTAACAAATATTCGTCCATAATAAGAAAACAAAGAGAGATATGTATATTGAATGGTAACATCAATCGATGCAGAATTCAATCCTCTATTAGATTCTGTGAAAATATACAGGGGGTTCCATTTGAAAAAAATGACTTTTTGACGTTTAAACTAAAACAATGTTCGACTGTGAAAATAAAATACTCTGTATGATATTGTGAAAACATAAGAGAATTTTTAGTTAGGTCATAGGATACTTGTAAGAGTTTGAAAAGAAAATTTCCTAATCGGCTACATGATAGAAGATATTGATTTTTTTTCCGAAGGGTGGGAACCGTCAAAAATCTCCAAAAATATTAATTATCTCGAAAACCGGTATGTTTAAGAGTATGTTATGGTACATAAACCTTAGCTAAAATTTTATGAGGAATCGAAATATGCAATAAAATACAGGGTGTTCCATTTAAAATAACAAAGTTAGGTGCTACATCCGGTATAAGAGGAAGTAGCACAAGCATGAAAATATTTTCGTTGGATCCGCCATATCCAAAAACTCCCTCATACCAATTTTCAAATTTCTAATCTCGACAGATACCAAGAAACGTCTAATACCCGCTTTCCGTGAATGACCCTGTATATGATTGGCATGCATTTTAAAAACGTTGCACCTGACTGGTCATGTACCGCCAGTCTATAAAGCGCTCGGGATTTAATCAGATAATAAACTGGCAATGTACACTCTTTATATTACCAGGTAACAATGCTTTCCAAAAAATTTTCGATAAAATTTTAAGCACTACTGATATTACATACGATTACTGTTTACTTTTGTCAAATCTTATGTACTATCTAAAACAAACCATCAAAGTTTGTCTTTACTCGGTTTGTGCACATTGAGAAGTTTACTGAGAAAATTAGCAGGAAAAACAAATTAGCTCGTGCATCAATATATTAACAGCGAAAACATTCAAAAATGCCGCTTTTGTGCTTGTAAAGCTGTTTTCTAGGAGCGCGAGGTTCTAATCTTTGCTTGAATGGCACAATCTTTGTTATGTTTCGCGTTCTTATCTCTGAAGCTTTCACAACAATAAAGAAACAGTCTATACAAAAAACGGCAATATATTAAAAAACTTGTACCAATTTCATTTATTTTCTAGAGTCTCGAGTTGGGAATGAAAGACACGTTTGCAAAAAATAATCGCTTGTTTAATTAGCAAGGAAAAACTTTGAAACTTCTCTGTTATACACTTTTATTTCTCATTATCCTTCAACGGAACTGTAATTAAAGATGTTCAAATTTAAAGTTTTGTTTTTCTTCCTCTTGCTATCATTGTAAATTTAGAGCTTCCGTTTTATAATTTAAATTGTTTCACGCAACAATTAAAGTCGCTGGTTTCTGGTACCTATTTCCGACAAAATATTTAAATTTATAATGAGATTCCACGAAAGATGGAAAGTATTTAATTGTCTAAAGCGCCGATTGGAATTTTGAATACAGAAGGTGTACAGGTGTATCGAGCACAAAAATTAATTTAACGAGAAAGTCGTATTTTGAAGTTAACAAGACGACCTCAATATAGCACTGAAGTTGTAACCAGAACAAAATCATAAAATAAATATTTAGGCCAGACGACAGAGAACATTTTATAGTGAAACCTCCAAAAACTTGCAAAATGAATGATTTTTTTTAATGAGTTCGCGAAAGTGTATACAATAATATCCTGAAAAGTTTACATTCCGCTCGGATGCAGAACATAAAGAAAAAGTGAAAAAAAATATTTTTTCATCCGTTTTTTCAAAATTTTAAAATTAAGTCAGGGTAGGAAAAATAAAAAATACAAGTGGATAGACCACGTGTTTCTGAACAAAAAATGTCCTAATAAAATTTATCGCTAAAGTCACGGTATTCCTGGAAAAAATAGTGAAGTAACTTTGTCACTGTGCGCGGCCAAGCGCACGGTTAAATGCATGCTGTCCTAACGAGTAAAATAAAGCTTTTTTCTCTTTCTGATTATACATATTTAACAGTTTTCTTAGTGAATAGGAGGATAAATAGTGAGTATGGAGGGAAAATATATAAATATAAACGCATACATAGACACCACACATAGCCGCAGGATCGAAGCAGATCTGCCGCGCCGTAACTCGCACGAATTTTTACCTGCAATTACTGTATTGTATTTATTACAGGTTCGCCTATCCACATTTCAACTATATCCAATGGATTTCTTATACATTTGTTAATGTATTGGAAAAGTTCCAGAATTTATATTCAAAACTATTAGTAGAGCAGCATATGTAGTTCCGTGGCGAAGTTAATGAAGGGATTATGTAGAGGTGATATTTTAATAAAAAATTACTTCTTGATGAATTATTTGCATGGGGTGTGTGGCGGGTAGCATTTATGACGTCATCAAGATGGCGGCAAATGAGATTTCAGATAATGGCAATATCTCAGTTATTTATTGGTCGATTTTGTTTTGCGAGGGTTCATATTAAAGATAATTAAAATTTCAATAAAAGTTGTTCTTAAACTATTTACTCTAAAGTAAACAGTAACGGTTCGTTTTTAATGATATATAAATTATATTAAACTTTTCAGTTTAATTATTAGTATTTAATTATTTTTATCATTATTTAATTGACGATTTACTTTCAAATTAGAATAAAATTATATATTTAATGTATGAGTTCAAAAGAGTTTAAAAGAACTATCAATCCATTTCGTGCTCTTGGAGCAGATGAAGCACTCGAACAAGAAAACATAACTTTGAAGGTTACCAGCTGTTTGGCAGGTATCACTCAACATCCAAAAGCCCTTAGCACGATATTTTTAAACAGCACCAGAACTTCATCTAATGAGACATCAAACATGGCACGGATTGTAGGACAAACATCATCACACAAACATAATGACGACTCGAAAGAAGTAATACTTAGAGAAGATATTGCAATAAACAAATTACGTATTGAGCTTAAACGGGTGGGAAATCCTTTTTCGTACGAAGATTCTAAACATATTAATATCGCAACCAAGGCTGTCTTCTCAGATTCTATTAAAAGTAAGATTCGTACCCTTGGTACAAAGCAGTATGATGAATTCAAAACGGAAAGGCTTATATCTGACAGTAGGACAATCAATTTATGGGATTCAATTAAGAGGAATAAATTAAATTTGTGTTCAAGTGCCAAAAGAAAAATTAAAATAAAAGAGGCTGGTATTGTTAAAGATTTAAAAGCAGACAGATAATTATTTTCTCGGCTGCTAGTTGTAGCAGATTACAACGCATAGATTTATGCGATACAATAGGTGCATATGAATTTTCTGCTGTACCAAAATCACTTTATAATTACGACGGTACTATGCATCTGTGTTCTCAAAAAAGTAAACTGGTTGACATTTTAAAATCAATTCCACAAAGCAAGGGTCTACATAAAGAAATCTCTTCAAAAGCAATTTTAATTGAGGAAAGAACGTTTTCTGTAGCTGTTGTTGACGGAATGGCAGAGCTTCAGGCGTTGGATAAAAGGTAAGGACATTAATACATGCACAGATTTAGCAGAAGCATTTACGAAGAAAATAGAAAGGAAGTATTGGAACTACATTGAAGTGCACCTTGTGTACGATACATATAAAGAAGGCTCCATAAAGCAAACGACAAGGCACCGGGAATTGTTCCTACTCGATATAGAATTGCGAATAGCACAAACGTAACTATGTCAAAACTGCGATCGCATATGTATACCAAGGACGAATTAACTGCACACCTAGCAGAAAAACTTCTACATCATGCACAACTAACGAAGAAAGACGTCGCATGGCGTTCGGAAATTGCCTCATCACATGGCTCTTTCAATCATTTCGAAGCACGCAAAAAGAGGCAGGAATTAAAATAATTCTTCATTCTATTAATGCCGCCGATAGAGGAGCAACCAAACTATATATATTTGCACAAGACACAGACATTTTGGTTATTAGCATAAGAATATACCCGAAACTTCCAAGGAAGTTATATCAGTTGCAGATTTATACACTTCATTAGGTACATTAAAGGCTTCTTCATTACCAGCTTTTCATGCGTGGTCTGGATCCGATTGTACAGGTACATTACTAGGCAAAGGTAAACTTTCATATTGGAAAGCATTCAGTGCAACTTCAGTAGGTAGTAGGTTTTTGGCTTTTTCTTCAATAGGAACCGAACACACAATTTCTGATCACGTAATGACAATACTAGAAGCATTCATCTGCCAAATCTACCAGCCTAAAACGAGTTATGTTGGTCCATGTTTTCTAAGAAACAGACAAACTGGGAAAAGTTGACACCAACAAGAAGTGCTTTTTATACCTGCAATGAAGAGAGTCAACTACCAGGTAATGATCTGGAACCAAGACTGCAGTCTGAGGCTGAGGATTGCAATCCTCAGCCAATAATTCCGTCCCCTACTGAACATGGAAGGACTATGGAAAGCGAACAGGTGATTCCTGTTCTCTGTGAAATGCCGTCCGCTCCGGACTCCATTCTCAAGTTGGTCAGATGCTCATGTATAAAAAATAAGTGTAATCCGCCGTGTAAATGTTCTGCAAGCAGCCTGGTGCGCAGGGACGGCTCAAGGTAAATTTTCCACCCGGGCGGGAGCACTTTTTGGCGCCCTTTCCTGAGGTCATCACGGACGTACTTCATACTAAAGTACAAATTTTTTATCGCCTCATGGGGGGGGGGGAGTGCAAATAGAAATCCAAAAAGAACTGAATGCTATTTTCCGCCTCATACAGCGGGATGCTATTAAAAAATCTCAAAAAAACATTTCTCGCCTCATGGGGGGATACAAATAGAAATCCAAAAATTTTTTTTTATCGCCTCATGGAGGAAATCCAAACAATTTTTTTTTTCGGCTCATGAAGGAGTACTATTAAAAATCTGAAAAAAAATTTTCTCGCCTCATAAAGGGGGTGCTATTAGAAATCTAAAAAAAAAAAATTTATCGCCTCATGGAGTGGGTACTATTAGAAATCCAAAAAAATTTTTTGCCCTCTGACGCCCCTCCGAGCCGCAGCCGCCCGGGTTGCCCGGCCCTTAAGCCACCCCTGCTAGTGTGTACCAATATGTGTGAATGTGGAGGCATAGACGAACTTTGTGACAACCATTCACATATTGTACCAGAGGAGTCGGATTATGACGACAATGATGATTGATGACAAACGATATCATCAACGACATCATTTAGATGCCTATTTAATGACATTATTGTTATTTTCCAATTATTCAGATTTGTAATTTCATTTTACTTTTAAACAAAATAAAATATGTTTTTTGTAGAAAATATAACTTTTATTGAAAATATCGTGTAAAATTGCATTTATTCAGTGTAAAGATCACTGAAGGTGTACTTTGCAATCACAAGTGAAACGTCGAAATGTATTTCTAACATGACTGCTGTCATGATTCATGAACCATGATTTCTTAGCAATATTTATTGGTTATATTTCTTAATAATATAAAAAAAGGTCCAGTTTATTGCGTTCCAAAACCATATTTACCCAAATATTTTAAATACTGTTTTCTTAAGAGAAAACATTGAAATTACTTTTTTTTATATGCATTTTAATTATCTTTGATATGAAGTATCACAAAAGAAAATTGGCTAATAAATAACTGAGATATTGTCAATTATATAAATCTCAATGGCGGCCATCTTGTTGACGCCATTAATGTTATACGCCACACATCACGAAGTGACACCATAGAAATTATTCATGTGTGGATAGTTTATTACCAAAAAAGCAACCCCCCACCCCTCCTTCATTAATACCGCCACGGAGGATAATTTTCCTACATATGCTTCTATACTATATAAAGAGTCATAAGGATAAGATCGTGAAAATCGCTATTTCTCATATTTTCGAAAGAATGCATACAAATAAACGAATATGTGTTTGAACATTCCAAGCGTATAAATTTCTTCCGAAATGGTGATGTTTTATCATTTCCATTGGGTCAAGTTTTCAGCAAGTTACCCCTTCCAATATACAGTGTGTCCCCCGGATGGAGTTGACAAGAGGAAAAACATCTCTATTATTGACTTTACGACGAAAAGTCATTCTTTATAAAAAATTCTACTTGTCGAAAAAATGAATTTACCATATAAAAATCTTAGATCAGATGTACCGGGTGTTAATAAATTAATAAAACATCAAAATGCCTCAAGAGAGAAATACCTTCATTTATTATTTTGGACAAAATGTTTAGGAACAAAGTTGTTTATAATCCAAAATAAAGCCTAAATACAAATTATGAAGTCTGTATTTTGTTTTTATGTTGTTATTATACTTTTCGCAACTACGCAAACGAAGAGTATATTGCATTTGGTCGGCACATTTCTAAAACCGGAAATATCGCTCGCAGACAAAAAAATTTTCATATCATTGTGTTAGTTAACGAATTCTGAACGACTTTCAAAATGTCCGTCTGTCCGTCCGTCACGTTTCTTGTAAGCACGACAACTCAAGAAAGAAAAATCCGATTGTACTGAAATTTGGTCAGTAAGTTAGTTATAGCTAGAGGAAGAACCCACTATCTTTTGAACAAAATCGATCGGTAAATAAAAATATTATTAATGATTTAAATTTGAAAAAATTTTTTTTTGATTTTTATGTTTTTGTAAAAATTTACATTTTTTACGTGTTAGGTAGTTTTTACGCTTTTGACTCGGAATCCAAAGGTCCCAGGTTCGAAACCCACATGGGGTATGGTATAGTTTTTTTTTATTTTTACTTTATTTTACACTGAGTCACCAACTAAGTTCGTACTATAAAATTAAAAATGTCTAAAACTAACATTATTTACAAAAAACTGCGAATAGTATCCTACAGAATGTGTAACAATTATATAAAAAGTTTAGTAAACCGGCGCACAGTGGGACAAATAGCTCATTTTTTGGACAAGCGATAATTCCCAAGCCTGGAATTAATGAAATTAAATTTTTTTTTTTACTCTTCGTTATAAAATTGCCTTTAATTCTATCAATCCCGAATTTTGAAATTTCAAAATTAAAGGACTTAAATTTTGAAAGTAAATTAAAATTTTATCAAAAGATTGTTTAAAATTATAAAAAATTGTTACTTGGGGTTTTTTTTTGGTTTCTAATCTCATTTCTGATCCCCGAATTTTGCGATTCAAAAAACCAAGATAGCGGATCCAATATGGCGGCCATAATATTTTTTTAAATGAAATGTACATGCACAAACTGTTAAAAATTGTTACTTAGGACTTTTAAGGGTTTCTGATCTAGAATCTGAAATCTAAATTACGTAATATCGATGAGAACTAACGAGTTCGAAAAAACTTGTACAACTTTTCTAGAGTTGAAATAGAATGTAAGGTTCAATAATAATTGTTGTGAATGACTGAATTTCAATAAATAATTTAAGTATTTTCAATATATTTTTTTGCCTTAAAATGCCAGGAATCCTATCATGTAATTCAATACTTCGTCAGTATTAGCTAGAAGAGTAGTTGTTTTGATTGGTTTTTCAATAATGAGTGTTTTAAAGTGTTTTGCTAAGTAGTATATTAGCGTGACCCGGTTAAGGTACCAATATACAGAAAATAGATAATTTCATATTAAATAAAAAAGTGTAAATGACTAAATGTAAATAAATGATTTAAGTATTTTCAATATTTTTTTTTCTTTAAAATGCTAAGAATCCTATCATGTAATTCAATACTTCGTCAGTATTAGCTAGGAGAGTAGTTGTTTTGATTGGTTCTCCAATAATAAGTGTTTTAAAGTATTTACCTAACTAGTATATTAGCGTGCCCAGATTAGGGCAACAATATACAGAAAGTAGGTATTTTCATAATAAATAAAAAAGTGTGTAAGTTGTGATTTGCATAATACCTAAATAATATTCTCTAATCATGATAAAAGCAAATAAATAAAAAATAATTAATTGTAAAAATAAATCAAGAATAGGCTTGTAAATAATGAATGAATGTTTCTATACTCTACTGATGAGAACTAACGAGTTCGAAAAAACTTGTACAACTTTTCTAGAGTTGAAATAGAATGTAAGGTTCAATAATAATTGTTGTGAATGACTGAATTTCAATAAATAATTTAAGTATTTTCAATATATTTTTTTGCCTTAAAATGCCAGGAATCCTATCATGTAATTCAATACTTCGTCAGTATTAGCTAGAAGAGTAGTTGTTTTGATTGGTTTTTCAATAATGAGTGTTTTAAAGTGTTTTGCTAAGTAGTATATTAGCGTGACCCGGTTAAGGTACCAATATACAGAAAATAGATAATTTCATATTAAATAAAAAAGTGTAAATGACTAAATGTAAATAAATGATTTAAGTATTTTCAATATTTTTTTTCTTTAAAATCCTAAGAATCCTATCATGTAATTCAATACTTCGTCAGTATTAGCTAGGAGAGTAGTTGTTTTGATTGGTTCTCCAATAATAAGTGTTTTAAAGTATTTACCTAACTAGTATATTAGCGTGCCCAGATTAGGGCAACAATATACAGAAAGTAGGTATTTTCATAATAAATAAAAAAGTGTGTAAGTTGTGATTTGCATAATACCTAAATAATATTCTCTAATCGTAATCTAAATTGGCGAATCCAATATGGCGGCCATAATATTTTTTTAATTGACATGTAAATGCGCAAATTGTTAAAAATTGTTACTTGGGGGTTTTAGAGATTGCTGATCACGAATCTGAAGTCTAAATTACGTAATATCGAAATCCAAGATGTTGGATACAATATGGCGGCATAATATATTTTTAAATGAGATGTACATGCACAAATTGATAAAAATTGTTACTTTTAAGGGATTCTGACCATGAATGCGAAGTCTAAATTATGTAATATCGTAATCCAAGAAGGCGTATTCAATATGGCGGATCCAATATGGCGGCTATAATATCTTTTTAAATGAAATGTACATACGCAAATTATTAAAAATTAGGTTTAAAGTTGTCAACATTTTTGATTGGTTATTTCATTTTTTTATAAGATGGCATATTCGAATCTGCCATCTTAGAATTCGAAATTACGAATGCGTAGTCAGCAATCGCAAAAACCTGCAAGTAACAATTTTTAACTATTTTCACATGTACATCATAATGTTTTAAAAATTTATAGCAGCCATATTGAATTTAATTATCTGGTTTGCAAAATATCAAAATTTTAATATCCGAAACGAGATTAGCAAACTGCGAAACCCCCTAAAAACAAATTTTAACAGTTTCCTTCTTGATTTGTCATTCTTTTTTAACTTACTGACACCATATTGGATCCGCCATCTTGGATTTCGATATTACGTAATTTGGACTTCAGGTTCATGATCAGCAATCTCTAAAACCCCTAACAATTTGCGCATTTACATGTCAATTAAAAAAATATTATGGCCGCCATATTGGATTCGCCATTTTGGATTACGATATTACGTAATTTAGATTTCAGATTCTCGATCAGAAACCCTTAAAAGTCCTAAGTAACAATTTTTAACAGTTTGTGCATGTACATTTCATTTAAAAAAATATGGCCGCCATATTGGATTGGTTTTTTGAATCGCAAAATTTGGGGATCATAAATGACATTAGAAACCAAAAAAACCCCCCAAGTAACAATTTTTTATAATTTTAAACAATCTTTTGATAAAATTTTAATTTACTTTCAAAATTTAAGTCCTTTAGAAATTTCAAAATTCGGGCTCGATAGAATTAAAGGCAATTTTATAACGAAGAGTTTAAAAAAAAAATTTAAATTTCATTAATTCCAGGCTTGGGAATTATCGCTTGTCCAAAAAATGAGCTATTTGCCCCACTGCGGCGTAGAGTACGTTTTTAGCTTGTTGTGTTTATCTTTTTACGTTGAATTTATTAATATGAATAAGAATTCAAATTAAGAAACAGAGTGTGCTGTCGATAATATTGAACTGACAAACGTCATGGTGACATTGTGTAGAATATTACTATCTTACATCTGCATTTATTAGTGTTCTGTTGATCATTTAAAAAATGTTTACCAAACAAGAAAGAATTTATTTGATCAAATGTTATGGGATTGGAGACGTTTCTTATCGATATGCAATTAACCTTTTCCACCAAAAGTTCCCTAACACAGCGGTATCGCGCCAATAATTGTGCAAACTTGTAAAAAAATTCAATGAAACTGGATCTGTATTGGATGTCAAAAAAACCCAAAAGAAAGTACAATGAAGACGATGCGGCAACACTTTTGGCAATAAATTCAGTAATAGAAAGCCTGAAATTATCTTTACGGAAACGCTCACAAAGACTGGTTGTAAGTAAAAGTCATTTACAGAGAATTTATATGGAAAACAAAGTTCGACCGTTTAAGCCAAGGTTCAGACATACACTTGAAAATGGAGATGAAGAGAAGCGATTGGAGTTTTGTTTATGGTGAAAATTACCTCGTAGATAGAAGTTTTCACAGAATGTTTTTTTTTACTGACGAAGCAACATTTTGTATCCATGGCCACGTTTCATCATAAAACAGTCGTTATTGGGCTTTTGAAAATCCAAACAATGTCATTCACAAACGAAGTCAACGTTCAAATCAATATTAAAAACGATTAGAAATAATAAAACAAACTTCCGTCACCTGTATACTTCCACATTTTTCATCGTTTTTTTCCGAAATAACATTGAAACGCCTATATTAAGGGTGGCTTCAGAGCGTAAAAGATAACAGGGATTGAGGTAGGCAACATAAGTGCAGTATTTCCTAATTTCGTCGATTTAATAATAAAAAAAAATTCTGTTGACTCCATGAGTATACTTTGTGCCAGTTTTTCCCATAATAGCCCTCATCACCCCCGCTTTAGGGGTGGTTTTAGTGTCAGTGGATTCAAAAGGGCTTGAAATAATTTCACTAATTGCAATTTTGTTGTGATTCAATGCATTTTATATAAAAAAGGCAATTTTTTAATTTCATGTCCCTACTAGCCTTAGAAAACCCCCATTTTAGGACTAATACCGTAATTCAATCGAAATTTCGCTGTCAAATAATAATAATAATAATAACGTTTATTCATCATTTGTAAGTACAGTAAGAGTACATATGATATGTCAAATAATTGTATGCAAGAAAAAAGTGCATACACATTGAAATTGTAAAAAATGTACAAGAATAAAAAAATAGAACATACAAAAATGTATAAAGAGTAAAAAATTTACAAATATATAAATGTACAGAAATGAATAAGTGTATAGGAATGTATAAACTGTATAAAGGTGCATGGACAAAAATGTACAAAGTATATAAACATATATGTAAGAAATGTATAAAATAGCACGTACTAAAACACGTAGTGTAAAATTAAAACGTTAACAATGAATTAATTTAGAAATTCATTAATAAATTCTGATATGGTTTGGTGCATCAAAATACATACAGATTCAAATGGTCTGCCCTTTGGTTGTGAATTTTTTTTGCGTGTTATTTTTCTAAAAGTAAATCATACAAAATATCCTTGCAGGACATTCGTTGGTCGTAGCAAGTATTACTTAACTTGATATGAGCTCATATACATAGAATTTAAATCTTCGTGCATATTTCTCTCTCCGCTCATAATTCCCTCAAATATGGTCAGTATGTTTAAAGCACAATTCACAGAAGGATTGGACTCTCTGTAGCTTGTACGTTTACATTATGATGTTTACACTTACTTGCACATGCACTAAGTTGCAAATTTTAATCCCACATTTAAACTAAAATTTCACAGGAAATGCAATTACAGAGCAGTGCTGAGTAGGTAAAGTGAGAACTATTTTGTAGCTGTTAAATTACAATTTACAAAATAGGCTAATGTCAGGATAATGTAATAGGTTTGTGATTAACTCAGCAGAGTTCATTCGTAAATGTCACCCAGAAATGATACCGTTGTTTAATTGCATAATTCGTTCCTCAAATGTTTCCAGTTCCACATACCGAGTTCATGCATGTATGCTTTGATGTATGAATTATTTACCGTTGGGTATCATTAAAGCGCGACATGGTAAGTAAAACTTAAGCCATTGATCATATTCCATCATTGTAGTGATGGAATATGATTAATTGCTTAAGTTTTACTTCTACATCGTGAAAGTAACGGTAAAAATGATTTGGAATTGACAAACTTCGAACAAAAAAAAATTATTTTGATCAAATGGGCTTAGAATGAAATGAAATACTGAAATATTAATTTTACGCAAAAAAATCATTCTGTCTGTCTATCTGTCTGTACAACCACCCATGTATTATAATGAGATCTGGAACTAGATTATATTTTGATTCTATTCCGTTGAAAACTTCGGGTGTAAATGGGAGTAAATAGGTAAATAAAACGGCATACTATATGTTGGAGTTACCTATATCCTAAAGAATTAGTACTCGTATAATATAAAACCGCTGCCCAAGGAATCACTACTTCCACATCTAGATTTTCTATCCAAGTCTCTCACAACGAAACAATTTTGTATGTGGAAATAATTGCTTATGGAATTTTAATAATATATGATTTGAAATCGTCTACCCCAAAAACCCATAAAACGATATCCCACATCGGTACTGGCGTGGGGGTGGATGAAGTAAAAAAATATTTTAAGGTTTTTGGTTCTTGTACAGGCACTAAGTCACATTTTTTTTTCATCCCATTTAATAATGGGGTGGGCTAATGCCAAAAAATTTTTTGAGACCTTAGCTTCACTTGTATATACTAAATGCCAATTTTATGGACTCTACCTGTTTGATTTACCTATTTACCCCCCATCTACCCCAATTTACCCCCAACCCTTTGACGGAATAAAATGAAAATATAATCTAGTTCCAGATCCCGTTAAAGTGCATACGTGTATCAAATTTCAAGACAACATCTTACGGTTCCAGAGTAATCGTGCGCACAAAAAAAGACCGACAGACAGAAAATTTTTTTCACTCAAACTTAAAATCTCGACGTTTCATGACATTCTAAGCCGATCTGAACAATAAAAATTTTCAATTTTTTTTTTGTCGTTACTATACTTCCACTGGATGTGGAAGTATACTTTTATTATTACGAAGGATATCGTTAAGACAATTTGTACTCGTTATTTTCTTGCCTTATTTGACTTAATTGTCTATCTTTAATTTAAAAAGGATCTTACTTTAGAAGCATTCGGACGAACTATCAGAGCTAATTTTGGTTCCATTACAGAAGGAAATAATTTATTCTATTACTATACAGAACAATCAAATCACACTTTAGTTGGCATCTATCTGTACACGGCAGGCACTTAATACGAGATTAAATGAGTAAATCACGGTTAAGAACTCGGGCGGCTAGCAGATAGTGGACTTTCCCCAGCCCACCAAGACGTTTTCGTTACCGTTTCGTGACTGACCAGAGATATTGAGGGCTAATCTACAGAAATGGACCTTTAGCCGCAGTTGAATATGTAAACGCTATTCTAAATACATTACAAAACAATGTAATACCCTCGAGTATTTTTGTAAAAATTTGCTTTTAACATAAAAATGTAAAAATGGAAATTAGAAATACAAAAATAGGAATCTTCTAAGGTATAATGGGTCCGCTACTATTTAATATATACAGGGTGTTTCAGGTATGCGGTCATTAATTTCTAGTGGTGATTCTACATTAAAAAATATGAAAAAAAAATCACATAAACATGGGTCCGGAAATTCCTCCTAATGGCGCTACGGGCCTCTGAAGGGGGCACTCAAAATTAACATTTTATTTAATATCTCAGAAACCCTAAGACTAGTTTTTGCACGTGGTTCGATATGAATAAAGGTCATTATCTGATGTTATCCACCAAGGGTAAACTCAATCAGGGGCGCGCAAAATTGGAAAAGGGGGACTTACTTCTCCCCCCCCCCATATTTTTTAATGTGAATTTTCTGTGATTGTCTCTTGGATACACAAAAAAGTTATCTTGTTGTAACGCCGTACGACCAACCGGTTTCGAGTAATTTGAACCTAAATGAATTTTTCATTCTTCTTGCGTAAACATAATTTTTTCAATGATTTCATCATTTTCTTCACATTTTCGCAAGTGCCATAGACAGAAGGTCATCTTTCGATCTGCACGTGCAAAAATTCACACCATATTTTTTTACTTGTAAAAACTTCTTACTACCAGTCAACTTACTTGGCTTTTTATTACTTAATTGGTCGTTATTGGTTTTCAATATTGAATTGTCATTGATGACATAAAATTTAAGGTTCTCATTACAGTCTTTAATAAGAGCATTTCAATTTTTATTTAATATGAGTTACACTTTCGAAGTACAGGCCGACATTTATTTATTCTACGGTCGAGCCTGGATGCTGAAGCAAGAAGATTGTTCCAAGGAGCTTTCCCAAGTAGAAGATTATCTGGTGAAAGATTTTTTGTAAGTATAGATCGTTCGTTGCGACAAAGGGGTAAGTTCTGCTCAGACAAGGAACATTCTGTCCCAGATCGTTATGTTAAAAACAGAAGAAGCAATATTAAATGCAGTAAATGCAAATCCTCAAATCAGTACGAGAAGGCTAGAGTTACAGGAAGGTGTGTCAGCATCGTCTGTTTGGAGGATGTTACATGAACAATTACTGTATCCCTACCACATGCAAAGGGTGCAAGCGCTCAAACCAGAAGATGATCTACTGGAAAGCGTTCTGCCGATGGCTTGTGCGAAAATGTAAAATAAATGCTGAATTTATTCAAAAAATTTTGTTTACAGACGAAGCGGGGTTTACGCTGGATGATGTTGTCAACTTATACAACAATCACATATGGAAAGAAGAAAATCCTCATGCTTCTTTCGACTCTGGGCACCAAGAAAAATTTTCCATCAGCGTTTGGGCAACAGATTATTAGGACCATTTGTTTTGCCCAATGGATTGGGTGGGTTAAATTACCTAGATTTTTTAAAAAACAATTTAGGAGATCTCTTGGAGGATGTGCCGTATGAGACCAGAAGGACAACGTGGTTCATGCACGATGGTGCACCTCCCCATTTTAGAATAGTTATTCGAAGTTATTTAAATGCAGCTTATCTCAATAGATGGATTGCCCCCCCCCGATCTCCCGACCTAAATACTCTTGACTATTTTGTCTGTGGTTATTTGAAAAGCCTTATCTATTCAACTCCTGTGACAAGTGAAGAGTGAAACTATCAGGAACGTGCCAGGAATTTTTCAATGGGTCTTTGCTGCAATGAATCGTTGTCTAGAAGCTTGTGTGGAAATGAATGGCGCCCATTTTGAACATTTAATTCAATTTGTTTATCTTTAAAACCTGTTGAGTCCTTTAATTTAGCAATAATTTGTTATTTTTCCTTGGTTTATTCAAGAGAATAATAAATGCAATTTCACTAATTTGTTCTTTTTTATTGACACGTTGGCAGCCAACCCTATTGGTGCTTCTCTGTGGCATGTAATACAGAGTTGTTATTTCAGAAAATTGACTGCCCACGGTTTTTATTCTTGTTAAATTATGCAGACGAGCGAGAAATCATTATCCTTATTTTTGAATCCTAGGCAATGCATGCGTTTCTTTAGGTTCAAATTTCTCGAAGCTGGTTGGTCGTACGGCTATAAATACACAGAGGACTCCGTTTCTGTGTATTTATAGCCAAGGAACCATATTCCGATGAGACAATCATAGAAAATTCACATTACAAAATTTGGGGGGAGAAGTAAGTCTCCCTTTCCAATTTTGTGCACCCCCGATTGAATTTACCCTTGGTCAGGGTGTATTAAATAGGTGATGCGACAAGGACCCGTTGAGTGGCTTCATAAGTGCTTACTTTGAATATAATGTAATAGATGGCAGGAGAAATTAGTTCTGTTGTTATTTATGCATAGAAAGACAATTTTACGTTTTCTGTGCATGCATGCATGCATACAGTGTTGCATAGATTCCCGGCATTTTGTTTGTGTTTAGCGAAATAGAAGTCTAGTGACATCTGACATTAAGTAGCTAAATTAAAAACATAGAAAGAATATATGCAACACTACATGCAGCAAAGCAAATTCATCTATCTATATACAGGATTTTGTAGTACCTTATAGCTCGCGCCATCTACTAAATTAAATAGAAAGCATGCACTTATGAAGCCATTATTATTATAGGAAAGTGCCGTATGTCGGACCACCTATTTAATACACCCTGCCCTTGGTGGAGAACATCAGATAATGGCCTTTATTTATATCGAATCACGAAAATTAGTCACTGTATCTCAAAGGGTTTCTGAGATATTAAATAAAATGTTAATTTTGGGTGCCCCTTTCAGAGGCCAATCCCCCCACCATGCCAAAAATTTCCAGAGAGAAAAAACTTTGGTCTCTTCGATTACCAACTGGCAGAAGGTAACCTTTCATCGTCCAATTTGCACGCTATTTCCTAGAATAATAGGTTATGTATGTAAAAGGGCTTCTTTATTCCAGCCTGAAATGTTTTAATATTCTTCCAAATAAAATTTAAAATATTGAAAAGTTTTTTAAGAGAGAAATATTCAATTTCTCAATAGAGATGGAAAAGTACAAAATTACAGAATATATTTGTAAAACTAGTATTGTAAGTAACTTTACGTAAATTAACTAGATGGTATTAGAATTTTTCTGTTTCTTATTAGGATGCGCTGCCATATGTATTTTCTTCTAAACAACGTCGTGAAATCTACAAAATAATACAATTAACCAGTATTTTACTGGAAAATAACCTCTACGCCTGTGACTTTTACGTCAAAGGATCAGTTAGAGGGTGGTTTTTGACAAATAATGAAAAAGAACAAAAATATAAAAATGACGTATTTTGAAAATTTAAATAATAAAAAAAACCCTCTATTAAATTCATATTAGAAATAGAAAATAGAAATGAACTACCATTTTTAGATGTTTTAATTAAAAGAGTAAATATTACAGTTGAAACAAGTGTTTATAGAAAACCAACACACGCCAACAGGTATTTGAATTTTAACTCAAATCAGTCGATGCATGTTAAAAAGGGTGTCATGTGTGCTTTATGTTTTTAAACATAAACATAATTTCGTAGAAGTTGGAAAATGCCACTGTTACAGTACAAGACATGGTAGCAACTTAATGATACCTACTCATAAGACAAGTGCTTATAAAAAATCCCCTGCCTACAACTTCATAAAAATATTTGATACGCTGCCTCAAAAGTTAAAAGATATAAAAAGTTTCTCCAGTTTCAAAAAGCAAACAAAATCATATTTCCTGGATAAGGCATTTTATTCTGTACAAGAGTTTCTATCTACATAAATATGTATTATAAATATAATTTATTACTCTATAAATACCTTATAATCTATCTGTACTAATATCTATTGTTTTTATTTTTATGCGTATCTGTTTGTATATAAATGATATTGTGTGTGTCTGTTTTTAATCTATACGTGTTAATGTTTTTGGATATATTTTAATATTTTTTAATGTTGCTTGACTTACTATATGTACAAGAATGTATTTAAATAATGGGACAATAAATATCTATCTATCTATCTATCTATATGATAGGGCGAAAATAATTTCTTCTATTGATAAAATATCAGACAATGAGAAACGCTTTATAAAACAGGTTCTTATAAACAATCAATACCCTGAAGCTTTCGTTGATAGAACTTTCACATATATATAGAAAATAATAATCATGTACGAGAAAAACCTGAACAACGATACACAACGTTAATTCCTTATGTATACGGATTATCTGAAAAGCTACGCCGTATAGGCAACAGATTTGATATTAGGATGATATTTCAAACGAGCAATATACATTGAGATCTATTTTAACAAAAACAAAACCGCTAAATCATGAGCAAAATTCAAAAAACTGCATTTATAGTATTCCGTGTGAGTGTAATAAACATTATGTGGGTAAGTTATCCAGACCATTCAGTGTTAGATTGGGTGAGCACAGGGGTTACATTAGGAAGAATGAGATTCAGAAATCGAAGATTTGCGAATACGCTTGGGAGAACGGACATAGAATAAACTGGGTCTCGGCAAAACAAAACAAAAGAGACAGATAGCAAGAAAAGAAAAATTAAAGAAGCAGCTATAATACTATTGAATGAGGATAAATGCGTGTCGAATTATTCCGTAGATGTTTGTACAACCTGGCTGCCGATGTTAAAAGAAGAACTTAACAAACTCAACATTGTTTAAAATAAAACTATCAACTAGATATATCAATAGTTCTGTGTAAGCAGTTATTATCTATGGATACTGAATATAACAAATATATCCTTAAAGTTGTGTATTTAATATACACAGCACGCAAACATTTATAATACGTTTTGAGAAAGGAAACAGATTCGCTTTCCGAAACGTCAGCAAAATACGTCATTTTTATATTTTTGTTCTATTTCAACACTTAGACAATATATAGGTATTAGAATATTTAAGAGTTTTCTTTATTAAACTATAGACATTTCTGGTGAATGTTTTTCAACCCATAGCGTATCTGTATGCATATACTGTATATTGTAGGTGTTTGAGAACAAAATAATCATTGCCAAATTGATGAATATCCGCATCGTACGGCCAATTTCCTTTGATATGTGCCCAATTTACCGCCTCAGTGACGAATTAAGGACCAACATTGAAACTTATTCGTCCAACACCTTCAACGCGACCTTACAAACGTTTACCACATTCACCACTGAACAAGACTGGTATGTCGTCTCAGGGCTTAGGAGCCAGAATGAATGCAGGCAAATGCAAATAGCAGAGCACATTTAAACAATTAGATAGTAAACTGATAATCGGTAATGCCACCGTCGAGTTAGTTGATGCGTGTGGGTTTAATTTCATTAGTAACGTATCATGATTGATCTTTATTAAGATAAATACAAGTTAAAAATAGCAGGACTAGTTTATCAATGTCTAGTTAGCTAAGTTTACTAACTGGACATTAATAAACACAAAGTAGTTTAAATATTGTTTAATCTCTAGGAAATAATCCTATTTTGTGGCCCGTTAGATCTCCCGATATAACCCCTGCCGACTTTTGGCTTTGGGTATATTTAAAAAATATTATATTTGGAGAACGTTTTAATAACATAGACGAATTAGACATTAGCTACGTTTCGGACAATGACTCCTGTCATGATTGGAAATGCAACAAATGCTGTAAGAAGAAGGTGTCAAAAATGCATAGATATCAATGGAAGACAATTCGAATATTTATTGTAGCTTAATTTTTCCAATTTTTTGGCGAAATTATGTTATATTATAAGAAGCGTTGTTGTTAATAATTTTCCATGGCCTTTTCACAAATACTTAATACGAAAATTAACCACTTTTTCTAGAGATAATATGATATATCGTTGCTATGTACACCTATATTGGTTTTTAGGGAAAACCCCAAATCCCATCTAATTTGGTCCACCCTGAACATGAATCAATTTTAGTAAGGGTACTCTACCAAGCTTTTCTACGTATATATTTTTTGTCAGTCATCCTGCTTATTAGGTATTCGGCAACGCTCGACTGCAAATTCCATGCATATTGGTAACACCAAACAATTACTTTTTTAAACTTTTGACTGTTAGCGGTAATTTGGAAATTAGGATTTTCCTGAGCCCAGAAAATACAATTCGTACAATGGCTTGAAGTCCTCTGATTATGTTTCAACCTCAGGTGTTCCCCAGGGGTCCGTACTTGGGCCGTTGCTTTTTAATATTTTTATCAACGACATAGGTAATACCCTAGGAGTTCACTTTTTAATGTATGCGGACGATATAAAACTTTTACATAGAATCACTGATCTGAATGACTGCATCACATTGTAAAATAGCGTTTCTAATCTTAGTTCTTGGTGTGTTAAAAACAAACTTTTATTAAATGTGCAAAAGTGTAATATTATGTCGTTTTCAAATAGAGATTCCATGATTACCTACGATTACGCGCTAAACAACGAACAATTAATGCGACCGTCTACGTTCAAAGACCTTGGTGTAATTTTCGACGAAAAACTAACTTTTAATGACCACATTGATACGTTAATATGTGACGTAAATAAGACATTTGGTTTTATCATACGTAACAGCCGCGATTTCTCAAATATTGCAACGCTAAGATTACTATATTTTTCATTTCTGAGATCTAAATTAGAGTATGCATCCCTTGTTTGGCAGCCCTGCTATAATATTCACATCTGAAAAATAGAAAATGTACAACGTCGTTTTCTTAAATATCTTCACTTTAAATCTCATGATACATATCCACCTATTGGCTTTCCGCAAGGAGATTTGCTTGATATGTCTTCCATGTGCAGCCTAAGTGATAGACGTAACAACTACGCCATTAACTTCTTAAAGAAAGTAAATTCATCATGAAATTGATTGCTGCGAGATCCTCCATAAATTAAATTTTCACACTCCAAAAGTGAATTCGCGCTATCACCAAACTTTTTATCTGCCTAGAACCCGGACTAACGTCTTACAATACTCACCGATATATAATAACATCTGTTCTACTTATAATAACAACCCGAATGATATTGACATTTTTATTTAATAGGAGCCGTTATCTATAGTTAGTTACCATTTTATTATATTCTTTTATGTGCCGTATGCATAATTATGTTAATCTTATTTTGGTTTTACTTAAGTTTAATTTTAATTTTAGTCATATTCAGTTTTCTTTGTATTCCATTTGTAGTTTTAGTTACTATACTCATCTATGGTGTGTAGTCTATATTAAATATGTGTTGTTTCCCATCTTGTAAATGGTTTGTACTGTAAGATGGTGTATAATTAAAATAAAAAAAAAATAAATAAAATTTTGAGATTGGTCGTGTAAGTAGGTACTCCGTGAGTAAAATGTTTCGATGAAATGATCTAACTGCTAAAATTTTCTAGGTGTCCAGATTGAACAGTTGTTATCTCATCTCATCAATTTATTACGAAATAGTAGGTTTAAATAATATCTTACATTGTCGTTGAAATATGGACTTCTTGCTTAAATTACATTTCATTCCAAAGATATGGAGGCAAATCTTATACTACTTAAATCTAGAAAAGTAATTCCAAATAATTTCCACTGTTTAAGGAATTTGGCAATATGGTCGCAGTAAAAAAAACGGTCAAAAATTCCTGTACAAACGTTTTTTTACCAAAATTGCACCAGATTTTCATCATTGTCAACCAGATTTCAGATATTATTTTCCTCTCATTTTATTTTCTTAGGGTATCTAACCTGTATGTTTTTCATTTAAAATTGTCAGGTTCCTTTCTTGGCAATAGCGTAAAGTACCTGTCCAATTTTATTTTTATCCATCAGCTTTTCGGAAAGTCATTTTTTCACGATTAAAATTAGCTACAAATAATATTTTCTGAACTCTAGTCAAAATTTTCTTCATTGTTATCGTCCCCATATACCCTAAATGAATAATTAGAAAATAATTGACTAATGCAATACAACATGACCAACGTATGCACCATATAAATATAACAAATTTTCGTGTTTAGTTAAATTATCACTATTCTACAGCCTACATGTATTGGAAGTAAAAATAGCAAATTCTTAGTAACTTCGTCATGCTAAATAACAATATAAAAAGCAAAAGATCAAGTTGGCTCTGGTTTTCCCAATACAGGTAATAAAGTGTAACGCAGGTATAGGGGTCTACAGACGATCCAGCTGCTGGGACCCGACATTGTCGGTACGCTTTGAAGATAATTGGAATTCCAGCGGACCAGTTCACTTTTACGAATGAGTTCAAAGCATGCCGACAAGGCTGGCTTCCTGCCGCTGGATCGTGTGTAGACCCCTTATAAACCCTAGTTTATGGGCGGTCCTATCACAAATAACAGGTAGAATTATAATTCTACGAAAAATAGACATACTAACTCCTACCTCTTTATTTGTCACTAAAACTAATATTCATTCTTAGGTAGTCGTATTTGTACCTTGTGCATGATAGGCGTTCATTTTCGAAAGTAAATAGTGCTATTTTGAAAATATGCCACGAGTTTGTGTAAATACACCTAACAACTTTTGTTATATTTGTGGTGAAGTGACTTTTGCGCATCAAAAACGTAATTTTACTCCCAAAATTAAGAAGGCGTACCAGTTGTATTTTGGTTGTACAATTGGAGATGAAGACAAAAAATGGGCACCTCATATATGTTGCAGCAATTGTGCGAACAATTTTTGCAGTTGGCTAAGTGGAAGAGGACGTTCAATGGATTTTGCTGTGCCCATGATCTGGCAAGAACCTACAGATCATGTTACCGATTGTTATTTTTGCGTGATACCTCGTATTAGACAGCGTATTAACAAGAAAAAAAGGATGGTAATACAATACCCCAATTTACCATCTGCCATTCGCCCGGTTCTCCATAGTGATGAACTACCTATTCCTAATCCACCTCAAGAATACGGCCTTGCTTCTGACGAAGAATCGGATGATAATGTAGATGACGACTTAGTCCAGCCATCAACATCACAAGATTCCGATTTCTTTGACGAAGTGTCCGGTGGTGAACCACACAAAATTAATCAACGCGAATTAAGTGATCTTATAAGAGACCTTGATCTGTCCGAGGCAAAAGCGGAGCTTTCGGCATCTCGATTACAACAATGGGAATTACTACAAGAAAATGTTAAAGTTTCCATGTATCGAAGTCGTCAAAAAGATCTTATACCTTTTTTCAAAATGGAAAATGACTTGGTTGCTTGCAAGGACATTGACGGTTTAATGAGTGCTTTACACATTCCCCATGATCCTAGTGACTGGAGACTTTTTATTGACGCCTCGAAACTTCGTCTAAAAGTTGTGTTACTCCACATTGGAAATAAATTGCCATCAATTCCAATCGCCCATGCTGTCCGCATGAAGAAAAATTACAGTAACATGAATGTATTTCTACAAACTATAGAATATAACAAGTATAAGTGGCAGATTTGTGCAGACTTAAAAGTGATAGCTATCTTACTTGGTATGCAGCAAGGGTATACCAAATATTGCTGTTTTCTTTGTGAGTGGGACAGTCGAGCGCGATTAGAACATTACAAAAGAAAAATTTGGGTTTTGAACCAGGAGAAAAAAAATGTTGCTAACATTCCATTAGTTGATTCACAAAAGGTAATACTGCCACCATTCCACATAAAACTGGGGCTTATGAAAAACTTGGTAAAAGTTATGGACAAAGAAGGACGTGCCCTAGTTATTTAAAACAAAAATTTCCAGACTTAGTAATGCGAAAATTAAAGAGGGAATTTTTGTGGGTCCTCAAATCAAGAACCTTTTCAAAGATGCTGAATTTGACAACATTCTAGAAGGTAATGAAAAAGCTGCTTGGAATTCCTTTAAAATGGTAGCAACACACTCTCTCGGTAACAAAAGAGCAGAAAACTATAGAGACCTTGTTGGGAATCTTCTTTCTTGCTACCAGAAATTAGGATGCAATATGTCATTAAAAGTCCACTTTCTACATTCACACCTAGATTACTTCCCAGAAAACTGTGGTGCGGTAAGTGATGAGCATGGAGAGAGATTCCACCAGGATATTCAAAATATCTAAAAAAGATACCAGGGCAAATGGACTTCTGCGATGTTGGCAGACTACTGTTGGACATGTATAAGAGATGTTCCAGAAGTAACTTATAAGAGACGGACTAAGAAGCGCAAGAAGAATAATTAATTTTCTGATTAAAGGGCTTATATTCTAATTAAATATATAGTATATAACATGTATTTGAAATATATATCAAAATGGAAAATATTTTTTCGCATGATGTAATTAATTGCTTTTTTTATTAAAATTATACCATAATATGTGAGTTAGGTCAGTTATTACAATTTTTAGAGCCAACAATTTTTTTTTATGACTATGTTAGACGTAGCTGGGACCAAAACAATGTAAATAAGGGGTTTTGGTTAACGATACAAAATAAAAGTTAAAATTTGTGGGTGTGTGATTATTAATGGGCTGTGTATAAGAGAGATCACTAACAACAATGTCTTCATAATATTCCCATTCATTTGAAACTTTTCAACGACTTGAATGCTCGTCATTATTAAATAAACAATTGATGCCACCTAAAATGCCACCCATGATGCAAAGAGATATTCTCCTAAAAATAAACAAAAATAATTTATCTCAAAAGTGAAAAAAGTAATATAATTCAATGTTTCCAATTGCAATGCGTGATACAAAATCTGGCCCGAGTGCTGGCCGCTTCTACGTACCTGCTGGAGTCTCCTGGGTCAAATGTTAAACTGTGACCTCAATATCTAGTTTCTCGCGAACATGCGGAGCTCAATGTAGGGAGCGCCGTAAATTCGAAACGCATATAGCTCGAGCGCAGTTATTGATTTATTTATTTGGACTTGTAATTTATTTTTAACGTATGAAAATAATAATTTAAAAATTTAAAAATTAGTGACGACACATCTGTGGATAGAGCTTCATTTAAAAAAAGAAATCATTAATGTCAGTCCAGTGGAAGCCCCTGATGAAGCCGAAGAAGAAAAACGCCTTGTCTCTTAAATATATAGATAGTTAAACCTAGAATATAAAAACTAGAATGAAATCTGAAACATAATTTATACACCTTCATACTTTTGACACTTTCGTGTGCGGGAATTTAAATCAGAATAATGACGCAATTTCCTGATGTCTTGATTTATTTCTGTTTATTGTTTAACCGAATGGAAATCTCGGCTAAGTAGTATTAACTTCGATGTCAGTATTTTGTATTCCGAAAACTGAAAATGGCTTTTACCTTGAACAGATTCAATTTCCGGCACGTTACAAAAGCCCCTTTTCTAAAGACGACCTGAACGTGTGGGGTTATTCAGGACGGCATTTCAACTTATAGTAGACTAGATCCTGAGCCTTTCTGCTAGATACCCAGACTGCACAATCTTTAGCTACTGAGCGTCCAATTAGGTTGTCCACTTACGGCCAGATAAATTCTTTAAATTGTTTGAAATGTAGAGAATTGACGTCGTTGTGTAGATGTGAGAGATTCGTTGAAAAAACATGAAAGAATTAATAATTAATAACGTATGCAGCAATGCAGTTTGAGGTAAAATTATAACGACAAAATATGGTACGAAGCGGCATTTGAGTCCTCACATAATATAATAGCATCTTTACTGGCATATTATTTTTTCGAACTCCTCTATACATTTCCTTAAATATACAGTGTGTCCCAGGATAGATGTAACAAGAGGTGTAATGGACCAAAAATTTGGGAATTTTGGAATGGTATTTGGGGATTGAGTCCTGCTCGTTGTAAAACTAAAGTATACCAAAAATGACTTGATGTTCTACAGGGTGTTTTATAAGCAAAGTTGTAAAAATCACCATTAATAAAGTACCTTTATTTTTCAAAATATGAAAAAATTCCACTAAGAAAAGTTATTTAGAATACAATTTTATACCAAATTTCAGGAATATAAAATTATTTTGAATGAGCTGTGTATAAGAATATAAAATTATTTTTTTGAAACTTCCCATTTTTTTGCGAATTAAGAGTTGAATTCACATTTAAAGTTGTGAAGGAGCAAATGTTAATCATCTCAAAAACTAGGCTATTGGTAAATAAAAAATTGAATATACGAGATATAAGAAGGTATAATGTTAATTGAATTAATTGTAAAACAAGAAACAATTACTAACAGAAGATTAATGAGGTTTAAAAATTATAACAAGTAATAAATGTCAAAAATATAACAGATTCACAAACAAATTAATTATTGACCAATACAAAACAATGTTTACAATTTTTTTATTATTCGACGTAGCTGCCACCCACATCCACACACATTTCGATCCTTCGCCTAAAGTTTTTAGAACTGTTTCGAATATGATTTAACGGTATGGAGTTTACGGCATTTGTAATTCTCTGCTTCAATACTGCTACATCGTTAGGAAGTGGTTCAACGTAAACCAACTGCTTGAGGCGACCCCATAAAAAGAAATCCAATATTGATGGGGATCTCGTCGGCCACTTGATCGGTCCATTCCTGGCAATCCAATTTTCTCCAAAATTTAAATTCAACCACCGATTAACCATTTCTGTGGAGTGGCCAGGGCAACCATCATGTTGAAAATGAACTAAAAGCATATCTCTTAAAATATTTAAATGTTCTTCAGAAAATCTTTCAAGAAGCTGTAAATAAGTGTGTTGGTTTAACCTTCCCTCAATGAAATAAGGTCCAATAACTCCAACGTGATAAGAAATGGCACACCACACATTCACTTTTTTATAATATTGTCTTCTACAATGAATTCTAAAATTTGGATTTTCAGAAGCCCAAAACCGACAATTCTGAGATGAAACAACACCATTGGTTGTGAATGTGGATTCATCTGAGAAAATTATGAAATGATGAAAAAATCTCTCTTCCATGATTTTTTCTCCAATGGTCAAACAAAAATCCAACCTACGGCCGTCATCTCCCTCTTCAAGCGTATGTTTATAATTTGCTTTATATGCCCTAATTTTCTTTGCCTTGTAAATTCTTTGGAGTTCAGACTTGCTAATATTAATAAGAGCTGATCTCTCTCTTAGTGGCATCCTAGGATTTTCTATAACAGAGGCATGAGCTATAATAGCCCGAACATTGTCTTCATCATATGCTTTTATTTTTCTTTTCATACACTACCAGTAGCCAGAAACTTTTTAATTATTCTCATAGCCTAAGTACGTGACAAAGCAGTGTTTGGAAATTTCAAATTAAATTGGCTTACCACTTCTCTTAGCGAGTTTTCACCGCCAATTCCATAGCATTGCACAATATAAATTTTTTCACGCACTGTGAGTACCATTTTCACTTAATTTTTTATGCTTGGTTCGTTAATTTGAAACAGAAATTAAGGATAATATTGACTACGTTTGACAGATATGTCAATAATAAATGATAAATGTGTATCCACTGCTTTTCCCATAGCCTACTTTTAGCTTCTACATAACTTTAAATATTAATTCACAAAAAATAATTTCTATGCAGTTTTAATTGAATGGTTCAAAATAAAATACTAATTTATTGAAAAAATGGGAAGTTTCAAAAAAAATAATTTTATATTCCTGAAATTTGGGATAGAGGTATAAAATTGCATTCTAAATAACTTTTCTTAGTAGAATTTTTTCATATTTTGAAAAATAAAGGTACTTTATTAGTGGTGATTTTTACAACTTTGCTTATAAAACATCCTGTAGAACACCAAATCAAGTCATTTTTGGTATACCTTAGTTTTACAACAAGCAGGACTCAATTCCCAAATATCTTTCCAAAATTCCAAAATTTTTGGTCCGTTACACCTCTTGTTACATCTATCCTGGGACACACTGTATCAGGAATAAATATAAATATACAGGGTGGACCATTAATAATAGGCCATGGTTCAAAGGTAGATTCTTTGGACCAAAATATGAGGATATGACCAAACATGCTTTAGTAATTTGTTGCTGTGGAGAAAGATACAAGGTGTCAATTTTGTAATTTTTTTTCTTTCTTTTTGCAATATCTCAACTATCTCTTGACCGATCTTCTTCCTATTTCGCAAGGAAACATTTTTTAAGCTAAGAAACAATAATGTATGTATCATATCACATGGAGGGCGCCTCATGAGCTATACCTGATGATGAATACTTTTCTCCTTTTTTTACGAAACGTAGTGGCAATTTTGACTAGAAAATCTCAAGCAGAAGTCATTTCTACGTAAAAAAGGTGAACATTGATAGAACTTGACAATTTCAACGTTTTCGAGAAAATGCCGCATAGGTCTAGAATTCCTTGAAAATAAACTCAATTTGAAAAGGGCAAATTGTATTTATTGAAAAGTGTGCTTTGGTGACGTCTTAGTTTTGTCATTTACGTATAATTTCATTAGTTTGACATTTTGACAGAACATAGAAATGTTATGCATTCAAACCTAAATTTATTTTCAAATTTCCAAGTTCGACTTTTGTTTAACTACGTGTCGTCACCAGACCTCAACCCCGGTGATTTCTTTCATTGCGAAGTAATTAAGGCTAAAATTTAATCTCCAGCTTTAGAGTCAGTTTGTAAACAACTATAGTTGTATAGTTTCATTAAATATTGACCGGCAATTTACAGCATGCCAGTAAATTTTATTTTTAATTATTCTATCCTAATCTACACAAGTTGCTTTGCATAACTGATTATTTTTATTCAGTATGTAGAAAATTATATTGTCTAAAGATAGATTGTTGCCGAGTTCTCTAAATGTTCCTTTTTGTGATTTTATTACGTATACATTCTTTTCTAAAAATAATAAAAATCGGTGATATTTTTGTTAAACTTCTCTAAGCATTCTCACAATTTGTTATTATTATAACATGCTATATTCTCAACTCGTAGGCAAGTTGATTCAATATCTTATTTTTCCATACATAATTGTGACCTTTTTGTATATTCATCGTTTACCAACTTCCAGTAATTGGCAAAGAGCACTGAACCCCGAAAAAACATTTTCAAAGGAAAGAAATCACGTACCTCTTCTGTCATGTGGAAATATATAAGTGGGATTTCTTCCACGTGGCTCTTGCCGAACGCATAAGTCACCCGGTTAATTGTTACCAAAATAATATATTCAGTATTATGTCAAATTGCAAAATAGTTAAAATTATGGCGAAAAAATTAAAACACTCATTCATTAAATTTAATTTTTTTAAACAATTAAAATTAAGATTAAACATTCCACAACTCTTTTTTTTAATGTAAGAGTTGACAAAACATTTAAAATTGTTTCATCCAAGGACAACAAGCCTTACTGCTACTAAACACGAAAACAAATTTATCATGTACAGGGTGGACCAAAGTAGATGGGATTTTGGTTTTCTCTAAAATTATGGCAGATAGACAAAAACCATCTGATTCGTATTCAGTACGTCGAAATACACAGGGGTTGCCCAATGGAGTCTCAGAATCAGACCACTTTCACTGTGTGTCTGTGTAATATATTTGCAGACGCGGTTTTCTATAAAATGTCCTGAGCTCGATTTTCGAGAAACAACTGCGATCGTCTATCTTTTTCGACTACAGAGCTACAGAGCGTTTTTGGAAAAATTGGCATTTTTGGATGACCTCTATATCTCAATTACCATGTGTCAAATCGAGTAACACATACTTAAGACTTTTTGAGTAGAATCCGTTGCTGATAAGAAGAAAATTATGCATGTCTCAGTGTTCGAGATAGACGTATTTTTTTTAATGTAAATTATTTTATTATTCGATCACAACTTACAGTAGCTATCCAACGACATATCATATGTCATGTTGGTCTCTAGAAAAAAAAATAGGAAAAACCAAGCCACAATAAATGTTCCATTGACATCTATGCATATTTATCGCATTTCTGTTATTTATTGAGAAGGCCATGATAAAAAAAAAGAAAATCGAAATCATCGTAAATGTCAAAAACTAATTTGTGAGTTAATTGTGAGTGAGCATTGTTAAAAATAGTTTAATTTAGTAATGGTGAAAAATATGATATGATTAAGTGTTTTATAGAATGCGGAGAAGATTGAAATTTAGCTTCCGAGCTTTATTTTAATAGGTAAATAAATTATAGACAGCAAAACTTTGTGCCAAAAGTGTCGCCTAAACAATATTTTTAGATATCCAGAAAAGAGACAGCCAGACATAAAAATATTCAAAAGGCTACAACAAAATTTAAAAGAGTTTGGATCATTTGTAAAACCGAGCAAAAATATATAATACAGCAGGTAGAGAAGCTGTAGAAAATACTGTTTTAGGAACTGTAAGAGAAAATTCAAATATATCGTCTCGCGAAATACAGGAAAATTTATTAATCCCAAGATCAACTGCGTTGCGTTGCTTAAAAAAAAAATAAATACAAACTTATTTTGTATTATAAGAAGAGTTGTTGTTGATAGTATTCCATGGCCTCCTCACGAATATTTTAAATTTTTCGAAAATCAACCACTTTTTCTAGAGATAAATATGACATATGATAAATAGTTGGATAGCTAATTTAAGTTGTGATCGAATAATGAAATAATTTACAGGGTGTTCCATTTAAAAAACACAAGTTATGTCTATATATCGAAAACTGAAGCATGCATAATTTTCTTCTTATCAGCAACAGAATCTACTTAAAAAAGTGGCTATGAATGTGTTAACTCGATTTTCGATTCGACACTTAGTAATTGAGATATAGAGGTCATCCAAAAATGCTAATTTTCCAAAAACGCTCGCGGTTTCCGCCATTGTTTGTTTCTCGAAAATCGAGGTTTTCGTCATAGTTTTAGAGAAAACCTCAAATCCCATCTAATTTGGTCCGCCCTGTATACATTTATGTCAGAAAATGTTTATTTTTTGCCTAACAATTGTTTGACCATTGTTTGCACACAAGATTAAATGAACTCATATACAGCAAGGGTATAAAATTACTATTAAACTAGTCAAACTAAAAAATCTTGATAAGAATGATAACGTACATCGGACAAAAGTATGAAATTCTAGAAGACGGGTGGCAAAACGTAATAGAAATAAAGTAAGATAATGTTTATTTATAGAAAAAACATATATTAACAGAGTATAAAGTTTAACCAAATGTATACGATATACTCCTTGTCGGTTTATTGCATTTTCTATATATAGTACGTCGGATGGCAGGCTCTAGCGTTCACTAACCCAATACCGAGGTATAACCAAACAAAACCTATTTCATTTTATTCAGCAGGTTTTTTACATAGAAAATCACTTTTGACGACACTCTCCATTGGTCAAGACTGAAGTTACAAGAAAAAAACAAAAAAAAATGAAAATAACAAAATTCAAATTCAACTACGAATAACTTTCAAACGAAAAAAGATAGAATTATGTATTTTTTTTAATTTTATAGTATAAACGATTCTCTTTAATTTGATGTATAATTTATTACAAAAATAATAACTTTAACACTAGAAAATTGACGTTAATTTAGATGTTACACAAATTGTCAATTTTTTTAAAAGCTCTAGCTCGTTATAACTTGCTTATGTATTGAGCTATTCGAATGTTTTTTTCACCAAAAACTGCCAAATTTCATAGACTTCATTTTGTCTCGATTAATGCTGGGTCTAGCTCTGTAAATAAAAGAGGTACAGCCTTTTAAACACAACGAAGCGCACTTCGGCGACGGAGTCGCAAGGCCTCCCCTCTCGTTCCCGGTACATCCCGCGTTCGCCATAAACCGCGCAAGGCTATAATCAGCGGCCGTAACAAAAGCTTTACAATAATCTTCCTTTATTGTAAGATGATAAAATTAATAAATCAAATTGAATAATATGATATTAATTGTAATAATTCGCTATATATGGAGTCGTACAACGCGGGTGGTGCATTAATAAATGGAAATAATAGGTATCAGACAGAGATAACTGATTTTCAGATATATTATTGTTAAACTCATGCCAGCTAGTAAAGTTTCTACTTTGCTTCGTAAATTTTAATATTTTCCATAAAGTGTCAAAGGTAACCACATAATCAAAACAGTTATTTGGCATGCTTTCACTAACTCGTAGAGGATCTGAACGATTAGTTGGATTTTTGTACATCTATATTTTTGTTTTCCTGTAAACTGGAAGGGTTAAAATCAGTTAAAATTTATTGGATAGATATTCTTGTGTAAATAGGCCGATCTTTTTTTAAATAATACCATTCCAAGCAGTAATGGGGATGGGATTTTTACCATCTAGCCTGTCTTAGTTTTGATCAAACTTGTCGATGTCGATGAATGTAATTGTTTTCTTCAGAACTTACTGGAGGAACTCCAGGTGGAATAAAAATGTCGTAATTTTTACTAATACGTGACTAGCTAAATATGTTAAATATCCGTATTTCATCGTAGGAATAACCATAGCCAAAAGAATAAAGCATATCAATAAGTTTTTTTCTTCTGACGGCACGATACACATGTAATTATATGTAAAGGATTAAAAAAGTGGTCTACGCTGGTTGTTTTTTTTTTCATAATTATTAATATAAATTGCATTACTATAGCGTTTAAATCAAATTTGTCTGTGCCGACATATTTAGTATCCACGGCATAAATATTTATAACAAATCTGAAGCTTCTTGTTTACATTGATGATTATTCTGAATAGTAATCGTGTTTTTTTTACAGTTTTAAAATGTCCACCTATAGCTTCATTTAAGATACTGGCAGCACTTGTGTCTGACAACAAAAATTCGTTAGTCTTTTTAGCTTTATTATCACTTGAATGAACTGTTGTATTTCCTTTGTGTTCCCAAAACACTTTGTTTGTTTAAATGCTTTCTAGTCTCTTTCTTATATTTCCGCTGCTATAATACTTTAATTCTTCTTCCGTGATTTCTTCAAATATATCATTAAGGAGTGTTTTTAGAAATATTAAAGTTAAGAATTCTTTTTTGCAAAACAGCAAGTTCAACCTCCCTAAATAAAATGTTTAACGCTACCTTAAATTCATTTTTTCTTTCAATGGTTTAGTTTGTACACATTTAATTTTTTTTTGCTAATATATTTTGCATAACAAATTTTATGATAATTTCCGTCATCCGCAAATAAATCTGAATAAAAGTAAAACCTGCCTTTTATTTCTATATCACAATGCATCACTGCAGCTTTAATATATATTTTTTTCTAGTTTCCGCACCCGTTCCTGTACAAATTGCTTCTTAAAAATGTTTTTAATTTATTATTTTTTCTGGATTTTCCACAGATCAGACAATGCTATATTATTTTAATCTGATTTTTATCTTCATTATAACCACATGAAGGCTCACTTACATTTTTAATCACTTTACTAATATCAGAGGCAATATGTCTTGTCTCTACTAATATTATTCTTATTACAAAAAGATGTCCGACAAGAATAATGAAATCAGTACCGAAGAGTGTGCAAATAAGTGCCACCACTTTATTTTATAAGAATTTTTTCTTTCATTTGCACAATGTATAATAGACCTGATGCCAGTAACAGTTGGTTTTTTACCATTAGATTTTCTCTGCTTTTAGCAGTTTCGCAAAAGTAACATGCAGTTTTTTTCATTGATAATGTATCTACAATATACATAAACTGTAATAGCCTAAATGTAAATAAAATAATATATACTTATATTAATACTTATCCAGACAATAATGAGGGGAGCAGCCGATACGTTTCTTGATGGGCCGAGAGCGTAGCGGGGGCAAGAGAGGAAGCCTCGTGTCTTCGTCGTCGTAGTGTGCTTCGTTGTGTTTCAAGGGCTGTAGCGCTTTTAGTTAAAAAATTAGATCTGGCATGAATCGAGACAAAATGAAGCCTATTAAATTTGTCAGTTTTTGGTGAAAGAAAAAATTGAATAGCTCGTTATATAAGCGAGTTATGGCGAGTTAAGAATTTGAAAAATGTTGCTGATTTGTGTTTCCTTTTGAATTTTGCCAGTTTTTTTATGTAAATTTTTTATTTATTGCAATAAATTATACTTCAAACTAAACAGCAATGTTTAGTTGTCAAAACCAGACAAAAATGTTATTTTTATCTGTTTTAGTTCTAAAGTTATATTTGATTAAATATTAAATTTCTAAATTTCTTTTTTTTTTAGGTTTTTTTTTAAATCTTCGGTCTCGACCAATGGAGAGTGTCGTCAATTTTGATTTCCTATGTAAAATAACATGCTTTAATAAGTAGTGAAGGTCCCATCTGGTTATACTTCAGTATTGGGTAGGTCAAGAAAGAGAAGGCTTTTCCCGCTCTGCCCGACGGGCTAATAATTGTTGAATATTCTAGAGGGTATTTTAAAGTTAAATATACATGACACTTTGGTGGTTCCAAATCACCCATCATTAATGTACCTATCCATTGTCTTTCTTTCATACGACGTTTTGTTGACTTTGGCCAAATATTTCTTTGGTCATAATTTTTGAATCACCGTGTATAATAGGTTCACATTTGGTACACGTATTTCACTTATTTTACTTAACAAGATTCCATATAAACTAAGATCTAAGTTCAGGCTCGTCTTTATAAAAACCTGACAATTTCTAATATCTCCAAATCAACCCACTGTATAGCAAAATTTTGTAAATCTGTTTCGTTATTTGAAAATAGTACAGAGCAGCAATAAATAAAGTGAGGCAATATTAAAGAACCACAGTCAATTAATCTGGTTGGCGTTGATAAGTAAGGTGCCACCCGCCCTAAAAATCAATTTCTTTTGTCAATTTTTCTCGAAATATAGCCAATATAATTTCCAAATTACATTAAGTGCCGATATTTCAACCTGCTCGACCACCTATTCATTAATTTATATATTTAAATGTCATCCTTTAAATATATTATAACATAACTGCTATTTATAAACATCCATTTGAATTTCAGTTAATTTGCTTTCAGTTTGTTGTGTTTAAATGTGGTGGTAAATATTTTAAGTTCTTCGTTCAAAGTTGACATTAGTTCATTAAAATTACTAAGGGCTAGTATATTGGAAATCATTTGAAAAACATGAGTTTCGCATTTATCTAGGATCCCTGTTAAAACATTTATATATAATATAAATAAAAGTGACCCTGGTACACTTTCCTGAGGGACTCTAAAAATTTATTCATGTGTGATGTTGATTACTTTTGTACATTGACAACGAATGGAAAGGTAATTTTCAAGCCACTGCAACACAATTCCAAGAAATCCATATTTTTCTGGTTTAAGTAATAATATACCTCGATCTAGACTTTCGAATGCCATTTTAAACTTATATACCCTGCACAAACATCGACACATCCAAATGTAACACATAAACACATATTGGAAGAAAATTTTTTTGGAATTTTAAAATTTTGCATGTAAAAAATACAGCTTGGAAATTGTCATTATTAGAAACCACTGAAACTAACAAATCCTAAGACACTAATGTTATTTTTAATGGTATATTATAAATACATTTTCACCATCTTTGAATCATTTCTAAATTATTAGATTCACTTATAATACGTATTTTATATTAATCGCTATCTTTTTTAATTTTATAGATTTTTGTATCATGTTACAATTTTAAAAAACGTGCCTGCAATTGTCTGTTGAAGAAAATCATGTAAATATCCTCATATTTTATTATACCTCTCACTTCAATTTAGGGGATGTACCTACTTTTCTGATTTAATAAATAATATATAAAGCTGTGTGAACCGTGAATAATAAGCGCATATTAAAAAATTCCAAACGTGCCTGGAAATTGAAATGAAATGGGAAAATTTCTGAAAACGAATTTTCCTTTAGAGCCAGCTTAAACAAGGCTGTGATAGAAAATTTCAGCTTGCAGTGTTGCTCATTATTATATTTATTTGATTTAATCAACTTGACTATGACTTCTGACAAAAGAATTTTATATGTAGAATGGCATGGCCGACTATTACGAAACGAACGATAATTCTGTCACTTTGAATAAGCCTACTATGATTGAATAGATATTTTGTTAATTTATAGCCGATTACGTATTAGGGTTACATTTTTTTACCCTCCCCCCCCTCAACAACCACTCTCCCGAACCATTACCGCCATCATCATACTGTGACACGCTTGAAAATGGTATAACGAAGACTTTTCTTATATATTTTTTACCACAGCATAAAGGTTTATGTTATGGGAGGAGAAGGTGCTTGTCATTGGGGGTTGCGGGTGTTGGGGTATTGTATAGTTGTAGGGGAGCTTAGGGTGCAGTTTATTTAAAGGAACTCTGATTTTCAAGTTCAAAAACATCTAAACATGTGTGTTAATGTAAACTAGTTCTATAATAATTTAATGGGGTTACATAGAGGGGGATGGGTTGGGGGAAGTTTTGTTTAGGGTGAAATAGATTAGAAATTGAATATATATGATAAAAAAAATTTTCAAAATTTTTTGACTAAAAATAAAAAGGGCCGAAAACCTTTTAATTACAGAATTATTTATTTCACGTGACTTTCATTTAATATCGTTCTAAAATCCATATTTTTGTACATTTAACACTGTATTTAAATAACCACAAAAATGTAACAAAAAAGTGAAAGACATTTTGCTTATTTTCTTTGTATTCTTTTCGAATATCGTATAGAAATTTCGAAAAAATATGTTTATTAGAGGTAAAGAAGAAACATAAATTTTAGTGACTCCGGACCTGGATTTTTTTTCATGTCTTACTTGTACTTCTGAAGGATCATTACTGTATTAGCTGTAACAAATAAGAATCCATTATTCACTTTCCTGTCAAAATAATGACAAGAAGTAGTTTTTGCCAAAAATTATAAAACATCCTGTAACTTCGTAGTGAAGGCCCAGTGAGACATTTCTATGGGAGGTTCTGATTACCACTAATGTTCTCTACCTCCTGTTAAGCTATATCCCTCTCATGATGCAACACCTTGTATAGAACTGTGAAAAGTTGATGAGTAATAGGAAAAAGTAGTTTTTTCAAAAATTATAAAACACTTCGTAGAGACATTTCTATGGGAGGTTCTGATTACCACTGATGGTCTCTACCTTCTATTAAGCTATGTCCCTCTCATGATGCAACACCTTGTATATCTACAGTGAAATATAAATATAAAAAAAAATAAACACAAAAAGTAAGAATGAATCGGAACACATATGAGTGAAGATGATAACAGGTTAACATATAGGTTTTTAAGTATTTCCGCAAAAGCTAATTATTTCTATAAACACACCACCATCAACACATCACATACAGTAGACTATCCAAATAATAGGCACAATTTCCAAGTCTGAGATAAAAATATACAGACAAACTGATATCACTTTTATTTCAAACCCAAGGTCTCATTTATCTCGTTAATATATTACTCTAATAAGTTAAATTCCATACTAATATTTTTAACCTCCCCACAATAAAATTGTGGGAGGTTACTACAATTAGTCCAAAATCGAATCAACATCAAATCTTTATGTTTTGAGGTCCCAGGAATCCAAAAGTGATTTTTGAAAAATGTCTGTGTGTATGTATGTTAACACGATAGCAGCGAAACTACTAAAGGCGGTGGATGAAGTAAAAACATATTTTGAAGTTTTTGATTCTTGTACACACTAAATCACATTTTTTTCATTCCCTTTAATAATGGGATGGGGGTGGTTAATGCCAAAAAATTTATTGGGACCTTAGCTTCTCTTGTATATACTAAATGCCAATTTTATGGACTCTTACCTGCTTGATTTACCCCCCAACCCTTTGACGGAATAAGACGAAAATATAATCTAGTTCTAGATCCCGTTAAAGTACATACGTGCACCAAATGTCAAGTCAATATCTTAAACGGTTCCAGAGTAATCGTGCACACAAAAAAGTTACAGACAGACCGACGCTACAGATAGACAGAAATTTTTGTTCGCTCAAACTTAAAATCTCGACGTTTCACGACATTCATGACATTCTAAGCCTATTGAACAATAAAAATTTTCAATTTTTTTTTTGTTGTTACTATACTTCCACTGGATGTGGAAGTAAAATTAATTTAAATTGCAATTTCTTTTAATTCTTTATAACCTTTACAATCTTGAATTACAGAGACATAATACGACAGTCTACTGACAATTCACAAATGACTTTTTAAAAAGTATGCAGACGCTTAAATGAAATTTATAATAAGTTGGGTATAATAACATAATTATATTAGCTAAAATAATTTCCGGAAAATAAGCAGATGCTCTTGCCAAATTGGATATTCTGTGTTACAATTCAACACTAAATCAACTGGGGACTTCACGCAAACTTAATTATATATTTTTGGTGGGTAGATAACTCCGAATGGAATGGGGATATTTTACTGCATTGAATGTTGATTTTTTCTATATACAGAGTGACCCATTCAAAAGTGGATCACCCCTTTAAAAATCTCATTTATTGGTCAATTTAACTTTTCTTTTTAATGATAGATTCTCAATAACTCTATTTTGGTAACTAATTTCATAATGAAACTTTAATTTTCAAGGCCTAGTATGATATTTTTTCAATTGAAGAAATTCAAAAAGGAAGTTAGTGGTTTAGTTTTGTATCCGCTGCCTAAGGAATAACTACCGCCACATCCAGATTTTCTATTCAAATCTCTTTCTATAAAAGTCCACCACTGCCACCCCCATCCGCTTATTAAATTAAACAGAATTTTGAAGTTTTTGGCTTCTCGCACAAATACTAAATCTCAGTTTTATTCCCTTTTACCCCCCAAATCCTTCAACAGAATAAGAATAAAATACGATCAAGTTCTAGATCTCGCTATGATACATAGGTGTACCGAATTTCAACTCAGTAGCATAAACCTATCCAGAGTAATCCTGTGTACAAGAAAAGTTACAGACAGACAGAAATTTTGTTTTGCGCGACGTTCCATGATGTTCTAAGTTTATTTAAACAAACAAAAAATAAGTGTTTTACCGTTACTATACTTCCGCTCCATTACGTGGATGTAGGTGCACTCAAAGAAAATGATAGGTAAATTCAACCAAAAAGAGCATATGAAATCGCGCCTATCTAGTTTCATAGTTAAATCAATCAGAAAAGAATATAGTCATACAACTTTATTTGTTTTCGTAAACAAAAAATAGTTTAATAATCATCTTCTTGTAACACATTAAATAGTACAATGACATTTTTTTATGTTCACTAACATTGCAATCATGTTATTAATTTTCTATAAATTCATAAGAGTATAAGATAATGCATGATTGATTATTGCCAGTGATTTGTATGTGGCGTCATCTGGCAATCATTTCTGTAATAGACTACGTGGTAAGCAAGCAAACTTTATGGTAATTCTTTTAGAACTTCTAGAAGACGACAATAATATTGGTTTGTCTACCAAGTACAATAATACAGCGAACTAATACTGGGTTAGAATTACAATTCGATAATAGTTAAAAATAAAATATACTATTATCTAGTTTAATTTGACAGAATTCAACAAAATAATAGTCAGACGAAAAAAATAATAGTCTTATTCATCTATTTTTTAAGTTAATGTTTGTTTTGTTGTACGACAACTTTTTATTAATTAAAATAACAATCACCTCTTGTTTAAAAATGCCATCAATATAATTTAGTTTAACAAAATTAACGATATTGTTAGTTAACCATTTTTTTTTGTTAAATTTACCTATACTTTTCGCTTTCAATTACGGTGTTGTGGGAATTTGTCCAGTGACATCATAGGACTAATGTTTCATATTTTATTAAACTTAAAACAGTCGTGAAAAATTTAGTGATCTTAGATTTACAATCACTTTCGACTAAGAAAATAAGAAAAAAATATGAGAATCATTATGAGAACGAAAAACATGCTTTTGATCAGAGAACGACCAGAACAAAAAAAAATGTTTCGAAAGTGACTGTTTGTAGAGCCTGGACATTTACGTGCTATGGGCCTAGAACTAAATGCTTGTTAGCCTATAGGGATTCAATAGTTCCCACTTTTTCTTATATCTTCAGAGTATACAAGACATCGATTCAGATCACCCCTACCACTCCAAACTAAGCCCCCTTCCCCTGTAAGAAAATGAAAACTTTCAGGATAACAGCTGTTGCATTTTATAAGTCTATACTATACAGGTACAGTTTTTACAGGTCTGTATCTTTATAGATGCCGCTTTTTTACAAATCTAATAACACAAATCTGTAGAAAAGCTGTATATGTAAATGTACAGATCTGTAAAAAGCTGCACCGATAGGAGCAAAAGTTTTGAATTTCCCGCCAGGGAAAGAGACGTGGATTAGATTGAAGTGGTATGGGTGGTTTGTGTGGGTAACCACAGACCAAGACCAGAAATTTCCAATAGTTAAGGGAGATATTACTCTCAATGAAAATTCATATTAAGCAGAAACATATTTATCTATCAAATTTGTTAAATGAATAAAATGGAAAACAAAACCATTTCTTTAAAAGTTATAATTAGTTTTGAAAATGTCAGCAGATATAGGAACATGTTTCACAAGTGGATCTTATGCTTTATTTTCAACAGCTTTTTATTTTACACTGTAACGGTCGACTTTTTAAGTATTCGTAAATTTCTATTAACATCCGCAAAATTACGTTATTTTATATCTTCATTACCAAAATTACCTAATTTGTTATTTTTATTAAAGATATTTAACGCCGGCCTAGTCTGACGGTTTGTTGTTTACGATTTGGCATTCTTAACAATCCAGAATGGCAAAAAATGAGCGGGTATCATTTTGCTGCAGTTCCGTAAGTACAGAAACATTTACATTTCTCCCTTGGGGGTACCAGCAACTAATAATAGTCCCTGGCTAAGTTCTGGTAACTTTGTTTTACATTCTGGCAAAAGACGCCTATACAGTGCTTCTATCTTCCTCAGTTTTGTGCGGTATTTCGTGATTTGATTCGACAAAGTACAAAGTTTTTTGAGTGTTTGTACCTTCTCTTAGAGATTTCTGAAGAAATTTCTTGTTTAATACCTGTAAATAATTTTCTGTGCAAAGCACATTATATTTTTTGTATGTATCTCGTAGCTTAAACTGCTACTCTGTATTTAATTTCCTATGTTTTTACCTTTATTTACGTTTACAGATTTGTTTATGATATGAAATATCAAAATTTGTTTATTAGTAAAATACCATTTAATCTTTTCATTTAGTAATACTAAGTTGGCCAACTAATAACTTATTTATCTATGTTTTTTGAGTATATACAGTAGTTCTTTATGTATTGTGCTGCCGATAATTATTTGGTTACCTTTGTGAATTATTGTATTTATCTTTGTATGTCGAATATTTTTATCGTTAGCACATTTTATTTGTCCACACCCTGTATATCTCAATGCTCTACCGGTTTGTTTATCTTTGTAATAGATTTTGTTATTGTTAAATAGTTATATTTTTTTGAGTTTATTTACGAATTTTACCTATAAAAAGAGTGTTAAATTTGTTGTCCCTTTTTGGTGGCTTTAATAAAGATACTTCCCTTGCAGAAAATAACGTGTTATAATAAAAAACCTGTACCATAGAAAACCCAAATCAATAAGTGTTTTTGTAAAAGGACAAATATTACATGATTAATTTAACATAATATTAAAGGTAATTTCTGAGGATTTAGTACAAAGCATACCTAAAATCGAGAATAAAAAACCGTCAACAACGAAGAGAGCCCTGTCTTTTTTGAATAAAATGTTATAGACCCATAATTTATAACTGTCCGAGAACAAAATTAAATCATATATCATAAATTCAATATAGGGACGAGATTTTAATAATACGGTAGAAAAAAATAAAGACATAAAATAAGAAAAAATGCGGTGCATTGTTGGTTTAATAATTGTCACAAATGGGGGTAATGTAGAAAACGAAGACGAATTACATAAAAAGCGTAGGGATGTAAGAATTTGATGGCGCGAGAGACAAAGACTGATTGTTTGTGTTCGGAAAGAGGAAAAGAAACAAATTGACTGGTAGTAGGTGAGCACCATTCATTTACTAACTGGAAATAAAGAACACTCAATGTGTACCGATATAATGAAGCAATGTGCTTTTTAACCAGCGACAAGCTGATCATCGAAGTTTTTTCTATTTTGTTGTCGCAAATTAAATCGATGGGGATAGTCTTAGTTTATCCTTGCATTACAGAGACCCGATCGATGCTTTAAATTAGTTTTAAATTTCGTTTTTAATCCTTTTAAACAACGGGATGTTGCACTTAAATACTATCATCCCTGCCATTATTTTAAAATTGAAACCCGATTCTGTACATAAATTTCTTCTAGAATGAGGTCATGTTAGCGTGCTACTAATTGTAAACAAAACATTATGTCATGGAGAGGGAAACCTATTAGACAACGAATTAAGGAAATAAGATCGGTTACTTTGTGCTGGGAGCAAACAATGGCGAGCTTTTCAAGAATATGTGTGTAAGAGCGTTATCTTCTCTACGTACAAAAAACATAATTTCAAAAAATCTGATACTGTAAATTAATCAATATCAATATGGTTTTAGATATCTTCTTTACTAGGTAATGTTAATAAAATTTATACAGTTTGATGATGTAAATCATGAAGCTCTTCTAAAAAAAAAAAGTTAAAAGAAGATAAGAGGAAATTGCAGACTTGCTAAGAAATTATCTATATTGATGAAATTTTGCAGAAAACTCAGATGGGTGTTCCACAAGGATGTGTTCTAGGCCCGCTGGTATATTTGCTGTAATATAATTATCTAGACAAATTAATTTATATATATTAGTATAGTGTTACTAAACATTAGCAATTATCAATTCTGTTTTCATAATTTCTAAGTGGAAAGTATTTAAATCACCGTCTAATATCGGGGAGAAGGGGCAAATCTTTGAAAACCCTCATATTGGACTTGACGTCATGTAACAGAAAACAGTGACAACACTGACAACAGTGTATCTCTGCGAGTGCAATGGTTCGAACATATAATGGAGCGAAATTGACTAGGAATGTGTCGTTTATTTTTTTGCGTAGAACCATAGGAGACCTTTTAGATCTTATAGAGTAGGTTATCTGGGATTTGTAATGGACAATTACGATATTTTTCTGTGGTGCGGGACTTTTTTGTTTCCAGAAAACTTCAGAAATTGACTGTTTATAAGATTCGTGTTCGCTTAAATTTACATCGCTATATTTTGAAATCTAATTGAACTATCGATCTGATTTAAAAAAAAAGACTTCTTCTGTTTTTTGGCTTCAATCGTCTCTCTGCATGTGTATGAAGATTTTCAAAAATAAAAAGTTTGTCGCTTAGTCAAAATATGAGTACATTTTTTGCGAAGTAATAGTCGAGAAATAAGTTCATTGTTGTTTAAAGAAAATAAAAAACACTTATCGATAGAAACAAAAAGACCATTGGAAGCGCTTATTTGTGTACTTGAATTAAAAAAAAAACAGATCGATAGCTCAATTAGATTTGAAGATATGGCAATGTGATTGTGAAAAAAACACGATTTTTATAATCAATAAGTTTCTCAAGTTTTTTCGAAATAAAAAATATCTGTACCACAAAAAAATACTGTAAAGCTATTTCTTATGTTTCTTATGTATAATTGTTCACTTTATAAAAACTACAAGGTCTGGTCTGGTTCTACGCTGATTTTTTTTTCTCGAGAAGGGACAGATTTTTATGGTCTATTTTGCTGCACTATCAAGGGCAACGTCCGTGAATGGAGCTAATTTAAAATTTACGCTAGCGCTGGTACAGTTGTCTGTTACATGACGTCACGAGTTGCTTGCGCGTCTAACGGATTTATTCAAACTTTATTGTTGAATAAAGTCTGTAAAAGAAAAAATTAAAAAAAATCCTTTACACACTGTGCTTTGTATTCAGTAAAGATTCTAAAAATGTTAAAATTATATTTTGTGCAACAAGCCTATTGCATATACATTTTTACTTCCTTCGTTTATCGAAGACGATATTTTTCACTCACTCACAGTGAAAATATCACTCTTTCGGATATTCACGTTTCAAAATATGTAGATTACGAAAATTCTTTCAATTTCGTCAGTCTGTCGGTCTGTCTATCTGTCTGTTTGATGGAGAAGAATATTATTTAATAGATGGTGAACACCCTAAAAAATTTTTAATGAAAAAAATGTGGCGGAGGATAATTGAAAAATGTATACGATTGTCGCCGAGAAAATTATTAGATAAAAAAACTATGATGGAGACAGTGGGAGGAGCGACAGTAATATTTCACAAGTAGTTAATATAACTGTTAAGGAAGAAATCTGGGAGGAATATTTTAATAAGAAAAATTATATGAAGATGATTATGAGTTTTGATTAAATTTCACATAAACAAAGACACTTGATAATATTGACGAGTATTCCGTCAATCAAGCTAACATCGTCGGGAGATGATTAAATTAAAAAATATGACAATTATTCTCAGAAAATTAACTTATTTACAAAATACTTCAAAAAACATCGCAGAGAGTATTCGACAATTATTTAAAAACTTCATTAAACCGACGAAGCATACAACATTTACGTTTGGTTTTGTTTTATAATTTCTATAAAAATATAGTTCTTTTAAGTATAAAATAATATGTAGTCTTTAATATTCCCTAGAATAATGGTATCATAAGTATGTACATGCCATTAATAGAAGGTTACCGTAGTTGAGTTACTTAAATAGTTTATATAGAAACATCACGCCAAAAGTTCATTAATGCAAGAGCTTTTAAATTTTATCTTTTAATTTTCATGTAAAGAATCCATTTATATAAAAGTTTTATAAAATATATAACTGTTACGGCAGAAAATAAGTGATGCATTACTATCCATAAGGAAATTCTCGTTTCTTTTGGCCGTCAATATGGAATTGTCGTAAAATATTTACGACATAAATGATGACGTCCATATACCGCATTTTATTATATTAATAATATATATCTATATACATAGAGGTTATTTTGACTTCATAAAATTTTACGCGTGGAATAAAATATTATTATCACTTTATATTGATAAATTCATTATCAGTATATGGAAAATTCATATATTTTTATGCCATGTGTAGAGAGAAACACTAGATTTTTAATTTTAGGTTCTTTTTAATAATCATAATAATAATAATAACCTTTATTTCCCAATCACAAGTACAATTAATTAATAACCATACAAGTAACTCAGAAGTGCGTCAAAATTCTGAGCTAATATGCATATAAGTATAATACAATTCAAAATATAGAATAAAATATATGTAAAATTGAATCAGGGATAACGTACAAAATAACAAACTACAAAAATATATAAATAGTCAGACTGAGTGAAATTCATGAAAACCATACAAGCACTTTTCAATTAGTAAATTTTTTATCCTCATTTCAAAAGTAAATAGACTTTTACAATTTTGCAGATTAATGGGCAAATGATTATAAACTTTTCATCCGTTGTAAAACACACGTTTTTGATATATTGCTTTGTATGCTGATGAGGAATTAGCTGATCTTTAAATCTTGTTTGATAATTATGGTGTGTTTGGTTTGTAAGAAAAGTTGGTATTTGTTTTTAAAAACATAGCAAACTATTTCATAAATATATATATACTAGGCAAAGTTAGTATTTTAAGGCTTTAAAGGATTCTCTGCACGATCCTCGGGGATGTAAACTCTCCATAATCCTAATAACACGCTTTTACAGAATAAATAAATGCCCGACGAACATAGGGTAGTACTCAATCCCCACAGCATAATTCCATACCGTAGATGGGAATGTATGTTAGAGTAATAAAATGTCAATAAAGTATCTTTACCCTTTCCGCAGTGATTTTTTAAGTTGCGCAACCTTTACCCAGTTTCACACACAAACTATCTATGTGAGCAGCCCACGTCAAATTTCGGTCGAACATGATACCTAAAATTTTAGCTGTTATTAAAAATTCGCTGTTAGCGTTTTGCTCTATGTTGTACCTAAATGATACAGATCTTTGCAAGTGCAAGTTGGCTTTTCTCTGACCAAATTATAACGTCTTTGTTTTGTAAAGATCGTTCGATATATTTTTTACTACGTCAGGACTTTTCTGAACAACTAAGAAGTTAGTATCATCAGCGTAACAGGTAATGCAAACGTTGTATTTGCTTTGAATGTATAACGCAAGATCGTTGGTAGAGACAATGTAAATATATGGCCCCAGTATGGAGCTCTGTGGTACACCGGCATTTATTAGATGTTTATTGCTCTTTGTTCCATTCACATAGACTACTTGCGCACGAGTTTTAATATAGATGGATAAAAAATCTAAAGCAGACCATATCTAAAAAACTTGGCAATAAGTAAGTCATAATCTACACAGTCAAAGGCTCGTGAATAATCTATAAAAAGACCAAAAGCATATAATCCTTTATCTAAGGCGTCTACTACGGAGCTGTAAAGGTGTAAAGACTTTAAAACGGAGTATTTCGTCAAGTATGTATGTTTTTTCCTTTTTTTTTTTCACAACGACTTTGCGCGTTCTAGATGACTTCCCTTTGCTGTATGGTATGTCTTATAGCATTAGCTCATCTGTTCCTTTGCCTGTTAGGCATTCGGTCTCACCAAACCTCTTCTCCATCAGGTCCTTGACGGCAAGGAGCCTAATGTTTTGAGGAGCGTCCTCTTCGCTTACCATTTGGTTTCCCGGAAACTATAACCGTTCTTTATCTTCTTTTTTACTAATTCGACGAAAGATTATGCGAGAGAATGTGATACCGAAGAGTCGTTTTGGAGAATAGAGTTTGCGTAAATACAATTTGCTCGCATTTGTAACGATCCACGTCTCTGAAACGTAAAAGAATAATAATTTTTGTATTTTTCATTAGTCTACTCTAAAACCGTACTCAGAGCTTGCTGTATGAAGATTATTGAGCAGATGTATGAGCTTATCCTCATTCGTTACAACTTAAGTGGTGTCATATGCAAATTTCAAGACCAAAATCTTTCCGTGTGTAGATTTTAGAGAGGGGATTATCAGAATTTAATACAAATTACCATCTTTTCAGGGATACAGGATGTTAAAAGTCGCTAAACCGAACTATTCCATGTCATATTTTCCCGAGTTAATATATGATGTTAAGGATTTCAAATACATTTTCCAGAACCGAGGAATTTTAAGAGCCTCTAATTTTTTTAATGGAATGTCACTGAGCATCCCATTTTACCTAGAAAAAATTGCATATCAATTGTAAATCGGGAAGTACACAACCGGAAAAATTACAAAAATACTAATATGCCATTATGCCATATGTTACAAATATCAAATATAGAGATAGTAGGTAATTTCATATTAAATCAAAAAGTGTGTAAGTTGTGATTCGCATAATACCTAAATAATTGTGTAGATAATAAACACATGCCTACTTGCTCGTTATACTGTTCTCTAGATTTTTTACGATAGCTATCGTTTTTACAGAAACATGCCACACCTTACTGTTAACCCATTACCAAAATTAATGAGCATGTGGTATATTATTAATATCATTGTCCAATATTACTCTAATAATCATCTCCCACCAAAAAATAAGTAGTATTTTTTTTAAACTAGAAAGTACAAAATATTCACCTCAGTTACACTGGGATGATGATGAAATGATGTACACCAAATAGTAACTAATTAAAGCTTACTTTGAAAATGTCTCTATAGGAACTGTCAATTAATTCATTTGCAAAAGTTATAGCCTTAGAAAACTATTTCACTGGTGCATTTAAAATAATGAGAGTCGTTAAATATGCATAAAATGGCAAATTATTAATAAATTTAAAAGCAATTAGACCTTCATAAACGGTTCATAACTTAAAAAACTTTGTCAAAGCATCAAAATGAGTGTAGTGAAAGTTAATATTCCAAAAGCGTGTAGTTTTTAAGTTTTTGAATACATTAAAAAGGTCAACGTTCGACGGGCTCAAAGGAGCTTTTCATTTAATTATTCTCTTAAAGCACGCGAGAATAAGTGGAAATCATTACGCAATATTTGTCTTAAGTTTCAGTGCATTAATTGTAAGTGTTTTTCTTCCATCTAAAAATATTTTTTAGATTTGTATTAATTAGTATTATTATTGTTATTAATCGATTTTTTAATTGCCTTCGTAATTGATAAAACCTCTGATATACATAAAATACGAATTAAAGTACGATTGCGTGGTTGACAGTAGGTGAGACTTTACTCTCACCCTGAAGTCCGGATTCGATTCCCTACCATGGCACCGGATTTTTTTCGGAAAACGAAATTAATTATCATATTCGAATTCTGTCTCTTCTTGTCTCGAAATGTGTAGCCTATTACGGAACAATGTCAGGCCCTCAGGGATAAAGCGAGTTTTTGATCCGCTGAACCCGAATCCGTAGTCAGAATTTTCAGATTGGCTCGTTTTTCATCCCTAACCCCAAAAACACCCCTAAATAAAAAAATTTTAAGTATCCTTAATCCTTATATATTTGACCAGCTGAAGCCGAATTCGAAGTCAGATTGGCTCAGTATTCGTCTCTAACCTAAAAATTCTAACTACTCATTTGAGTGTGAAAGGGGAAAAGCCGGCTTTTTGGGGGTGTTTTTTGAGGTTAGACACGAAAACTCTGACGATTCTGATTCAGCAGGTCCAAATACATAAAGATATACTAGTCTGATTCGCCGGACAGATCAATTTTTTTTACGCTAAGGGTGTTTTTTGGGATTAGGGATGAAAAATGAGTCAATCTGAAAATTCTGCCTTCGGATTCAGATTCAGCGTGTAATGTTAGTTTTAAATATTTTTCATCGTTTATGTCAAGTTTTTGATGAAACATTCGCCAGTCATCATCAATAAATGATTTCGAGTCGAAAGTGTAAACTCGAGTGTAAACTACTGGACAACCATCCATTTCTTCAAAAAATGTAAATTTCTACAATATAATGTCTCCTAGTAAAAATCATACTTAGGCGATTAGATATATTATTTTGAAATTTGTATTAATATAAATAAAGATAAGAAATAACATTTCACAAGATTTCTATTCAATTACAAATATTAAAACTGAGAAAATATCTTCTTGAATTTAAACGATTCTGATTAGTCCACTCAATCCGGAGTTAAAAAAATGGTTAAACGTACATTTTGCGATTTTTTTTTATTATATGGGGGATCCAACATAAGTTTAAATTTGAGTTTTCTGGGTCAAGTGCATTCACTTGGCGGCCATTTCGAAAATAAGGGTGTAAATGATTTTCTTAATATATCTTGAGAACTATAACTACCACAAAAATTGTAGACTTCTTTTTTGTAGATAATAATAATGTCTACAACTTTTATTAACAACTTTTTGTTGTAATTTCAACAATTAAGAAGTTATAAGCAAAAATTAATAAAAATTTAGGGGATAAAAAACTATTACTGTTAATAAATTTTTTCTATTAATTTTATGAAAAAAATGCATCAGGGCTTTTTTATAGAGCATTACAGGATGGTCACTCAAAAAAAAAATAACTGATTAAGAAACAAGAATTATACTTGGAATGTAGTTGTCGCTATTGCCATCAAGAAAACCTGATATACTTTTTGTTAAAAATATATATACAGAGTATAGTCTATGTAATGAAACAAATAAGACGACTTTTTTTAAATATTTCGTGCAAAGACGAGATTGCCTTCCCCCCCGTTTTCGATGGTGCTGAACATGATGCAAGTGGTGGGAGAAGTTTTTGACCGCCTCAACCCCCTGAACGACCAAAAACCACCCTTTTTATGAATCTCTTTTTGTTCTCATATATAAACGGATCTGGGGAGGGATTTATCGATGGATTATACTTGAAATAATATGCAAGCGAATTATAGAGTAAATGGAATCTAGACAGCAGGCCTAGGGGTTGATTAAATCCTCCCGAGAGGAGGAAAATCCTTTTTTTTAATGATTCGGTTTAAACGCGTATCCCCAGTTTTCGGGGTCGCTGATGACAGGACAAATATTCATTTTTAGCTCCAACCTCTCTCATCCCTCAAACGGGCAGAAACCACCCCTCACTCACCAGAAAGCATGCTATCCAGGATTTACAGGTTTTTCGACACAGATCATTATTCCTGTGCATATGCTTTCATTTTTTACGGAAGAGAAGGTGATAGCGACCTCGGGGGTTGCTTCGACCCTTCCAAGGAGTATATAATTCATTAATTGATTACACTTTGGATCGTCAATACGCCCTACCCCGTTTTTGCAGGGGCTGTTCACGACAAAAATATTCACCTTCATCTCTGACTCTCTTCAACCCCCTATAATGATAAAGATGTATGTACAGAAGAGAGAGCAGGTGACGATGACGATAATGATGATGATTGTTATTTTAATTTAATCCCTGAAATTTGTTTAAGCGATTCCGATTCAGATTCGCTCACTGAAACGGCGGATGAAGAAGAAGAAGTGATCGCGTGCGATGTGCATTTTGAGGAATGAGGTTTGTCATGCTATTTGTAAAAGACCTAGGTTTTTTTAATTAATTGTAAGCTAATAATTTATTTTGTCATAAAAATATTTTCATGTAATTCTTTGAATAAACAACATTGCCATTGACGACAAAATTTATTATTCATTACTCCCCGATGAAGAAATCATTATACTCTACTCAGCAACCTACACAACCATCGCCCCAGCGATAACTACTGGATGAGGGTTTCGTCCATTATAAGGGTTGAGGAGGGTCGGAGATGAAGGTGAATATTTTTACCGCGATCAGCGCCTGCGAAAACGGGGAAGAGCGTATTGACAATCCAAAGTGTAATTAATGAATTTTACACCCCTTGTAAAGGTTGAACCGACCACCTTCTCTTCCGTGAAAAATGAAGGAATATGCACAGGAATAGCCATCATATGTCGAAAAACATCTAAATCCTGGATAGCATGCCTTTTGGTGAGCGAGGGGTGGTTTCTGCCCGTTTGAGGGATGAGGAGAGGTTGGAAATAAAAATGAATATTTTTCCCGTGATCAGTGACCCCGAAAACGGGGGGATACGCGTTTGAACAAAATCATTTAAAAAAAATTATTTTCCTTCCTCGGGCGGGTTTAATCAACCCCCTAGGCCTGCTGTCTGGATTCTACTTACTATATAACCCCCTTCCATGTTATTTCAAGTATAATCCGTCGATAAATCACTCCCCAGACCCGTTTATATATGAAAACATAAAGAGATCCATAACAGGGTTGGTTTTTGGGCGTTTCAGGGGGTTGCGGAAGTCAAAAACTTCTCTCACCGCTAGCATCGTTTTCAGCACCCTCGAAAACGGGGGAGGAGGTAATCTCGTCTTTGCATGAGATATTTACACTATTTCTGCCTTCATTACATAGACTAGTAGTCATCCTACAGAAAAGGTAATTAATAAATAAAAGATGCTAAATAGGGAGAAAAGTTTTATGTAAATACATAATTTATTAAAAATGTTTGAAATCAGCAAAACTAGACTGAAAAATTATTTTCCCGAAATATAAGTTTTATATTATTATTCTCTCTCTCTCTCTCTCCCTCTCTCTTTGCCGTTTTTAAACAAAATTCTATATACAACTTTGGTATTTCTTAGCTTTAATTTCTATTATAAAAACCGCTGCCCAAGGAATCACTACTTCCACATCCAGATTTTCTATCCAAGTCACTCACAACGAAAAAATTTTGTATGTGGAAATAATTGTTTATGGAACTTTAATAACATAATATTTGAAGACCTAAGTGGATAAAGGTGTTATGTCGCATTTAAAAAAAAAATTACTTTATGCAATTTTTGAACACCCCTGATATAGATTTAACACCCAATAAACGGTGAATTTTAAATTTGTAATATTTTATAGAAACTTTTTAATTATGAAGGCGCCATGTCATACATACAACCAGTAATTTTAGTGGATGTATACAGTTTTGGACAGAAAAATCTAGTTTCATAAGAGCTTGATAGTTTTCTTTAATATTAGTGTAAACAAAAGAACATAACCCAAAATTATCTATTTTATGAGGTATTATTCATTTGAATCGAAGACAAAATAAATAAGTTCCAACTAAAAACCGTTTTGTTTAATTTACTCAAAACTTTAAAAGTGTGGCATAACACCTTTATCCACTTCATTTGAAATCCTCTACCCCAAAAACCCATAAAACAATACCCCACATCGGTAGTGGGGTGGGGGTGGTGATAGGGGGTGGCTGAAGTAAAAAAATATTTTGAGGTTTCTGGTTCTTGTACACACACTAAATCACAATTTTTTTCATCCCCTTTAATAATGGAGTGGGGGTGGTAATGGGGGTGGCTAATGCCAAAATTTTTTTGAGACCTTAGCTTCTCTTGTATATACTAAATACCAATTTTATGGACTCTTACCTGCTTCATTTACCTATTTACCAAATTTACCCCAATTTACCCCCCCCAACCCTTCGACGGAACAAGATGAAAATATAATCTAGTTCTAGATTTCATTAAATTACGAATGTGTACCAAATTTCAAGTCAATATCTCAAACGGTTCCAGAGTAAACGTGCGCACAAAAAAGTTACAGACAGACAGAAATTTTTTTCGCTCAAACTTAAAATCTCGACGTTTCATGACATTCTAAGCCTATATGAACAATAAAAAATTTTTTAAATTTTTTTGTCGTTACTATACTTCCACTGGATGTGGTAGTAAAATTCCGCAATCCTGCAGGATCGAAATATCTCACGACGTAGAAAATAACGTTGTATCAGGCAATTATAACTGACCGAAAAAAATGCTACCTTGAAATGTTCTGATAAAAAATTCATTCGCTAGGGGAAAACAAAGGCTGAAACTCCCAAACTAATCAATTTCAATTTTCTATACACCACTATAAATCAATGTTGTTGGCAAACAGATCGTCACGTACAGGCTCTCGTATTCGATGGAGTTTATCTGGATATCGTCGGTTAACTTTCAGCCTTTATTGGCTTAAGAAACAAAGTTATATGAAGGTTGGACTCGACGGCCGGCACCTGGGGGGTGTTTTAGGCGCTCTGGAAGGTAAAACCTCTGAGTCGCGTGTATCGTCACAGCAATTTATAAGCCGTACTCTGCCGTAAGTCTAACTAAATTAGTAAAAACCCATGTTTTTATTTCCCTTACTGGCTAAGGGTAATTACATTGTTTGTTTGGGGGCATACGGGTCTTGTGTTTCAGTAATTGAACACCTTAATTAAAATTCTCCAATTCAAGTAGCATACATAATATCAGTTCAAATATGATTAAATCAATAGTTTTTTATATTATTTATCCATCAACATAATTATCTATTTCCAGAGGTGCTTAAGTTAGCAAAGGTTATTACATTCCAGTATACAGGGTGTTTCATAATTGAATGCTGATCCTAAAGGGCGATAATCCTTGGATGATTTTAACAAAAATTCTTTATAGGAACATAGGTCCGCAACCGCTTTTTTCTGAGATACAGGGTGTTGAAATTTAACAAAAAAATCAGTTTTTCCCCAACATCTCTATGCGATGTACGCATAAAAATACATTTTTTCCAGGATAAATGTTTTTTAAATTTTCACCAGTGGCGTCCCTGTCAACGTGTCCTGCAATATTTTTAATTAAAAAAATGATACGCCACTTCTTTTTTTAAATAAATATTATTTTCATATTTGCGGTTTATCTTGTCATAAAAATGGTCCCTTGACTTTTTTTCGTCCGGCGGACGGTTTTCGATTTAAAAAATAAAATGCATTCATTTGCTTGTCCCTACACAAATAAAAATAATGTTTTAAATCAAAAATTCATTGTTTCATATATACGCAAATAAATAAATTCTTCATATAAAACAAATACTATTATTTCAAGAATAACTTGCTTATGACAAGCATTTTATTTCTTCCCACAAAATTATTTGTTTTATATGAAGAATTTAATTTCTTTGTGTATATTTAAAACAATAAATTCTTGGTTTAAAATATCATTTTTATCTGTGTATGCGATTTTTTTCTCTTAGTCTCAATTACTTAACTTGTGATAACCAAAGCATCTAGGCAAGATTTTTATAATTTTATTAGTAACTATTATTTAATTTTAGTAATAAGTACGCATAAAAAGAAATTTTTTAACTTCAAAAACTATTTTGAACAAAAAATACCAAAATTAAATTAATCGTTCAAAATGTCCGCCTCTTGCAAGTATGCACGCTTCAGCCCTCCTTCTCATTGACCCGCGTACTCATTGGAAAATTCCTTGAGTGTTCCTTATAGCTTCACAGACAGGAAACTATTATACGATTTCACAATAATTTTTTCTCAATTTGAATTGGTTGACTGTAAACCAAGGTCTTGAGATGTTCCCAAAGAAAGTAATCCAGACTGTTTAGGTCTGGGGATCTAGCTGGCCATGACTCTGTTCCCCCACGACCTATCCAGCGATTATTAAAGTTTTGGTTTAAATACTCGCGAGCCAGAGCACTAAAATGGGTAGGTGCACCGTCGTGCATAGACTACATGCGATTTCGAATTAAAATAGGAACATCTTCCAACAGAATTGGCAAATTATCATCAAGAAACCGGCGAAAATTATTTACATTTAATCTGCCTGGTAGAAAAAAAGGGCAATTAGGTAATCTCCAATAATTCCAGCCCACACACTTAATGAGAATTGCACCTGGCGATGAGATTCCACGATTGCATGCGGATTTTCCTCGGCCCAAAAATGATTGTTATGAAAATTTCTGATACTGTTTCTCGTAAAACTGGCTTCGGCCGTGAATAAAATTTCCGTGTCAAATAAAGGATTTTGGGTAAGTTTTTGGAGAAACCATTGGCATAAATTCACATAGGGACAAGCAAATGAATGCATTTTATCTTTTAAACCGAAAATCGTCCACCGGACGAAAAAAAGGCAAGGGGCCATTTTTATGACAAGATAAACCGCAAATATGAAAATAATATATATATTAAAAAAAAGTGGCGTATCATTTTTTTTTATTAAAAATATTGCAGGGCATGTTGACAGGGACGCCACTGAAGAAAATTTAAAAAACATTTATCCAGGAAAAAGTATTTTTATGCATACTTTGCATGTACCAAAATTGAAAGAAAAAACCGGTAGAGGTAATGGGGAAAAACTGATTTCTTTGTTAAATTTCAACATCCTGTATCTCAGAAATAAAGCGGTTGCGGACCTATGTTCATATAAAGAATTTTTCTTAAAACCATCCAAGGATTAGCGCCCATTAGGATCAGCATTTAATTATGAAACACCCTGTATAGGGTGACTTACCACAACATGCGGAAAATAAAATGGCGTTCTAGTCTTATACAGGGTGTTTCGAAAAGATTGGGCCGTAGACCTCAAAACAAGTCGATTTAACTCAAAAAGTAGTGGTCTAACTCTTCTCGTTTTCAAGATACAGAGTGGCAAAGTAAAAAAATTGTATTCGTAATTTGTCTCTATCTTGGAGACTATTATACGTATCTACTTCAAAGTTGGTAACGACATGTTTTTCAGGTCGATAATTGGTGATATTGCCGATGCCATATTTTATAGAGGATTTTATACAGGACTTTTACGCGACACTTTAAGCCATAACCTTTTTGAGGTTAGGTTTTGGACATCGTCTTCTATTATAATCGAAACGCAATTTAGTTTCCTAAAGAAAAGGTGTACTTGTTTAAACGCGATAAAATGCACCCTTTCAGAGAAATGCGCGATTTTCAACTTTATCACACACCAGTTCGGAGGAAATGTCTTGAAATCGTCAATAGTGCTTGTTGTAGATACGTATAATATTCTCCAAGATAGAGACAAAATACGAAAACAATTTTTTTATTATACCACCCTTTATCTTGAAAACGAAAAGAGTTAGACCGCCACTTTTTGGGTTAAATCGACTTGTTTTGATGTCAAGAGTCTACGCTAAGCGTTGTTCCAATCTTTTCAAAACACCCAAGGTGTTGAATTTCTTCGAACTGGTGTGTGACAAAGTTGTAAATCGCGTATTTCTCTGAAAGGGTGCATTTTATCGTGTTTAAACAAGTACACCTTTTCTTTAGGAAACTAAATTTCGTTTCGATTATACTAGAAGACGATGTCCAAAACCTAACCTCAAAAAAGTTATGGCTTAAAGTATCACGTACAAGTCCTGTAACTAGCGCCATCTATAAAATACGGCATCGGCAATATCACCATTGTAATTAGCGACCTGAAAAATATGTCGTTACCAACTTTGAAGTAGATACGCATAATAGTCTCCAAGATAGAGACAAATTACGAATACAATTTTTTTACTTTGCCACCCTGTATCTTGAAAACGAAAAGAGTTAGACCACTACTTTTTGACTTGTTTTGGTGTCAAGTATCTACGGCTAAGCGTTGTCCCAATCTTTTCGAAACATCCTTTATGTGGAAAAGTCCATGCAAACAAAATTTTAGAATCATTCGAGGTAATTTAGTAATTATTGTTGTATTAAAACTTGCGAAGATACGCCACTGCTATTTGCTGTGGTCAGTGATAGGACAGGGAACTTAATTGGGAAAGAATATATAGAAGACGTTTACATTTCCTTAATTGGCATAAAAAGTTAAGCTGGCGGGTCCTCAAAAGTGCCGCATTTTTTGCTTTTGGTTGAACGCCGCGGCATGTACAAAGTACAGCCGAAGTTTCATGTTTTTGGTTATCAACGGATTTAAGTAAATATCCCACTTATTATCGTACTGGCATAGGGTTAATGTATCGGAAAGACATTGACCGTATTAAAATTAATTTTAAATTGTGTTCGTAGATCGATGTTCAATACGCCATTCGGCACTTATAACAGTGCACTTAATGTAACATTTTCTTTGACTTTCCATTACTTCTACGTTTTGTGCTGTGCTGTATTCTATAAAAATTATGTTAATTTTTGCTATTTTTGTAGTGTGATTAAAACCAAAAGTCACTTCTACCCTCTCCATCTTTGATGTCAGTCCCAAGTCTGGTAAGTATAATTTAAATAAATAAGTAAATAAATAAATTATAGTACGAGTCAGGTTTGCTTCTATTGTAGAGTAGCGTTAATTTAATATGCCCGCAATTTCTTCTCTTCCAGAAATATTATTTTCTGCAAGAAATCATTTTATCTCAATATTGATAAAAATCCAGAAAATTATTTTCAGATGCAAGAAGTTTGGATTAGGGTAACGAATTTTTTATCTTTAACAAAATATAGAAAAAACTAAATTGTTTATTTATTTTTCAATTGATTTAATCTGACGCAATCGTTTACTTCTAATTTAGTGGTCATAATTATACATTATTCAACACTCTACGCCACATTTCTAACAATACAGCTAAATTAGTTTTTAACCTCAGCCGATAAATCAGTATAATAATTAATTCGGCTTTTGATAAGTTTCCACATCTTACCTATGGCATAATCAGATTAAAGTTTAAGCCAGCTAGACAGAGTACAAACTAATATCTCAAGTTTAATAGCTGTATAGGCCCTGAGCTGTGTAAGCCATAATATCAATATCATAAACACCTAAGTTGGTATAGAAGTTGAAACAAGGGAATATCCCTGAATCGCAAAGTTCATGATCCCACACGTTCAAGGGCTTGAGAGGGGTTTAAAAGTATTTTTCTTTGGTTCTTTCGGGGATGCCGTTTGACTTAAGCGATATTTATTTTATATAGATTTTTCGATTGCTTTATATTTTTATGATCCTTAAATCATTTGCTGTATGATATACAGGGTATTCCATAGGTAATGATACACAGAGCAATAGCAGACACATGAAATACTAGTGCCTAGAGTAAGAAATGCAAAGCTTAAAAATAATATCAAATAGTGTCAGGAGGAGGTTGTCAATTCAACCCGGATGTATGTTTCTTTTTATATGTTCAATTATTACTCTGGATTCTTAAGCGATTTTTTACGAAAGAACAGTGTCAAAAATGATCGAATTTTTGACTCTCGGGAGATAAAAAGTCCCGGAACGGTTAAATATCTCGAAAAATATATATCATATCGAAAAACAAACAAAAAAAACCGCTGCCCAAGGAATCACTACTTCCACATCCAAATTTTCTATCCGTCACTCACAACGAAAAAATTTTGTATGTGGAAATAATTGTTTATGGAACTTTAATAATATAATATTTGAAATTCTCTACCCCAAAAACTCATAAAACGATACCCCACATCGGTAGCGGGGTGGGGGTGGTGATAAGGGGATGGTAGTGGGGGTGGATGAAGTAAAAAAATATTTTGAGGTTTCTGGTTCTTGTACACATACTAAATCACAATTTTTTTTCATCCCCTTTAATAATGGGGTGGGGGTGGCTAATGCCAAAAATTTTTTTGAGACCTTAGCTTCTCTTGTATATACTAAATACCAATTTTATGGACTCTTACCTGCTTGATTTACCTATTTAACCCCAAATTTACCCCAATTTACCCCCAACTCTTCGACGGAACAAGATGAAAATATAATCTAGTTCCAGATCTTGTTAAAGTACATACGTGTACCAAATTTCAAGTCAATATCTTAAACGGTTCCAGAGTCAACGTGCGCACAAAAAAAGTTACAGACAGATAGACAGAACGACAGACAGACCGACAGACAGACATTCTAAGCCTATTTGAAGAATAATAATTTTAAAAAATTTTTTTGTCGTTACTCTACTTCCACTGGATGTGGAAGTAATACGTGTTGAATATTTTCCCCTGGGGATGGGGTGGGGGTAACTTTCAAATCTCAAATGGAAACCTCCATTTTCCATTGCAGAATTAGATTTTACGTGTAGATTTTAATTGAAACAATTTTTTTCATTCGTGATAGATAGCGTTGAATTTTTCCAAGAAACTATTTTTAGCGTTACCCAGGAACAACGACGTGAACGTAGTAGGTTTCTGTTCCCTCGGTGCTTATTTTAGATGAGTCCCCTCGCTTCTCACTAAACACTATAAAGCAAGTAAAATTGTATGCCATAAGATGTTCAAATTGACCAACTTCCTGCGCCTGGCACTGTGCTAACCGAAGGTAAACTTGTTGACAAACATTTTCCTTTATCTGGTGTTATCGAGTTTGAAAAACCGCTGCCCAAGGAATCACCACTTCCGCATCCAGATTTTCTATCCAAGTCACTAACAACGAAACAATTTTGTATGTGGAAATAATTGTTTACGGAACTTTAATAATATAATATTTGAAATCCTCTACCCAAAAAACCCATAAAACGATACCTCACATCGGTAGTAGGGTGGGGGTGGATGAAGTAAAAAAATATTTTGAGATATCTGGTTCTTATACACACACTAAATCACAATTTTTTTTCATCCCCTTTAATAATGAGACTTTAGTTTCTGCTGTATATACTAAATACTAATTTTATGAACTCATACCTGCTGGATTTACGTATTTACGCCAAATTTACCCCAATTTACCCCTCAAACCTTCGACGGAACAAGATGAAAATATAATCTAATTCTAGATCTCGTTAAAGTACATATGTGTACCAAATTTCAAATCAATATCTTAAACGGTTCCAGAGTAAACGTGCGCACAAAAAAAAGTTACAGACAGACAGACAGAATTTTTTTTTCGCTCAAACTTAAAATCTCGACGTTTCATGACATTCTAAGCCTATTTGAAGAATAAAAATTTTTCAAAATTTTTTTGTCGTTACTATACTTCCACTGGATGTGAAAGTAAATTGCGTATTCCCTCTCTTAGCTCATCAATATTGTCGGCTTTGGTCTCGTAAACCTCACTTTTTAAATATTTCCAATAAAAGAAGTCGAGAGGAGTGGAGTCAGGGGACCTTGGTGGCCATTCTAATGCACCTCTTCGACCAATTCATCTTCCCGAAAAAATATTATTCAGCAAATTGCGTACAATTAAAGCATAGTGCACTTGATCACCATCTTGCTGTAACCATACATGGTCAAATGCATGTTCAATGATTTCTTGTATTGCAGGTCATTATTTAACATGTTGAAGTACTTTTGAGCATTCAAATTGCCGTCAATGAAAAATGACCCTACTATCCTATTAAACAAAATTCCAGCTGAGACATTGACTTCCTGCGGATATTGGGTATGTCAGTCCCTCATCCAGTAGGGGTGAGGGGGTGGTGGAGTATTGTATAGTAGTAGGGGGGGCTTAAGGTGCCGTTTATTGAAAGGAAGTATGATTTTCAAAAATATCTAAGCATGTGTGCTAATGTGTAATGGTTCTATAATAATTTAATGGGATTACATGGAGGAGAAATTTCTGTTTGGGGTGGAATAGATTAGATATTGAATATATATGATAAAAAAAAATATTCGAAATTTTTTGACCAAAAATAAAATGGGCCGAAAACCGGCCTTATAGGCCTCTCATCCTTTAATATTTGGCAATTTAAATTTCACTTTCAATAACATGGCATGTACGTGGCATACATTTTAACCGGGGTATAAATACATTTTTGTGCTTAATTAAAACCTTACATTTTTCTCTAAATTTACAGTAAAATATAGTTCATATAAAACATAACAATTTTCGTTCCACTGGCGATGAACTCATATGACGGATGTAGCTCAATTTCAATATCAGTATTCTACCATGCTGTTCTACAGATGTACCAAATAACAGAATTTGTTGTCTTTACAAGAATCACACATACATTCATACACACAATAACTTTTTCTTCGCTATATGAGTTCAGAGTGCCATGAAACGAATTTCTGTAATTTTTTGTATATCCCGTCAATTTTTATCCAGTTATATTGATTAAATCAGGCATATTTAATACATCTATTCTGTGAATCTGTGAATATTGCAAACATAAAGCATTTATTTGTTATTAATGGAGCTTTGGTATAACTGGTAATGTTTTATGACCAAAGTATTTCTCTTTAATCAAAACTTAAACTCGAACAACTATTTATAAACGTAATTCATTACGAACAAGAAATTGCCATAAGTTTGTCGAAATGTGTCTTGAGACAGATTGAACTGACATTCACTCATATCGATTATAAATTTGAAAACTTTCTAAGTGTTTAACAAAAAATATCATGCTGGATTTCTACTTGAAAATAACACAAAACAAATATTTAACCAGGACAATTCGATAAAACACAAGTTGGGTTATTCCAGGGTGATAAATCTTTCTAACTCGATCGTAGCCTTTTATACCACTAGAAAAATAAATTAAATTACATAGTGGTGGTCTTATTATGATGAAAATGAAAAGATAAATCATAGTCAACCATAATTTGTTTATTAATAGCACTATTAACATCTTAGAACTAATAGTTAGTAAGTCTATTCATTCCATCTTTATTTTTTATTTGGATTTTCTAAATTGCCTAAAAGGATCATCCAAGAATATAAAAAGGAATAATAGCTTTATACAATTATTGCGAGAAGAGTTAATAGATAGAGTTAAAATATGCAGAGAAGACGCCGATACTAGAATCGTTAAATCTGCTATTGATTTGAAAACCGAAGACAATCAAGCATAATAGTTGGTGAAGACAATAACCTTTTGGTTATAATGACTCAACTAACATGGAATCATCATAAAAAATCTATTTTTACAAACCTAAGATTAATAAAAGAATTGACAAACATTATGATGAAAATAGAATTGTCTGCAATTCCACCTACTGAAGAGGTAATAGAAAAACACCGTTTAAGAGTATATTTCCAAGTCCAAAAATGGTTAAGTTCTGAGAAAGATCCGTTACAATTCGGGTGGCTTAAAACTGAGAATGGCTTAATGCCTGATGTTATGAGTGAAAGTAATGCTTTCCCTAAAAATTTGCTAAGTGATATTTCTTGTAAATGTAAGAAAGGTTGTAAAAATAATCAGTATAGGTGTAAAAAACTGAATATATAATGTTCTATTCAATGTGTCTATTGTAAAGGAAATAATTGTGCCAGTGCTTCTTCTACCATTGATGAATCGGCTACCAATGAAGAATGTGGTGAAATTATGGCATATGATGGTAATGAAACTAATAGAGTATATTTCATTTTGTTTCGATGGAAATTGAGTGAAAAAAAGAGGGTCAAAGAAAATACATTTTTGAAAATTGTTAAAATGCATTTTTTTTCGAGACATTAGATAAGAAGGCTGTTATCCAGTCTACATATAAATTTCTGATATTAAACTGTTCCAGTCGACGTAATCCAAATGAAAAAGGATATAATGTTGTTAAATTTCAGTTGGCAATAATAAAATATGGACCTGTCAATGCAAATTTTATGCTGATCAGTCTTAAAATATCCTTACTAAGACTCTGCATAGCGTGACTTAATTTCTATAAATTCGGATGAGCCGCTGTAAACTGTTAGTAAAAACTGACAAGACTAACTTATTTCTTAGTATTTATGGCCCATATTTCTGAGTGCATTTACAAAACAAACACTGATAGCTGGGTAATGCTCAAGCCTCAGGTCATACATATTTAATCCTTCCATATTACATGTCTGGACTTGCAATAGCGCAAACCTTAAACGCCTACACCCTTAGAATATTAAATGCATATCGGAACTTAGTAAAACAAAAATGCTGTATATCACAACCTAGCATGCACAAAACAAATACAAGTTCTATATGACAATTAAATTACTCTTGGGTCGTAATTTTTTATTCTTATTTAATGTATAATAAGTATATTAATTAATAGTATTTCGGAAAAAACTTTATGTATAGAAATATGTACAGGGTGACCAAATTAGATGGAATTTGGGGATTTCTCTATAACTATGGAGGATGGACAAAAACCAATATAGGTGTTCTGGGCTCGATTTTCGAGAAACAAACAATGGCGACTACCGAGCTACAGAGCGTTTTTGGAAAATTGGCATTACCAAGTTTCGAATCGAAAAGCATTCTTAATTAGTAAGGAATCTAGCATCCAAAAAGACGCGTCTAAAATGCCGAAACCTGAACTCGCGGGTATAAAATTTAAGGTGGATATTATCCAGAATTTTATGCCGAATTCGATTCCAGGGGCGCGATGTCGGCCAAGATTGCGAAATTGCAAAAAAAGTAGTAATTTCGAAAAAAATTTGGAAGTTAAATATTGCATTATCTTTCATTTACATTGCATTTACGAGCTTATTTATAAAGATGTTTTAATAATTCTTATATCAATCGAAAGCTTAATGTTTGTAGTTTCACACAAGTGTAATAGAGATACATTATTTTCATTATAAACAATACTATAAATTATTTAAACAATATGTGCTCGGAAAGTGTAGTGTAATTTTCGGCATCGAGGTACTTTTGTTATTATTGCAGACAGATGTGTGGTTATTTGAGACGAAATACGTAGAATAGACCAACGAACATTTTTTATTAAAACAATTTTTTAATTCGTTGAATAATTTAGGAGATACGATTTTTTTAAAATGATGCGCATATTTTTGGTATACCGCGCGCGCGGTCTTCTCTCAATTTTGCCACCTATGGCAAGTTTTATTTGATTTGATCAGTTATATAAATCCGCCATCCTTTACCACAACACAATTGACATTTTATTCTTATACAGCAGAGGACAATTAACAAAATAAACAAAAAAAATCTAATAATATACACCAGGAGGAAATGCAGAGAATTTTGAAAAATGAAGGTTGGCAAGATTATTGTGACGGGAACTGTACATTATTTTATTAATTTTTTTATGAGGTATAAGCAGCATTTTTGTAACGTCTTTCATAATAAATAATGCTTACAAACAGAACAAATTATCTGTATTTAATTTAAGAACAACTATAATGAAATTAAAATATTTTTTGTCTTGACAAAATAATGGTTGTATGTATTGTAAATTCTGTGCACATAATACATATGATATAACTAAAATTGGAGTATTATAGGTAAGTGGTTATACATATGATTGATGTTATAATGCTATAATTAAGTGTATTGATGTAATAATACTATATAGTCCACTCAAATTAGGAAAAAAACGCCGTTTTAAAGAAAGATTTTGAACAGCAGTTTCTTTGCATAGATAGTAAGTACTCAACTTTTAGAACAATTTTTTGCTTATGCGCAGAAAAAAAGACATGATTTTTGAGATACATACATATATATACGATTTTTCGTTTTTTTTTTTTTCATTTAGACTTTCATATCTCGAAAAGTACGCATTTTTAAGACTAAATGAACATAGGTAAACGTGTTCAGAATACGATTTATTAGAAAAAAAGTTCTATACATTTTCCCGATTATTCCATTTGTTTTTCCGGAAAATCGACTTAAAAAATATATCTGTTTTTTTCGTATTTTTTTTTATTTTGAATGCAAATATCTCGAAAAGCACGCGATTTTAGGGCTAAATGAACATAAATAAACTTGTTCAGAATGATTTTTCAAATCGCTTTTCCGGAAAAGCCAATGGGATAATCGAAAAATGTATAGAACCTTTTTTGTAGGAAGTCGTATTCTGAACACGTTTACCTATTTTCGTTTAGCCTTAAAAACGCGTACTTTTCGAGATATACACGTCTAAATGAAAAAAACACGAAAAAAGGTATATATATGTATATATCTCAAAAATTATTTCTTTTTTTTCTGCGCATAAGCAAAACCTTGTTCTAGAAGTTGAATACTTACTTCCTATGCAGAGAAACTGCGGTTCAGAATTTTTCTCCGCTTTTTTTTCTAATTTGAGTGGACTAATAGTATAAGTTTAGGTTAAACTAACACTTTTGACATCGGCCTTCATAAAAACAACCTATTTATGCACGCCAAACCGGCCTTAGCACAACTGCAATTTCCAATGCAATTTTGGAATTGTTTACGAAATATGTTTCCAGGCGTTACATTTGGACGGACACTTTTTGTCATAAGTCTTGGTACTAATATATTGTCCTTCGAAACCCAAACAAAAACTTCAGTGTTGGGAAGCACTGGATTGACGCAACTTACTATCTTCCAAATAATTATTTGGTAGGCAACTCTAAGAATGTGCTGGTGAAATGAGTCTTCAGTTGGTGGCAAATTTCGAATATCCAATTTACAAGTGTGACATATATGGGCTCGCAAATTGTCCAAATTACCAATGAAAAGCGGTCTACCATATAAGACTTTAAAGAAATATCGTGCAGAGTTTTCAAATTCAGCAGTATCAAGTGAATTGTCGAGTGGGAAATTCAATATTGACTGTGACTTAGAATCATTGGCATATTTGAGGCATGTTTTGAATACGTAAGTTTTTCCTTTTCTGAACGGAAAACTGATCGTATCGCAACCACTTAAGACGTAAGTACATAGAAAAAAATTGCCCAAATAAATTTCTGATATATTCTGCGTAGTCGACAGTTTTTGTATTATGCAGTGAATAGGTATATACACATCGAATCTATGTATCCACAACTCATTTATGTTTATTCCAGCAGCATAGTATAGTGCCATCACAAAAACGTCTGTATGAGTAGCTTGTATTATTACCTTTTTGTATTTATCGTTACTATTTAAAAACAAAACAATATCATGCATGTTCTTCGCCTGTCAGACTAGAACTAATAAACAATGCGAACGGCAAATGCACACTGGCAAATCGCGTATCCGAGGCCACGCTTATATTTATTATTATGATAAGTTATGACTACGGCCGCGCGCCCTACATTTAAAAAACCGCTGCCCAAGGAATCACTACTTCCACATCCAAATTTTCTATCCAAGTCACTCACAACGAAAAAATTTTGTATGTGGAAATAATTGCTTATGGAACTTTAATAATATAATATTTGAAATCCTCTACCCCAAAAACCTATAAAACGATACCCCACATCGGTAGTGGGGTGGGGGTGGTGCTAGGGGGTGGTAGTGGGGGTGGATGAAGTAAAAAAATATTTTGAGGTTTCTGGTTCTTGTACACACACACTAAATCACAATTTTTTTTCATCCCCTTTAATAATGGGGTGGGGGTGGTAATGGGGGTGGCTAATGCCAAACATTTTTTTGAGACCTTAGCTTCTCTTTAATATACTAAATACCAATTTTCTGGACTCTTACCTGCTTAATTTACCTATTTACCCCAAATTTACCCCAATTTACCCCCAACCCTTCGATGGAACAAGATGAAAATATAATCTAGTTCCAGATCACGTTAAAATACACACGTGTACCAAATTTCAAGTCAATATCTTAAACGGTTCCAGAGTAAACGTGCGCACAAAAAAAAGTTACAGACCGACAGACCGACAGACCGACAGACAGACATTTTTTTTTCGCTCAAACTTAAAATCTCGACGTTTCATGACATTCTAAGCCTATTTGAACAATAAAAATTTTTAAAAATTTTTTTGTCGTTACTATACTTCCACTGGATGTGGAAGTAAAATCATATCTCCTAAATTATTCAGCGAATTAAAAAATTGTTTTAATAAAAAATGTTCGTTGGTCTATTCTACGTATTTCGTCTCAAATAACTACACATCTATCTGCAATAATAACAAAAGTACCTCGATGCCGAAAATTACACTACACTTTCCGAGCACATGTTGTTTAAACAATCTATAGTGTTGTTTATAATGAAAATAATGTCTCGCTATTACACCTGTATGAAACTACAAACATTAAGCTTTCGATTGATATAAGAATGATTAAAAAATCTTTATAAATAAGCTCGTAAATGCAATGTAAACGAAAGATAATGCAACATTTAAGTTACAATTTTTTTTTGAAATTATTACTTTTTGCAATTTCGCAATCTTGGCCGACATCGCGCCCTCTGGAATCGAATTCGGCATAAAATTCTGGATAATATCCATATTTTTTTAATTTTATACCTGCGAGTTCATACCCCATGATCGAATTCGGACCTTCAGATTCTCGACTATAATGCACTTTTTTTAGTAGAATCCGTTGCTGATAAGAAAAAAAATATGCATGCCTCAGTTATTGAGATATAGACATAACTTGTGTTTTTTTTAATGGAATATCCTGTAAATTATTTAATTATTCAGTCACAACTTAAATCAGCTATCCAACGATATATCATATGTCTCATATTTATCTCTAGAAAAAGTGATTAATTTTCAAAAAATTTAATATATTTGTGAGGAGGCCATGGAAAACTATTAACAACAACACTTCTTATATTATAAAATAATTTTGCCAAAAATCGGAAAATTAACTACGATAAATGCCCGAATTGTCTACCATTGACATCTATATGCATTTTTGATACCTTCTCCTTACAGCATTTGTTGCATTTCCAATCATGAGAAGAGTTATTGTCCGAAACGCAGCTGATATTTTGTTTTCCAATTCTTATATTGTTATGTGCTGCAACCCCCAGAATGTAGGCAATACAGAATTCAATTAATTCGGATGTCTGAATGTAGAGATTTGCACCTACTAGAGAAAAAACCTACTAGAAACTCCAGAGAGAGAGATGACATCTATTCTGGGCCTATCTAGAGAATGGTGACGTTATACAGAAAATTCGGGATCCCTCATCTTTAGGCATATAAGGCATGGAGTAAACCAGAGTGGACAGTTAAGTTTTTGATAGCCAGTAAGATCAGTTGAGTAAAGACAGTGATTGGAGAAACATTAAGAAGTAAACAAAGTGACTGCATTATTGAAACTTATAGTACTTGTACAATATTAGTAAAGTAATTAATTGTTGGAATTGAAGTAATTTGTAAGTTAATAAATTAGTGTTTAGTGTTACCCTGATGTTATAATTTCTTAATCCACGATACAGGGTGTTTACAAAAAGCACGCCACAATATGTTATTAGAACATTCTCAATGTGTAATATTTTTTAAATAACCTCAAAGCCAAAAGTTGGCAGGGATTATATCAGGAGAGCTAGCTGGCCACAAAATAGGACCATTATTTCCTAAAAATTAAACAATTTCTAAACTACTTTGTTGTTTATTAATGTCCAGTTAGCTAAATTAATTGTTAGCTATCAGTTTAGTTAACTTAGCTAACTAGACATTGATAAACTAGTTATGAGTGATATAATATTATGATATCCATAATATTGTATTTATTTACTTATAATAACCAGAAAACGTATTTACATCAAATGAACTTTCCATTGTTTGTAACCAGTAGTATAACATTTACATTCATGTTCAAATATACCGTGTGTGTAGCCGAACGCTAGGCATCGGGAGTAAAATTACAACATCGCGCGTGCCAGCTGGCTAAAATGAAATAACATAACAGGCTGGAATGCTCCGCTCGACGGAGGAATTTACGGCAACTATGTTGCCATATCTATCGCGCTACGTGGATGTACATGCCTAACGGGAAATTACACGCACGGTATAAGGAAATGTAGATAAATCAATTAAATTTAAATGTATTGTACTAAATAAGTATTCTGATTCGATAAAAAGTTAACTATCAGAACATTCTTAGAAAGGACTAAAAGTGAAACGAAACCATAGAATCAAATCTGAAGATTTTCATGAAGTAAAACCAAGCAACTTAAAACATTTTTAATTAAGTAAACTAGTGTTTCGCTAAAAGGTTTTCTTAATCAATAAAAAAGACATTTCGGTAAAGATATAGACTTTTGAGCCGAAATATGCAAATCGAGTTTGCAAATTTTAGCTGTGAATAAAGTAAGTATACAATTTGAACTGTATATAGTAAAGAATTTACAGCAGCAGTTTTATTTACAATGAAAGACAGTTATGAACTGAAGTATAATCTTCTTAAAAGAAATCACTGTAAAAATGATATAAATAGAATTATTTTCGTTAATGTAATAGTTAGTATATAATTGTTTAACTTTGATCATTAACTTTAGGAAACTTTATGTAATTAAGTAATTTTAAAAATCTTTGTTGAATTGAAAATTTTATTATCAGTTTAAAATATTTGAAATCATTTAGGGCAAGACCCATATCAAAAGATAGATAATAAAACATAGAATTTTATTAAAATAAATCTTGTAATTGAAAAGTATTCCTCAAGAGAATTATTTGCTTTTTAATTTTAAAAAGTCACTTAAATGTCAATTTAAGTAGGCATAATGTTTCAATTAACGTCAAATTTTGATATTTTATTCAAAATGGACGAAATCCGGAAAGTCTCTTTCCAATCGTCTCTGAAGGCAGTCGATGACAGATTTTAATATAACCCAAAAATATTGAAGACTGATATGCCAAAATAAAAAGAGGTTAAACTTCAAGATATAAGATTAAAACTATATAATCAAAGCTGATGGTAAAAACTCCAATAATGATCCATATGTAAAATTTAAGAAGAGAACATAAAATTTTAAATTATATATCCTTTAATTAAAACTGGAAGAAGGTAAATTTAATAAAAATTTAAATTATTAAATAGACATTGAAACTAACGTCAAGAAAGAACAAATATTCACTGATGTCAAAATATTCAAGAAGATAATTTCAAGAGGAAGTTTATAAGGTGTCAAATATATTCAACTACAAATAAAATAAAAGTAAGCTTACTAAAATAAAATAAGTCTCGAGCAAAAGTCAAATAAATTGTTATTTTCAAATTTCTATATTTTTGTTATAGGGTTTCCTAAAACAATTTTATATTTGTTGTTTAATATATTGTTACTAATCTACATTTCTTTATTTATTTAAACCCTGAATTGAACAGAATCGAATGAAACTGAAACTGCTCCTGAGATTTGAGTAACTGAATGCAGGCAATGCACAGTTCATTCATGCCCTTGATTTAGGTATATCGAAAGGTATTGGCGCTCTGGGCTAGTCATTTAAAGAAGGTAGAGTATGAAATAAGTTTATACTTGTGAAAATTCAATTTATATTTTATTCTAAATTAAATAAATACAATAAAGAGCATATCAGATTGAAGTGAAAACAAAATATTAGATTATTGATACGGTAATTATAACATTCAACTTATTTATATATCTTAACAAATATCAATAACATAATAATATAGATACCTATCCAATCCCCCCCCAAATTGAGCATTTAAATAATTTCGTGTCTCATTTGACGTATAACCTGGGGCGCCGTAAATTAATCTTTGAAATTGTCTTTCAGGCATATTGTCTACAAAGGGCTCTATTTCTTTTTCGGTATTCAAATTACCGTTAAAAAAATGAGGACATATTATTTGTTATCCAATAAAACCACACCGTACACCAAATCCAAATCATCCTTGACGATTAACTGTAGCGGTTACGTTCGGATTTTCATGAGCCCAATGGTGGTTATTATGCCGATTAAATACTGAAACTCTTAACGCTTATTTGAATGTTTCTAATAAAATTATATGAACGAATACAACTAAGAATGTAAACGTATGCTTAAAAATTATTTACTTTATATAATTTAGGGTGACCATACGTCCGGGATTTCGTTGGACAGTCCAGCATTTTGGAGTACTATCTGTGATCAAAAAAATTTTTCCTCTCGGTCATCAAAAAATGTCGGGATCAAGAAATGATTTTCCGGATTTCTGCTCCCCCCGCTCATCAATTTTTTTCCCAGCAGAAGTGTCCAGCACAAAAGTCTGGTCACCCTAATATAATTAATAATAAAATATATTATAAAAACATAGTTTTCTAAAAATAAATAAATAATATGTAAATGATTAACAATCAGTATTATACTATTACATAAAATGTATCTATAAAACTAAAATACACACTTGATACCTTATTCATTCAAAGTAAAATAAACAGTATTAAAAATAGTTAAAAACAAAACGAAAAATAATTATTTCTTTAATCTCTAACAGCAATAAATTGTGTGGGTAGCGAAAATTTAAAATGCCTCTAATAATAATCCACAGTTATTGTAATAAATACTAAAAGATCAGTACATATACGAATATGTACAACATATTTATTTTAAAATTAATTCCTATCACAGAGATTGCAACTTTTCAACTTTTCTTTTTTTATCAGACTTTATTTTAATCTCTTCATTGCTAGTCATTTATTTTTCTTATTACGCCTCATTTTTTTCTTCCCTGATACGATTATTTTTCACTTTGGAATAATTGTTCAACAATATGTATATTAGAAAAGTTTATCAAAGACAGAATCTTCAGTAATTAAAAAAACCGCTGGTCAAGGAATCTCTACTTCCACATCCAGATTTGCCACCCAAGTCTATCACAACGAAAAAATTTTGTACGTGGAAATAATTGTTTATGGATCTTTAATAATATAATATTTGAAATCGTCTACCTCCAAAAACTCATAAAACGATATTCCACATCGGTAGTGGGGTGGGGGTAGTGATAGGGGGGTGGTATTGAGGATGGATGAAATAAAAAAATATTTTGAGGTCTTTGGTTCTTGTACATACATTAAATAACAATTTGTTTTCACTTCCTTTATAATGGGGTGGGGGTAGTAAGGGGGGGGGGGGGGGGGGTGTGGCCAATGCCAACATTTTTTTGAGATATTAGCTTCTCTTACATATATTAAATACCAATTTTTTTGGGCTCTTACCTGCTTGATTTACCTAGTTACCCCCATTTACTCAAATTTACCCCCCAACCCTTCAACGGAATAATATGAAAATATAATCTAGTTCCAGATCTCGTTAAAACACATACGTGTACCAAATTTTCGGTCAATATCTTAAACGGTTCCAGAGTAATCGTGCGCCCAAGAAAGTGACAGACAGAATTTTTTTTGCTCAAACTTAAAATCTCGACGTTTCATGACATTCTAAGCCTATTTGAAAGGTTTTTTTTAAATTTTTTTGTCGCTACTAGACTCCCACAGTATGTGGAAGTAATTGCTTATTAAAGTGATTAACGCAGATTACTGAATTTTTATTCGGGATAAAATGTTTTCGGTGAATGCTGTGAGACCATTTTTCGCCCGGTTCTTGTCCGACGGGGGCATTCTTACATGTGTTTAATTGACATTCATTAATTGAGGGCGTTTTCATAATGTTCACAGTATAAAGATACAGTAATAACTATTATGATTTTATTAATAACTGTTATGATTTTATTAAGTATTAGGAGGCTGGAGGCTGAATCATTTATTTGTAGTATTTCTCACGATCTATTTGAATTATTACTGTGTTAGGCACGTTAAATATTTAAATAATTTCCTTTTCATTCGACTCCAGTACAAATTGAAATCCAATTAGTTGGCACTAATCCATACTCAACTTAATACTAAACAAATTATATGAAGAAATAAAATATTAATCTTGCAAAAGAGCGCTAAATCCACCCGCAGTCGCAGTAGCTTTGTAAAATCGAAGGACTCCTTTCGTGACGTCACACGCGGATTCGAGTGCAATGTGGTGGCCTGATTAAATCATTTACGTAGGCCACGGCTCAGGACACTTATATTGGTTTCTGTCTATGTGCACAGTTTTACAGGAAACCTCAAATCCCATGTAATTTGGTCCACCATGTATTTATAGAAATATGTACGTCGATTTCCTTTAAGAAGAACAATTCTGTTAGAACTTAAACTGTATAAAAAGTTCTTATCAAATTCAAATTTTATTTCATTACTTTTAGGTATCTTTTTTGAAGGCGGTTCCATTTTTTAAAATTTTCTTTTTATTCTATTTGCTTGTTTATTTCGAATGTATTGCTGTGTCTTCCTAGGGTAAATTAAAAACTGAGGCCCAAACCATTTTACTCGTCTCATGAAACCGAAGTTAAAATTCAGCAGAAGAATAAACACTGTCGTCTAAATTCTATTGATGCTCATAAATCAAGAGTACGAAAGAAACCAGAGTTTATCGGTTTTCTGTAATGTTTGCATTAGCAAGAGGAATACCGACGTTTACCATCGATTTACCGCTGTGTAAATTTAACACACACCCTGTGGGCTTTTAGAAAACATTAAATCTAGTTAAGACTTCTCCCCCTAGAACGTAGTGTTTGTAGAGCTCTAGACAGATAACTGACTAAAAGCGCTTGTGGTAATTGGAGAATGAATTTTGCTGTAAGTATATATTTTTGTCACAAATATTTGATAATATTATTAACAATATATAATTAAATCGTTTTAATCCTCTTGCAACGTCTTTTTTATGCTAAAAACTGCAAAGTTTATAAGTTTATCCCTTGCGCTTATTAATGACTAATTGTTTAAAAAAATAATTGTTGAAAATTATGGCAACATCTTACCAGGATGTCAATAATTTGTATTTTTTCACAAAATAAAATAAAAAACAGAAAAAGCACGAACTTTTTACACCAAAAATATGTTTTTGATCCTTAATCTTACAATTAAATGTCAAAAAATAAACACAAATAAACCAACAGAATTTTTTTTGCTCAAACTTAAAATCTCGACGTTTGATGGCATTCTGAGACAAACTGAACAAAAACAATTTTGTTTTATTTTTAATTTCGGTAGGATTAATAGTTTTTAGAGATATAAAAGTTTAAAAGCGTTCGGACGTTTATAACATGAAGTATTTAGAGAATATTATTTAGGTATTATGCAAATCACAACTTACACACTTTTATTTATTATGAAAATACCTACTTTCTGTATATTGTTGCCCTAATCTGGGCACGCTAATATACTAGTTAGGTAAATAATTTAAAACACTCATTATTGGAGAACCAATCAAAACAACTACTCTTCTAGTTAATACTGACGAAGTATTGAATTACATGATAGGATTCTTAGCATTTTAAAGAAAAAAATATTGAAAATACTTAAATCATTTATTTACATTTAGTCATTCACACTTTTTTTTATTTAATATGAAATTATCTACTTTCTGTATATTGGTACCTTAATCGGGTCACGATAACATACTACTTAGGAAAACACTTTAAAACACTCATTATTGGAAAACCAATCAAAACAACTACTCTTCTAGCTAATACTGACGAAGTATTGAATTACATGATCGGATTTCTGGCATTTTAAGGCAAAAAAAAATATTGAAGATACTTAAATTATTTATTGAAATTCAGTCATTTACAAGAATTATTGAACCTTACATTCTATTTCAACTCTAGAAAAGTTGTAAAAGTTTTTTCGAACTCATTAGTTCTCATCAGTAGAGTATAGAAACATTCATTCATTATTTACGAGCCTATTCTTGATTTACTTTTTACAATTAATTATTTTTATTTATTTGCTTTTATCATGATTAGAGAATATTATTTAGGTATTATGCAAATCACAACTTACATACTTTTATTTATTATGAAAATACCTACTTTCTGTGCCCTAATCTGGGCACGCTAATGTACTAGTTAGGTAAATACTTTAAAACACTCATTATTGGAGAACCAATCAAAACAACTACTCTTCTAGCTAATACTGACGAAGTATTGAATTACATGATAGGATTCTTAGCATTTTAAAGAAAAGAATATTGAAAATACTTAATAAATAAATAAAAATAATTAATTGTAAAAAATGAAGTATTTTTAGTTTAAAAAAAATTCAGAAACTGTGGAATTTACATAAAAGATTCTATGAATTAATATGAAAGGCTATTAATTCAGCTTTCAAATTATTTTTCATTTGTTTCTGTAATGTAAAAATACAAAGTTATGACCGAAACAATGTGTGTGTTCATATTTCTTAAATAAAAAGGTCACCATTTTGTTACTGTAATCAGCAAGGAGTTAAAGGAAATACCAATTTTGTGGACTTTTACCTGCTTGATTTACTTATTTACCCCCATTTACCCCAATTTACCCCTCAACCCTTCAACGGAATAAGATGAAAATATAATCTAGTTCCAGATCTCGTTGAAATACTTACGTGTACCAAATTTCAAGTCAATATCTTGGTTCGAGAGTAATCGTGTGCACAAAAAAAGTTACAGACAGACGACCGATAGACAGACAGACAGAATTTTTTTTCTCAAACTTAAAATCTTGACATTTCATTAGCTACTTGTACAACAAAAAATTTTTAGAACTTTTTTGTCGTTATTATACTTTAATTATTTTTAAATACTTACCATCTTTCTTTAATATACGTAGTTTCCCACTTTTCATGGAGAGACCCTCATATCTGACCCATCTGATATCCGAATGGTGAATATAGTAGGTTCAAAGGTGTTTTAGATAGGGGCCGTCAAAAAAGTGTCAATTTATTGTTGAACGTAAATAAGTTAATCAGATAAGAATTCATGTGAATGCTGGTTTAATGTTTGATAATAAGTGAAGTGTAACTGTCTGTAAAAAATACGGTTTGGTATTTAGCAATGCGAAAAAGAGTAGAGTTGATTTGTTTAGTCAGAGATAATGCCAGATCATTTTGACAAGCTGCGAATTTAATTTACGGCATCCTGACCGTCAGCCTACCATTTGCAATAAATTGGTAGCAACCATCAATAGTACAGTACCTACAAGAAAATGTACAATACAGAAAATGTATGAAAAACGTCATATTTACTTATAAGGCAGCATTTAGCACCAATGGGATAGTATCTTCCCAGAATCGCCGTTTTTGGACTGACGAAAATCCCCACTAGTTTATCAGTACTAAAAGGCAATATGTGTCAAAAGTTAACATTTAGTGTGGTTTATGGAATGACCATATTATTGGGTCTTTCTTCATTTCGAGATTAAATGGGGAAGAGTATTGAAATTCGTTGCAAAATGAAATTCAACCCTCTCTCAACAGTCTGCCGCAAGATGTCAGAAGAGATTTGTATTATCAACTTGATGGTGTCCAGCTCATAACATTGCAAGGGGTTGGCATAAATACAGCTGGAAGACAATTTTTCAGGTAGACGGATAAGTTTAAGTAGTCAAATGCAAGAGTTTTCCCCTAGGTCTCCGGATCTGACACCACTTGATTACTATTTGTGGAGTCGTTTAAAAAATATAGTGTATAAGAGCAGACCACGCAGCCAGAGTTCGTGGTCAGAATTAGACAGGCATGTGTTGAAATTACTCCGGCTGAGGGTAGAAAAGTTATAAGCCATATAAGAAAAAAGACTGAGAAATGACTGAGAAAATGCGTCAAAATACATTTGTCTAAGATATTCTTTAGACTGTCTAGGCTAGCAACTAGGAAGTACTTATTTAAGGGTAGAGACTTATTTTTGAATTCTCTGTGTATTTTCACCCTTCATGAGCGGTTTGAGTTGAATTTCTCATTGCCCCTTGTCGCCATATGCTTTTCACTCGTTTATATACTGACAGATTATAATCACCGGTATTAATTAAATATTAGCTTTATAACTTAATAGTTGTTAAGCATATATATCACTTTGTGCAGGATTTTTCACTTATCACAACAAACATAATTTTGTCCTATTGGACCAGCTTACGACCGGATTTTTACGCAAATTTCTAGGAGCGTTTTAAAGCGCGTCCGTTGTCTATGAGGCCACTAGACAAACTCCTTATTCGTTTGAAGCACTCGCTTTAGGAAAAAATAATTCACCTTATTGGAGTCGCCAATTTGATTTTTTTTGTTTGACTTCAGATTCGTAATCATTAAGCCCCAAAACATAAATATACTACGTAAAGAGTACTGCTTTTCCTTAACTAATGCAGTGAACTGTAAAAGCTGTTTAAATGATTGTTTATGACAAAAAACAACGATGTTCCAGGCTGAGCAGGAAACTATGCATTTTTGATAATAGAAAACACGTTTCTAAAGATTTCCGACAATTTCATTGTTGTAAGCCGAGGTTCTGAGGTTTTGCTGTTTTTAGGCCACCAACGACTGGGTGGTTATTTGAATTTATTGGATTAAAAAAAGCTCTAATTACATATTCGATCGTAGACAAAAGTATTTCTTTAGCTAATACTGAATTTTCAGCTGATGATACAGACATTTACTTCAAATTAAATATTCGATAACGATGTCAAGGGCATTGTCAATAAAGTCATTAGTCTTTTATATAATTAATGGATAAACCCATACCTGCTACATCGACGCAATGTGTTTTCATCAAAAGCAATTAAGGATAAACAAAATTTGCAATGTCAAGAACGCAAGATAATTAGCTGCTCTGATGTCGGGTAAACTTTCAAATATTGATCGCTCTGGATTGATTAGGTAGGGGTAAACTGTGCCTGTGATGTAATATGAAAAAATATTTCTCATATTTATGAACAGTCTGTGCTCCATTGTGTTGGACAGGAAAAGTTGATATTGGATATTTTCTGCTGTCACAAAGATCCTTTGTTTAATCATTTACATAACGTTCTATAACGAAGATAATTCGTCATTTTACAAACGTAACCGTAATAAATTCTGAAATTAATATTATTGATTATTGATGTGATTAGCAGATTTAACAGGCACTCAAAAAATGTCGGCATCTTTGGCTTTGCGTGCGGCGTGTTTGATAGGTCAAAGGTTGCAAATTCAGAAATTTATTTTGTGTACAACGCTAATTATTCAGATTTAGTTTTCTTAGTTTATTAATTATGAAACTGAAAGTGCGTACAGACACACAATTTTGTATCAGCTGGTTTTAAGACTGTTCGTGTACGCTTTTATTTACCGGCAAATTAGTAAAATAAGATGTCTTCTTTTTCTCTCTATTCTTATTGGGATGCTCTGCCACATGTATTTTCTTCTAAACAATGTCTGAAATCTACAAAATAATACAATTAACCAATATTTTACTGGAAAATAATCTCTACGCCTGTGACTTTTACGTCAAAGGATCAGTTAGAGGGTGGTTTTTGAGAAATAATGAATAAGAACAAAAATATAAAAATGACGTATTTTGTTGACGTTTCGGAAAACGAATCTGTTTCCTTTCTCAAAGCGTATTATAATGTTTGTGGGCTGTGTATATTAAATACACAGCTTTTTTGTACAAATAAATTCATACCTCGAAGAATCTGCTATTTCCCAGTCAACTTAGAACAAATTTCAACGTTTGACGGAAAAACTGATGACGTTTTAAAACTAGGCAAAGATGTTCATTAAGATTTACTATTAAATATAATAAAAAGCTGCCATCTTGGAAAAATGGCGATCTGATTTAGTTTTTTGCTTATGTCAATCTAACCATTAGCGATATCGAAATCATGTCTATATAAAAAATCGGCAGCTACTGGAAGCGGCTGGAATCTCCCCACACGGTGGATCCAAATCAGCTGTGTATGGATATTACATCGAAAATCAGAGCACTTTACTACGTAAAGAGTACTGCTTTTCCTTAACTAATGCAGTGAACTGTAAAAGCTGTTTAAATGATTGTTTATGACAAAAAACAACGATGTTCCAGGCTGAGCAGGAAACTATGCATTTTTGATAATAGAAAACACGTTTCTAAAGATTTCCGACAATTTCATTGTTGTAAGCCGAGGTTCTGAGGTTTTGCTGTTTTTAGGCCACCAACGACTGGGTGGTTATTTGAATTTATTGGATTAAAAAAAGCTCTAATTACATATTCGATCGTAGACAAAAGTATTTCTTTAGCTAATACTGAATTTTCAGCTGATGATACAGACATTTACTTCAAATTAAATATTCGATAACGATGTCAAGGGCATTGTCAATAAAGTCATTAGTCTTTTATATAATTAATGGATAAACCCATACCTGCTACATCGACGCAATGTGTTTTCATCAAAAGCAATTAAGGATAAACAAAATTTGCAATGTCAAGAACGCAAGATAATTAGCTGCTCTGATGTCGGGTAAACTTTCAAATATTGATCGCTCTGGATTGATTAGGTAGGGGTAAACTGTGCCTGTGATGTAATATGAAAAAATATTTCTCATATTTATGAACAGTCTGTGCTCCATTGTGTTGGACAGGAAAAGTTGATATTGGATATTTTCGGCTGTCACAAAGATCCTTTGTTTAATCATTTACATAACGTTCTATAACGAAGATAATTCGTCATTTTACAAACGTAACCGTAATAAATTCTGAAATTAATATTATTGATTATTGATGTGATTAGCAGATTTAACAGGCACTCAAAAAATGTCGGCATCTTTGGCTTTGCGTGCGGCGTGTTTGATAGGTCAAAGGTTGCAAATTCAGAAATTTATTTTGTGTACAACGCTAATTATTCAGATTTAGTTTTCTTAGTTTATTAATTATGAAACTGAAAGTGCGTACAGACACACAATTTTGTATCAGCTGGTTTTAAGACTGTTCGTGTACGCTTTTATTTACCGGCAAATTAGTAAAATAAGATGTCTTCTTTTTCTCTCTATTCTTATTGGGATGCTCTGCCACATGTATTTTCTTCTAAACAATGTCTGAAATCTACAAAATAATACAATTAACCAATATTTTACTGGAAAATAATCTCTACGCCTGTGACTTTTACGTCAAAGGATCAGTTAGAGGGTGGTTTTTGAGAAATAATGAATAAGAACAAAAATATAAAAATGACGTATTTTGTTGACGTTTCGGAAAACGAATCTGTTTCCTTTCTCAAAGCGTATTATAATGTTTGTGGGCTGTGTATATTAAATACACAGCTTTTTTGTACAAATAAATTCATACCTCGAAGAATCTGCTATTTCCCAGTCAACTTAGAACAAATTTCAACGTTTGACGGAAAAACTGATGACGTTTTAAAACTAGGCAAAGATGTTCATTAAGATTTACTATTAAATATAATAAAAAGCTGCCATCTTGGAAAAATGGCGATCTGATTTAGTTTTTTGCTTATGTCAATCTAACCATTAGCGATATCGAAATCATGTCTATATAAAAAATCGGCAGCTACTGGAAGCGGCTGGAATCTCCCCACACGGTGGATCCAAATCAGCTGTGTATGGATATTACATCGAAAATCAGAGCACTGAGCAAACAGATACATTACACGTGACTTTGGAGCCATTTATTTCATGGACAAATATCGAACGAACTGAAGTGGACTACAAGCAATCTGTTAAAACATAACCTCTCATGTTTGTTTATGTTGCATGATAATCAATTGCCAGATATTATAAGGGTATTAACAGATAACGTTTCGATGATTTTGTAGAACACTGAACAGCGAATAAAAATAATAATACAGAATTTAGCTCAAATGACACTCTAACCTCAACAAGTCAATAATATTATGAACCAGGCAGAAATTTTAATAATAGCTACGTAATATTCTTAAATCTTAAGAAATATATATTTTTCAGGTTAGCTGTGACGTCACGTACCATAACCTATAAATCAACATTCACAAAGGTTATCAACCCAAATATTTTTGACAGATGGCAAAATACATTTTCCCCTAACAATAATACCAATAATATTTTTTGGATGCTGTCATGTGTGCACACATAACGAATTCTTTTTAATTTTTTTAACGGAAATGAAATCGAAAGGCTGCAAGAGTGATATATCGTTGAAATTGGAATTTTTACTGCTTTTCAGTGATTCCATTACAAATTGTAAGCAATCATAAAATAAACAACTTGTTGTGCCAAAACGCCACTAACCGTGATCCGATATCAACCAAAACCGTTTCAGATCTTCTGGAGCACTAAAGAAACCCTCATGCAAAGTTTCATCCAAATCCGTTCAGTAGCTTCGCCGCTAGCGTGCTAACATACATACACACACACACAGACATTTTTTAAAAAAACACTTTTTTTGGTTCCTGGGACCTCAAAACGAAGATTTGATATCATCTCCATTTCGATTTTGGACTAAATATAGTAACCTCCCACAATTTTATTGTGGGGAGGTCAAAAATAAAGCTTATAAAATTCTCTACAATACTATAAATAATAGTACAAAACAAATAACCTATTAAACAAAATAGTAGTTGCCATATTCGGTTCTGAGAGCACATTTCACATGGTTACCATGCTAGACCCTTTGACTAAGTGTCCTCAGATCCTCTGACTAATACTTTACGCAAAACGAATAGATTGTCATCGTCAGAATGTTTAATTTTGCCGTCTCATCATCCCTCGTCGATATCAGACTTACCTAACACGGAATGGGACACTCCAAGGATATATTGATTACCTCGTTTATAGTATGAAGGGTAAACAAGGTTTTTACGAAATTATTTTGTTAAAAATGTCACTGAATGCATGTAATTACAGGTGGAAATATAGTACAAGAAAAATGTAATAAACATAACGTACATATTATGAATTAAATGAAATACCTCTCATTTTTAAACCTTTGAATATAATGTCAGTTTTATTTCTACTCTGAATACATCGCGACTGCAAGTTTGACATAAAATAAGCAATTTGAACTTAATCTAACACACTTGCCGTCTATTTTTCTTGATGACAATGAAATGCTAGTATGCAATTTAATACGTAGCGTGCTCGGTTTTTATCTGTGGCATGTCAATTAGTTATTATGAAAATGGTAAAATTCGCAGGTTTGCTAAAAATAGCATGTTGTAGAAGCGTTAATTTATGTTCGATAATAACGCGAATAACTGCTCTAGACGTATTGTTCATCAGTCTGTGTTAAAAAGCTTTAACACAGTTCAGTTTTGTTTACAAATATTCACGGTTACAAAATTCATGTATTTAAAAATTGGTCTTTAGTAGATGAGCTGATACGATTAGTGGTATGATCACTTACTACAAAAAGATTCAATTGAAGTGGAGGGAGTGTATCGGACTTCACCGTTAAGCATCGCCAATGAAGTTGATAATATTAAACTTTTCACAGTAACGAAGGGTATACTGTGTTTGCACGCACTTTCACATAACCGTAAATATAGCCCGTATAGAAAAACTTAATACCATAGTGTTAGTAATCGCATTATGAATGATTTTTAGAAGGTCTGTCTGTTCGTCTGTCCGATGGTGACGTTTCTTGTTAACACGATAACATAATGGTGGGGGGTTATTAAATTTAACACCATTGAATGGCTTTTTCAAGAAAATGAACTCGTACTTCATTATTTTTCATTCTTCCGTAGAATTTTTTAGAAATTACGAAAAGAAATGTTTTTGCGATTACAGCGCCATCTGTCACGAATCTAAAAAAACGTTTCAGACAAACTTGACGTAATTTTTGCCGTAGAATCCGATTCTGCAATAAAGATTTAAGATTTTAAAGTTGCCCCCCGCCCCACTCCAGGGGATGGGGGTGGGGGGGGGGGGGTCGCGTTTGATATCATTTCAAAATTATTAAAGACTTTTTTTATTTTTTGGATCCAATGTGTATTTCTCGAGATATTTGACCGTTTCCAGACTTTTTAGACACCCTGTATAATGTTCTATTACATGTGTCTATTGTAAAGGAAATAGTTGTGCTAATGCTTCTTCTACCTTTGAAGAATCGGCCATCGATGAGGAATGCGGTGAAATTATGGCATTTAACAGTAGTGATACTAATATAGTATATTTTATTTTGTTTCGATAAAATTTTGGTGAAAAAAGGAGGGTCAAACACATTTTTTGAAAATTGTAAAAATGCACTTTTTTGAAAATTAAAAAAAAGAACTCTAACCCCTAAAAGTACATCAAATAAGGTACAATCGAAAAGAAAAAAGTGAAATACAATGCCTGCTTGATAAATTGACGAAGAATTAAAAATTTTATTTCGTCCGCCATCTTTGACATATTTGGTATAGCGACTATAGCGACTCACTCACTGGAAATCGAGCAGTTCCTATGGAGTCGAGAAGAAACAAAAGAAAAAACATTCGATAACAAAAATAATAACAATATACTTTGAAATACACAAAAATCAAATATAAATAAAAGATGTATTAAAGAAAACAAATATACGTATATTTACATCAATGTTAATTTTATTTATAGCATTAACGCTATAAATTTGGTGACCCCGACGTGATCTGTAAGTGCCCGGCGTGGTCTATATATGCCCGACGTGATCGTATGACCTTCACGATGAGATCTAAGTTGTCTGATTAATTGAAGAAGAGGCAAAGTTATTTCTACTCTCGAGGATAGAAGAATATTCAAATATAATTACCCGAAGATCAACACATTCCTGATTTAGAACCACTTTTATCAATGATTTCAAGAAGAGATTCAATATACTAACTACCACTATAAATTGATCCAGATGATGCTTATCGTTTAATGAAGAGAAGAATTTTCCTGATAAATTTTGAATTGATGTTCCTCTAATTTATGGTCATTTCCTACTCCCAATTGAAGTTGAACATTACAAGTACTGTCATTTGTTGGTGAGTGCGTTAACGTACATTTCCCTTTTTATCTGAGAAAATCATCAATCAACCAACGTGTCGATTGTAAAACGTACTTTTTTAATCGGGGTAGGCAAAGTGTCACATCTGTCAACTAATACAAAAACTATCAATATTGACAGTTATGACTTTGATTCCTTTCTTAAAGCTAAATAACTTATCTGAACGAGATAAAAATTTAAAGGGTCCTTCATATAAAGGAGTAAACGAACGTTTAAACCGTTCATTGCGAACAAAAATAAAATCGCAACAGGCAAGATCTGAACTAACAAAAATTTTGTAATTGCCATGCGAAATTGGAGGAACAAATTTTAAATTATTAAAATAAATGCGTAATTTGTCAATGAAATAAGGAATATCTGGGGAATTATACGATTCAACGAAAAATTCGCCAGGTAAACGAAGGGTTTGACAATATATAAGTTCAGCAGGTGAACATTGCAGATCCTCCTTGGGAGTTGTCCTAAATGCTAATAAAATGATGGGTAATTCATCTGTCCAATGTGATGTATTGGCTCTAGTTAACAAGGAAGTTTTAAGTGAGCGATGAAATCTTTCAATTAGAGAGTTCCCTTGTGCAGTTGTACGTATTCTATGAAAACCTAAAAACTTTGAAAATTCATTAAATAATCTTGATTCGAATTGTACCCCTTGATCAGTCGTCACCGTCAAGGGAACACCGAATCGACAAACAAAATTTTGAAATAAAGTACGCGCAACTGTTTCTGCTGTGATGTCGCGAAGAGGGTACGCTTCCGGCCACCTAGTGAATCATTCAATCACCGTAAGAATGTAAGAGTTACCTTTGGATGGAGGTAATGATCCTGCCAAATCTATATGGATGTGGTCGAATCTGCTTTTCGGGATGGTGAAGTTTCCAAGAGGACTTCGCGTATGTCGGCTGACTTTGACAGCTTGACAGTTAATGCACGATTTTGACCATAAATTGCAATCTGTGTTCATTTTCAAAATAGTTATTTAAAGTCAACAGTCTAGTGGCTTTAATACGAGGATGAGATAAGTTGTGAAAATATCGAATATCGTTCGTCTGTAAACAAGTGGAACAAAAGGTCTAACTTTTGTACGAGAAATATCACACCAAATAAATTCATCTGAATCTGGAATTTGTATCTTTTTTAAAATGAAATTGGTTTTAGCTAGTGATGATTTATCTGACAATAAATAGTTGAGATTTGAATCTTTCTCCTGAGCTTCACTAAGCAACTTTAGGTCAAAGTTAACATTAAGGAAGGGAGAATTTTTAAGTTGAAGTGGTAAAATATCTTGTTTTAAAGAAGAAGTGTCGTAAATACGTGACAATCTGTCAGCTATTACATTATGTTCTCCTTTAACATGTTGTATTTTACAAGAAAATTGAACTATATATTCTAAATGACGTATTTGACGAGGAGATCTTTCTGCTTTTGTGAATAAAGCGTTTGTGATCTGTAAAACAATTAAACTTTCGACCTTCAAGTATAAATTTAAAATGTTTAATTGCAGTATATAATGCTAAAAGTTCTTTGTCGAAAACCGAATAATTGGTTTGTGCTGTAGTTAATTTACGGGAAAAGAATGCTAACGGAGCAAGAAATCCTTTATTATCTTTTTGCTCTAAAACTGCACCCATGGCAAGGTTAGAACAATCGACTGAGAGAGAGAGATAAGATAGTATCGTCATTATTGCAAGGATGAGCTAAAACTACTGCATTACTTATAGCGTCTTTAGTTTTCGAAAATCCATCTAAACATTCATCAGGCCAACTATTTATCTTTGTAATTTTATCATGAGATAAACTGTTACAAAGAGAATATAGGGGAAGTAAAATTTCAGCAAAATGAGGTATGAAACGATGATAAAAATTTACCATACCTATGAAACGTTGTAGTTGTTTGAGAGTTGTCGGTAAAGCAAAGTTATTAATGACTTCGATTCTCTCAGTTGATGGTAAAATACCAACTCCTAAGATACATTTAGATGGTTTAATGTTTATTCCGTATGTGTCTAATCGGTTTAAACGTTCGTTTACTCCTTTATATGCAGGACCCTTTAAAGTTTTATCTCGTTCAGATAAGTTATTTACCTTTAAGAAAGGAATCAAAGTCACAACTGTCAATATTGATAGGGTTAAACCAGCTTTTGTATTAGTTGACAGATGTGACACTTTGCCTACCGCGATTAAAAAAGTATGTTTCGCAATCGACACGTTGGTTGATTGACTCTTTTCGTTTTTAACGAGGGGGTGTTTATAGCGACTCTAGCGACTCACTCACTGGAAATCGAGAAGTTCCTATGGAGTCGAGAAGAAACAACAGAAAAAACATTCGATAACAAAAATAACAATATACTTTGAAATATACAAAAATCAAATTAAATAAAAGATGTATTAAAGAAAACAAATATAAGTATATTTACATCAATTTTAATTTTATTTATAGCATTAACGCTATATTTGGCATACGATGTCTGGGATTGGTGCATTATATTTGACCATAAATGAGTTTTATTTTTGCCCACTTTGGTGAAATTACTCCTTCTTATAGAAACGATATTCAATTTTAATGACGATATATTAAAACACTTTACTTTGTTTCTATCACTGATTTATTATAACTTGAACGTTACTGCAGTTTCGATACTTAACGTACCATTATCAAACGTATGATTCAAATGAATGAATTTACCAAGGGATGACAGGCATTTATATACAATACAATCTGAGTTATGTAGATGAAATTAAATGAACGGATTTACAAAGGGAAGTAAGGTATTTACCTAAATTGCCACTGAACATTACCAAGAATTATATGCAAATTCTTGGTAATGTTCAGTGACAATTTAGGTAAATACCTTACTTCCCTTTGTAAGTCCGTTCATTTAATTTCATCTACATAACTCAGATTGTATTGTATATAAATGCCTGTCATCCCTTGGTAAATTCATTCATTTGAATCATACGTTTGATAATGGTACGTTAAGTATCGAAACTGCAGTAACGTTCAAGTTATAATAAATCAGTGATAGAAACAAAGTAAAGTGTTTTAATATATCGTCATGATTGACTGTCACAAAGTAATGGCTTCCACCACAGAATCTTTCAATTTTAATTTTTTCGGCTATTTTTGTCCAAGATGGCGGATTGACCAATACATATTTCTTAAGAATTTTATTTCAAATAAGCCACTATTTGCAAAATTCCCATCTGATTACTAGTACAAGATATATTAAGCAGATAAGTTGAAAACTAGGAATCAAGAATAAAATTTAAGGTGGAATGTCGCCGAAAAAAATTAAATCAAATCAATTAGACTGTACTACCACTTTTTGGCATCTTATAATTACAGATGTCTCAAAAAAACATTATTAGAAAAATACTGCGAAGATCATATTGTTTGCTCTAGTTTAGCATAAATTAATTATAAGATTCGTATGTCCACACTGTGACACACCGATGGACATTTTTTTTAAATTCTGATTTTTGAGATTAATTAAATTGAGCAAATGTGTTTCCTGTAAAGTTTCTTTTACCATCACAATACTTCCTCTATATAATATTATTACATATATAGAGAAGAAAAACAAGTAAAACAGTTAATACGAGTATGGGAAAAATTATTATCTATCGACATCTTTTAATATTGTCTAAAGGAATAAAAGGAAAACAAACGTTTGATTTAGCGCTGTGTAAAACTTAACCGCACTCCCTCCTGTGGCCTTGAGGACTTTTAGAAAACAGTAAATCTTTCTGCGTCCTACGAAGCAATGTCGCGAGTTGTCGTTAAGTGTAGCCCGAGGTGAAAACTATGATTAACCGATTCGTAAGAATTATTTATTACAACTTCTGTGTGAGGGGATTTCCATAATGGATTCCATTTGTTACAATGAGCAACTTTAGGAAACTAAATAAAATCTCGCAAAATATATAGGCCAGAGTCTCGTCTTCAAGGAGCAATTTAAGTGAAATAAAATGAGAAAATATTAAGAAGTTTATTTCAACCGAGTTCTCTGAATTGGTCAAACTTAGTTTTGGTATTATATTGTATAATATTTATATAAATTCTTTATTTACAAAGATAAATACAATGTAAATGTATATAAACAAAGCCTAAAAACAAAAACAGATTACTAAATTCAGATTTAAAAAAATAGATATAGTAAACGAGTTGGTAAAGTAGTACTAACACACAAAAGAAATTGTCAGACTATAAAATTTCAATCAAATAAATAAACTAGACAACAGACGTATAGCTTGGTGCTAAGGTTTTCGTGGAACTGGTAAAATATAAATAGTTGTAGTGTGCAATTCATTAATATTAACTAATGTAAGTAATTTATATCAATGTGTATAAAAAATAGCGTTTAAAAAATATTTGTCTTCACTTAATTGTAGTTCTCTGACGATGGTTGAATAAACCGAAACGTAAGAAGAGAGTAATTTTATTATAAAGATCGATAACCCAGGACATACCTGCATCAAGTTAATTTGATATCAATAGTCAACAAAATAAAAACATCTAAATATATTCACTTATCACCACATTTAACTCAAATATTGGCAATGTGATATATGATAATCATATAGTTTACTATTGGATTGAATGTTATTAAAAAATCTCGAACAATACTAAGCAGCTGCTGAAGTTTACGTGTATATAAGATTAGAACTTTCTGTAAGCAATCTTGTTTAAGTTTATGTTCGTTAGACTGCGGGTTTCAACTCTTAGAAGTTCTAATATACGAAATCTATTAAAGGCATAGTTTACTAAAGCTTAACTAATACAGAACACCTGAAGTCTTGAGAATAATCCGTATTACACATCCTGATCATTTTTACATTGGATTATCCAAAGTAAGAAGTTTCCAGGCGTAATTCCATTAGTATATTGATTTTCATCGTGAAAATTTAAAGTTTAGTAACTTAAAAATGAAGAAGCAATATTAAACTATAAAACTCAAGTTTTTAAATTATCTCATGACAATGGACGTAAAATCCATTCAAGTGAGTAAATATATATTGTAATTCATAGGTTTGTATAATATATGCAGATTATTTTACACATTTTTAAATTCGGAATCTGTTCCTCATTTCGAAGTTCCAATAAAAATTTTTTTGTGTCTATCTTATGTACAGCTTAATAGGCGAATGTGTCCGTTCATCTAGTGACCAATCCTACTCTAGCGGCTATTATTTCCACATCCAGTGGAAGTATAGTAACGACAAACATTTTTAATGTTCAAATAGGCTTAGAATCTCATGAAACGTGGAGATTTTAAGTTTGAGCAAAGCTTGAAATGTGGTACACGAATGTATTTTAACGAGACCTGGAATTAGATTATATTTTCATCTTATTCCGTTGAAGGGGTGAAGGTAAATGGGGGTGAATAGGTAAATCAAGCAGGTAAGAGTCCATAAAATTGGTATTTAGTATACAGGGTGTCCCGAAACTCCCGCCTTCCCCTTTAGGTACTAATTCTGCATGCAAAAATAGTAAGAAAAGTTCCTATAAACATGTGTCCGGAAATGCTTCCTAAGGGAGCTACGGCCCTCTAAGAAGGGAGCAAAAATAGGTGTTTTTACTAATTATCTCGGAAATGATTTGGGACAACTTTATGAAACTTGGTTAACTTTTTTCGGTTATTAAAAGTTATTGTTGTACAGTATTAGCCAAAATTAATTTTATCCAGGGGCGGAGAAACGAGGGGTCGGTGTTCTTTGTTTCGACATATTAATTTTTCCATTTGACATTTTTAGTATTTTAATCCCTGATTATGATTCCCTGGTTAATTCTGCATAAAAAAGAGCCTCTTTACAATTAGTCATATGGCAAGCCGTTTTCGAGTAAAAGCGGTCTAAACGAAATATTGTGTATTCGTTTGCTAAATGCGCATTATTTATTTTTCAAAGTAGGCGTAAAACAATAACCTTTATTAATCGAAAAAAGTTAACCAAGCTTCATAAAGTTGTCCCAAATCATTTCCGAGATAATTAGTCACCTATTTTTGCGCCATCCTTAGAGGGCCGTAGCTCCCTTAGGAAACATTTTCGGACACATGTTTACAGGAACTTTTCTTACTATTTTTGCATGGAGAATTAGCACATAAAGGGGAAGGCGGGAGTTTCGGGACACCCTGTATACAAGAGAAGTTAATGTTTCAAAAAGAAATTGTGATTTAGTATGTGTACAAGAACCAAGGGCCTCAAAATATTTTGTTCACTTCATTCATCCCCACTACCACCCTTTATCACTACCTCCCCCCCCCACTACCGATGTATGGATATCTTTTTATGAGTTTTTGGAGTAGACGATTTCGAATATTATATTATTAAAATTCCGTAAATAATTATTTCCACATAAAAAATTTTTTCGTTATTAGACTTTAGTAGCCAATCTGGATGTGGAAGTAGTGATTCCCTGGGCAGCGGTTTTTTGGTTTTATTGATGGCTTTCGAGGCGTAGAAAAGTAGTATTGGATGTATTTTTTTCTTCATCTTGGTGTTTTTAGAATATCTGTAGTTACTATTACAACAGAATTGCTGGCATTTTTATTCTATAGCGTTTTCCAGTGACTGCACTTTATGAAACTGAGTGCAATTTTTATGTGAGAAATTAAAACGCATTTTGGCAGTTTCTTAGGTTCGAAACTGATAAAGTTTTGAAACTTGGCAGAGATGTTCATTAAGGCCCATTGTTAAACATACTAAAAGTCCCCGAGTCTATCTCTTGCGCTCGCGCCGCCATCTTGAAAAAATGGCGCTCCATTTCAGTTTTTATAGCTTATATCTCTCTAACCGTTAGCGACATCGAAAAACCGCTGCCCAAGGAATCCCTACTTCCACATCCAGATTTTCTATCCAAGCCACTCACAACGAAAAAATTCTGTATGTGGAAATAATTGTTTATGGAACTTTAATAACATAATATTTGAAATCCTCTACCCCAAAAACCCATAACACGATACCCCACATCGGTAGTGGGGTGGGGGTGGTGATAGCGGGTGGTAGTGGGGGTGGATGAAGTAAAAAATATTTTGAGGTTTCTCTAAATCACATTTTTTTTTTCATCCCCTTTAATAATGGGGTAATGGGGGGGGTGGCTAATGCCAAAATTTTTTTTGAGACCCTAGCTTCTTTTTTATATACTAAATACCATTTTATGGGCTCTTACCTGCTTGATTCACCTATTTACCCCAAATTTTTCCCAATTTACCCCCCACCTTTCGATGGAGTAAGATGAAAATATAATTTAGTTCTAGATCTCGTTAAAGTACATATGTGTACCAAATTTCAAGTCAATATCTCAAACGGTTCCAGAGTAAACGTGTGCACAAAAAAAAGTTAGACAGACCAACAGACAGACAGAAAATTTTTTTTCGCTCAAACTTAAAATCTCGACGTTTCATGACATTCTAAGCCTGTTTGAACAATAAAAATTTTAAAAAATTTTTTTGTTGTTACTATACTTCCACTGGATATGGAAGTAATTGTGTATATAAAAAATAAAGCTTTGAAAATTGTTATGTTTAACAGTACAAATTCTGCAAGCATTAAAAAATACATTATTCCTAACTCAGTCAATACAGAAATAATTACCTAACCTACTTACTAACAGCCCGGGAGGCAGCGTTGCATTTTTGATGGTGATTTTACGCCGCTTGATTTTGTGTGTAGTCGATAGTCTAGATATGGCTAGTAATCGAAACAAGCGTCAGCTGTCAGGATCGTGGTGGACCTGGTCGTGAGACAACAATTATTATGTCGAAAAAAAAAAAATCAGAAATGATTTCAGGTCGTTTGAAAAATTGTACAACAAATGTTTACATGATAATAATAATTTTTCAAAAAAGTCAGCTAGGGTAATGGGGGATTATACGTCAGCCGCTTGTATAAACCTGTATAAAAAACAATTGATGTAAAGTCATTTCAGGTTCAATGAAACTTATACAGCTAACTCTTTATATTATTAAAATGATAAAAACAGTCGTCAGCTATTCTTTCAATCGGGGCAAGACCGTCAGCTGAGGGATTATAAGTGCTGAGCGAGCTTTTAATCTGAGTATGGTGCAATCCAATGTATGATCTAACTGACGATCTTTCCCCCTTTATAGCAATAGCTGACGTACATTTTCATTTAATATATTGTTTAAATAATCATTTCTAGAAATCGCCATTTTTTTAAGCGTTTGTAGACTTGCCCAGTTTTATTTTCAGTCGCAGTTGCCAAGCCGTGCGAAAAGGACATGTAGGTAAGTATGCACTTTTTTCAGCTTATCATGTTTATATAAAATAAATTTGATTATTGCTATATTTAAAAACGTATATCTTCTTCCTTCATTTCATATTTATTTCTAATCAAAGGCAGGAATTTAAGATCTTTGAAAGAGGAAGCCATTGAAATGCACCATACTTAGATTAAAAGCTCGCTCAGCACTTATAATCCCTCAGCTGACGGTCCCACCCCCCATTGAAAGAATAGCTGACGATTGTTTTTATCATTTTAATAATATAAAGAGTTAGTTGTATAAGTTTCATTGAACCTGAAATGATTTTACATTAATAGTTTTTTAGACAGGTTTATATAAGCGGTTGACGTATAATCCCCCATTATCTACGCAGTTGACTTTTTTAAAAATTATAATTATCATGTAAAAATTTGTTGTACAAATTTCCAAACGACTTGAAATCATTTTTGAATTTTTTTTTCGACATAAACGTTCTCTCACGACCAGGTCCACAACAATCCTGACAGCCGACGCTTGTTTTGATTACTAGCCATATCTAGACTATCGATTACACACAATATCAAGCGGCGTAAAATTACCATCAAAAATGCAACGCTGCCTCCCGGGCTATAATGTTTACCTATAATGTAAAATATAATTATATGATTAAGGTTTTTATGTAATCATTATTTATTATGATAAATTGCTTTATCTTTTTTTTATTTTTGTTGTGTAATTGTTTTACTAATAAATGACAAATCTTCAATATGCCGTATTGTTAGCTCTCGGGGTACATATTTCCGTAATAGATATTGTAACTGATTAAGGTTTTCATGTAATCATTATTTATTATAACAAATTGGTTTAACTTTTTTTTTTAATTTTTTGTTGTGTAATTGCTTTATAGTCTACGAGCTAGCTCATGTCACGTGTGCACTTGTATGTCCCCTAAGTTTGATTGTAGGACCTTATTACATACCTATAGTTAAAGGAGTGTTTAAAAAATTGGTCACATGATCCAGATTATGGTCGTTTGGCCGCCATATTGAAAACATTGCTACATTTTGTTTTAACATATATCCGTGACGGGTGCGCCGATTTTAATTTTTTTTAGCTCATTTCACTCCTTGTTAAAAGGCAAACAAATTGTCTTTATCTTTTTTTTGATAAACTCAACAGTTATTGAAATATATATATTATCTATTGACAAAGGAATTTAGAGTGTTCCCATCACATTTATAGGATAATAGTTTCTAGACAACGTCCAAGAAGGCGTTCCCAATCTAGCGGAACAGAATTTAAAACGTGTGTAATCTGTAACCAAATAAAACCAAAAGGAGACTCCAAACTGTGCCGGATTTGTGACGCGTTCAGAGCAGAGTAACTACTTCAAGCCTCTCGGTTTTACCTCGATGTAGTTTTTCAGCGAAAAAGTACATTGGAAGATATATACAGTGTTTTTACTACTAACATTTATTACTACAAAAACTATCATCAGGAAGTGTATAACTAACATCAGGAAGTACATTTTGAATTATGAGAGGGATAGTTAAAAAGATGCAGCTGAAGAAGTTGCTGATTCAAAGAATCTGAGAGAATCTTTTAAGCAATTTTCAATAAGGGTGGGTCTTGAATACAGAGGATATTCAATTTCATACTTACGTAAGGAATTCAATGAAAAGTATTTGCCAAGTAAGGAGCACATATCAAACCGTAAAATGAAAAGTTTACTTATAAAGCAACTTAGTGATGGTATCTGTTTTACTTACTCAAGGAATCCTTCTGTATCACAGATATTATTTTCTAGTAAAATAAGTTCAGGTAATCTAGCTGAGCAATTCAGAGGGATAAGGCGTTGGGATCTTCCCAAAGGAATCAAAGCAAACATCCCAAGAAGAGAAGCAATGGACAATTTTGACTATTAAGAACATATTCTTTGTGGAATTGGAGGCAGTCATGACACAGTGTTGGTTATATTTCAATATGAAAGTCAAAACAGTGATACCAGTCAACAGAGACGATTAAAGATAAAAATTCATAGTGAATACTTAAGAACTCAAAGCAAAGACGAGAAATAAAGAAAAATTTTGTAGTATCACGAAAACCTCCTGACGTGGCAGCTTCATCTGCAAAGGGGCAGAACATGGTCTGGATTTTAAGTAGATTTATTGCAAGTAAAGAGTATTCTCTTGATGAATGTGGTCCCCTCCTGGAGTGCATTTAATAGTGCTATCAAATACAGATATTGTAAAGACCACTACAGCATTCTACCATATTCTGCGACTCAATAATTCAGTGCAATATATACATGTATAAAAAACTTCCAAGACTACTTGACAACAGTAAATCAGAAAACAGGATCTCTGTAGACTGATGAAGTCGTAGCAATAGAAATAAAACTGCTACAGCCAGAAGAGTTTTCGAACATATTTCTTGGCTTAGGAGGTTTTCATCTAGCAAAAGAAATTATGGCATGTATTGCAAAATATTTAGCGGGAAGTGGAGTCGAAAACATTTTTATTGAATCGGAAACGTTTGGTCCAAAGATTGTTGACAGTATACTCGCTGGGAAAGCATTATTCTTGTATTGTGAGAAGTTTCTCATTGTTAGCCGAAGCTTTGCAACGATTATCGCTGAATGCATTCATGGAAACTAGCCACATACCAAAAAGCACAGTAAAAGAAATTAAAACTTTAACAGCGTGTATCACGGCAAAGGATATCACAGGAGCTAGAACTCATGCAGAAACTGTTAAAGGACAAATGCCATTGCTTACGAAAGATATCGGGAAATTTACTAATGAGCAAGGAAAAGAAAATGAGAAATTCCGGTATTGATACCAGTTCCTGGTATTTCGTATACTGAGAGATCTGACACGACAGAGAGGAGATCTGAAGATCAGTCTCTTAATACCTAGGTGCAATACTACTTTTCTTTGGATCATTACCAAAAGAAATGGAAAAACTTAGAGCTAAAAGAACTTTGGGTTGCCTTTGGAATGGGAAAAACATCCAGGTACATTCCACTTCACTTCATTGTTGCTGAAAATAAAGTACCACGTGCTGTCTTGACAACTTTACCGGCTGTTTATTCTCTAACAGGCTGTGACACCACAAGCAAAATCAGTACAAAATTGGCAGCTTTGAGGACAGTAGAATCTTGTACTGAACATCCGTTATTCGATTTTGGTAAAGAATCAATTAATGAGGACATGGAAAAGACAGTTGAAGAGTTTTTGCTTCGTGCAGTTGGTTCAAACTTACATACAATGGATGCATTGCGTTTCCATCAATACCATCACAAGAAAGTATGGAACATTCAAAATTTGGCTCCTACATCCAGATCTGTTCGCCTTTACATAAAAAGAAGCTACTTCCAGTGTTACAAATGGATTAACGCTTTGAAGGTGGCTACAGAGCTCAATCCCTTGGACTACGGTTACATGAAAATGGAAGGAAGCTTAATTCTACAAGTGACAGAGGAAAACATTTTCCCAAACCCTTTAATTGCCAGAAGTGCTTCAGAGAAAATCTGTGCCCTTGTAAAAACTTGGAAATCATATGCTGTAACTTTTTCAAATCGAAAGAAAACGATGTGGACCAGTGCAAAGACGCCTACCAATAATCCTGTTGAAATGTTGATTTCAAAATACATATAATCCTTATTATACTTATTTTATGTGTCATATTATAGGATTTATAGTCATTTTTAGCTATTTCTTCTTATTTTTGTATCAACTACGCAGAAAAATTTTTTTTAGAAACCACCCTTTATTCCAAAAACCACGAGTTAGTTAAAAAATATATATACAGACAAAATATGTTTACCGTTTAATAACGAGTAGAATGAATAAAACAAAATTAAAATTGGACCACCGGTTACAGAGATACAAAAAAAAATTGACAAAATTTTCAATATGGCGGCCAAACGACCATGTTTTGGACCATGTGACGTATTTTTTTAACACTCTTATAGGTATGTAATAAGGTCCCACAATAAAAATTAGGGGACATAAAAGTGCACACGTGACATGAGCTAGCTCCTTTACTATTACTAATAAATGACAAATCTTCAATATGTTCTGTTGTTAGCTTTCGGGATACATATTTCATTTTTCCTATTTGATCTTGAGCTGTATCCGTGGCATATTAAGTTCTTTAATTGAACAAAGTATAAAACTGCTAACATGCACAAACCTGAGAGATCTATTAAATTTATTTCTTTAAATACTAATTTTGACGAATATTGGTAAAGTTTAAAAAATTATAAAAAAAAAATCATGTTTAGATAATACTATTTAGGTGTTAAGCAAATCAAAACTTGCACACTTTTTATTTAATATGAAATTACTTAATTTCTAAAAGAAAATCAGTTTCAAAAAACGTTATAAAATGTATTTTAAAAGTTTCAAACACACGATAGAGAACATTTGCGCATGCAAACGAAAGGCACAAGCAGTGATATTCAGCGGCTAGACGCTAGTACGTAATAATTATCTCTTCTCCTTTTTAACCGATTTCATAACATTTAAAAAAAGGAGAACGTTCTCAATTTGACCCGTGTGTTTTTTTTATTTGTTCAATGATTATTCTGGCGTAGCTTACGTGATTTCTGTCAGACCTACTGCAAACTTAAGGCTATGGTGCGGCGATGTTCACACACTAAATTTATCAAGCTAGATCTAGTGTGAGGTGAACAAAAATTGGATTCTTTTTTATATTACGAGGATATTCGAAGATTTGGCGGAGTCGCCGGTGTTAATATTGTAATAATTTAAGGCGGTTCAGTAAACGTAATTCGACAATTTCTCCTACATCTCTGAACCGATCAAAAAATTTTTTGATGGGCTTTTAGAGACAACTTTATAGAATGGTATTAGGCTATTGAAAATTAAGAAGAAAAAAAATTTTTTTCCCGTGCGAAAACAAAAAAAAATTTGTTCGTATATTTGGATAGTCTGGTACCATTCTATCAAGTTTTCTCTAAAAGCTTATCAAAGACTTTTTTCAATCGGTTCAGAGATATAGGAAAAATTGTCGGATTACGAAATCATTTTCTTAAGCACGGCAACGTCACCCTTAAAAATGTATTCTAGGTTTATAACAATGATGATTTTTACAAACAACAGAGCATTATTATAACTTCCTATATCATGTCATATTATACCATTTCTCAACGAAAGAAAGCCTTGTATGGTGGTGAATCAGCCGAAGAATGTTTTCTACGACAACAGTATGAACTGAGATTTTATTGAGAAACACACCCGTTGAACAATTTGCCTTTACAAACAAATTACACAGCATGCTTATGTAGTTGTTTACAATGCTGTTGATGCTGACGATTTCATTACGTGATGATTTTTAATTGAGATGCGATAAATCCAGCAAATTTTTTGTAGGTTTACGTGAAACCCGGTAGAATAGCCGAAACCGAAAAGCAAACGGCTATTTGATATTATGTACTGTGGACTAAAAGTATATTATTATAAGGAACTAAGGTGAGGTTATGATGTATTATTTGCTTATCCTCCAGGCAGGGACCTTGAAATATGTGAAGCTACCAAAAAGGTTGAAAACAATTTTTTTTTTGTAAAATTATACATAGTTTACAAATATTATTATATTATTCTTTTTAAAACGACAATTTTTCTAGTTAGAACTTATTTTGTAGTTGATTAGTCTGTTAACTCTATTGAGTTGCTTCTATTGAAGCAACTTATTTTTTTTAAAGCTAATTTAGTAGAGGAAAACTTTTTTAACTCAAAAAATTCGTGCAGACCTTAAACTTTGGTTATAGGTTCAAAATAGGCCAAAGGTCATGGAACAAAAAAGTTTAGGAGTTTTACGGATTCGCGGGAATCTATAGGGAATGAAAAGGGGTATTTTTAATTAAAAAATCGATTCTCTCTCGGGAAATATGGCATTTTCAAAAAAAAATTGTTCGAATAAAAAGTTGTTTCTGAAAAATTATCTTTAATTTGGTGTTTTTAAATTTAATTTTATAGCAATAATTAACTGAAATACTAGAGGTTTTAACTTCGGAATAATGTCATTTGAATTAGAACTCGTTCATTTTTGGCAGCTTAACAGTTAAATGTATAAAAAAAGAAGTCTTGGGGGGTGGCACCTAAAAAAAAAAAAACAAAAACATTGAAGCTGACAGAGAATTAAATTTTAAGAACAGTTTCTATGCAACTTTTAGTAAAAATTTAGAAAATTTGGGATTTCATCTTGAAAAAATGGTATTTCAAATACGTTTTCGTCAAATAACTCGAAAGGTATTACATTGAGCAAAAATATGTTAGAGACAAATAAAAAAGCTACTAAATTAGGGATGAATTTCGTTTTTATTTTTCTAATTTTTGTAGAGTTAATGGTTTCGGAGATCTGGAAGTCTAAAGGTGGCGTCCGAACGTTTATAAGACTACTACTTTAGTTTAAATGTTGTCTCAGATACTATGGCACTTAGGCCAAACACGCTAATAAGTGAAAAACTATTAATTAGGTTTTCAAATATTTCAAATATTCAAATCCTATTTTTATAGCATGAAAATATAGAAGTTATGACAGAAAAAATGTACTTTTTCATTTTTTTCTTTTAAATAAAAACGTCACAATTTTGTTAATGTAAGTAGTCAGTAATTAAAAATATATATACCCATATACTGTTTTTCGTTAATATATAGTGTGACCTAGATGCTCAAATTTTTTCATCGGCTTACAGTGCTTGCTTTAGAAAAAAATGCATTTTAAACTGTAAAGGCATTTTAGAAAAAGCGTACATTCTTTTTTCTGCAAATATCTCAATAAATATTAGTCTAAGAGAAAATATGGTGGACATCAAAAATGAAACTTGTAAACTGAGAACAAATTTATTTGTTTATATATTTGTGTAGGGTTGATTGTTTCGGAGATATTTAATTTTATAGATGACATCCGACCGTTTTTAGGATGAAGTATTCAGTTTAAATTGTTGAATATCTTAGAAACCGTGACACTTCCATCAAAAGATATAAGAAACAAAATTAAAGGAATCAATCTTTAAAATGATTTTCTCTTTGTTTCTATATCCTAAAGAATAAAGAAGTTATGGCCGATTCAATGTGCGTTTTCACATTTTTGTTAACAAAAGTTGGCATTTTGTTATTGTAATTGCTCAGTAAATGGTTTTTCTTTCAAAAATGCTGTTTTTCGTTAATATATAACATCACCTAGATGCTCAATTTATTTTGTCTCTTTAAAACGTTTGTTTTAGAAAAAAATTCCATCGGCCATATTTCGGTTAATTGTTGCTATAAAATTAATTTAAAAATGCCAAATTGGAGATAATTTTGTAAGAAGCAACTTATATTTGATCTATTTTTTTGTAAATGCCATGTTTCCCGAGAAAATGGAGAAAAATCGTTTTTTTTTATTAAAAATACCCCCTTTACCCCCTATAGGTTCCCGTGGATTCGTAAAACTGCTAAACTTTTTTGTTTCGTGAACTTTGGCCTATTTTAAACCGATAACCAAAGTTTAAAGTCTGCAGAATTTTTTTTCGAGTCATTTTTTTTTTCAATCTTTCCCTGTACTAATTATAAAATTAGAATACAGCTGTATCCTGAAAACACGTTCATACCTTGATAGGCAGTTCTATACATTATACATATATTGGTTTAAACATTTGTTTGATTGACGATTTATCGCGATTTGCCTTTATTTATTACCCCAATCGCAGTGCGATCGCAACACATAACCACTTAACTATGAAAACACAGCTGTGTGATTGTCAAACAATAAACATGATGATACACGACAAACAAATGAGAGCGCAGTTGTGTGTACTAAAAACATTTTGAAAAATGGTGAATGCGCCGCGCCAGCGACACGAGTCGCTAATATTTTACATTTGCATATAACAACTAATTGAAATTGAAATGCAAATGTTGCAATACAAATTCAAATATGTTGTGGTCGAAACAGTAGCAGCCGAATCGTTATCGCAGCATCGGGTAAGTGGCTGTGACAGCTGTCACGCCATTACCAAATTAAAATAACTTATTAATCTAACAGGCATTCATTGTCAACAGAATTATGGGATTAAATTACATATTTTAAATTGAATACACTTAAAAAACGTCCTTCTTGGCCAATTTTTGTGGAACTTTAATTTTAAGTCTCTCTGCCTATAGTCCAGTGTTTAACGATAAAAATAGGGTATTATCTCAGAATTCTTTCAGATAACATCGATTTTGATGCGTAATTAAGCTTACCCTACCCTCCTCTTCACAAGTTATATGTTCCTGATGTGTGCTTTTTGTTTTTTCGGGGTAAAAACTACCCCTTCTGACAAAAAATTTAAGCGTTGCCATGATTGAAATCAGTTTTAAATATGTAGAATAAACATTATTTCATGTTCTGGAATATAATATATGATGTGTTACAACGTTTCAACTCTTTAAATGATGAAATTAAAAAAAAATATAGTTTTCAACAGCTTGAAATGTTTTAATGGTACATTTATAATGGAATAAAATTCCGTCACTGTTTATAATATAATTTATGATTTATTGCAACTTTTAATCTCTTATAAACCGCCCTCGAGATTAAATTAACTACCATGTTTACTTAAAATTGAAAACTGAAATTATTAAATGAGTTAAAGGGGAAAAATAAAAATTTTATGTACATTATAATAGCATGTTTTATTATTGAAAATCTATGGATCATCAGAAGAACTATCATCACTATCGACCTCCTCCACTTGGTCTGTAATTGGAGGACAGTTTTGACAGGAGCATGTTCCGAATGTTGCGTTTCAAAAAAGTCCAACTTTTCGGCAGCTACAAGCTGCGCCGCATCCTTTTTTGCAATTACAGAATATCATTTTGAGGAGTTCTTCCGGTGCAGGCATATTCAGCATTTTGATTGGTAGTAAAGATCCTTCATTATTAATCCATCCCCAATCAGTTGGACGAATATTTTTGTTCCCAAGCCACATCTGGGTTTGTAAATAAACCCTCTTAATTCAGAGCATCAACTGTCGGAACAAGGGATGATAATTTCACATCACTGTTTTTGTGGTAGCCTGCATCTGCTGGAGAAACGCTGATAAGTCTTCGTCACGGCTCAATTTTTTTAACTGTATCTCTTTAGCAGCTTCGTACAGTAATATTATGCAGTACCTACCGGCTTCTAAAATTTCTTCCAGCTCTGAAGTACCTACTATTATAAAATATCTCCACCTGATCTCTTAAATCTATAAAAGTATCTATCTACCGATCTATTAGATTATAAGATCGAAAAAAAATTTTTGCCTTCATTGTAAAACGCCGACGTTATATCACATCCAGTGAAATAATGCAAAAAAAGGATTATATTCGCACTGTTTGGATGATCCACTTCAAAACTTTTCGAGGAATATACCATCGAGGGAATATTTTGTTGTCCTAATTTCAGGAAATAAATTTCTTCGTCGACCTTAGTTCTGGCAGTCAAAATTACATATATATTATTATATTATTATTACATATATTTATAAATGCTCCAAAATTGTCAGGAATAAAACAATTTACATGCTCCGAAAATTTCACCGAAAAATTGCGATTGGTTTTTCAACGATCGCTTCCTTAATTTTTAAGCTATCCAATCGCCCCAAAAACCATTTTGCAGGAAATTTTAAGGGCTACAAAGCATGTAACTTCCTCGAACCCTTTGTTTTTAATATTTTTGAGTTTAAAGGGCTCGGGGAAGGTGATCCTCGCACTCAAATGCAAACTTATAACGGTGATATCTCAACTAATTTTCATCCTAGAGAAATAAAAAAAAACGAAATTTTCAGTAAAAAAAACCTACATTTTTGTACTCTAGAATTTTGAAAAAAAAATGAAAATTTTTTAAGAAATTTCAAAAATTATTTCAAATTTGAATCAAACTTTTTTTCAAATCTAGGCATCCCAAACCGGCCAAACTTCTAGAACATATTGTTAGTACCTAAATAAAGTAAATTATAAATCGATTAGGTTCAATTTCAATTCTTGCGGTGAAGCCATTGGTTTCAATGCTGATTTTTTCTCCGAAGAAACGAGACAACCATTTTATTTTCATCATAACTCCGTTAGTTTTTATGTTAACGACTTTTACCAAAGTTCATTTTAAAGGGATTTTCAAGTACTTTTAAAAATGTTTTATATGTTTTCCTCCAAAAATTTTCCGTTTTTCTGTTATTTAACGTTGAAAGGTTCGAGTTCAGTTTTCAACGAACAAAAATTCACCTTCAACGAGCCATAACTCGGTTCGTATTGCATCTACAGAAATAAAAAAAAATCTATTTGTTATTTTATAAGCTTCATTCTTGCTTATAATAATTTTTTCGATAAAACGTCAGAGCTAGGCAGAGTACCGCACTAAAGTACTCACGAGTACTTCACAACGAGTACCTTTAAAAAGTACTCGTGAAAACTTGAGTACGAGTACTTGTTTTTGAAGTACTCTAAAAAATGAGTACTTTTGCAAAATTTGGAGAGTACTTTTCTAAAAATGAGTAACGAATGCGAGTACTTCGAAAGATACCAAATTGAAATAGGTAATAGACAAAAAATTGGAATACCACTTGCACCATTATCAGTAAATAAAAGTAGGTCGGCATTTTAATTGCATTTTCAATAATAATAAAAGATATTAGTCATACAAGTAAACAATACAAATATAACCAAAAAGCCATCGACCGAGCTCCTTCAGCCTGTCCAATATTTATTGCAAACATTAAATATAGTGAAAAGTAAAATCAATTTCAGTGTAAAAAAAAGAATATTTCATAATACAATAGAAAAAAAGAATATTTTATATTTAAAGTATAATAGTCTAGGTGCCCGCGTACATAAATGCAATTTATATATATCCTGGTATAACTTCTTGTACGACATAATTGCGCCTAGTCTATCACTTTTTTCCTCTGCGAAAATTTTCGTAAACGCGGCGTTCCTCCTCGGCATGAAAAAGACGATTTCCAGGCGTCGGACTGGAAAATCGGCAAATATATTTTGTCGGACAATTTGAGAATTGGATTCTACATACATATTCTATATATTTCTACAAACTGTCCGACAAAAATTTTGTAACGTTAAGGGTGTCTACCACCATAAACATAACATAACATAACTTTAAAATATTTATTGATAACCATCTGATTTTTTCAAGATTGCTTAATAAAAATATGTATAATCCAATTTTCGAATTGTCGGATAAAATATATTTGCCGATTTTCCAGTCCAACGCGTGGAACTCGTCTTTTTCATGCTGAGGAGGAACTCCGCATTTACGAAAATTTTCGCAGAGGAAAAAAGTGATAAACTAGGCGTAATTATGTCGTACGAGGATATATATAAATTGCATTTATGTACGCGGGCACCTAGACTATAAAGTATATGGTGATTGAAAGCAAAAATACAAATAGGAGAATATCAAAAAGAAAGTGTTTCATTAGCTACTTGTAAGGAAATCAAAATTTCTTGAATAGTTCGGGAAAACGACACTTTGGCCTCTGAACTGTTCGTGATCTCAGGAGAGGATTTATAATCTCTAAATCTTGAGGACTTCGTGCGAATCTCTGGCAAAGCATATTTAGTCTCTCCTGGATAATATTGACTTTCAATTTGGTATACAGATAATTATTAGAAGGTTTGTGAAGTGGATTCCTGGGATGGCGCATCTTCGTAATTCGTCTCAAAGTGGACGTTTCAGCAACTTGGATGTTTTTTGTGATTGATTTGCGGCAGTTCGGGTATAAAGTATGTCCATAATATAAAAGAGGTCGGCAAATGGATTTGTATATTTTGGCAGCAAAGCCTAAAGCCAGGGCCGTGTTGACTATGTGTGTTCGAAGTGTGCACAGAACACCTTCGTCTATTTTTGGGGCACCATTTTTGAGATTAGCTCATCAATTCCCCCACGCTCATCAATTTTCATTTTGGTGAAAAATTTTTTTTGAGATTAGTTCATCAATTTTGAAGTACGATGTGGCATTTCTTTTTGAGATTTCGCAAATTTAGGTTTCGTTTAATCAAAAGTTTTAGGAAATTTTATAATCAACAATATTGATAAAATTAATTACTATCCAGGAACAACGGGGACAGCGATATTGGCAAAAAATCTCTACGCATATGTGTCAGATAATTGGCTAAAACCATTTAGATTTAGTTAAACATTTAAATATACATGGTACGATTAAAATATTCTAAAACATTATTTGCAAAATATTATTTGGCTATGGTTATTAAAGGGAAAATGTACTTGAAAGAAAAGTAATATTTTATTTGTCTGCGTCTAGACGGGCGTATTCTTATTTCTTATTTTTATTTAAGAAATTATTGTTTTGGTTTAAATTGATTATGCAGTAATTGCTGAAATAATAACATTACTTGATATATATCACCAAAACTGAATTTAAAAAAATGGAAAATACCCCATTACGCTTTTATTTGCAATCACGTAAGATTGAAAATAACGTGATAGCTGAAAAAATTATTGTAATAAATTTTCTGTCTACCTTTAATAAATCGCGATTATAATTTTTTTTATATATATTTGTATTAGTTTACACACCATTTGCATGACGGTGATAGCTCATATACTTATTAAGTTCCATGCACATGAATTCTTCGGTTTAGAATGAAATTTCCTGTACTAAATACAGCTCCACCTCGCTGACGTGGTAATTATCGTCTATTAGAAAGCTTTGAGAGTGGATGCCTAATAGAGTTAAGAGAGGCAGGTGTTTGGTTCGTAATATCGTCCATCGTATGAGCAAAATTGTTTTAAAAAAATACAGTAATTTTATGAAATATAAGGTTTCTATACAAGGCATCATTAAGTTTAAAATTGTTACAGAATACGAAGATTAGGTATTTTATTATGTTTTCTTAACAAAATATTGCAGACCTTGATGCTAAACCTCCACTGGCTAATTAAAGGTAATTATTTAACAGAGTTATGAAGGTATTGACTCATTAGCTTGCGTTTCTAACTAGTAACCTGACGACACAGTGTGGTGAGGATTTCAAACGCGAGTCTAAATATAATTTTTAATTGAATTACGCAAGAAGTGATACGAATTCACTAGAAATTATAGACATCCCCTCTTAATATATGTCGTAGATTTAAGGGAATATTTCGCTGACAACCATGTTGATAACGTCTGTACCAATATGCGTTATCAAACATTTATACACATATAAACTAGAACCGCGTCAGAGTACATACATTTCAGAAGGACATTACTCTCATATAATACCACATTTCTAAGCGTACAGCCCTTATTTTACATGACTGTTATTGTTCTGACCCTACAGTTATTCAGAACCACACATACCATCGCCGATGGAGATACCGCTAAAGCTTTCTGCAAAGGTTTCAATAAAATAATGACTATTCATGTAAACTGAGAAACAAACCGATGTTATAAATTTTGTTGGGACTTTAATAGATAACCTTCTTCAATATGGTTACACAAAACCCAGATTGATATTGGAATCAATCTATCCGACAATAAATTAGTGTTAGCTAGAGGAAAAATCGGTCAGTAGATAAAAAAGTTATTATACATTTTGTGAAAAAAATGCACGTGAAGAGTGTTGTAACACCTTTGATAAGACTCTATTAACACAAGTATACTGATAGTATACTGCATAGCATACTGACCAATGTTTCAACAGTCAAGATGGTATCATCGGGAGATCATTACAATTGCAAGTATGGAACTTTAACTTGCAATCTTAACAAAGATTGCAATGATCAGGTGCATTTTTTTTTTAAATGTTTATATTTACTGATCGATTTTTTTCAAAAAGGGACGGAGAAGCAGACTGACAGACGAATGGACTGACAGAAAGACGGATCAATGGCGGACATTTTGAAAGATGTTGCGAATTCTATGGCTAACACAGTGATTTACAATTTTTGAAATGCGTCGATTAAATGCAATATACTCTTTGTTTTCGTATTTCCAAAGAGTATAATAACACATACGAAAAAAATGCATATAACATTTTTTGCAGAGAATTTTATAAGTCATTTTTTATGTAAACATAATTTCGATATCGCTAATGGTTAGAGAGATATAACAAAAAAAACTGAATCAGAGCGCCATCTTTCCCAGATGGCGACTCGAGTGCAAAAATTTGAGCTGGGGAGTTTTAGTATGTTTAATAGTAATTAATGAACATCTTTGCCAAGTTTCAAAACTTCATCAGTTTTTTCCGTGAAACGTCGAAATTTGTTCTAATTTGACTGGGGTATAACTAATATGGACCCGTTCAAAACTTTCCTGACTACAATGTCAAGGAAACTTTTTAGGTTTTAATTTTTTTGTACGTATTATGTTATATTATTATGTAATTTCGTTACTTTTATTTCATTAAAAATTTGATGTGAAAGAGCAAAGGAGAACGCCATCTCATAGAGTTTTTCATTATCAAAATTTTAAATCACTTTAGACCAGTTAATATTGTGTTTTGGTCGTGTTACTTTTGTCAAAGGATTTTTGTTTCAGGTTGAAATTAATATACTGTGTCTTTTGATGTCGCCTGCTCGTGTATTTTACGTAACTATGTACGGCAAGAATATACCTTACATTTACGTGATGTACAATTATTTTTGAACAACGCGGTATTTCAGGTATATTATGCTTGACAGCAACGTGTATACCTACATATTGTACCAATGTGTAGTTTTATAAAAGTTAAAACCAACGTGGACTGTGGAAAATAATCCTTCCTTTCTGCACTAAATAATCTCTTTCTTTGTGCCAGAAAATTGCACGAAAAGTAATATTCACATTTTAAATAGGACTTATTTATACAGGTGTACATGGGTATACTTTCAAACTTATTTTTCATTTTTAGAGAAAAAGCAATTCGTTATATGGAGTTTAGTTTATTATGAAAAGTGCCCCTGGTCACAGAGAGAATGTCGGTATAACGGACAAAATGGTTATAAAGGCAATAATTCTAATTTCCGTAACAGTCCTTAAAAAAATCGAATACAAAGGTTTTTGAGGGTGTTCATTTTAAATCTGACGTCTAAATGTAGAAATTAGAAATGGCGGTTTCAATATGGCTTCGGGATTAATTGAAACAATTTTAGTGAACACAGGCTTCTGTTTTTACTGAAAACAAAAAAGTGTACGCGTTCTCAAAAAAAAAAATGGAAAATGACTTATTCCAATATGGCGGCTAAAGTATGTGGGGTCTTTCAACTACTACTTCTATTTCTATTTTTTTTCTACTATTTCTAAGTAATTTCATATTTTGTTGTCTCCCTATATACAAAATAATACAACTAATCTCAATTCAATTTAATTTGGGCCCCTGTAACTGTGCCACATTAAAAATAGCAAATCACAAATCACAAAATTCATCTCCTTACTTCCTCATCGGCTACTCTTGCAGATCTCATTTGCATTGTTTTGCCATGCCGGAACAACGAAAATCTTTTCTGTATATTTTACGGCAATAAAATACATTGTACAATTTATTATTCCTTATTGCGAATTTTTTAAGAGAATCACCTTCATAGAGCCTTAAACAGTAAAAAACCTCACATAATAAATGTATAAATTTACATAATAAATGTATAAATACCTCTTTAAGCGGAACATGTAAATCACTTGGTTTATAGATGTCATTTATTATATAGGCCGTTGCGTATCGAAGAGGAAATCCCCGTTCTGCAACAACTACCGTTTAGCCTAACCCTTAGTTCGACAATAAAAAGCCTCCCGATAAAGATACAATTGCCGTTCCGTGATGGAAGTTAAGATACACAAAAACTACTTAGGGAAGGCTCGGGGTCTCTTCTTGTCTTATCGGGTTTGGTTCGGTTTATTTGTGTATATACACGAAATAAGGCAAAGTTCTCGGATTAACGGTATTTGAAGTTAAATAGAGCGAAATATTGAATTATAGTGAAAATCTTCGAATGAACTAAGCATGTAATATATGTAAAAAAACTTTTTAAAAACAATCTTTTATTATTATTTAGGTGTACTAAAACGAAAAAAATATATATAAAATTAATTGTCTTAAAAGCTTGTTGCGCGAGAGAAGTTCATACAAATATTCATTTCGTTTGACAGAAATTGTAAGTACTTAAATAAGTTTTTTTTCTCTTTGCGCGACAAGATTGTACACCTAAATAATAATAAAAACTTGTTTTTAGAAAGTTTTTTTATATATAATTTTATTTTTTAATCTTTAGTTAGTTGCGGGGCTTGAAATTTAGGCAGTATACTCTGAAAGTGTAGCCAATAATCTACATTTTAAGCCAAGGTAGATCAAAATTGATTAAGATTTGACTTGTAGGCAGATTTTTGTCCAAAAAAGGCTTTTTTTCCACTGTGCGGCGTCAAGAGACACCGATTCTGCTTTGGCTCTGACAATTCCACATGCGCATGCTCATTTGTCAGAAACTAGCAGTGAACACAACCTAACTTAAAATTGAAATACTACTCCGTGTAAAAAATCTTTAATATTCTGAAATTTCACAAAATGCTACTTTTGATTCGTTCGTGCCGAGTCAAATTTTCGAATTTCGCCATTCAATTTACGATCAGGTTTATCTGAAAGACTTGCTCTCTACGTCGCGACATCGTTCCAATGGTATTTTTCGAAAAATATGAACATGTCAAGATTGTATGTTTTTGCAATTTTTTCGGCGCCGAAATGCAAGCTGTTTTTTGCTATTTTTCGCAGATATCTTCGAAACGGTGGGAGTTAGCTCGAAATAAAAAATGAGATCAAACGAATATTTTCCACTACGAATCTGTTGCTACCATCAGAATTTTGAATTTTTTTTTTCGTTTCGGAGATAACTCCTGAAAGTCGGCCATGTACGGCAAATTTTGAGCTTCTACAGTTGGCAACTTTTTAATCTTGGCTCCTACGCCAAAAAACGACTACTCTAGCAAATTTAAATGGAATTAGATTTGCTAAAACCCTTTTTTAATTTTTCGAATTCCGACAAAAATGAAGGAATTAGAGGGAGCGGGATTTGGGACTTTTTTTTTCAGTAAAATTTCTCCGTTTTGTCACCATAATTAATCGGTAATTAACTGAAATCGATTTCATATACAATGTTCACTTAATATCTACAATGTTCACTTAATATCATGTACTACTTTGACGCTCTGTTAATCTCGGCCCTTCGAAATGAAGGTTTCTGAGAAAAAATATTTTTTTAAGATTTACATACACTCAATAGGAAAACGTGTAATTTCGTACCTTTCCTGGAATATCTCGATAATTATCGTTTCTTTTCATTATTAAAGGGGATGAAAAAAATGTGATTTAGTGTGTGTACAAGAACCAAAAGCCTCAAAATATTTTTTATTTCATCCACCCCCACTACCACCCCTATTACCATCCCCACCCCACTACCACTACCGATGTGGGATATCGTTTTATGGGTTTTTGGGGTAGACGAATTCAAATATTATATTATTAAAGTTCTATAAACAATTATTTCCATATATAAAATTTTTTCGTTGTGAGAGACTTTGATAAAAAATCTGGATGTGGAAGTAATGATTCCTTGGGCAGCGGTTTTTTTACTTCAAGTGACGCACCTAAAGCTGTAATAAATAAACACACACAGAAATACCATAAAACTGATTGTTTGGCAAATAGCAACGCTCAGTATAAGCACTATACGCCATCCTCAAGGAAGTATTTATAGAAATTTTTCCTACTATTTTTAAGTGTAAAATTAGCTCCAATTTCATTGGACTTTTAACTAATCTCAATTTTATTTAGGACATTAAAAATAACTCTAACAACGAATATTCACCCATTTGACTTGAACTTTACAATGCAACCTCTTCCCATTATTTATTACATTAGGCCTGAAGGCCATAACAATATAATTCTATATAGATTTCCTGATCTTTCTCGTCCACGAGATCTCGAATTTCTACAGAAAAATAAAATGTTTGCTCCCCTGTTTGATGTAACACAATAGAGAAACTTTCGTCTTCTCTTTCAAAGTTTCCGGTCCACCCGAAAGATAACTTCGATTTCAATTTCAAGCCTAATAAAGTGTAGAGAAAAGTGGATCGAAATTTAATCTCCAAAGGCCTACGCCGGTCCTAATAGATGTGTAAAGTAAACTCTAACCGCGTTAGTTTCGGTATGATCAGCCGGTGATTGTGATATATGCGACCAGTTTTGGTTTCGTACTTGGGGGAGACTGGGACGAATTTTACCCAATGGGATTGAAGTGTATCTTACACGTACTTCGATACAACATTCATAGCATGTACAGAGCAGACCAAACCGGTTCGAATATAATTAATTTTCCAGCAATAACAATAATAATTACACAGCCTCATAAAAAAGGAAAAATTATGTGTACTTGAAATCAGACCATCATTTCATTACTAAAAACCATTTTCAAATTGGTTGATTTCGACTTCGATAAATACCTAAACGAATTTCTTTGCAATTTAAGAAAAATTGAGACGAAAAAATTTGGATATCAGATTTCTTTTTAGCACGTCAAAATAGATGGTTTTATTTCTGGTAGCAAGCATTTTTCTTTTTGCGAGGTTGTGTTATTGTTATTTTTTAGATGATTAGACGAGGGATATCGTTAAAAAATGCCCACACACTTGACAATATAACCCAAAATAAAAAGCGCTGCCTAAGGAATCACTACTTCCACATCCAAATTCCCTATCTAGGTATGTCTCTTAAAACGAAAAAAAATGACACTATAATATTTGCACTCCACTATGTATAAATAACTGTTCATAGAACTTCATTACCATAATATTTGAGGTCGTCTACCTCAAAAACCTATAAAACGATATGCCACAGAGTAGTGGGGTTGGTAGAGCTGGGGCTCTTGCCAAAACAAATTTTCGAAGTCTTTGGTTATTGTACACACACTAAGTCACAATTTTATGTTTTTATCCACTTTAATAATGGGGACGGAGTGGTAATGGGGGTGGTAGAATAAATGGCTAATGACAAAAGAAATTTTGAGGCCTTTGATTTTTGTAAACGCTAAATCTCAATTTTATTTTTTGTCTCCTTTAATAATTGGGTGGCTAATTTAAAAAAGATGTTGAGGCCTTTGGTTCTTGTTTACACATTAAATCACAATTTTATTTTTTTTTCTCGCTTTAATAATGGGGTGGGCGGGGTAGTGAGGGTGGCTGATGCAAAAGAAAAGTTAAAGCCTTTGGTTCTTTTACACACGCTCTTTTACACAAGTGAAATTTCGAGACCTACGCTTCTCGTACATACAATAAATCCCAATTTTATGAACTCTTGCTTTTTCCTAAATAAGATCAAAATATAATCCAGTTCCAGATTTCGTTATAATACATAACACATAGGTGTACCAAATTTCAGGTTAATATCATAAACGGTTCCAGAGAAATCGTGCGTACAAAAAAAATTACAGACAGAATGAATTTTTTTTTGCACAAATTTAAAATCTCGACGAAATCTCGAAATCATGACATACTAAGCCTACTTGAATAAACAATTTTTTTACGATTATAAAATTTCCAGTCTACGTGGATGTGGAAGTAAAAATGTACAATATTCCGAAATTGTTAAAGATTTAGCTCTCACTTAGTTTAAGAACAAAATCAAATTGTACTTTAAAACCAAAGCATTCTGCATTGAGGAGTACCTGCTTAATGGTTTCAGTGATATGTAATATAGAAACAGAAATAGATAGACATTTTCGCATGATACATGTTTTTTACTTCCACATCCAGTAACGACAAAAAATTTTAAAAAAATTTGTATTGTTCAAATAGGCTTAGAATGTCATGAAACGTCGAGATTTTAAGTTTGAGCAAAAAAATCTTTCTGTCTGTAACTCTTTTGTGCGAACGATTACTCTGGAACCGTTTTCGAGGCAAAAATTTGACGATTTTTGCAATTTTTTTAGAAAACCTTTATTATTTTTATGTACAAAACTTTTTACAAAGTATTAAGCAACTCTTAAAGTTTAAAAAATCTTTTTTGTATATTTTTTACCGTCATAAATAAATATGCAGCACGCGCTGGCGTTGAGACTTCAAAAATAACATGGCAAACGGTTCCAGCGATATCTCCGCCCCCATTGGTATGAAACGCAAAATCAAAAACAGTCTTGTTAAAAATTACGTCCTTTAGTTCGTTAGTGTCGACATTAGTCAATATTCCAACAAAAAAAAAATCCACACTTATTTTAGTGGCAAAAACTAAAAAAATGCCATTTTTCGGACAAAAACGGGTAAACGGGGGGGAGGTACAATATAAATAACAAGCTTTTGAAAAAAAATTGTACATAGCTAACTCAACAACATGATTTTCGGCAAATTGCCGAAAGATTTAAGTCAATATGTTAAATAGTTCCTTTTTAATCACTGGAACCGTTCTGGAAAATGGCATTTTGAGAAAAACGCGTTTAAAGTTTTTTATGTTTTAAAGTAAATTTTTTCTAAAATTATTAATATTATTACTTCCACATCCAGTGAAAGTATAGTAATGGCAAAAAAAATTTTGAACATTTTTATGGTTCAAATGGGCTTAGAATATCATGAAACGTCGAGATTAAGATTGAGCGAGAAAAAAAATGTCTGTCTGTCTGTCGGTCTGTAACTTTTTTTGTGCGCACGATTACTCTGAAACCGTTAGAATATTGACTTGAAATTTAGTACACGTATGTATTTTAACGTGATCTGGAACTAGATTATATTTTGATCTTATTCCATTGAAGGGTTGAGGGGTACATTGGGGTAATGGGAGTAAATAGATAAATCAAGCAAGTAAGAGTCCATAAAATTGCTATTTAGTATTTATAAGAGAAGCTATAAGGTTTCAAAAATTTTTTTGGCATTAGTCACCCCCCATTACCCATTATTAAAGGGAGTGAAAAAAAATGTGATATAGTGTGTGTACACGAACCAAGAACCTCAAAATATTTTTTTAATTCCCCCCTATCGCCACCCCCACCCACTACCTATGTGAGATATCGTTTTATGGGTTTTTGGGGTTTGGGGATTTCATATATTGTATTATTAAAGTTCCATAAACAATTTTTTCCACATACAAAATTTTTTCGTTGTGAGAGAATTGAGCGGAAAATCTGGGTGTGGAAGTAGTGGTTCCTTGGGCAGCGGTTTTTTTATTTTTTTTTTTGCCAGACGTACATTTGTGTTATTATATTCGTGTATATAACAATAACAGCAGCTCCTACTACCGCGCGCCAAGCAGTCGGCTGAAAACAAGTTTTTTAATACACATATATGTATAATTTTTTAAAGAAGAAGAATATTGTCAAAATATTCTGGAAGCGAATTCTAGATATTAAGAAGTATAAAAAATTCAAAAAAGAAATAGATTTTTTGAAACCAAAAATCAGAACAACCCCTTAAGCTATTGACTTGAAATTTGGAACACGTATGTATTTTAACGAGATCTGGAAATAGATTATATTTTCATCGTATTCTGTTGAAGGGTTGGGGGGTAGATGGGGGTAAATAGGTAAATCAAGCAGGTAAGAGTCCATACAATTGATATTTAGTATATACAAGAGAAGCTAATGTTTCAAAAATTTTTGGCATTACCACCCCCATTACTATTCTCACCCCAATATAAAAGGGGGTGAAAAAAATTGTGATTTAGTGTGTGTACAAGAAACAAAGGCCTCAAAAATTTTTTTTTACTTCATCCATCCCCACTTCCACTCCCATATAACTACCTCCAGCCCACTACCGATGTGGGATATCGTTTTATGGGTTTTCAAATGTTATATTATTAAATTATTTCCACGTACTAAATTTTTTCGTTGTGAGAGACTTGGGTAGCAAATCTGGATGTGGAAGTAGTGATTCCTTGGATAGCGGGTTTTAATTATATATTGAATAAAATCTGCATATCTTTTAATGTATTGTGTGTATTTTTTTATAAATTCATGCCAATTTTATTCATTTATAAAGTATTTTTTTTACCTGTGTAAATAGCTTTGTATAGTAACATCTCGAGTAGCATCAATATATGAATATTATGAATAAACTGTACCTGCTTCTGAAAGAATACAGTTTCTTACAAAGATGTGCTTTCTCGACGATATTTTTACAGTGATGGCTCAACAATATTTAATACGTCGTTAGGACCCATTCCGCCGTCTCTAAAGTGCATAACTTTCGTAAGTCACTTCAGCAATCGTTTATTTCCACGTCAAAGAGTAAATCTATGAAATTGACTCTTCAACCCTGTTGTCCTTTAATGCCGCTCTCCATCTTTTAGGGGAAAAGCGAATAAGTACTTTTTCTGATTTTCTCTCGGTCCGTGAAATCCCGGGGTAGGAGTATATTTGACGTTTATATAAGGTTTCTTATATCGAAGAATTTATACGTGAAACAAAGTCAAATTAACTTTTAGATACATATTTAACACTGATATTTGTTTGTAGAGTAATATTTTTTCTACGAATTTTAAACTGCCTTCAAAAGAGGAGAAGATTCTCAATTCGAGGGGTATGTTTATTTAGGTTTGTTCATTAATTAATCATAATTAACTTTAGTGAATTCTACGACATGTATTGCTGGATGACGTAGGTAGCCTATTTGAGCTATAATTCTGATGCATTTTCGCCGTAAGCTAAATGCTCTGGATGTATGAATTGAGTGGCCCCTATTTAATATAACATATGACACAGTTGAGTGAAAAAATCCATAATAAACTCTTATTAAAGTTTTCCATCATGCACTATTTAGCAGGTTCCTTATTAGAAAAGTAACATAGGTCTGCAAGGTTTTGTTGTTGGGCAGAATCCGAATCTGGCCTCAGAATTGGCCCACCACGTCAGGATTTTGAAATATTTGAGGTTAGGTACTTACAAAAAATGGTTTTTTTGTCTACTTTTGAGGTTATGTATAGAATTCAAAAATTATTCAGCTTATTTCTAATATATACATCATTCCTCTATAAAATAGGCTTTCGAATGATCATCTATGTGGTTTTCTCGCAAAAATATAGCCATTTTAAGATGACATGAATCTAAAACAATGATCCCCTACAACCCAATAATCTTAACCAAACGACTCCAAACGAATCGTAATATGAGCATTAAATTGCATTATTTGCACTTAGATTGTTTTCCAGAAAATGTAGGCGATGTTAGCGAAGAGCAAGGGGAGTGCTTCTATCAGGACATCAAAGAGATGGAAAGAAGATATCAAGGTCAATGGTCTACTTCGATGCTAGCTAACTTTTGCTGGTCTTTTCAACGTGATATTCCTAGTGCTCATCAGAAAAGGGTCGTGATATAAGGTCTTTGGAAAACAAGAAAAAGAGATTTCATAAAAATTCATAAGATTCCGGGTTCAGGTTTTAGGGTTTTGAATTTTGGAAGTATTGTTTATGATTTTGGGTTTTCTCATATTTAGGGCTTAGTGATAAAGACTTTTTAAGTGTTCTGACCTTAGAATCTAGGCGTTTAAGAGTTCTGGATAAATTTTTCTTCGGTTTCCTTTGGGATGAAAGCTAGGTAGTTTGGTATTGTATAGTTTTCACCCTCCCAAGGGTTTGATCTCGATATAATTCAGGGATGAGTTGGTAGTTGCTCCAAAGATATATATTTTATAACCAAAATGTCCTTTGACTCATTGGTTAAGATTTTTCCGCGTTTTTCCTTCTGTTGTGTTAAATTTGATTCATTTAGGGTCATTTGGTTAAGAGCTCGGTATGTTTTCCCTTTTGTTGTGTTAAATCTTGATTCGTTTAGAGTCGCTTGGTTAAGATTGCTGGGTTGTAGGGGATCATGATTTCAAATTCATGTCACCTTAAAATGGCTATAATTTTGCGAGAAAACATCATAGATGACCATTTCAAAGCTAATTTTAAAGATGAAGGATGATACTAACTGATGTATTTAAGCTGAAAGTTTTTTGAGTCCTCTAATAACCTCAAAAGTTACCAAAAAAGCTATTTTTTAAGTATTTAACCTCAAATACTTCAAAACTCTGACGTGATGGGCCAATTTTGAGGCCAGATTCGGATTCAGCGCGAAAAATTACTTCCGAAATGACCATCAACTACCCAACAGCATTAATTCGCAGACCTGTGAATTTTTGAAAGTTTACCTAACAGATCCAGCAAGAAAAATTTAAACGTTATACAACTATTTTGTTTTATTACAATTTTATAAATGTAATAAAATAGTAATAAAACAAAATTGTTGTGGAAATGACAATTATAAAACAAATTGGTTTACTGGGGATACACGATATTTTTCCCATGTCAGTATCGGATCAATTTTACTAGCTCAGAATCAGCATTGCCTTTTGATCACATGCGCAGCGTTTTGCTATCGTTGACGCTTGGTATATATGCAGTAAACATAAACACACCACAGATAGTAGACAACCCCCAAATCCATAGCCAAAGCTGTGCGGAAGGAAAAACGCAGACATACATCCACACCCACCGGTGTTGTCAATACCGGGACTGGGGCTCGAACCCAGAGCACGGTAGACAATCGATCAGCATATTAGCCACTCAATACGCCTAAACCGATTGATCTACCGCGCCGGTAATCCAACTCTTAACATTTGAGAGTGTTTGACACATCGTATCGCATCGAATTACGTCTAACGACTGATTTTTAATTAGTTTGGCTGTATCTTTTCCAAACAGAATGGATGCATTGAACCAGTCGTAGATATTGTAATGGTCAACTTTTTAAGTATTCGTAAATATCTATTAAAACCCGCTAAATTACATTATTTTTATATCTTCTTTACAAAAATTACCTATTTTGTTAGTTTCGTTAAAGATTTAACGATTTAACGCCGGCCTTGTCGAACGGTTAATTGATTACGAGTTAGCATTCCAGAAATTCCATTAATGCGCGGGTATATGGCTAGCGCTGAAAATTTCCTCCAATCAGCCATGACATAATGCCCAGTTGGTTACAACCCCGGAAATAGTTTGTTAAGGTGCGAATATAAAACCACAAATGTGAGTAATGTATAGACACTTTCCACACAGGCTGCAGGCCTGAAGGCCGTTAAAATTATGGCTGGAATTTAAGCCATTCAAGTGTTTATTAGTTTTGAAATTTAACTTCTTCGGTGAATTGTACCGAGTAGTTGAGAAGTTAACACCAAAATATGCCTAGTATAGACGTTTCTGAATTAAAGTAGCATTTAATTAGTGTAATGCTAGCTGCTTTACGTGTAGTTTAATTAGAAATTTTAGAGTCAGTGTTAATATACCTATAATGGTTATGTAGTTATGCAGTTTGTTGAGGTTTTGCTGCAGTTTTTGTAAGTACATTTACCTTTCTACTTTGTGTATACGGGCAACTGGGAATAGCTTCGGATTACATTCCATTAACGTTTGTTGTACATTGGCGCCAAAGACGCCAATATGGTGCGACTTTCAGTGTTATGCGCGGGCATTTCGTTGTTTGATTAAACAAACAAGCTATATTCTTTTCGCAAGTGCTCGTCTTGTCTCTTAAAGACGGTTAATAAAATTTCCTTTTTAATACCCGTAAATAATTTTCTGTGCAGAACACATTTACGTTTTTTGTATGTATCTTGTGGCTTAAAATGCTACTATGTATTTCATTGCCTATGTTATTACCTTTATTTACGTTTAGAGATCTGTTTATGATATAAAATATCAAAATTTGTTTATTAGTAGAATGTCATTTAATCTTTTCATTTAGTAATACTACGTCGGCCAACTAATAATTTAGTTGAAGTATTTACAGTAGTTTTTATGTTTTGTGGCCTTCTGCCAATAATTATGGATTTATCTTTTTAAGTTACCGTATATATTTACCCTTTTTTTGTATATGACAAATCTGTCTGTCTCCCTGTACATCTTTCATTCTGTTTGACCTTTGTAACCATAATACAAGCACCTATTTTATTTGCCCACCACTGATTTGTCAATTGCTCTACCATACCTTTTATATTTACAATAAATTTTGTTATTGTTAATTAGTTATTTTTTACTTCGAATTTCCTTTCAGAAAATACCAGCGATATAATATATTATAGAGACTACTTGCCTATTACTAGCACTAGCCATAAAATGACAATAAAATTGTAACATTAAGTGATTACTTATAACCATTATATATTATTATAACATTATAATGTTAAATAAACGATTCTTTGTTTGAAGAGGTATTCATTTCACACTGGCGTAGTTGAACCTGCCATTGAATTTATGGCATGTGCTAACAACAGGTAGGTAGACAATATCTTTGTGTATTAATAGGGAAATGAACATTGACAGTTGGTTAAAATGTCCTATAACAATAAAAGTGGAATATTAAGAACCTTCAAGGTGCTCCAAGTCCCATTCTTTATGACCCACCTTACATATAAATTATATAAATCTTACATTCTTTATAGCATTCTGTCATTTACCTATGTATTTGTTTAAGCTTTATCCGATAATCGTCATTTGAGAGTAACGCCGGTTTCCCCTATTTCATCGTTGGCTTTTCTAAGGGCTACTCAGCACACGCATAAGGTACACTTTACTTTAGTGCTTACTTCTAAAAGTTTGTAAATTTATGTCTTATATTGCCTAGATAAGTCGTGTAATCAAAGAAGCCAATTTAAATTTTTATTAGAATTTATGAAGCTTTTTCTTCGCTTGTTTGTTTCCAGTTCGCCATACTAGACTTCCTGTTTGTTTCCGATAAAGTATACCGAAAAGTTTTTGCTAGTTGAATTATTTTATTAATTTCAGTGATGCCAGTTTTCCTTGCAAATACACTATAAGGAACTATTTTAAAATTTTTATTACAGACCCCTAACTGGTTTTAAAGGCATTAAAATTGACATAAGGAAAATTATTATGTTAAAATTAACTTGTACACTTTATAGGCCAGGTGGTGAGACGTTAGGTGGGTATGGGACCGGAGTTATACGACCAACAGACAACATCCCGCCCCAAAAACCTCCCTCACACAAAATCTCAACCCCCCTTGAGAAATCCTGTATTAGGAACACAGAATATACCAAGAGGTATTCCACAGTAAGAACATTCTTAAATATTTTAAGTACATACACAAAAATTAAGAACATAATTAAATTTATTTGAGTACGTACAAAATCCAATTTTATAAATTGACTATTAATTATTTTAAGCAGGTTTTTCCTAAAATTTTTTCCTGCATGATAGTGAAACATCGATACCAGTAAATCTCCTATCTTTTTTATGATCATACTTTCATGGTCTTTTTTAAGTTTTAGCATAAATTAAATAAATGCATTTAATCTTTGGAAAAAGTGCCTCACAAATATAAATACAATACCTATGTAAAAAAAATTATAAGTAAATAAAAAGCTTTAAATGGCTTTAAATGGTATGGACTTATAAGAAATCACCTAGTGCAGCAACGTCGCGCGAGGTGAGGACTTGGATGGGTGATGGCTCCCGATCGGACCATCTAAGGGGCACCGCGCGGCGAAATAGTTGCTAGGGCTATACAGGGTGAGCACAATAAGCCCAGGAGGCTGCAGTGTCCTCAGAGTAGTATACAAGCGAATCCGGGAGGAGGGTGCTTTGGCCAGTAAGAGTCTGGCGCTTCCAATTGGATGGATTGGAGCTCCTCTTAAAAAAAAAATCTTGCGGTAGAGCATTTGGCGCGTGTTTTTTACGTGGTGTCCTCAATAGGCCTAATGTACTTTTTGTTTATTTGGTTAGCTTACTTCTAATTCCTTTATTCTCTACTGCCAATGCATTACTTTTTGCCACTGAATTAATAAAGCATTTGTACCTGAATTTATTCAAAGAATGAATGCTGATCGGGTTCTGCTCCGTAAAGGGCCAAGATAACTTTTTAGCCTGCTGGATTTTAAAATATTACACGTTTTTTTTGTATTCCTGCAGAAGCCATATTCCAAACGTATGTTCCAGTATGAGTGAATGTAACTAAAAATGGCCGCCATAGTGATTCCTAAGGTAAAATGTTGACGGGTCCTAATCGAAAACGAATCTTCTTGAAGCAAGGAATAACCATGCCAAATAGCATCCCGTGGACTCGAGATGCCACAAAAAAATTCATACCGTCCCCACTACTATATATATTTATATAATGCGCAGGCGCACGATACTTTGCTGCCATAGCGACTCACTCACTCACTCGCCTTATCTTATTACTACGGAAGACAGGAGTTTCTGTGGAGACGGAAAAATAAAAACAAGAAAACAACAAGAAACAAAATATATTTATAGATACATGAATAAAATATAAAATATGTTATAAACCATTTTCATATACGTATATTCCAACAAAATTTTTATTTATTATAGTTTTTGCTATAGCTATCTTTCTGTTGTAGGTTAGATTTGATCTGTATAATATCCTGTCATGAGCAGGTTCTCTAAAGTTAATAGCTAATTATTATTAGAAACGCGATCAGATCCGAAGATCCGCAGCAATCAGAGTTATCAGCCATTGTACATTCGCGACATTTAGAATTCCTAAAAAAGACCAGTGCTCTCCAAAAGGGAGAGGAATCTAGATCCCTTAGTTTCTCCAGCTGTAGAGACTGCCTTCCAGGATAATCTATACCTTAACGCTTGGTACACAATAGAATAGAATGAGTGAGATTGCTTCATTCTCCATTCCACACATCTGACAAGTAGGATCATCTCTCAACCTCACTGTGATGACACTCTCCTGGTATCATCATATCTTCTTAAAACCCTCCCTTTCCACAGCCACATAAAGCTAACAACCGCAATACCATATCTACTTCCCATTTCCCGATACCCCTTGAACCCTCACTGAAAACACTATACCATAAAAATCAGGCACATCGGTGCAATAACATGTCTTTATCTTATGGTTTTTTAAATATCATCATCATTTTCCCCAGCTTATATGATAAGGTGACAGAAGTTTGAATTGTCTCATTATTTAAAGTCAACATTAATAATTAAAACGCAAACGAGCTTTACAGTTTGCAATTTATTCTTTTATACGTCATGTCTGAAACTATTTAACGCCATAACATCTGGCAGCCGCGTAACATCACGCGGTTTACGCGCTAGTTGTCACGCAGCTTATTTTATATATTGTACACAAAATGTTGCTATATACAATGACATAGTATAATAGTAAATAAAATAAAATGATCTTTAAATTGGAAAAATTGGAAATTGGTATTAGGCCTACCTCTTTATATACCTAGGTTACGTTACGTTAAGATCTCGTTAGTTTGCTACCTTTCTATAGGTTTTGTTTGAGGAACCTATTTCCTACTCTAGCAAATTCCACGTAAGTTCATTTTCCATTCGTTTTGTGCGGGGTCCTTTAGTAGAGTAGTAGAATGAACTGTTTGGAAGATGTAGGCGATAAACCAGCGCCAGGTCTCTATTGGGGATGGTTTTTTGATCAAAACGAATGTAATTGCCATCGGACACGTGGTAACTATTTACATCTATATTCAGATCTTTATAGAGAGTATCTTCTTATAAATATTTTCTCCTATTTGCTTTTTCATTTACCATAAATATTAAATTATCGCAGAATATTATATTTTAATTACGGATGAATAATAATTAATTCCTTATTGTTTTCCTGCTTCTGCTTATTTTGCATTTTCTCTGTGTTAGCTCTTGAGAACTATGTAAATACTAAAAAAACTTCTTATACATATTTATGTAATATATGTATATACAGTCTGGAACAGCCAAATGGAATAAATTCAGTATCTCAATTATTGTGCATATTTATAAAAAAATTCCGAGACACGTCGGTTTTGGATTATGAAATGACATCTGTCTTATTACATGTATATATACATTTTGTAGTTTTGCTTATTCCTTTAGAATCGAAGTCCTTTGAAGGCAAAGTATATTGTCGATTAATACGTGTCGTGAAAATCTTCAGCTATAAAGCAAAGCGTTATAATGCCTTGCTGACTAAAGCTGCGACGTGTGACTTGCATTTTATTACACAAAGGACGCGAATTTCTTAAGATATCTCGCTTTCTTTCCTATTATTTTAGAGACTCAGCGTTCGGCGCCATTTGCACGCGATGAATTACTCCTCTGTGATATTGAATAATGATTTTTTTTCTGGAACATGGTAAAATTTTATAACATGAGTTATCTCCTTACCTACACGTAATGTCTTTAATAAGCGATGACTTATGTGGTTCCATATATCAGGAGATTTCCAGACAAATAAAACTTTGTTCAAGTTAGCATACTTGATGGTTTCTGGTTATTTTTTTTTTCCTTGAGAAGGATGCAATATTTTTAAGTCTCAAGTAGACTAGTTTGTAATAACGGAGAAATGGAATCCTTGACTAAATTAATTAAAACTGAAAATATTGTAGAATTTTATGGCTTTATTATAAACTAGCTGATTTACCTCGGCTTTATGGAGAAGTGTTAAGGCCATAAGAAAAAAAAAAATGAAATTTCTACTTAACTGGTTAAAAAAACTTTCAAGTCGAAAAGTAAACTTATTAAGTTAAAATTTCAACATTATATTTTAGTATATAATTTTTTAAAAATATTGTTTATTAAAACTTTATACTGCTCAAACGGTTTATTATTTAATGAGCAGGTACACACATTAAAAATAAATATAAAATGTATAAATTATGAAACAATAGTACTGTTTTTTTTTTAATAAAAAAATACGTATAAAATATTACTTAAGTATTATGCAAATCACATTTACTTCCACATCCAGTGTAAGTATAGTAACGACAAGAAAAATTTAGAAAATTTTTATTGGTCAAATGGGCTTAGAATGTCATGAAACGTCGAGATTTTAAGATTGAGTGAAACAAAATTTTCTGTCTTTCTGTCGGTCTGTCTGTCTAACTTTTTTTTGTGCGCACGATTACTCTGGAACCGCTTGAGATATTGACTTAAAGGTACTTGGTACACGTATGTACCTTAACGGGATCTGGAACTTAATTATATTTTCATCTTATTCTGTCGAAGGGTTGGGGGGTAAATTGGGGTAAATTGGGGTAAATGCAGGGTAAATAGGTAAATCAAGCAAGTAAGAGTCCATAAAATTGGTATTTAGTATATACAAGAGAAGCTAATCTTTCAAAAAATGTTTTAGCATTAGCCACCCCCATTACCACCCCCCCTCCGTTATTAAAGGGGATGAAAAAAAATATGATTTAGTGTCTGTACAAGAATCAACAATCTTAAAATACTTTTTTACTCAATTTTTCAAATTTTTTTATAACTCTTTATTAAGGTCTAAACGTGTGTAGCAAAAGTTTTTCGAATAAAATATTTTTCAGTTCCAGCTAAATTAGAGACTTTAGACAAAAAAAACCTTATTTTTGAAATTTTTGAATCTCGCGTTTAGACATCAATAAAGAGTCAAAAAATATTTCAAATGTCAATTTGAGAAACATTAAAAATTGAAAAATTGGCCTTTTCCTTCATTTTCAAAGCCATGGGGGCCCGGCTAGATATTAACCGGTTTGGCTAAAAATTTACCGAATTAGATTTAGATACAATGTAACAAAATTCATCTGCAAATTCAAATTTTCGTGTTTTTTTGGCCTACCCTAAATGACACTAGGACAAAAACAAATTTAAGATTGCCCAAGTATAGAAGTAAATTTCAAAATTCTTACCTCTATCTATCAATAAACTTTTTTAATGTGTTACTAAAGAATTACAAAATCTTGATATGAGTGTAAACATGTTCAAGCTAAAAATAAAAAATATCCCTTTACAGAATTCCTTTTACTCATATGGCGAATACTTTGACTATTTTGGCTCCTTGCCTAATTTATCGTCTGTGTAATAATTAGATTATTATAATTTAAATATGACCTATTGTTGTACCTCGTTTGTACAACCATTTTATATTTTTTTGTGCCTCATTTTTAGTATACCTAATTGTTATATTATCATATTTCTACAGCACTTTTGATTACTATGTAAATGTTCTATTTTTATGTAAATTTTTCCTTTTTTTTACAAAATAACGTAAGTATTGGCCTCTTCTTGGCATTCCTAATCCATTTCTTTGCATTTGGCAAACTAGGGTTTAATTCAATAAAGATTATTATTTAATAAAAATTATAATTTAATAAAGATTATTATTACTATTATTATTAAAGATTGTTATTTAATAAACATAACTTTATTATTTATCCTATTTTATGTTTCTCAATAGAGGTCAAGCACGATACCGAAACATCCCGTCGTATGAATTTGAGTTTTACTTCCAATGTGTTTGTAATAGCTTGGAAGGTTTCCAAATGACAAGTTTACAAGTTTATAATGATAACATATGAATTTGGTCATTTCAGCTCATGATCTATTTATTTAGTAAACTACAGAGCTGCTGGGTTATAATCGCAGAAAACAATATAATAATAATAATAAATACTTTCCGACATGTATTAATGCCCTTATAAGATAGTAGACTAGAAAACCAGTACTTCGCATGTATTAGGACAAAGTATTAAGAAATTTTATAAAACATTACTTAAAATGTGGCAAAGTGAACGATAGGAGAGTACATGAAAAGTTCTCACAAAAAAATTAAAAATAATAATAATTCTGTAAATTAATCACAGTGGATGCATTAAAGTTGCTTAAAATTCTTCAGGGAAGATAAAAAATTCGACTTATTCGTTTTTGTACTCTCTCTCTCTCTCTCAGAAAAAAAATCATCAGAAGGTAGTGATCAAAAACTAAGTAAAGAGAAAAATTTTAAGCATTTTTCTGTCTAAGTGAGCTATTAAAATCAGTAACAAAATTTTGAGAACGTTGATAAAAATAAAAAAATTAAGTAATTATTTCTTAAATATTTAAAATAACAAGAAGAAGAAGCCAACACATCCGCTAACTAGTAATTGCTCGATATGCTGTCCATTAACATGTAAACAGTTTAATATTCAGGTTATAAAACCGCCGTTGCCCGCCGAAGTTCGTTTTTTCCCTGAAGAACTTTAAGCAACTTTAACGAATCTGCTGTGATTCTTTTAAAAAATTATTGCAAACTACTGTGTTCTCAATGGCACACTATTTATTGATGTTAATTTAACCATTTTTCTAAAAAACTTTAAATAACCCAATAGTATTGGGTTGGTACTATGTATGAAAGGGTGGGGTGGCCCATCTTTTTCGAAATTGAAATTTTTTATTTCTCACCCCTGCAAATGGTTCCATTTGAAGAAAAAACAGTCCCCTCAAAATATTATTGAGGCAAATTGAAGGCAAGGGGTGCCGCAGAATGCATTATTATGCAATAATAAAAGTAAATGGAATTATTTACATTCTTTGGTTGATGCATTGTTTTTTTTTTTTTTTATCAGCAACATTTATCTTTAGAATGACTAATCAAGTCATACAAATATCAAAGACATTATCTGTTGTGACTATGACATGTGTCATACTACTGTAAATTCGTAGTCTAAGAAAACTAGACTAGAAGTTTTTGAAATAAAACTCTCGTTTTATCTTTGTGTATTTTATTATGAAACGTTTTTTTCATACATAGTACCAAATATTATCCTAAATCTACAAGACATATAGTAATAAAAACAATATTTTTTGCACTAGGCCAAAGCATGCGACAGGGTTTCTTTTTTTACATTTGGAAACTGTGATTTATAATCATTTACAACTTGGAGTAAAAACTGTTTTTGGTCTTCATTTTTTGTTAAAATGTCATTATAGTCAGTAATAAGTTTGATTCCCCTCTCAGCGGCATGGCATCATTTACAACTTTAATTTTGTTTACAATATTGAAACATCGGGTATAACTTTCATTTTCCCTCCATGTTGTTGGATCATTTTCCAAAAATTCCATAGACAAACCTAATTTTTGAAAAAACTGTTTAGTGTTCTCGCATATGAAGTCCTGAATTTCCTTGTTTTCAACGTCAGTAATGTTACTAATCATAAGTCGTTTAATACCCTCTTGATTTGGTGCTTTCCTATTCAAAGCTTTAACCATTTCTCTTTTAGTGGTAACTGAAATATCGTCATCAAAGAAAGATAAGCCAACATTTACTGAATTAAGGTACCACAAATGGTTCACTATTTTCCTACTTGCGGCTTGAGATATTTCTTTGTCAATATTTTGATAATTAATGAGTTCTTTACAAAAGTCTAAGTCATGAAGCGGTGCTTTACTAGCAAATGACGCTGTAAACCAGGCCTTTACATAAACCTTTACAATAAAGAGACATATATCTTCAATACCTATTTTTTCTTTTTTAGTTAGTTGGAACTGATCTTGGAAAAAAAATATTTTTAGACAGTAAATGGCTTTGGCCATCCAACGTGCATGATGAAATGCCCCTGGTTGATAGAATGTCGTGTGAGTGGGCTCTTCTTCAACAAAAAGTTTAGAAAGCATTAAAAATTCTTTATAATCATCACGAGGCTGTTGCAAAGTTAAAGCTGCATTTAGAAACTTTACAATTTCGGCTTTAACTGGTTGTAAAATGTGTTTAATTTTTGATACCTGAAATCCAGTTTTTAGTTTATTTTGATCTATTTTAGGCCAAAATTCCCTAAAACGTTTAAATAGTGGCACATTTGGACCAGATGAGGAAGGCATTTTTGTGTCAAACACACTTCTCAAAACCACTTCAAAAATATGATGTCTACAAGGAAAATATAGAATATCTCTTTCTAATTTTTGTTGCAATAGTGTGGCTGCCCCATTTATATAACCCATATTTGATGCTGTTGTATCACAACACAAAGCTATTACCTTTTCGTCCAAATTCCATTCACAAAGCACATCATAAACTGCTTCAGTCTGTTCTCTTCCAGTTGAATTGGGCAAAGCTGGTACTCCAAGTAGTTGTTCAATATCTCCACTAGTAACTAAGATAGCAAGTCTATCGATATTTCCCATTCCAGTGAGAGAAGGTAAAAGTTTTCCATCCCAATGGGGTCGGCAATTCAGAATTACCGAAGGCAGTTTTTAATATTTCAGCTCTTTCTTCGCGGATGCGTTGTCTAGAGCGCTGAAGTGTGATTCTGCTGATGGACAAAGATGTGGTGTCATGTCCTAGTGCTTCTGCTACTGCCGTCAAAATATGGATTCCATACCTGTCGCTTATTTTGCAAGCATCAAATGCAGCGGCTATTTTTGGTGTGATGATGTTACATGTTCCATACAATCTCCTCTTTTTTGGCTGTGACGGGCCAGGCTGGTCTTGTAACAACTCTTCTTGGGCTTCGATTATTTCATCTTCATTTTCGTTGGAGTCGGCTGAATTACTACTTGATGATGGACAGGTGACTGTTTCCTCTAATCTAGCTTTTTCTTGTTGACTTCGTTGCATTCGTTCGGATAATTTCTGTAATTTCTCCTCAGCTGATTTTTCTTGAGAAGCAAGTTGGTAATCAATACCATGCATAAATCCAGGACGTCCCTTTTTTCTTTGGTTAATTAAAAACTGCTTATCTTCATCTATTTTCATCAACTCCAATGCATTTGCATGAGAAATGTCAAAAAGATCGTCCAATTTTTCAACGAAATTTTTTTCTTTACCTCCCGCACTGGCCATTTTAGCCGATTTTTGTAAGTTCCTCCACTCTGCATAAAGTTTATCTAGTTGTTTAACACAATGGAAAATCCTGACGTGTCGGAATTCGAGCTTTATCCCAAAAAACTGACACCTCTTTTATTGTTAATTTAGCACTTTCATGTACACTTAGCTTCACTTCACGAATGTTATAAAAGAGCACTTGTAATACTTGTCTATTAGACGGCAATTTATTGCCAATGATTTGTGACGAATAGTGTCCAACTAAGTAAATGAAAGTATCCTTTCGTAAGGATCTAACATCAGCCATCGTTAAATGTTTTTTCAAAAAGGAACGTATGCTAGAACTTATAAGGGGTCTACACACGATCCAGCGGCACTGAGCCAGCCGTGTCGTCATGCTTTGAACTCATTCGTAAGAGTTAACTAGTCCGCTAGAATTCCAATTATCTTCAAAGCATGCCGACAAGGCTGGCTCCCTGCCGCTGGATCGTGTGTAGACCCCTATAATGTCACCACTGTAAAACACAATTGCAAACTAACATAAAAACCTACCGTAGGTGCATTATATTTCCAAACTTCCAAAACAAATAATTTCTAGGAAATAATTACACCAATAAAACATTATGAGAAAAGAGGTAGATATTTGTATTTTAAGTAAAATTTAAGTGTATTACCGTAATAAAATCTTATCTACAAATTTCTACCTGAATGCGACACGGGTTACCGTTCACCGAATTATCTGAAACTTTGACATAAATTATTCCTAGTATAATAGTATGTTTTCGTGGGGTGAGACTTAAAAAATACGCAAAAAAAATTCACCCCCAATAGAGATGGGCCACCCTACAATACCCCATTTACCTATAGGGAATGCAGATATAAGTAGAAAGGCAATAGAGGAGGGACACGAATAGGATTATAAAATACAGTATGTTCCATTTAAACTAAGCGATTTAATGGTGGTCGAAGTTGTCGAAGTTAGACCTCTCTACTGGGCACCCTGCATATTTTGGGGCTTTTTTAGCTTGAGCCCACATAAGCTCTATCTGTGATAGATATATGGTAGAAAAATTGGTTGTCGGAATTTACCATAGCGAAGGTTATATTTCCAACTATGGGTTAGTTTTAGCATTAGATTTCATTAAAATCGAAATATTTAAAAACTATTGGTTTTTTAGATAGGGAATGATATTGAAATTTACCTTAAAATAATGAATAGAATTCGAATCTGGCTTAAAAAGTAAGGCATGCTATTTAAAATAAGGAAGTTACCGTAAGTTATTTATAATAAATATTGATAACTTTTTACAAAATAGGTTAAAATTATGATCTTTAAGTTTCTAGGAGTAATATAAATTTTTGGACCTGTGAAGCCAATAGATTTTTTCATATAAACCAGAGTTTGGTCGAGAGAGTTTGATTGCGTTCATTTTGCCTTGTATATATGTTTTAGAGAATATTATTTAGGTATTAAGCAAATCACAACTTACACACATTTTTATTTATTACGAAATTACCTACTTTCGGTATATTGTTGCCCTAAACAGAAAGTAGGAAATTTCGTAATAAATAAAAAAGTGTGTAAGTTGTGATTTGCTTAATATCTAAATAATATTCTCTAATCATGATAAAAGCAAATAAATAAAAAATAATTAGTTCTAAAAATATATGTTTTGTTGGCACTTTTATATCCCTATTTTTGTAGATAAATTTCGCCACACTAAAGAAATATAATCCATTTATATCGAAGATCTTACTGTCTAGAAAATGCTGTTCTGTAGAATATCCTCGATTTTTCCAAAGCATTATTTTAAGAATCCATTTTTGGGTAAGTTTTAAGTTATTCAATTGACTGTTATATGTCCCACCCACAAATTTTATCAGTACACGATATAGTTGATTGCATGGACGTACTTAATCGCTTTTATGGCAAGAATTTAAGAATATATTTGCAGAAGAAATAAATACTTTAAAACGCCTTTGAGTATAATTTACGTATATCGTAAAGAGTCAATATGCAAAGGAAAGTCACGTGAAAAATCCGCGTGTAACATATAACTTCTACGTGGTATTTTAGGATATATTGAAATAAATCTAGGGATATTTGAGAATCATTGCTTGCTCCATTTGTGGTCTGCAACGAAACTGAATAAAGGATTTATTATTTGTTAATAATGCTACTCCTCTAAAGTTTTGTGAGCTGATTTTTCTTTCCTTCTGTGTCTTATATGTTAATACGTTTTAATATTACTCTATCCATCATTGTTTGTTGAGTACCAGATAAAAGAAGGCTAACTGCTAGTTGTTCATGAGACACTAAATACTTATCTTCGTAAAAAATACTTGCATATTAATACATTATATCCACTTTTTAGCCTTAATGAATTTCTGTTAAAGTCTGCTAAATTACATTATTTTATATTGTGAAAAAATACCTAACGCCGTCACTGTCTTCAAGATATTTTGTTTACCAGGCTCCTTAGACATTCCGGAATAATGCACAGGAAACGAACTTTGCAGACTGCAATCTTTCTCCAATAGGAGAGCACAAACATAACATAATGAATTGTGATGGGATTGTAGTCCTACGCTCACTCTGGGATATATAAAATGACGAGTGAATGCGCTGGATTCACTTTTCGGTCATTCGGCTTAGAAGTCGTCAACTTGTGTGCTATGCAATTAATTATTATGGTGAGTTAGTGTTTAATATACTTACAATTGTAAAGTTTTGTATTTTGGTATGGTTATAGCTGATACCAATCTATAATTTGTTTCTGTAACCAGCATATACTGGCTCCGGTAGCTTTTAGCAGTTTCTGTAAGTACAAAAACATTTATATTTCCCCGTAGTGTTCATAAACGATTTGCCGTATTGAAGAGCTATTGCTTTCCCCTGAATATCGTAGATGTGAATGCTACACTTGGCATCATTTAACATGTGTTGTGTGTTTTCGGTTAATTCCACAGCGTTGTGAAATTTTGTACTTTCTTGTCCATCCCGTTGTTTGACAGACAAGCAAATTGTTTTCGCAAGTGCTTTATCTTTGTTGTTAAACACAACATGTTGTTTATTTGTTAATTTTTGTAATATTCCCTTCAAGTAATATGCTACAATGCATATCATCTTTTCTTTTCTGAATACCTTTACATACACTTAGGGATTTGTTTATTGTTTTAAGTATTAAAACACGTTTATTAGTACTATTTGGTGTAATGTTTTCGTAAAGTAATATTACTAACTAATCAACTCGTTATCTATTTTTCTTAGAGTATTCACTGTAGTTTTGATGCATTGTGACTTTTTGCCAAGCATTATTGCCTTATTTTTATAGATTACCGTATATTATTACCTTTTTTTACGTATGTCCATCTCTGTGTGTACGTTGCGTTTTGTATAAATTTTTTGTAGAATATTATTATCGTCAGCACATTTTATTTGCTCGCACCATGTGTATCTCCTTGCTCTACCAAATTTATGTAATATATTTGTTATATTTTTAATATTGGGTTTTATTTCAAAACTACGCTGCAATTGTAAGTTTCAACTTGAAAGCTAGCCAGGTAAATACAAAAGTATAGTACTTTTCTAATCTATGAAGTATTAGATTAATTAACCTTTTCTAAAGTTTTGATAAAATGTTAAATTTTCTAATATAAATATAAATGGGTTTTACTTATCTATTTAACACGGAGAGAACATGGTACGTAAAAAACTATTATGTTTACGGAAGCACAAACTGTGTTTTAACAAAAATCTCATAGTCCATGGCGTTTCTTTCGAAACATACCGTATTAGTACTAAATTTCCGTAAGAGAGTCCGTCGCAGGCAAAGTGATAATTAAAAATTAATACTCACTCAGTTTGAGTCTTGTGTACGTCGAAATCCAGGAACGTCAGCTCAATAATCTCGTCAGTGCTCCCCACGAAGGTGTAAAGAAGGCAGTCGATATTGGGCGAATACGGCTTAGGAAAGTCCGGGCTCTTAAAGGTTCCTTTTTCTTTGCCGTATGTAGCTGAAAATACGAGACACTCGCAGCCTGAAAAGAAAAAAGTGTCAATTGATTTCAGCCAATACTTAGAGATCGTTAGCGTTCTCCCGCGTATTGCTTTTTATTTTTAATTACAGAAATGGAACAGTAGAGAGCTCATATTGTGTAGTTTTGGCAAGACGTGCACAAGTAGTAAAGAAAACTTTTTGTTTTTCGGGAGAACTTGTTGTTTTTTAGCACGTTTAATAACAGCGATGTTCGATATAAATACGAGAATTTAACACGCGTATGTGGATTAAGTATATTGGTCGATTTTTAATGTGATTTGTTGCGAGTGACTGATATTTCAAAAATAATTTTAAGTATTTCTGATTTCATTTTCTGCCTCAAAATATAATGAATTATATGAATCAATTCAACACTTTTAACATTAGTTAACAGAGTAGTGTTTCACTTGAAATGGTAACATCCCAATAACTTTTTTATTGTTTTTTCGATTTGTATCAAAGGGTCTAGCCGTACTTCCATGGTGAAACTGCCCCCGATAGGAACTTATATCGTAACCTGTGTTATATTGTAGAGGGCGCTAATAGAAGTTGATAGAGTAGATATTAGCTCTATATCTTAGTTAATTGAGGAGCTATTTGAAAAAAAGTGTCTGGAGACGACTTTTTTTCAAAGCGATATATCTTAGTTAATTTTAAAGCTAGAAAAATAAAACTAAATGGTAGTGTTATGGTACACTTTACAGTTTATTTTATAGCATTTGATATGGACCAAGCCTAAATAAAAGTAATTAAAAAATGCAAAGAAAAATTTCGTCAATCGATTTCTATCAGATCTAATTGAATTACCACTTTGAAAAAAATATATAATAATTGTCTATGTCTTGCCTAACAGCATGCCAAGTTTCATTAAAACCCAAGAGGTGCAACATGTCGAAACAAATTTTTAAGTAAGTGGACCAACTTACACGACCACTATGTTGTCGCTTCTAATTTGCATTACATTTCATTAATCTTTGGAAAAGTTACGTTTTGACAGCTCATAAAAAGTATATCAATGGTTGGTGGTGTCAACTAGAATATTACAATGTTTTTTTATCTACTTTTATAGTGACTATTATAGTCGGTCTCAGTTAAGAATGCAGTTGTTTACGTTATGAGCGGAGCACGAATAGTTTACACAGGATATGGGAATTCCCAAGTAAGTGGAATCCCCCCCATGGCCGACTCAAGCCAGTTGGTACATAAAATAAAAATTAACGGTTTAAATCGGCTTTTATTTGGCATTTTTCTTTTATAAATACGTTGAAATTATTTAATTCATATTGCAACATATTTTATTTAGAGTAATGAAAGTTCATTATAGACGTAAATCCTCTAAAAATGTCAAAGCGTTATAAGAAATGGGTAGGTAAACCTACTACTTGCTGGTGCTCGATATCAGGCGAGCTGTTCTTGTCTCTGCCGTTCTGAATTGTATCTTTGATCTCTCTCATATACCTGCCTAAAAAGTGTACACAAATATCATAACCTCCGTGTAAGTACATGACCACGTTGTCACGTCGCGTCGGTGCACCGCACAGCGCACATAGCACCGCACTTCGCACATCGGACACTGAAATTACATAAACCATTATTTTAAATGAGAGTGGCCATATCGACGCCCCTCGCACATCGCACAATAAAATTAAATAGAACCATGCTCTTAAATGAGAGTGATGAAATCAACAACTTGAGCTTCGCACAGCGTTTAGCACAGGCGATACCGTGTTTGTGAATCCTTATTTATAACAAAAGAGATAAATATAACTATAACAGTCTGATTTTAATAAAAATGGAAGGAAATAGCCGAACAATATATGAACAATTAGTACAATTTCTTTTGTATTAATATTCATAAATATCATAAAACAATAAAATAAACTTCGATGTGCGATGTGCACTGCGCGAGAGAGATCAAAAATACAGTTCAGAACGGCAGAGACAAGAACAGCTCGCCTGATATCGAGCACAAGCAAGTAGTAGGTTTACCCATTTCTTATAACACTTGACATTTTAGAGGATTTACGTCTATAATGAGCTTTCATTAATCTAAATAAAATATGCTGAAATATGAATTAAATAATTTCAATGTATTTATAAAAGAGCCAAATGCCAAATAAAAGCCAATTTAAACTAGGGTGACCAGATTTTTGTTAAGTGAATGCTGGACACTTCTGCCAAGGGCGGATCCAGAAAGGTTACTGGGGGGGCACTCAAGGGCGGATCTGGGCCTTGAGCTTGGGCTGAAAAAATATTTTTCCTCGAAAATTGTAATTGATGAGCGGGAGGGAGATATCCGGAAAAAAATTTTTTTGATCACAAAATTTTTTTGTTGAGTGGGAAGCAAGTATCCGAAAAAAAATTTTTTCCAAACAAAATGTAATGCTGTAACTTCACTATAACCTGAATGCTGAACTTATGCTGGACACTTGTAAGACTTTCCAGCGAAATTCCGGACATATGGTCAGAATGCTGGACTTATGCTGGACACTTGTAAATGCTGAACAGTACTCCAAAATGCTGGACTTTCCAGCGAAATTCCGGTCGCATGGTCACCCTAATTTAAACCGTTAATTTTTATTTTATGTACCAACTGGCTTGAGTTGGCCATGGGGGATTCCACTTACTTGGGAATTCCCATATCCTGTGTAAACTGTGCTCCGCTCATAACGAAAACAACTGCATTCTTAACTGAGACCGACTACAGTCACTATAAAAGTAGATCAAAAAAACATTGTAATAGACTAGTTGACACCACCAACCGTTGACATACTTTTTATGAGCTGTCAAAATGCAACTATTGAAATGTAATTCAAATTAAAAGCGTCAACATAGTGGTCGTAAGGTAGTCAGTCCACTTACTTTAATTTTTTTTTCGGCATGTTGCACCTCTTGGATTTTAATGAAACTTGGCATGCTGTTAGACAAGACATAGACTATTATTATATGTTTTTTTCAAAGTGGTAATTCAATTAGATCTGATAGAAATCGATTGACAAAATTTTTCTTTGCATTTTTTAAATACTTTTATTTAGGCTTGGCCCATAGGAAATGCTATAAAATAAACTGTAAAGTGTACCATAACACTGCCATTTAGTTTTGTTTTCCTAGCTTTAAAATTAACTCAGATATATCGCTTTGAAAAAAAGTCGTCTCCGGACACTTTTTTTCAAATAGCTCTTCAATTAACTAAGATATAGAGCTAATATCTACTCGATCAACTATTATTAGCGCCCTCTACAATATAACATAGGTTATGATATAGGTTCCTATCGGGGGCAGTTTCGCCATGGAAGTACGGCTAGACCCTTTTGCTTAAGTATAGAACAAATTAGGAGCTACTAATGACCAGAAAAACATTCGCCTCCTACAAATACAAAGCCACCTGCGGTACCAAAATATGCGAAGAAAATCAAAAAATCATATTAGGCATATTTTTATCGGAAAATGTTGTTAATGAAACTTGTTCAGAATTGTTCAAAAACCCAAAATTCAAAATTTTTGACGACATTTTTTGGTGGTTTTTATTTCGGAAAAACTCAAAAAAATAGATTTTTAATGAAATATGTTTTTTAACCGCTATATCTCTGAAAACATTTGTGCTATCAAGCTATTCTTTTTTTTTTAGATTAAAGTAGACACAATGGCGCTTCGAACAACGTCCGACGTGAACCCGATTTGTTTTTTTTTAAGTTGGAAAAATAACAGGAAACTCAAACTTGTTATTTTCAGTAGCGTAATTTTAGACAATCGAGAAAAAAATTTATTTATGAAAATTTGTATATACATGCTGCGTACAAATTGAAGCCAATAGTTGAAAAAAGTTTTTAGGATAAAAATGTTTCATGTCCCGTTCATAGTATTGAGTCAGCGATTTTTTTTAACGGGCCAAAATCATATTCTTGCTCGCTCGGCTGTAGCAAGCCTGCTGACTGCAACAATCTGACGATCCCGGTCGAGGTGTATGTAGTAGTTTAACTTATGTCAATAGATATAAAACCAGTAGTGATGAAAGGCATCTGGGGGATCAATATTATTGTTCAATATTTCATATATTGTACAGTAGTATTGATCATATGTTGTTAATATTAAGAAATTGTACAATAAATATGAAATAGTCTCCTTTTAATAATAAAAAGACAAGTGGGTAGATATAAATACCTAATCTATAAATATCAATCAGTGTTACTAACTACCCACCTAATTAGTAAGTTTATTAGACATCTTTAAATGAATGAAAGTAAAAACGTACGCATAAAATGAGTTTTATTGTTGAAATAAATTTTCTATTTGGATAGATAAATATGTAGTATGTAGTTTATGTAGGCCCTACATTAATAGCATTCTAATTCGTTCATATCTGCCTCGAAATCTTTAATAATGTTGCTACAGGAACGACATTTGCACTCGTTGCAACATTTTAGGCCTTCCTTAAAACAAGCACATTTTCGATTTTCACAATTTTTATCCGAACAATGAATACTTAATAATTTTCGACAACCGCCACTTCTACGCGACTAATCTGACATGCATGCGAGGTGTATTAATTGCGTCCCAATGTCGCATTTAGCGCTGATAAAAAAAATCGCTGTTGCCACACGGTACATTTTAGGAAAAAATATATTGTTTCAAAAACTTTTGTGATTATTAGTCTTTATTTTCTTCGCTGCATGTTTGTAAATATTTTCAAAGATAAAAAAGTTTATCGATTGGTGAAGATTTCGATACATAAAATATATGTTTTTAGTTTATATGATTTTTAGAGAAATGAAAGTGCGAATTGTGCCCAAACCGTTTATATTGGTAAAAGCGCTACAGTGTGTGCTTTCATTTGACACAAAACAAATTTCGGTACCTTTAATAGTGGAAACAAAAAAAAACAATTTTATTTAAAAATACATTTTTTTTCACTTTTTATTGATTTAAAAAGTTCGAGACCACAAAAAAATGTAAAATATGACTTCATATGTCCGGTGACATACTCAAAGGAACCTAACATGTTTGACCTGGTTCTACGCCAAAAAAAACGACACGATATACTTACGAAATCGCTGCTCTATAAGTAAAATTTGATTCAAATCGGAAAAAAAAATAAGAAAGTTATTGGAGTGTTACCTTTTCAAGTGAAACACACTGTAGATATGGATATAACTAAATTTGTAACAAACGTATTCCTTTTAAGTTACTACTAACCACACTCCATATTTATACAAGATTATTTGAAAACCAAAAGATTCGCAACCGATAAGTCAAGATGTTACGTTTGTCGATGTCTGACCGACAGGTATTAAAAGTTTTTTAGATTGACAGAGCGTAAATATCCAGAATAATTTTGTCTTCATTTATTAATATATACCTGAAATACTGAATAAGAATTAGAAAAGTGACGTGGTATCAATGTAATGTTACTCGATACCCAAATACCTTTCACATTTATTGATAATATCATGAATTTTATATTGATTAAATATCAGAATGTGCCAGAAAGTCCGCTTGGACCTGCCTCATATTGGCAGGTACAATTCACCTCAATCAGAATCTATGAATTCGCTTTCCATACATGACTGCTAAAAATAAAGGATGGATCAATATAGTAACATATTTTATTGCCAATAGTTAAGCAATAATAATTTAGATTGATTTTTACTATTAAAATACTCGTGCAAATATTTAAAAATATTTAAATAAATATATTAGATAACTCTCAAATTTTGGATGCGGTCCCGTGTTCGAATCCCACAGGTTGGATATTTTTTTTTAATTTTTTTTTCATACAATTTTTTTTCACAATAAAGATGGTATCACAAAACTTAGGATGTCCAAAAACTAACATTATTTACAAGAAAACTGCGAAGAGTATCCTATAGAATGTGTAACAATTATATATAAAAAGCTCAGTAAATTGGCGAAGAGTACGTTTTTAGCTTGTTTAAAGCTTTTTTTGGTATCAATCATCCGCCATTTACAAAAATAAAACATCCTTATTAGTTTTAGAGATAATGGCCTGGGAACTTTTAATTGAAACACTCTATATATGTATATATTTTAAAAAGCATGTCTTTTTTCTGCGCATAAGCAAAATATTGTTCTAAAAGTTGAATACTTACTTTCTATGCAGAGAAACTGCTCTTCAAAATTTTTCCTTAGAACGACGTTTTTTTCCCTAATATGAGGACTATAATAGGAGTAAAAATAACAAGGCAAGTCCTATTTTTTCTAAAATTTTTTAACAGTTTTTATTCAAAATGGATATATATCTAATGCACAAAATAATCCATCTGGTACCTAAAATATTTAAAATAATACGCGTTAAATCCTACCCAATCAAAATTACTTGGGCATTATAGTGTGTTAACCACCGTTTAGCGATGAAACCATTGGCTTCGATCTTTTCAGAAGACGATTAAAAGTTATCAACTAAAACACTGTTTGGATTCCTGAAGAAATAAACTTTTTAAAAATTTCATTCCCCACGGCGTTGTAAAATTAGCACTTGAATCAGAAAAATTGCTGTACAAATCGCAATTTTACGAAAGTCAAGGAAACTGTGTTTTAATAAAACTCAAAAGGAAGTTAACAGACGCCAGGCAATTGAAATTAATTATCGTGCTGCTTTGTATTTGGACTTTTAAATTTCGAGACGTCAGTCTTAAATGTTGAAATGTAAGGCATTGAAGATATTTAATTTTCATCGAGTGATTTTTAATGTTTCACCAATCTTAAATTGAGCGGAAGGCGAAAGATCAAATAATACCGAACGATTTCAGCAATTCATGGAATGATATTAAATGACTAACATTCGTACTTTTATGTAAATTATGTTGGACTCGCTTTAATATAATTTGAGATATTATACATACAGTAAGGAACAATTTCGTAACAATTTCATATAAGTAGCCATAATAAACCCAAATTCTCATTAAAGTAATCGAAGAAATAGTAGACTAAAATAAAAGAGTAAAGCTATATTCAAGCAATTAATAATAACACTAGGCGAATTAAACCAAAAGCAGTAAAAATTTATTGCCAGAAAAAAGTAAAAAACAAGTTGGCAAATGTTCACTTTCCAACCAGAAAACTGGTAAGAAAGTGGCTACTTTCGAACCTGAAATATCACTTTTTCTGAAATCGATCGGCAATGTCTACATTTTCGGCGCGATTTCAGATCGAAAAATGCACAATTCCAGTGTTTTAGTCCGTTGCTAAGAAACTATCAGAAAACAGACCGGAAAAGATCCGTTGTCAAGCAACGATCAACAAAATCGTACGGGAATGTTACTTTCCCGGCCTAGGCCGGGAAAGTAACATTCCCGTACGGTTTTTTATGTATATTTTAGACAGTAAATAAGTACACGCAGACAAACCAACTCTCATTAAAATTGCATTTATTAGTAAGCAGTTAGATTGTAATGAAGAAATGTTATGTATTAATACAAATTCCTTAATTTATAATACTATTGATTGTGATTTCAGAAAAAATAGTATGTGTATTTCGGTGTGAAAGCACATTCCCGGACTTCGATGCTTGTTGGCCTCGGCTAGCGCCTCGGCCAACAATTTGCATCGTCGTCCGGGAATGTATTGCTTTCACACCTAAATACACAATATACTATTTCAACCTGACATATCACATTTCAGTTCAATTGTCAAATGAAGTAGAAATGTCATACTTTCCAACTTTTGACATGTAAGAAAATTTTATTATTTCTGTATGATTGTGAATAAACAAAATTACTTCAAATTAAATTGGCCTAACGCCTAATCTACATAAAGTTCGATCGAACCTAAGACACAATGTAGGGTTAAATTTGCATGATAGCTAGCCCTGGGTTAACTTTAACCCGGGGCAAAATGAGTGTTAAACTCGCATCCGTTTATCTTGAATAACCTGAGGTTGGTAACGATTTCTACAATGTTGCCAGCTCTAGCTTGATTGTGATTGTCCCAAAAATTAGTAATTTTTTGTTTGTTGGTTTTTTAAGTTTTTGTTACTAAGTTAAAAAATTTGTTTGTTTTTGTTGAAAAGTCACTTGACGGTGACAGCAACGAGCAGCAACGATGATTATAATATAAACTAGAATATTTTCTGGTCGATACTTACATTTACTTCCACGTCCAGTGGAAGTAGAGTAACGACAAAAAAAATTTAAAAATTTTTATTGTTCAAATAGGCTTAGAATGTCATGAAACGTCGAGATTTTAAGTTTGAGTGAAAAAATTCTTTCTGTCTGTCGGTCTGTGTAACTTTTTTTTGTGCGCACGTTTACTCTGGAACCATTTAAGATATTGACTTGAAATTTGGTACACGTATGTATTTTAACGAGATCTGGAACTAGATTATATTTTTATACAGTTCCGTCGAAGAGTTGGGGGGGTAAATTGAGGTAAATGAGGTAGGGGAGGTAAATAGGTAAATAAGCAGGTAAGAGACCATAATATTGGCATTTATATACAAGAGAAGCTAAGGTCTCAAAACCATTACCACCCCCCACCCCATTATTAAAGGGGATGAGAAAAGATTATGATTTAGTGTGTGTACTGTGTACAAGAACCGAAAACCTCAAAATATTGTTTTACTTCATCCCCCCGTTTTCGAGGGTGTTGAACACGAATAACAAGGTGAAAAAAGTTTTTAGTCGTGCGCACCCCCCGAACGGCCAAAAACCACCCCTTTTTTGCTTATTTCTCATATGATAGCTTGGCATCAACTATTTTTGCAGGGATTCTTTGTTTTTTCATGGAAATATAACAGATGGTGAAAGGTGATGTCAGGTAGTAGACCGCAACCGCAATAGAGGTGGAATCTACCCTGTCAGGGGGTGTAAAATTGTTTCTTTTTTTCTTGTTAAAGACGTTTACCTCCCGTTTTCGAGGATGCTGATCAAGAAATAAATGGTTTTACACTCCTTCGCCCTTTAACTGTCGCAGACCCTTTCAAATAATAATAAAAATATTAATAACAACAGTAATAATAGGTTTAGTATTAGGTTTACGATGTAGCGTTTTTTGTAAGACTTGTTAATGTAAATTTTGTGAGAATGGTATGCCAGAGGATGAAGATGATGAACCAAGCATAGAAAGAAACGAATCCAATGATCCTAAATTTTATACCCGAAGTGTATATTTCCAATCATGAATCGGAAGCGGACGATGCATGCGATGAAGAAAGAGGAAATCGCATTGAATTCGAGGAATATGAACCATGTAAATTCTCTTTGTAAGCGCCTAGATTATATTAATGTCTGTGTAAAAATTATGAAATTAAATATTATATTTATTGTATTCAAAATCGTGTCCTGTATATGTATATAATTTATTAAAAACAGAATTTCAAATCCTTGCAAAGACTTCATTTTAAATGAGGATGTAAAACGGACAAATGGTGACTTTAAAACCACTCCCACTCAACACACAAATTAGAAAATAAAAAAACAATTTTCCACCCCCTGGGAGGGGAGGGGGTCCAATCACCTGAGGTTGCATACTATCTCATCATCAACATGTCTGTGTGGTCACTTCTCTCTTATCACATCTTTTTATTAAAAAATTGCATGACTTAGCCATAACTTTTGTATCATCTAGAAGACCATACTCTAAAATAATCGATTGCCATTATAATCTCGATAATTGACAACTTGAATTTCAGGCCAACTTAAAAATAAAACCACGTTTGCGAAACAAAAGAATGTAACTGAAGTATTCCACATTGCAAAGTGATTGATTACTTTCCACTACATTTTAGCTAAAGCCTTCTAGTTTTTAACTAACTTTTACCCCGTTTTATACTATTTGTGCATTACTGAAAACAAAGTTCGAACACATTAAATGAATTAGGATTTTAGTACTGCAAACATAACAGGAAATATCTTTATTTCGTATACTTTATATATTGGTTTTGCACATTGTTCGCGATTCATTTGAAATAATATCCACCGCGACAATAAAACTCATTTTATCATGAGGATATTACATTTTGTAACGCGAAATATGCGCAGCAACATTGTATTAAGTATTTAAATGCAATGCAAAAGAAAGAAACAAAGCAAACACCTTCGGTACTATCAGCGACTACTTATAACTCCAACTCTATAGAGTATTAAATTATAAGAAGCATGCTGCAGTATAAGGAGCTCACTGTTTTATTTGCACAGTTTATTTACTTTTTATCTCCGTTACAAAGCACAAAGCTACAATAGAACATTTTAATCGGTTTTAGTTTAATGCGCGTACCTCATTTTCAGCAATATGGGATTGACGATTAAAACTGAATAGGTATTTAAATATTTATATGGCTAACTTCAAAAATATTTAAATGTATAATCTAAAAGTTAATTAACAGTTGGGTTTCAGAGAGTCGAGAAGCATATACAGTAGGGTGCATCGATTTTCTTTTTTTTTACCTAATCCAAAATGGCGGACGCCCAAAAGTTGTGTGATAGAGTTGTAAATAATACGTTAAAATTTCAAATTAAAATATTAACCCTTAGAGGTAGCGGGTTGAGGTCAAAAGTAAACATTTTTGATATTCTATATATTCAAAATGGCGGGTGCGCAAAAATTTTATACCAAAATATTAAGACTCAAGGGTAGCGGGTTAGCATCAAAGACCAAAAAGATAGTACGTACCCTTACAAATATTATCGATACTTATCAATTAGTAATATTTTTAAACTATGTTTAATTACGATATTAAATTTAAATTACTTATTACTACCTACGTATTTGTTATCTAATGTACGCATGCCCATAATACAGCATGCGCTGTGTTCTACATACATGACATCTCGGTGAACAGTGAACACTGTCAGTTTTAGCCGAAACTTTAGATAGATGCGGTATTTCCGATAGAGCTGGAGCACTGATTGCTTCTTCAATACTCCAAGTTTTGGTTTAATTAATGAGTCTAATACATGGCATGTAATTGATAAAAACAAAACTAGAAGAGCTATAAGCAAAAAGAGAGGTGAATTATCATCATGTGGTACGCCAATATCATTACGTGACAAGGCCATTAAATTAATAGATAACCGTCGAAAGATAACAACCGAAGAACATATAGTTTTAATTGGAGAGCCCGGATCATCATATTTGGGACATGTCACCTTCTACAGTTTCAGCTGTAAACATCATTAACGCCATTCTCAGTTATTTTGAAAACTCTCGAAAAATCTCGAATCCCTTAAAAGTCGTCGGATGTGATGGAACGGCTACAAATACTGGTCCTAAAGGTGGTGTTATAGCTCTAATTGAAAAACATTTTAAGAGACCACTTCAGTGGTTCATTTGCCAACTGCATGCAAATGAACTTCCACTAAAAGGCACTTGATCGAACATATTGACGGAACTGTATTTCTGGATTTTCAGGTATAATAGGAAAGTCGTTAGTCAAATGCGAGCAGATGCCAGTAGCTGCATTTAAGATTATTAAATTCCTATAGTTAAGGTGAAAGATCTTAACACATATCAGTTATATTTTTATGAAATATGCCAAGCAGTAATAACGGGATATGTTTCTATTCAAAACGAGAACCTGGCAAAATAGTCCACTCGCGATGGCTGACGACAGTAAATAGAATACTTCGCTTATATGTTGCTCTGCAGATTTGGTTTTATCAGCAACGTATCTTGTCAAAGTGTATGCGCCAATGTGAAGCAAAATAGAAGCACATCCATCATGTCGACAAGGTGCTTCAAATGTATGGAAGACCATACAATTATCCAGATATTTATCAGAAGAGTTCAAAGGAGGAGGTAGTTGATCCCGTCGTAATACGAAATGGATATTTTGCACACCCTGAGAACATACTACTGGGAATGCTGGGCGATGAAAACCAGTGTATTAAGGAGTTGGCCGTTCGCAGAATATTAAAAGCTAGAAAAGGCAACAATACCGACTTAAGAAAGTTTACACTTGCTCCGTTGAAACTAAATGCTACAAATTAGTATGAGATGATTGATTGGCAAGAATGTGAATATAATGAGCCACCATTAACAGTTGATTTATCCGAAGAGGACCTTAATCAAATTATAAATAATCCTGAATTGTCTGAATTGAAATAAAGAAATTTCCTAGTCACACACAAGCTGTGAAAACGGCAGTAAAGCTTGTAACTGACGCTTCGGCGCTGGATGGATTAATTAGAACAACGATTAGATCCTGTGACAAAATTTTCAAATTCAACACAAAGAAAGATTACTACAAGCAAGTTTTACCATAATGTTTATAGTATTTTTATTTTTATTACTTAATAAAATCAAGTTTATTTTCACATAAGTACCTTTGTTATCAAACTTCCAATAAAGAAATTAAAGTAAAAATAAAGTTTATTGTTTCACACTATGATGATAAAACAAATAATTTCCCTTAAAAAAAATGGGACCTTTGAGCTTGTAGGGAATAGAAATGGATCCGATGCAGAACAAAGAAAATATCAAGTTGACTTTTAACCCTAACCCGCTACCCTTAAATCTTAATATTTTTGTCTTAAGTTTTTACCTCTTATATATATAACTGTAAAGCACAACTTTTTCACACCCGCCATTTTGAATATATAGAATATCAAAAATGTTTACCTTTGACCCCAACCCGCTACTCCTAAGGGTTAATATTTTAATTTGAAATTTTAACGTATTATTTACAACTTTTGGGCGCCCGCCAATTTGGATTAGGTAAAAAAAAAGAAAATCGATGCACCCTAATATACAGGGTGTCCAAAAAGTCTGGAAATGGTCAAATATCTCAAGAAATACACATTTTATCCAAAAAAGAAAAACACGTCCTTAATAATTTTAAAAGCGCTATCCAATGATATCAAACGCGACACTCCACCCCCACCCCTTGCTGTGGGGCAACTTTAGAATCTTATTGCAGAATCGGATTCTACGGCAAAAATTACGTCAAGTTTGTTTTTCGATTCGTGCCAGATGGCGCTGTAATCGCAAAAATACTTTTTTTCGTAATTCCTAAACAATTCTATGGAAGAATGAAAAATAATAAAGTACGAGTTCATTTTCTCGAAAAAGCCATTCAATGGTGTTAAATTTAATAGTCCCCCCCACCACCGTGGGGGAGGGAAAGTGGAGGGCAATTTTCAAATGCTAAATGGAAACTCATTTTTTATTATTCGTAAAAAATTTTTAATTTTAAAGAAATATTTTTTTCGCCAAAACAAAGATTTTTTTTTTCTTTTTTTGAATGAAATTGAATTGTTTGTTCACTAGACTCTACATGCGCCAATAAAAAAAACCGCTGCCCAAGGAATCACTACTTCCACATCCAGATTCTCTATCCAAGTCACTCACAACGAAAAAACTTTGTATGTGAAAATAATTGTTTATGGAACTTTAATAATATAATATTTGAAATCTTCTACCCCAAAAACCCATAAAACGATACCCCATATCGGTAGTGGGGTGGGGGTGGTGATAGGGGGGTGGTAGTGGGGGGTGCATGAAGTAAAAAAATATTTTGAGGTTTCTGGTTCCTGTACATACACTAAATCACATTTTTTGTTTCATCCCCTTTAATAAGGAGGTGGGGGTGGTAATGGGGGTGGCTAATGCCAAAAATTTTTTTGAGACCTTAGCTTCTCTTGTATATACTATATATCAATTTCATGGACTCTTACCTGCTTAATTTACCCATTTACCCCAAATTTACCCCAATTTACCCCCCAACCCTTCGACGGAACAAGATGAAAATATAATCTAGTTCTAGAACTCGTTAAAGTACATATGTGTACCAAATTTCAACTCAATATCTTAAACGGTTCCAGAGTAAACGTGCGCACAAAAAAAAGTTACAGACAGACAGACAGACAGACCGACCGACAGACAGACCGACAGACAGACAGACAGAAATTTTTTTTCGCTCAAACTTAAAATCTCGACGTTTCATGACATTTTAAGCCTATCTGGACAATAAAAATTTTTAAAAATTTTTTTGTCGTTACTATACTTCCACTGGACGTGGAAGTAATATGGGGTCCCGTTTAAGATTTTACGGTTGCCCACCACTTCCCCCTCATGGTGGTGGTGGAGAGGAAAGGGGGGTTATTAAATTTAACATCATTAATGGCTATTTCAAGAAAATGAACTCGTACTTTATTATTTTTCATTCTTCCGTAGACTTTTTTAGAAATTATGAAAAGAAATATTTTTGAGATTACAAAGAAGTAACAATTACTGAACAAAATTCATTAAATGAGCCCATTGACGAAGAATTAAAAATTTTATTTCGTCCGCCATCTATGACCGTACTATCTGGCATACGGTATCCGGAATTGGTTCATTATACTTGACCATAAATGACCAGGTTTCTATTAATTTTGTAGAAACTTTTATTTGTATAAATCTAAAAAAGTAATTCATGAGGTGAATGAGCAGGCTGCGAAATTTCATTATTTTATTTTTATTATTCAAGAGCAATGCCATTATTTTAAAATTGAATTATTTTCATCGAAGATCTACTAGTTATGTTGTTATTATTGAGTTAAAAGTTTCTATAACATCATCCATGTTTCAATACAGCCAGTCAGTGTTAAATCTGTAATTTGTACATCGACATTTAATGCAAAAAAATGCAAAAAACTTTGGGCGTGTATCACTTATTTTCACGGTTTTTTGCATTTTCTGCAAAACTGAGACGTGCTGGCTCAAATCTGATGGTAGATTTGGATTCAGCGTGTCAAAATACTATAGGATATGATCTCCACATCTGAAAGAAAAATTTTTTTTATGTGGCTGTGTTATGAATGGAAAAATTTTTCCTTTCTTCAACTGTATAGATTGTGAGTACCCTCTGTGGTCAAAATAATTATCTGCATTCCTAATATTCTCTAATAATACCTAATAATTCCAAACCATTTTAGAATTGTAACGAGAATGAGTAAACTACATTTATATTTTTGGATATATATATTCATCTACAGCTTTCATCGTTTAATTGATAAGTAAGTTTATAAATCATTGGTTTTCAAAAGGGCACGCAATTTTTATTATTATTATTTTTAGCATAATCACGATTTTGGGGAATTAGAATGGGTATGTCAGAAATTCGGGACGTAAACAATTCATTAGAAAGAAGAAAATATGCCAAACTGGAAGTATAAATGTTTTCAATCCAAGACCTGTGCTCCTTTATATAAAATTTGACATCAATAAATGCTTTTGTGATGCTATTACAGAAATAAAATTTAAAATTATAATAACTCATGAAATTTTCCCGTCGAAGATTTTAAGAGGTTGAATATTATTTTCATTTAGTTCACTTAGATTGAGACAGTGTTCTGAACCGTGATTTAATCTTGTCTTATCGCCTTTCTAGCTCAGTAATAATAACTTTTATCCATAAAACATAAATAGGATATTATTTGAACCATACTGTGATGTTCCGCAGTTTATTACAGAATTCCAACAACATAAACCACAACGTAGTATAAAACTACAAAGACAACATTAAATAAACCATCCTCTATTGTTATACTTTCAAAATCACTCTTAACTCGGTTTGTAAATATATTTTTTTATTTACAAAACAAAACTTTTATAGAAAACAAATTAACAATGCGGAAAATAAATCGAAGGAAACTTGGAATATTATTAAATGTAGGCTTGGAAAAGCAAAATCGTTAAAAAAATCAGTTTGAAAATTGGCAAAGATACTATAACAGATGATAAATTGGTGTCAAATCGTTTTGTATCATATTTTTCTACTCTTGCATCAAACTCTTTCGAGAGTAACTTTGGATTTCATTATCATTACCACACAATTTTTCTAATTCTACCTATTTCCATGAGGTATCTAAACCTGAACTCTTGGTCGTCATAGGAGAATTGAAAAATAAGAAGTCAGTTGGATTAGATGGACTAACTGTGTCTATTTTAAAAAGTATTTCATCAAATATTATTGATCAATTTTTGTTTTTTATTAACAAATCAATAGAAGATTACTTCCCGTCAGAGTTCAAAATCTCATCCGTAATCCCGGTTTTAAAACAAGGGGATGAAAGTGATGATCTTATTTGATCTTTCTATAGCATTTGACTCCGTGAACGAACATATATTTTTCAGCAAGTTAGAAAATATTGGAATAAGAGGTAATTTGTTAAACTGGCTAATTTCCTATATGGAAAATAGACAATTTAAAGTGAAATATAATGAGGCTGAATCCGATACACATGATGTTCTGTTAGGTGTCCCCCAAGGATCAATCCTGGGGTCTTTGTTATTTGCCATATACATTAATGATCTTCCTTATGCACGCAGATGACACAACTAGTCCTGCATCAGCCACAAGTAACGATGATATACATGAAGCTATTAAAAATGTTGTGGATGAAATGAATGAGTGGTGTAATAGAAATAAATTAATAGTAAATGAGAAAAAAACGGTATTTCTAAATTTCAGTCCAAGAAAAACTATTTCATTTAACTCTTTACCGATAAGCACCACTTCGAAATTCTTAGGTACCTATTTAGATAGCTCGCTCTCGTGGGAACCTCAGGGTAACCATGTTTGTAGCAAATTAAACAAGCATATTTTGCCATATTGCAACTAAAAGATACTCTAGGTGAGGAGGGACTCATGGATGTTTACTATGCGCTAGCTTATTCTCATCTATCTCTCAATGTTTGTGTCTAGGGAAGATCTAGCCAATTATATAGAATCTTTGTACTACAAAAAAGAATTATAAGGTTGATGTTCAATTTAAGTTGTAGAGAAAGTTGCAAAAGTATATTCATTGCAAAGGAAGTTCTAACTGCACCATGTTATAAATGCTTAATATATGCAAAATCAAACTTGCATGAATTTAAAATTTTAAGTAACAGCTATGCATACAATACGAGACATGGAAAGCTGCTTTAGATTCGCGGCATAAAACAGCCAGATTTAAAGTATCACTTCATTAAAATCAAAGGCGGATTTAGCTTTCTGTCATGGGGGGGGGGGGGTAAACTCCCGGATAAGTACGATTTTCGAATAAATGCAACATTAAAATTAAGCAATAAATAAAATTTAAAATATTTTCTTTTTATTAAGGGTTTATTTCATTTCTAAGTTGCGGGATTTTGGGAAAATAGTTTTCAACGCATTATTTTAAATAAGAGAAACTACAAATTTATTTCGAAAAACAGTAAAAATTTTGATTTATACTTAGTAAAATACATTAATTAAATAACAAAGTCCATTACTCTTCTTTTATTTGTTATTAGCAAAACATAATTTTTTTTTATATCTTTGTAATTCGTCACTGATTATAATAGTATAATACTATATAATTGCCTAAATGAAAACCTCAAAAATCTTCAGATATCTAAATATAAGAGGCAAATAAAAAAATTGCTCATAGAAAGTACCTTTTATAACATCAATGAGTTTTTAGGTTTACGGTTGTAATCTTACCAGTTGATAAAACATATTATTTTGGGTATTCAGCAGATAACTTTCAAAGAAAACATTCGTTTCTTTGAAAGTTATCTGCTGAATACCCAAAATAATATTTTTTAACAATGATGTAAGCAGAAATAATAGGTATTTATTTACTTACCAGTTGATATTATGTGTTAGGATCTTTGTACATTATGTTTATGTATTTATTTTAATCCCTTTTTAAATTATGAAATAGGAAGTTTCTGTTTTTCTTACTTTTGTGTCATTTTATATATATATTGTCTCGTATGTTCTGTATTATAATTTATGGTTTATATCGTGATTAGGTATATATTTTATATATTTATCCTTGACTTGCCACATGTCCATAATTATCTATCTAGTTATTGACCAATAAACTATCTATCTATCTATTTGTAATGTTTTGAATAAGAGAAAATTATGAGAATTAACTTAAATTGTTCGTACTCGGTTGCACGTTTCCTACCTTTATTGGCTGGATGTCAGGAGCCTGGTTTTGTCGTCTATCGGGCAGGATTCGGCAGCGCAGCGGACTGTAGACTTTATTGCACAAGTCGAACAATTGTTTATCGTTTGAGTTAAATCACACACAATCGAGGAGGCGTACAATTATAAAGATATTTCGAGAAAATTAGAGAAAATTTGCTACAGTTGTAGCGCGTTCGCAATCAAAATCGAACTACTGTTCTTGTACCACTCCGGTATATTTCCTCAATAGCCGAGCAGCAGGTTTTTGTGAAACCGAGTAAATCACGCGGGCAAGTGAACAAAAATTTAATTTAAATCCATTTTATGGCAAAGGAAAAAGGAATTTATTTAATTTAAATAATTTACTAAATTAAACTTAAAATTAAAAGAAAAATCGGAGAATACTGAACATTCCGCCGACCTTTAAAAATATTTTTAAATAGAGTGTAAGTTAGGCAGGGGGCAAAGCTTTACCAGTGGCCTTTTGAAAATTCCCTGCGAGGTTCTAACTGATGCTACTCGTGTTACACCATCTTTACCAGGATATGTGTCAATAATACGACCTAAGTTCCAACGCAATGGCGGTAAAATATCATTTTTTATGAGTACCATGGTGTCTGGTGCGACAGGAGTTGATGGATCTGTCCATTTGCCTCGCTGCTGCAGAGTGTGTAAATATTCTTTCTGCCAGCGAGTCCAAAAGTCCTGGTGAAGGCGTTGTAACAATTGCCATCGTGTCAGCCGATTGATCTTTACATTGCTGAGATCAGGGTCTGGTAATGCGGTTAAAGGTTCCAGTGTCAAAAAATGACCTGGTGTGAGTACCGTCAAATCGTTAGGGTCAGAACTTAACGGAGAGAGAGGACGAGAGTTCAGTACGGCTTCAATTTGAGTTAAGACAGTATAAAATTCTTCGTAAGTAAGTATTTGTTCACCTATGACACGCGATATATGTGTTTTTACTGACTTTATACCCGCCTCCCATAGACCTCCAAAATGGGGTGAGGAAGGGGGGTTAAACGACCATTTAATGGCCTCTTGTTTGGCAACATTTTCAAAAATTTGTGAGAGATACTTATTTGCGCCAACAAAATTTGTGCCACAGTCACTGAATATGTGTGAGCATCTCCCGCGCCGAGCTATAAAACGACGTAACGCTGCTAAGAATGCTTCCGAAGAGAGATCAGACGCAAGTTCTAGATGCAACGCCTTTGTAATAAAACAAACAAACAGACATATGTACGCCTTGTATGTTTTAGCTCCCCTAGTTTTGCCTAATTTAATAGTGAAACCACCGCCATAATCAACCCCCACTACCGAAAAGGCCTTCACTTGAGAAACGCGTTGTAGTGGTAAATTTCCCATAGGTGGTTGACAAGGTCTAGGGTTGAGACGCCAGCATTTAAGACAATTAGATATTACTCGACGGATGGCCCGTTTAGGAGATAATATCCAGAAGTTTTGAGTCAAGAGAAATTGAAGTGTTTGAACTCCGGGGTGCAAGTGAGTTGTGTGAGTGTCCTCTATTATAAGTTCAGTCAGTCGACTACACCGAGGTAATAAAATGGGGTGTTTTTGATCATAAGGTAGATTGGAATTATGTAATCGACCGCCGACCCTGAGAACACCATCTGTGTCTATAAAAGGATTCAATTTTTTGAGAGATTTTGAGATGGGAATATTTCTTTGAAGATGAGAAATTTCTTGGGCAAAAGAGGTGTGCTGCACACACTTAATTAAGAGTATTAAGGCTTGGTGCAGCTCAAAATTAGTAAAATGTTGAGTTTTTTTTATATCATTTTTAGAATTAAAAATGAAACGTAAAATATAAGCTACAATGCGTTTTATTTTTGCGAGAGATGAGTATTTATCGAGAAGAGAGTCGAGCGCGTCTAGAGAAACAAATGTGGTAAGCGTGAGTCTTGCTTCCTCTGAAATTATTTCAGGAGAAGAATATTCAATAATATGTGAGGGCCATTTTTTTGGCGAGGAACAAAGAAATGAGGGGCCTGTCCACCATTGAGGATGGTTTATTAAATCAGAGGGTAAGAGACCTCGAGATGCACAGTCTGCGGGATTTTCCGCTGAGGGCACATGGTGCCAAATAGAGGGGGAAGTTTTTTCTTGTATGTGGGAGACCCGGTTGCCCACAAAAGTTTTCCACTTATGTGGTTCTGATTTTATCCAGGAGAGAGTTATAGTCGAGTCAGACCACGCATACAATTTGTCAAATTTAATTTTCTCGCGGTATGTGTTTAAAACGAACGAAAATAAATCAGATAGTAAGACGGCAGCACATAATTCTAAACGCGGAAGAGATATTTTTTTTAGTGGTGCTACTTTAGATTTAGCGCAAACAAAAAAGGTCTGAATATTACCATTATTTCCGCAAACACGAATATAAATAACACTGCTAAAGCCTTTCTCGGAGCTATCACAAAATCCGTGTAGCTCGCAGTGGCTAAATTCACTAGTGATTAAACGCCGAGGTAAACTAAAGTTTGAAAATTGTGAAAGCTCGGTTTTATATTGTTCCCAACGAGAAATAACATCGTTTGGAGGTATAGCATCCCATGAGAGACCTAGTAACCAGAGCTGTTGAATTAAAAGTTTGGCAAAAAATGTGAGTGGACATAAAAATCCTAGTGGGTCATATATACGAGCGAGTTCGGATAAGATCGTACGTTTAGAACAAGTACGTTCTAGAGGTTTTACTGAATAAGTAAAAGAATCAGACGAGGGTTGCCATTGTAGGCCGAGAATTTTTATTACGTCATCTTCCTTATAATCAAACGACTGTGAATGATTTTGTAAATGAGAAGGAGGGAAATGAGATAACAGCTTTGGGTCGTTACTAGCCCATTTTCTTAATTCAAAGCCACCCTTATGTAATAAATTAATAAGTTCACCTTGTAAGGTGAGTGCATTATCAAAGGAGTTGCTCCCTGTGAGTATGTCATCGACATAAGTATCTGAGGTTAAAACCTTGGAGGCCATGGGAAAACCTTTACCTTCATCTTGAGATAATTGTATGAGGGTACGAAGGGCTAGATAAGGTGCGGAAGAAACCCCAAAACTTACTGTATTTAACTGAAAGTCGCATACAGGGTCATCCGCAGAAAATCTCCACAAAATGCGTTGAAAATTTCTATATTCAGCGGTAACTAAAATCTGCCTATACATTTGCTTAATATCGGCTATGAAAACGTGAGAATGTAAACGAAAATTAAGTAAAATTGTGACAATGTTTTGCTGAAGCTTAGGCCCAATTAAAAGAGAATCATTAAGAGAAGGAAAACCTGGAACTTTAGCCGACGCATCGAAAACAACTCTTAACTTTGTGGTAGTACTTTCAGGTTTAATTACGCAATGATGAGGGATATAGTATTTATTTTTAATATGTTCATTATTAACAGGTGACATGTGGTTACTGTCAAGATAATCTCGCATAAAATCTGAATAATTTTTATAAAGTTCGGGGTTGTTAAGTAATCTGCGTTCTAAAACTAGAAAACGACGTAAAGCTAAGGAGCGCGTATCACCGAAAGATACAATACAATTACGAAATGGGAGAGAAACTATATAACGCCCTGTATTATTTCGAGTATATGTTTCAGAGTAAATTTTTTCACAACTTTGATCATCGAGAGAATATTTCGGAGCTGGTGGAATTTCTTCCAGTTCCCAAAATTTTTTAAGAGTGTTTTCTAGAGACGATGTTTCAGAGGAACAGAAAAATGTGTTAATTTGAGGTAGATTTGTATATTTTACCGAGCCCATTAAAATCCATCCAAAAATGGTTGAAATGGCTGTCGGTTCGTTACTATTACCTGAAAGGTTACCCTTTTCTAAAATCTGAGAAAAAACATCAGCACCTAATAACATGTCAATATTACCGGGTGTATCAAAAAATGGATCAGCCAATTTTAAATTAGATATATGAGACCATGAGTGATTAATATGTATGTTGGGCATGTCTGCACATATTTTAGGCAAAACAATAGCGTCAATAGTAAAGGTAGGATGAACTTTATCTTTGGGGCGTATTGTGCACGTGATTCCTCCTAAGTTAGTCAAAGTTTCTGTTTGTCCAATTCCACGTACATTTACAGGCAAATTATAGCGAGATAAACCTAATTTATTTACACATTTCTTAGTGATAAAATTTGCTTGTGAACCGCAATCTAACAAAACACGAATAGTTTGATAATTGTTACGAGTATCTAATATTTCAATAAGAGCTGTAGCAAGAAGGACACCTGTCGTATTAGGCACAACACCAATGAGAGCATTTGCAGATTGTGACGTAGATGGAGCATTCAACGCAATCTGATTGTTTGAAAAATCAGTTGTATTTGAGTTATGAGTTTCTGAAGATGGTTTTAATTCAGAGGACGAAACTTCGTCCCCAAAATGTAATAGAGTATGATGTCTCTGTCTGCAAATACGACAAGCTCCGGTAGACGCGCAATTTTTAGAGGAATGCTTGGTACCTAAACAATTTACACACCAGTTTTTTCGTTTTATTAGATCAAAACGTTCTCTAGGTAATTTGCTATTAAATGCAGGGCAAGTATATATAAAATGTTCGGATTTACAGAGGCTACAAGATATTTTATTAGAATTTACCATAAAAGATGAGGTGCGATTTTTTGTTGAGTTAAAATTAGAGCGTGTTTGTATTTTATTTATTTCCGATCTTTTACCTTTCGGTTGAGATGAAGCGTTGATGGCTTCGAGAGCGTTACATTGTTTTAATACAAACGTTTTTAGAGATTCAAAAGTAGGTATAACATTGTTATCTGAATTTTGTTCCATTTCAAAACGAGTGACAGTGTCTGTGTCCAAACATTTGAGAAACATAAAAAATAATAAAAAGTCCCACTTGTCTACAGGAAACCTCATATTTGCCAGAGCAGCAAGATTTTCAGTAAATATGTCCAAGAGTTTTCTTAGGTAGTAAGGGTTCATTTGTTTATCTACTAAGTTTGGAGCGTTGAATATTTCTTGGAGATATGATGACGCAATCAAACGTTTATTATCGTAACGTTTGACAAGAGTTTCATATGCAATATTATAATTATCTGCGGTCATAGGTGTACATTGCACAAGGGTCAAAGGAGGACCTTGTAATGAGTTAGTTAAGTGCGTGAATTTTTCAATATTTGAGAGATTTGGATTATTATGAACCAGTGAGTTAAATACGTCTATAAAAGTTTTAAAATGTTTATAGTCACCCAAGAACTTTGGTACTTCTATTTTAGGCAATTTAATATTTCGTTGAGATATTATTGAGTCATCCTTTCTAACATCACTTGGATCCCCAAATAGGCCAATATGAATGCTTTGTGTTGTAGCACAATCATCTTCAAAAGAAGCCCTAATTTTTTCTTGAGCGGCTAAATCAGCTCCTTCCTGAAGGGCGAGTAACGCTATTAAATTACTATGGTTTACCTGAAACTCTTCATAGACCGAATCAAATCGTTTGAAAAATATTTTGAAAATGGATTGATGTCTTTCGTCCTCTCGCGCGAGTTCTGCTTTACCCTGTATTTCTTTTAATTTATTGTAGTTCATATCGCGAAGTGCAATATATTGCTTAATTTTATTAGCGCTAGCCATGGCAAAGGTTGTATGGTTAAATGAAAATATTAATTATTAGAAAAAATATTAATGAACAATAATTAAGTAAATAAACTACAAAATTCAATTTTAGAGAAATAAATAAACGTATTATTTTATGAAAGTCAGAGCAATATACACAATCAGCTGAGCAATGGTATGCGAACAAAAAGAATTATCGGTGCGTAGGTTTACAACTGCCGCAAAAAGCGGTTTAATTCTTTAAATGTGATAAGAGATTATAGTTGCCATAAAATAACTTTAAATTAAATAAGAGAATATAAGAGAATCCTTGGCTCGTAAGGTACCAAATGTAATGTTTTGAATAAGAGAAAATTATGAGAATTAACTTAAATTGTTCGTACTCGGTTGCACGTTTCCTACCTTTATTGGCTGGATGTCAGGAGCCTGGTTTTGTCGTCTATCGGGCAGGATTCGGCAGCGCAGCGGACTGTAGACTTTATTGCACAAGTCGAACAATTGTTTATCGTTTGAGTTAAATCACACACAATCGAGGAGGCGTACAATTATAAAGATATTTCGAGAAAATTAGAGAAAATTTGCTACAGTTGTAGCGCGTTCGCAATCAAAATCGAACTACTGTTCTTGTACCACTCCGGTATATTTCCTCAATAGCCGAGCAGCAGGTTTTTGTGAAACCGAGTAAATCACGCGGGCAAGTGAACAAAAATTTAATTTAAATCCATTTTATGGCAAAGGAAAAAGGAATTTATTTAATTTAAATAATTTACTAAATTAAACTTAAAATTAAAAGAAAAATCGGAGAATACTGAACACTATTAATAAACTACACAGCCCCACAAAAAAAAGTTCAAAGCAGTGAACCAGACCCATGTATCCCTATGTATTTTCGGTCGCTGAATCCGAATCCAGGGTCAAAAAAAATCGTACACTCCCAAAATCATTAGCTAGAGCCAAAAAACACCCCTGAAATGGGATAAAAAGAAGATTAAGCTACCAGAATAGTTGTTACTTCTTAATCAATCGAATTATACGAATTAAAGTTAAACGGCAGCGTACATACAATAGATATGAAACACACTCCCAGGGAGGGGCGAAAACTAGCCCCCATATATAAAAAAATCGATCCAAAACAGCAATGACTGCTGAAAAAGCTCGAAATGTCTAAGTTTTGTTAAAGTGTTAAGAAACTATATCAGGTTCGACGTAATCTTCATAAACTGCAACTATAGGGTTGAGAACAACCACCTTTAAGTTCAAAGGACACGAGAAAAACAAGAATAAACGTAAAATCCAACAGGATTTCTATTTTCATGGATGCTATGATTGGCTGAAATTGCGTAGTACTCTAAAATAGAACCAGAAACTTACGTACCATCAACATCCTACACTGTCAACCCTCAGAGGGTGTGAAAACTACCCCCTATGTAAGATTTTACTATAAAAAGTTATAGTGACTTCTATAAAAATTCGAAACACCTGCGTTGTGTGGAAGAGAAAAGAAACTAGACTATGTTCGGCGATGTGCTTGAAAACCACCCCCACGGGGTTGCGAGATACTACCCCCATATCTGTAGGATGCTGGTAAAACAGAGAGAAACCAACCGGATTTACATTTTTATGGATACTATGATTGGCAAAAATCGCGTTGCACACTTAGAGTTTGAAACTCATGTCCTATAAATGTTATTAAGTAACACCCCCAGAAAGGATGTAAACTACCGTAATTCAAGATGTAACGAAAGAGCTATACTGTATTCGTTTCATTTCCATAGTTTTTTTATTTATAAGCGTCTCTCAACCCCGTGGGGGTGGTTTTCAAGCATAGCGTCGAACATAGTCTAGTTTCTTCTCTCTTCCACACAACGCAGGTGTTTCGAATTTTTATAGAAGTCACTGTAACTTTTTATAGTCAAACCTTACATAGAGGGTAGTTTTTCACACCCTCTGAGGGTTGACACTATAGAATGTTGATGGTACGTTGAAGTTTCTAATTCTATTTTAGAGTACTACGCAATTTCAGCCAATCATAGCATCCATGAAAATAGAAATCCTGTTGCATTTTACGTTTTTTCTTGTTCTTCTCGTGTCCTTTAAACTTGGGGGTAGTTGTTCTCAACTCTATAGGGGCAGTTTATGAATATTACGTCGGACCTGATGCAGTTTCTTATCACTTTAACAAAACTTAGACATTTTGAGCTTTTTCAGCAGTCATTGCTGTTTTGGATCGATTTTTTTATATATGGGGGCTAGTTTTCGCCCCTCCCTGGGGGTGTGTTCCATATCTATTGTATGTACGCTGCTGTTTAACCTTGATTTGTATAATTCGATTGATTAAGATGTAACAACTATTCTCGTAGCTTAATATTCTTTTTACCCCATTTCAGGGGTGTTTTTTGGCTCTAGCTAATGATTTTGGGGGTGTACGATTTTTTTGACCCCGGATTCAGATTCAGCGACCGAAAATACATAGGAATACATGGGTCTGGTTCGCTGCTTTGAATGTTTTTTTTTGTGGGGCTGTGGTATCTATCTATCTATTACCTTTTATTTAGGAGAAAATGTAATTCAATAAAGACACACCTTCTTGATGGCTCCTATTTCCTAACAATTTTGAACAAATGGAGAGGAAATTTTTCAGACATTCAGCAGTATTTATGCTACAATTTTCACATTTAAATGACATCCTAAAGATTACAATTTGCACTAGAAGAGAATATTAGTCAATAGAAGTTACCTATCAACTGATAGAGAAGCTCGTTAACTTTTTATTCGTCTATCTAATCGTCACTTTGAACGAAAATTGCGTTTTCTAAGCGATAGCGTAACATTACAGCGTCGGACCACTTTTCACGTAATTATTGGTTTACTTAAAGTAAAGCCAGGCAATAGGTTGAAACAAACCGGGGGTCACGTACCCGATCATTTGTGCTAATTGGGGCTGTTAGATGTGATGTCCGCCTCTGATCTTGCAAGTGACCATCAGTTTAATTCTGATGCCACCTGCGGCCCTTCCGACTCATCGGTCGAGGCCTGGGGCTGATAGATCAGTGTGTTTACGGCGGGCTGAAGAGCCGGGCATTAATCCACAGCGTTAGCCGGGCTGCGAGCGATTACTCCAACTTTACCAATATCCTGTCTTATAACATCCCACTTTCAACTTTCTTATTGTTTTTTCTGTTGTGTATTAGCTGGTCAAGTAAAATTTTTGATTAGGGTTTTTGGAAGATGGCTTACCAGAGGAGCAATACTTTATCATATATCGAGCTGTATTGAAAATTAATGATATAATCAGTAGCGGCCCGTCGTAGAGAGACAGGGAGCTGTCACACTGCACAATAAAATAAGAACTCGTAAAGTAATGTATTGAAATTTGCATAAATGTCCAACGTTGGTGTCAATGGTCTCTACATAAGTTAAATAGCTCCATGAGCAGATGCAACAAGAAACAAGCTAAAAACGTACTCTTCGCCAATTTACTGAGCTTTTTATATATAACTGGTATACATTCTATAGGATACTCTTCGCAGTTTTCTTGTAAATAATGTTAGTTTTTGGACATCCTAAATTGTGTGATACCATATTTGTTGTGGAAAAAAAAAATGAAAAAAAAAAAAACATCCAGCCTGTGTGGGATTCGAACACGAAACCTTTGCATTGCAACGTAAAATTCTAGCCGCTGCGCCACCACCTATTGCTACGAAAATTGATTGTCCGTGATATATATCTTTCGGCTATCATACATATTTCAACTTGTACTTCTATGAAATATATATTAGTAAAATTCATAAACAAAAAAAAATATATTATGGAAATAACATTTCGCAAGATTTCCATTTTAGTACAAGCGATAAAAATTAAGAGAATATTTTTTTTTAATTAAATAATTAATAACTTTTTTATTTTACCGGTCGATTCAAAAACAATAGGGTTCTTCCACTAGCTAACACTAACTTACTTTCTAAATTTCAATACAATCGGACTTTTCTTTCTTAAGTTATCGTGCTTACAAGAAACGTGACGGATGGCCGGACAGACGGACATTTTGAAAGTTTTTCAGAATTCGTTCACTAACACAATGATATGAAATTTTTTTTCTCTACGAGCGATATTTACCATTTTAGAAATGTGCTGATCAAATACAATATACTCTTCGTTTTTGAGAAGAGTACAATAACAGAAAAATTTAGTACCAGTTTAAAAACATGAGAAATGAATCATTCAATCATTTTGAACGAGATAAAGGTACTTAGTTACTTCCAGTATTAACCCAAAGAACATGAAAATCAAGTAGCAATGCGAATCCCTAAATCCCAATTTTCTGGACTTTTTCTTGCTTGCTTTACCTATATACCGTCATTTAGCCCCCAACCCTTTCCCAAGAGTAAGAACCTCATTATAATAGATAAGTGTACCAAATTTCAAGTCAATAGGACAAACGGTTCCAAAGTAATCGTGAGTCCAAAAAAGTTACAGACAGACCGACCGACAGAAAATTTCTTTCGCTCAAACTTTAAATCTCGACATTTCATGACATTCTAGACTTATCTGAGCAAAAGAAATTTTCTAATTTTTTAATGATTCCTGATAACTTCCACCCCAAGTAACAATTTAAATTCCTTTTAGGTTTATTTAGGTTTTATCAGTGTTTTATAATGGTCACCTCATAAACCAGTGATTTATGCTAGATATAATAAATGTCAAATGCACTTAGTCTTGTCTTAAAGAAAGTTTTAAAAAGTTTTCAAGAATTTACATTAAAACTAAATTATCTTGTAGTCTTTATTGGTTTATGACTAACTTATCATGGTATTTACCAAGGCTTCAATAAAACTCTTTAGTTGTTACGTCCAAATTAGGAGGATCGAGTTTTATTGAAGAATTTAGGAAATGTTTTATAAGGTTTTATAATCGCCTTATAAAATTATCTTGGGGTAGTTGTTAAAGCTGGTCTATAAATCTAATATGCTTTGAGATCACTAAGTTTTCAGTGGAACCTTCATAAATACGATTTATTAAAGTTTTAGTGAAATGGGCAGAAACCTATAATAAGTCAGGCTTAACCCATAAAAGGATTTGGTTTCTCTTTGTCCAGACTAGTGTTTCAAAATAGGTAGTTTTAAAGCTGTATTAAGAAATATTCGTTGGCATTCCATGTATTTGCGGACGAATAAACATAACACACATAGTAGACAACCTCCAAATCCAAAGACACGGTTGTCTGGAAGAGGGCAGGCAATATTCATTACCGACCGACGTTGCAACATGGCAAGCGGTACTACCAATAACTTTGTACAAATGTGGCAAAATCTTATAATCATACTGAATTTTTAGGTTAGGTTTTACAGGCGTCATAAACCCTATAGGTACTAAAGCGGTTGCGTTAATTACTTGAAGGGTTTAGAATAGGTTTTAAAATAACCTAGAAGTTTAAAAAAATATTTTAAAACCAGTGAGACTTAAAATATATTTCTACAGGAACAAATCGGTGTATTTAAAGAGCAATTTTTAATTTAATAGGCATTTTAAGACAAAGCATGTTAGAAGTAGAATTATAATAATAATAATAATAATAATAATAATATAATAATACTTTATTAATAGCATAAGCTAGATTTCACATTTTTTACATTATTGTATATCAACGAAATTAATTCTATAAATGAAATTTGAAACTAATCATGTGGTATAAACTTAAATATTAAATAGTGACATTCGATAAAACATATTTATAACAAACATTTTTAAATAACATGAGGCTTTCACAGTTTCTTACAGAAATTGGTAGTTCATTATATTGTTTAAATCCATTGTGGAATAGGTTAACCTGGCTATATCTTGTATGTACTGTTGGAATATATAAATTTTCTCTTGATCTTGTGTCGTGTTCATGAATGTTCCTCACGAAGGTACAATTTTCTGATAAATGTTTTGGCACTAATCTATGTAATATTTTGTAAATAAAAGTCATTGTATTTAAAGTTATAATTTGTTTCACTCCCAGTAACTTCGTAGCATCAAGCATTAATTTTATATTTGTATATTTGTTACAGTTTAGAATAATTCGTAATGCTTGGTTTTGCTTCTTCAGTAGCATATTTATTTCAGCATTACTAAGTAGAAAAAGTATTGTTGAGCAGAAGTTGAAATGAGGTAAAATAATTGTTTTATATATGGTTATTTTCGTCCATGTACTAAGATCTTTTCCTATACGTCCCAACAGATTAACTTTTTTAGCTATTTTTTTGGTAATATAATGAGCGTGTCCGGAGAACGTTAAATGATCATCAATAATTACACCCAAATACTTGAATTCATTAACTTGCTCAATATTTGTTCCATTTATGGTTACTCCTTGGTTATTTACTGTGTTTACTCGGCTGTATTTACATTTAATTACCATAAACTTAGTTTTGTCTATATTTAAGCTAAGGCTATTCATGTCCAACCATTTTTCTATTTCTCTAAGCTCACTATTTATTATGTTTATAGTCGAGTCTACATTGTCACCAACTAAGTATATCAATGTGTCGTCAGCAAATAGTTGTATGTTGCACTTTTTACCGTATTTCATAATATCATTTATGTATAGAACAAACAGATTAGGTCCCATAACGGTTCCTTGCGGTACACCGAATATTGTCTCTTTTGGTAAGGATGTATCATTTTTATATTTGGTAGTTTGTGTTCTATTTTCTAAATAACTGGTCATCCATTTCACAATGTTATGTCCAAATCCGTAATTATTTAACTTCAACAGTAATAATTGTCTATCTATTGTCTCGAAGGCTCTGCGGAAATCTAAAAAAACTACCACTATGATTTGTTTCTCATTTAAGGCGTTTTTCCAGCTTGATAACGTTGTTTGTAAAGCAGTGTCGCACGAATTTAGTTTTCGAAATCCAGCTTGATATTTCGATAGTAGGTTGTTGTTTTCTATATATTCTATTATACACAACTAGTAGGGTTTATGCTTACAGCCACCATTATTTCTAGCAACCAAGCAATGTATAGGGGTCAGCCATATTAGGGAGGTTCCAAGTTTTGGTTTTGTGAAGGTTTTAAGTCAGCGAAAAGAAAAATATCCATATATTTTTTTTAATTTGTGTTTTTAGAGGGCGCGCGAATTTTTAAGAACTATCCAACCATGTTTTCCAGTAAACTTAATCTTGTTGAAGATTTTAGACCACTGTAAGGACTCCCACTACTTTATTTGTAAACACTCTCTCTCAGTATTCGCCATATGTTCATTTTATAACTATGCATGCCGGCCCATATATTGTGTGGATGCTGTGAGTGTAGCAATAGATTTATTTGCTTTTATATTTACTTCATTAAAGATAAAACGTTTTCTCAATGCATTTGTGTGTGCCTTTTAAATTTTAATATATTGCTTATCCTAAACTAAATATAGTTTTATAATACTCTTCAAATATTCTACGAGTAAAGATTTAGATGAATTACTAAAACTTGAAAGTTTTAATAGTAGTGTTAAAAAGAGGCATGCGGGTCTTTCTCTAGGTGAGCCCCTGTACTCTTATAAGGGTTTTAAATCAGTTTTATAAAGTCCTTCCCGACCATTTATATTTATAACTAGTTTTAGAAATAAGCTTTCGGAATATCTTATTGAGTATATTAAAACTAATACTGTTACTTGGGACTCCACTATGTGAATGTGGAAGTAAAAAGTGGTTCTAAGTGGATCTAAGGAACCTCATCCGTATAGGAAATACAGCATTTGATTTGATTTGATAAGTTTAAACCTTAAACTCCTGTCCTACCACATGAGGGCTAACATTCAATATCACAAAAGTACCTCAAAAACAAAAACAATTTATATTTAAAATATAACTAATTGATTATATATACCTTTACGTACAAGTATATTTTGATATGATGACGAAATTATCCATAATTACGAGAGGTGCCGAACGACGTTGAAAAGCAACAAAAAAAAACTAATAAATCAAAGGCCCGCATTTCATTTAAATCTGATTCGGTATACGTCAAGTTATTTAAAACTCTCATCAGTATCGGTTACTGGTATGGGAAATGTCCAGCTGTTGATAAAATTGCATTTTGTTAATCTGTCTGTGGGCCGAGTTATCAGACCAAATGGAAAAAGTTAATGCGATACGTAATTGTAATCCATATAATGTTGATTGCAATCAATGTTCACAGTTACCTAGCAAGAGTAAATTCGAAAACTCCAATTAAGCGAACGAGGATACGCTTTTTTCGCATATTTGCATAGACTGTCCATCAAAGGCAAGGGTAATGTAGAGTAAAACTAAGTTTGATATGGTGAGTCTAATAAATTGGAGGTAGTTGATTGATTCGAACCTGATGAAAATTCGTATTACAACTGAACACAAAAACAAATTTGTTTATTCGATTTTCACAGTTTTTTTATGAAAATAATATTATATTGGTACTAAGCATATGAAAGCTTTTCGCACTTTTTTTTTTTTAATCGCCTTGTTTATATTAATGTCCTGGCGGAATTTAGCCATTGGCTATTCTGCCACTCAACCAGGACGGACGGACACACATAGACAGCATCACAACACCCATTCCCTGAGACATTACCATCTGCCGCAGCTGAGACTCGAACTCAGGAGAGGAGAGCGACTAGATCGTGTTGTCTCTCACACAACCGCTGTCTAGTCCACTGCTACTATCTCGGCAACACGAGAAAAACGCCACTACACATCCATACCCTAGCCAGCATTCGAACCAGGGATCCCGTGGTCGCAAGCCTAACACCTTAAGCTCTGCGACACCGAGCCGGTTTTTATGTTCAACATGACCTAATATAGTTTTCTGTAGAGTATTGCCTAAATTTAGGCACCTTAACAAACTAAATAGGTAAAAACTACCTAAAGAAATACAGTATTGGAGAATCAATCAAACTCTATTAAATATTAAGATCTAACACAATGATATGATTTTTCTACTATGCGTGATATTATAATGTTAAAAATGTACTAATTAAATGTAATACACTCCGTATAATAAAATATTTCCTATTAAATCCATAATTTCCAATTTATACCATTAAATTTTGTAGCTGGTCTTTTCAACCGAACGTATCACATGTTACTATTTTTAGATATTTTCATTAATCTTAAACCACCATTCGTGCTGCCGAGTATGTTTTCAAAAAGAGCCGCAGGGTGAGAGTGGATTTATATGTTCTTTTCAGAAAACAAAAGGTTAAGATCCTTTTAGAAACTACTTTGTCGGGTGGGAACAGAAATATCGCAGAAATCGATGAAATGAAGTCTAGAAGACATTATCGAATTTAGCCGTTAAACTTGTTTCCTAAGTTTAAATTATTTTAACGAGAACTAAGAAAGTGCGGACGAATTTCAGAAAAAAAAAGTTGTTTTACTCTTTCAGAATGTTTCCATTGAATCAATACCAATTACTGTCGAATAGTTATAGCTGAATTTGAGACATTATTATGATCCACAATATCAAAAAAAGGAGGTTTCACACTTTACAGATCCTAAAGCAAGATATAGTAAAAGATTATTTCATAAAACAACAATTTATTACATACAAGAGTAAAATATACAGTGTGTAACATTCTGTTATTTTGAAACCCGTTACTCGATTTAATTTTTTTGGGGCGGATTATTTTGAAAAATTTGTAATTTTCATATTTTCAACTCATACTACTTACAGTTACCTCAAGTACCTCTACACAAAATTTAAGCTCGATACCTCGTATAGGGTGTTTGTTATTCAATGGCCAAATTTTAAAATTCTTCAATTTTCAATTGACTCTGCATAAAAGTCTGTTAGGTTTATTATAAAAGTCATTCGACTTAAGGCACATATTAAATGGGAAAGAAAAAATAATAGTTATCTCTCAACTAGATATTATTCGGTTCCTGTACGAAGGTAGCAATGATAATTTTCCAAACAGAAATTGGGGTAAATGATGGTAAATAGGTAAGTCAAGCAAGTAAGAGTCCATAAAATTGGTATTTATTATATGTAAGGGAGCTAAGGTCTCAAAAAATTTGTTGGTATTAGCCACCCTCATTACCACTCCCGCCCCATTATTAAAGGAGATGACAAAAATAACATTGAGATTTAGATAAAGGTCTCAACAACCTTACCACTAACCCCACTCCTACTATCAATGTGGCATATTGCTTTCATAGGTTTTTAGTGTCGACGATTTCAAATATTATATTATTAAAGTTCCATAAACAAGTATTTCCACATAGTGGAGTGCAAATATAGTATCAAAATTTGTTTCATTATGAGAAACTTGGATAGAAAATCTGGATGAGGAAGTAGTGATTCCTTGGGCAACAGTTTTCAAAATAGTGTTGACTGTATTATTTAATATTATTCATGTTAATAAAAATAATAGTTTTTCACCATTTGTAATATTACTTCATAACAGACTTTTCTACAGGGCGAATTGAAAAGTGAAACATTTTAAAATTTGGCGGTTGCATGATGTATCGAGCAAAAAGCTAAAAATTTTATAGTGTTTCAAACAACTACTACTCGAATACGTTGTCCAATTTGCCTATAAAAATTGCCAATCTCGAAAGTTCGAACCTTTTAAGTGAACTTAGTAGGCCCTGAAAATATGAAAATTACAATTTTTTTTCAAAATAGTTAAATAGAGCTCATCGAGTACTAAGTTTCAAAAAAGTTGTTTTTAAAATCGGACCACGCCTTCCAAAATAACAGGGTGTTGCGAAATTAAATGGCACACACTGTATATACACAAGAAAGAAAGAGAATGATATATGACATTAAATTAAATACAAATTAAGAACAATATTGAAATCTAGAATAATTAGAAACAGCTATGAAAAATATATGTAAGAAAAAGCAAGATAGATTTGTCATAAAAATATTAGTTAACAAATTTGTAGTTTTTTGAAAATTAGTAAATTTTCTAGGCACAATTTCTATATTTATAATCTTTATAACCTTTATTTTCCAACTAGACTGTTACAACAGTATGGGAGTATGGGTATCAATTTGATGATCTGCCGATGATGCCATATTGAATTACGAAACGCTGCTCAGCATATTATGCAGATTTTTGTGTTTCTAGAATCTTATTAAGGGATGTAATGCATTTCAGGTTATATACATATTTTTAAACCATTCATAACTTCTATAGTTACTGATCATGTTTTTTTTTTTAACAATAAGGTTCTTCCCTTTGATAAGAATAACTTATTGTCCAAATTTCAATATAATCGGACTTTTCTTTCTTAAATCGTCGTGCTTGTGAGAAACATAACGGGACGGATGGACCGATGGACGGACGGACGGACAGTCGAACGAACAGACGAACTGACCGACGTACAGACATTTTAAAAATTGTTCAGAATCCGATAGCTTACACAATAATATGCTAACTTTCTCCCTACGAACGATACGAATGGTTTTGAAAATATGCAAATCAAATGCAATATTTGTGAAGGGTATAATAACAGAAAATGGCACGAATGACTTATCTTTTACAATAACGGGGACACGTGTTCTAGATTATCAGATTAACCACCTTCTATAGATAGAGGATCTGCTTTAAATCGGCAGTGGGTCACACAAACAAATCTTCGGGAATTCTGCTCAAATCTCAGGTCTTTCCAACTTAATAGGAGCCTCCCCAAATGTGAGTAGAATATGAAACAATGTTATCAGGATATTTTCTAACAACCAAACTTAGAACTTACCCAGATATTTCAACAAGACGCGACAGCTTAGTAAATTTAATGTATCAATGATAATAATTAATAAACAAAACTATTTATTACCAAACATTGTGTTGTGTCAAAAATTACTTCCACATCCAGTGGAAGTATAGTAACGACAAAAAAAAATTGAAAATTTTTATTGTTCAAAAGTCTTAGAATGCCATAAAACGTCGAGATTTTAAGTTTGAGCGAAAAAAATTTTGTCTGTCTATTTATAACTTTTCTTTTGCGCACGATTACTCTGGAACCGTTTAAGATATTGACTTGAAATTTGGTACATTTATGTATTTTAACGTGATCTGGAACTAGATTATAATTTCATCTTATTCCGTTGACGGGTTGGGGGGTAAATTGGGGTAAATGTGGGTAAATAAATAAATCAAGTAGGTAAGAGTCCATAAAATTGGTGTTTAATATATAAGAGAAGCTAAGGCCTTAAAATTTTTGTTGGCATTAGCCACCCTATTACCACTACCCATTATTCAAGGGGGTAAAGAAAATTGTGATTTAGTTTGTGTACAAGAACCAAAAACCTTAAAATATTTTTTTACTTCATCCACCCCCACTATCACGCCCCAACCCCACTACCGATGTGGGATATCGTTTTATGGGTTTTTGAGGTAGATAATTTCATATATTATATTATTAAAGTTCCATAAACAATTATTTCCACAAACAATGTTTTTTCGTTGTGACAGACTTGTATAGAAAATCTGGATGTGGAAGTAGTGATCCCTTGTTTATATTTGGTTTCCAAAACACAACAGCAAAGTTGTACATATACACAGTGTGTTTCATTTAGTACAAAACAGGCTGAATGAACTCTTTTACATATAATTTCAAGAAAAATGTCAAGGCAGATTGATTTTTATTTTTGGTCAAAAAACCCTCAGCTGTAGAATCACTGTTCCAAAAATTTTAAATGAGGACTTGTCGTGTGACACATTTGACAAATAATTTAAACCTGAGAATGACTGTGGTTTATTTTCACATATTGATCCATACTGATGAACACTATTGTTTTTGCGGCAAATCAGTCAGTATAAATATACGTAATATAAGTTATTTTTAATAACAATTTTTCATTCGACACAATTCGGACCTATATAGGAATAAGGCCTATACAATACAGTGTAGCTTATTACTAATTTTCTTGTCCCTACTGCACAGACTTCCTTCTTGTATTTTTTAGGAGAAACTACTCATCATATCTCACATAGGTATAAGGGAGTAGCCAGACGTTAAATTTATTCAAAATCGTTAAGGCCACTTTATAGAAGAAGATATTTAATATTTCAAATTCTACTCCCACATTAAACAGAAAATAATTAATTGTAAAAATAAACCAAAAAGAGATTAAAAATCATCAGAGTAAAAGGGAAGTAAAAAATTATTAGAGAACAATATTGGTCCCAGGTTACTACCATGTGGGACACTTGATGATTTTTCTCTTATGGACGAATATATCATCAATTAAAACTCTTTGTAATCGACCTTTGACATAGCTACTTAACCAATTTATGGCACTATTCTCAAACCCAATGTATTTTAATTTTGCAAGAAGTAAGTCAAAATATATTAGGTCAAAGGCTTTACTCTGATCCAGTAAAACTGGTATTGATGGCAATGATTTGTCCATTGCAGTGCTAACTTTCAATAGTGTCGTTTGTGTTCCATGATTCTGACGAAAACCTGACTATATCTGGAAGGATACTATTAACATTTTACATCTAATTTTAATTTCTATGGAGTATGTAATGTTTAATAGGGCATTTTTTAAATATAGCTAAAATAACGCTCCTATTTTAATGGTGTTAGACACGACCAACATACTATTTTAGGCCTGATTTTCGTTATTTATTGATCAATTCCATTTTACATATCAAAGGGACCATTATGTACCAACATAAATTAAATTGAACATCATATTATATATCATATTATACACGGTCTAAAATAAAAATGATGTAATTACTAGGCTGTATATTTAGTAGGGTATTATGCATAGTGACCAATAACCGCATGTAGTAAAATGTGTGGCAATGTTAATTCGCCGTTATAATGGAAATGCATCTGCGTCATTTTGTGAGCGCGGCATGTTGTTAAGAACGAATAGAAGTCGCAGTCGAGCTGGCCAACTGCTAATTCCTATTTGATTAACATTTGGCACGAAAATGAAACAACACACTTTTTAACTAGACCGTGAGCCAGTGACACGGAGAGGGTTGGAGAGGGATATTTTGTCTGCCTTTTGGAGGATTGAAAGAAGTAAGTTGGTAATAAAGAAAATTGGCCCGAGTGTCGCTGCAATGGAAATTGGATTTTCTTTTGCAGAAAATTTTGTGTTTTGTGACTGTTTTTTTGTCCGCCATATACAGTGTGTCGCACTTTTCATGGAGCCACCCTCATATCTCGCTCATCTGATATTCGAATATTTTGAAATTTTGGTGGTGAATATATATACCTATAAAGTGAGTCTTTAGACGTAACCACATTTTTTTATTTTAGTCAGGGGCGTTCGATTCTAGAATGGAAAAGGGAGTCGATTTTCAAAAAAAATATATTAGCGATTTTTTCAGTAAAAACTAGTGATATTCTTAATCAGCACCTTTATAAACCCTTTTGTACAATATTACATCGTAGTGGGTTCAAAAGTGTTTGAGATAGGGGCCGTCAAAAAAACAATTTTTTCAACTAAAAATAATTTTTACCTGTAAAACGGATTCTCAAATGAAAAAATGTATTCTTAATATTTTGTTCAGAATAATGTATTGTACTGGTCTGAACTAATTTTACAATAAAACAATTATTTATTTAATAAGGCAATTCGCATTCGTACATGCTTACCATTTTTCTAACGAATAATCTTCAGTAAAGACCTAAGTAAGCCATGAAAGCAAAAGTTATTGCGAGTGTCAATGTAATCTTGTACAAAGGGGTTTCTAAAGATGCTGATTGAGAATATCTTACTAGTTTTTTTCTATCGCTAATATATTTTTTTTGAAAATCGACCCCCTTTCTACATCCTAGAATCGGAGGCCTCTGACTAAAATCAAATGTGCTTACGTTACCCTTTATAGGTATAATTCACCACCAAAATTTCAAAAAATTCGGATATCAGATGGGGTGGTTTCATGAAAAGTGTGACACACTGTATATGAAAAGAAAGTCATTGAAAAGAAAATATGTAAAAAAATGACAGGAGCTTTGCAGGTGTCGACATTATAAGTTCTAGCATACGTTCCTTTTTGAAAAAACATTTAACGATGGCTGATGTTAGATCCTTACGAAAGGATACTTTCATTTACATAGTTGGACTCTATTCGTCACAAATCATTGGCAATATATTGCCGTCTAATAGACAAGTATTACAAGTGCTCTTTTATAACATTCGTGAAGTGAAGCTAAGTGTACATGAAAGTGCTAAATTAACAATAAAAGAGGTGTCAGTTTTTTGGGATAAAGCTCGCATTCCGACACGTCAGGATTTTCATTACAAAAATCGGCTAAAATGGCCAGTGCGGGAGGTAAAGAAAAAAATTTCGTTGAAAAATTGGACGATCTTTTTGACATTTCTCGTGCAAATGCATTAGAGTTGATGAAAATAGATGAAGATAAGCAGTTTTTAATTAACCAAAGAAAAAAGGGACGTCCTGGATTTATGCATGGTATTGATTACCAACTTGCTTCTTAAGAAAAATCAGCTGAGGAGAAATTACAGAAATTATCCGAACGAATGCAACGAAGTCAACAAGAAAAAGCTAGATTAGAGGAAACAGTCACCTGTCCATCATCAAGTAGTAATTCAGCCGACTCCAATGAAAATGAAGATGAAATAATCGAAGCCCAAGAAGAGTTGTTACAAGACCAGCCTGGCCCGTCACAGCCAAAAAAGAGGAGATTGTATGGAACATGTAACATCATCACACCAAAAATAGCCGCTGCATTTGATGCTTGCAAAATAAGCGACAGGTATGGAGTCCATATTTTGACGGCAGTAGCAGAAGCACTAGGACATAACATCACATCTTTGTCCATCAGCAGAACCACACTTCAGCGCTCTAGACAACGCATCCGCGAAGAAAGAGCTGAAATATTAAAAACTGCCTTCCGTAATTCTGAATTGCTGGCCCCAGTCATCCATTGGGATGGAAAACTTTTACCTTCTCTCACTGGAATGGAAAATATCGATAGACTTGCTATCTTAGTTACTAGTGGAGATATTGAACAACTACTTGGAGTACCAGCTTTGCCCAATTCAACTGGAAGAGAACAGACTGAAGCAGTTTATGATGTGCTTTGTGAATGGAATTTGGACGAAAAGGTAATAGCTTTGTGTTGTGATACAACAGCATCAAATATGGGTTATATAAATGGGCCAACTTGCTTCTCAAGAAAAATCAGCTGAGGAGAAATTACAGAAATTATCCGAACGAATGCAACGAAGTCAACAAGAAAAAGCTAGATTAGAGGAAACAGTCACCTGTCCATCATCAAGTAGTAATTCAGCCGACTCCAATGAAAATGAAGATGAAATAATCGAAGCCCAAGAAGAGTTGTTATAAGACCAGCCTGGCCCGCCACAGCCAAAAAAGAGGAGATTGTATGGAACATGTAACATCATCACACCAAAAATAGCCGCTGCATTTGATGCTTGCAAAATAAGCGACAGGTATGGAATCCATATTTTGACGGCAGTAGCAGAAGCACTAGGACATAACATCACATCTTTGTCCATCAGCAGAACCACACTTCAGCGCTCTAGACAATGCATCCGCGAAGAAAGAGCTGAAATATTAAAAACTGCCTTCCGTAATTCTGAATTGCTGGCCCCAGTCATCCATTGGGATGGAAAACTTTTACCTTCTCTCACTGGAATGGAAAATATCGATAGACTTGCTATCTTAGTTACTAGTGGAGATATTGAACAACTACTTGGAGTACCAGCTTTGCCCAATTCAACTGGAAGAGAACAGACTGAAGCAGTTTATGATGTGCTTTGTGAATGGAATTTGGACGAAAAGGTAATAGCTTTGTGTTGTGATACAACAGCATCAAATATGGGTTATATAAATGGGGCAGCCACACTATTGCAACAAAAATTAGAAAGAGATATTCCATATTTTCCTTGTAGACATCATATTTTTGAAGTGGTTTTGAGAAGTGTGTTTGACACAAAAATGCCTTCCTCATCTGGTCCAAATGCGCCACTATTTAAACGTTTTAGGGAATTTTGGCCTAAAATAGATCAAAATAAACTAAAAACTGGATTTCAGGTATCAAAAATTAAACACATTTTACAACCAGTTAAAGCCGAAATTGTAAAGTTTCTAAATGCAGCTTTAACTTTGCAACAGCCTCGTGATGATTATAAAGAATTTTTAATGCTTTCTAAACTTTTTGTTGAAGAAGAGCCCACTCACACGACAATCTATCAACCAGGGGCATTTCATCATGCACGTTGGATGGCCAAAGCCATTTACTGTCTAAAAATATTTTTTTTTCCAAGATCAGTTCCAACTAACTAAAAAAGAAAAAATAGGTATTGAAGATATATGTCTCTTTATTGTAAAGGTTTATGTAAAGGCCTGGTTTACAGCGTCATTTGCTAGTAAAGCACCGCTTCATGACTTAGACTTTTGTAAAGAACTCATTAATTATCAAAATATTGACAAATAAATATCTCAAGCCGCAAGTAGGAAAAAAGTGAACCATTTGTGGTACCTTAATTCAGTAAATGTTGGCTTATCTTTATTTGATGACGATATTTCAGTTACCACTAAAAGAGAAATGGTTAAAGCTTTGAATAGGAAAGCACCAAATCAAGAGGATATTAAACGACTTATGATTAGTAACATTACTGACGTTGAAAACAAGGAAATTCAGGAGAACACTAAACAGTTTTTTCAAAAATTAGGTTTGTCTATGGCATTTTTGGAAAATAATCCAACAACATGGAGGGAAAATGAAAGTTATACCCGATGTTTCAATATTGTAAACAAAATTAAAGTTGTAAATGATGCCGCTGAGAGAGGAATCAAACTTATTACTGACTATAATGACATTTTAACAAAAAATGAAGACCAAAAACAGTTTTTACTCCAAGTTGTAAATGATTATAAATCACAGTTCCCAAATGTAAAAAAAGAAACCCTGCCACATGCTTTGGCCTAGTGCAAAAAATATTGTTTTTATTACTATATATCTTGTAGATTTAGGATAATATTTGGTACTATGTATGAAAAAAACGTTTCAAAATAAAATACACAAAGATAAAACGAGAGTTTTATTTCAAAAACTTCTAGTCTAGTTTTCTTAGACTACGAATTTACAGTAGTATGACACATGTCATAGTCACAACAGATAATGTCTTTGATATTTGTATGACTTGATTAGTCATTCTAAAGATAAATGTTGCTGATTAAAAAAAAAACAATGCATCAACCAAAGAATGTAAATAATTCCATTTACTTTTATTATTGCATAATAATGCATTCTGCGGCACCCCTTGCCTTCAATTTGCCTCAATAATATTTTGAGGGGACTGTTTTTTCTTCAAATGGAACCATTTGCAGGGGTGAGAAATAAAAAATTTCGATTTCGAAAAAGATGGGCCACCCTAATGAACATAGGAATTAAATAGTCACTGAAATAAATTGGCCGTCAGCCCACTAACCAATATCGACATATATACGAACTTTTCTGGTATAATTGTAATGATTTTTAGATATCAAAACATCCGACACTATTAAATTATAGAATAATGGAATTCTCGGATAGAACTTTCATGATAACAAACTTTGCACACACAACATCAGCATAATTTTAAAGTGCCTAAATTAATATAAAAAATCGTTTGTTTACGCTCCCTCAAGCTACGCTAAGATCTTGTAGTGAAATGTTAGACATGAATTTAGTCTAAGCTCATAAACCAACCTGTTAACCTTAACCCCCACGATAACGCAAGACAGTTTATGGCTCAACTTTCATAACATAGAAATTTAGTTAAGGTTGGGATGTAATCAATTTAGGCTCAGGTGTCCTAGATTGTTGTATTATTAATGTTTTAGATTCACATCACATAATATTGTTTTATGCGGGGATTTGGCCTGTCGTAAAAGTACTTCGGGAAGTTAAGTCATTAAAGGCATAAAAACAGTACTAAAAACACTACTAAAACGCAGTTATTTATGTATCAGTGGAATGGGTGGTATGTATAGGGTGACACCCTTATGGCTCTCACAGGCTTGCCATACAATAATGACTATCGATATACAAGTCCGCCAAAAAGTCTGCACCATATAAGAAACTCTGTTGTTATTGACTTTCTGAAAAATTCTATTCTTGATAAAAGTTAGTGCATGTTCGTTAATCCTAGCGCATAGGTCGAAAAATTATTTTTTTTAAATTGGCGTTCGATACCTTTATTTATAAAGATCAGAGCTGGGCGAGCACTCCTAAAAAGTGCTCGCGAGCACTAAGCACTAAGCATTAAAAAAGTGTTTTATTTTTTCGAGCACTAAGCACTGTTAATAGTAGAGTGCTCGCAATTACTAAGCACTCTAAAAAAGTGCTTTAAATTCAGGAGCACTAAGCACTAAGCACTTTTTAAAAATTTAAATAATGGAGTATCTAGTGATTGAGGCTAGAATTCCATTGAATTTATGTGTTATTTATAAAAAAAGTCAACAAAAACAACCTAGAAAGAAATTGGGAGATTTTTGAGAGGAAATATGTTACAGGAAAAACTTGTTTCTAGTGCCAATGAAAGTTCAGATGTGAAATTTAAACGTCGGCGGCGTGTATCTCAAAGTAGATATTTTTGCTAAAATTATGATTAAAATAATTAAATTGAACCAAAGTGCATAATAACATGATAACAAAACATCAATAGAATAGAAATATATATATTTTTATTTTTCATATTATTTCTTTAATTCATTTTTACTTCCACATCTAGTAAGTATAGTAACGCAAAAAAAAAATTATTGTTCAAATAGGCTAGAATGTCATGAGACGTCGAGATTTTAAGTTTGATAAAAATAATTCTGTCTGTCGGTCAATCTGTCAGTCTGTAACTTTTTTGTGCGCTCGTTTACTCTGGAACCTTTTAAGATATTGACTTGAAATTTGGTACACGTATGTATTTTAACGAGATCTGGAACTAGAATATTTTGATCTCGTTGAAGGATTGGGGGATACATTGGGGTAAATGGGGATAAATAGGTAAATCAAGCAATAAGAGTCCGTAAAATTGGTATTTAGTATATATATAAAAGAAGTTAAGGTCTCAAAAAATTTTTTGGCATTTGCCACCATCATTACTACCCCCCACTCCGTTATTGAATGGGGTGAAAAAAAAAATGACATTGTAATTTAGCGTGTATGCAAGATCCTAAGGCCTCAAATTTTGTTTTACTTCGGCCACCCCCACTACTACCCCATCTCCAGTGGAAGAATACTGATGCGAAAAAATTTTTTGAAAATTTTCAATGTTCCAATAGGCTTAGAATGTCATGAAATGTCAATATTTTAAGTTTGGGCAAAACATTTTCTGCCTGTCTTGTCGGTCTGTTTGTTGGTCTTGTAACTTTTTGGTGCTCACAATTACCTTTTAAGATATTGACTTAAAACTTGGCACACGTATGTATTTTAAGGAGATCTGGAACTAGATTATATTTTGATCCTATTCCGTTGAAGAGTTGAGGGTAAACTCATGGGATAAATGGGGGTAAATAGGTAAATCAAGCAAGTAAGAGTCCATGAAATTGTTATTTAGTAAATATAAGAAGCCATGGTTTCAAAAAATTTTTTTGCATTAGCCACCCCTATAGCACTCCCACCTCATTATTAAAGGGGGTGAAAAAATATTCTGATTTAGTGTACCTATGTACAAGAATCAAAGTCATCAAGAATTTTTTTCACTTCATTCACCCCCACCACTACTACCGATGTGGCATATCATTTATTGGGTTTTCGATTTCAAATATTATATTATTAAAATTCCGTAAACAATTATTTCCACATAGTGGAGTGCAAATATAGTATTTTCGTTGTAAGTCTTGTATAGGAAGTCTAGATGTGGAAGTAGATTCCTTAGGCAGCGGTTCTTTAAAATTATTTTAATCATAATTTTGGCAATAATACTGCCTTTGAGATACGACGTTAAAATTTCATATCTGACCTTTTGTTGACATTAGAAACAACTTTTTCCTGTAACAATCTCCTCTCAAAATACTTATATTTTACTTTTGGCACAAATTTACATTTCCTTATTTGTTAACCATCCTTTACGTTATTTTTCTCTACGGCTGAGGACTTCTCGTAAGCAAAACATTTTATGAAGAGTGACTTTTTCTCTAAAAATGCAAAATAAGAATGCAAAATAACAAAGATTGCAAGTATAGTTAGATGGTAGGTCCGTCCGGGGACACAGTGTAATGCTGCATACTATTCTGATTTACACCTCAGTGGAGAATTATTTTTTATAACCCAGTGAAATTAAACTTTTGTGATCTAACAAAATATATCCTTCATTTTAATTGATTTATTTTGGTGTTTTAAAGAAAATATTAAAAATCGACAACGAGATCACTGCGGCATAAAAAATTATTCAAGGTCAAAGTTCACAAAAACGGTTTTTTGCGAATATAGCGCTTTCTATGGCTCGGAGGACAACGAACGGTTTAGGCATTGTACGTAAAAAGTGAATAAAATATGTTTCGTTAAATTTAATCGGATTTAAACTAAGGGAGATATAGGGTGATAAGTAAAAATTAAGAAATTTCCATAAAATTTGAGATTTTTCGGAAATTGTCGATTTTGACCAGTTTCGCAATTACGGATTGTCTGGTGAAATCCAAAATCGCATCCGATTTACATAAGAATCAATTTTTTTAGGTGGTTGTTCGCGAGTGTTATAGAGGGTGCATCTTAGACATTGCTCGATCTACTATATGCACAACGAACGGTTTAGGAATTGTACGTAAAAAATGAATAAAATATTCTTCGTTCAAAATTTGATTATCTTTCATTTTCATAATAAATTTAGTTAATGTAATATATACAAGAAAAAATATCCAATCAAAATTACTGTACTGTACGATAAAAATTTGTATGATGTGCTTACACATTATACACTTTCCATAAAATTTGAGATTTTTCGGAAATTGCCGATTTTGACCAGTTCCACAATTCCGGATTGTCTGGCTAACTCCAAAATCGGATCCGAAAGGTCGATTTACACAAGAATAAATTTTTTTTTAGGTGGTTGTTCGCGAGTGTTATAGAGGGTCCTTAAAATGCATCGTAGTTCTCGGACTAATAAAAAATGGAAGAGATCATTTTTATGCTGAATTTCATTATCTTTCATAATAACCTCAATTGGCCTCCGAGCCATAGAAAGCACGATATTCGCAAAAAAACGTTTTTTGTGAACTTTGGCCTTAAATAATTTTTTAGATAGAGGGTAGGAAGGTACACCATTTCTGCTTCTGACTAGAACAGAATATAGTTAATAATATGATAACTGATAAAGGTATATCATCTTTACGTGAATTTGCTAAGTATGCTTATTGTGCTTGTAATGTAAAATATAACATAATATGATGACTGATGATGATTATAGATGAATTTGATAATCCCAGCCATTTTCGAGCAAAAATGAAACAGGAAACCATCATTGACTTGGCACACACCCAATTTAGAAAAAAATGTTCGAGACTATTTTGAAAAAAATAATGAATGAAAACAATTTATTATAAAGCATTTTCTTGAGAATTATTATTATTGCACGGGATCTGATGTAAATCAAATTTTGATATAATTAATTATATATTTTTTCTTCGTCATAAAATAAATTCTCTTCTCTAAAATTTTTTTTCTAAATTGGTTGTGAATTCACAAATTTCATGCAGAAATGATTCTTTTCTTGCGAAAATTTTAAAGTTCTCACGGGTCATAAAGTGCTTGGAAGCTTTTTGGAGTGCTCGCAAGCATTTTAGTGCTCGCAAGCACTTTAGTGCTCGCGAACGCTAAAAAAAGTGCTTACGAGCCTTTTCGAGTGCTTGCGAGCACTAAAGTGCTTGCGAGCCTTTTTTGAGTGCTTGCGAGCACTTTGTGCGATTACTAAGCACTAAGCCATTTCACAAAGTGCTCGAAGAACTAAGCACTAAGCACCGATTTTAAGAAGTGCTCTTAAGCACAGTGCTCCCGAGCACAAAAGTGCTTAGAGTGCTTAGACGAGCACTAGCACAGTGCTTAGGAACGGCTCTGATAAAGATATCGAAAAATGTTATTTTAAGAAGTTACTTATAATGCGATGTTATATCCAGATTTGAAATTTTATTGTTCTATTTCAAAAATAAAAATTTTCCACTTTTTTACGCATAATTCCATAACTATATTTTTCAAGATGTTTCTGTTATTAATAGTTCTCTCTATTTAATAGTTTCAGCCTAAGTAATGGATTCAAATCCACTTTGAAGAACTTTTATTCTATTGGCCCAAAATAAGATGTTTTTACTCTTATGAATTTTTTCTAAAAATGCATATTTTTCGAGATATGGCGACTTAAGAATTCCTAAAAGTGGGGGAAGGGAAATGTAAATGTTGAAAAAAAATCTAAAAAATTTAGGTGAATGTATCATGGAAATACAAGACATTTTTTTATTTGCAACTTTTTTGTAAAGTGCGTTTTCACCGAGTTTTTCGGAAAAACATGAAATACTATGTTTTTTTTCATTTTTAACCTAATTCTACAAGTTACGGAACCTGTGATAAAAGGGGTGTTTTCTACCCCTTCCGATTATTTTCTACTCTATTTTATTTTCTTTTTTATTAACGTCATTACAAGCACATTGCACAAGGTTTCAACAAAATCCATTAATTAGCACTCAAATTAGAGGTGAAACCCTCCGTTGACTGGACTATATAGAAAATATCTAAAAAGATACTCCTTTATAAATTTTATAGCAAGTTGTTCCTAAACAAATAGCTCTATACGTCTCACAATAACATAATATTTTTGTACAAAGTTCATGTTTGAATCCCATGTTACAGGTTATTTTATTGATATTATTCGAGGAGAAAATATATGACGCGGCTCTGATTATTCTGAATTTGCTTCAGATGTAAAACCTGTAATCATATCCGTCTCGCCAAAACTTGAAAGTCATAAAGTATAATACGTTTCTGAAATTTATCACTGCCGTAGTAACCCCAAACTTTAAACACGTAACGGTCTTAAAATTTATGATCTATAAGTCTTAGGTTTAATTTTATAAGGAGTAATCAAACAGCTACCAGCTGAGGCACACGTGTCTAATGTCATGCGCCTAATATTTCAAACATAACGTTTGAGCGTTTATTTGTTTAAACACACCAACCGCATGCAAATGAATATTTTTTTTTCATCTTTTTTATTAACGTCATTACAAGGCACAAGGCTTCATCAAAATCCATTCATTATCACTCAAATTAGAGATTTTGGTCATTTTAGCTCTCCGTTGACTGGACTAATTGTATAATTATTATAAAACCGCTGCCGAAAAAATCACTATTTCCACATCCAGATTTCCTATCCAAGTCTCTGACAAAGAAAGAACTTTAATAATATAATATTTGAAAAAACCCATAAAACGATATGTCACATGGGACTGGGGAAGGTACAGGGGAATGGCAGAGGAGGTGGACAATGAAAATTTTTTTTGAGACCCTTGGTTCTTGCATACATACTAAATTACAATTTAATTTTTTTTTACCCCCTTTACTAATAGTGTGGGATTGGTAATGTGGGTTATAGAAGAGGTGGCTGATGCAAATAAAAAAATTAAGACCTTGGCTTTCAATTTCATGCATTTCTACTTGCTCACTTTACCTATGCACCCTCATTTGCCCCGATTTACCCCCGAACCTTTCAACGGGATTAGATCACAACATAAGCTAGCTCCAGATCACGTTATCAATTATCAAATAAAAGAAATAGACAGCTACTGGAAGCGGTTGAAACATCTCCACGAAAATTCGTTAATTTTGTTTATAACTGAGCTATGAGAGAAACTATTATCTGCTTCACTTAGTTCGTTTTTAAAAATTGTATATGTTTTCATAATTACTGAAAAATCTTATTCGTATTTCTAAATACGATTCTCAACTACCAGCATTATTGACATATGTATATTATTTTAATAATAGTATATTATTCAACGAGCGATAATGCAGGTAATAACTCACGCAGATGAAGTTTACAGCACCAGCCGCAGGCGAGTGCTGTAATTCATCAAGTGAGCTAGTTTATCTACGATTATAAAAATAAATATTAAATTGAGAAAATTTTGTTTAAATTACTCAGTTTGTTCATTAATAAAATTAACTGTAAAATTTAATTTTTGTACACACTTTTATATTTGTTCTGCGATTTTTCGGGTAATAAATTATTAGCTAATTGCCTTAATTCTGACGGTGTACATAGCTATTCGTCTTCACTGACCGAATTCATCATTTTTAGCACAATTTTTACTTAACTTGATTTGAAAACGTCGAAACAATTCAAACATTTAAATCACCTCCCTCCACTCAATAATAATGGACCGTTCTATTTCACCGTATCGGAAAACAATTCCACTCAGACAGAGCCACCTTCGCGTCGCGCGTTACATCGATCGGACAGGCTAAGCATGAAGATAAAGGAGATTGGCACTGTACCTAGTGGTTTATAATAACTCACAAGTGGATTATCATAACTCACGTCATTTGTTTATGGATACTATTAGTTATTCAAAAGCAGTTCATCAATTAGTATATAATCTAATAAGAGCAGATGAAGTACATTAATAATAATAATAATAATAATAATTTATTAAATCCAGTAGACCATTACAATTGGCATAGGATACGTCAAGTCAAATACAAATAAAAATTGTTCTTATTTTACAATTATAGGTACATAGAACGAAAACATTTAAAAAAAAAAAAAAAATATGTGTATATACTTATATACACACATACACATACGTTATACGTGAACATACTTCTACGAACAATACATACACATTGAATTATACACAGGTACATATGCAAGACTATAAAAAGTTTCGTCTTCTTTCTAAGTATTCAGCAACACTATAAAAACAGTTTGAAATTAGAAAGTGTTTAACAGTATTTTTAAAATGTATAAAATTATCATGTATCTTAATATTATCCGGTAATTTATTAAAAAGTTAAATGCCTATATAACTATTTTCATAAGTTGTCAAATGGTGTTTTGGCAAGCACAAATTTGTCCCTTTTCTAGTATTATAATTGTGATAGCTATTATTGGTACTAAACTTACCCATATTTTGTTTAACAAATAGCAAAACTTCTAGAATATATATACAAGTAGTTCAGGAATATTACGTTTTTATTCCGACAAAATTCATAAAGATTTGAAAATTGGTGGGTATGTTGGGAATAGCATAAGGATTACTAAACCAAAAAGTTCCCATCCCTAAATAGTGTGCTTCATCCCCCAGGACGTCCTTTCTACCCCCATTTTGAGTTTTTCTAGATTATCTTGGCAACGGTGTAATTTTCGACAAAAATACCTATATACAAAATTGTTCCTTGGAAAATTCTCTATCGAAAAGGTTTTTACCACTTTTTTCCTAAAATTAATAATAACGTGGGAAATATGGCGCAAACATAAGGGTTGGTTCCGACTAGCACTCTCTACAGTACGATCTACCTTAAAGTTTAACGTTTAACGCTTAAAATAGCAGTAGGCACTAAAATTTATTTACAATTTTAATAAATATACAACTTCCACCCCCTCACCTCTATAAAAAGACCGTGTTGTACTTATTTCCACACCACCCCAGAGGTAAAGTACTTGGCGCGTTTTTTTAAAGTGGTATCCCCTAATCCACTAATTATCAAATGTTAATTATAAATCTTGGTCGTCTTCCACAGATTCAACATTCAAGCATGATTGTCCATGGCAATGATAACACATTGTAGAGCAACGCAAGCCTGCTCTTCTGCAACCACACCTGTATTCGCACCCTAATTTACATGAACATGAAATAAGCGTTAAAACAGATTCGGGAGCTGATTCTTTTATAGTCATTATTGGGATTAATATACCGCCAACTTTTTTCCACCACCAATCGGTAGCTTTGAGCGTCACGGAATGATGTGCTGCATAGTAACACCGAACATTTCGGTGATGGTAAATAGATAACGAATTATATGACTTGCGCTAATTACGGCCCTGATTTACCAACGTACTATTCGTTTGAGGAGAAATGGTCTAAAAACCTTTTTTGTAGAGAATTTCCTGTAGAACACTTTTGTACATAGGTATTTTTGTCGTAAAATGCACCATTTCATGGATAATTTTAAAAAAGCGAAAATTGGGGTGAATACTATGTCGTAGGGGATGAAGCACACAATTCAGGGGTGGGAACTTTTCGGTTTATTATTACATATGCTGTCCCGATTATTTCCACCAATTTTCAAAACTTTATGAATTTTGTCGGATATATCGCAATTTGAACCGTAATATTACTGAATTAAAGGTACAGTTAATATATTATGTTCTTTAAATGTATCTCTACATGACGTAAATCTGGATACACCGGCAATTGTTCTGACTGCCTTTTTTTGTAAGCGAAAAATTCGAAGTGCATGGTGCGAACATCCCCAAAATAAAATACCATATCTTATTCTAGAGTACACGCCAGCATAATAATACGATAACATGATATTTACACTACTAACTTGACTTAATCTATATAGAGCGAAACATACAGAAGATAGTTTCTTACACAGATTATCAACATGTACTTCCCAGCTAAGGTTGTTTTCAATAAATAAACCCAAAAATTTTGTTTCTGTGACTTGCTCAATACTTTTGCCGTCAGTTTGTATTAAATAACTTTCATTAATAGTTTTGTTTCTGAGAGTGAAATTAATAAAAACTGTTTTGTTTTTATTCAAAAATAACAAATTTGAGTTAAACCATGTAACGAATTTATTAAGCATAATTCGGGCTTTATTTATGACTTCGTCTGTCGTATTTTCACAACAAAGGTAGCTGGTATCGTGAGCAAACATTACTAAGTTATTGAACTCATCTATACAGGGCAAGTCATTAACAAATAGGAGAAACAACAAAGGCCCTAAGACTGACCCCTGCGGCACCTCACAAGTGATTTCAAGTGTTTCTGATTTAACTTTTTTAATTTCAACGAGTTGCTTGCGTCCTGACAGATTTGAGGTCAATAGCTTACCAATGTTATCTCTAAGGCCATATATTTTAACTTTTTTAATAAGCAGGGTATGATCAACAAGATCAAAGGCCTTACTTAAATCCATAAATATTCCAATAGTTTTTTTATTTTCGTCTAAATTTTTATATAGTACTTCCAAGAAGTCATGAATGGCCGAAGTTGTCGATTTTCCTTTTCTAAAACCATGCTGTTTACAGTTTAAAATGTTATGTTGATCGAGAAAATAATAAATATTAATATAAATTGCCTTTTTCAATATTTTAGAGATAATTGACAATAATGCAATGGGTCTATAGTTTTCAGCGCAGTTTTTATCTCCCTTTTTATATATCGGTATAACTTGGCTATCTTTAAAACTTCTGGAAAAACACCATGAGAAAAAGACATATTAATTAAATATACCAAAGGTTTCAATAAATAATTTTTACATGACTACAATGTTAGTACTGATATCATCAATTCCTGTCGAGTTTGAATTTTTTAAGTTGGATATGCACAAGTATTTCATCCACAGGAGTTAGAATTATTGTTGGGGTTTTAGTATTATTATGATTATTTTGACTAAATGTACATTCGTTCATTATCTTTTAAATTATTACTTAAACTGCTTGGAATTAATTCATTATCTGATTGAATTTCATTGATCTCTATTCTATTGTCATTTTTATTTTTTATTGAGTTGTTGATTATGTTCCAGACAGCTTTTGATTTGTTCTTTGTTTTCAAATATATTTTTTCATTATATACGTTTTTTGCAGCTCTTATTACTTTTCTGTATACCCGTTTATATCTATTGTAAATAATTTTATCATTTTGATCTCCAGTTATTCTCATTATAGTATACAGATTTTTTAACTTCTTTGATGAGACCCGTATTCCTTAGTTATTCAAGGCTTTTTTGTACTTTTATTAACATTAACTTTTTTAGAGGAAACGCTATATCAATATAGTATTTTAAAGTATTTACAAATAACTCAAATGCTTTGTTAACATCGGTACAATTATAAACTTCTTGCCAGGATTCTTTACTCATGTAAGAAATAAATGTTTGAAAATTATATTGACAAAGAGATCTGGTGGTAATAAATTGTTTATCAAGTTTTCTGTCATTTTCTATCCTAAATGATAACATTTGTGCTGAATGATCAGACAGTGCGTTATGTAATACATAACATGTATTTTCAAAGAAGTACGAATTTGTGCACATGCAATCAATAGAGGTAGCTGAATTTGTTGATATTCGTGTTGCTTCTTTCACATTATTATATAAATTAAGCGAATCTAGGATGTCAATGAGATTCTTTGTTGTATTGCAACTATTTAAAAAATCTACATTCAGGTCACCACAAAGAATTACATGAGAATTTGGATTAGAACATATGCAATTTGATATACTATCTAAGTCTTCAAAAAATATATTTAAGTCTGCGTAGGCAACCTATATATAGTGATAATTTTAATACTGTTTTTTGTATAATTTAATTCAATGCCACACACTTCAATAATTTTTTCTTTACAATATTTTTGAATTATTTTTATTTCCTTTATGTGGTTTTAATTGTCACATCTTGAAAATGATGAATGTGAAGGTATGATCCCGGGTATAACAAACATATTTGTAACTGCACCGAGCATTCTCAGTATTTCACCAAAATTTTACTGCATCGGAGGTCAATGGATGTCCCTTTAACGTCTTCAATATCTTCCACACATCATCACCGAGCATTTCAAGGTAGGCGAACATTCGTTTTCTTTTTCCCCCATATTTTTTTCTCTTGTGATACCGCAATATATTTGTTCTATTTACTTTTTGCAAAGAAACTGATTACTTTAAGTTTACAGTCTGGAATTAACAATAGGTTTGGAGTAAGATCGCTTAGTTAGTCTTCGTTATTTTACTTCTATTTTTTTTTATTTCATAATTTTTCGTGACGTTTTATATTAACGCAGTGGTGGAGCTTAGCCACAGACTATTCCATCACTCATCTCCCAATAAGCAAAAGAGTATGAGCGAGTAGCAATGTAAAAAGTGCCCCCGCATCTACCGAACTTAAATGGCTTCCATAAGATGTCTCGTATGCTGACTGTCTTGTGTACAAAGTTTTAAGCTCGTGGACTCTGCATGGGGTGGAAAAAAAGATAATTTACCCCTAAATGTTTTATTTTTTTTCTCACCTCCTATTTGACGGATCGCTTTGTAATTTGGCACAAATAATATTAGTGTTAGGATAGTTTATTTTAAAATATATTACTCTTCTACGATGATTTTATGCATTAAAAAAAAATTAATATATTTTTTCAATGGCCGGAAGGGTGACTACCCTGTTTGAAACTATTACCATATTTTGATATAATATGTATTTAAACTATAACCATAACATATAACAGTTATAGTTTTATTAATGCGGTGGAACAGGATAAAAATAAATAAAAATTATCTGAACTTGCAATATTACGAGTATATTATTTAATATTTAGATAGGTAATCATATAATTCATTCATGTTTAGTTATTTCACTTCAGATAAGACATCGCAAAGAAAAAGAAGAACAAGAAAAGCGACGCCAAAAAGAAGAAAGGCGGAGTCAAGAAGAAAGACACGAATTGAAGGAAATAATGGAAGATCTGGAAATAAGGCGTCAAGAGGAGAAATAAGAACAAGAAAGGCAACGCCAAGAAGAAAAAGAGGAACAAGAAAGATGCCAGGAAGAACTGAGGAAAATCCTGAGCGATCAAATGAAAATCCAACAAGGCGCTATGAATTCAGTCACTAACGAAATCAAAGAAGAGATAAACAAGGTCGAAGATAGTAGGTGTGGTCAAGACTGAAGTCAGTCAAGTCAAAGGGGAAGTAAGTGACATCAAAGAAAAGATGAGTGATGTCGAAGGAGAAGTGGAGCGCTTTAAACGACAATTGAGAGAGAATGGAAGCCAGCTAGTAGCATCATCAGGTCCTCGTTTAAAACCTCCCTCATTTGACGGCCCAAGCTCATGGACAACGTACAAGAGACAATTTGAGGCGGCTGCAAGTGCGAATAACTGGGATAACGAGGAAAAGGCTATGGCATTAGTTCTGGCGCTAAGGGGCCAAACCTCAGAGTTACTTTAGACCATCCCGGTGGAGAAACAAAGGGACTTCAAAGTCTTGGAAGCTGTATTAGACTTGAGATATGGCGACCAACACCTTGCCCAAGTATACCAGGCTCAGCTAAAATCAAGGACGCAAAAGCTTGGGGAAAGCTTACAAGAATTCGAAGCTGCGATAGAGAAACTGGCACACCTGGCGTATCCGAGTGCACCAAAATAATTTCAGGAACAACTAGCGGTGGGAGCCTTCTTAGATGACATCAGGGCCGAAGAGGTCAGGCGAATTCTTAGAATATCGCGACATCAAAGTATTAGCGAGGCTTTGGTGCGTGCCCTCGAAGTAGAAGCTGCCTTTAAAGATGCCTCTTGGTCAGAAGTATGTGCTGTGATAGTTGAAGAGGCACTATAAATAAAAAATAAATCATTTTTCAATTGGTTGCCGGACCGCTGGCTACTTACGCCCCCGCTATGCCGCAGCCGCATCTGTCTTAGAAATCTCTGTAGCTCCATCTCATACTGTTACTTTCTCATATATAGTATCTTATCTCCGGAATTTTAAGTGTGTGTATCGTAGGTACTCGTGATTTTCTTATGTTATTTGTATTGTATCTAATACTTAATTTTTCCATTTTTAAAAAACTTAGATAGTAGTTAGTGTTATGCACGAAATGGAAAGTTCTAAAACTGATAGCAATAGTTCTGAGAGCAAAATCAGCTCACTTAATTTAAAATGCAAAAACAGTAACAATGTATAATATGTAAAAAAATTGGAGGTACTATAATCGAATCAACCAATAAAACTTTCTTTTCTGCCACAGTTAGATGAGGAAAGTGACTTGGATAAATAATTTTGTTTTTTATGTGTTATCATGTTCCTAATGGTTAATAAAATAGGTATTTTAGATGATGGTATGTAATAATAATAACATCCCGTCTAATGCTCTAAGTGAATCCCATTGTGACCACAAAGCCTTCAATCCTACTCATTCGTTGAGACATCCTTCCATTATCGGATTCATTTTTCCTTTGCTCACAATATGGGTCCAATTTTTGCATCACTCAGTTACTCTTGTCTGAATGAATTATATAATTATCTATCAAAATATTAAATAATATACTCGTAATATTGCAAGTTCAGATAATTTTTATTTATTTTTATCCTGTTCCGCCGCATTAATAAAACTATAACTATTATATGTTATAGTTATAGTTTAAATACATATTATATCAAAATATGGTAATAGTTTCAAACAGGGTAGTCACCCTTCCGGCCATTGAAAAAATATATTAATTTTTTTTAATGCATAAAATCATCGTAGAAGAGTAATATTTTTTAAAAATAAACTATCCTAACACTAATATTATTTGTGCCAAATTACAAAGCGATCCGTCAAATAGGAGGTGAGAAAAAAAATAATACATTTGAGGGTGAATTATTTTTTTCCACCCCATGCAAAGTCCACGAGCTTAAAACTTTGTACACAAGACAGTCAGCATACGAGACATCTTATGGAAGCCATGTTAGTTCGGTAGGTGCGGGGGCACTTTTTACATTGCTACCCGCTCATACTCTTTAAACGAAGAATTATGAAATTAATGTTAATTGAATCTTATTACCTTTATTATCTTTAACTGTTTGGGAAAACAGTGCTAAAATTAGTAACCCCCCCCCCCCTTGTTATTTATTACATTTATAAAATTGCAATAAAACAAAATAGTTGTAGAAATGACAATTATAAAACAAATTTGTTTATTGGGCTAAGACACACAAATTATTAAGTACATTTGTGGAATGTAACTATGGTGAGAGAATAGCAGATATGCAAATGACTGGACCAAGAATTTCCAAGCTTTCTTTTTATTTTTAATATTTAATGTAAGTATCACTAATTTGATTGGGTCATCCTGTACATCTGCGTGAGGGCATTTGTGGAAACTGTCTACTGACAACTCAAATTATAAATAATTACTAAGAGATATAACGACGTCTGAACGACTAACTTTTTTCAGTCAAAGATTAGCACCACGATATCCACCAACTTTCCCCATTTACTAATTAAGTATCCAATTTATTTTTTGCTAACCCAACTTTCGGCGATAAAAGATTACGCGACTAAATTTTTTTGCTACCTTCATGAAACTTATACTTGTGTACATATCATTTATGTCGATTCGGCTGGGTTTTTATCGCATAACTCAGAGGTCACTAGATTACTTCAATCAATCCAGAAAGAAACCAATCGCTTTTTAGGGGCCATCTCGCTCCAGTTTCCATCCGAATTCATTAAAAATAAAGAGCTTCGTAAAATGAATTCTGATATTTTTGTATTAAAGCTGAATGAAATAAGGTATCAGAAATCTTGTTTTACTCTGCCAATACTTCCGTAAACGGAGTTTCGTTTCATAAAGGAGATGCATTATAGAAATGAAATACATATACAACTTTTTTGCGCTAATTATTATCATTCTAAACGAAATATAAAAAATAATATAATTCCGGCTGATTTTTTTAACATGAAATTTTCAAATATCTCGAATAATAAGCACTCTACTTTGAAAATCTGAAATAGGAACTCCTATTTTTTATTGTAGATTTGGATTCTACGACTAAAAATACGTAGGATTTGTTTGAAACTTTTTTTTCGATTCATGATAGATGGCGCTGTAATCGACGAAATTCAATTTTTTTCGATTTCTCCTACTAAAACCTATGCATACGATTCTGTAACACGTTTGTAATAAAAATACCACATTTTCATTATAAATAATCAAAATTCGTCGTCAAGAAAGTTTATTCATTTTGCAAATTGCGAATAACTGGGAAATTCTTACCTGTAAAAATGTAAATGGCTGGTGAATAAACTACCTTTTGCGTAACCCAGGAACAACGATGTGGGCGTAGTAGTTTTCTGTTCCCTTCGAGATGCTTGATTAACGTGAGTCCCCTCGCCTCTCACCTATCAGAGTGCTTGATTTATGTGAGTCCCTTCGCCTTATCATCTTTCAATTAAAGTAAGTGCTCAAAATGGTGGTCCTCGACTTCAATGCACTTATTAATCTACATTTGAAATGAGTGTACACAACTGAGAAGTGTCTGCTTGAATTTTGGCACAAGCATTTCTGATTCGCTCAATCATATTCCCACGTGTTGTTGGTACTTGTTTGTAAACTTTGTCTTTGAGATACACACAAAAAGAAATCTGGCGAAGTAAGATCTGGTGATCTAGCTGGCCAATTTACCGGACCAGCTCTACCGATCCAGCGACCATTGAAATCATAATCAAGTACTTCACGTGCTACCACCGAATAGTGTGCTGACCAACTATCATGGATCGAAAAAATATTTCAGACAAATTCTACTATTTTTAGCCGTAGAATCCGAATCTGCAATAAAAAAAACTATTCCTATTTAAGATTTAAAAGGTACTCCCCGCCCGACCTACAAGGGGGGGGGGTGCTAATTTTATCACTGTTTTCCCTACACGGAATGATACAATTTTGATTATAGACATTTTTTTCGCAGAGTGCTTATTATTCGAAATGTTTAAAGGTTTCAGGTTAAAAAAATCAGTATATTAGTCATTTAATCATCAAACAGTTAAAGATAATAAAGGTAATAAGATTCAATTAACATTCATTTCATAATTCTTAGGTACCTTGTTTGAAGGCAATTCAATTTATTTTTCAAAAATTTTTTATTTTGTTTAATTATAACTCTGTTAAGCTACTAAAATAAGAATATCCTTAACTGTTTTCCATATGTGTATTTATAGACGTTTCTAACTGCAGAGTACCAAATGACAAGGTGCGATATATCAAAAACAAATTCTAAAAGTTATGAAATGAGAGTGGTAATCTCTATGCAGCGAAAACTAAATTTGTTTAATAAATTTATGAAAACGGAAAACTATGCATATTTCACTTCAACAGAAATAACGTTATTGAATTCCCTTGGTTGATTCATTCGAGGATTATGGAATTATATTTTAAATGCACATTTCATATTTGGAACCGAAGAAATCAGCAACGCTTTGGTTGGAAATTTATATGCTTTGACTTAATCATGCATGTCTGGAATACGTTAAATATTGAATTTTTATTCAAAAATGCAATTTGTAGGAATGTATTCATATCTGAACACTTTGAAAGTATAAATCTAGAATATTAATGTCCTAAGTACGCAGTTTTGTTGCTTGAAAGTAGAGCTGAACTGTTCTTTGATTTTATATATGGCCCGATCAATTATGTAAAGTGTATTCTGGAATTAAAATATCTCAGCTTTATAGAGTTCCACCCAGGTTGTAACTGATGTAGATGATAAATACATTTAAAGCAATTTTTAAAATTTCCAGTTAAATTATTGCGCATATAGTACTATAAGTATAGTGGAAGTAATGAGTCGGGATTTTCTCGAAAAAAGCAAAATCTTGCTAAAGTTATGACTTATGACCTATTCCCCACCTTTTTTTTTTATTGTTAAAGACGTTTACCTCCATTTTCGAGGATGCCGGTCAAGAAAAAAAATGGTTCTATGCTTCATCCTTAATATGATATAGATATTAATTATGTTTAGCTTACAGGAGATGACTTTACCTTTAAAGTTGTTCAAGATAAGATGATTTTTGTTTCCACCAGAGCACCACCTTGTCTAACTCGATCTGCAGGTCGCTACAGTCAACGTTAGATGTCGTCATCTTCAAAAAAAAATATTACAACCAATAAAGTTACTCGGTGTAACGGGCCCAGGTTAGATCCTTGTAGTACCTTCATGGTAATTTCGTATAAGCCGGAATCAAAACAGTTATGTATAATGTACTGAAAATGGTCCTTCATGGAGTCTTGAGTGTTTCATTTTCGAGGCTTGAGTCTAACTGAATTCACGTCCCACGTAGCTCTGATTGAATTAAACTTCTTGACCAACATAAGACTGGTTCAGGGCTAGGGAAAAAAATTTTTACTTCTATTTCAAACAGTGTGCTCTTTCATTTCCACTATACCACTATGTTCGAGTATACATACAAGTTCTATTGAGTTTTCTTCACACATCGCCAAGATACTTTGACAGTTCAGTACTAGCTCAAAATCACTTGTTTGATTCAAAGTCCCTCAAAATTCCCTGGTTGTCCTTGTATTTGTGAGTACACTTGTTAACAACCAGTGCAGTGCCCTGTGGCACACCTGTGGTAATCTGTAATGGCTTACTCGTTTCTTTCCCAACATTAATGCACTGAGTTCCTTCCTTTAAATAATTTGCTAATGTTTCAAAGATTACTCCTACTTAAAAGAATTTCATGGGAAACCATATCAAAGGTTTCAGCAGCTTGGAATGCACTTGCCAAATGGTGCTGATATACAAGCTCTTGATTTCCATCGATATACTTCAACATCAATTTCCTCTCGAGCCTTCGATTTCCAGTCAATTCGGCTAGGGAATACAACTGTATAGAAAATAGTAAACCTGGAGATAGGAAGACACTCATCATCGTCTAACTGGGCGATGACCTTGCCACTTAGCGATAGAGCCTAGAGCTATTGTAAGTCCCAGCGCGTTACCTATCGCATACCCAACATATTTACTTTTATGATATTGCTTTAAGTCTTTAGTTAAAATATAACTCCCGTGCCTATTTATTTAAAAAGTGTGTGTTCTGAAATGTACTTGTCTGTTATTTTCTCCCGAGTTTTAAAGTTGTTTCAGCTTATTCTCTCCTATTTCCGGCGCCAGGTATTTATATCAAAAAGTTTAAATTAACTCTATAAGACTCCTTTATTTTCCTTCGTTATTTTAGAAATATAAGCCCACAGAGAGAATACGAAACTACCTATAATCGAATTTCCTATTCCTACTAATTTAGTAACTTGATTAGTAATGCATATGTTGTTACGTCTAATCAACAATGATTTGATTAATTGTCTTAATCAATCAAAATAACACTACTCACTAATTATGCAACTAGGTGAATCTTGCAAATGTATGTTTACTGTACGGATTATTTTAGTGTTACTGTCGCCAGTGGTGCGGCGATTATATTATGAGCATATTTACATCATATATTCAATACTTTATAAGTCTAAATTATTGCAGTGAATTTATGAAACTGTAATTTGATTATACAGAAAGTAGGATTATATATATTTAACTATAACTCGCCATAACTCGCCAAAAAAAAATACCAAAAGAGAAAAAGAGCACAAAAAAAAATAGAGAATCAGCAATAATAATGTTGATTGAGGATAAAAACGTGTCGAAATGTTCATTAGATGTTTGCACTACCTGGTTACTGATGTTAAAAGAACTTAACAAATTTAACACAAATCTATCAACTATATCAACAGTTTTGTTTAAGTGGTATTTATTGAATATTGAATGTAACAAACATATTCCTAAAACACAATATGTAGAATACCGTGGTAATAGGTAAATTGAAATTAATTCCACCTCAGGAGTGCCGCAGGGCTCCATCTTGGGACCTCTGTTGTTCGTACTATTTATTAATGACATCACGGTTGACCTGAATGTCGATGTCTTATTATATGCCGATGACGTCAAACTCTTTTCTGCCATAAACACTTCAGCTGACTGTAAAAAACTTCAGGATAATCTTCTGAAAATACAAACTTGGTGTGACCATAATGACCTGCCCCTCAACGTCGACAAATGAAACGTGATATAATTTTCTAGAAATAAAGAAACGTTCCTCTATGACTATAACCTTGACTTCACATCACTAAAAAGAGTCGAAATCTTCAAAGACCTGGGTGTCCTGCTCCTGTCCAGAAACTCGTCAGGTTTTACTGACAGTCACTTGTTAACTTTATTATTTAACACATTTGTCTAAATTAGAATATGCATCATTAATATGGCACCCGGGATATGTCACGTATAGCAATATGTTCGAAAACACCCCGAGTTCTTTAGCTTAAGAAATGTGATTTTGGCATTTTAAAGTAAAATTTGCATTTTTATTGTATAATATTTAAAAAACACAGGACAAATTCACATCACGTTGCTATAGTAATAAAAATAAAGAATAATAATATTTAATTTATATATTTATTTCTCTAAATAGATTATTAGTTTTTACATGTATTTATTTAATAAAAATAAATCTTTAAAAAAAGTCAATTGCAGCTTATGAATTTATGTAAGAATTACATAGTTCACGAAGTCGTGTAAAAAACCATATTTATATATTAAAATTAAATTGTTATAACCTAAACATATATACTTTAAAGTAAGCTTTTCCATACTAATAACTTTTGATCCTATTATATCCTACTTGTATATAAATAAGGGAAAATGTAATTATATATTTATTTACATAAGTACACAATATATTATTCATGTAACTCCTTCATATAAATCAATCCAAAAGTCCGTTTCGATAAAAAATACATTAAATCGCGTTTTTAAAATTTTAAATTTTGGAGCTTCGACCTGCTGTATTTTTAAAATAAAGACATTTTTTAACTTTATCCATAACAGTTTTCATTGAGAATGACGTATGGATTCTATGCCTTGAATTTGCAACGATTCCGTCGACAATAAATTACCCATGCATTTGGTGCGGAGTCCTTTTGAATAATCAGGGACAAAATAGCCCATCCGAAAGTTGCAGAAACCCCAAAAGTGCAAGGGTAGCGACAAAATATGTCTACCCCCCCCCCCGTTTCCGAGGACGGCCAACACAATGGTGATACTCGCTCGGCCCCTACCCTTCTCCAACTACCCTTAAACGCAAAAAACCACCCCCTTTCTTCCATTTTTCGTTGTTAGGCATGCGAGGACTTGTTGGATCGGTTTGTTTTTGAGGAAACTCAATATGTCCTGTAAAATTTCGCAATCAGTCATCCTAACGACCGCCGGGGGTTGAAACCACCCCCTCCCTCAATACCGGAACATGCAAAAAAAACGTGCCGAAAATTGTTTTCTAAACGTTTTCAAGGGCGAGGAACACGATGCTGATATTATTTAGCTTCCCACCCCTGTCTATTCCTAAATGCATAAAACCACCCCTTGTCTTCAATTTTTCGTTCTTAAGCATGCGAGGATTTGGATTGTTTTTTTTTTTGAGGAAAGTCAATATGTTCTATAAAATTTTGCAACCAGACATCCTAACGACCCTCGGGGGTTGAACCACCCCCTTTCTCAATACCGGAACATTGTACAAAAAAAAATTTCCAAACGTGCCGAAAATTGTTTTTTACACGTTTTCAAGGGCGGGAAACGCCCCCTAAATGCATAAATCCACCCCTTTTCTTAAATGTTTCGTTGTTAGGCATGCGAGGACTTGTTGGATTGGTTTTTTTTTCAGGAAACTCAATATGTCCTATAAAATTTCGCAACCAGACATCCTAACGACCTCCGGGGGTTGAAACTGTTGTAGAACTCTCCAAAATCGTCCTAAGTTGAAGACAGAATCAAAATTCGACTTAGGCAAAAATTTCATTTAAGGACATTTTTAAGAGTCTGCAGAGGCACAGATCAGTCCATAAGGACCGTTTTGGGTTCTATAAGGCGTTGGAAATGACAGGTGAAAATTCGAAGGAACACCGAATTTTCACTTAGGAAAAATATTTTTGGTTCAGGATATGAGAGCAGAAGTATATAATGACAAGGATTTATGAATAATATACTTTTTCAAAGGTACCACAAATTGGACTTTGAAAAATAATATTTTTGAAAGGGCGTTGAAATTTGGCTCAAGAATCGATTTATCAAAAGTACGCCAAAATTTCACTTGCAGACTAATTTTTCAAAACTGCGTTAAAATGTGGCTCGAAAATCGATTTTTCAAAAGTACGCCAAAATTTCACCCGCAGATTAGTTTTTCAAAAGTACCTTGAAATTTGGCTTGAAACTCGATTTTTCAAAAGTACGCCAAAATTTCACCCGCAGATTAGTTTTTCAAAGGTACCTTGAAGTTTGGCTTGAAAATCGATTTTTCAAAAGTACGCCAAAATTTCACCCACGGATTAGTTTTTCAAAAGTACCTTGAAATTTGGCTTGAAAATAGATTTTTCAAAAGTACCACAAAGTCAGTTTAAAAAGTACCACGAAAATATACTTTGAATTATTTTTATTTCTTATTCCTCCACCAAAGACATTGACCTTTGAGGTACGGTCATTGAAAGCCCAATTCTAAAGTATGAGCATAAAATGTTAGCGATGCACTGCATCCAAAAGGCAAAATAGAAGATTTTGACAAAGCCGGCGTAGTGCCGATAAGCAAAAATTGATAAAAATCAATGCACATGTACAAGGCCGGTTTCTCGCATAGAAAGAGTTGGGATTGACTCAGCGGCTCGCAGTTTGGTCGAGCGCGTTGAGTGGTCCAAGCAAAGCAATGGTAGGAAAGCCAATAACAGGGCTTTCCAAATGACAAAATTATAGAGGAAAACGCCTTGTGCATAAAGAACCAAAAATTCAATTTTGCCTAAAAGTCGCTCGAAGGTGAGTCGCTGCCATATCGATAATATTGAACGACTATGATAAGGGTTAGTAAGTCGTAGACTGATCGAACGCCATGCAACTTACGCAGTAATAAGTCCTCTGAATGTGTTTGAGTACGTGAATCTCCCCGACACAAGAACTTTAAAGCTAAGTAGTCTCTAGCGAACCTAAATTCATTTAGTAAAACTTTTTTAAGTTAATTTCAGTCAGCCTTAATTATTCATTTACCCAGAATCTGAAATGATTCAAAAAGCTCGCATCTTGATTCTGAGAAGGTACGTATGCATCTTCTACCTAATCGATCGTTAGCGTGAGCGCTCTCGTTTGTATGGTCTGAAAGTCACTACCTTGATTGGGGAAGGCACGATTCTTATCTTGAGAATTTTGTATAACCAATTCTGTTAAATAAACGGATTTTTTGAACTACTGTTTCTTAATTGATCTTGAGGCCTGTTGACGGTCTATAATCCCTGGAACTTTCGTATAGAAAACCGGATGTGTCGAGTTAATTCGCATTAACGTTCGACCTTCTGGTTGCTTTACGGAGGTTTGAAAGGGATTTTTTTATGCGTTTTTTGAGAAATAAATTCCGTTATTAATAGACCAAAACGTGGTCTCCGCGTACCAAAACTAATCCCTCCGCAGAGAAATTCTTCGGTTGGGATTTTTTTTTATGCAAAAATTCAGGAAATTAAGAGGTGCCTAAACCCCTAACGAGGGAATTCGGGTCCAGAGAGAGTGCCGTTTTCGATCTGTGGTAGTGCAGCCTTGGTCCATTACTCGGCTACCGAAGTGCATCTTATCTCGAACCCGCCTGGGAGGTAGAAGAACGGGGTAATACGCGACTGGCGCCCCCTGAGAAATAAATTGGTGTCGCGTCATTTTGACGCCCGGTAGTGCGTTCTTCTACAAAACCACACCCTCCCTCAATACCGGAACATGCAAAAAACATCCAAACGTGCCGAAAATTGTTTTCTACACGTTTTCAAAGGCGGGGAATACGATACTTATATCATTTAGCCCCGCACCCCTAACCATAACATGCATAAATTATATAAATAATAAAAAGCTTCATTATCCATTAGACCATAGATACATAGTACATAGTACACACAATTAATAAATAGTACAACAATAGTAACAACAATAAATAAGTAGTACAACATAAGTAAGTATATAACATGAGGAAACATTAATAATTCAAATATTCTGCAATCGTATAAAAATTTTTCCCTAGCAAGAATGTTTGTAGCTTATCCTTAAATTTTTTTTTTGAATATGTTTAATTGTGGAGGGCAATTTATTATAACATTTAATGCCTATATAATTAGGATTTTTTTCAAAGAGGGCACTATTGTGAGAGGATATGGTTATTTCAGTATTATTTCTTGTATTGTAGCTATGAAAATCTACATTTTTAACAAAACCGTTTTCATTAGATTTTACGTATAATATTAATATTATAGTATTGTAGGTATTGGAAAACCCCCGATCCAGCAAGTTCTCGCGAGTCTAACAATGAAAAATGGAAGAAAAGGGGTGGTTTTATACATTTAGGGGTAATTGGTTGGGGGTGGGAATATAAATAATATCAGCATCGTGTTCCTCGCTCTTAAAATGTGTAGAAAACAATTTTCGGCACGTTTGGATGTTTTTTTTGCATGTTTCGGTATTGAGGGAGTGGGTGGTTTCAACCCCCGAGGGTCGTCAGGGTGTCTGGTTGCGAAATTTTACAGGACATATTGAGTTTCCTCAAAAAAAATCCGATCCAACAAGTCCTCATATGCCTAACAACGAAAAATGGAAGGAAAGTGGTAGTTTATGCATTTAGGGGTAATTGGTTAGGGGTGGGAAGCTAAATAATATCAGCATCGTGTTCTCCGCCCTTGAAAACGTGTAGAAAGCAATTTTCAGCACGTTTGGATATTTTTTGAATGTTTCGATATTGAAGGAGGGGGTGGTTTTGTAGAAGAACGCACTACCGGGCGTCAAAATGACGCGACACCAATTTATTTCTCAGGGGGCGCCAGTCGCGTATTACCCCGTTCTTCTACCTCCCAGGCGGGTTCGAGATAAGATGACTTCGGTAGCCGAAAAGCGGGACCAAGGCTGCACTACCACAGATCGGAAACTACGCTCTCTCTGGACCCGAATTCCCTCGTTAGGGGTTTAGGCACCTCTTAATTTCCTGAATTTTTGCATAAAAAAATCCCAACCGAAGAATTTCTCTGCGGAGGGATTAGTTTTGGTACGCGAAAATCGCGTTTTGGTCCATTAATAACGGAATATATTTCTCAAAAAACGCATAAAAAAATCCCTATCAAACCTTCGTAAAGCAACCAGAAGGTCGAACGTTAATGCGAATTAACTCGACACATCCGGCTTTCTCTACGAAAGTTCCAGGGATTATAGACCGTCAACAGGCCTCAAGATCAATTAAGAAATATTAGTTCAAAGAATCCGTTTATTTAACAGAATTGGTTATACAAAATTCTCAAGAAAGAATCGTGCCTTCCCCAATCAAGGTAGTGACTTTCAGACCATACAAGCGAGAGCGCTCGCGCTAACGATCGATTAGGTAGAAAAGATTCATACGTACCTTCTCAGAATCAAAATGCGAGCTTTTAGAATCATTTCAGACTCTGGGTAAATGAATAATTAAGGCTGACTGAAATTAACTTAAAAAAGTTTTACTAAATGAATTTAGTTTCGCTAGAGACTACCTAGCTTTAAAGTTCTTGTATCGTGGAAGTTCACGTACTCAAACACATTCTGAGGACTTATTACTGCATAAGTTGAGTGGCGTTCGATCAGTCCACGACTTACTAACCCTTATCACAGTCGATTAATAATATCGATTTGGCAGCGTCTCACCTTCGAGCGACTATTAGGCAAAATTGAATTTTTGGATTTTTATGCACAAGGCGTTTTCCTCTATAACTTTGTCATTTGAAAAGCCCCGTTATTGGCTTTTCTACCATCACTTTGTCTGGACCACTCAACGCGCTCGACCAAATTGCGAGCCGCTGGGTCAATCCAAACTCTTTCTATGCGAGAAACCGGCCTTGTACATGTGCATTGATTTTTATCAATTTTTTGCTTATCGGCACTACGCCGGCTTTGACAAAATCTTCTATTTTGCCTTTTGGATGCAGTGCATCGTTAAAATTTTATGCTCATACTTTAGAATTGTGCTTTCAATGATCGTACCTCAAAGGTCAATGTCTTTGGTTGAGGAATAAAAAATAAAAAAAATAATTTAAAGTATATTTTCGTGGTACTTTTTAAACTGACTTCGTGGTACTTTTGAAAAATCCATTTTAAGACCAATTTCAGCGTACTTTTGAAAAATCGATTTTCGAGCCAAATTTCAAGGTACTTTTGAAAAGTTAATCCGCGGGTGGAATTTTGGCGTACTTTTGAAAAATCGATTTTCAAGCCAAATTTCAAGGTACTTTTGAAAAGTTAATCCGCGGGTGGAATTTTGGCGTACTTTTGAAAAATCGATTTTCAAGCCAAATTTCAACGCAGTTTTGAAAAATTAGTCTGCAAGTGAAACTTTGGCGTACTTTCGATAAATCGATTCTTAGGCCAAATTTTGACGCCCTTCCAAAAATATTATTTTTCAAAGTCCAATTTATGGTACCTTTGAAAGAGTATATTATTCATAAATCTTTGTCATTATATACTTCTACTCTGATATTCTGAACCAAAAACATTTTTCCTAAGTGAAAATTCGATGTTTCTTCGAATTTTCACCTGGTCATTTCCAACGCCTTATAGAACCCAAAACGGTCCTTGTGGACTGATCTGCGCCTCTGCAGACTCCCAAAAATGTCTTTAAATGAAATTTTTGCCTAAGTCGAATTTTGATTATGTCTTCAACTTAGGACGATTTTGGAGAGTTCTACAACACTCCCCTCCTTTGGTTGAATCTTTTCTACTCATCGATTGCCTTTAATTTCCATATTCACTTGTATGTCTGTATGCCTTCATTTGACGGTCTGACCTATGGTACAGATGTTTTAAAAATAACGGCCTTAATTGGGGCAGACGGCTGATTCGCCTATCTAACTTAAAAATAATTACATTTTTTAAACAATACGACAAGTTGATACAACATTTTTATCAACTTAATTACACCCGCGTCGAGGTGCGAAGCGTAGCACAATTTTGATTAGCGTCCACTCTCACTAATTCGTTGCACTCGCTTTTTTGCCCTGGTCTCGCTCTTGCTTAACTTCGGCCCTTTCTAGAAGAGTCTGTCTATATCTCCATGCCGCAGCTTGGACGGTCCTCGCCTTTGAGTTCCAGACTTCACCATGCCGCGCCCTTGCGACAGGCTGGGTCATCTTTCCATTTCTGCACATGGAAAATGCAGTTCTGCAACTAGATTGACTTTTTAGCAAGTCGTCGACTGGGACGCGTCGACTAACAAACACAATGTGTTGTTTTTAATGAAATATTTTTCTAACATGAATTTTGTTAACTTATAATGGTTAGAAATTGGTTCTTCGTAAGGTAGATTGAATCGGCTTACGATACTCGTGCGGTCATCACTACTTGTGAAAAAAGTATAAAAAAAAATCGAAGCGTCTTCTTGAGCGAAGAACGGCTTCTGAAACTCGTCTCGTAGTTTCTACTTCGTAAGGTAGATTAAATCGGCTTACGATACTCGTGCGGTCATCACGACTTGTGAAAAAAGTATAAAAAAAAAAATATCGAAGCGTCTTCTTGAGCGAAGAACGGCTTCTGAAACTCGTAGTTTCCATTTCGTAAGGTAGATTAAATCGGCTTACGATACTCGTGCGGTCATCACGACTTGTGAAAAAAGTATAAAAAAAAAAAATTGAAGCGTCTTCTTGAGCGAAGAACGGCTTCTGAAACTCGTAGTTTCCATTTGGGGTATACGTTAATTTTGTTGACTTAAAATGATTAAAATTGAAGTTGTCTTCTTGCATAAGAAAAACAGCTTCCGAAACTCGTACTGATTCGTACTTATGCCTACGTCCATTACTCGAACTTGGCGGCTCTCGCTCTTGAGAAGCTAGGCTTACCGGATCGCGCTCTTGCGTCGGGTTCGCCGTCTTTCCATGTCTGCTCATGGAGTAGACTTTAAATTTTCGATTCGACCGCATATAGGTCAAAATCGCTACTTAGAATTTTGAGAAAAAATATAAAAAAAAGCGAAAACGGCTATTAGCCGTGGTCGACCTCAGAAATATCTAGAGGTGACTCTTCTATATCTGGCTCATCTCGAGCATCTTCGGGATCTCGACTTATTACATCCGGCTCATCTTGAGCACTTGCGGGAACATTGATTTGAACTAGTGTGGTATCGCTACGTCGCTCTGACCTGGGCGCGATCTCATTGTCTGATGAGGAAGCGTCGTCACTAAGATGAATTTCATCCGGACTATCTTCTGATTCTTCAGACAATTCCAATTCAACATCGGGGTCTCCCTTAGGTGCCGGCCTGATGGCATCGACATGTAATCTCGTCGAAGTTACCCCCTTGTGAATGAGGTAAACTTCATTGGACAATCTCTTTAAAACCTTGTGTGGCCCACTCCACGATGGTGTGAAGGTATGATCCTTCCTGATCCTTTTAGTCATTACCATATCTCCCACTTTATATACGATCGGCGTTACCGCCACTTTGGGCGCGTAACGCCATTGGTAATTTGTTTGATTTTTACGAATCTCCTTGACTCTTTCAAGGCGGGGAACGTCCGCTTGATTACGACGCTCTTGTCTATAAGCGAACATATTCCAATCACCAATCTGTGGTAATTCATAGCCGAGTACTACGAAACTGGGCGTATGCCCCGTAGCGGCGTTTTTTCTTGTTCTCAAGATATATGCCATCTGACTAACATGTCGATCCCACTCGTCGTTGGGTGAACCATATAATAAGGTTTTTAAGATCTTCTTAGCTTCTTGCACCCTCCTTTCTATTGGATTGGCCTGTTGGTGGTAAGCTGCTGTGAAGAATCTTTCAATATTGTTACGTGTACAGAACGTATCGTAAAAGCCGGAATTGAAGTGGCCTCCCTGGTCGGAAATGATGACCCTCGGAACGCCATATCTCGCCACTAGTTCCTCTTCGATAAATTGTGCTATTGTTTTTCCACTGACTTGGGTGAACGCCTTGGCTTCGACCCACTTACTAAATACATCCTCTACCATTAATATATATCGGTTATCTGCATCTTTGGTTCGCTGAAGTGGTCCGATTACATCGACGCTTAAAACTTCGAACGGATGCGATGGAGCATGGCTTCTGAGAGGAGCCTTCGGTTGTGACTGTCTGCTTTTTACGGAATTACAAATAATGCACTCATTTAAATATTTGTTAACTAGTCTCGACAAATTATTAAAATAATAGCGGCCCGAGATGATTCTAACAGTTTCATCGCGGCCGGGGTGACCTACTTCCGGTCGGTCGTGAAAATGAGATATTACTCTCATGACCATACGTTTTGGTACGTATAATTTTTCTTTAACATTTTCGCCTCTTGTCCAAAGTGTGCCGCCTATCACTTGTCTTGTATTGACGAATTTCACCTCTGCCTCGGTTTTATCTGCTTGTCGCACTAGAGTATTCCATCGTTCGATTTGGTCTTGGATATCTCTGGAGTGCGTTTGCGCTTCTCTGACCTGATCGTTTAATTCCAATGTGGTAATCACTGATATTCGTTCCTTGTACGAGAATTTTGGTGGGTACATTCTCTCCTCTTCGTCGTCTGCTTCGACGTTTGGGCCTTGAGGATTCCTGCTAAGATAGTCAGCCAATATATTTTCCTTGCCGGGACAATGTTCTATGGTGAAGCTGTATTCCTGAAGTAATAATGACCAACGAGTAAATTTCGTTTTCTCGTCCTTATGCTTATTTAACCATAGTAAAGCTCGATTGTCGGTTTTGACTATAAATGGACGGTCTGCCAAATATATTTTGTATTTCCTTATATAATTAACGACGCTCAAACATTCCAATTCATTAATATGGTATTTTCTCTCCGTCGGAGATAACGTATTACTAGCATAAGAGACGATGTGCTTCTGGTCATTATCCCCCAATTGATATAATACTGCAGATAATCCTATTAAGGATGCGTCCGTCTGCAGTATGAACATTTTATTGAAATCTGGCCGGTGCAGTCCTAGAGGTTTATTCAATACTTCTTTTAGTAAAATAAAAGCTTCTTGGGCTTCCGGATTCCACTTGAAGCGCCAGTCTTTCGAGAGTAGTCGGGTCAAGGGCTTTGTAATTATTGCAACATTAGGGATATATTCACGTACCCAATTACATAAACCAAGGAAACTCTGAAGCTGGCGCCTCGTCGTAGGGGCCGGATAATTTTGTATCTGTAATATGTGTTTTTCTAATGGTTGAGTGGTGTTGGCATTTATTTGATGCCCGAGATAGGTTATGCTTGACGTGGCTACTACACATTTTTCCGGTGACACCTTTAAATTATGCAAACGCAGGCGTTCAAAGACGGCTCTCAGATGGTTTACATGCTGTTCTATATTTTCACTGTAGATGATAATATCATCGAGATATACTTTGCAGAAATGATGCAAGTAGCCGGTCAATACGTCTCTTGCCATAAATTTTTGGAATGTACATGGAGCGGTCTTCAATCCGAAAGGCATCACGTTAAATCGGTAAGATGCTCCATCTAATGTTGTAAACGTAGAATAGTTTTTTGACGACTCCTCAAGAGGGATTTGCCAATATCCGCTCTTGAGGTCCAACACCGTAAATATGTTGGCGTTTCCTAGATCCTTTATACTCTCGTATATCTTTGGTAAGACGGATGCTTCGTCTTCCGTTACTTCATTTAAGTGACGATAATCAATGCAGAAGCGAGGCTTCTTGCCGGGCCTTTCAATTATAATGGGAGGCGAACTGTACTGAGCGGTACTCGGTTCTATGACCCCGGCTTTCAGCATCTCTTCAATTTGATCGTACATAACTTTTTTCTTAGTAGGAGACATAGGGTAGGGTTTGATATTGAACGGGCGGTCATCTTTAATTTTTATTTTATGTTTTGTTGTCACCGTGGTAGCTTGGGTAGGCACCGCGGTGAACAATTCAGCAAATTCCTCGAATAGAGGTTTTAAATTATTGTTTTCGATGATCAGTTCTTCGGGAAGCCGGCATTGCTTCCTTGCCTGATGTGCCGCTTGATTCCAGAAGACGGTTATTCGCTCTTCGGTGCCGACGTAGACACATTTACGTTGATAATCGAATACGACATTGTGAGCATATAAAAAGGGGGCTCCCAGAATGAGCTCTTCGTTTAAATTTTGAATGACCTGAAACGTGGTCTGAAAGGGTACATCTAGTACATTAACGTTTATGGTCGTAGTCCCGAGGGATTCTACTAAACCATCGCCACAAGCCATAACAAAAGTTTGGGGAGCTGTAAGTTGATCAATGTCGTTCAAAAATTTCGGTTGGATAATATTCCTTGTCGAACCTGTATCCAATAAAGCGTTAACCGCTCGATTATTAATTATAATCTTAATGCGAGGCAGAGGGAAAGCGTCGTTGGTTTGATTGATAGATTCTAATGGAGTGAATCGGTGGGGAGATAGGTTGACTTCTTGATCCTTAAACAGGTAATTAAGGTCAGGAAGGTCATCGAAGTTTTTTAATTTAAACTTCTTGCTTCGGAGCTTCCCCGAGGGTCGCTTCGAGCCTGCTGGGGCCTGGTAGGCGGGGCTGGTACAGTTCGGCCTGGGCCATCGCCTCTGACCCCCGCTTGGTTTCCCGTATTCATATTACGATAGGGATTGTTTGGGCATTCTGCATGAAAATGCCACTGCTCCGTTGGGCAATATCTGCAAGGGCTATACGGGACTCGGGAGTTCCTTACGTCTCCAGTACCCCTTCTCGGTATATCCCCTCTAGGCAGCGAGGAAATACTATTTGCAAAATGCACCCTTGGTGCTGGCGGATTATCTCTTCTTTGAGATCCATTGAATGGTGTCCTAGATGCACCAAAGGAACTGGAGGACGGCTTCGTTAAGGCGGAGGGTTCCGTTCTCCAGTTACTGCTCGATTGCTGATTCCCTTGAGCTGAAGCGGTAGAGGTGGACGCTTCTCGGTCTTTGCTTTTCTTTGCATTTTGCAGAATCTCGAATTCTTTATTCTCATCCATGATTTTAGCCATTTGTTCGGTCATCGTCACTAGTGTATTTGTATCTGGTATGACGGCACTCTTTAGGAGCATTTTCATATCAGGTCTCAATTGATTGAAGATGGTAGCCGCCTTCATCGCCTCCGGCTTAAACGGATCGATCCTCTTGAAGAGGCATACCTTCCTTGAAATAAATACTGACGTATTTTCCTCGGCATCTTGTTTCTTGCCATATAAATTAGCTACTGCTTCGGTGAGTATTTGACCTGAATCATAACGGCTTCTGAACCGCTCGAGGAATAGAGGATACGTGGTAATTAGGGTTCGATATTGTTCGAACCATTTCTTAGCATCATCTTTGAGCTGTTCTGATATTTTATATAGTCGGTCGTTATCCTGCGTAATTCGTACTCGGACGAAAAATTCCTCCATTTGATAAATGAAGGTTTCAGGGTCTTCGTGTTCGAAGCCATGAAATTCCGCATTTGGATGCTTCGACCGATACTTATGCTCGTGCGTGGCTTCGCTTAGAGCTTTGGCAAGACCTGCTGCCATTTGGGCGAACACTTGTTCTGAGGAGGGCTGTATGACTCCTTCAGTGGTACTCGGGCCTACCCCCGAACTACCCAGTACATCCTCCGCGCACGGCCTCTCTAACCCTCTAGAGACGTTGTCCATCACAGATGTCGGCTCGTCGTAAAACTGGAAAGGCGTTGATTCATCCATATCCTTTCCAGAAAGCCCTGCTGACTAACAACGCCCCACGTTGGGCGCCATGTAGAAGAACGCACTACCGGGCGTCAAAATGACGCGACACCAATTTATTTCTCAGGGGGCGCCAGTCGCGTATTACCCCGTTCTTCTACCTCCCAGGCGGGTTCGAGATAAGATGACTTCGGTAGCCGAAAAGCGGGACCAAGGCTGCACTACCACAGATCGGAAACTACGCTCTCTCTGGACCCGAATTCCCTCGTTAGGGGTTTAGGCACCTCTTAATTTCCTGAATTTTTGCATAAAAAAATCCCAACCGAAGAATTTCTCTGCGGAGGGATTAGTTTTGGTACGCGAAAATCGCGTTTTGGTCCATTAATAACGGAATATATTTCTCAAAAAACGCATAAAAAAATCCCTATCAAACCTTCGTAAAGCAACCAGAAGGTCGAACGTTAATGCGAATTAACTCGACACATCCGGCTTTCTCTACGAAAGTTCCAGGGATTATAGACCGTCAACAGGCCTCAAGATCAATTAAGAAATATTAGTTCAAAGAATCCGTTTATTTAACAGAATTGGTTATACAAAATTCTCAAGAAAGAATCGTGCCTTCCCCAATCAAGGTAGTGACTTTCAGACCATACAAGCGAGAGCGCTCGCGCTAACGATCGATTAGGTAGAAAAGATTCATACGTACCTTCTCAGAATCAAAATGCGAGCTTTTAGAATCATTTCAGACTCTGGGTAAATGAATAATTAAGGCTGACTGAAATTAACTTAAAAAAGTTTTACTAAATGAATTTAGTTTCGCTAGAGACTACCTAGCTTTAAAGTTCTTGTATCGTGGAAGTTCACGTACTCAAACACATTCTGAGGACTTATTACTGCATAAGTTGAGTGGCGTTCGATCAGTCCACGACTTACTAACCCTTATCACAGTCGATTAATAATATCGATTTGGCAGCGTCTCACCTTCGAGCGACTATTAGGCAAAATTGAATTTTTGGATTTTTATGCACAAGGCGTTTTCCTCTATAACTTTGTCATTTGAAAAGCCCCGTTATTGGCTTTTCTACCATCACTTTGTCTGGACCACTCAACGCGCTCGACCAAATTGCGAGCCGCTGGGTCAATCCAAACTCTTTCTATGCGAGAAACCGGCCTTGTACATGTGCATTGATTTTTATCAATTTTTTGCTTATCGGCACTACGCCGGCTTTGACAAAATCTTCTATTTTGCCTTTTGGATGCAGTGCATCGTTAAAATTTTATGCTCATACTTTAGAATTGTGCTTTCAATGATCGTACCTCAAAGGTCAATGTCTTTGGTTGAGGAATAAAAAATAAAAAAATAATTTAAAGTATATTTTCGTGGTACTTTTTAAACTGACTTCGTGGTACTTTTGAAAAATCCATTTTAAGACCAATTTCAGCGTACTTTTGAAAAATCGATTTTCGAGCCAAATTTCAAGGTACTTTTGAAAAGTTAATCCGCGGGTGGAATTTTGGCGTACTTTTGAAAAATCGATTTTCAAGCCAAATTTCAAGGTACTTTTGAAAAGTTAATCCGCGGGTGGAATTTTGGCGTACTTTTGAAAAATCGATTTTCAAGCCAAATTTCAACGCAGTTTTGAAAAATTAGTCTGCAAGTGAAACTTTGGCGTACTTTCGATAAATCGATTCTTAGGCCAAATTTTGACGCCCTTCCAAAAATATTATTTTTCAAAGTCCAATTTATGGTACCTTTGAAAGAGTATATTATTCATAAATCTTTGTCATTATATACTTCTACTCTGATATTCTGAACCAAAAACATTTTTCCTAAGTGAAAATTCGATGTTTCTTCGAATTTTCACCTGGTCATTTCCAACGCCTTATAGAACCCAAAACGGTCCTTGTGGACTGATCTGCGCCTCTGCAGACTCCCAAAAATGTCTTTAAATGAAATTTTTGCCTAAGTCGAATTTTGATTATGTCTTCAACTTAGGACGATTTTGGAGAGTTCTACAACAGTTTCAACCCCCGGGGGTCGTTTGAATATCTGGTTGCGAAATTGTACAGGACATATTGAGTTTCCTCAAAAAAAACCCAATCCAACAAGTCCTCGCATGCCTAACAACGAAAAATTGAAGAAAAAAAGGGGTGGTTCTTGCGTTTGGGGGTAGTTCGAGTATCACCATCGTGTTGGCCGTCCTCGAAAACGGGGACTTATGTTGTTCTGTCGCTACCTTTGCACTTTTGGGGTTTTAGACTTTTTTGCAAGTTTCGTATGGAATAAAAATCGTAAATCTGATCGAAGATTTAAAAAACTTTGATTGCTGCAAATTGATCTGAAAAAAAAAATTACTTTGGGGCCACTGTGCGACGGAGGGTCGTTAAGTGTAAGTTCCAGCACCTGCGAAACGGAAGCCTGCACCGCATAGCTCAGCGATAACAACCTTAGTTATAATTAAATTATCGAATTAATGAAAATTAGATGGGGAAGTTCCAACCGCTTCTGGCAGCTGCCAACTTTTTAAATTGAATTTTGATTACTAGTAAATATAATGTATACTTTTATGACTCATACACTCATTCTAACCTCAAGCAACAAGGTTAAAATAAGTATTTTCTTAAATATTCGTTAAACGTTGATCGGTAAGCGCTGGCAGAGTGAAAGAATAAATATTCATTAAAACGATGTTAACTACCTACTACAGTCTTAAAAGGGGCTCTTATAAAGGTTTTTCGAGTTCACTTTTCAGAGCTGTAACTCAATTAGGCATCACTTAAAACAATAAAATTCATTAAGCTCGGAGCATTACTTGCAACCGGAACCTTTAGAGATAATTGTTATTTAAATGAAAACCTTGAAACTGATAACACTTATCGTGAAACAAATACATACATCACTTTGGTGAGCTAAAACAATAATTCTTTTGAGTCATAAAAATTTATAGTCACACAAACTCGACAAAACTCCCCATAATGAATGAAAGATTGCCAGAACAAACTTTTTGCCAACATTTCAATATACAATATTTAATTGTTTGCGTTTGATAAGGAATTTAACGGTTTTATTATCCTCCGAAGCTAATTAATTTAGCTTCATTAGAATTTAGAACTACTTAATTAAAATGAAATGGAATTTATATAAAGACATTTTACTGTAGTGAACTGGGTCTAGCAAACGCATAGATTGGAGGTTTTCAGTCATAAATACTGTTAATTTAAATTTTATTTTAAATGCAAATCTCCTTGGAATAAGGAGAAATTACTGAACCATACAAGCCGCTACAATACACTAGGCCGTTGGAATTAATAAAAATAAGGTGATTTTCAAGAAGTTTTATCTCCAAAAGATTTTATTGCATAGAATGCATCTTTTAGGTATAAAAACTTGAAAAATCATAGTCCGTACGCACAGAATGACGGGGAAAGTACCTAAAAATGCATAACTATGCAAAAATAATGCATTTTTTGCTGTTTTTGTGCATTTTCAAGGGTTTTTCAAAGATATTCATTTAAGATTCATAAAAATTTGAGAAAAATGGTTTGTTTTAGTATTATACAAGCCTTAAGTAACATATTGGGTCATTTAAGACCCGTTATGGGCCGATTGTAGCCATTAAACGCATCCTAAAATGCATAATTTGCATTCGTTTAAAAAGAAATTTAATAATTGCTCTAAAATTAATAAAATATCGTCCAAATTTTATACTCAGGGGGTTTTCGAGGTCACTAATTACGAATTTGAAGAGAAAATCGGAAAATTCAAAATGGCTGACTGATAATGGCGCGAAATTCAATTTTAAAAGTACATTTTTTTAACATAAAATGTATACAAAGCAAATAAAAAGATGAATTTACGTTTTTTTTTAACTAAATTTTCAATTTTTATTTTTTTGCATTTTCCACTCCCCCCTCCTATATTTTATTTTTTAACGCGTTGGCATTGAATATGAAAATTGATAAAAAGAAAAGTGCATAACATTTTTTTATTAGTGGTAAACTAACCTAGAACAGATTTTGACAGTACCAATACGAAAAATTTATCGCTCTAATTTTTTGTATCGGCGCATCGACAAATATCGCGGTAATATTTTGTCATTTTGTTTCGTGAAATGTTTTCCGTAAATAAGACCACTCGTGCTTTTAAATTTTATCCAATTTCTTTTCTAGCTCATTGCTAATTGTTAACGTAACTTGTAAATTATATTATTGTATTATATACGTGGTAATATAATAATATAAACATAACATAAACGCAACACATAGGTTGACAACTCCCATGTTGCGTGGAACATATAGGCTAGAGACAAGTTATACACAACTTTCAATGGACTATAATAACGTAATTACAAAATAATCAATCACAAATTAAATACAAATGTCTATCGAACAGGCATGTCAATTATTTCATGTTAATTACAATAATTCATAACACTTATTCCAACTCAACTTTCAGTATAAATACCCTTTGCTTGACTAAACAACCGTAACTTAATTTTTACCCTCCTTAAATTGAAAATAAGAATTAAATAAGTAAATATATATCAATAAACACTTTATGTAATAATTCTTGTATATTACACTCTCAGACGATTCTCTGGCATTTAATGTTACTGTTACTAGATAGCTGTTACATAAAATAGAACATAAGGTGGAACATTGGTGATGCTCTCTCTGTCTTTATGCATAATGTGATCAGTCGAAGTATGCCTGTATAACTGTTTAGTGAAGACTCAGCAGTTTTGGACCAGTCTATGCATTACAATACCTATGGTTCAAGGTATATTGGTTTATTGATTGTCATTACATTTAAAATATGGTGAATTTCGTGGACTTTTAGGTTTCTGCAGTTCTTTAATAGGTGAGTCGGTTTGGAAATACATTTTTATTTGATGTAAATAATGAAATTGAACATAAAGGTCAGTAAACACTAAAAGATTATAAGAAAACGTCTGGAGGCAGTTAATGGTAAAACTTAATATTAAAGATGTTTTATTTACTTTATTTATTGGTGAAATATTCTCCTGAAATACCACTCGTGCTTTTAAATTTTATCTATAAATTTTTTCTCAACCTAAGTTGCCAAAAAGTAATATAATTCGTGTAAATTGGCAAATTTAATCGGATAATAAACTGTCAATATTACCAGGCAATAACGCTTTTAAAATTCTAAGCACTAATGACATTACATACAACAAAATTTATACTGTTTATTAATAATTCGTTTGAACATTTTGCTGATAAATATTACAGATATAACAAAATAATGTTAAAGAGCTCTACCAGTTTTATTCTAATTTTTTTTTGTCAAACCGATAATTTCGTTCCATAATCCCCGACCCTGACTTTCGTCTGACCCGGTCTATCTTGTAAGAACTTACGGAAACATTATTGGGGCTGAGTTAGCTCATAGGATTTATTCTTACGGGAGATAGCAATCTACTTGAAAAATAGGCTTGTTGAATTGCCAGTGCGAGATAGTACCCCATATTGGTTTAAATCCCCTTATCATACCGCGAAGACGTGAATTGGTATCTCTACGGGCTGCGCACTTGCCTTAGAACAAAGAATATCGCATAAATTTCCAATTTTAATAAAATGCGAACGATTCTAAAACGTAATATTATGAATTTATCGCTTAATATCAGATTTGAGTTTTTCTGATTTTTTTTATGTTGCGTATAATGGATTGTATTACAGCATTCTAAAATCAGGTCGCCGTTTTGAAAAGAAGACGGCGATATGGGCGTATAATTACAGCAAATGACGACCAACGTCGTCCGCCTTCCATTTTATATTATATATATTTTCTATAAACAATATAATTTATTTTTTATAAAATGGATCATTTTATCTCGGAAGACGTGAATCTTTAATGATATCGGCACTTTGAGGACCTACGTTAAAAATACTTCGAGTTTTTAGTTGTTGACGCATGTTATAGGTAACTCAGCAATGTTCTTCTTATTACCTAGCCGCGGCAACTCGGAGCGCCGCCGCTAGATGGCGTAGCGCTGCTGTCATTTGACGGTTTTTTCAGTAATTGATGTATTAGCCCAGACGACAGAGAACATTTTATAGTGAAACCTACAATAATTTGCAAAATGAATAATTTTTTTTTTAATGAGTTCGTGAAAGTGTATAGAATAATATCCTGAAAAGTTTACATTCCGCTCGGATGCAGAACATAAAAAAAAGTGAAAAAAATTTTTTTTCATCCATTTTTTCAAAATGTTGAAATTAAGTCAGGGTAGAAAAATAAAAAATACAGGATGAACCACGCATTTCTGAACAAAAAAAATGTCCTAACAAAATTTATCGCCAATTCTTAGCTGTTCTAACGATAAAGCTTTTTCTCTTTTTTCTCTTTCTGATTAAACATTTTTGACATGGAGTCGAAAGTTGACAAACGGCGTGTATAGACGCATCGCAAGACGCTCCGGAAATAAGTGCTAAAAATCAGTTAAAACCACGGTAAACTTAATCAAATTTAAGCCACCGGTGAGCCAAGAAATTTTGCTTAACGTGACATGTCATAATAGGAAAAAAAAGTTCATATACAATTAATAAATTGAAAATTACTATTAGTGTTTTTTAAATAGTACCAAAAAATAAACTGTAAAGCTGTGCCTTAGTTGACGGTCGACCTAAATAGACCTATCTATATAGGTACCTAAAAGACCCTTTCAAGTGCTTTATTGCTAAAGAAAGCAATAAATATTCAGTGTCAAAAGTGAACAACACGTGTTTGTAAAGCAAAGCAAGACAGACATATTAAACTTAAAAGTGTAAATAAATAAATAATAAAATTGTGTGTGCAGTGGAAAGTTTTTTAAGTGTACTAAGCCCAAAAAGAAGAGGGGATAAAAAACAACAATCACCACGCCAGAAGCCACAGAAAGCTAAGCTATAAACTAATTTATTTTATTTTATTAAATTTAATTACTTTAATAACTTTCAACTTAATCTCTATTAACCTAATTTATTAATTCAAAACCTAATATTTTAAATAGTATTGAGTAAACCAAGAGGCATACTATTAGGTCAATAATACAAATAATAATTAATAGCCAAAACCGAATTTCTTTCAGCCAATCAAGAGAAATACGCATGATAAAAATGGTGATAATAATAACCCGAAAAATCAGTAATGCATCGCTATTAAAGTGTGATTATACAGATTTCCTGTGTGAACCTTCAAGTGTGTTTTCATAATTACTAAAAATATTCAAACAAATTTAATCAAAATTGAACACGTAATGATCAGTGGCGCAATACTCTTAAAGTATACCTATATTTCAGGTGAGGTTCTCATAATTGCTATGAGCAATGAATATTCAAATGAGTTTAATTTGGATTAGACCAGAAATAATCAATGGGGCACTGTCGGTGTGTAGCGTCCAAACTGAATCCTTATGGCACCTCAATGTAGGTATGCGTGATACAGGTTTCTCTCGGGAAAATGGTTTCCAAGAAAATACACACAGAAAAGAGCAATCTTGATACCTAGAGCAGCGGAAACTCAACTCAATAAATAAATCATATCGTGGTAGGCAGGGAGATGACTTATAGTGTTCTGTCACCATGGATACCCATAAAAGCTTGTAAAAGTTAAATACAAAGTGACAACGTATACAAGTTATATTTAAGTTCGTATAAGTGAAAGTGTTTGTAAAATAATTTATACCTCGGAATATTGTCAGCTTGATAAGAAATATTAATTAGTTAGTGTTTAATTAGGTACACAAACCAAAACTTTCCAAAGTGCTTCCCTCTAACGCAATAAGTCATAGTTTATATACATATATACATAGTGCAGTGAAATCGTATACCTGGAGATTTCAATGCACATATACTCCACATATGGCCTAACGAAAATGGAAACGCGCTGAAAAACCTAGCACACATATTTGACTTAACAATAATAAATACAAGAGTCAAACACGCATTGACACCTAGAGTAATGGAAGCTCAATCACACAAATAGACCATATCCTGGTAAGGAAAGAGATAAGGGAAAGGATCAAGAAGGATAAAGCAAAAAGGACAGCAGAAAACAAGCATGATCCAAACCCAACCTAGCATCGGAAATCGAGGAACCAGAAAAGTCAGAAAAGAAGATTCGAAGAAGCAGAAACACAAAAAGAGGAGCATAAACAGTAATAAACACTCCATATCAAGACACAACACATATTTCACACGAAGATTAAGAAGAGGTAGGTACCCAGAACCAAAAACACAAAAAAGGAAGCTTAAACGCTCCCTCACGACACAATGCGGTAACGCATCTCACAAATACCTACACCTCCCATCCCATATTCTTTTACCATGCGCCATGTGGCACTCGCTGCTGGCAGGAATAGGAGGATAATTATGAACGCATACACAGACACCACACATAGCCGCAGGATCGAAGCAGATCTGCCACGCCGTAACTCGCATGAATTTTTACTTGCATTTACTGTATGTTATTTATTACAGCTACACCTACCCACATATCAACTATATCCAATGGATTCTTTATACATTTGTTAATGTATTGGAAGAGTTCTAGAATTTATATTCAAAACTATAGTTATAAGGATAAGATCGTGAAAATCGCTATTTCTGATCATGATGGGATTGATCATATTTTCGAAAAAATGCATACAAGTAAAAAAATTTGTATTTGAACATTCGAAAAGTATACATTTTACTTCCACATCCAGTGGAAGTATAGTAACGACAAAAAATTTTTTAAAAATTTTTATTGTTCAAATAGGCTTAGAATGTCATGAAACGTCGAGATTTCAAGTTTGAGCGAAAAAAAAATTTCTGTCTGTCGGTCTGTAACTTTTTTTGTGCGCACGTTTACTCTGGAACAGTTTGAGATATTGACTTGAAATTTGGTACACATATGTACTTTAACGAGATCTAGAACTAGATTATATTTTCACCTTGTTCTGTCGAAGGGTTGGGGGGTAAACTGGGGTAAATTTGGAGTAAATAGGTAAATCAAGCAGGTAAGAGTTCATAAAATTGATATTTAGTATAGACAAGAGAAGCTAAGGTCTCAAAAAAAATTTTGGCATTAGCCACCCCCATTACCACCCCCACCTTGTTATTAAAGGGGATGAAAAAAAATGAGATTTAATTTGTGTGTACAAGAACCAGAAACCTCAAAATATTTTTTACTTTATTCATGCGAAAAAAATGCTACCACAAATTCCTGAGGCTAAAATATGACGATCTAACTCAACTTACCTCAGTCCAAAAGTGGATGATTTCTGAGATATAGGGTGTCCAAAGTTCAATTTGGATTTAGTTTTTCATAAACAATTTTTTAAATAACTGTTGTATGGTCACAATATTCGGTTAGGTTAGGGTTTTGTGGGGTGACAAATTAAAATCTGCCCTCATTTTCATTGTACAATTTAGAGAGCGCCACCTGCGGTACTTTGCATACATTTAAAACGAAATAACTTTTTTGGGCCACACTGTATTTAACTTTTAAGTAAACATTCTTATTCTCCAACGTCAAAAAGGTATACCTGGTAAGAGTTGATTTGAGCAGCCGTTTTTGAGATATCTGGATTTAAATTTTTTATTTCAAAAATTACAAAAACAAGAGGATGTGCTATTAATTTTATTCTCGAGTAAGAACAGTCAATAAGAGATTTATCAACAACAAAAAGTTAATCAAAATTAGATGCTTTTAACAAATGTTCAAAATAACCTCCATTTTCGTTTGTACAAAGATTAATATGTCGTAAAAAACGAAATTGAACTCTCTGGAGCATCTCGTGATTATTTCTCAAAGCATCAATTCCAGTTTGAATACATCTCCTTAATTCATCTTCTATATCTACTGGCCTAGAATACACAAGGGATTTGAAAGTTCCCCATAAAAAGTAATCCATCGGGGTCATGTCAGGGGATCGAGCTAGCCAATGTGCAGGTGCATCATTGCCTAACCATCTATTTGGATACTGTTCGTTTAAATAATTATGTTTAACGTAAAATGTGGAGTAGCACCGTCATGCATAAACCACATTCTTCTTCGAACTTCCAATGGCAGGGGATCTAATAAGTCTGGTAATTCGTTTTGCAGATATGCCAAATAATTTTCGCCATTTAGTCGAGGTGGTGAAATGACAACCAATTATGAAAGTGTCTATGATTCCTGCCCACACATTGATCCTTAACTCATGCTGATAATGGGTTACTTTAGTCGCATGCGGATTTTCAACAGAATAGACATGTTCATTGTGAAAATTAGTTATGCCACTCCCCGTGAAACAGGCTTCATCTGTGAATAAAATTTTGTGTTCCTGGATAAACCGGCAGAAACCTAGGCGTGATTCAAAATCATGGGGGTAAAAGATCTCGTACCCGTTGCATATGAAATGGGTGCAGTAGTTGTTCTCTGGTCGCCCTATTAACAGTATCTTTGCTTACCCCTAGTTCTAAGCCCAATCGTCTGCAGCTGAATTTTGGATTTTCTTCAATCCGATTTAGAATATCTTCCTCAACCTCTGGAGTTCTTACCGTACGTGCATGACCATGATTAGCAGAAACAGGCACTGTACGGCTATGATGAAAATAAATTTGCAAATTGTTCGACGATTCACCGGCGCTTGCTAATTCACTTTCACAATATTCCAGTACTACTCGCAATTTAAAACGTCAGTTTTTAATGACAGTTATCTTATTACAACGCTATCGCTTCAAATTGTGTTCAATTGTATTACAATAATTTAGACCTGGCCATACATAAAATGAATTTTTTAAATCCAGATTATCTCAAAAACGGCAGCCAGGTATACCTTTTTTTTTTAGGTAAAAGACGTTGGAGAATAAGAGTGTTCATTTAAAAGTTAAATACAGTGCGACTCAAAAAAGTTATTTCGTTATAAATGTATGCAAAGTACCGCAGGTGGCGCCCTCTAAATTGTACAATGAAAATGAGGGCAGATTTTAATTTGTCACCCCACAAAACCTCCCCTAGCCGAATATTGTTACAATACAATAATTATTAAAAAAATTATTTATGAAAAACTAAAACCAAATTGAACTTTGGACACCCTGTATCTCCGAAATCATCCACTTTTGGACCAAGGTAAGTTAGGTTAGATCGTCATATTTTAGCCTCAGAAATTTGTGGTAGCATTTTTTCCGCACCTTTTAGAGACACCCTGTATAAGTATATTTTCCCATCCATCCTTTGCTTGTATTGTCTAAAACAAAAAAGCATCGGAAAGCTACAATTTCCATCTTTTAAATGAACCTACATTCATGTACGTTGAACAAATTCTGATTTAGTGCGGCGGTGTCACAGTCATGCGTATTCAAGCGCGCGCACGCATGGGTCTCGTTCCGAGTTATAACGATACTTGACTTTTTTTTCCGGGAATACCATAACTTTAGCGATAAATTTTGTCAGGACATTTTTTGCTCATAGATACGTGATCTATCCATCTGTATTTTTTATTTCTTCCTAGCTTGACTTAATTTCAAAATTTTGAAAAAATGGATGAATTTTTTTTTCACTTTCTTTTTAGTTCTGCATCCGAGTGAAATGCAAACTTTTTAGGATATTCTATAACACTTTCACGAATTCATTAATCTTCTATCTCTCTATCTATGATAAGTACACCGATTTTGGTCATATTGCAGTGGGCTGTGAATTATTCATTAAGTATATTCGGCATTTCAGACTACCTTTAGTATATTAAATTGGAAAATATAGTGCTTACTTTAAAAACTCTAATAAGAAAATAATTCTTCTAATTCCTAAGCTTTTATTTTAATGAGCTAATTAATATTAGTTTAGTGCAAGTTTTATATCAACACTCCCCTATATTAAAACTATCAAGATAATGACGTCCTGCAAGTCATTTAGATAATCACGTCAAAAGCTGCAACAGCAGCTCAGTTTAACCTTAATGCTCAAATAATTCACGTGACAAAGTGCACTTTTATATTTCCACCCTGGATTTCACCCACCCTGGTGTTTGACTGTCGAAATGAAAATAGACTAAATTGCATTTTTGTCTCCTATCTTGTTTTGCTAAACTGACTAATTTAACTTCGACTCGACATGCTTCATAATTAAATGAGTCTCATTAGCGCGAGCCTCTCGTAATCTTCATTTTCTTATTTCATTAAGCTTTGAGATTTTAATAAGGGTTCCAAATTTATTCAACCAACTATTCTTGTCATTTCATAAACTTTATCTAAGTCGCATCCACACAAACATTAATATTTACTGCTTCTAACCAAAAAGTTTGCTGTGAATTGCAAATAGAGTTTTAGTAATAAAACCAAAAATAAATTTCATGGAAATCTTATGCTATATTTCGTCTTCGTCCATCCAAATAATGAATACTAATTTTATAGATCTAATAATATACAGTAGTTGAAAATTTGAATACTTAGTGATTAGCTCTCATTAATTTGGTTTCAAAAAAGAGTCCATAAAATTGCCTCCAAATCTTTTTTGACAACAGTCAGTCCCACTATCACTCCCATTACCACCCCGGTCCCATTATTTAAGGGGATGAAAAAATTAAATTGTGATTTAGTGTGTGTACAAGAACCAAAGGCCTCTAAATTTGTTTTGACATCAGCCACCACCACTACTATCCCCATTACCACTCCCACCCCATTATTAAAAGGGGTAAAAAAATAAAATTGTAATTTATTGTGTGTACATGAACCAAAGGCTTCAAATTTTTATTAGCATCGGTCACCCCCACCGGAAATTTGCATATGGACGTAGTGATTCCTTAGGCAGCGGTTATTTTTACCTAGAACGCAAAAACCAAATGGAGAAAGGTGTTTTTCGTATATCGGGCCCAGATTGTACATTATTTTAACAGACTATCTTGAGTTCATAAATATTAAACACCTTCATAAGAGACATTTAAATGACTTGGTGTATATGCTTATGTGCATATATGTTTGTGATCTACCGTGACATATGGAAAATTTATCCCCACCGAAAGGAGTAAAAAAATGAAAAATTAAATAAAATATGACCAAAAAAATTACCTTATTTTTTTGTTGAAATTCGCCGCCCATGACGTTATCCAATCTGACGCAACGCGGTACAACCATATCACTTCCCCTTCCCCTTTATCAGACTTGGGATTGACAGGAAAGCTGGAGAGGGTAGAAGTGACTTTTTGGTTTTAATCAAATCACACTACAAAAATAGCAAAATACGTCGAAAAGACATTGACCTTATGCTAGTGAACTTTACAACAACAAATAGATATTTACGATAACACAAAAACACTTGGCGGCAATTTGTACCTGCCGGTGTCCTGATTATTCGACCGAAAGCAAAAAACACGGCACTTTGACCGCACGCGCCAGCTTAACCTTTTATGCCAATTAAGGAAATGTAAACATCTCCGAATATGTCCTTTCCCAAGTAAGTTCATTGCCCTATACTGTCCACAGAAAAGTAACAGTATCTTTGCAAGTTTGAATGCAACAAAAATTACTAAATTGCCTCGGATCACTAAAATTTTGCAGGGACTTTCCCACATAGACTAGTGCACCATTTTATTTTCCGCATGTCATGGTAAATTACCCTGTGCTATATGTATTTTATTTAGAACAGTCAATTTTTGGATAGGTAATGTTTTGTATATTATTCCGCAATTTGTTGTTATTAGGGCCATCATTCCATTCCACAGTATTGTGATTGAATGAAATGTTTAATTTAGATTGGCGGTACATGCCCAGTCAGGTGCAACATTATTAAAATGCATGCCAATTATATATATGAATGTAATTACCATGAATATGCCAGAAACGCAAATTTTAGGCAGTCGTCGCGTGCAGAAGGGTGTGCAAATCGATTTTTTTGTTTTTTTTTATTTTAAAATGGATTCCAATAGTGCCAAACGAAAAGCCGTGAAAAAAAATCCAGCGGAAATTCATTAGCACTCAAATTAGAGATTTTGGTCATTTTAGCGCTCCGTTGACTGGACTATCGGTAGTACATATCTCGTGTTTATCAAGACTACTATTAATTTTACGAAAAAGAAAGCATAGCCATGTTGCACTAGTACCTTCAAAGCAAATGTAAGGAAAAAGTGAGACAAGAGCTTATTTCGTTGACACATTTTAAAATAGTCAGCTAACTAAAATCAACAAAATATTCATGTACATACTAAAAAATCCAGGCTCCCAACTGTCAACAATTTTTCAAGTCTGCGTTTTTACTAATAAATTATTCAACAGTAATAAACCTGTATCAGGAATTATTCATATAATTAGATATTCTATCAACCCTCATTTCAATTTAGATGGAAGATATTTCTCTTAAAATGTAAATATTTTTTATCTTGTACCAGATTGGATTATATATCATAGCTGATCGACTTGTAGCTTAAATCGATGAGGTGTAAGACGCGTTTCTCATAACGTATACGCAGGTTTATAAATGAACTGATTCAGCATTCTACACAAAAATACAGAGAAAAGCTCACCGCTGTTGAATTTACTGTTTATAGGAAACATACACGCTAAAAAAAATTTGTTTAGAGCAAACAAAAATTTTGTTGCGTATATACAAAGCAATTTGGTTCATGTTAATAAATTAATAAATTTTTGTTGCCTCAAACAATTTTGTTTGGAGCAACAAAAATTTATTAACATCAACCAAGAAATTGCTTTGTATATACGCAACAAAATTTTTGTTTGCTCTAAACAAATTTTTTTTAGTGTGTATAGTCTAATCATTTAGTGGTCGAGATCGGTTCTACCCGGAAAGTTTTGGAGAAGTTCTGATTTTTTGTTCTTTTATGTTTTTCGGTGTGCTGATTATGAATCTCCACTTTGCCACTTCAAAAAGTTTCGGGAAATATCAAAAAAACCAAAAAAAAAAAAAAGAAAAACGCATCTTTTTGTTTTTTTTCTTGAAAACTATGCATTTTTTGATAAAAGTACAATGAAGAAAATCAATAGGCAAAATTTCATACAATTTACCCCCTCCCCCTCACATTTTACTTCCCCCTTCTCTTCTATAACTTCTAGTACCGGTTCAACAGGTGTAGATCCACGTCAGCCAGCCAGCCGTCTACCCTGTAGAAAGGCAGGTCTATATTGTTCGCTTTGTTTGAACTGTGAAGGAAACTGCGACAACTTGGAGAAAGCCGATGTGGACGAGGATGAATATGGAATATGGACGTATGGACCCGACATCGAAGTTATTAAAGACCAAGATCAGGAACTTGTAGCAGAACAATCAGAAGGTATTTTGAATACTACTTTTACAAACACAACTTTGCATTCTTCAATATCCTACTTCTTGATTTATACCTTAGTCACACCTTGATAGAATTTTATTGAATTAACAAAACTGTTTTACATATTTTCTTGTTTTCTAGGTAGACAAAAGGCTGGTGTGGACGAAGATAAAGATGTGTATGATTCTGACATCCAATAAATTCAAGAATAGGGTCACAGCATAGAATTTCTATGCTGTGACAGGGCCGAGAACTTCAGGCGAAACAATCAGAAGGTATTTTTATTGTTACATTTAATTTGCAGACACAACTATACATACCTACTTTAATATTCCAATTGCCATGGTTTGATACCTTAGTTTTGATACAGTCAGGTTGACCTAGCATTACATTTGTTTACGTTTTCTCTAGGAGAACGAAATTCTTTGGATGAAGAGAACAAGGACAGCCGGACCTTCTGCAATAAACCGGCCAAGACGATTCTAATAATCTCTTTAATTATTACATAGTAGATATTTCTCTTGTATATTATATTCCTACACCTTTAAGAAAATTATTAATAATATTGTTCTCTACTTACTCTCTGTATTTTATTTTTGCAGGTACTAATTTTTCTCGAAAAATTTTCATGTCATAAGGAAAAAATCAAAAAAGGAACTTTTTTGTATTTTTTGCGATTTTTTTATATTTTCCGAAAATTCTCGAGTTGGCAAATTACAAATTCGTAATCAACACCTCGAAAAACATAAAAGAACCAAAAATCAGAACTTTAAAAAAGGTTTTCAAAAGAAAAAAAAGACAAAAAGAGGCTTTTTGCTTTATTTGACATTTCCCGAAATTTTTCGAGGTGGCAAAGTGAAAATTCGCAATCAGCACCCCAAAAAACATAAAAGAACCAAAAATCAGAACTTCTTCAAAACTTTCCAGGTAAAAACTACCAAATGATTAGACTAATAATGGAAATTGTAAAAAAAATGTAGGAAAAAGGGTGTAAGTATAGCAGATATAGTTAGATGAAAATAGGACATATAAAGGAAAAAATTATCAAATCAATAAAAAACACGATCTTTGCACAGATAGAGGAAAGGAAAGTGCCAAAGAAGAAACAATGAAACAGCTATGGACGCGTGTTTCAGAATTATCATCCCTCATCAGCTTAGTGTGTCTTAACGAACATACTTAGAACAGGACAGACTGGGAATAATAAATACTACATGTTCCTTCGTTCAATTCTAAACTTACACCACAAGACTCGGTACATATAGCCCTAATTTCAATCTGGCGAGTTAAATAAATAGATGACAGTTCGTAGGGTTAAGTAAAAATGCAAAAAAATAAATAAAAAAACGAAGAAACAACTACCGGTATGTGTTTCGGAATAATTGTTGTTCATCAGCGTAATGTGGCTTAAAGAATTTTTTTTTAAATTAGGAGCTGTCTGTAGCTACGTATTTCCCATATTTTATTTCAAGTTATTGTCTTCTATTGGTTGATGGTCTCTATTCTATAGTGAAGATTGACGAGTGTAGACTAATAGGTGAAAAGAAAATAACTCTTTAAATAATTGAAGCTTTGCCAGAATCTATTGGCAAGTTATTGCATCGCATTTTTTTAAATTTATTAGAAAATATTTTTTTCAAGTTTCACTTATCTTCAAATGGCTATTTCTAAAGTCGTATTGAAATAAATGGATGCCACAGACGATATAAACGTCTGTACGCAATGAAGATTTTGAATATTTCACACTCTAGTGATAGTATTCGAGTGGAGTGTTCATGTGTTTTAGTCGCAACCACTTCAGAGGCAGCGTCACACTGAAAGTTCTCTACCCCTAGTCCAGTCAACGGGGGGTTTCACATCTAATTTGAGTGCTAATGAATGGATTTTGATGAAACCTGGTGCAATGTATAACGACGTTAATAAAAAAATTGAAAAAAAAATTAGAGTAGGAAATGATCGGAAGGGGTAGAAAACACCCCTTTTATCACGGGTTCTGTAACTTGTAGAATTGGGTCAAAAATGAAAAATAAAACAATATATTTACCTTTTTAAGCCCAAATAAGATGTTTTTACTCTTGTAATCTTTTTCGAAGAATGCATATTTTTCGAAATTTGGCCACTCGACAATTCCTAAAAGTGGGGGAGGGGAAATGTAAACGTTTAAAAAAAAATCTGAAAAAATTCAGGTCAATGTATCATCGAAACACAAGACTTTTATATGAGTTATTCCGGAAAAACATGAAAAACTACCCCATACGTCTGAATTTGCGCTACAATTTCAATGAAAGGGGTAGTTTTTGATGTTTTTCCTGAAAAACTCGGTGAAAACGCATTCTACAGAAAAGTTGTAAATAAAAAATGTCTTGTATGTCCTAAAATTTTTCAGATTTTTTTTTCAACTGTTACATTTCCCTTCCCCCACTTTTAGGAATTTTCTAGTGGCCAGATCTCGAAAAAATATGAATTTTTCTAAAAAATTCACAAGAGGAAAAACATCTTATTTTGGGCCAAAAAAGGTAAATATATATATATTTTTTTAATTTTTGACTTAATTCTACAAGTTACAGAATCCGTGATAAAAGGGATGTTTTCTACCCCTTCCGATCATTTCCTACTCTAATCTTTTTTCAACTTTTTTTATAAATACATGGCACAAGGTTTTATCAAAATACATTCATTAGCACTCAAATTAGAGATTTTGGTCATTTTAGCGCTCCGTTGACTAGACTATAGTTAAATATAATTTTTTGTTATTATGACAAATAATGATTATGACAAATAAAGAAAATATTTGTTTAAATTTCTTTCAATTGCATTTTCAGCGAAATTCCTCAAAAAAAGTCTTATTAATTTCTTAGATGGAATGTCTTAGAAACGACTTGACAATTTCCATGAACATGCACTCTTTCAGAATTTCTGGCCTTTGATTAATTTCAATCGTAAAGGGGTGTGCTGGGTATCAACTGAATGAGCCTTAAACATATAGAATATTTTTGATGTAGGACCTTGTTTTGGGTAAAGTGCTAAAATAGAATATAAAAACTAAAGAAATATCTCTTATTTTACCACAGTTTCCGCTACTTTAAAAAAAATATCCTCTATTTATAAACTCAAGATTCCTGACGGAAGAGTAAGTAAAAAAAAACATCTATGCAAACTTTCATTTCTCCTTTATAATGCAAATTTGAAGTTCTTTTTACTAGACTATAATTTTGAGTAGAAAATATCATTTGTCATATTTTGGATAATTTTTCGGCATTTTCTGGTTTTCTGAATTTTGAAAAGTTACCACACATCTTTTACCCGAAATTTGTGACATCAAATATTATTGTTATTTTCTCTACTTCACATTGTTGGTCGGCCTTTTGTTTCAAGAACAATGAGGCGATCCACTTCATGGCAGTAGGGTAAGCTTCTGAAGTATACTTGTGTATATTACAATGGACTTCACGTTGGTATATCTCAGCATTTCCCCAACTCATGTATTTTTCACAATAATAAGTGTACCTGCCTCTGTCAGAGAAGTTTACTACGCTTGCTAAAATGTAACAAAAAGTCTCATCTACATTTTTTTCCTATAATTTTATTAGAAAAACATTTTTTTTTTCAAATTCTTTTACAAAGACATGTAAGAAGTCATGTTTGAATTTTGCATTGTTATTGAGAGATATTTGCTGTTTTTAATTTTTTATAAATTATTTAATAAAGTTATAGGGTTTTAATCAATATATTTGTACAGAAATTTATTTGTAAGAAATTGGCTTTTCTGCAATCCGACTAATAGAACCGGAGATATTTATATAAATGTACAGAAGAGACCGTAAAGTAGCTATTCTCTTATAAAAAAATAGGCTTCCGGAAGTCGGGCTTGTAAAAAATTTCGTTCACGTATCCCTTGTAATGCCAGGTAATAAGATAAAAAACGTTCCTTCATGAAAAGTGCGACAAAATTCGAATCCTTTAAAGGAATTTGTGAAGATACAGGGTGTGAGATCGAATGCATTAACTATTTCTTGTGGAGTTCCACAAGGCTCAGTATTGGGACCGTTCCTGTTTTCCCTTTTCATAAATGACTTACTTGCTATTGTCAATGAGAGTTTACCGACGATATTTTTGTTTGTTTGTTTTTTTTTACCGAATGTTTGCCGACGATACTTCATTTTTAACTATGGATGATAATGAAGATAATCTAACAGACGGCTCCTCATCCTCTTGAGTAATAGCCATCATTTCACGCTCATTGAATAATATATTATTATCTCGATAAAAAACACTCTTCACCAAAGTGTACATTTTTTAAAATTATTTATTAGTTTCCTTCCTACTGTCGGTGCCTAAAAAAATAATATGTGTGGTACATTGTATTGGGTTAATACATATTTTTTGTGCTTTACAAATTTGTTCTATTGTATTTTTCTCGTATATCTTATATTTTTCATGTCACGAGCATTGTTTTGAAAAAGTGAACATCGTTTTGAATTTTTTGGGTTCATTTAAAAAAATTCACCTAGGCAACAGGCAGATTCGGAATCAGCGACCTCAAAAAATCATCTGTTGCCCAAAGGTCTTCAAATATGCTCTTTCAGCAACTTGCTATGACCTTTTTCGGTGGGGGAAAATCTTCAAAATACAGGTGGTAGTGTGATATTTTTACCCACTAAAAGCTCACAAATCTTCACTATCACACTCCGCTACATGCGGATGTGGGAGATTCATCCTTAGTTATTCTGATCCTTTTTGCATGTCTCTCTCGTCCTATTCTTTTGATTGCATTACTTTTCTATCAACCTCCATTTTTCGCTGTTTTCCATCATTTCTTCTATGATGTTGTTCTCGTTTAGTATGATTCCTAGTTCTAGATTTACCTTCCGTCTTTTGGCTTCCATCTAAAACTTGCTTTTACTGCAAACATTTGCACTCATTCTGCCTGGCAACGCTTAGGACGGGTCCAGTCGCGCTCGTTCTCTGAGAACTTGAACGACTCAAAATAAAAAATTTTGCATCACAATACCTCCCATATATACTTCGTATATGAGAAAGTAAAAAAATAATCATTTTGTAACAATTCTAGAAAAAAATATTTTCTCCGTTTGCTTCTCGAATAGCTACTATGTATGTTATTGATTTCACAATTTATTTTTTTTTATTTCCCCGACTGTATAGAGAAATTTAATTAAAATCGCAAAATCCATAAATCTGCTCAATTCTGAGTTGGTTCTTGCGTTGACATGAAAGGCTTTTGTATAATAATGAGACTAATGCATGTGCACTGACTTGTTATAATTGGCTAATGCGCACGTCATCTCATGATGGTGCTGCATTCAGCTGCTGAATGCCAGCCCGTCAAAGTGCGTTGTGAAAAAATTCCGACCCCATGAAACTGGAAATATTCTGGTAATATGGTTTATTGTTCCTAATCAAACGTGCACAGAGAGCAACTGAGCATGTGAAGTTTGCCGTTGCGAACAATGTACGTAATTAATATCTATAATGTATTAATAGCCACATCGAGTCCTCGTTTTTTTTAATGCTGTAAAATTTGCTATGAAGTTTAGTACGAAAAAGCGATTCATAAATGTTAAAATGTAAACTGTACTGGATGGTGTAAAATTCAACAAGCGCTAAAATTTTTAAGACAATTATAGTTGAAGCAGTTTTAATACTGTGAGGGGTTATGACGTTTTGAAGGGGAGAGGAATAAATAGGCTGGGCAAGTAGATCTTCCGTCTTTACTCCACTCACAAGTGAGAATGAAGTGAGAGAGAGGATATCGATGTTGGCATCTGACGAGGCGTGTAGGCGTAAACCGTTAGACTGTTATTTTTAATTCAGGACCACACTCCGCAGTCGAGCTTGTACTGTCTTGGTGAAGATATAATTCGATAGTTACTTTATATTTATTTATTTGGTAATGTATTTTTGAAAATAATTTTATTAAGTTTTGTTACCAATTCATAGCTTTGGGGGGATATTGTAAGTGTAATATTGTAAATTATTATTATTTTATATCTATTTATTTTTTAATATAAAATATATGTTATACAAAAATGTCTCGACCGTGTGAGGCATCTACGTCTACATCTAATCGTGTTTGTGAAAATGAAAGTGATAGTGATTACAGTGATAAAGAAAATCAAAATCCATCAGTGTTTTCAGTAAGAACAAAACGAGTATATTTGGACGTGGACGGAAAACAAATTTGCTTAAATATTTACGATAGTATTATGGAAGGAAAAGCTAATGACCCTAATTTGGATGATTTAGATGTAATAAGTGAAATAGCATCTCTGACAGAAATTCCCCGTTGGACAATATACAAACTGGTGAAAGAAGATGCCCTCTTGATGTGATAGAAAGAAAACTAAAGGAAATGAATTATCCTCTAAAATATACCAAAAGAACTTTAGGAATTGGATGAAAAAAAATTGGATTTAAATATCAAATTATTAATAAACGAATGGCGAATAGTAGTTTGCCGAAATTCATATCTAGAAGAGATAAAACAACTCAGGGAAAATAGAAAATAGACCCATTTATTATCTCGATGAAACTTGGTATGATACTCATGACACTGTAAAAAAAGGATGGACTAATGGATCTAAGAAATGTCAACTAGTCTCATTGCCCCCTAATAAAGGGACTCGGTTGATTATATTACACTGTGGATCAGTTGATGGATGGGTTGATGGTGCATTAAAACTGTGCGGAAAAAACATGGAAGACTGTAACGTGGATTACCACAAGAACATGGAGGGAAAAATATTTAAGGAATGGTTTGAAAAGATTTTCCAAAATTAAAAGCGAACAGAGTTATTGTTCTTGATAATGCGAAATACCATTCGAGATAAGTCTATAAAATTCCTAACAAGAGTTCTACTAAGGCGGAATTTTTTTTTTTAAATGGAACATGACCTCTATTATGAGGAAAATTATAATAAAGCTCAAATGAATGAAATATTTTAATGTCAACTTCAAATAAACGGTGGAAATAAATTTATTATAAGTTTGAACGAAGATAGTAGTTCATCTGAAAATGAAGAATATGGTGAAAAGGGCGAGGATTCAGAGGAAGACGCTATGTGACGTGAGATAAAGTGAGATTAGGTAAAGTGAAGTGATGTGATGTGAAGAAGTCAATTTTGTGATATCCACTGTATTATTTATTTCAGTTTTGTATTTTCGTAGTGCAGTGAGGTGAGGTAAAGTGAAGTGATGTGAAGAGCAGAAGAATTTTAAAATTAATTAAATTTAAATGAGTCTTTTTACAAAAACCCAGGAGGGAGTTCAACTCATTTTTAAAACTTTCATTCGCAAATTTCGATGTAATTTTTTTTTTCGCAGAACTGCTTTATTTTATCTTGGTACTCATGTCACAAAATATGGTTTGGGTTCATGACTCGATACTAAGATATGACCAATTTAAATTTCACAAGACGCGGTTAAGAAATACCTACATTGAAAAAGTAAACGAGCGAACAATTTAGTTAAATCCGGATTTGCGTTCTGCAACCATTACATCTCAACAACACCGCCCAGATAGGCGGTACGTCGATCACTATTCCGATTGCTTCAACTATACTTTGTAAAATATGAATATTTGTTACAAATATAAGCACTGGCATAACTGTTCCGCAAATAAATGTTACTCTTTCTCTGCAATAATGATATGTAACTATGCTAACAAATAAATACCTACGTATCCAGCAGATTTCCATATTTATTGCAATAATAATAAAGTGCAAAAACTGCGGTTTCTTTTTACAGCAATGGCCTAGGTATGGTTTTTATTTTTTAAAGTAGTTTAAGCAGTTGAGTAAGTTTGTGCATGTTTCTTAGTCCGACCATTACTTCCTTTTCGTTTTACTCTTCTGTCAATGCATTGATGAAAACCGGTTAAGAGCTACATTTATCTTTGTGTTTTTCTTTAAATATACACCTATTTTAAAGTTTTAACCTTAACTATAGTATTATTTTACATTAAAAAGCAATATGATTCTATCAGGGGTTAAGAATCAAGTTCATCGACTTGCCCAGTCTCTATCATGATAAGTGTCCATCTGACAACCATGACAAAGCTTTTCCTGAAGTCTATTATTTCAACACAATGCAAAATGTAAAGGATAATAAAAGTCTTATTATCTAAAATTCAAGAAAACATAAATTTGGTAACTGGCGGTGATTTTTCCTTGAAGAAAAAAAAATTAAAGTTTAAAATTAAGGAATTGTTCTCACTGAAGTGACTTAAGGTAAGTGTCTATGATTTTCCATGTAAGAAATATAAAAGTGATCACTCAATTTTATAAAATTTCATAAAGTTTGTTTTCATTATGTTAAGAAGGTGAATATCATATCAGTATTATTATTTTCATTCATTTTCTTAACAATTGGTTCTGTTTCTATTTCTGTACATTGTGAAATAAAATTTAACTGAATTGTATCGCCTTATCATAGTGAGTACTAACAATGATGAAATTATATATAACGTTTAAAATAACAGAAATATAATTTACCGTAATGAATATAAAGTCTGATATTCATTACGGAAAATTATATTTCTGTTGTTTAAACGTTATAATTTCATCATTGTACAGTGCTCACTAAGATACAGTTTATTAACATTTCAGTTACCATCGCCAACCTCTGTTAAAGATAGTTAAACAAAACTCTAATTATGCCCCGGTTGATCTACTCGTGCACAGCATTATAATTGATACGGCCACGTTTATGAGGTCGTATTTTATAGCTGTACGTCCTATATGAAACTGCTCTTTCAGTATCGGTTATTCATGTTTATTGACGGACCGAATAGTCTCGTTATATATGTGTCATAGATGATTGATCACATTTTACTGAAAATTCGGGTGATCAGTTCTGTAATACGGTTTAGCGATTATGAGCGTTTAAAAGCTACTTGTACTATGTTTATCAAGTTACGAATCTATTCGTAATCGTAAATAGTTGAGACGTATTCATGATCAAGTAAGCCAAGTACTGGGATTGGAGCCCATGCTACATTACAAGCATTATAAGGAGGCCGATCACGATGGTTCTTAATAAGTGGTATTATGAAACACCAAGTCCCGTAAGTTAAATAGTAGCTTGAGTCAAGGTCGATCTGGTACTAGGTTCTAACCGAAAAGCTGTAAATAACAGGCTACTGTAATCTTAGGAGACACCGATCATTGATAAGAATAGAGATAGTCCACGTATTGTAGCATGCCAAAATACTACTAATCTAATTCAAGGTTGGGATCCCCCAAATTCATAGAATAAGTGTAGTTTCAGTGTAGACACCACCAATACATTAAGATGTTTCATCAGTCGCTTAATTGAAAATCAAACAAGATAGGGGTTTACTTAAGGCTTGGAGCTAATTGAGTCCATGACCAAACCCACTGACTCAATGCCAATCAAGCATGACTTTGATGTGTTGATTGAAAACCGTTAGAAGAGCAGGGTCGAAGTCATTCATCTGACATACAGATGGATTCGAGATGGTATGGGCGCAGCGGGACCTAAATGCAGGCTATCTAAAAGCCTTGGCAACACCCCAACCATCTTCCAGGCAGAAATCTATGCTATAGATCTTGTGTTCAGGAATGTCTCAACAGAGCGAAGGGCAAAGATCTATAAACTTTCAGATAACCAGGCAAGGCCCTCAAGTTTAAAATTGCCTGGGAATAGACAATCCCTGAAACATCTGGCAAAAACCAATAAGGTGTGGGTGCCAGGGCATGAGGGAATAGAAGGCAATGCATTAGGTGACAGCTTCGCAAGAAAATGGGCTAGAGCCCCATTTTTCGCACCCGAACCGTTCTGTGGTTTATCTAAGAGACACATAACGGAGGAGGTCCAAAAATGGGAAAGGGAACAAAAGAAGTCCTACTGGAGGAATATTCCAGGCCAAAGACAAGCGAATAGGTTTATAACTTATTAGACAAAGAATGCCACAAGGCTTCTCGAACTTGAAAAGTCCGACCTAAGGCTGATCACAGGCCTTTTAACTGGCCATTACCCCTTGAGATATAATTTCAAGAACATGGGCATGACAGAAAATGACAAATGCAGATACTGTGAAGGAGCCTCTGAAACTGCGGAACACTTTGTGAATGCAAGGTACTAATCCCCATTAGGGTAAAATACCTAGAACAGACGGAATTAAAACCTGAATAAATAGGGAAATTAGCTCCCACGAAAATCACAAGCTCAGCAAAAAGTCTTGGAATCTTGGTCAACAACTAGTTGTAGGGTTATTCACAAAAGATCTTTTAGATCGAGGTGAAGAAAGACCAACTCAGAGCCAAACAATCCCTTAAACAATTTACAATTTGCAAGGCAAAACATGACGGCTAAGAAGATCCGCTTTAGTTTTTTTTGGTGGTACTTGCGTGTATCAATTTGTGTTGTCGGGCGACAAAGCGTCTTTTGGGATTACGTCGTTGGGCAACATGAAAAACTACCCATTTAATTCAAACCGATCAGAAAAGAAATGCAATAAAAATAGTAATGATTTTCAAGCAAATTGCTATTTTAATATTTGTAGCTTATTTTAAATTAGTTTGAAAATCATATTGTCCACCTCAGAACTCAATAATAATACAACTGATTATAAAGTAATCATGCTTTGTATATTTCAGCTGTTAATTTCACTAATTTTGTAGTTTTAAAGTAAACAATTCTTTGAGGAAAGACATCTCAACGTTCAATCCTGACCTACTTTCGCTTAATTAGGATCGCTAATGTGTATTTTATGAGATATAAATTACTGATTATGTACTAGCGGGGTCTGGTAGACCCGCTGTTTTTTAATTATTGCAAGCGCCGCAAATTTCATAATAATAAAATTGGAAATTATGTCATCAATCACGTATTGTTGATCGTAACCAAGTACAAATGTTTACAGAGGATCATTGCCATATTTCAAAAATATAGTGTTATTGAAGTGTTTTTTGTCATTCATTACATTATTCAGAAGAATTATTTGATATTTGTTTTATGGATGGTGTAACGACAGATATTTTTAACAATTTCGTTCAACTATACCGATTTAAAAATGAACAATAATGTACAGGGGTTTCTAATTTTATTTTGTAAATATACAGGGTGTTTTCTGTATATGTACAAATATTTTGTATGATAACATATTGACTCAATAGAAACAAAAAAGTTTTATAACATTTTTGCTTTACTCCAACGGTTTTGCTTAAATTAATTACTTTCTAAAAATACCATATTTTGAGGCCAGACAGTATATACAGGGTAAACCATTAATAATAGACTATATTTCAAGGGCAGATACATTGGACCAAAATATGAGGATATAACTAAACATGCTTTAGTAAAGTGTTGTTATGGAAAAAGATACAGGGTGTCAAAATTGTAATAGAAGTAGGTGGAGGCCCCATCGAAAATATACTCTAAGTTGCAGCAAATAATTCATAAAAAAGTCAGTGAGTTTGCGTAGTTGTCATTCATCAGTTTTTACTTACAATTTGTCCTTTTCAAACTGAGTTTGTTTTCAAAGAATTCTTGAAATCTTTTGCGGCAGTTTTCTCGAAACGGTTGGAATTATCAAGTTTTATCAAGTATACTTTTTACGTAGAAATGACTTCTACATGAGATTTTCTGGTCAAAAGTGGGACACACGTCGTTATTGGTTAGGTTACAGCTCGCTTCGCTCGCAAACATCTGAGGTAGCACTCTGTGTTTTTTCCTCCGCATCCCATTGGAACCAAGAAGTTATCATGGAAATTAGTAGTACAAAAAGGAGGAGCTGCAGATTACCCCGTAAAAGTTTTCGTAGAAGAAAAACAATCATCAAGGGTTACGGTGATTGATGGCAAATTCATTTGGATGAAATACAACCATATGCTAATGAGAATAAAGGTTATTTATCTATTCTCGTAGTGATTGACTGCTACTCAAAATATTTGTGGACGAGATCCTTAATAAATAAAACGGCTATCGAAATTACGAAGGGTATGAGGAGCATTCTGTAAAAATCAAACTACTCACCTAAGAATATTCAAAGTTATCAGGGTACTGAATTTTACAACAAACACTTTTCTACTTTAATGAAAAAGCATTCCATTTATCATTACTCGACGTATAGTACAAAGAAAGCAGCAGTTGTGGAGAGAATGATACGGACATTAAAAAATGGTTATATAAGGAACTCTCAGCTAGAAGTAAATACAAATGGTTCGACATTCTAGCTAACGTTACAAATATTTACAACAACAAGCTGATGTAAAACCATCCACAAAATTGAGTGCTTAGGATAATATTAGAATTGCTTTAAAATCTAAGTTTCATGTTGGTGACGTAATTCGGATAAGTGCTTACAAAGGTGTATTTGAAAAAGGTTTTACAGTCAATTGTTCAACTAAACTTTTTTAAAATTGTGAAAATAAACATAACTAACCTAACAACTTACCAACTTCAAGATATGTATGGCCAACTAATTAAAGGATATTTAAAAAATATTATTTTGGGTATTCAGCAGATAACTTTCAAAGAAAACATTCGTTTCTTTCATATACCATTGGTGCAAGTCTGACCAAAAAGGAAGATCAACAAGACTCCCCCTACGGTGACTTGTCGACTTCTTTCATACACCTACCATATCTAAGATTCAGCATGAAAAGCATGAATAAAACAACCACTCTTTCTATATATTGATGATTCAAGTCTGATCATGCTAATATATATAATATTAAGTATCTCTAGCCCTACCTAGAGGATACTACATCACAATCAAACGTTTATTACATTTCAAAGTCAAGAAAATACTAAAAAGCACAAAGATAATAGTTATAAAATTTCGCTCACCGCATGCATATCCAATAAATGAAGTATTTCATGTATTTTCGAAGGATTAATACCTTTAAACATTGTACAATCTTTTTCGTTCTCTTTAGAACTCGTCAGAAGGATATAAATCCAATTCGAAATAAAAGTTACTATTAGAAAATAAAAATGAAATATTTTAATGTCAAAAAACAAACATTCCAATGATGTAAGCAGAAATAATAGGTATTTATTTATTTATTAATTAAAGGATATTTTTATGAAATGGAGTTACAAAAAACTAACTATCCCGATATATATCTAGTGGAGACGGTCTTTTCTTTTTTAAAAGAAATAGAATATGCGTCAAATGGTGGGGACCTTCCAAAGAATACAACTTTTGTTTTTTCTTCGCTTAAAAAATGTTTCCTTACCAAACTGGGAGGTAGTTGAGAAATTACAAAAAAAAGGAAATTCCAATTTTGACACTCTGTATCTTCTTCCACAGCAACAATTTACTAAAGCATGTTTGGTTATATTCTTATATTTTGGTCCAATCAATCTACCCTTGAATTATGGCCTATTATTAGTGGTCCATCCTGTATATAATATTGTGTAGGTCAGTATTCTAGGACAAATTAAAATCAAATACAATTTCTTCCTGCGACCTACATCTCTCTTTTTGGTATATTTATTGTATTCATAATGATACATAAAAAACTTTAGCCGGTATCTCTTTCATAAAAGGAATCCTCTGCTGTCGGTGCCGGCGTTCAAGGAAAATGTTCATGTGCTTTTCATACTTCGTTGTCTAGCCTTAGGTAGGCCGCCGCTTACTAATCATACAGTGTTGACAATGCGTTCGATTTATCTAGTTTTAAAGTTAATTTGTGGTAAAAATAATAAAAGGTGTAATGAACGAGGTGTTAAAGTGTGTAAACAAATATGAAATTTTTTTCAATTAATGATGATTCATTTTTTGCAATTACAGTGAGATGGGAGGGACGGGTCCGTCTGATCATTAGAGTCGCAATTATTTTTTTTAATGTTCTTGTAAATAATTATAAACAAGTCACGAAGTTGAACTTCTTACTATGATATGTGTATTTCTTTACTTGAAAAATGCTCTAAGTGTATGAGTTCTGCTGTATAATAAAGCTAAAACTAAGTTATTCCGATTGTTTAATTATCTAAATTGATAATAAAAAACAAAACATATTCCAAAAAATTTCTGAGACAATAAATGAAAACCACTTTTTCTGCCTTCTCTTCGGCCTATCGTAGCTCTTTTTCAGTTTTTTTTGGGGTACATACTACGAGGAATACTTAAATAAAATTGAGCGCGCTAGATAAGTTCTTGCATCTTTCTGCACAGAGTATAATTAATAATTATCAAGTGGTAATTCTGGCTCTTACAAATTACCGAAAGATTTATTGTGGTTTACTCCCTATTTTACTTTCCTCTATTCCCCCTTCGAAATTGAAGCTAGCGCATGTTTATAAATCCATCTCTATGGAAGAGTAATAATAAATTCAATAGAAGAGAGCCTGAAAATAAATGAAAATTGTAAAAATTCAAATTGGATTCTATGTTTTGCATGCACGCCTCGAAAATGCTATTAAACTAGTTGAATTGTTTCGTATATGTATGTATGATTTTAAACAAAAAGCATAATTGGATTTATCTTTTTAATATATGGACAATGAATTGAACTCACATGAAAAACAACAGATTATGTCGTTGAAATAAAATATTATTTTTGCACGGTTTCGTCACACCCTGGTCGTAATATCTGATGAATACAGAGCAATAAAAATGATTTTTTTGTTTATGACCGTGCCTTTTCATGTGCCATTGTTTTCAACTTACATATAACCATAATTAGTGGAAGTAAGGAGTCGAGATTTTCTCGAAAAAAAGCAAAATCGTGCTAAAGTTATGAAACCTATTCCCTCTCCTGTTTTTAAGGGTGCTGGACACAAATAACAGGGCGAAAAAAGTTTTTAGTCACGGCCAAATCCCCCCTTTGTGCTTATTTCTTACATAACAGCTTGGCATTGACTACTTTTTCAGGGATTCTTTGTTTTCTCAACAGACGGTGAAAGGTGATGCCAGGTAGTAGACCGCAACCGCTCTTAAGGGTGGAATCTACCCTGTCAGGGGGTGTAAAATTGCTTCTTTTTCCCCTTGTTAAAGACGTTTACCTTAGGGTGTTTTATAGGCAAAGTTGTAAAAATCACCACTAAGAAAAGTTATTTAGAATGCAATTTGATACCTTTATACCAAATTTCAGGAATATAAAATTATTTTTTTGAAACTTCCCATTTTTTCAATAAATTAGTATATTATTTTGAACCATTCAATTAAAACTGCATAGAAATTATTTTTTGTGAATTAATATTTAAAGTTATGTAGAAGCTAAAAGTAGGCTATGAGAAAAGCAGTGGATACACATTTATCATTTATTATTGACATATCTGTCAAACGTAGTCAATATTATCCTTAATTTCTGTTTCAAATTAACGAACCAAGCATAAAAAATTAAGTGAAAATGGTACTCACAGTGCGTGAAAAAATTTATATTGTGCAATGCTACGGAACTGGCGGTGAAAACTCGCTAAGAGAAGTGGTAAGCCAATTTAATTTGAAATTTCCAAACACTGCTTTGTCACGTACTCAGGCTATGAGAATAATTAAAAAGTTTCTGGCTACTGGTAGTGATATTAACATCAAAAGAAAAATAAAAGCATATGATGAAGACAATGTTGTGGCTATTATAGCTCATGCCTCTGTTATAGAAAATCCTAGGATGCCACTAAGAGAGAGATCAGCTCTTATTAATATTAGCAAGTCTGAACTCCAAAGAATTTACAAGGCAAAGAAAATTAGGGCATATAAAGCAAATTATAAACATACGCTTGAAGAGGGAGATGACGATCGTAGGTTGGATTTTTGTTTGACCATTGGAGAAAAAAATCATGGAAGAGAGATTTTTTCATCATTTCATAATTTTCTCAGATGAATCGATATTCACAACCAATGGTGTTGTTTCATCTCAGAATTGTCGGTTTTGGGCTTCTGAAAATCCAAATTTTAGAATTCATTGTAGAAGACAATATTATAAAAAAGTGAATGTGTGGTGTGCCGTTTCTTATCACGTTGGAGTTATTGGACCTTATTTCATTGAGGGAAGGTTAAATCAGCACACTTATTTACAGATTCTTGAAAGATTTTCTGAAGAACATTTAAATATTTTAAGAGATATGCCTTCAGTTCATTTTCAACATGATGGTTGCCCTGGCCACTCCACAGAAATGGTTAATCGGTGGTTGAATTTAAATTTTGGAGAAAATTGGATTGCCAGAAAATGGACCGAGCAAGTGGCCGGCGAGATCTCCAGACGTATCAATATTGGATTTCTTTTTATGGGGTCGCCTCAAGCAGTTGGTTTACGCTGAACCACTTCCTAACCATGTAGCAGTATTGAAGCAGAGAATTACAAATGCCGTAAACTCCATACCGTTAGATCATATTCGAAACAGTTTTAAGGACTTCAGGCGAAGGATCGAAATGTGTGTGGATGTGGGTGGTAGCTACGTCGAATAATAACAAAATTGTAAACATTGTTTTGTATTGGTTAATAATTAATTTGTTTGTGAATCTGTTGTGTTTTTGACATTTATTACTTGTTATAGTTTTTAAACCATTTGCTCCTACACAACTTTAAATATGAATTCAACTCTTAATTCGCAAAAAATGGGAAGTTTCAAAAAAATAATTTTATATTCCTGAAATTTGGTATAGAGGTATAAAATTGCATTCTAAATAACTTTTCTTAGTGGAATTTTTTCATATTTTGAAAAATAAAGGTACTTAATTAGTGGTGATTTTTACAACTTTGCTTATAAAACACCCTGTAGAACACCAAATCAAGTCATTTTTGGTATACTTTAGTTTTACAACAAGCAGGACTCAATCCCCAAATACAATTCCAAAATTCCAAAATTTTTGGTTCATTACACCTCTTGTTACATCTATCCTGGGACACACTGTATATAATTTTTTTAAAACAGAATTTTTTACCAATAATATTCTCTTCCTTATATCCCGTTTTTAGGAGCAAGGATTTCAATTCCTTGCGAGGATAGCTTCATTTTTGATGATGATGTGAAATGGACAAATGGTGACTTAGAAACCACTAGCACTCAATATACAAATTAGAAAATAAAAAAAGGGGGACCAACCCCCTGAAGTTTTCACAATTCACGCTGACCATTGTCCTTAATCAGGATACTCGAAAACGGGGAGTAAACGTCTTTAACAAGTAAAAAAAATAAACAATTTTACACCCCCTGATAGGGTACATCCCACACCTTTCTCCATCTGTTATATCCCCATAAAAAAATGCAAAAATATTTGTTGCCAAGCTGTCATATGAGATATAAGCAAAAAGGGGTGGTTTTTGGCCGTTAAAATGGGTGCGCATGACTAAAAACTTTTTTCACCCTGTTATTCATGTTCAGCACCCTCGAAGACGGGGAGTGATAGGTTTCATAACTTTAGCACGATTTTGCATACTCTTCCGACTCCTTACTTCCACTAAATATGTATTTACTTAAAATATATTTTTCTACCACCGTGCGTAAAGTACTTACTTTACGAACGCTGCGTAAAGCAAAAAAAGTTTAAAATTGCCTATAATAAGGTCGCATTTACTGCTGCACTGTCATATATCTTTTTCAAATCTAAAAAGACTACGTGTTGTTCACGTATGTACATGTGCGAATGTCTTCAACATCATTTGTTTCAAATAAAATAAGTTGTCAACGCAAGACCTTATAGTATTGGGTGGTATAAAGACCGTGGTTATAATCTAGAATAATAGAATATAATAGAAACGCGCCTAACAAAGGGTCCACTGGCTTGTAGATAAATAAATTTACAGAGTACGGACACACATTTAATAGTCCACTACACTAGAATTGAATTATACTTAGGACAGGTCCTAATCCATAGTCGGCAGTCGAATCCGAAGCTCCTACCTAGAATACAACTGAATTTTTCTAAATAGAAGGTTTAACTTGTATTTACTTAATAATAATAATAATAATACTAATTGTCTACCACTTTGTGGGAAATATCTTATCACAACATCACTCTCTTCATCAATCAAATCAAATCTATTTTATATTTAAGAATACAATTTCTTCTCGACGAAGTAGAAGTTTTTAGTTGTCGTGGCCGATGCGCTGCACCACTCCGGCGCTGCGTATGTAATGGCTGCCCTCACGACAGTAGTGTACATCAAATTTTGTTATTTCTTTTAGTCTACTATTCCCTGCCATCAAAGGTTACAGACTCCTAGACAGGGAATAGATCTTGCGTATAGTTTCTTTTGCTTGAATATTGTCCTCGCTGATTCAAATTGGTGTAATAATTTTGTTTCTTGTGAAATTCTTTAACAGGTAAACCGAGTGCGAGAGTTACACTTAATCATTTTCGATTTCTTATTGTGTTATATGAACTACAAAGTTTATACACAGCTCACACAGATCTCATATATTTGATGACGATAACTTTTAATTTTGTACATAAGTATATTCCATATTATCTTATCCTGTATCTTGTAAATGCCGTAATTTATATGAAAAGTCTAATACAGCTTTTAACTTATGAACGTTTATAGGCCAAGTTCATCATCAATCATTCTGTCGCGGTTTATCATTTGGTACCGAAGTATTTTGTACAGTCAATCTTAATTTTACTTCTCTGTTGTACAGGGAGATGCAATTTAATTTTTCACCTTCAATCTCTTGTGGTTAGTTAAGAAAAAGTACTAAGAAACTATGTTTTTTAATATCCCTGATAATACTGTTATCTATATTTTTGGGTGAAATTACCAATTTTCGTATCGCCGGCTGAATGTAAATTTTTTCAATTTTCATTACAGTTTCTAATATTTTGCTGCCTGAGTTTTTTTTAGTTACAATTAAAAAGTCACTAGTAGTGGTACTCGTAATATTGTCTTTGATTTTTTTGTAGAAATGAAATTTCAGCGGCAACTGAAATTGGATTAGTATATTTTTGAGTCTTCAAACATTCATATAATTCTCGTTTTCATATTACAAATTTATTTATGTTATCGATAAAATTAGATATATATTCAGTATTACTGATTATATTATATTTTTTAATTAATTTTTAATTTTAATTAATTTAATATTAGTACATTCAATATTACGTAACATTCATATATAAATAACAATAAAATGTAAATAAAGCAACTGATTAAATCAGACAGAAAATTGTAAACAAATAAAAATAATAAATTTACGGTTTTTTTCAATAGTAAGTCAAATACATATACAAAAAACATCAATATGAATAATTGTAACATTTTACATTTAGTATTTAATACGATATTTATGTGGCATCAAACAATAAATGTCACGGAAAATATTTCGATAATATTGATATTTTTATAAATATGACCAGTGTAACGAGTAAAAAGAACTGTATGAATGTTATAATAAAAAACTATGTTGCCTTTCAATAGCATTAAAACATTGATGTGATACCAACTTTGATGTGTCACAAACACCAAACCATTCATTTTAATTGTATGATCTACATTGACGACATTTGTTGATGATTTAGACTAGAGTGGGACGAGGTTTAATGCTTAGTAACTTCAAATATTAATTCTAGCAACCTTTTTGGGGATGCCTTATGGTCAACTAAGTATTTAACAGCGATACTCCTGAGTAAAAACTTCACGTTCAAGTGTTATGTTTTAATACCGTTATTACGAAATGTTCATATTTTAACTACCTTAAAACCTGTCCTCTGGGAGATTTCCGCCCCCAAATTTCCTGGTATGAAAAATGTATGTTCTTGGATATCTAAGTAACTTATTTAGGCATTAGAAGTGAAGATGCTGATGAAATAAGGCTTTTTCTCATTAAACGCAATATGATCAAAAATTTTTTGGCCTAAAGACCGACAAATACTTAATCAGTAATAAATTATAGTTTTTGATGAAATTGAAATTCTATTGACTAGTAAATACAAAGCAGAGGTCAGGGTTTTATCAATGCTGGAACTTTAAATAAGATTAAAATGCTTTAGATAAACCAACCATTTATTATAATAAACTTGCAGATCGCTAACTAATGATTAAGTTTCACTAAAATGTCTGGTTAATATCAATCCATTAAGTAAATTATTTTTATTTGAGGGCTCTACTTATCTCTTAAACTTAAAATATTAAACTTCTTACGCTTTAAACTTTAAGCACTCTTTGAACAATCAATAAAGTTGGTATACGGGGTTCGATTAAATTGCTTTTAGGTCACAATGCAATAATGCAATTGGAACCTCTTGTTCCTATTATTATCATGATGCAGTTGCGAAACTGGAAAAGTTTCCTTTATTGCTCTTGTCAAGTCTTGCGTGATATACATTAGTCTTTATATCCGTATGTAAAAGAAGAACTAGTCCAGCTTATACTGCTACTAAAATAAATATGTAAGTAGTAAATTTTGATTTACAGTGAAATATATTAAGCAGGAAAATTTTCATTATGTCATAACTCATAAAATAAAATTAATATATTTTCTAATTCAAAATAAGTTATATCGATAAATTCATGTTATGGTTACATTTAAAAGGTGCATGTAATTAATATAATTTGTTTCAAGAGTTTCCAGTGAACATTTTGGAAGCATATTGGATATTGCTTGCGATTACAACGCCATCTATCGCGAATCAAAAAAAAAGTTTGAGAAAAAACCTACGTATTTTGCAGCGTAGAATCCGAATCTGCAAAAAAAATAGGGGATTCCATTTAAGATTTCAAAATTGTACTCCACTCCACCCCTAGGAGGTTCTAAAGTGGTAAGTGGAGTTTTATACATCGGGGTCTTAAGATGACTCCATAAAAGAAAATCCAACCTATTGAGATCGGGGGATCTTGCTGGCCATTAAGGCGTCTTGGCAGAAAAAATGCCTATAAGATTATTACCAATAATTCCTACCCATACATTAACCGAAAATTGCTCTTGAAAATGGATTATGACATGGCATGGATTATGGCATGTGGGTTTTCGCCCGCCTACACATATTTATTATGAAAATTTTGAATAGCATTCCTAGAAAAATTTGCTTCATCTCTGCACATAATATGCGACTCAAACTGCGGATTTAGTGTAACATTCTGAGAACTAATGCCTTTACTCTTAGAATATGGTACAATACAATAAAAAATCAACCAAAATTCGCCAAACAATTTGATAACAAATATTCAGAGTTCTAGCAGTCTTCCTCGTACCCGTCTCAGGATGTTCGTCAATTTCCTGCAGCACCGCTTCCTCAATTTCGGGTGTTCTGACAATTACCATCTGACAATTACCATCTCCGAGACCATATACGTAATGCATTGTCGCCATTTATGTCAGCAAATATTGTTTTGAAAATGATGTTTGTAAAAACCATATACAGGAAAGGAGGGGCGATAACCAGAGGAATGAAATACATAACCTATATAGTTCTTGCTTGTCTTGTGGCCTTATCTTTTCCAAATTTAGGTTGTTTACCATTTTAAAGTAATAGTACACTTTTTTGCGTTGAATTTCATACATTTACCTTTCCTCTTCAACACAACTCGTTAAGTGAGGAAAACAATTATTTTTCGGATTGTTTACCTGTTAATGTTTTTGAAAAAATAATTAATATTCTAAAATGACTGATAAGAGTAAAAGTTATTATTCAGTGCAGTACATATTGCTCAAAAACCGTGTCAATGCAGTTTTCCTAAAGACAAAAAACTTCGCAGTAAGTGGATAATACCTTTAAAAATTGGAAAACCACCTAGCAAATGTATGTGTGTATAATATGGTCAACATTTTCTACAGGATGATTTTTTCACTAAAGTAAGTTATTTACGTATTTGTATTTGCATTTATAGATAATATATTAGGTTAAGTTTCAAAGTACCTGTAATAACCTCTCTTGGAATTTGTTTCACTTAACATAATTTGCTAGATGGTTTTCCCATTTTTAAAGCTATTGTCCACTTATTGCGAAGTTTTTTATCTATTTGGAAAACTGCATTAACATGACTATATGCACTGAAGTACTGAACATTGTCTTTTACACTTACTAGTCATTTCAGAAATTTAATTGATGTTATGAAGTAATTTTGCACTCTTACATATGTTGAACTTGTGTTGCTTTTTGAGAAACATAAACAGGTAAACAAATACAATAGTACTGAAATAAAACAATTAAAAAAAATATAATTTATTCTAATTTCTCTTATTTTCACAATATACATGTAGCATACGGATAAAATAATTCCTAGTTGGCTTATAATATCCGGACTGGCCTGCTGTACAACTACACATGCATTTTCATTTATCAACATCACTTTTATAAATTAGTTTTAACTTCATGGACAAAGATTTGTTTTTTCACGGCGTCTTCGACTTAGCAGAGAATTATATGTCCAGCTCTAAATACCACTTCACATTCCTTGATGGGTCTACTTCTGCATTCAATATGAGTAAAGATATCACACAATTCTAATTCTACCTTCGGCATATTTGAAAACAGTTCACAAAAGTAAGGAAATTAATAAAATAACAGACGTAACGTTACGACAACTACATGTTTTCATCACTATTTCCGATATATTGATTGAAAATATTGAAATTCACTGATGCCATCTGCCGATGTGATTTTCCCCTCTAGAAAATTAGGGGCGCGTTCAGTTTACACGTCGCGCATCGGACGTATGACAGCACACCACGGGACGGCGTTCAGAATCAATGTTGGAAAAAATGTAACTATGAAGTGGCAGCGGGGACCTTGCTGCAACTTTAAAGTGACGCTACAGTCCCATTCGGTACTTTGTATTAAATATAACTTTAAAGTTACATATTTTCAGTTCCCGTCACTATCCTCAAGTAACAATTACTTTCAAGTCGCATTTCTTAGTAAAAACGACTTCAAAGTGATTCTTTCTGAAATACTCCATCTTGACGCCATTATTACAAAACATGCACCTCAACTTCATAAATAACATAAAAATTTAATTTATCACTACTTCTGCACCAAATATAATAAATTAACAGATAAAAATTATTTTCAAGTTTCAAAGAATAATAAAAAATAGCTTTCAGCATCTAGGTTGATACATTCTCGTATGACGTTAAATATTTTAATGTCCTACAAGTCTGTTATTTTACAATAACCACCCTATTTTGAGACACATTAAATGAAAAATAACGTCCTAGGGCGTTATGAATATCTATAACGCCCTAGGGCATTATAAATTTATAACACTTTACCATGGAAATAAATCAATTCTAAAATAGAAATTACAAATAACCTTTATTAACGTCAATAAAAATGTCAAACAAATGTTATATTTCATACCAACTATTTTGTAACAAAAAAAGTGCAATTGTTAAAGTGGCCCGAGAACGTAGAATTTTGTAGGATCTAGTACTAGCAGTTTCGAAGTTACTTGAGATAATCTCAGTGGTAGATTCTCTCAATGTAGTATGCGTCGAAGTCTTCACGCCGGCCACTAGCGAAGCATTCGTCAATCTGGAACATTCACTATTATCTACATATCCCCGTGCCGCCGATGAACTCTTCCAGCCTCCTAGTCTCATTAAACTTTCTGAATTACCTCCACCATCAGAGTGAAGTGTTGCAGCTGTACGCCTTAGACAATGACCTGTATATGCCTTAGCATCAGGTAAATCTAAATACGTCGCAATCCTAGAAGGTATACTCCCGAAGGTGTTTTTACCCACAGGCTGAACTGTACATCGTTTATTGCGATAAGCCAAAAAAAATCTATCATGAGACGCCTTGCCAGGTCGCAATGATATATAATGTCTTATCAACTTTAATGCACACATTTCAGTTTCTTCGATAACTAAAAAGCTCCTTGCCTGACCATTTTTGCTCCGGGGAATGTCAATAAGTATATGCGTACCCAGGTCTCGGACGTCAGTAAATCGCATCTTTACAAGTTCGTCCCTTCTACATGCTCCGAATACACCAATGACTAACGTAACCTTATCCAGCAAATATTTTTCAGTCGGTGCTTCTTTCAGAAATGTTAAAACGTGTTCACGGGTCAGAACCTTTGATTTTTTCGGTTGATAATTTCTTCCAATTTGTTTCAGATACAGTTGTAATTGATCAAACTTTTCATTACTTCTAATCTTTTTCTTAACTATCAGTTCTTTCCGCAACATTGAAAACTTTGTCCAAAGCGAATTAGGCGAAAATAGCTCAGACAAATCTTGAAAATAAGCCATCATAACGGTTTCATTGATAGTACTCACAGAATTTTCTCTCAGCCATTCCTCAAAGCCGCAGTATTCTTTCTCATATACCTTTTTGGTTTTATGAGGCACAAGTGCCTCGGCTGCTCTTGCAGCCTTTAACAACACTTCTTCAGATAGATTATCTTCTTCTAACATTTTCAGTACAACACAATCCAAAACAAGTAAATAATGATAGCGTTATTGACAAACAAAATGCGTTGCTATGCAATGACGGCGTTTACAAACAATTTTGATTTTTACTCTCTTTTAAATCAAATCGTTCTGAATATAATAGATGTCAAATTAATAAATCTTAAATGTCAAAAAAAAAAATTCGAATTAAATAACAGACTTGTAGGACATTAAACGTTGAAGGCACCACGGGTGTTATAGGATAATGATGCCCTCGGTCGACGTACATTCCCTCGGGCCAAAGGCCCTCGGGATGTACACTACCGACCTCGGTGCATTATTATCCTTATAACACCCTTGATACCTTAATAACTATAAAGACACTATTTTAATTAAAAATGCAAATTATAAAGGCGTGTGCCAGATTTGGACATTTTATCATTATGTTTGACAATAAACTTGCATTCGTTTTAATTTTGATGCTTAGACCATTGGAAAATTGTACAAATTTTGCTTTCTAATATTATACTATTCTAGTATTCTATTAAGTTTCGGAGTTAGGGAAATGGATAACAAGAATCATGTAGGAATGAAACACAAGTATAATAAAATCAGTTGCAAGACAAAGCAGGCAACATTCATTTGATAGAGTGGGGCGTGGTAAAGTTCCCCGCGGTTTACACTCCACGACGTCACCGCTACATAACCACAACGTCATTGGAACGTAATCGCACAAGTTCCGGGTACGTGGCCGGAACGTTGCGGTAACCGAAAAAATATTCCCCATTTTGGTCGTACACACGTAATGAGAACGTTCCTGTTATGCTCTTGTGACTAGTGACAGAACACTTTAAAGTAACTACAATAGTCATCGCTACGTTCCGGCAACTAATTCTGTTAGTTGGGACGTTCATAAGAACTTTTCTTCATAAAATGATCTAAAGAATCAGACCCTGAATTATTAGCATGTCATTAAGGAACAACCCTTATATCGTTTGTCACATTGTTTGTGTCATATTACTTCCACATCCAGTGGAAGTATAGTAACGACAAAAAAATTTTTAAAAATTTTTATTGTTCAAATAGGCTTAGAATGTCACGAAACGTCGAGATTTTAAGTTTAAAAAATTTCTGTCTGTCGGTCTGTCTGTAACTTTTTTTGTGCGCACGTTTACTCTGGAACTGTTTGAGATATTGACTTGAAATTTGCTACACATATGTACTTTAACGAGATCTAGAACTATTTTTATCATGTTCCGTCGAAGGGTTGGGGGGTAAATTGGGGTAAATTTGGGGAAAATAGGTAAATCAAGCAGCTAAGAGTCCATAAAATTGGTATTTAGTATATACAAGAGAAGGTGAGGTCTCAAAAAAATGTTGGCATTAGCCACCCCCATTACCACCCCCACCCCATTATTAAAGGGGATGCAAAAAAATTGTGATTTAGGGTGTGTACAAGAACTAGAAACCTCACAATGTTTTTTAACTTCATCCACCCCGCACTACCAACCCCCATCACCACCCCCACTCCGCTACCGATGTGGGGTATCGTTTCATGGGTTTTTGGGGTAGATGATTTTAAATATTATATTATTAAAGTTCCATAAACAATTATTTTCACATACAAAATTTTTTCGTTGTGAATGACTCAAATAAAAAATCTGGATGTGGAAGTAGGGATTCCTTGGGCAGCGGTTTTTTGATTTGTAATTTTGTCCTTGTACTTCGAGATATTTTCTTGTTGACCCGCTACAAAAAATTGTATTTATAATGTAGTTAAATAAATGATTTGATTTGATTTGATTGATTGATTGTTTTTGAATCATATAGTATTCAATTATGACGTACACAATGGGTGGTGTATTCTTCTTCGAATATTTTACCGTAACCATGTTAATAAAATACTCGTGTTAATGGAATTGTCAAAAACAAACGTATGTACGGTATAAATTGTAACACGGTACCATATAATTAACACCGTAATTCAAGCGGTAGACCGGGCATAGTTAGAGTTTCGTGAAGTTCCTTGAGTTAGAGGTAACAATTAACAAATTACAAATTAGGTAATTAGTTTTTGATGCTATAACTGGGATTCTCCCTGGAATGCTTCTGACAGGGAATCGTTAACAAGTTTGGGGATTCTATCAAGTGTCCTAATGTCGAAGTTTCTATTCTATGTAAATTGACCCTGTAGTTTTTGAAGACACTTTTGCCGTTTCATGATAATACTCGAAGAAGTTTTATAAGAAGCGCCTCTAAAGTTCCACAAATTTAAACTTTAAGGAGCATTTACTTTATCGAAGATTAAGACATAATTATTTTACTGTATTATTCTCGTATGCCACCTAGAGAACAACGTACATTATATAACAACTAGTTCTAAATGTCAAGGTTCGACCGAGGGGTATGTACAATTCTGGGACTTTGGTTGAAGAGTTATGACTACCAAGTAATGGCCTGTGTGACATCATAAATTTAAGATGGTTACCGCCACTACTGCATCAATCAGATTTTTATCCATAACCTCTTCAGAGCGATCCTATCTAATATTTTAGTTTGCCATGAAAACAACTGATTAAAAATAATTCGATATTTTGCTTGGAGTTCCTTTTTTTATATTTCTAACGTTGATCTACAGAATGGCTAATTACGTATTTCCTCCTGTTTCAATGACCAACTTAGATTGTGCAATGATTTTACATTCAAAAAAGCAAGCTGGTGAAGATGATTGAAGAACAACATCATATAGCGACTTTTAACGACATTTCTTGATTTGCTACTGATTATCTGTACCAAAACAAACTATTTCGAACTCATTTTCATCAGATGTCCTTGACGAAATAGCAAAATTGTTCGCAGAAACAGACATATATGAAGTAATACCATGACCGTAGTTGAAATCAATAAGAAAATAGAAACTTGTCTACTGTAATATGACGATATTCAGTTAATATTCGATCCTATTTAGAAAATTTACTCAAAAACGCCATGTCAAGGAGTAGAAAGGAGTAATAAATCACGGATTCTGGAGATATAAATTTTTTTTACCATGGTACTTCCTTCTATTGTATTCCACCTAAAAATGAGTTCACAACATTCTGAATACGCATTCAGAACATTATGAATACGCTGCTACTTTTCCTTAAACTATTTTTCTCTATTATTCACATTTTTACGATTTATAGCCTTCAGAATGATAAAAATTTATGCTTCGCTGCACATTTTGCAATTATCTCTGTCTTCCTTGCGCCTATGTAGTAATTGGCTATTACCAATACTGTAGATCATAAAATTTTCCAAATCTTTTGTTTAAACAATTCTCTTTCACGGTCAATCGTTAAAAAATTACAGCGGCTCGAAGTTTGAAAAAGATTCTTTAATTTCGGAAAAATGCCTGCTCCGCTGTTTCGATATTATTCATACTTATTATTAATTTTCTGTACTCAATAAAACTGACTTACGTTATTTCTTTAAATGAATGAGTTTTATTCGAATTTTTCAAGTTTTCACTAATCTGTTAATACAACAGTTTTATTTATTGCAAATACTTTTCGATTTACACTCGTCCAAAAATAGGAAAATGTATGCTTCACTGCAGATTACTGCAATTATCTCTACCTTCATTGCATTGCCTACGTAGAAATTAGTTATTATCAATGTTATAGATTATAAAAATTTCTCAAAATGATTGTTTAAAAAATATTATTGCACTATTGTTTACATATTACAGCAACTCGAAAGTTTCATAATTTTTTAAATTTGGAGCTGCTGTAATTTTAGAACAGTACACCATGGAAGAAAATTCTGAAAAGAAAGTTTTGAGAAATTTTATGATCTACAATATTGATAATAGCCAATTATTACAAAGAAGCAACGAGGACAGAGATAATTGCAAAAATGTGCAGCGAAGCACAGACATTATTCTGTAAATCGTAAAATATTAATAACAGAGAAAAATAGTTTAAATAAAAGTCTTAGCTTTTTCATTTTCTACAATATTGGTAATATCTAATTTTAGGGTAGAACTAACAGAAAAAGAGATAATTGAGACAGACCTATTTTGACTGTCATTTTTTCAACGTGGCGGTCATAGTGGACACGATATTTTTGTGGAAAACAGCAATTAGTGATTGAGACAAGCCCCTCTATAGTATAAAAAAAGAAAATCTCTTGTAGGTATTCGTAGGTACTCCCATTTTTTGCTCTACTTTGTATTATAAGTATTAAAACCTGCAAACTGATGACTTTTTTTCACATCAGTCCGCAAGTCTTAATTAATACCCAAGCAATCGGAAAGTTTTTTTTAAATCTTCGTTTTTTAATTGTCTATCGGTCTGTCAAGCCAGATTATCGATTTTTGTCCCTGATTTTTCAAAATTTTTCCAAACTTCTTTGGAAAATTTTAAAAAATCAGGGACAAAAATCGAAAATCTGGCTTGACAGATCGACAGGCGATTAAAAATCGAAGATGCAGATATGCGACGGTGACATTTTATTTAACAGTTTTTAGTGATATTTTTTAAAACTTTTTCCGAAAAATTTGATTACTACCACACTTATAAAATCCTTATGTCTATTTTACTGTGCTATTGAAAATATGATATAACTTTACTGCATGTCAAGAGACTTGGCAGAATCAGGAAAATTATTCTTGGTTAGGAAATTTTTATTAAATTTAATCACCATTTCTATTCATTATGCTATTATGTCAAAGCATGCCAAAACCTTTACGACACCCTCTACTATACCATAAAGTAAAATTAACATTAATTCAGATTTATTCACTTGTTACCGGGGCAAATATTGAGTGTATAGAATTATTCATCAGCCACGTAATTATAATCAAACAACCCGAAGAGAGCAAGAGGTAAATTTCGTTTTATCAATCCCTCATTGATTAATTGTGGCCTTAAGAATGTGTACCTATCAAATAGAGCCAACGTATTATACTGACATGGAAACTATAATGACCGATAATGTTCATATTAGTAGAGAGATGCTATGTTAACCCTGGATTTTCCTATTCATCCATTCAGTTACCCATTAATTAAAAGCAGATGATATTTGAAATAGACATTGTTTAGAGAGGATTTTACATGAAAAAGTTATAAATTAGAATTCTTCTTAGGTAATACCAATGTATATAAAAAATTTAGTTACAGAAGTTATTGCTCACGATTGGATTGATTTTACCTTTTTTTTTACGATACAGTGAAGGAAAAAGTGGTGATGCACAGTTTAGTGCAGTTAGTCATTATAAATGAAAAACCGCTGCCTAAGGAATCACTACTTCCACATCCAGATTCTCTATCCGAGTCACTCACAACGAAAAAACTTTGTATGTGAAAATAATTGTATATGGAACTTTAATAATATAATATTTGAAATCCTCTACCCCAAAAACCCATAAAACAATACCCCACATCGGTAGTGGGGTGGGGGTGGTGATAGGGGGGTGGTAGTGGGGGGTGGATGAAGTAAAAAAATATTTTGAGGTTTCTGATTCCTGTACATGCACTAAATCACATTTTTTTTTCATCCCCTTTAATAAGGAGGTGGGGGTGGTAATGGGGGTGGCTAATGCCAAACATTTTTTTGAGACCTCAGCTTCTCTTCTATATACTAAATACCAATTTCATGGACTCCTACCTGCTTAATTTACCCATTTACCCCAAATTTACCCCCCAACCCTTCGACGGAACAAAATGAAAATATAATCTAGTTCTAGATCTCGTTAAAGTACATATGTGTACCAAATTTCAAGTCAATATCTTAAACGGTTTCAGAGTAAACGTGCGCACAAAAAAAAGTTACAGACAGACCGACAGACAGACCGACAGACAGACAGACCGACAGACAGACAGAGAAATTTTTTTTTCGCTCAAACTTAAAATCTCGACGTTTCATGACATTTTAAGCCTATTTGGACAATAAAAATTTTTTTAAATTTTTTTGTCGTTACTATACTTCTACTGGACGTGGAAGTAAAATGACGGAACCCAACTATAATGAATGATTTTTTTTTGTTGAATTTCTAATACCATAAACTAAAAAGTTTACCCATTAAAAAAATTAAAGCAATTTCGAAAATCTGTAAATTAAAAAAAAATAAATAAAATTTTTAGAAATCTCTACGAAGAATTGTCGGATTTTTTTAATATATTTTTTAAGAAAATTATGATTCTTATAATTTTCGAGGTTGTTTATAAAGAATTTGTAAAAAAAATGACACTTATTAAAACTAATTTGAAGATGGCAGAAGCTCCAAAAAGCGAAATAAATGAAAGTAATGTAAAATAATTTATTAGCAACTTATGCTAAATAATAATAATTATTATAAATTTTGATGACATAAATAATTATAAATTTTTATTACATACAAGGATAATCATGTAAACAAATTGTATCCGACGTTTTCGTTTTCGATGTCATTCATTAATACCATCGGTGGAGTATTTAAGCAGCTAACGCCTTCACATAGTAAACATGCTATAGAATAATTTAAGCCACTTTTTCTACATCCATAAGTAGAGCCACACCCAGTTTTACACGAACAAATAATCATTTTCGATAAATTTTCAGAAGCTGGTGGTTGGTTTATTGTAACTGGTACTAGTGAATTACTTTTTTTTCCCATCCCCATTCTTTTGGCAACTTATCATGTCCCATCCAAAATTGTACTTGTAAATACACTCTTTTTATATGTTCTGAACTAGCATCGAGTCTAGGTATCAATGAAGCCAAGTTGACACAGGTATTTTTACTTGTAACTTTAAGAAATGATTGGTATCGAAAATTATGTATATTTTCTTGATTTGTATGAGCACCATATAATGCTAAAATGCATAAAATACCCGATTGCAAAATATTAGTGACGTCAGCATTTTCATCAGTAAAGATAATAGCAGCATCTTGTAAAACTGTACGATTTTCGAATAATTTAGCAAATTTATTTTACCCTTTTTGTAAAATGCTGAAGTTGTATCATATCCAGTTAATGCATGTAAAAACAAAATATGCTTCTTACACATTGGCAATTTTCGTTCAAAGCTTTTATTAGAATAAATTTTTGCGAATACCGTGCCTTTTGTTGGTTTAAGAAAATATATTTCTCTATGAGGAGGTGTTAAATACCTAACTAACACGTAAATAAACTAACACATCAATATCTTCAGTAAAAACATTTTCTGATTCAATATCTATTGCTGTTTGTATGATTAATGTATCAGTATCACCTTCTGCTTGACACGAGAAAATATTGTTATCAGCTAGTTTCTTCCTTAACATTTCGATGAATCTGTTTTTGTTATTGCTGTTCACAAGGAACTTTTCTTGATGAATTTTTAAAGGCGTATTCTCATCAAAAATCAAAAAGATAATTTACTAGTACCAGTTACAATGAACCAACCACCGCTTCTGAAAATTTATTGAAAATGATTTTTTGTTCATGTAAAACTGGGCGTGGCTCTGCTTGTGGGTGTAGAAAAAGTGGCTTAAATTGTTCTATATCATGTTTACTATGTGAAGGAGTTATCTGCTTAAATGCTCCACCAATATTATTAATGAATGACATCGAAAACGAAAACGACGGAGACAACTAATTTTCATGACTATCCTTGTAATAAAAATGTATCATTATTTATGTCATTAAAATCTATAATTATTATTATTTCGCATCAGTTGCTAATAAATTATTTTCTATAAAAAAACCGCTGCCCAAGGAATCAATACTTCCACATCCAGATTTTTTATCCAAGTCACTCACAACGAAAAAATTTTGTATGTGGAAATAATTGTTTATGGAACTTTAATAATATAATATTTGAAATCCTCTACCCCGAAAACCCATAAAACGATACCCCACATCGGTAGCGGGGTGGGGGTGGTGATGTTGGGTGTTAGTGGGGGTGGATGAAGTAAAAAAATATTTTGAGGTTTCTGGTTCTTGTACACACACTAAATCACAATTTTTTTCATCCCCTTCAGAAATGGGGTGGGGGTGGTAATGGGGGTGGCTAATGCCAAAAATTTTTTTTAGACCTTAGCTTATCTTGTATATACTAAATACCAATTTTATGGACACTTACCTGCTTGATTTACCTATTTACCCCAATTTACCCCCCAACCCTTCGACGGAACAAGATGACAATATAATCTAGTTCTAGATCTCGTTAAAGTACATATGTGTACCAAATTTCAAGTCAATATCTCAAACGGTTCTAGAGTAAACGTGCGCACAAAAAAAGTTACAGACAGACCGACAGAGAGACAGACAGACAGACAGACAGACAGACATACAGGCAGACAGACAAACAGACAGACAGACAGACAGACCGACCGACAGAAATTTTTTTCACTCAAACTTAAAATCTCGACGTTTCGTGTCATTCTATGCCTATTTGAACAATAAAAATTTTTAAATATTTTTTCGTCGTTACTATACTTCCACTGGATGTGGAAGTAATTGATGTATTTGTATTATTTAACATTTCTTTCGTTTTTTGGAGCTTCTGCCAACTTCAAGTTAATTTTAAAACTTTTAATTTTTTTTCAAATTCTTTATAAACAACCCCGAAAACTATAACAATCATTATTTTCTTAAAAGAAATATTAAAAAATTCCCATAACTGTATTCCTCGTTGGGATTTCTAAAGATTTTAATTTTTCTTTTTAATTTACGGATTTTCAAAGCGGTAATTTTCAATGGGTAAAGTTTTTAGTTTATGGCATTAGAAATCCAACAAAAAAAAATCATTCAAATTTATTCATTATAACTGAGTTCCGGGGTATAAACTTAATGGCACTGGACAAGGAATGTGTAGAAGCAGCAGAGACTTTGTGGATCTTACCATTAAAATGCGATAAAATGCATTTAAAGTCAAAAAATATAAAATACTTATGGTATATATTATAGTTCAAACAATTTTTCGGCAATTTTTTTTTTAACAGTTTAAAAAATATATATAGATTCAAATTAAATATTCCCCGTCAAAAAATACAAATCTAGTACTACTGATTGCCTATATCATACGTGACGTCACTCTTTGTGTAAATAAAGCAGCATTGTATTCTATAGTGGTCTATATACAATTATTGGGTAGAAAATTAGTCTAAATATATTTTATATGGTCAATAGTATTTAAAAATTTACTGGGAATAAATTTCTTACGGTCATAAGTTCTACCAGTAAGCAGAGAAAATACGTCGTTGCAAAAATTGTGCAACAACTTGCGGGAAACTATATTTCCAAATAAATATCAAGTATACCGCAATGGATTAAGGATGGAGGTAACTTTTTTGTTTGGAACTTCTTTTTTAAGATTAACAGTTTTCATGAAAAAGACATTTGAAAATACGGAACGCTGTCGCGTTGTCTATTCTTCTATTATTAGAATAGAGTACTATTGAAATTCATTGCTATCAGCCTGTTGTTAGCAGCTATTTAACACAACTCACAATAAATGCACTTCCGCCAACTCAAATCAATCTGTAAATTTCTGCATTTTCGATCACCCTCTCCCTTTACAGTAAAGTGTAATCCTGAGAATAGCTCATAATTTTCTAGAATATGCAGAGGTTTTTATAATGAATGCCTTTTTATCTAATTATTAAAAATAAAAAAGTTTACAAGTATAGATGAGACACTGTATTATGCCATTAACTATTAAATAATTTTAGATTTAATTTTGCCTGAAAAATTTTATTGTTTGTCTAAAATAACTAATAAAATTAAACATATGTATATACGTTTGTAAGAACATATTATGAATTATTTAATAATTCATAATATAAAGCTCAAAGTCCTCAGGCGCATAAATCTATTTACTTCATGGTCTATTTCAAGTAGACGATAATACACACATTTTGTATTCACAATTCTCTTTCAAGTTTGTTCAAATACTAATGGAATAGTTCTCAAATATTTTTCTATTGAAATTCATTCCTGCTTTTACAGTTTTTAGCTGAAGTCTTAACAAAACTTACAAAATATTCTCTTTTATATTCTCATGCAAAATATAAAAGATATGATCTTAATAGTCTCGTCTCGCTTACGGTTAATGCAAGTTTTTGTAGGTTGTGTTGTTTAGAAAAAATATGTAATGGAGTATGAAAATTTTGTATTAAAATAACCCATTCTTTGTCCCAAGAGAAATTTCCTTTAAATTTGCACATTAAAATAAATAGAGCCAAGGAAATTAAGAATTAAATCTAGTTTATATTTATATATTTTTCTGTAATGTTAGCATGGTATTTACATAAATACCCACGATGAAAAATGGCGACAAGTAAATCGGTCAATATTGTTTATTTGTTCAATTCTTAATATTTTCGCTATAATAAATGAATTAAGAAAGTTGGGGGTGTAGCGACAAAGTAAATACACTATTCGCCACCAATTTACAAATAAACTATGGTTGTCGTTTACAAATTATTTTAGCCTGAGTTAGTACAAGATATTCAATTACGGATGTCGTGCTAGGTAATGTGATACAGTTAATAAAAATATACAAATCCACAACTTCTCTGTTATTAATTATGTAGTAGATTATACAAATATTTCCATAATATATCATGTAAGAGCTATAGATGATAAAAAGTCACATAAGCTATAAGATACGCAAATTTTTAATAACCACGGGACATTATCCGACACGATATTTGTCAATAAACCTCTAGTACTAACTAGCACAGGTTGAATAATAATTACACAACCCCACAAAAAAAAAGTTCAAAGCAGCGAAGCAGACCCATGTATTTCTATGTATTTTCGGTCGCTGAATCTGAATCCGGGGTCAAAAAAAATCGTACACCCCCAAAATCATTAGCTAGAGTCAAAAAACACCCCTGAAATGGGGTAAAAGAATATTAAGCTACGAGAATAGTTGTTACATCTTAATCAATCGAATTATACAAATTAAGATTAAACAGCAGCGTACATACAATAGATATGAAACACACCCCCAGAGAGGGGCGAAAACTAGCCCCCATATATAAAAAATTCGACCCAAAACAGCAATAACTGCTGAAAAAGCTCAAAATGTCTAAGTTTTGTTAAAGTGATAAGAAACTGCATCAGATCAGACGTAATCTTCATAAACTGCCCCTATAGGGTTGAGAACAACCACCTTCAAGTTCAAAGAACACGAGAAAAACAAGAAAAAGCGTAAAATCCAACAGGATTTCTATTTTCATGGATGCTATGATTGGCTGAAATTGCGTAGTACTCTAAAATAGAACCAGAAACTTACGTACCATCAACATCCTACACTGTCAGCCTTCAGAGGGTGTGAAAACTACCCCCTATGTAAGATTTAACTATAAATTGGGGAATTATTTGCACATCCTCATCTCACAAGGGCTCTAATCTGCGGTATAATGTATGATCATTACTTTTGAGGCACTCTGTATAAGAACCTCAATAAACCTTCGAAAGACATAAGCTTTACATTTAGTTTTAAATTACTAATATGTTTAAACATCAAAGAATATAACCGAAGTAACTGTTTAACATGCATTTACATCCCGTTTTCATGTGTCTCTTTCAAATGTATAATGTTATTACAGACATCTGCTTTTACTTTGATATTAATGTTTTATCAGGCCTCTACAAGTTATAAAATATTAGATGTAAAACCCGACCAAGCAATCGCACCTGAATAGGCCAGCTATAACAGTTGGAGATGGAGATTTTCCTATGAAAAATGTTTTATTTTACGTTTAAAAAGCAATAAACAGTTAATGCCATTACATTTTGTTTCTTCATATACCTCGTACCGTTGGCTCGTTGTCGAGTTCAATTTTCCACTCTTAAAAGAATTTAAAAAAAAATAGTCTTAAGCGAAATAATCTGTATGTAGCGATCGTGTAATTATATGAGTCACAGAAGCCAAAAAAATTGAAAGTAATTAATAATATTTAGTATGAATAATACTTAATTATTAAATATAAATTGCAACTGCACTGCTAGGTTATCGTATGTAATATCACTAGTGCTAAGAATTTTATCGGTAAAATTATTTCGAAATTGTTGCCTGGTAATGTGAAGAGTGGTAATTGACAGTTTATTATCTGATTAACTTTTCATAATAAACTGTCAATTTACACGATTTATATTATCTTTTGGCAACATAGCTTGAGCAAAAATTTATAGATAAAATTTAAAAGCACGAGTGGTATTTGACAATCAAGAAGAACAATAACATAGGTATTGTAATGCATAGACTGGTCTTCAGTGTACAGATTTCTCGGGAACGCTTCGACCAATCACACTAGGAGTAAAGGCAGCGAGAGAGAGAGAGCACTATTGCATTTACCAATCTAAGGTTGCCGATATCAGACGAAATAGTACCGCCGTCTAGTAACGCTACATTATAATTAACTATGTATGCAGTGAATTTTTCAAGAATTATTATATTGAAGTGTTTATTAATATATATTTATGTATTTAATCCTCATTTTTAATTTAAGTAGTTTAATAATTGGGTTAAGGTTTACTTGTTTAAGTAGAGAGAATTTTAAGTACAACAAATTATAATGTATAGTGCTAGTGCATAGTTTCGATTTTTCGAATTATGAACGTGTTACTTTGTGCTACTTTGTGATGGATTACCGTACGTAAGTACATTTGTGTGTTTAACATGAAATAATTAATTTGCCCGCTTGGTAGGCATTTGTATTTAATTTTAGTTGTGATAATTATTTTGTAATTACGTTATTATAAGACATCGAAAGCTGTGTTTAACTTGCCCTTGGTATATATATATATATATATATATATTCCAGACAGCCTTGGCTGTCTGGCTTTGAAATTGGGAATTGTCAACTTATGTTGTGGGTTTATGTTATTTTATTAAGGTAGTTTTTTAATCCCAGTTATTTTTTCGCCAGAAGTTGGGTATTAAGACACGTTTGTCAACCCTGTATATTCATTTCTACATAGACTAATAAAATAATAGTTGCTAAGGATATCCTGAGGGGACGTCAGAAATAAAATAAATCTTATGATATCCCTTACTTCATTGAATCAATTTACCTGAGAAAGGTTTTTTTAGTAAGGTAAATTAAATCTTATATTTGTTCGAAGAATTACATACACCGCTACAAATCTAATGAGTACATTTAATTTCTTCTACAAATAAAATGTCTGGAGGAAAAAAATGTGTTTGCACGACCAAGGTAAAAACAAATATTGATATAGGATTTCCTGAAAAACGTAGTGGAATTGTTTTTTCTGACGTCAACTGTTTCTGACTCACACATCGTTAAATTACCTATGATTGTATGTTACTTGCGCTTAGTGCGCTTCAGATATGCAATTATAATATGTTGAAAACAATTACATTTATAGGTAGGAATTTACGGCTGTAATTCTATATCCGAGTATTATTCGAGTAGTATTATTATTACTTGGCGTATTACCTGGGACTGGCTTATCTGTGCATACTTATCTATGTTCAGTTTTCATCTTAGCCACTAGCTTCTATAAAATTTTTTAACACGAGGCATGCACTCGTAATTATGATCGAACTGTTTTCCCTCAAATAAACTATACTCCTATATTGTTAGAAAATTTATATCTACTTTTGTGTGAATAATGATGTCAACAAAGTCTATCAGTCTCATTTATTAAATCTCACAGCAATATTTGAACACAAGTAGCATTATTATCAAATAAATGATCAACGTCACTTATGAGTGCCATCGTTAATTGGAGTGGATTGAGCAGTGGAATACTGAATACAGGCACACCACTGAATACTCAGTAAATGGCTGAAGATGTATTTGAAGTGTACATGCTCGCATACGACACTAATTGAGCTCGACATTGAGAGACCCTTATTCGATTGAGAGAGACGTGTCACTGGTATCACTGTAGGGTGCCCTTTATGCAATATTAACATTAACGTCAATCTAATGCTAAATAAGTTCAATTATTTGCGGTACATTTCCTTCTTTATTTAATTGCAGTTGAAACATATTGATTTGTCTTCGACTCGAAGATAAGTTTGTCACAGTTAATGATCATTTTTTCATTCCGTTCAGTCTGACTGAAAATATGTTTCCAAGCTGAAGACGTAATTCATTATGCTGAAATATATACAGGGTGCGCCACTTAAAACTCCCCAGACTTGTAACATTTTTATTTTTGAAGCGATGACCATGTTGGGCACATCAAATTGTAGACATTTTTAAAGCCTTTAAACATGCATACAGAGTGATTTAAAAAAAAAATTGAAAAAATTGTTAAGAAAAGAAACTTAATTTGTTTGAATATTTTGTTACCTCACCTTTTACATGAAATGTGTTAAGGTTTTCTTATAAAGGTTTTAATTAGCTTCAATTTATGTTATTGAAATAAAAATTTTTAAAAAATAAAAATTTTGCAATTTCCTATCATTTAGTACATTTTAATAAAGTTTGTTTTTAAAAATATTAATTTCTTTTGTTTCTTGTTGCTGTTTTTTTAATCACTCTGTACACATGTTTAGACGCCTTAAATACAGGGTCATTCATGGAAAGCGGGTATTAGACGTTTCTTGGGATCTGTCGAGTTTAGAAATTTGAAAATTGGTATGAGGGGATTTTTGGATATGGCGGATCCAACGAAAATATTTTCATGCTTGTGCTACTTCCGCTTATACCGGATGTAGCACCTAACTTTGTTATTTTAAATGGAACACCCTGTATTTTATTGCATATTTCGATTCCTCATAAAATTTTAGCTTAGGTTTATGTACCATTACATACTCTTAAACATACTGGTTTTCGAGATAATTAATATTTTTGGAGATTTTTGACTGTTCCCACCCTTCGGTAAAAAAATCAATATCTTCTATCATGTAGCCGATTAGGAAATTTTCTTTTCAAACTCCTATCCTATGACCTAACTAAAAATTCTCTTATGTTTTCACAATATCATACAGAGTATTTTATTTTCACAGTCGAACATTGTTTTAGTTTAAACGTCAAAAAGTCATTTTTTTTCAAATGGAACCCCCTGTGTATTTTCACAGAATCTAATAGAGGATTGAATTCTACATCGATTGATGTAACCATTCCCTATACCTATCTCTCTTTGTTTTCTTATTATGGACGAATATTTGTTAAACGTACAAACAAAATCAGCACTGTTTGTTGGTAGGCAATACAAGTCATAACTTGGTTCCTTTTTTATCATAAACGAGAATAATCATGTAGATAATTGATAATCATTTGTTTATTATCAAGATGACAGCTTCAAAAACGAGAGATTAGATTTATAACAAATACTTTGGGACAAAAATTTACAAAATTAATGAACACTTTGAAAATAAATATTTAATGCAGCAACTGTTCAAAATGCTCTTCACTTGCACTTACAGTGGCTTGGCTAATTCATGGGGATTTGTTAAATTGTAGCCCGTTCTCTGTTTTTTGGATCTTCTTTGGTAGTAGCAGGAGTGGTATAAACAATATTTTTAATACCCAAGGTCCAAAGTTTAAGGGGGTCAAATCAGGGGACCTTGCTGGCCATCTCCAAGGTCCTCGGTAGCAAAACCACCTATCTTCGAACGTCGCTACTAATTCGTCATAAACTTCCCGTGGACCGCAATCATTCATTTGAAAATACATAGAATTATAAATATTTAGGGGCAAATTATCAATAAAAGTTACTGTTCGCAAAATCTTCGCATATTTACTGCTATTTAAATTCTCCTCGTAGATATGATACTATCAAAAATATTGTTTATGCCACCACGGCTACTACCAAAGAAGATCCAAAGAAGAGAATACGGACTGCATTTCAGTAAATAAATACCCACGAAATTCGCCGAGTCATTGTAAGTGCCGTAAATTGCAGGATATTGGCTTGTTTGAAGCAGAATGGAGAGCATTTTGAACAGTTGCTGCATTAAATATTTATATTCAGTGTTCATTAATTTTGTAAATTTTTGTGCCAAAGTATTTGTTATAAATCTAATCTCTCGTTTTTGAAGCTGTCAAAAACAAATGATTATCAATTATCTACATGATTATTCTCGTTTATGATAAAAAAGGAACCGAGTTATGACTTGTATTGCCTACTAACAAACAGTGCTGATTTTGTTTGTACGTTTTACAAATATTCGTCCATAATAAGAAAACAAAGAGAGATAGGTATAGGGAATGGTAATATCAATCGATGCAGAATTCAATCCTCTATTAGATTCTGTGAAAATATACAGGGGGGGTTCCATTTGAAAAAAATGACTTTTTGACGTTTGAACTAAAACAATGTTCGACTGTGAAAATAAAATACTCTGTATGATATTGTGAAAACATAAGAGAACTTTTAGTTAGGTCATAGGATGCTTGTAAAAGTTTGAAAAGAAAATTTCCTAATCGGCTTTTATGAGGAATCGAAATATGCAATAAAATATAGGGTGTTCCATTTAAAATAACAAAATACCAATTTTCAAATTTCTAAACTCGACAGATCTCAAGAAACGTCTAATACCTGCTTTCCGTGAATGATCCCGTATATCTACAATTTGATGTGCCCAACATGGTCGTCGCTTAAAAAATAAGAAAGTTACAAGCCTGGGGAGTTTTAAGTGTCGCACCCTGTATATGAATAAAACAAGTAGAGTAAACATTAACTTATTCGTTTTTGTATAATATTATTATAATATATTCTATAGGATATTTTTTGCAGTTTTTCGTAAATAACGTTAGTTTCAGACACTTTAAATTTTATGATGCCAACTTGGTAGAACATTCGTCGGAATTGAATAAAATAAAACAGAAAAAATAATAACCACAATCAATATATCTGTGTTTCGAACCATTGGATTTCAAGTTACCATCATCAACAAATTTATTATAAAATATCAAATACATAGATAACAATGGCAATATCTGGTCCGGAGTTAGCCTGACATCCACGATGCGGTAGCGTCGTGGCAACTGAAAGGCTGAATGGTCAGGGCTGGTGAAATTTAACTTAATTGTATAAATAAAATCTAAACTCCTTTCGCAGGATGCGAATTAAATAATTATTCCTTTAAAATATTCCAAAAGGAAGGATTTCAAGTCAGAAACGTAACCACTTCACCACCGTTCCCTACACAAATAACTGATATATCCGATTAATTATTATCTAGTGATTTTATATATTTGTCCAAAAAAATGTGCGTTGTTTTCCTAGCTATTGGAAAACATTTAAAAACCTGTTAAATATAAGAAGTTATAGTGCAGATAAATTGTATTTCTACAATTATACCTTAATTTAGCGAAATGTTTAATTTTATATACAAATTTACTACCCCATGATACACGCAAATTAATTAATAACTTTATGCAAAGTGTATGTAAAACAATAATTGTAACCAATAGCATTTTATTTCATCCTGGAGCTTTACACAACAATATTAATTAATTATGTACATGGAACACATGTTCAATATTCGATGTTAAACATATTGCCGATGCATAATACAATAATGCAATATTATGCTAACATGGAAACGTTAATATAGCAACAAAAGCAAATGAATACATTTTTCGCTAGAATGTATTGCCATTATATTAGAAAATTCCAGTAAAGGATTATAAAAGCATCCGCAGCATAGAATTTTATTAAATCTTTACAACAAATTGAAACCCTTATTAATTTTTGGAATTGTTGCTTTGCATGAGCGCATGCATAGTGCTTTTATTAATTTAAAGACAGCGGACATGATCAAACATATTTGGAATTGCGTTCTCTTTAACGAAAAATGCCTGATAAAAATGGTTAAAAACATTTTCACATTCCTTTTATTTCAAAGGCGGAATGTTTGAGTTATTTTACTATTTAAGTGCTTGAAATTTTTATGTTCATGCATATAGATAAGTGAGGCTTTATTAATTCGGATTTGTCCAGAATTTCGAGCTGGTTTGAAATGCTTCTTTTAACCCTTTCAGGCACAGAAAATCAGAAAATAGCCTTTAGTACGTCGGATGGCTGGCTCTAGCGTTCACTAACCCAATACCGCGGTATAACCAAATAAAACCTATTTCATTTTATTCAGCAGGTTTTTTTACATAGGAAATCACTTTTGACGACACTCTCCATTGGTCGAGACTGAAGTTACAAGAAAAACACACAAAAAAATGAAAATAACGAAATTCAAATTCAACCACGAATAACTTTCAAACGAAAAAGATAAAATTATATATATTTTTTAGTTTTATAGTACAAACGATTCTATGTAATTTGATGTATAATTTATTACAAAAATAATAACTTTAACATTAGAAAATTGATGTTAATTTAGATGGTACACAAATTGTCAATTTGTTTGAAAGCTCTAACTCATTGTAACTCGCTTATGTATTGAGCTATTCGAATGTTTTTTTCACCACAAACTGCCAAATTCCATAGACTTCATTTTGTCTCAATTAATGCTGGGTCTAGCTCTGTAAATAAAAGCGGTACAGCCTTTTAAACGCAACGAAGCGCACTACGGCGGCGGAGTCGTGAGGCTTCCCCTCTCGTTCCCGGTACATCCCGCGTTCGCCATAAATCGCGCAATGCTTCCATCAGTAGTCGTAACAAAAGCTTTAGAATAATTTTCCTTTATTGTAAGATGATAAAATTAACAAATCAAATTGAATAATATGATATTAGTTGTAATAATCCATTATATATGGTGTCGTACAACGCGGGTGGTGCGTTAATAAATGGAAAATAATAGGACAGAGATTAACTGATTTTCAGATACATCGTTGTTAAACTTATGCCAGCTAGTAAAGTTTTTACTTTGCCTCGTAGATTTTAATATTTTCCATTAAGTGTCAGAGGTAACCATATAATCAAAACAATTATTTGCCATGCTTTCACTAACTCGTAGAGGCTCTGAACGATAAGTTGGATTTTTTTTTGTACATAAATATATTTCTGTTTTCATGTAAACTGGAAGGGTTAAAATCGGTTAAAATTGGATAGACGATCTAAATATGCTTGTGTAAATAGGCTGTTCTCCTTTTTAAATGATACTATTCCAAGTGGGATTTTTTCCATCTAGCATGTCTTCGCTTTGATCAAAATTATCGATGCTATGAATGTAACTGTTTTCTTCAGAACTTACTGGAGGAACTCCAGGTGGTATAAAAATGTCGTCACTAGTTTTACTAATACGTGACTAGATAAAGACGTTAAAAATGTCCGTATTTCATCGTGGGAATAACCATAGCCAAAAGAATAAAGCATATCATTAAGTTTTTTTTCTTCTGACGGCACAATACACATATAGTAATATGTATAGGATTAAAAAAATGGCCTAAGCTGATTGATTTTTTTTTCATACCAATTATTAATATAAATTGCATTACTATAGGAATAACGTTTAAATCAAATTTGTCTGACCTGACATATTTAGTATCCACGACATAAATGTTTATAACAAATCTGAAATTTCTTATTTACATTTATGTTCATTGAGATTAGTAGTCGCGTTTTTTTTAACCCCGACCTCAAAAAATGTGTTATAAGTTTGACGCATATGTTTGTATATTTGTTGGTCTGTCTGTCTGTCTGTCTGTGGCTTCATATCTCTTCAACGGGTGATCCGATTTTGATGTAGTTTTTTTTATTTGAAAGAGTATTTTGTCGAGATGGTTATAGGTCATATTAGATTTTGATGTTTGGTCGCCATCTTGAATTCGCCATGTTGAACTTCTCTAGAAATTGTCCGATTGAAGTAAAATTGAAAATGTGCAGGCAATTATGGTAGCCGTACATGATTTAGGCCTCATTTTGATTCGGTCATATGAAACTGGTACGATTAGATACATTGCACATTGATCGGGGGGTTTTAAAATTTTTCAATTTTACTTATTATAGGTTTAAAATATCCAGCTGCAGCTTCATTTAAGATACCGGCAGTTTTATTAAGAATTGTCAATTCATTCTCATGAACCAAGTTTTCTTCGCCTGATTCAGCTGTGACTGACAACAAAAATCCTTTTAGCTCTATTATCACTTGAATGAACTGTTGTTGTATTTTCTTTGTGTTCTCAAAACACTTTGTTTGCTTAGATGTTTTTCTAATCTCTTTCTTATATTTCCGCTGCTATAATAATCTAATTTTTCTTCCGCCATTTCTTCAAATATATCATTAAGGCGTGTTTTTAGAAATGTTAAAGTTAAGAATTATTTTTTTGCAAAACAGCAAGATAAACCTCCCTAAATAAGATGTTTAACACTACTTTAAATTCATTTTTTCTTCAGTTGTTTAGTTTGTATACATTTAATTTTTTTTTGCTAATATATTTTGCATAACAAATTTTATAATAATTTCCGTCAGCCCAAATAAATCTGAATAAATGTATAACCTGCCTTGTATTTCTGTATCACAATGCGACACTGCAGCTTTCTAGTTTCCGCACCCGTTCCTGTACAAATTGCTACTTAAAAATGTTCTTAATTTGTTCTTAATTTTTCTAGATTTTCCACAAATCAGACAATGACATTTTATTTTAAACTAATTTTTTTCTTCTTTATTATAAATAACTACATGAAGGCTCACTTGCATTTTTTATCGCGTTACAAATATCACAGACAATACATATTGCCTCTGCTAATATTATTATTATTACAAAAAGATGTCCTACAAGAATAATGAAATCGGTATCGAAAGGTGTGCAAATAAAAATAAATAAGAAAATGTTTTTAATGAAATAGCATATTTTCTTTCATTTGCACAATTTATAATAGACTTGATGCCAGTAACAGTTGGTTTTTTATTATTAGATTTTTTTCGCCGTTGTCAGCAGTTTCGCAAAACAAACATGTACTTTTTCTCCACTGATAAAAATGAATCTACCCTATACATAAATTGTAATAGCCTAAATGTAAATAAAATAATATATACACTTATTAATACTTATCCAGACAATAATGAGGAGAGCAGCCGATACGTTTCTTGATGGGCCGAGAGAGTAGCGGGGGCGAGAGAGGAAGCCTCCCGTCTTCGACGCCGTAGTGTGCTTCGTTGTGTTTAAAGGGCTGTAGCGCTTTTAGTTAAAAAATTAGATCTAGCATTAATCGAGACAAAATGAAGCATATTAAATTTGGCAGTTTTTGGTGAAAGAAAAAATTGAATAGCTCATTATATAAGCGAGTTATGACGAGTTAAGAATTAGAAAAATGCTGCTGATTTGTGTATCCTTTTGAATTTTGCCAGTTTTTTATGTTCTTTTTTTTATTATTGCAATAAATTATACTTCAAATTAAAAAGCAAGGTTTACTTGTCAAAACCAAACAACAATTTTATTTTTATCTGCTTTAGTTTTAAAGTTATATTTGATTGAATATTAAATTTCTAAATTTCTTTTTTTCTAGTTTTTTTCTTATATCTTCGGTCTCGACCAATGGAGAGTGTCGTCAATTTTGATTTCCTATGTAAAATAACATGCTTTAATAAGTAGTGAAGGTCCCATCTGGTTATACTTCAGTATTGGGTGGGTCAAGAAAGAGAAGGCTTTTCGCGCTCTGCCCGACGGGCTACTTTGCTGCATGGGATACTTTGTTCTAATTCATCTGTTTTTTTTTTGTTATTGTGGATTGTTAAGCAATAAAATACACTTAGTTGCGTTTGTGGAGATTTATTTTTTGTTGTAAGTACATACTTTGGCGTGGTACTATTACTACAGGAAAATTAGTCAAAAAAAGGAGGAAACCTGAACAAAACTAAAAAATCTGAATTTTTGCACAGACGTTCTTCGAGGTGCCCCAAACCCAAATCCACAAAATCACAAAAATCCCAACATGGCTACCCAAGATATTGAAGGTCAAAGTTTTTTGCAGATATCTCGCGTCTTATGCATCGGATGCTCATGAGGTCTACGTGAAAGTTGTAGAGAATTAAATTATCTACAAGTTATCTTTTCTATTTTTTACCAACGACCCCCCACTCCCCCCCCCCTTTCGAGATATTCACGATCAAAGTTGGAAAACATGTTTTTTCGCGAATATCTCGCGCCAAAAAAAATCGGACAGCAATAAAGTTAACATGAAAGTTGTAGAGAATTCATTTATCTACAAGGTTGGTATTTTACATTTTTTCCCAAAACCTCGCCCTTTTCGAGATATTGAAGGTCGAACTTTAAAAAAACGGTTTCTAGCAAATACCTCTCTTCCTATGCATCGGATGTACATGAAGCATTATTATTATTATTATCTACAATATGGCGGCGAAAGCAATAATAGACAATCAGGGGCGGCTTAAGTGCCTGGCAACCCGGACGACTGCCCGGGGCGCCAAACTGAGGGCAGAAATTGTTTCATTTCTTTAAATGTACTATTTTTATCACTTTTCGTTGAAAAATAATATCAAATAATATCAGTAGTCAATAGGGATTGCATTAACGGTTAACCGGTTATCAGAACAAAAAGCACATGAAGATAATTACCGGTTATTTTAATTTTTTACCGGTTATTTTAATTTTTTACCGGTTATTTCGGTAAACTCTGAACTTACGATATGTCACATATTCAACGTTTCTATTTATGTCACTGACTACTATTCACTAAATACAGAATGACTGTCCCAACACCGAGCACTTTTAACAATAAATAAATAATATTATAAAAAGTAAACTCCAAACACCAAGCCCTAAGAAATACAAGAGAGACATTGACAATATCTTACGATAGAAAATTGAATATTTCACTGCTGCAAATATCCGTGGAATACATTTAGAAGTATGTTATTACCAATTCTTATTAACTTATAGACCCACCAATATCGATTGAGGAAGGGCATCTTCAGCTGGTGGTATTCTATTCACAAATATTAGACGACTAACAGATATAGCTTTGAAAAACTAACTTTTAACAGGCTATTTTTAAAATATTGTATTTTTAGATTAGGTATTCAGTAAATGCCCTATTTGAGTTTATGTTTATAATTTTTGTTATTTAAGTGGATATTTTTGTTATTTACAGAATAATTGTTTATTTAAATTTATTTCATTTATATTTTTTCCTTTTGATAAATTAACTCCTATATAAAAAAGTCTATTTGACAGTCACATTTTTGTCACTTTGACAGCGATAAAAAAGGTGCATCGTTTTTTATCACCGATTAATATATTCTTACTTTATTAACCAATCAAAATGTACATTTTCAAAAAAATCGACCAATAGGATTTGTTTAAGGTGAGAAAAACGGCTATGGAGAAATGGAAAAAAATCGAGAAAAAATGTATGTTACTTTTTTCGTAGTAGCCAGGTGTCAAACTAAAAAAGTCATTGAAATTATTAAAATTCGACATTCTACGTTTTCATCTTGATTTCTGTACACAAAATGAATGAGAAAAAGCAATTTGGTGATATTTCACAAGAAAATATTAACGAAGCTATGAATGAAAGTGTCCCAGTTAAAACGAGAAACTAAAAATTCTATATGGAAACAATTTAAAGCTTTTTGCAAAGAGCATTATTCCCTCGAAAAAGATACGACTACTATGATGAACTTGCAAATATTTTGACTGACTTGGGGTTATAACATGATAAAAACATTAGAAAATGTTTTTATTTTTTATTATAAATCGTTATTTTTAAAACATTAAATAAAAAGTTTTGTTGTTTTAATAATTATTTTAGATAATATTTTTTAATCATATATTAATCTTCTGTAATACACTCGAAGTTGATTTTCAACTTGGGTAAATTTTTTTTTAGTGACTCAAACCTATTTTCCATGAAAATTATGCTCGAATTAAGGGACATAGGAAAAATCGCTCCACTTCGTGTCGCAATTTTTTTGTGCCCTCAATTCTCGAATAACTTTCATGGGAAAACAGGTTTTTGTCCAAAAAAAATTTACCCGGTAAAAAATCGACCTCTTGTGCATTAATACCCGATAAAAATGCCTGTTCCTCAAAAGCAGAGTACATCTAGTAGTCGCACGTCACTTTAAAATCTGTACCACAGAAGACTCTGTACTGTCGGCTATAATTTTTAAGTAATGTGGAAACTATACTGTACAATATGAGTCGTTTTGGAAAAATTATAATTATTTTTAATAAATTATTGTTGTTGTTCGTTCACATATTCTGTCGTTAATTTATCTTGCCAAAAAACACTCGAGCTTTTCTTTTATGAAACTGACATTTGACAAAATCGCTCGACCTCCGGTCTCGCGATTTCTTCATGTCAGTTTTTCTTATAAAATCACTGATTGGCTAAATTATTTTGTTACAAAGAGAAATTTATCCGATAAAAAAAAGCTCTTGTGATTTTACTGTTGACAAAAAAACCTTTTGTTTGTTCATTATATTAAATATAGGTAGGTATATAAAAATGTTTTTTGTTAAATTTAGATAATTTTGTACATGGAAAAAGACAATTGCCATTTTCGCCACCCTAATCATCCATTCTAAAAATTACCGGTAAATACCGGTTAACCGGTTATTTACATTTTTATTTACCGATTTACCGGTTATTAAAACTTCCGGTAAATTGCAATCCCTAGTAGTCAACTAAAATGGTAATAATGTCAATGAGGTCATTTAGTCAAATTTAATATTGCACTTTTTTATTACAATTGTGCGAAGTAATTATCAAATAATTATTACACTGAAAATTTGAGCTCGATCCGATATATAGTTCCAGAAATATACTGCTGTAAAATCTAATTCTTCATAAGCTGAGGCGGTCGAATCGCTGACGTAAATGTCTCCACAGTCCTACCTCGCTTACCTAATAACCTTGCCCACCGCAATCGAATGTTATTGTTAGTATTATAATACAGTACCTAGAAATTTTCGTCGAAAACCCGACATCTAAATATACTCATATTATCAAAAATACGATACCGCGACGCCCGTACCATGTCGATACGGAAAGAGGAAGACTTGTAGTTGATCTGCATCGTAGACGCACGCCGAAATTCGAAAATTCGGCTCGACACGAACGAATCAAAATTGACATTTTTGGCATTTTTCTATTAACCTACATGTTATCTTTTATATAAACTATTTCTTATCTGAATAACAGATGAGGGTGTTAATTTCTTATGCCGGATCTTAGACTATTAGGCAAGCGCGTCAGCTACAGCTATGTCTCCCGATGCGATAGAGACATTGACGTCACACAGCTATAACATGAAAGCGCCACGTATTGATATGTTCTTGATTAATTTTGAAAATTCTTTTTTTGCATTTCGCTCTATAATTAATAGATCTTTCAGAAAATGTAATAAAAAAATAACGCTAAATGAGCCCATTAGTCGAATAATATTAAAACCTTCTAAATAATTCAAAAATGTAAAGTAATACAAACATTTTTGCTATGAGATACCTCACTACTATAAAAAAAAATGAAAAAAACATTTGAATTGGAAGATTCTTACTGCTGAAATAGATGATTTCGAATGCTCAGACATTGTAACAACGAATTACAGCGAAATTAGCAATTCCGATGATGAGGATTCTGATTTTTATGATAGTAATGATTATAATGTTAGCGATGATGATAGTTTACAGAATGAGTTGGAACTCAAAGAAGTTGAGTATGAGTCAGAGTACGATTAATGTAATAAGAGTAGGATTAATGTATATATGGTAGGATTAATGTATATAGTGTACCTTGTGTAATAATCGACGCAACTTTCATGGATTAGGCCTGCATACACAGGGGAAACCATGTTAAAAAAGAAACGCGCCATGCATTCTACCTCGTGGGTGGTGTGGAAACAAATGCAATTTAAAAAATATTTTTTAGAAACTGTAAATTTACCAATCTTGCAGATATCCAAGTTCTCTACTGCTTGTATGTAGACTTCGTCGTGGTGCATAGGGAGCAGATATTCGCAGAAAACCGTTTCTTTAAACTTCGACATTGAAAAGGGCGAGGTGTTGGGAAAAAATGCAAAATGCCAATTTTGTAGATAAGTAAATTCTCTATATTTCATGTTGACTTCATTGCTATTCGATTTTTTGACGCGAGATATTCGCGAAAAACCATGTTTTTTAAATGTATACCTTGAATATCTCGAAAAGAGGGTGGGGTATGGGAAAAATAAAAAAGATAACTTGTGGATAATTTAGTTCTCTCCAACTTTCACATTGACCTTCAATATCTTGGGTAGCCATGTTGGGATTTGTGTGATTTTTGTGGATTTGGGCTTGAGCCACCTCAAAGAACATCTGTTCAAAAATTCAGATTTTACTAATTTTGTCCAGGTCAAATGGTAATTTTTCTGGACTACATATGCATAGTATATATTACAGTGTACACAGTATATTATAGCGTATACAGTCTACTATGCATATATAATATGTGGTACATTATTTGTACCACCATGCATTAAACGAGTCAGTTTGCACGGTTCAAACGGTGTACGCCTGAAAGGGTTAATTTTAACTGTCAAAAATAAATAAAAACGTAAAAAAATTCACTAAATAATCTTCCTTAGCGGAAATATGTCAGTAGCCCATAATTATGTAAATAATATGATCAATTACGTAAAAATGAAAAGATTATAATTTTTAATAAAAAAAAAAAAATGATACGGCGCAACTAGTAACTTTCCCATATAGGAGTAGACATATCAAAGCAATCGGTAGGTGGCCATTTTGGGTAGAAATGTTCTTATTATTACCTAGCTGCAGCAATTCGCAGCGATGCCGCGTCGATGGGAACACAAAAAATTTGAAAAAACTTTCTGTACACTGTACGAATAGTTGGGATTTTTGTGATTTTTGTTTTGAAGTTTTAACTTCGGAATAATGTCATATTGAACAGATTTCGTTCATTTTTGGCAGTATAATAGTAAATGTTTCACAGAAAAGTTTCTATATTGTGCGGGGGCTTGCTAATTTATAGGGGGTGGATGCCACCCCCTCTCAGGGGGTGGCACTTAAAAAATATATATATTTCTTGGAGCTGAAATAGAATCAAATTTTAAAAAGAAAAAGTTCTATGCAGCTTCTATTATTCTACCTATTAGCATCCTTGACGTAGGTGTCACAGTTTCTGAGATATTTAACTCTCATTCTAAATAATTATCTTATGAACACTTGAATGCCAAATGTAAACTTAAATATCTCCAAAATTGTTAATCCTACATCAATAAACAAAAAATATAATTTATTCCCAGTAATACTTTTCGAGATACTTGACGAAAGCCGTTTGGAAATACCTTTTTTTTAAGCTAAAATCGCAATTTTGAAGTCGTTGTAACTTAAAAACTATCAATTTATGTGAAAAATTACAAAGAAACTTTTCTTCTTAAAATTTAATTCTACTTCAGCTCCAATATTTTTAAGTGCCACTCCCTGAGAGGGGGCATCCACCCCCTAGAAATTAGCAAGCCCCCACACAATATAGAAACTTTTCTATGAAGCCTTTACTATTATACTGCCAAAAATGAATGAAATCAGTTCAATATGACATTATTCCGAAGTTTGGCATATTTTTTACCTCTAGGTACTGTACTAGAAGTATTTATTTAAAATCAGTTTTTTTGAATAGATACACTTTGCACCATTTTTATGCTACATATCAAAAGCCATTTATTACAAGATGGAGTTTATACATTTTCGTAAAGAGGCTATAGTTTACACATTTTTAAAAACAATTTCTTATTCGACTCTATATCAAATAATAAATATTATGTACGAAAGGATGTTTCTTTAATAGAGTTTATATGCTATAAAACGTAATACCACACTGCACAACTTTATAATATATACAATCACGTCATAAATAGAGGCAGACTACAGAGTTGAAATTTATTTTACAAAAATCGTGCATCTTACCTGGGTGCACCGCTTTTCCTACTACGATGAATGTTATTTCAAGCACCAGCAGAAATAAGGGCACCTGTAACAAAAGTTTAGCTAGAAATAAAAATACTTTGTTACACAGGAAATACGGAATACAACGGAAATATGTACGAGAGCAACAATTCCCTAAAGAAATATTTTAAACTGCTTTGTCATTCACTGCGCATTTGAAATATTAGAATTTTCAATCCACATAATTCACACCCTGAAACTGTTTCGATATGGAAAATGTAAGTCAGGCGGCATTCGGTATCAGTAATATATAGAGTGATTTCTTTAATTGCTATCGAGTAATTCAGGTGACTTTTCCTTACATTAATAGAACCAATGAAATAGCAAACTTTTGAAAATTTGGACCAATATTCAGCAAAAATTGCAATCAATGTGAAAATTTTACATAAAATTACAGCGATTATTTCACTCATTAACGCGACAGCTAATGAGAATCCGTTTTTTGACAACAATACACCAATGAAATGTCATTGTCAGTGGTAAAACTAACTTAGATCGGCTTTTGACAGTACCAACACGAAAAAATTATCGTTCTAATTTTTTGTGTCGACGCGTCGACAAATATCGCGGTAATATTTTGATGTTTTGTTTCGTGAAATGTTTTCCGTAAATTGGACCACTCGTGCTTTTAAATTTTATCTATCAATTTTTTTCTAGCTTATTGCTAATTGTTAACTTAATTTGTAAATTGTAGTATTGCCATTATATACGTATAGTATATAAACATAAACACACCACCACATAAGTTGACAACTTCCAAGTGTGGAATATATAGGATAGGGATAAGTTATATACAGCTTTCAATGAATTATAATAACGTAATTACAAAATAATAATGATCACAAATTAAATACAAATGCTTACCGAGCAGGCAAATCAATTATTTCATGTTAAACACAAATGTACTTACGTACGGTGGATAATCCATCACTTGTATCCTACATTACAATAATTCATCATAACACTTATTCCAACTCAACTATCAGAGTATAAATACCCTCTGCTTAACTAAACAACCGTAACTTAATTTTTACACTCCTTAAATTGAAAATAAGAATTAAATAAGTAAATATATATAATATCAATAAATACTTTATATAATAATTCTTGAATATTACACTGTCTGGCCTGATTCTATGTAGCGTTTAGCGTTACTGTTACTAGATGGCGGTACCAGTACCATATTTAATTTCTCTTTGATCAACTTAAAATAGAACATAAGGCGGAACATTGGTAGTGCTGTGCTCTCCCTGTCTTTATGCATAATGTGATTCGTCTAAGCATGCATGAAGAACTGGTTACAGTGAAGTCTCTCAGCAGTGATGGACAGTCTATGCATTACAATACCTATGGTTCAAGGTATATTAGTTTATTGATTGTCATTACATTTAAAATATGGCAAATTCCGTCGACTTTTAAGTTTATGTAGCTGCGATTGTTAAATAATTATACCTACTCTGTTCTAATTATACCTACTTTGTTGAAAATAAATGCCAGTACACACTAAAAAATTATAAGAATACGTCTGGAGGCAGTTAATGCTAAAACTTAATATTAAAGATGTTTCATGTACTCTATTTATTCGTGAAATATTCTCCCCAAATACCACTCATTATTTTATATTTTATCTATAATTTTTTTTCTCAAGCTAAGTTGCCAAAAGATAATATAATCGGGTAAATTGGCAGTTTTTTAATCAAACCGGCTAGGTTTTATGACATCGAATAACAGATATAGAGGAGTGGGAACATTAAAAATGCGAAAATGGTGATTTTCGTAAAAAGTATGAAAAAGTGCAATTTTTTCCAATTTCGCAATTCCAAAACAAATCGCGGCCTCAAAAATATGTTTTGTGAGGTGGTTTTACATAAGAATCAATTGTCTGTTTTTGTATGTTCAAGAGTTGCATAGCATGTGTCGAATTCAGAGGTCTCGCTCTCCGGCTACTAGTGGAAGTAGTGATTCCTTGGGTAGCGGTTTTCTCACGGTTTTCATTGTACTTTGTTTATTCATTAATAACTAAACCAAAGATTAGAGAATTAACAAGATATGACAGCCGGGGCAATTCCTTTGATCTTTTAGTAATGGCGCGATTGACCTCGCACCATCTTTTTGGAAGTATCCCATTGTTGCCGCGTTTAACTGAATATCACAGATCAAATGTTTTGCAGGGTTGCCATAATCTGATATGTGGTAAATTTTATTAGGCAATAGAAGCCTGTACACTATAACGACTAAAAGCATGAAATTTCATTAAAATATAATTTATTTTATTAGTAGAATAATAATTATTAAGCCAAACCCTTTCAAATTAAATGTCTACAACGCAGTGCGCATGCTCACGTTGGCGTGTTTTGTTTTGTTTACATTATTTGAAGGTGAAGGTAATCAGCTGGTAACATTTTCTTGGTTTGAATTTACAAATTTGCTTTTAATATTTTGTGTTCAAATTAATGAAAGTTCGTATTTAAGTGTCAAAGCCACCATCAAGTGTAACTTGTTGCATATACAAAAACTGTAAAAATACTTTGTATAAATGCCATGAAGTTTGTTATAAGGACGAAGGAAACCATGTAAGTATTTTATTTATTCATGATAATAATAAAACAGTTATTACATGATTAGTAACTCTTCTGAAAATAGTGGAATACATGCAACTACCTACAGAACTGTCATAAATTACACAGCCACACAAAAAAAATAAAATGTCTTGACCCCAGAGACTGACTAGGTAGACTTTATGTTTTTCGGGTCGCTGAATCCGAATCCGGGGTCCATTTGATCCCATGTCATCAGGTTTAAGGTCATTTGAAGGTCAAATTGAGATAGGACCGTGAAGAATTCCGCAAAAATTCATGTTTATGTTTTTGAGGTTGCTGAATCCGAATCCGGGGTTTATTTGATACCATCATGTCAGAATCAAGGTCAAATGAAGGTCAAACACATGAAATTCAATACAATCTTTTTCGACCCCGGATTCTTAAAAAGCAGAAAATTTTACGTCCAAATACATCCTGAACGGTTTATGGAACCGATTTCTTAGGTCATTTGTTGGTTATCAAGCGGTCAAATCTTATTTTCTATTTCTTAGCTGATATATCGATTGTAAATCGAAAACTTGTGTCTATGACTAGTGACCTTCAAGTTTTTGTGGTCGCTTATCACGATTCCGGTATCCATTTGATACCATGACGTATAAACCAAGGTCAATCGAAGGTCAAACGCCATAATTCGAATTATATAAATTTTTTAACCCCGTATTCTCAAAGAACAAAAAATCTGACGTCCAAATACGTCTTAATCTGAGTCGAACCGAACTTTGGATTTCATATGGATTTATTAAACTATTTTGAGATGTTTTAAACTGCATTTTTAAGTCCAAAGACCTAAATCCAAATCTGCTGAATTCAATAGCCTCAAAATTCAATAACCCAATAACCTAATAGCTCTAAAAACCTGATCCCGTAGCTATAAAATGGGGATTACAGACGATGAAAGCTGATGAATCCGTTTACTCGAATGACCACATTGTATTGTTTATATGTTTATGCAATGTTATTTAGTTATTCTAGACAGTTATTACAGTTATTTGTGTTATCCATTCATTTGTCAATTTATTCTTTTAATTTATTTTATTTTATTTTGAATTAGATACTGAGTTACAGAGGGAAACAAATTCCCTATTCTTAGACTGGTACAGCCCTATAGATCAGTTTTACTGAATTCGAGGCCAATAAGCCACTGTGTGAAACTAGGCACAGCAACTCTTATTTATTCATTTATTTATTTTATTTTACATCAAACCAGATACTGAGTTACAGAGGGAAAAGAATTCCCTGTTTATAGACTGACATAAGCCTATAGTTCACCTTTATTAGGTTCGGAATCATTGAGCCATTGCGTGAAACTTGGCATATTGATTTTTATTTATTTATCTATTTATTCTTATTAATTAATTAATTAATTTATTTATTTATTTATTTATTTATTTACTTATTCAATTTATAATTTGTTTTTTAGTTCATTGATCACCTATCCATTTATCATCTCGAAAATAACTCTTAAAAGGATTAAATGATGTACAAAATCCGTTCACGCAACCTCCTCGTGGTGTACATCGGGTAACGCTAATGCTGGCGGTTTCACAATTCAGTTGAAAGATTCAAAAGAAAACTGTATTTGACCTGCAGATGATCTTTCAGGGTCCAAAAAATTATATCATTCGAATTATAGCGTTTGACCTCAGTTTATACATCATGGTATCAAGTGGATATCGGGATCATGATAAGCGACCACAAAAACTTAAAGGTCACTAGTCATAGACGCAAGTTTTCGATTTACAATCGATATATCAGTTAAGAAATGGAAAATAAGCATTTGACCGCTTGATAACCAACAAATGACCTAAGAAATCGGTTCCATAAACTGTTCAGGATGTATTTGGACGTAAAATTTTCTGCTTTTTCAGAATCCGGGGTCAAAAAAGATTGTATTATTGAATTTCATGTATTTGACCTTCATTTGACCTTGATTCTGACATGATGGTATCAAATAAACCCCGGATTCGGATTCAGCAACCCTAAAAACATAAACATAAATTTTTTACGGAATTTTTCATTTTTCAATTTGACCTTCAAATGACCTTAAACCTGATGACATGGGATCAAATGGACCCCGGATTCGGATTCAGCGACCCGAAAAACACAGAGTCTACCTAGTCAGTCTCTGGGGTCAAGACACTTTATTTTTTTTGTGTGGCTGTGTTATTTTTGAAATCTTTAGTCAAATATAGATAGATAAATATGAATACATTATTCTGATGAGCACTTTTTGATGAACACTGCAGCTGTTGTAAAATTTTGAAAAAATGTTACTCTGATATCTACATGTTTTTTTTACATTATATTTGAGATAACAATAATTATTTTCTGTTATTTAGGTATCGTGAATGGATTCAGGCTATTGGAAGACTGGACTCACGAGGTCAGAGCAGTTTTAGGTTCTCATCTGAAGAAAACTTTCCGTTTTTACAGTTTCTATACATGCAATACATTCCACCCTTTCGGTTTTTAGCAATAGTTTCCATTTTATTATTACAATACAACACAAAAACAATATTTAGCACAATGTGTACACTTTGAACGGCACGGCACGTATTTAAACAAAACAAATGTCATCTGATGTGTCAATGTCGGGCATCTGCTGGTCATTTCCGCCATTGATTTGGTAGTATCTCTATCTTTCTTTTGAAAGGTTGTTTTCTTTCTAACTGTCCGATCTTGTTAATTCTCTAATCTTTGACTAAACTATGGGCGATATTCTAATATATGGCGAAGGTGCCAGGCAAAGATTAATATAAAGTCTGATCAATAAGTGGAGACGCCCATTGGTGCCCAAAACAAACTTCGCTAATTCCATAATTTGTATGGCTGTTATTTATTTATTAATATATTACATTTAATAAACAGACCTACGTCTTTTAATAATCTAATACCGATAAATCAAAGCTTTGATTGTGTTAATCGTGCATGTTTATAGAATTATTATAGAATTTTAAGACAGAAAAAAAACGAAGGGGATATTAAAAAATCTAAAGAGAAATCTGGAACAATATTAAACGATTTCGAGAAAATGAAATTCGGCGTAAAGTTAATATATTTTTCTTTGATAATGAAATCCCTACTTTAAATAAAATTTTACAGTCATTTAATGATCATGAAGAAATACCCAGAATGAGCCGAACGACGCTAAACAAATTGTACGTGATTTGGATTTTGTATTTGCAAAAGTACATAGGAACAGCGTCCTACTTCAGAGAGATAATATTATTTGTTGGCGAAGAAATTATATTCGGGAATTAGAGCTATTCGTGAACGCGGAAGATGTAGTTGAACGAAGATCATACTGTACCGCGAATTTGGATGAAAAGTGTTCGTCAAGCCCATATGGAAGACTAGTCAACCGAATTAATAAAAAGACCAACAAACTGGCTGCGGTTTTCATCTACAGATTTAAATATTTTTGGTGCGGTGAGGTGCGCCGGACCAGATCCAGTGTAACATAGGCTTAAGGGTGTCAGGTTATTCGGAGGTTAATTCATGGCTGTACCAGTTGCGAACAGGCCTTTGGTCTGTCTGTGGTTCGAAGATGTCGAGTTATTGGATTTTATAGGTACTTGTGGGCTCATCTCATAAAAACTCTCGATAAAAACAGGCCTTCGGCCTACCTGCGGCTTAAGAGTGTAGGATTATGATGGTTTTTGGACTGGCTGCGGTTTTCATCGCATTTTCATTTAAGGTTCCCCTCAATTAAAAAAAAATCTGACGCGATGCGGCAAAATAAGTTTCAGATTCGGTTTCAGCGATCCCAAAAACAAGGGCGGATCCAGGGGGGGGGGGGGGGGGGCAGTAGGGGCAATTGCCCCCCCCCCCCGAGAAAAGTATTTGTTACGTTTTCAAGGCGATAAATTTTTTTCCGCATGAGGTGGGGAAAATTTTTTTTGTATTTTTCATTTGCACCCCGCCCCATGAGGCGAAAAAAATTTTTGAGATTTCGAGGCGAGCGAAACATTTTTTTTACATTTGAATAGCATTCTCTGGATGAGGCGAAAAAAATTTTTTGAGATTTCGAGGCGAACGAAAAATATTTTTTACATTTTAATAGCATTCTCTGGATGAGGCGAAAAAAATTTTTCAGATTCCGAGGGGAGCGAAAAATTTTTTTTTGGATTTTTATTTGCGACCCCCCCCCCCCCCATGAGGCGATAAAATTTTTTTAGATTCCTAGGCGAAAATTTTTTTTTTCTGATTTCTAAAATTTTTTGTAGATGTTAGTGCCCCCCCCCCCCAGTAACCTTTCTGGATCCGCCCTTGCCCAAAAACAATTTGATATTTCAAACTATTTAGAAGAAAAGCAATAAAGAAGCCATTTTCATCATCCCCTTTTGGTGAATTATACTATAATACCCTTATTATCCGATATCGGATTATGGTCCACATAACAAACTATATTTTATTTTTGTTCTAATCTCGACCCCTGAAGTATTACCGTAAAATTACAAATCACCCTGTATATCATAGGCTTCATAAAGGTAGAGTACCTGTAAAATTAGCGTTCGGTTAAAACAGATTTACAGTGAATTTTATTTTTCTTTTACGACCTTCTTTAAAAAGTACAGTTTTATAGCCACCAACAAAACCCATAAAAATAATGTGTTTCGTATAGCTGCAAAAAATTAACGACGATACTCATTTGAGTCAAGACTAATTACTTAGGTTCCTTTGGCTGCTTAACGGAGGCGAAATTAATGGAAAAACACTTTCATGTCCCTTTAAAATAAAAAAATTATGTCCCCATTAAATATTTTTAATAGTGTAGCTTTGCTTAAATCGGAAGGGGATTATACCAATACAGAAGCCCACAAACTTTAAAATAGAGTCTACAAAAACTTCTGGTCAAGGACCACATTCACAGAATAACCAAGGACATAAATTAATCGTAACTAATGACCACTGACACAAAACCAATCCTGGCACCAGGACAATTAATCAGCCTGTCTGAGCCACTTAAATATTGTACATTGTACATAAGCCTTATTGAGAAATTGTCATATGTAATATCACTAATGCTTAGAATATTATCGGTTAATATTTTCGAAAGCGTTACTTGGTAATATAAAGACTGTAAATTGACACATTATTATTTGATGAAATCCTAATCTGGATCTTTTATAATAAACTGCCAATTTATACGAATTATATTACCTTTTGGCAACTTAGCTTGAGCAAAAATTTATAGATATTTAAAAGCACGAGTGGTATTTGGGGAGAATATTTCACGAATAAATATATCATTAAGTACATCTTTGATATTATGTTTTGTAATTATTTGCCTTCAGACGTTTTCTTGCCTTTTTTTAGAGTTTACTGACCTTTATGTTACATAAAACTGCGGTTCCAAAGAGACTCATCTAGTAGAGAACAAAGTAGGTATACATATTTATCTAATGCAGCTGCAGAAACCTAAAGTCAATCAAGAAAAACAATATACCTTACACCATAGGTATTGTAATGCATAGACTGGTCCTCAATACAAAGAGTTCTCGGGCATGCTTCGACCAATCACATTACTAGTAATGACATAGAGCACTACCATATTTTACCAATCTCCCTACCGCTACCGCTATTTTAGAACCACACGGTAAACTAGGTACTCTGAATTATTGAAGAATTATTGTATTAAACTGTTCATTGATATTTATACCGTGCGTGTAATTTCCCATTAGGCATGTACATTCACGTAGCGCGAGAGATCTGACAACACCGGCAGCCGTAAATTCGTCCGTCGGTGGAGCATCCCAGCTCTGTTATTTCATTTCAGCCAGCTGGCACACGCGATGTTGTAATTCTTATTCCCGATGCCCAGCCCGCGACTACACACACGGTATTAACCTATTTAATACTTATTTTTAATTTAAGAAGTTTAATGGTTTAAAACTTGCATCTTTAAGCAAAGAGAACATTAAGTACAACGAATTATGTTGTATAGTGGATAGTCTTGATCTTCTTAACTTACTTTATGATGAGTTATCGTTCGTAAGTACATTTTTAGTTTACTTGTTTCCAGAGCAAGTGTGTTTAACATGTAATAATTGATTTGTCTGCTTGGTATTCATTTATGTTCAATTTTAGTTATTGTAAAATTATTTTGTAATTACGTTTTTATAAGCCATTGAAAGCTGTGTATGACCTGTCCCTAGCCTATATGTTCCAGACAGCCGTTGAATAATTTTAGGTAAATAAATTAAAGAGATGCTGCTTATTAAGAACTTTTTTTAAAAAATATTTTTTTCTTCAACTGACTCTAAAAGCTATCTTGACACAAGTTCATTAAAAGCGTCACTTTTTGAAACAGTGATACAACTTCCGTGAATTTAAGGATAGAAAACTAATTAAAGAAACTCTAAGTTGTACACTGAAAATAATATTAATATATAACATTTAAAAAAATTATAAGACCATGTCATTGTTAAAGACTAAAGAACGTGCGCTTATGTTTTACTATAAAAACTGGCTAGTTTTCGAACCAAACTTCTGTAATATATGTAATACATTGTTTCAAATTTATTTCACTGACGTTTTAATAAATTTAAGTAAACATCTATTTTTTTAACAAATGGGGCGAATTTTTATTTTATTTTTTATGCCATGCCGTCCTAAATAAATGTAAAGATTAATATTTTTACTTATGTGCGTAAATTTACAATGTAAATATAACAATTTTAAGTGCCGCTAAGAAAGCAAGACTCAAATATATTAAAAAATTAGAAAATCACGCAACTGGTTGCTGATAATAATTGCATTTTGCTGGTTAGGTGAAAAATATGTTACTATAATGGTAATTTAAAAAAAGTTCTTAAAAAAGAACGTCTTCAAAAGGATCATTAAAAATTATGAAAGTTTTATCTAACCACCCGCTTAACTAGAACTTATTATCTAATATTAGCTGAATACGCATTAGTAGATTTATCAACTGATTTCATCTTACTATAAACTGTACCGATAAATCGGGAGAAAAGAAAAACGAAAAAGTGTTTGAATGTTTGAAAAAAATCTTTTCGTTGTCCTCTATTAAGATGATGAAACGTAGGAATTTGTGTGATGATAAACCGATCTTCCTTTAATTTTGTATTTTAATATTTCCTTTCGCTTGATTTAATATTTCCTTCATCATGATATCGCGTAATACTGTGAATTGCAAAATTTAAAAACATTTAATCAGTTATATATAAAACAAATAAAATTTGACCCAAAATCGACCCGTGAGGGACTCCCTTTCTGACATCATTGATTCAGATAATACATTAGTTTTCAACTGAAGAAATAGCCATTTGTAGGACATGGAAAATATTGAAGACGAACATTTTCAACATGAATTTAAAGTTTATGTTTGGTTTTGCACATACCTTTATCATGTACTAAAACTATATGACTTACCGCCAAATCCAGATAGTAACTTGTATCTGAACTTTTTATAAAATTTAGACCAATCGGAATAGTTTTTTTGTACGAAATGTCGTTTACCAGTAATTTTATATTTTTAAAGTATAGTTTGCATAAAATAAATAGTCTATTTGTGAAAATATTTATTTGTTTATTTATTTTCCCATCATCTTAATACCTCAATACCTGAAAAGTTTGATTTTTTTTTCTGTTTAACACCTAAATTATATATAGGTAAATTCGACATTTAAACATAATATACATTATACCGATGATATGTTTCGTATTAATATTTATTATATTCACTTTAAAAAAAATCAAAAGATAAAAAAGTAGAATTCTTCCGTTTGTAGCTCTTAAACGAAGAATTTTCTGGGAAAATGTCAAGAATAATAAAATGTTCAAAATCAATTTTTCCATCTCTTGATATATTTTCGAACAATGCTTCATTTACGAGTTATCTTGCGAATAAAGCAAGAAATAGCAAAAAATGAATGATTTTTGAATTTTAAAGTGTGTTGCCCCACCAGTCACGCGTGCGGATAGTTGGCATGTGTTTGTGGACATCCCAAACTATACTTTAAAAAAATAAAATTGCGAGTAAACGACATTTCGTAAAATAATCCTTTTTCTCTCTATTCAGACTGGCCTAATTATTTAATTGAGTGTGGGACATTTCGTATAAAAGTGTTCGGGAATATTATAGTTTTGTTTGCTTTTAAACTTGTAATACATTAGAAGAACTAGTGCATAAAAACCATCAATTAATTCTCGTTAAAGTGCTAAATTAATATTGTAACAATACTCTGAAAAACGAATTTTAGAATATGTTTACCAAATATCTAAGTAAGAATCTGTGTACCGCATAAGATTTAATTAAATATTATGGACCACTTTGTGCAAAACAGTATTTTAAAACTGAACATGGGAATTCTTAACAGTCACTGAAGAGTGAACGTAATGCAGTTTTTTTAATATTCCTCTTGCTTGGAAAGTAATCTGGTAATCCCCGAAATGTACTTAAAGCTATCTTTATATCGCATATTTTCTGATATTACCAGAACATTACGTGCTGGATTCCTGCCAGTTACTGCCTGAAAATGCAAATTAAAATGTTATTCACACCTACAATACGAGGAAATGAAAAAGGTTTTTATTGTAGTTAAAAACTCTTCTCGTGTTTTATTATCGTGAGATTTTAATATCTGCGTGGCATCTAGATATAAAAAGATACTCTTTGCAAATGGTTTGTTTATTTTTCGATGCATATGCTTTTACATACAAGAAAGTATTTAGAACTCAAAATAAGTATTGTTATTTCGGAGCAATTTAAATACAACTGGCCTTAAGCAATATGATAAACAATACCTCAATTAACAATCTAATCAATCATTAAAGAAAAGTTATTGCCAAATTAATTAATTTGGTGTAAAACAATTTATTATTACTTGATGAGATTTTCTCAAATATATGCAAAACAGAAGTAGGATATCAAAAAAAGCAAATCAATGACAGAATTTTAATATGCAGTTAATTAATATTATTGACAACTATTTTCAAACAAACTTGATATACATTCAATACTAAAAGCTACGTCCTAGGTTGGCCGGTAGATGGAGTCACTTAGTTTTTTTATTTTAACACCTTCTCCAAAACTCTACCATCCAACTTTGAAACACCAACGTTTTGACGAATAAGTTCAAAACGAACCTTATCTAAAGGTTTTGTTAGGATGTCAGCTAACTGCTGTTTTCCTTCTATATGCTTGATAATTATTTCCCCATCAAGATACCGCTCTCTAACATAAAAATGACGTATCTCTATATGTTTAGAACGTTTGTGGTACTCTGGGTTTTTCGCTAGCTTTACAGCACTTGCATTGTCGATGAAAAGTATTGGAGTTTCTTTAACATCGATTATCTCGAGGAGCAAACGTTTTAACCAGATAACCTCCTTTGCTCCTTCGCTAGCTGCCATTATCTCGGCTTCCGTTGTGGATAATGCAACGGATTTTTGCAATTGACTCATCCATGATACAGCTCCTCCTGATATCATTGCTACAACACCTGTTGTGGAACTTCTGGTGTGTATATCTCCACCAAAATCAGCATCACTATATACTTTCAAAAAATCCTCTGCTTTATAGATGATTCCACACTTTAGAGTTCCTCTAAGGTATCTAAATATGCGTTTAATGGCATTCCAGTCACTTCGGGTTGGTTTATCTAGAACTCGAGCCACTTTGCTAACAGCAAATGCGATATCCGGTCGAGTTGTTGTCATAAGATGCATAAGACACCCAACTGCTTCCCTGAATGGTACTTTATCTGTTACATCTTCATTGGACTGTGCTTCTTCACGACCGATAGGAGTAGACACCGGATTACATTCGTTCATCTGAAATCTATTCAGGATATTTTGTGTGTATGCTTCTTGGCTAACCATGATGGCACCATCAGAACAATGCTGAATTTTCATTCCTAGGTAGTTTTCAAGATCTCCAACTGTAATTTTAAATTCTTCTTTTAATTGTTCAAGAAAATCTTTTATTTCATGGTCGCTGTCACCAACAACAATACCATCGTCTACATAAATTGCTATATACAAAGATCCTTCGTCGCGCTTTCGGTAGAAGAGGCATGGATCAGCACTGCTATTTTCTAGACCTGACTTTTTCATAAATTGAAGAAATCGCTGGTTCCAACAACGTGGGGCTTGCTTCAACCCATATAAACTTCGTTGCAAAAGACACACACGTCCCGATCCATCTTGGAATCCTTCTGGTTGCTCAATGAAAACCTTCTCCTGAAGAGAACCATACAAGAACGCAGTTTTTACATCAAACTGTTTAAGTTTCATGTGCTTTGCGGCTGCGATAGCAAGAAGTGTACGAATGGTGTCGTATCTTGCCACGGGGCTGAAGGTTTCTTCATAGTCAATACCCTGTTTTTGTACATGACCTCTGGCTACCAGACGAGCTTTGTATCGACATCCATTGCTTAATTGCTTAATGCACAGTACCCAACGATTCTGCAGTACTTTCTCATTCTGAGGCCTTTGAACCAGTTTCCATGTGTCGTTTTCTTTTAAAGATTCAAGCTCCTCTTGCATAGCAGAGAGCCACTTTTCGCTTTCTGGACAGTCCATTGCTTCTTTGTAACAACTTGGAGTTGTGACAGTTTGTCCTTGTGTAAGACAGACAAAGTCACCACTGATCATCCATCTTGGTTTTACATTTTTACGTTTATTGGATATTAAATCAGAAGTTTCTTCGTCATTGATGTGTTGCTCTCCTTTTCATCTGAGATGTGTGTATTATTTGAACTGCTTTGTAAATTTACATCCCACTCTGGTGTTTGACAGTATGAATTTTTATGTTCATTTTCAATTTCAACGATGCTGTTTCTACGCAGATTGCATACAACTTCCGGTTTGAAGCGAACATCATGAGAACAAACCACCTTATTTTGAGAAGGAATCCAAACACGATATCCATCCCGTTCATTGACGTATCCAACCACGTAACCAAGTTCTGCTTTGTTCTCAAATTTTGTTCTCAGCTGTTTTGGAACATGTACGTAACACTCGGTGCCGAATATTTTTAGATGATCCAGATTCTCCAATCTTCTTTCATACCATAGTTCATACGGTGCTTGAAATTCTACGGAAGACTTTCCAAAGTGGTTCAAAGCATACGCTGCTGTATTGCATGCTTCGGGCCACAATTTTTGGGGTAGTCCACTTGCGTTCAACATTGAGCGTGCTGCTTCCACCAAAGTGCGGTTTTCTCTTTCAGCTGCGCCATTTTGCTGTGGCGTATATGGAGGAGGAAGCAACTGCTCAATGCCATGTTTACTGAACAATTTTGCAACATTTTTGTTAACAAATTCTTTTCCACCGTCACAACGAAATCGCTTTACTACATGTCCATTTGCTTTCGCTTCGTTGAGAAAACGTTCAAGATGTTCACATACCTCGTCTTTGTGCTTCATGAAGAATATTCGACGAAACTTACTAAAATCGTCTTTAAAACATACAAAATATTTTGAACCAACCACTGATGATATCGACATTGGACCATTTACATCTGCGTGAATCAATTCACCCACATATTTAGATTGATTCGGTCGACTTTTAAAGGGAAGTCTGTGCATTTTTCCAACGGCGCATCCATCACAGAAACTGTCAGGCACTCCAGTCATATCGATGTCAAAGCGCTTAAGTATTTGCTTGACATGGTGCTTATTTTGATGTGCCAGCCTCTCATGATACATTTGCAATGCATCTTCATTTGTGACCGTCATATTAACTTCAACGGCATATGCTGGTTTTATAACTCTAATTTTGAGCACATACAAATTGTCACTCAGGAAACCAGTAGCACAAATACTATTTGTCATCTTACTTCGAATATATACTCCTTTATCATTCAACTCTGTTTTGTATCCTTGGCGTGCAGCCGCTTTTACAGAAAACAGATGAGCATTTGCATCTGGTACGTACCACACATTGCTGAGTTGCCTATCATGCCATGAACCATTGCAGTACACCTGTACATTGATTGTGCCCTGTCCATACGCTTTCATGGTTGTGTCACGCTTTCCAAGGGAAATTGTCTGTGGCACTCCAAATTTCTTGTACGTTGCAAAATAAAGTTTATTTGGTGTTATGTGCACTGATGCACCACTATCACATATCCATATATCAGGACTGAGGTTTTCGTCTGTAGATGCTCCGAGAGCATGAGCAACGAACGCTGTTTGTCCATCATTTCCAACCTGGGAATTCTTTTGAGGACACTCCGCCGCCCAGTGACCCAGCTGCTTACATTTGTTACATGGAAAACGCATTTTGGCTCTTTGAGCACCTCCTCGACCTCTTGAAGTAGAATTTCCCTGTGTCTTCTTAAAATTCCTAGACTTTTGATGTTTGCCAGACATAAAAGCCGATTGTTGATCATTATTGTCTGATACAGATTTTGTCTCTCTGAGTTCAATATTACACAACTTCTCAATTAACAGATTCAGCGTCTGTTGCTGTGCTGGGATGGTATCCCAGACGTCCTTGAAGTTATCGTATTCTTTTCCAAGAGTTGATAATATTCTGCCATTCAGCATTTTCTCCGAGAGCTTGTTCTCGCTATGTTTTTGTAATTCGTTATTTAAATCAGTGAATAATGTTTGTGAGCTTATGTCTTCTGTCTCGTTGCGCTTTGCTTGGAAGAATTGTTCGATAAGCATGTTTAATCTCTGCGTGCTGCTTCGCTCGAAACGTGAACAAAGCTTTTCCCAAATTTCTGCTGACGTTTCACTCGTCAACACAAGATCCGCAACGGGTTTTGACAACGCATCTGCAATTTGAGCTGCTGCTTTTGCATCTTCAACTTTCCATTTCTTCAATGCTTCTTTTTCTGGTACAGTTGGCTGGACAGAAAGTTCTGGTCTTTTGTGAATGCCGAATACTATGTCTTCACATTCATTTGCTCGAAACACCATCCTCATGTGCCATTTCCAAACTGCCCAATCTTGAGGACTTTTGAGTTTTTCGACCACAATCTTCATGTTGGTAGAGTCACTCGCCAAAGCCATTTCAAAGCTACTCAGTGTTACAAATTTGAATTTGAATGTTTCTTTACTTTACTGTTTATATACTTGTATTAGAACGTCCTCGGGCCCATAACCTGATGAGATTTTCTCAAATATATGCAAAACAGAAGTAGGATATCAAAAAAAGCAAATCAATGACAGAATTTTAATATGCAGTTAATTAATATTATTGACAACTATTTTCAAACAAACTTGATATACATTCAATACTAAAAGCTACGTCCTAGGTTGGCCGGTAGATGGAGTCACTTAGTTTTTTTATTTTAACATTACTTCCACATCCTGCGGAAGTATAGTAACGCAAAAAAAATTGGAAAATTTTTTTTGTTCATTTTTATTGTTAAGTACTTTAACGAGATCTGGAACTAGATTATATTTTGATTTTATTCCTTTGAAATCAAGCAAGTAAGAGTATATAAAGTTGATATTTAGTATATACAGGGTGAGTCATGAGGAACTGTACATACTTCTACCGTAAGTAGAGGCAGCTAAGACAAATACCAACTGACCCTTAAAAAATGTTTGTTCCCTTTTTTTACTATCATACAGAGTGATTTATGAATTTTGTCCAGAAATTGTTTTGGTCATAACTTTTTAACGGTTAATCCGATTTGCCTAATTTTTTACAACAATGTACACTGTTGCCTAACAACCATCATACATATCCAAAATTTAAAAAATCCAGGGACGGTTTCAAAAAAATTTGTTGGATTGCTTCGTATACGATAGTTCACCCTGTATATGATTTATCTAAAGCTTGATATGAAATTTGTATAGGACACAAATAGGTAGTAAAACCTTAGTATTTGAAATTTTTATCACACTGTCAATAAATTTTTTATTAACGATCAATTTTAAAGTCAAATGAAAAGTTTGGCAAAATGGAATATTTTAATGTATACTAATATTTGTAAATACAAACATTTAGCTAAAAAAAATAATAAAAAATAATATCTACATACCTAGGTTTAATAAGTACCATCATTTTAATCAATTACCAGGCCAGGTCCTACATGTTTATTTACAATACGTACAGGGACGGCTTAAGGGCCGGGCAACCCGGAGCGCCGTTTCGGAGGGGTGCCAGAGAGCAAAAATTTTTTTCGGATTCTAAATAACACCCCCTCCACGAGGCGATAAAATTTTTTTCAGATTTTTAATAGCACCCCCCCCCCCCATGAGGCGACAAAAAGTAGTGATTGATCCTTGTACTTTAGTATGAAGTACGTCCGTGATAACCTCAGGAAAGGGCGCCAAAAAGTGCTCCCGCTTAGGTTAAAAATTTACCCTTGAGCCGCTCCTGAATACGTATGTATTTAAGAATTATAAGAAAAGAAAAGGAATAACGAAAATATCAAAACGTAGATCCGTATCTTGTATTTATTTTAAATTCAATGCTTGCATTTGAATATGATGGCTTTTAAAAATATTTCGAAAAATGTACAGTTTTCGTTAAAATTGATCTTAAACTGAACATATAGGTTGGGCACATTAAATGGGGGAAATATAGGTAACACAAATTTGACTACTTATTTCTATCCTTTTTGGAAGCAATTTGACTAATTGGAGGAAACACAGAGGCAACTTTTTAGATGGACCACATCAGCCACATTTTTAAGACCTGGCCTGGAAATTGATTAAAATTATGGTACTTACTAAACCTAGGCACGAGGTATGTAGATATTATTTTCTTTTAGCTAAATTTTTGTATTAATTAATATTAGTATGCATTAAAATATTCCATTTTGCCAAACTTTTCATTTGACTTGAAAATTGATCATTAATAAAAAAATTGTTGAGAGTGTGACAAAAATTTCAAATACTCAGGTTTTACTACCTATTTGTGTCCTATACAAATTTCATATCAAGTTTTAGATAAATCATATACAGGGTAAACTATCATATACGAAGCAATCCAACAAATTTTTTTGAAACCGTCCCTGGATTTTTTTAAATTTTGGATATGTATGATGGTTGATAGGCAACAGTGTACATTGTTGTAAAAAATGAGGCAAATCGGATTAATCGTTAAAATGTTATGACCAAAAAAATTTTTGGACAAAATTCATAAATCACTCTGTATGATAGTAAAGAAAGGGAACAAACACTTTTTAATGGTCACTTGGTATTTGTCTTAGCTGCCTCTACTTACGGTAGAAGTATGTACAGTTCCTCATGACTCACCCTGTATAAGAGAAGTTAAGGTCTCAAAAAATTTTTTGGCATTAGCCACCGCCATTACCACTCCCATCCCCATTATTGAAGGGGGTGAAAAAAATAAAATTGTGATTTAGTGTACATACAAGAACCAAAGGCCACAACATTTTTTTTACTTCCCATACCCACCACTATCCCTGTACAACCACCTCCACCCCCACTACGGATGCGGCATATTATTTTATATTTAATTTAATATGTGTACAAGTACCAAAGGCCTTGAATTTTTTTTAGACATCAGCCAAACTCCTACTAAAATTATTAAAGAGGACGAAAACTAAGTTTGTAATTTAGTGTACAAAACCAAAGGCCTTGACATTTTTGTTTTGGAAACAGCGATCCCCATTGCCAACCCCACCGAAAATTCGGATGTGGAAGTAGTGATTCCTCAGGCAGTGGTTTTTTACTTTCTACCTATATAAGTGAAATCATTGTAACATCTTTTTATTAAACACTATATACATTCATTGGGCAAAAATAAATATTTTCAAAAGAAGAACGGTTGATAATAATTTTGACATTTTGACGGTCATTTTGTTAACCATTAATTTTACACCATAGTTTTTCATTTCCAGATAATAATTATGAATTGTTTGCGAAATTACAAATTCTAAGTTTTAGAATCTGGCCACGTTTATTAACATTTGTACCATTTTGGACCTGTAAACAAGATTCCGTCATGGGTTTTTGGAAGTTCGAATCAACTGGAACCCAAAACTTCAAAATTGTTCTTTACCGTTTAATTTAAAGCTAAGATTAAGTTTAGGTAAAAGTGGTTTCAGTCAAATGTTATAGGGGTATATTGTACTACAAGCTATGCTGTTAAAAATCTCAACGTGCCCACCCCCTAAAGTTAAGGATTTCCAAGATATTTAAGTTTAAAATTTGAAAAATAGCCCCTTGTGGTAAACCATGAAAATACAAAAAAGACCAAAAATTTAGGGATTGGACCGAAAAACATCTGCTCCTCCTTCCCGTTTTCGAGGGCGGGTGATACCATGGTGACAATATTTTCCTGCCTACTCTGCACCTAAATAGGAAAAACCACTCCTTTTTCTGATATTCCGATGCTAGGCTTGCGAGGGCTTGTGGGATCGCGGTTCTTTTATCAATTCGAAAAAAAAGTATAGATTGACCACAGGTGACCTAACCCACCCTCAATAAGGAAATACCACGAAAACAACGAAAATCAGCTGGAAAACGGTATACTCCCATTTTCAAGGGTGGGGAACACGGTGGTTTTTCAGTTTAGAGGTAGTGGGTGAAAGGTTAGTAGGTCGAAAAATATTGTCATCATCGTGTTCCCCGCCTTCGAAAACTGAAGGGGGAGATGTCTTGCAGTCTAGTCACTGAACTTTTGGACATTTTTGCATTTTTACTGGTTTACCTCTAGGGAGAATTTTTCAAACTTTATACTTAAATATATTGAAAACCCTCAAGTTTAGGGGGGGGGGGGGGGGTGGGCCCATTAAGACTTTTAATCAGCATGGTTGGAAATGCAACATACTACAGTTTTATGACATTTTACAGAAAAAAACCACTTTTACATAAGGTCGGATGCGGAGTCCTTTGTCGATGTGAGTATTTCATGGGCCAAGAGAGAAATGTACAATATTTGGTTCCAGACAATGTGGCTATCTAGAAACTGTCTTTAATAAATTTTGCAAGTGTTCTTATTATTAACTGGTTGCTATAGTAATCAAAACAAACTTAGTTACGGAAACAAGACATTGCAAGCTATAATTTCGGAACAGAGACAGTCACCGAAAGGGATAATTAGCCAGTAATATTCTTTACCAGGCTCACCCCCTTGACCAACTTGTTTATTTAAACCGGTGAGCATAAACATCTGATAATTATTTGTAGTACAGTGAATGAAGGTAAAAATCAACTATTACCTCCGATTTCGGTGAACCTCCATCGATTTGCATGATAATTTGGGATTGAGTATATTTTACCCTCAACTTCAAAAGTGACATATGCTCGACTTGCGCTTTTTGCATTTTAGGGGTGAAATCCACCCCCTTTTGTTAAAAATGGGAAAAAATGCAGATTTAAGCATTCTGGCGTAAGTAATCTCGTTTAATTAGATAAAATACATATTTTTCAACACTTATATGCATGATTTATGATTTTAATTAATTTTTCAACCCTTTTAGCAACCACCTCTTAAATCGAAAATCATGAAAAAATCATTTTTTGTATTTCTGAAATATGAAATCGCATATTAACATTACACAAACGGTTTGTTTAATGTTTATGATATAATTTTTGGTTGACTGTGAAATTTCAACCCATAGAAACCACCCCCTTAATGCAGAATCATTGAAAAAATTGGTTTCAAGAAACTTTAATCATTTGAATAATACATTACTGAATTGAAATCTCATTTACTGAGTATTAAAGTAATTATTTATTTATTGCGAAATTTTCCACCCTTAAAAACTACCACTTGTCATAAAAATAATGGAAATTTTTTTGTATCAGCTTTAATAGCTTTAATTATTTAGAATCTTTTTTATTACTTATGATAAACTTTATTAATATATTTCAAACTTTATTAATATTATTCTTTCCACATTCCCCAAACTACCCTTCGTGCAGAAATTGATGAAAAAGCATAATTTAACGTTGGAAACAATTTTTTCAGTGCTTATATTTTGTGAGCATGTACCTATCGACACGTCTACTTCTTACTATCTATCTTTTTCCTATATATGCATACAAAATCTCTGCTCAAAAAATTTTTCCAAAAAGATGTTATTGGTTTTTTTACAATAACTCCGTTAATTTTTATGATATCAGGTTCATCCAAAAACCATTTGAAAGGTAATTTCAAGGGCTATAAGATCGTATTAAATTTAATCTTTTAAAACCCTTATTTTTTAAAAGATAAAAGGTTAAAGGGCCCCGTTTACATGGTTCTCGCAGTAAAATTTAGGCTTTAAACGTTTCTATCTCGGTTATTTTTTATCCTACAAAAATAAAGAAAAAACTAAAATCTTTGTTTAAAAAAACCTCAAATTTCGTTCTCTATTATTTTTTACATATATCGAGTATTTTTGGAGTTATTATCAAAAGAAAATGAAAACGAAAATTTGAAAAATTCTGATTTTTTTAAATCATATTTTTTTTTCAAAAATATGCATTCTAAACCGGTCAAAATTTTTAAAGTCATTACTTATGCTAAAATAAAGAAAGTCTTATAGGGATTACTATAAATTTTAATTTTTGTGGAAATGGCGTAGGTTTTATTTTTCACTTTTTCCTAAAAAATTCGAAAGGGTCCTCTTATTTTCATCAGAACTTGCTTAATTTGATGCTATCAACTTCTTCTACAGCTCATTTGATAGGTATTTCTGAGTACTTTGAAAAGTGTTCAGTAAGTATATTTTATAAAATGCATCGTTTTCCCGTTATTTAAGCTTGAATACTTAGATTTGAGTACTCGCCGAAAAAAAATATACATTCAATTACCTATAGCTCACTTTGAATTAATATTAAAAGGTTTTTTAAGGAAGGAATTTATTCGTTTTTTTATTAGCTTCAATTTTGGTAATGACAACTTTTTTGTAAAAACTTATACTTTTTGAGTTATTTATGAAAAACCGCTTTAAAACATGCATTTTTTCACGAAAAATCAAAATCTTTGATCTTTAATAACTCAAAAAGTATTGATTTATTTTAATAACTATATAAAAAATTTTGCTTAGAATTGGTCCCTCTATCGATTCCTGGGGTTATTTTAATAAAATAATTTCCACCCCCGAGAAGGGGTGGCATCCACCTCCAGGGTAAAAGCGCAAGTTGGCACTATGTCACTTTTGTTTCTTGAGGTATCCTCTAACTACTCACAAATTTTCATCAAAATCGACGGAGGTTCAACGAAATCGGAGATGAAAACCTTCAGTGACTGTACTATTGAGGTAGTGTAGTAGTACAATTAAAACCGATACGTTAATATTTACGTGTAAAATGCTTCTTTTACCGCAAAATATAAAAACACCGCATATTTTTGTTCAGCTGAACGCATCAGTTATTCATTTAATTAATACGTGGCTCATTATACACGTCAGCGCCTCACCGTAAACAAGTTCAAACAAAATAAAAGTCGAAAAATCCACATTGCTTCACAAACTAAGGATGCACAGATAGGAAATGAATTTGTAATCCTATTCGCATTATCCCAAAGCTTCAATAATTTTTGATCTATATATTCACTTCCCTTTTTGTTTTCAGGCAATTTTCTATGGCTCTTAAATTAAAAAGGATTTTGCCGATAAAATATATCGCCATATTTCTAAAGCGGTGCCTACGTGAGAAATTGGAATTTAAATAATAATTCACTAAACTCGATTCAGGGAAGATGTGCGCTATTTTGCTTTAGTCGTTCCTCTTCCACATTGAGCATGCAAATGTACATACATATATTGTCGTTCAAAAATAAATCTGTTCAGGAATTAGTTTACAAGAGTCTCTCTTTCGAGTATAGCTGGTTAAAAAGGGTTAGAATGAGCAAATATATCAATTATACGGTACGAGTTTCATTATTGCTGTTAGCACAATTTCATTGATAATATTAGTGATATCATAGATTATTTCAATATAAATATTAATTTAGTTTGTTTAGCCAAGGTTTAAAAATCTCCTATTGCTACCCCCACTACCGATGTGGATTTTTGGAGTAGACGATTTCGATTTCGAAGTCGAATATTATGTTATTAAAGTTCTAAGGCAAATTATTTCCACGTAGTGTGGTGCTAATATAGTTAGTACAGTCAACGGGGATTTTCACCTCTAGTTTAAGTGCTAATGAATGGATTTTGATGAAACCTTGTGCAATGTGTTTGTAATAACGTTAGTAAAAAGTTGAAAAAAGTTGAAAGAAGATTCGAGTAGGAAATAATCGGAAAGGGTAGAAAACACCTCTTTTATCACGGGTTCCGTAACTTGTAGAATTAGGTCAGAAATGAAAAAAAAACTATGTGTTTACCTTTTTTGGTCTAAAAAGATGCTTTTACTTTTGCGAAGTTTTTCGAAAAATGCATATTTTTCGAGAATTTTTAAAAGTGGGGGAGGGAAAATGTAAAAGTTGAAAAAAAAATCTGAAAAAATTCAGGTGAATGCATCGAAATACAAGACTTTTTCTTATTTGCAACTTTTCTGTAAAGTGCGTTTTCACCGAGTTTTTACGGAAGAACATGAAAAACTACCCCTTTCTTTGAAACTGTAGCACTTTAAAAATATGCAATTTAAAAATTTGAAAAAATTCAGACGTATGCATATGCCTTCTAAATATTTTTTGTCTCTTGAAATTTTGTTGTAACTTACTAATTTTTTGAGTTACGGGCAGTTTTTCACAATAAATAATGTACTACATTTTCTGAACATTAAAAAATACATGAAAATTCGAAAAAGAGAGTGATTTATATATATTATTATAGAATTATATTGAACCTTTAAAAAGGTTTCATATTTTTTTATAATAATATATATATAAATCACCCTCATTTTTCGAATTTTCATGGATTTTTTAATGTGCAAAAAATGTAGTACATTATTTATCATGAAAAATTGCCTGTAACTTGGAAAACTAGCAAGGTACAAAAAATTCCAAGAGACAAAAAATGTTTAGAAGGTCTCAATGCACATATCTCAATTTTTTACAATTTTCTTAATTATGCTACAATTTCAAAAGTGGTAGTTTTTAATGTTTTTCCGGAAAAACTCTGTGAAAACGCACTTTACAGAAAAGTTGTAAATACAAAAAGTCTTGTATTTGCCCACTGTTAGGAATTTTCGAAATTCTCGAAAAATATGAATTTTTCGAAAAAAGTAAAACATCTTATTTTTGACCAAATTTTACAAGATACGGAACTCGTGAAACGGGGGTGTTTTCTATACCTTTCGATCATTTTCTACTCTAGTTTTTTTTTTCAACTTTTTTATTTACATCATTACAAAGACATTGCACAAGGTTTCATCAAAATCCATTCATTAGCACTCAAATTAAAGATGTTGGTAATTTTAGCGCTTCGTTGACTGGACTAAGTATCAACATTTCTTTCATTATAAGAGACTTGGATAGGAAATCTGGATGTGGACGTAGTGATTTTTTAGGCAGCGGTTTTTTATTGTACTATTCGAACATAGCTGTATCACACTTCACTCTTTTCTGTTCATTTTCCGTTAAAAAATAATTATCCGTGTCCCACCATGGTGGGTCACTGTGTTATTAACAATCATGAACAATGGCAAAGTAAAAAAATATTAGCCCTATTGTTTGATATATTTCTCGATAGATAATAATTAATAAGCTCGCGGTAACAAAAAGAGTAAATAAGCTACTATAAAAAGCTCATTCTATTAGAGGTATCTCCTTAGAACTCCCGTTTCTATCTTGATTGATGAAATTCCTTGTGTTACATCTTTCAGATCCTTTTATAAATACCTTGTTATCTTGTTCTTACGTCGGAAACCGGTTCATGTTTTGGTTAGTTCCCTTGCAAGCTATTATTTCTTGTAATAATAAGAGGATTACGTAATCTGCAGCCTTTTGAGTTGGCATTTTTATTAAGTTTCTTGTTGCCGTCTTCCCTTTTCTGTTGCCACAATTAACATTAATTACATACAACAATGTCAGTGATAGCAAACACGTCTTCTATATAAAAAATGACGACCATCGGACAATTACATGTATCTCTCACTACTCACTGATGATAACTTTTGTGACATTTTAAGTACAGCAATAAGATTAACACGTCATTAGTTTCAATACAATCCTAAAATCGACCCGAAGTACAACAATTTAAAATTAATTCAATGCTGTAGATAAATCAATTAATATAGACAAGAAGTGGGCATGTTTCTCAGTGAGAGGGCAAAGTTTACATAAAGGATTCTAAAAAGGTAACCAGGTCGATGTGGGTTCCTGTGAATAGAGGATTTTGAAAGATATAGGTATGACAGTTTGTTATCCGTCGGGAAATAAACTGCACAACTTTTAGACAATACCAAAATTATAATAAGCGAAAGGTCGGGAACTTATCAAACTAGATATAAGGACTTTAATAATTCAAACTACATTGAACAAATCACAACTTTCGAGTTGTATATTTTCATATACAAATATGTGCACGTTCAGTTTTTTTGTTTTTCTAAAGCTTTTGACTATTACGTCACATTTTAATGCACAAGTTGTTTTTATAATTTCCATGTAGGTACTATTGTGTAGTACGAATTATATCTGGGGAATATGTCAGTATATTACGTGTCAAAATGCAAATTCAGGTTTGCTAAGTATAGAACATGGTGTCCCTCCAGGAGCTGCAATCAAATCAAATTGTTAAGTTTCATCTTTTTAGAAAACGTATGAACGAACTTTTCTTTGGTAAAGCGTATTGCTTGGATAACGAGTTGGTTAAATGACACCAATTTTATTTTACTTCTTTTTATTGTAAGTTTTTCAACGCTTAGAGTGTAAGTTATATCTACTTGATTGTATATTATCCCTTATATATTTTATACTAAATCTTAACTTGTCCTATTATTGTGTAATGATCTAGTGCACCAATAAACATTGTTATTATTAATATTATTTTTATTGTCATTCTAATAAATAATTGGGTATTTCATCTATTATTATCAAGCACTCTACGTACTGTTATATCCATTTTTTACACTAAAATTTATTTGATATATTATTTTCGTGTTATGTGTGACGTTCTCTTTTAGACTTATGTAAATACTTTTTGTTATAGTACCAATCAATTGTTAGAATTTTTTGTATTATTATCATAGCGATGACGTTATTATTATTATTATTATTATATTGTTGATTATTTTGAGGTAGTTCTGCTGCATATTTTCATGCCAACTGCGCTCGGTACTAATAAGACAAACAGTTGTATTTTCATCCTCTGTGTTGCTCTAATTAGTGTATGACTTTATATCATTAGAGGATATGTAGTAACATGAAGTTGTATAATATATAATTTTGCTTTCGCTCGAAGTCTAGTTGAAACCCAATTACGAGATAATGCAACAAAGCTATATGATTTGACGTAAACCGAAGCCGTGAGTGAATCAAGAATTTTTCACCTAAGTTTTACCCATCATTGCTTAACTAAATTAAAAAACTTGACAGAAGACGATAATATTTCGCATGTAGTTAACACAATTCACAAAGAAGAAAAACATGAAAAAACGATATACATGGTGGTCACCCTAACAAAAATATTTAAAAAATGTAGCGGAGCACTATAATATTTAGCATGCAGTTAACACAACTCTCGATGAAGAAAAATATGAGAAAAAAGATATACCCAAAAAAAAGAATTAAAAAATGCGACAGGGGACAATAATATTTCGCATGCAGTTAATACAATTATCAAAGAAGAAAAATATGAAAAAAAAATATACATGGTGGTTACCCTAACAAAACTTCCGAAGACGAAAAATATGAAAAAAAGTTATAACCTACCCAAAAAAAAAAGAAAAAATGCGACAGGGGACAATAATATTTCTCATGCAGTTAATACAATTGTCAAAGAAAAATATTTAAAAAAATATACATAGTGGTCACCCTAACAAAAATATTTAAAAAATGTGGCGGAGCACGATACTATTTAGCATGCAGTTAACACAACTGTCGAAGAAAAATATCAACAAAAAAATATACAGGTTGGTCACCCAAAAAAAAATTAAAAAATGAAACAGAGGATTATAATATTTCGCATGCAGTTAACACTACTGTCGAAGTAGAAAAATATGAAATAAGAAACTGGGTGGTCACTCAAAATTTAAAAAAAAATGTGAATGAGAGCAATATTTCGCATGTAGTTAACTGTCAAGGAAAGATATAAAGTTTTAGTTCAAAGATCAATTTTACATGAGGATGTGATGCATTGTTGATCATAAAACTAGTGGCATATTAATAAAAAAAAATTTTGTGAGAATTAGACTATATTTTTTCATTGCCGTGTTGAACAACAGATTGGATTAACCTCCCTGATTTAAGCATATAAATGTACCAAAATAAAGAAACGTACGGCAAGCTACAATAAAATATAGATACTTATTGCTTTTGCTACTTTCTCGTTTTAAAAATGCTGCAAATTGATATTTATTGGAACTCCTCGCTTATCTATCTGAGCACTTGATTTAAAAGCCATCATCAATATTTTAACTTTATTTATTTTTTCATTCCTTTTCACTTCACTTATAATTTGTGCTTAATACTAGTTGCATTTATAATTGTTTGATATTAATTAAAAGGAAATATTTTCTATTTTGCGTTAATATTGTGTAGATATAAGAATTACGCCAAAATCATCCTTATTAATACATTACACCTTCGTTAAGTATACTTACCGTCATACATTTACCGGCCATGCAATATTTTTAAAAGAACCTGTTACACAAATTGAAAATAATTGGTAAATGCTGGTATGTGTTAACAAGCGCTGCAGTTTCTGTTTCGAGAAGTACAACTTGCTACACCGGAAATTTGTGATTTAGTTCATATGTAACAGATTACTGTAGGGTATCTCTAAAATTGTTGGACTGTGAATATCACGAGGAAAACAATGTTGTGTTGAGTTCACGATACAGCTTTGTATTATCAAATTAGTTAAGGTAGACTTATTGGCATCTGCTTCAATACTGACAAATATTGTTTTACGCTATATTGTTTCGCGATAGTACGCAAAGTGTTAGACAAACTTGTCAGTTAGTCAGTCTAGATAACTTTCCTGGGATGAGAGATTTCTCCGAATCTTAACTTCAGATGGCACAGAAGTTAAAATTATCCAATTCCTTGGACTGATAACACAAAATAAAAAAAAAACATCTGAAGACGGAACATAATGTTTGACATGCAATTGGTATAAATGCCAAAGAAAAACATGATGTGCACTGTAGACATAGAAGAATTAGATAACAATTCATTAAATTTCATCACTAAAAGTAAGTATGTGCTGTTGCGTTTCACTTAGATTTTTATGCAATTTTGATTAAAATCTAATAAAACACACTTTATTTTGGTACGCACTGTATATTACATTTCCCACCTTTATAATAATGCCCAGACATTTAATGACTAGATAATAGATAAGTTATGCCTCTTTGTGTATTTATATTGAAACAGTCTATTTATTTTTTTGTTTCAGCTCTTATCATATTGTTTTTCATATAATGCAAAGGAACATCATTACGTAAAGTCGTGTTAGTAAATCAACTTAGTTCAATTTGCGGTTATATGACTTATTTTACACATATTAGTATTGTGAGTTGTCTATATGGTAAATGCTCAGTTTTCTTTCTGACTTAAATCAATACGACACTTTTGTGAAGTACTTAGATTAGGGTCAGAGGTTATTTCTTGTAAGCACGTAGGCTGGAAATTATTTTCAACTCTACAGCAGCATTAATAAGTTAAACTCAAATTTAAGATAATCGATAAATACATACCATGTCACTTTTATAGTTATCTGAAATTACATGGTGCATCCAACAAGATTAAAGTAATTAAATTTATTTCATTAATTCCTCAACCCGATATTTGCAATTAAAAACCATATCTTGTCTATGATCGATTTAATTCGTGGGAAATCCGTTTAATATTTTGAATTGGCCATTGGCCCCACGTTGGGCGCCAATGTTACACTTGTGCTTGATTTTGGAAATTATAAATATTGATGCCTGGTTTTGGCGATAAAAAAAATATTTCAACTAAATCATAAACACGTCGGCGAACGAGTAGCTGATCTTGTGCGGAGCTGGGTTCATGGATCCAGTTTTTATATGAGTTAGAGAGAAAACCAATAGTTTCACAGGTTTTTTCCACAGCAGTCGGTTTTGTGATTAAGGAGAGTAGTTGATTATCAATTTTACTGTGGATGGCGCCTTTTTATTAAGATCTCTATTTTTATTCCCTTTTTAATCACAAAACAAACTAGTTGGCTATAAAGTGCTACAATTTTTGAGAACCTCTGAAAGTTTATTAAACTTTATGTTAAATATATAACTATACCTGTCCCTGTATAATTTTATTAAAAGTATATCGGGTTTCATTCTTAGTATTGTGTCAATTATAGCCCAAATATTATTTCCACCATAATTATCATACTCTTCCCAAAAACGAAGAGTATATTGTATTTGATTAGCATATTTCTAAAACCGTAAATATCGCTCATAGATAAAAATATGTTCAAATTACTGTGTTGGTGAACAAATTTTGAACAAAAAACACAAGAAATCATGAATATGCCAAAAATAATAAATTATAAACAAATCAGAATTCAAAATGTCCGTCCATTCGTCCGTCATATTTCATGTAAGCACAATAACTTAAGAAAGAAAAGTCCGATTGTACTGAAATTTAGACAGTAAGTTAGTATTAATTAGAAGAAGAACCTTATTGAACAAATTCGATCAGTAAATAAAAAAGTTATTAATCATTTAAAATTTCAAAAACTGTTATCTTAATTTTCATAGCTTCTAATTAAATAGAAATCTCGCGAAATGTGATTTCCTATCATTATTATTTGTATATACATTTTACTAATGTACATTTTATAATAATATAATATCTAATCATTGAAATAAGAATCTCGATAATATATATTGCAGACAATAACAGTTTCCGTAACAACTGATGGTCTTTTTTTTTCTTCCTTGACAACTGTGTTAACTACATACCAAATATTGCTGTCCTCCGTCACATTTTTTTCTTAATTATATTTTTTATAGTATCCACCCTGAATATTTTCAACGCGAAAATCCGGAATTTACAATATTTCCCTTCGGTAAACGAGGAAAGTAAAGACAGTTGAAAAATATTAGTAGCTATGAAAATGTTCTTGCGGTGTGAGTTTTGGAAACCCAATTAACTTTTGCCCTTGTTCGACTCAGTTTTGAAAAAATATTTGTAGCCGCTTCAAGCCGAAGTTAAATATTTTATCTTTCCTTCTCTTTAAGTGATTGTTTAAGTCGGAAACGAAAACAGATCAATCATCAAACGCCAACTTAAACAGAGGGATATCCTTATAATGCCGCTTGGGATCTTGCAGAGCACAGTGAAAGTGTTGGAATTTGTCAATGTTGTGCTTGGGATTTACAGAATTAACTGTGAACGAGGGAATGGGAATCGAAGATCACATTGGCAAGGACTAAGCTGATGGCTAAATTTCTTTAAATAATGTAATGGGAACATGTCTAATTACTTCCACATCCAGTAGAAGTATAGTAACGCAAAAAAATTTTTGAAAATTTTTATTGCCCAAATAGGCTTAGAATGTCATGAAACGTCGAGATTTTAAGTTTGAGCAAAAAAAAATTTTCTGTCTGTCGGTCTGTTTGTCTAACTTTTTTTTGTGCGCACGATTACTCTAAAATCGTTTAAGATATCGACTTGAAATTTGGTACACTTATGTATTTTAATGAGATCTGGAACTAGATTATAATTTGATCTTATTCCGTTGAAGGGTTGAGGGGTAAGTTGGGGTAAATGAGGGTAAATAGGCAAATAGAGCCAGTAAAAGTCCATAAAATTGGTATTTATTTTATATAATAGAAGCAAAGGTCTCAAAAAATTTGCTGGCATTAGCCACCTCCACCCATTATTGAAGGGGGTGAAAAAAATAAAACTGTGATTTAGTGTGTGTACAAGAACCAAAGACCTCAAAAATTTTTTACTTCATCCACCCCCACTACCACCCCCTACCCCCACCCCCACTCCCACTACCGATGTGGCATATCATTTTATGGGTTTATCATTATATTATATTATTAAGCTCCATAAACAAATTTTTCTCATTGTGAGATTTGAATGGCAAATCTGGATGTGGAAGTTAATTCCGTTAACTAGAGGTTTTAACTTCGGAATAATGTCATATTGAACGGATTTCGTTCATTTTTGGCAGTATAATAGTAAATGCTTCACAGAAAAGTTTCTATATTGTGCGGGGGCTTGCTAATTTATAGGGAGTGGATGCCACCCCCTCTCAGGGGGTGGCACTTAAAAAATATATATATTTATTGGAGCTGAAATAGAATCAAATTTTAAGAAGAAAAGGTTCTATGCAATTTTTCACTAAATTGACAGTTTTTAAGTTATAACGACTTCAAAATTGCGATTTTAGCTTTAAAAAAAAGTACTATCAAACGGCTTTCGTCAAGTATCTCGAAAAGTATTACTTTATCGAAAAAATGTTGCAGACCAATTACAGAAAGTACATACTGGGAATTAATTATATTTTTTGTTTACTGATGTAGGATTAATAATTTCGCAGATATTTAAGTTTATATTTGGTATCCAAGTGTTTCGAAATTATCTTTAAAGTTTAAAATGCATTTTTTCTAAAGCAAGTGCTTTAAATGAGCAAAAAAATTTGAGCATCTAGGTAATGCTACATATTAACGAAAAACTGTATTTGAGATAATTTTTTTAAATTACTGGCTAATCAGAGTATCAAAATGGCGACCTTTTTATATAAAAAAAATATAAATACGCCCTGAGAGGGGGTGGCATCCACCCCCTATAAATTAGCAAGCCCCCGCACAATATAGAAACTTTTCTGAGAAGCATTTACTATTATACTACCAAAAATGAACGAAATCCGTTCAATATGACATTATTCCAAAGTTTTGCATATTTTTTACCTCTAGGTACTGTACTAAGTGATTACTTGGGCAGCGGTTTTTATGTTATTCGGGGTGTTATATTCGAGATTGACACTGGACATAGCCCCATATGATTTATACTATTCCATTTTTCTGAAAATTTGTTCACCGTAGACTTATAAAAAGTTGAATTTTATAAGAAGAAGTTTTCGGGATCACTTAAAATGAACATAATTATTTTAGTTTTTTATAAAAAAAAGTGGAGTAGTTAAAATTAGAGCTTTATAAATATTTACATTATTCTCAACAACTTTCGTTGTAAAAATATTGAATAATAATTATTGAAATAGCTTTGCCAGTGCCTTGTGTAGTAAGCCATAAATTACTCAAAAACTGTATTAGAAAAAAATGGACGAGTTCATCTTTGGCTAGAGAATGAAACGAGAATTCAGAAAATGCGTAAAGTTGCAAGACGGAGTTACTAGATCAGCATAATATGACACAAAATAAATAACACGCACGTTACTCCTCAGGCGTAAATCATTAACTAAAGTTTCGTCTAAAAAAATATTCAATAATATTTTTTCCGAAAAGCATTTGCTGGAAATGTTTTGTAATGAAGCATATTTTAAACCCCAATAAACCATTTATATTTACCAAAAATAGATATGTTTCTGTTGAATTATTTAATAAAAGTTACCAGGCTGTGAAAAATAATTATATCACCGCATAAACTAATAGGCCCCACCAGGCCCAACCGAAACTGAAAATGCATACTAAACAGTGATCTCCGCAGAAAGCATTCAGTTGCTACCAGTGAACAACAGCGAGCAGAAGTGCCTTCTCCAGGGAAACCACCAGCAGACGTAAGTTATAATATTTGAATTATATTTCCGCGACACTGTACTAAGTTGCGCCTACGGCAATCAATATCCACGCGCATCGTTCCCCCGTCATTACCGCGAATAGAGGGGATAGTAGACTAGATACCCGATGCACTGAGAGCAGACAGTCAGTTCCTCACGAGCTCCAACAGCGACCAGACGTGCCCACTGCAGTCCGCTTCGGAAATAAGTAAGTAAAGTGAGTAAAGTAAGTAAGTGAAATTTTTCTAAGACCGGGAGACAGAAAATAATGGTAAAGTCCGCGATTTCTGACTTGTAAAATATTTTTCATTTAACCGTTTCACCTGAAAATAATACAAGTATTCATTTACCGCTACGCACCGTGTCTGCACATTTTCCCCCTCTACCGGCTTGTGGAAAGAGGAAAGTCTTTATTAAAACTCGTGATATCAAACAGTCGTGGTCGGCCGCTCCACGACTCTAGACGCGTCCAGCAGTAAGCAGGAGCCCCGCCAACTGTGCAAGTACCGATCCTTAAAGATTGCTCCTACCACGACTACGTCATTACTGCACGCAGCAAATATAGAGTTCCCCACTCGTACCGTGAATCTTCTGTTATAGTCACCGCTGAGAAGACCGGAACGAGGAGTGCGACTCGAGACCGTTACCAGACCGGACGTGGGCCAGGACGAAAAGTGAGTAGGTTCATAAATAATAGGTACAGGTAACGACTTGGCTGATATTAGGGATTCATATCTTTCTGTTCTTTGTTTTGGTAAGATCTGTGTTCTCGGGGTACCAGAAGGTCTAGCCGTTTCCCTGAAGGTACGTCGTGGGCATGGAACCCACACACTAACGGCTCCGGGGTCTAGTCGTTCTTTTCAGAGACCGTTGGTGTGTGTACCGCCCTAATCATACATTTATTTCAGGCCAGGAGGACGAGAGCATCTGCTGGGTTGCCGCTTCCAGGATTCTTTTAGTTAGGTAGAGTTCTGTGTTCTCGGGGTACCCGAGGGTCTAGCCGCTTCCCTGAAGGTACGTCGTGGGCATAGGATTAGCACACTAACCGCTCTGGGGTCTAGCCGCTCTTCCCAGAAACCGTTGGTGTGCATACCACTCTAATCATACCTTGTTACAGGCCAGGAGTTGCAGAATGCCGCTTGACTAATCATTCCTCTCTTCCAGCTTTGAGATTTCTGGTATTAGCCAAGTTTGACCCTTAAATTAATTAATTTTGCTGCTTTGTTTGGTAACTGCTTGTTTCTTCCTGGTATTTAATGACAACCCGTAACCTGATTAACTCGGCAATTCACTCCTTTAACCTGTCATTGTCTGTCAAACTGTACGTCACCGCCATTTTTACCGTCATATCGCTGCTTCACTCCTGCTTACCTTAGTAACGTCACCGTATCGCATGGTAGCACTTACCGTAATCATCAGCACGTCACAGCCTGGGTTTGCTCTTTTGTGCGTTATGAATGTACTGTATATATTAAACTAGTTAAGCTGTAAATAGTTTCGTTATCACTGTAACTTATAGGAAATAAATAGATATTCTGTTTTACCAAATCCTGTGTTTTACTGCTGTTTGTGTAACAGTCCAATTTTCCCAAATTGACCCACTGGAAGTTACTGTTTTCTCCACTGTAGCTATCCCAGCCCTACTGTAACAGGCTGTGTTAAGAGGCTAGTGTGGGACCTTTGCCCCACGTAAAAAATTGTAAAGGTGGCGCCCGAGTAACCGAACCGTTGCTAAGGTGCCAAAAGTGACCACTTTCCGGCCTCACCGGAAAGTATACGTCACAGTTTATATTATATTAGGTATTTAACTTGCTATTATTTGTACTTTCTCCAGTGACACCCTGTATCAATAACTTCAACTAAATAAAAATCAAATCAATAGTTGAAATACCAAATCAATAAATAATCGAACGGTTCAAATTTACCAAATTCTTTTTGAATACAATGAATTAAGTTATCAATATCTATAGAGAATTAAAAAATACAGGTATAATTGGCTTACGGTCATCAAAACTTAGTCTAGTTATATCGTTAAAGTAGGCATTGAACAAGATTAGTCCCAAAATGAAACCCTGAGGTACACCATAGCTTATATTAGGCACGGCTAAATTAATTTTTCATTTATAAATGCAATATTTTGATGATGACGATTGATGAAACTCTCGTCAGTATAGCATGTGGTACTTTTTTTTATTTCTGTAAGATTCTCTGAAAGGCTGCAAGAAACCGGACGAATGGACAAACTAACTAACGAACACTTTTTAATGTTTTTCAGAATTCTATGACTAACATAGTGACATACTTTTTTTGCTCTCTGGACATTAATAATGAATTTAATTCTTCGCCTGATGATGCCGACCCATTGGTGAAACGTATGTCCCTTTTACTTTACCTACGCTGTGGCAATTCCGGGCATTTACGTCAACATTTAATAAAGGGAAAGGATAGACCATCCAAGGTCGCAGTTTCGCAATCCGTGCATGAACTTCTGTACCAGTTTTGTTCTTTTAAATATTTTTCTCAGGTTATAATATACCTATTTGATAAAATCAAATAGATATAGTAAGTACGAATACCTTATTGATATTAATGATGATAAATAAGCCTATATAAAAATAGAACTGGACGAAATTTTACTTCATGCTATTTAGTTGACCTTCTAATTTCTTTGGAGGCGATTCTAATGTAAAAATTTGTTTAAAATATGTTTGACCACCTTTGCTCTCACCCCAAAGTCATTCTTAAGTCTAGGCGATCTAGATTTATCTGGAAAAGGTGACGGGGACCTACAGTTTTTAGTGGAATCCGAACCACTTCTTAGGGCTAATTTACTTTGAATTTTTTTTTTCGTTGTATGGGGTTGGAACCCACGTATCTAGGTACGCTCAGAGTGCGAGCTAGATGCGCTATAGCACTGAGCAACTTATTAATAAATTTCTATAATTCGTATCTTTTCTCATTTCTCTACTTTCAGATTCCCTCAAAAGTTTGTTTTCTTTTTACATCCAACGGAAAATACTCATTAATGTCCCTAAATTTATTACTCCATGCATTTAATTTGGGACTCATGCAAAGTTGAGGTATGTTTTTGCCTTAATAATTTACACTAATAAATTTGAAAAACCAAAAACTGAAACAACCCTCGAGTAAAACTAACAAACAAGAACTTCCAACTTTTAAAACTGCATTGTTCGTGCCCATATGCTCATGCTTGTACCGACTTTAAATAAGTAAAACTTTCCTTCAAACTTTACGGACGAAAATAAACTATACTCTGTACCTTTGATATTAAAGCTTTTCGTCAAACTCACACAAAGTGGAAAGCTTGGCACATTTTTATTATTTGTACACTTTTAACCATAGTGCAGTTGAATTGATTTTTTTCGGTGACAATATTCCACCTGAAATTTTATTCTTGGTTCTTATGTATTATGACCTCCTGACTACGAGAAAAATATTTATGCCCAAAAATTCCTTTACCGTCAAAAGTTATATACACTTTTTGACCCACTTTCACGGATTTTCACTTATCTGCTTAGAATATCCTGTACTAGTAATAGAATGGGAACTTTAAAAGTAATGGCTTATTTGAAATAAAATTATTAAAAAATATAGACCTGGTAAATTGGTCCCAGCTACGTCTAACATAGTCATGAAAAAATTGTAATAACTGACCTAACTCACATATTATGGTATAATTTTAATAAAAAAAGCAATTAATTACATCATGCAAAAAAATATTTGCTATTTTGATATAAATTTCAAATACATGTTATATACTATATATTTAATTAGAATATAAGCCCCCAGAAAATTAATTATTCTTTTTGCGCTTCTTAGCCCGTCTCTTATAAGTTACTTCTGGAGCACCTCTTATACATGTCCAACAGTAGTCTGCCAGCATCGCAGAAGTCCATTTGCCCTGATATCTTTTTTCCATATTTTCAATATCCTGGTGGAATCTCTCTCCATGCTCATCACTTACTGCACCACAGTTTTCTGGGAAGTAATCTAGGTGTGAATGTAGAAAGTGGACTTTTAATGACATATTGCATCCTAATTTCTGGTAGCAAGAAAGAAGATTCCCAACAAGGTCTCTATAGTTTTCTGCTCTTTTGTTACCGAGAAAGTGTGTTGTTACCATTTTAAAGGAATTCCAAGCAGCTTTTTCATTACCTTCTAGAATGTTGTAAAATTCAGCAACTTTAAAAAGGTTCTTAATTTGAGGACCCACAAAAATTCCCTCTTTAATTTTCGCATTACTAAGTCTGAGAAATTTTTGTTTTAAATAACTGAAAGCACGTCCTTCTTTGTCCATAGCTTTTACCAAGTTTTTCATAAGCCCCAGTTTTATGTGGAGTGGTGGCAGTATTACCTTTTGTGAATCAATTAATGGAATGTTAGCAACATTTTTTTTCTTCTGGTTCAAAACCCAGGTTTGGCGGCCGAATTTTTCTGTTGTAATGTTCTAATCGCGCTCGACTGTCCCACTCACAAAGAAAACAGCAATATTTGGTATACCCTTGCTGCATACCAAGTAAGATAGCTATCACTTTTAAGTCTGCACAAATCTGCCACTTATACTCGTTATATTCTATAGTTTGTAGCAATACATTCATGTTACTGTAATTTTCCTTCATGTGGACAGCATGGGCGATTGGAATTGGTGGCAATTTATTTCCATTGCGAAGTAACACAGCTTTTAGACTAAGTTTCGAGGCGTCAATAAAAAGTCTCCAGTCACAGGATCATGGGGAATGTGTAAAGTACTCATTAAACCGTCAATGTCCTTGCAGGCAACCAAGTCATTTTCCATTTTGAAAAAAGGTATAAGATCTTTTTGATGACTTCGATACATGGAAACTTTAACATTTTCTTGTAGTAAATTACATTGTTGTAATCGAGATGCCAAAAGCTCCGCTTTTGCCTTGGACAGATCAAGGTCTCTTATAAGATCACTTAATTCGCGTTGATTAATTTTGTGTGGTTCACCACCGGACACTTCGGCAGAGAAATCGGGATCTTGTGATGTTGATGGCTGGACTAAGTCGTCATCTACATTATCATCCGATTCTTCGTCAAAATGAAGGCTGTATTCTTGAGGTGGATTAGGAATAGGTAGTTCATCACTATGGAGAACCGGGCGAATGGCAGACGGTAAATTGGGGTATTGTATTACCATCCTTTTTTTCTTGTTAATACCCCGTCTAATAGGAGGTATCACGCAAAAATAACAATCGGTAACATGATCTGTAGGTTCTCGCCAGATCAGCAAAAGCCATTGAACGTCCTCTTCCACTTAGCCAACTGCAAAAAATGTTCGCACAATTGCTACAACATATACGAGGTGCTCATTTTTTGTCTTCATCTCCAATTGTACAACCAAAATACAACTGGTACGCCTTCTTAATTTTGGGAGTAAAATTACGTTTTTGATGCGCAAAAGTCACTTCACCACAAATATAACAAAAGTTGTTAGGTGTATTTACACAATCTCGAGGCATATTTTCAAAATAGCACTATTTACTTTCGAAAATGAACGCTTATCATGCACAAGGTACAAATACGACTACCTAAGAATGAATATTAGTTTTAGTGACAAATAAAGAGGTAGTTAATATGTCTATTTTTCGTAGAATTCTAATTCTACCTGTTATTTGTGATAGGACCGCCCATAAACTAGAGTTTATAAGGGGTCTACACACGATCCAGCGGCAGGGAGCCAGCCTTGTCGGCATGCTTTGAACTCATTCGTAAAAGTGAACTGGTCCGCTGGAATTCCAATTATCTTCAAAGCGTACCGACAATATCGGATCCCAGCAGTTGGATCGTCTGTAGACCCCTATACCTGTATTGGGAAGACCAGAGCCAACTTGAACTTTTGCTTTTTATATTGTTATTTAGCATGACGGAGTTACTAAGAATTTGCTATTTTTACTTCCAATACATGTAGGCTGTAGAATAGTGATTATTGGTCATATATTCATATATTATTCTTATTATTATTAGCATGCGTATACTTAATGAATTTCCTTTTCAAATTAATGAAGTTTCATTTTGTATTAAATTTTTGAAGTTATACGAGACTTTCTGTAGTGTATTTCATTGTATTTCGATGAAAATTGGGTGGAAAGACGGTGGGTAAAAAAAAATACATTTTAGAAAATTGTAAAAATGCACTTTTTTGAAAATTAAAAAAAAATGAACTCTGTCCCCTAAAACTACGTACAATCGAAAAAATGCCTCCTTGATAATTGAAAATTTTATTTTGTCTGGAATTGAATTATATTTGACCATAAATGAGTTTTATTTTTGCCAACTTTGGTAAAATTACTCCTTCTTATAGAAAAGATATTCAATTTTGATTTTTTCGGCTATTCTTGGTGGTTTCTATTTTTTTTCCAAGATGGCGGATTGGTCAATACATAACGGAGAATTCTATTTCAAATAACCGAAAAGCCAGTTCTTCAAAATTCCCATCCGATTACTAGTATAAGATATATTAAGCAGATAAGTTGAAAATCCGTGAAAGCGTGTCAAAAAGTGCATATAACTTTTGACGCACACGGAATATTTGGACACAGATATTTTTTTTCTTAATCAGGAGGTCATAATACAACAATCAAGTTTCAGGTGGAATGTTGTCGCCGAAAAAAAATGAATTAAATCAATTCGACTGTACTACTAGGTAAAAAGTGAGTGCTTATTATCAATGGTTTATATGTGACGCCATCTAGAAATTATTCCTACAACAAACTACGTGGTAATGCATAAAACTATTCAACATATAAAAAAAATTACCTCACAAGTACGTCAACTTGACGTAACCAATTGCGGTCAAATTCAGTCAAAAGATATTGTTACAAGGACGTCATTTATTCATCACATGACATCGTCGATCAATAATCATCTGAAAAAGACGCCAATATGATGACAATCTATTACCAGGGACAGTATTCTCTTAGTATCTGTTTGATATACAACCCAGTAAATTTTGTTTAGAAGGAACTACGTCAGTTTAGAAGCCAGTAATTAGAAAATTTATTGCATGTGGAGCCACATTATTTTTTACAACATACACCAATTTCTTTACCAGCAAATATATTTTTATTCATCAAAATTTATAAAAAATACTAGTTCGAGAATATTGTTGTCAAATTAATATAACATTATTGCTTCAAAGTGCACTAGTATAAAACAATAGTACAATTATGAATAACTAGCATCAATTTTCTTGTATAAGAATTTTATTTTCCAACCGCATTAGATATCTATAATAAATTACCACATTCTTTCACCCACAATTTGTAAAACTTTCCAAATTAGCAACATAAAGCGTTTCCGCAGCACGTGTTTCAGCAGCTAACGGAAACAACTTTTAAAGGAAAATAGGTTGGTGACTCGTAGACCAATCAACTATTGACTCGTTCCTATAGAATCGCCCTGAAAAGTTCCGTCGAAAGGAAAGCATACGTTATAAACCACCTGAAAGAGCAAGCAGGATGACCTTATCCGCCACGATTAATGTTCTTCGCGCCGCTCGGCCATCGCCTCCAAATGTCGACCAAGATCTATTCAAATATTATGCAATAAAACCCTCCAGAAAGTGTGTGTGGAGGAAACAGGAAGTCAATTTGAACCTAGGACATTTTTATTAATGTGGGAACGTTTGTAGGTATAGAAATGATACTGATTGATTGCCTTGGTAGGAATAACGACTCACATGGAATTTAAATGTTTGCGTTACAAATAGCTTGGGAAATGCGGACTTATCTTTTTTAACACTTTTATTTAAATTCGTGGATATAGAGAAATAATATCAGGCGACATGTCTGGAATATATTTCTAATTTGGCATTATACCTTTGGGCATTGAGGATTTCAGTTGCAAGACTTTGAATCGAAATAAATCTGGCGAAATCCAAATTGTCGATTTAAGAGATTTATGACGTGATTTATTGAATGTATAGCTTACTCACTCAAATATGGATTACTGAGGGTTAAATAAAATAATAACTTTTAGTGAAATTAGTTACAAACATTATGGACAGGGAGCTGGTGCCTGAGAACTTACGTCATAAGGTACAAAATTTTTGACTCAAGGTATTTAAGATTCTCGTTGTCTTACGCGTCGCACAGTCAGTGGCGAGAAATGCCAGAGTTCCACCCAAATTACTCTAGAGGTCGTAAATTTTAAGTTATTGAGATATATTTTTTTAAATGTTCGTCTTGAATTTACCTATCGATCCCTGTAGCCGAATTTTGCAATTTCATTTTTCATTTTTTTAAATTTTTAATAAAAAATCATATTTTTACAAAAAAATACTGTTTTTTCTATTAAATTTATTCTAACGGGCCGTAAATTTGAGTTTTCGTAACAATTTTTTTTTAAATCTTCGTCTTTTAATCAGCTATTGATCTGTCTAGATGAATTTTTGATTTAGTTGTTGACAACTGTCAAAATGACTGTCAAATATAAAAAAAATACGATTTTTAGATAAATAATTCATACAATAACAGGTTGGTGTTCAGAAAAATATATATAGTGTTTTCAATGTCCTGGTTCCGAAGTTGACAGGAAAATATGTATTTCTAAATTTGGCAGCTGCCATAATTGTTGTCAAATTTCCAAAGATAGATGGAAGAGCTTATTAATTTTAAAAATACCCTGTAAATGTATAGAAAAATAGATATATATTGTTTTTGTTCTGTTTGATTTAGTAATTGACAGGAAAATATGAGTTTTAAATTTGGTAGCTGTCATAATTGTTGTCAATTTTCAAAATATAGAGGTAACAGCTTATTAATTTTAAAAATGCAATATACTATATATGATTTTTAAACTGCCAGATTTAGTAGTTGACAGGGAAATACGGTTTATAAATTTGGCAGCTGCCATAATTGCTGTCAAATTCCAAAAAATAGACGTTAGAGCTTATTAACTTTAAAAATACCCTGTGAATATATAGTAAAACGGATACAAATTGTTTTTAATGTACCTGGTTCCGAAGTTGACAGGAAAATATGATTTCTAAATTTGGCAGCTGTCATAATTGCTGTCTCATTTCAAAATATAGAGGTAAGAACTTATAAATTTTGAAAACACCCTATAAATGTATAGAAAAATAGATATATAATATTTTTAAACTGCCAGATTTAGTAGTTGACAGGAAAATATGGTTTCTAAATTTGGAAGCTGTCGTAATTGCTGTCTCATTTAAAAATATAGAGGTATGAGCTTATTAATTTTAAAAATACCCTATAAATGTGTAGAAAAATAGAAATATATTATTTTCGGATAGGAAAATATCATTTTTAAATTTGACACTTGCCATAATTGCAGTCTCATTTTAAAATGTAGAGGTAAGAATTTATTAAATTCAAAAATACCCTGTAAATGAAAAGAAAAATAGATATATCTGATTCCGTAATTGACGGGAACTTGATTTTTATATTCTTTTGAAATATTCTGTTATATTCTGTTGATTTTTATATTCTGTTATATAAGAGATATCCGTGTTTAGCTGTTGTAAGATTATCTATGTTTGTGTTAAGCGATTATGAAATATTATTAATAAAGAATAATAGATGATTTATATGTCGATATAAAAAAAGCCCTAGTTATCGATACTTAGAATAAACTACTTGTAATTTAGGTCTTCTAGTATACATTTATAGGGTATTTTTAAAATTAATAAGCTCTTACCTCTATATTTTGAAATGAGACAGCAATTACGACAGCTTCCAAATTTAGGAACCATATTTTCCTGTCAACTACTACATCTAGCAGTTTAAAAACATTATATATCTATTTTTCTATACATTTATAGGGTGTTTTTAAAATTTATAAGCTCTTACCTCTATATTTTGAAATGAGACAGCAATTATGACAGCTGCCAAATTTAGAAATCATATTTTCATGTCAACTTCGGAACCAGATACATTAAAAATCCGTTTTGCTATATATTCACAGGGTATTTTTAAAGTTAATAAGCTCTAACTTCTATTTTTTGAAAATTGACAGCAATTATGGCAGCTGCCAAATTTAAAAACCATATTTCCCTGTCACTACTAAATCTGGCAGTTTAAAAATAATATATAACTATTTTTCTGTAGTATATTGCATTTTTAAAATTAATCAGCTGTTACCTCTATATTTTGAAAATTGACAGCAATTATGACAGCTGTCAAATTTAAAACTCATATTTTCCTGTCAATTACTAAATCAAACAGAACAAAAACAATATATATCTATTTTTCTATACATTTACAGGGTATTTTTAAAATTAATAAGCTCTTCCATCTATCTTTGGAAATTTGACAACAATTATGGCAGCTGTCAAATTTAGAAATACATATTTTCCTGTCAACTTCGGAACCAGGTACATTGAAAACACTATAATATATTTTTCTGAACACCAACCTGTTATTGTATGAATTATTTATTTAAAAATCGTATTTTTTATATTTGACAGTAATTTTGACAGTTGTCAACAACTAAATCAAAAATTCATCTAGACAGATCAATAGCTGATTAAAAGACGAAGATTTAAATAAAAAAAATTGTTACGAAAACTCAAATTTACGGCCCGTTAGAATAAATTTAATAGAAGAAACAGTATTTTTTTGTAAAAATATGATTTTTCATTAAAAATAAAAAAAAAATGAAAAACGAAATTTCAAAATTCGGCTAAAGGTAAAGATAGGTAAATTCAAGACGAACATTTAAAAAAAAATGTCTCAATAACTTAAAATTTACGACCTCTAGAGTAATTTGGGTGGAACACTGGCATTTCTCGCCACTGTGCATCGGACCGGGGGCGCTTAGTCAGTAGAGGCTCTCAAATTTTCAAGAAAGGGCCAAATTTTACGTGATAAGGTACATGAAAAAAACCAACGAGGCTTTGTGTGGAAGGCCCTTCCTAACTGAAAACAAGATCGTGAGACAAAATATTCGGGGCTTTTGGGCCGTAAGACAAGTTTGATTTTTATAAAAAGGGCCAAAATTTACGTCATAAGGTACATGAACATTTTTTTCGACAACCTGTTCGTTTCCATATTCTATTCAGGAAATTCACGTAAGACATAATATTTGTTGTAAGACAATTTTTTTGTCAAAAGAATAAAATTTACTTTGTAGGGTAGGTACATGAAAAAAACCGACCAGGTATTATGCGGAAACCACCCTTAGCTGAAAACCAAATCGTCGGGGAATATATTCAGGGGTCTAGGGTATAAGACAAATTTTACATCTCTAAAAGGGGCTAAAATTTGGGTCCAAGGGTAAATGAAAATTTCCTTCCCCAACTTGTTCGCTTTGATATTTCATTAGGCGACCCGAGATGAGACCCTAATAGGACGACATTTTTTGTGGGTTTAACTCATGTGACAACTGGGTAATTTGGGGAATACAAAAAATATATAATAATAGTTTCTAAAAAATTTTTATACATCGGTTCGGGAAATATCAAGCCTGTGATATTCTTTCTGTTTTACTTCAGAAAATATAATAGGCGATACATAATAAGCTAGATAATATAACTGTATTTTAAAAATCTAGTTTCTCAGAACAAGAAAATTTTACTTATAATTTTAAGAGAAAAAAAATAAAATAGATTACTTCATAAATGAATCTCAAATTTAAAGTGAAACAAACTAAAAACGTACTCTTCGCCTGTTCACTGAACTTTTTATATAATTGTTACACATTCTATAGAATATAGAGCAAGATCCCGTAAACGCCAGACCTACGTTATTTTATAAAATCTGAAAATTTTTCTACGGAAGTACACTACTACAGGTAAGAAGAATTGGCTACTATGAACAGTCGGTCGCGGTGACTTTGACAGGTAACAGGTAGCAAAGGTGTATAGAATTGCTGCTCAAAATCGTCATACTATAAAGCTTAATTTTTTGATATTGTTTACGAGATGCTATAATAATTCACGTCCTTCCACTGCCAGACACTTTCTATGGTGGCCGGACCCCGCCAGACCCCTCTAAGTATAAAAAAAATGTAATTGTACTTACGTTATTTTATAAAATCTGACTTTTATATATGTTACTTCGGCAACTATTTTAAGGTGTTTCCCAAGCAGCTAGACAGTTTCGAAGGTTCCAACCCCCTACCAGACATAGTTGAAAGTCAGCTGTATAGTCCACGCAAATTAGACTTTTTAGGAGAAAAAATTCATATACAAATTATATTTGAGCTATGTATAGTTCATAGGAATAGAATTGAGGATTCGAAGAGTTCCCACCTTATCCGTTGATGGAAACACCTTTTTGGGGCGAAGAACCACCTCCAGATGGGACTTAGTTACGGTTATTCTCATTTTTCTTCGGGTCCGTCATTCCCACGAAAAACAGGTATAGGAACAAAAATAAAAATATTCTTCATTAAATTCTACATAAAAAAGGTTCTATAGTCGATTTGCGTACTCCCCACCGTATTTTCGCTATCGACTTCAGAGTAGGGGGTAGTTTGGAGCGCTCGGCGAAAAATCGGTGGTACGCGATTTTTCACAGCGAATATCTCCGAAACGGCTACTTTGACGTCAAAAATGGTTATAATGGTTATAAGTATACGGGCTCTGATTATAAATAAACAATTTGTCCATCAGACATTTTATTATCAAACTATTTTTTATTATTAAGTTCATAGTAAACAATAAAATTTCAATAAAATATTGAAATTTGGTTCATAATTAATTTTAAATATATTTTAAAAAACCACGTTTATAAACGGAAATTAATTTGCTATTGATTTATTAAATTTATTTTTTAACAATTTATTAACTGTAAAATTATGGTAATAGCCAAAGGAGGAGGGTCAATTTGGGCGGTTTCTGCCCCAAATTATTTTTGGACGAAAAAAAATCAGAAAACATTTTTTTTAATGTCTGCTAACAATAATAAGTCGATTTTACCCTAAACGGACGATCCCCCCCCCCCCAATCCTGAACATGCCATCACTTGCTAACAGCGTTCTTGGGGAGATATATCGCTTTCAAACTTATATTTGCTTGATAAAATACCACACTACCACACTAACTCCCTTTTAACTGTATCCGCTTTCATTTATCATTTTTTCCCTTTTTACAAGAGGGGGGGTGGAGAGGGTGGTTTTACTATTTATTCGTTTGCGGGAAATATAACAAAATATCTAAGCTTGCTCACCAGACTTGACCAGGGTATCCTGGGATTTTTGGGGTCGCTGATTTCGAACCCGATGTTCGTTAACCTGTATCACATCAAGTTTATAAGGTCATTTGAAGGTAAAATTGAAAAAAAAAGGTGACAAAAAAATCCAGAAAAATAGATAAATACGTTTTTGGCGTCTCTGGCGTATTCAGGATTGGGGGGGGGCTAGGGGAATGGGGGGTCGTCCGTTTAGGGTAAAATCGACTTAGTATTGTTAGTAGACATTAAAAAAAACATTTTCTGATTTTTTCATCTAAAAATAATTTGGGGCAAAAACCGCCCAAATCGACCCTCTTCCTTTATTTTTAATTTATAAATAACTTCTACATAATTGAATTATCCGATAAACCTAACTGACTGTCTCATTCGTACTCGCTTTTATATACATTTGCCTTCCTTTGCGCTCATACCTACAGCTGACCTTCAACTATGTCTGGTAGGGGGTTGGAACCTTCGAAACTGTCTGGCTGCTTGGGAAACACCTTAAAATAGTTGCCGAAGTAACATATATAAAATTCAGATTTTATAAAATAACGTAAGTACAATTACATTTTTTTATACTTAAAGGGGTCTGGCGGGGGGTTGCCACCATAGAAAGTGTCTGGCAGTGGAGGACGTGAATTATTATAGCATCTCGTAAACAAAATAAAAAAATTACGCTTTATAGTATGACGATTTTGAGCAGCAATTCTATACACCTTTGCTACTTGTTACCTGTCAAAGCCACCGCGACCGACTGTTCATAGTAGCCAATTCTTCTTACCTGTAGTAGTGTACTTCGGTAGAAAAATTTTCAGATTTTATAAAATAACGTAGGTCTGGCGTTCACGGGATCTTGGCCTAATACTCTTCACAGTTTTTGTAATGTTAGTTTTAGACATTTTCAATTTTATAGTACGAACTTGGTATAATAGTCAGTGTAAAATAAAGTAAAAATAAAAAAAAACTATACCATACCCCATTTGGGTTTCGAACTCGGGACCTTTGAATTCCGAGTCAAAAGCGTAAGAACTACAAAACCACCTCACACGTAAAAAAATGTCAATTTTCACATTATAAGACACGAGCTAAAATCATATTTTCACGGTTGTATATTACATTATGAAATGTATATTTGTAAAATATATAAATATTTAGATATTAAAATGAAATATCATTTCACCAGATTTCTATTCAATTACAAAAACATAAAAATCAAAAAAAAAAAAATTTTCAAATTTTAATCATTAATAATATTTTTATTTACCGATCGATTTTGATCAAAAACAATAGGGTTCTTCCACTAGCTAACACTAATTTACTATCCAAATTTCAGTACAATCGGATTGTTGTTTCTTGAGTTATCATGCTTACAAAAAATGTGACGGACGGACATTTTGAAAGTTGTTCAGAATTCGTTCACTAACACAATGATATGAAAATTTTTTCTCTGCGAGCGATATTTAGAAATGTGCCGATCAAATGCAATATACTCTTCGTTTTTCAATAAAACTAATATTTATTGAGATATTTGGAAAATGAAAAGAAAATTACGTTTTATCGAAAATACCTTTATATTTTAAACTGTATTTCTTTCTAAAGCAAAAATTTGAGCATCTACGTTATACTATATATTATTTAGAAATAGTGTTTGAAATTCCTTTTTTTTAATTACTGGCTAATTACACTAATAAAATGGCGACGTTGTTATTAAAAAAAACGTGTAGACGCACATTGCTTCGGTCATAACTTCTTTGTTTTTTATGCTACAAAAACAGTTGAAAGCTTAATTAAAAACCTATTATTCTATCTATTAACATCCTTAACGTAGTTTCTGAGATATTTAACTCTCACTCTAAATAATTATCTTATGAACACTTGGATGCCAAATGTAAACTTAAATATCTCCGAAATTATTAATCCTACATCAATAAACAAAAAATATAATTAATTCCCAGTTTGTACTTTCTGTAATTGGTCTGTAACATTTTTTCGATAAAGTAATACTTTTCGAGATACTTGACGAAAGCTCTTTGGAAGTACCTTTTTTTTTTAAGCTAAAATCGCAATTTTGAAGTCGTTATAACTTAAAAACTATCAATTTATGTGAAAAATTGCATAGAACCTTTTCTTCTTAAAATTTGATTTTATTTCAGCTCCAATAAATATATATATTTTTTAAGTACCACCCCCTGAGAGGGGGTGGCATCCACCCCCTATAAAATAGCAAGCCCCCGTATAATATAGAAACTTTTCTGTGAAGCACTTACTATTATACTGCAAAAAATGAACGAAATCCGTTCAATATGACATTATTCCGAAGTTAAAACCTCTAGTTACTGTACTATCTGCTGACTAAACGCCCCCGGCCTGACGCGTAAAGCAAAGAGAATCTCAAATAGCTTGTCTACGCACACCAAACTTGGTAGTAAAAAATTTTGTACCTTATGACGTAAGTTTTCAGGCACCAGCTCCCTGTCCATTATAAATACAGTGAATAACACTACTGAATGAATCGTCAACGGCAGCGACCGACTGTTTGACTCTATTATTTTTTATAGTTTCCAATATAATGTCGAATATAGTGAACTTGTAACTAAAAATTTAATACTACATTGGACAATGTCAGTATAATACAGATATGAAACAGGCGGTTAATGATATTTCAGTATGAACCCTTAGAATAAAGTTACGGCTACCAAAAAGGCATGTTTATACAAACTCTTTGACATCCTTAACATAGTAATATTTTGACCCAGCCATTACGAAACGCCCTATCTATATATTTTATAACACGAGTTTTATTTTATAGAGTCCATAAAAGCAACTATATATCCTTTCTCTACTTTATCCCGAAATTCATATTTATTTATGGTTCTTGTAATAAGACGCCTCTATATAATGTAATGCCTTAACTTTGATAAAATTTCGATTCCCAGGAGAAATCCCGATGTATTGATGCATTCGATTAGGTCAATATTTAAAGGTTGATTTTAAGTAGATAAAACAATTTATAAAAAAATGTGTTGAACAATGAACATTTTTATGATGTTCGGGCATTTTCAATCGCCTACAGAAACGAAGTTCTCAGTAAGGTTTTGTATTTGCGATGGGTGTGTATGGCTTCATAACCTCAAAACTGTTGGTCCACTTTTAAAACGGTTTTCATTAATGTAAGGGCCGTTACTTTCTGTTAACGTTAAATGTGGTTAAACTTTAACCGTCTGCCAAATCATTGAAAGTACAATTGTTTCCATGGTAACTGAATTGGTTTGACCCACCGTTAACGTTTAATCGGGATTATTCGGGATCGAAAGTACCGGCCCTAAAAGTAGTAGAGTAAAATCTGGAAGTAAAGTCGCTTAGTTTTCGAGAAAAAAAAACCGGACTTAGTGGGATTCTTTAGTAAGATAATCGTGTACACGAAATCATTTTTTACGACATTTTTCGGTGGTCGAGAACTTTTTTATTTCGGAAAAACTCAAAAAAATCGATTTTTAATGAAATATGTTTTTTAACGTCTCCACCGCTATATCTCTGAAAATATTTGTGCTATCAAGCTATTTTTTTTTCTTAGATTAAAGTAGACACTATAGCGCTTCGAACAACGTCCCACGTGAACCCGATTTATTTTTTTTTAAGTTGGTAAAATAATAGGAAACTCAAACTTGTTATTTTCAGTAGCGTAATTTTAGGCAATGGAGAAAAAAGTTTATTTATAAAAATTTGTATATACATGCTGCGTACAAATTGAAGCCAATAGTTGAAAAAAGTTTTTAGGATAAAAATTTTTCATGTCCCGTTCATAGTATTGAGTCAGCGATTTTTTTTAACGGGCCAAAGTCATATTCTTGCGCGCTCGGCTGTAGCAAGCCTGCCGACTGCAACGATCTGACGATCCCGGTCGGGGTGTATATAGTAGTTTAACTTATATCAATAGGTACAAAACCAGTAGTGATCAAAAGCATCTAGAAGATCAATATTATTGTTCAATATTTCATATATGTACAGTAGTATTGATCATATATTGTTAATATTAAGAAATTGTATAATAAACATTAAATAGTCTCCATTTAATAATAAAAAGCCAGGTGGTAGTAGTACAGTACCTAGAGGTAAAAAATATGCAAAACTTCGAAGTAATGTCATATTGAACGGATTTCGTTCATTTTTGGCAGTATAATAGTAAATGTTTCACAGAAAAGTTTCTATATTGAGCGGGGGCTTGTTAACTTATTTATATTTTAAGAAGAAAAGGTTCTATGCAATTTTCCACATAAATTAATAGTTTTTAAGTTATAACGACTTCAAAATTGCGATTTTAGCTTAAACAAAGGTATTTCTAAACGGCTTTCGTCAAGTATCTCAAAAAGTATATTACTTTATCGAAAAAATGTTATAGACCAATTACAGAAAGTACAAACTGGGAATTAAATATATTTTTTGTTTATTGATGTAGGATTAATAATTTCGGAGATATTTAAGTTTACATTTGGCATCCAAGTGTTCGTAAGATAACTATTTAGAGTGAGAGTTAAATATCTTAGAAACTCTGACACCTACGCCAAGGATACTAATAGATACAATAAAAGGTTATTAATTAAGTTCTTAACTATTTTTTTATTTGTTTATGTAGTATAAAAAACAAAGAAGTTATCACCGAAGCAATGTCCGTCTACACATTATTTTAATAACAACGTCGCCATTTTGTTACTGTAATTAGCCAGTAATTAAAAAAAAATTAATTTCAAACACGGTTTCTCATTAATATACAGCATGACGTAGATGCTCAAATTTTTTGGTTCGTATACAGCACTTGCTTTAGAAAAAATACAGTTTAAACTATAAAGGTATTTTCGATAAAACGTATTCTTTTTCCTATTCCAAATATCTCAATAAATTTAGTTTTGTTCAAAAATGTGTAGAGACCAAAAATAAGCTCATAAACTAATAATGAATTTCGCTTGTTTATTTATTTACATAGATTTAATAGTTTCGGAGATATGAGTTTACAAATGGCATCCGAACGTTCATAAGACGAAAAATGCAGTTTAAATGTTAAATATCTCAGAAATTGTGACGCATGCTAAGAAAGGAAATTAAAGACAATTAATTGCGCTTTCAAATTATTTTTTACTCGTTTTGTTACTCTAATTAGCCAATAATTTAAAAAAATTATCTCAAATACAGTTTTTCGTTAAAATGTAGCATTACCTAAATACTCAAATTCTTTTTTGCTCATTTAAAGCACTTGCTTTAGAAAAAAATGCATTTTAAACTTTAAAGGTAATTTCGAAACCCTTGGATACCAAAGATAAACTTAAATATTTCCGAAATTATTAATCCTACATCAATAAACAAAAAATATAATTAATTCCCAGTTTGTAAGGTGCTTTCTGTAATTGGTCTATAACATTTTTTCGATAAAGTAATACTCTTCGAGATACTTGACGAAAGCCGTTTGAAAATACCTTTTTTAAAAGCTTTTATTTTAAGCTAAAATCGCAATTTTGAAGTCGTTATAACTTAAAAACTATCAATTTATGCGAAAAATTGCATGGAACCTTTTCTTCTTAAAAATTGATTCTATTTCAGCTCCAATAAATATATATATTTTTTAAGTGCCACCCCCTGAGAGGGGGTGGCACATTTTTTATGAATGATATCTAATTTTTTAGATGATAGTAAGCAACTCCACCCGAACCTAGAATGCCATATATTAATCTAGATTCAACTAACGCTACTTCTACGCGACTAAACTGACCAACCCTGCATGCGAGGTGTATTAATTGCGTCCCAATGTCGCGTTTAGCGCTGATAAAAAAAATCGCTATTGCCAAACGGTACACTTTAGGGAAAAACATATTGTTTCAAAAACTTTTGTGATTATTAGGCTTTATTTTCTTCGCTGCATGTATGCAAATATTTTCAAAAATAAAAAAGTTTATCGATTGGTGAAGATTTCAATACACAAAATATGTATTTTTAGTTTATTTGATTTTTAGATAAATGAAAGTGTGAATTGTGCCCAAACCGTTTATATTGGTAAAAGCGCTACAGTGTGTGCTTTAATTTGACACAAAACAAATTTCGGTACCTTTAATAGTTTTAAAGATGGGTGGAAACAAAAAAAAAACAATTTTCTTTAAAAATATATTTTTTTCACTTTTTATTGATTTAAAAAGTTCGAGACCACAAAAAAATGTCATAAAATATGATTTCATATGCCCGGTGACATACTCAAAGGAACCTAATATGTTTGACCTGGTTCTACGCCAAAAAAAAAAACGACACGATAGACTTACGAAATCGCTGCTCTAAAGGTATAAATTAGAAAAGCTAACGGGTATCATGAAAACAAATAGTACGAGAGCCCATCGATAAAAATGGAACACATAAACTGGAGAGTCAAAAATTGGTGGGGATGCTTATCAAGTCATTCTCTGAACGTGTGTAGTCGGTCATAGCAATCCGGGTTGCAGCGGTGCATAGGCAGCCGTTTTTTTAAATCTGGTTTTGTGTATTCACGTGTGGTATTCGGCGTGATTTGAAAATATTTGTTTAGTTTATGATTCTGTTTTGTGTTGAGAAATGGAAAATACTTATTATAAGCACTGTATAGTGTCACTGTGTAATCATACAACTAATAAATCAGCAAATATAATTTTTATTCGCGTGCCTAAAGACAAAAATCGACGATCTACTTATGAATGCATATACAAGAGTACTATATACTGTACTTTCAACTTTCCATTACTGTTCCCTATCTGTTTTTTCCAGATCTTTTTTGATCCTACGCTGCGCTGATGAGGAACGATAATTCCGAAACACGAGTCTGTAGCTGCTTGGTGTTTCTTCTTTAGGGTGTATTTCGTGATTTTTCTTCCTTACTTGTTTTGACCCTAATTCCTTTTTATTAACATATATATTCACAATAAATAATTAGAATCCAGTCTTTAGAATTCCACTGAATATGAAAAATTCCTCTCCGAAATATAAATTCTGATATTCTGCAATCTCAATTTTCTTTCACGAATTAGGACACAATAGACTGCAGGGTAAATTAGCAGGTATGTCGGTGGCACGACGCTGATTACAATGGCGCGGTTTATAACTACGAAAGTCCAGCAGCACACAAGGTATTATTGCTGTTTGCTAATGAAATATCCCACACAGCTACACTAAATGTGGAAGCGAAACTGCAATTTGTTTTATCTGGTTATTAGTATCCAGTGCTTTTCATCGTAGGAGATAATACGGCGATGATTGCGGAGATTATTCGGTTCACGTTTCCAATCTATTTGTTTACGTTTGTAGGCAATCGATAGATAAATGGAAAAATGCCACGGAAATATCAAATCTCGCAAACGTGGAGGTGAGGAAAAATTCCTTATAATTTTAGGGAAATATCTCTGTACGCTTCTACGTTCCGCAGAGCGGTTCATACATTTTTTAGCAGAAAGTATAATTATTTTTTGTTAATATACTTTAGATGTATACAAGGTGGACCATTTTAATCTATTATCGTAAATATCTCGTCGTGTAAGCCACCAATTGTAGATTGTAAATTGTTTAAGGGGTCGCTTGGCCCTGGGTTGGCCTTTCTTCACCTCGACCTAAAAGGTCTTTTGTGAATTACCCTGCATCTAGTTGTTGCCCAGGATTCCAAGACTTTTTGCAAAGCTTGCGATTTTCCTGGGAGCTAATTTCCCTATGTCTTCAGGCGTTAATTCTGCCTGTTCTAGGTACTTGCGGATTAGCACTCTGCATTCACAAAGTATATGTTCCGCAGTTTCAGTTGCAGCTTCACAGTATCTGCATTTGTCATCTTCTGCCATGCCCATGTTCTTGAGATGATATCTCAAGGGGCAATGGCCAGTTAGAAGGCCTGTGATCAGCCTTAGATCGGACTTTTCCAGTTCGAGAAGCCTTGTGGCATTCTTTGTTGAATAGGTTATAAACCTTTTTGCTTGTCTTTGGCCTGGAGTGTTCCTCCAGTAGGACTCTTTTTGTTCCTTTTCCCATTTTAGAATCTCCTCCGTTATGTGTCCCTTGGATAGGCCACAGAACAGTTCGGGTCCAAAAAACGGGGCTTCAGCCCCTTTTCTTGCGAGGCTATCAGCCAATTCGTTGCCTTCTATCCCCTCATGCCCTGGCACCCACATCAAGGTAACCTTGTTTTTTGCCAGTTGCTTCAGGGATTGTCTGCATTCCCAGGCAATTTTTGACTCGAAGGTATATGACCTGAGAGCCTTTAATGCTGCCTGACTATCTGAAAGTATATAGATCTTTGCCCTTCGAGTGCCTCTATTTAGGCATTCCTGGGCACATAGATCTATAGCATAAATTTCTGCTTGGAAGATGGTTGGGGTGTTACCAAGGGCTTTAGATAGCCTGCATTTAGGTCCTGCTACGCCCACACCAACCCCTTCATCCATCTTGGATCCATCTGTGTACCAGATGTGTGACTCTTTCTCCAACCGCAATGCTCCGACCCTGCCCGCCTGACGGCTTTCGATCAGCATATCAAGCCACCAATTAAGAAATGACCTCTACAAAAGTTGTTGGGTTCTAAGAGGGCCATCTGATTCTGTGGTCGGGCACCGAGTCCGTGACCTTGGTGAGGCCCTGTAATACCCAACTTTGTTTTTTAAATGGGAATACCCACTTTTTATTGCGGAACCTAATTCTACGGAAAAAAACACTTTCAAATATTATTTTCAAAAATTTTTTCCAGTGGGCCTTACTCGGGCCCAATACCAACAATTGAAATCACAAGAACCCAATTATCTCGCCGGTTAAGCTTACAATTGAAAAAAATGACTTAAATAAAAATTGTAGGATTCGAGGGAGGTCATCTAATGCTATGGTACCCGAACCGGTCCTTGATACGACCCTGGGGCCCCCAACTTTTTTTTAATGAAAATATCAATTTTTTTATTGCAGATTTGCATTCTACGGAAAAAAATACGTTCAAATATGATTTTCAACATTTTTTCCAGTGGGCCTTACTGGGGCCCAATTTGTAAGGCTCACTGCAAAAAATTTTTGAAAATCATATTTGAACGTATTTTTTTCCGTCGAATGCAAATCTGCAATAAAAGATTGATATTTCCATTAAAAAAAAATTGAGGGTCCCAGGGCCGTATCAAGGGCCCGGACCAGGTACTGAACCATAGCATTAGACACCCATCGAATCCTACAACTTTTATTTAAGTCATTTTTCAATTGTTAACCTATTCGGCGAGATAATTGTGTTCTTGTGATTTCAATTGTTGGTACTGGGCCCGAGTAAGGCCCACTGGAAAAAATTTTTGAAAATCATATTTGAACGTTTTTTTTTCTGTAGAATTAGATTCTGCAATGAAAAAAGTTGGGTATCACAGGCCCTCACCAAGGTCACGGACCCGGTGCCTGACCACAGAATCAAATGGCCCCTTAGAACAAAACAACTTTCTCTTAATTGGTGGTTTACACGACGAGATATTTGCAATAATAGATTAAAATGGTCCACCCTATATATACAGGGTGTCCACTTAATGTTCCCTCGGAAGATTGTGCAACCCCCCCCCCCCCAATCCTTTAGGACAAAGTTTTTCATAAAGATTAAAGCCTAAGGAATAATTTAAGACATGTCCTAAAAAAAAAATTGGCTGCACTTTCAAAACGGCGTCCGTTAAAAAAAACAAAATTTGCAAATATGGCTTTTGTCATTTAACACAAAAACTAAAAAAGATGGAGAAAAACTTTCTGTACAAAAAATAAAGTGCATAAAATTTTCTACAATTTTGTTTCTATACAATATTTGCATTGGAGTTACCATTTTCCAGATAAATGATTAATCTCTTAAAATAAAATATAAAATTCAATATAAAACGTAACACTACGGAAGCCCACCTTAACTGTCCGTGCACCCCCCCGATACTTGAGGACAATGTTTTTCATAAAGATTAAAGCCTAAGGAACAATTTAAGACATGTCCTAAAAAAAAAAAGCTGGCTGTACTTTCAAAATTGCGTCCGTTTAAAAAAAATGCAAATATTGTTTTTGGTCATTTAACACAAAAACTAAAAAATATGGAGAAAAACTTTCTGTACAAAAAACAAAGTGCATAAAATTTTCTACAATTTTGTTCCTATACAATATTTGGATAGGAGTTACCGTTTTCCAGATACCACTGTTACCGTTTTCGAGATAAATGTCTGCAAATTATAATATTATTATTATTATTATTAATTTTTTTCAGTTTATTTTATTTAATTTTTATGTTAATAATATAAAGTTATATTATACGCCTTACAATAATTGTCACAGTTATTTCCTCTAAGTGATTTACCGATATATGAATTTCCATGTTTTCTTAATTTTAGACTCATTTATCTGGAAAATGGTAATTCCTATCAAAATATTGTATAGGTACAAAATTGTAGAAAATTTTATGCACGTTGTTTTTTGTCAAGAAAGTTTTTGTCCATCTTTTTTAGTTTTTGTGTTAAATGACAAAAACAACATTGGCAACAGTTTTTTTTAATATATGGCCGCCATTTTGAAAGTACAGCCAGTTTTTTTTTTAGAATATGTCTTAAATTGTTTCTTAGGCTTCAATCTTTATGAAAAACATTGTCCCCAAGGATCGGGCGGGGGGGTGCACGTACAGCTAGGGAGGGCTCCCCGACTATAACTTTATAAAAAACTTTCTTAACAAAACTTTCAGTATTTCATCTCTATTAAAATTATTTTCAATTATACAAGGTGTCACAAAAACGAGTTATACAAGAGAGTATAATTCTTTTAAACGGAACACCTCGTATTTATTTAGCGCCAGTTAAGCCTCCAAGGGTCCTAAAATGTTTTACCAATCGGATGCAGCGTTGCCAAGTTATGATTTTTTCCTGTTTTTTTTTTTGGCAATTTACAAACATTTTTTGACTGCCATATCCCCGCGATTTATTAATTGTTTTTTCTAAAAATGTAGAATGTTATTTGATAATGATGTATTTACTGAAAAACATTAATTGAACCAAAATAAAGTTTTTAAAATGTCTCAAGTACAACTTATAATGCACAACCTGCAAATAGTTTTATCCAAAAAATGCTATGCGTATAACATTAGTTCATCGGTCAAATTATTATACTATTCGCAAATACGAAAACAAAGAATGTATTGTTTTTCATCGCACGTTTTTAAAACCATAAATGTCGTTCGCAGAGAAGAATTTTCATATCATTGTGTTAGTGAAAGAATTCTGAACAACTTTCAAAATGTCCGCCTGTCTATCACTCTAACCGTGCATCTTGTTTGTGGGAGGTTATTACCATATATTAGTTGCAAGATCTCGCTAAAAGGGAATATGGAAGGGCTTATGAGAGTTCTGATGGTTTAACCTCTCACGACAATGTTATACGGATACTATAAAAAAACAAATCAACAGATATGCTGTAAGAATTCGATCTCGAAGCACCTGCAACCAAAGAAAACGGTCAGACAGGAGGAGAGGAAATATGGCGATATCTCTTCTATAATTAATTGATGACTTTTGCTGAAGTATTTAGAGCTTTAGCTACTACTCTTTGTTGCCCTCTAATTTTTATGAGCTAAATGATATTTGATTAAGTTTATTTTGTCCGAAGAGCTAAACATTGAAACCGTTTTTGTTTAGATTTTTAAAGAACTAAACGAAATTTTTCTTTCAAATTTTTTCGTGCAAAAACTCTCACGACTCATTCTAATAGACATCACGTAGTTTCTGATCGTGTTCCTAGATTCTTTTGATATGTGTATATTATATAACAAAGATATATTATAAATCGTGTCCCGTACCATAACAGTTCTCAACCTCACGCTTCACTATTCCTATTTACAAATCGCAGAGGCCCAAACATTACATTAATAATATTTCTGATGTACAATCAGAAAAAGTTACAAACTTAGCAATTTGTCTACTTTTCAACTTGGGTCATTTATCAACAAATCAAGAACGTCTGACATTTTCTTTAGTATGTTGAGATTAACTGGGCCCGACCCTTCGAGATTGACGACAACTTAATATGTTTATTTCACATAAAATTTGCTCTCGTGTACTTTTGAAACTTTATGTGTACCGAGGAATACTGGTATTTAACGATGGACCAGATTAGTAACAGGTAATATATTATTATGGGTACTAATAAACTGACTAATTGGGCAGTATTAACAAAACTTTGCGCAAAGTAAATAAATAAAAATTACCAGTAAAATAATATACAGGTTAATTTATCACAACATGCGGAAAATTTATCAGTAGGTTGTCCCAATCGAAAGGAGTTAAAAAAATGAAAAAAACCGCTGCCCAAGGAATCACTACTTCCACATCCAGATTCTCTATCCAAGTCACTCACAACGAAAAAACTTAATAATTGTTTATGGAACTTTAATAATATAATATTTGAAATCCTCTACCCCAAAAACCCATAAAACGATACCCCACATCGGTAGTGGGGTGGGGGTGGTGATAGGGGGGTGGTAGTGGGGGGTGGATGAAGTAAAAAAATATTTTGAGGTTTCTAGTTCCTGTACATGCACTAAATCACATTTTTTTTTCATCCCCTTTAATAAGGAGGTGGGGGTGGTAATGGGGGTGGCTAATGCCAAAAATTTTTTTGAGACCTCAGCTTCTCTTGTATATACTAAATACCAGTTTCATGGACTCTTACCTGCTTGATTTACCCATTTACCCCAAATTTACCTCAACTTACCCCCCAACCCTTCGACGGAACAAGATGAAAATATAATCTAGTTCTAGATCTCGTTAAAGTACACATGTGTACCAAATTTCAAGTCAATATCTCAAACGGTTCCAGAGTAAAGGTGCGCACAAAAAAAAAGTTACAGACAGACAGACAGACAGAAATTTTTTTTTCGCTCAAACTTAAAATCTCTACATTTCATGACATTTTAAGCCTATTTGGGCAATAAAAATTTTAAAAAAATTTTTTGTCGTTACTATACTTCCACTGGACGTGGAAGTAATTAAAAAAATGTGACCAAAACAATTTCCTTTTTTCGTAGAAATGCGCCCACAGTGATGGAAAATGGAAACAATTCTAGCCACGCGGCAGTTTCAATTGTACAGCAATTTTTTAATTTTCCTTGGAGTAACATGTATTTCATGGGGAAGTGCGGAAAATGTAAAAAAAACAAAAAAATATAAAAGAACAAAAAATAAAGAAAAAACCAACCCTTTTGAAAACTGCTACTTTGACGTGGTAGTAAGCCTATCAGATTAGTTTCTTCTACTTTTCAACCTCAATCGTATTATTATTTTTTTTTTAGCTTCTTAAATACCGATTTTCTCGGATTTAGTTACTTCCATGCTGCAACTAATGGCTCTTTCTCCGATTTACGAAAACATCTAACCAGATTTCACATTTTCCACACTTCCCCCATAAAATACATGTTATTCCAAAGAGAATAAAAAAAATGTATTGCTGTACGCTTGAAATTGCCGCGAGGCTCGAATTGTTTCCATTTTCCGTGCTGTACATATTTTTCATATTCATTCAGAGATAGTTTTTTGTAATAAGGATACTCACGTCAAGACAAAGTGGATGTCTGGGTCATTCTCCTCAAACCGTAACAATTTCATATTAAAATTTTCTAAAACCAAATTTTGAGAAAATTAAAATTTAGTGTGACATTTGATTATCAATTTAGATACTTGAGGCATATGTTATACTAGCAAAAATCATTGAAATATATTTTAGATTAAAAAAAATTTTCTAATTTACCGATCATTGAGGTGACAATAATGACCACGGAGAAGACTTAAATATTTATTTAGTGAAAAACATAAAAATACAGACTTTAGACTTCTCATTTGATTTCATTTGCCTGCAAAATTTCTTTTTATATTTTTCTGCCCTTCTAGTAACTTTTTTAACTTCTTTTTCTAACTTACATATTGTTCTCCACAATTTAGATCTATCTCTGCGAATTTTCTTTCTTCCAACTGATTTTCTACTTCTGACGTTCTTTTAAATCATTTTGTAAAATGTTAAATGTAAAGGGGACAGAATTTTCTTCAGTGTAACGTTGAATCTGGTTTTCTTGTTTTTTCCGCTCGCGAAATTCATTGGAGCGTTTTTTCCGTCATTTTCCGTCACATGGGTTCATATCTGCAACGGATTTAATTTTTCCCTGTCTCTTCCTTTCATGATACTCTCTTTCTTTTTTCTTAGCATCTTCATATTTTATGGGATCCTCTTTGATTTTTTGCCTTTATCTTCTCATAGTTTCTCGTTTATTCTTTTTTCGTTTTATTTAGACTGTAAAGGAATATAATACACCTATAGCACGCCTAAGCGTTTGACTTTTAAATAAAGAAAAAGGTCCAGAAAAATCACGATACATGATACTTTATTACAAGAAAGTGAAAATATTATTTTCATTTCACTAAGAATATAAACTGGTAAATGAAATCACCTTCGTGGTCATTTGTCAGCTCCGTGGCCAATTGAGGTAATGGAGGTGATGACCACGGAGGTGACTAAATCAATCAAAACTTCCGCCAATATGTTAAATGTTAGATTAAGAGGGGCAAAGGAAGTATCAACTGTTAATTTACTGGTTTTCCCACTATAAGCAAGAAAACATTTTTTAACGTTATTTAACTATTGAACTAAAAAGGTGACCACGAAAGTGATGCATAATAAAAATACTTACCTGGTTGTGTGGATTATTTATAAAATATTAACCAAACACAATTCGCAATTTAACACACTCTCACACGGCTTTAAGAGAAACCAACTTCAATTAAAATTATCAAATGTGTAGAAAGCATTTTGACGCCCTCTTTCGGAATTTTGAGGTATTTTATTGTTAGGCCATGGAGGTGTCTAGCATAACAGGGACAATATTGCTTAGTCTACAAATAATTATTAATTGATATTTAACTCGATATATTGTATATAAATTAGGGATTGCAATTTACCGGAAGTTTTAATAACCGGTAAATGGATAAATAAAAATGTAAATAACCGGTTAACCGGTAATTTTTAGAATTGATGATTAGGGTGGCGAAAATGGCAATTGTCTTTTTCCATGTACAAAATTATCTAAATTTAACAAAAAACATTTTTATATACGTGTATTTAATATATTGAACAAACAAAAGGTTTTTTATCAACAGTAAAATCACAAGAGCTTTTTTTTTATCGGACAAATTTCTCATTGTAACGAAATAATTTAGCCAATCACTGATTTTATAAGAAAAACTGACATGAAAAAAATCGTGAGACCGGAGGTCGAGCGATTTTGTCAAATGTCAGTTTTTCGAGCAAAATTACTGATTGGAAAAATTTTGAGTTAAAAAGAAATTTATCCATAAAAGAAAAGCTCGAGTGTTTTTTGGTAAGATAAATTAGCGACAGAATATGTGAACGAACAACAACAATAATCTATTAAAAATAATTATAATTTTCCCAAAACGACTCATATTGTACAGTATAGTTTCCACAATACTTAAAAATTATAGCTGACAGTACAGATTTTAAAGTGACGTGCGACTACTAGATGTACTCTGCTTTTGAGGAACAGGAATTTTCATCGATGATAAAAAACGAGGCACCTTTTTTTTATCGCTGTCAAAGTGACAAAAATGTGACTGTCAAATAGACGTTTTTATATAGGAGTTAATTTATCAAAAGGAAAAAATATAAATGAAATAAATTTAAATAAATAATTATTCTGTAAAAAACATATCAACTTAAACAGCAAAAATTATAAACATATAAGTGAACATAAACTCAAATAGGGCATTTACTGAAACCTGATCTAGAAATACAATATTTTTTTAAAATAGCCTAGTTTTTCAAAGCTATATCTGTTAGTCGTCTGATATTTGTGCATAGAATACCACCAACTGAAGATGCCCTTCCTCAATCGATATTGGTGGGTCGATAAGTTAATAAGAATTGATAATAACATACTTCTAAATGTATTCCACAGATATTTGCGGCAGTGAAATATTCAATTTTCTATCGTAAGATATTGTCAATGTCTCTCTTGTATTTCTTAGGGCTTGGTGTTTGGAGTTTACTTTTTATAATACTATTTATTTATTGTTAAAAGTGCTCGGTGTTGGGACAGTCACTCTGTATTTAGTGAATACTAGTCAGTGACATAAATAGAAACGTTGAATACGTGACATATCGTAAGTTCAGAGTTTACCGAAATAATCGGTAAAAAATTAAAATAACCGGTAATTATCGTCATGTGTTTTTTGCCCTGATAACCGGTTAAATCTTTTTGTAAATTATATGATTAAGTATAAGTTTCAATTTTTTTTGAAACAATAAACTCTTAAATACAAAATAACTGGGCCAATTTGTTACTGGGGACAGACCACGGAGCGTGACTGTTCACTATTTCAATGAATATTTTTATATATAAACTATACGTTATTATGGTCATATTAACTGTTTCAATAAATAGTGCCCATTATTTTGACAATAAATCATTTTAGATTTTTAGAAACAATAATCGTAGGGACCTTCAAAAATACGGTTTGTGAAGAATGATCCCCATCACTTGTACTACTAGAAAATAATTTGGTACATTACTAAATGCCGTGGCATATTTTTTAGTATTCGAAGCTGTGAATAGAATTGCACCCCCGAATAGGGTAGTTTGGTGGTTTCCAGGGTCGCTAACTAAAGTTCCTTTTTGTAATAATACTTGCTGCGAATATTATTTCATACCCTTATAGGGATGAAATAGATTGTTTTTGAAAACAGGAATGCTGAGGTCAGGATCAGTTGAAGGTTTGGCTCAACTAGTATTAGAAAATCATTTTGTACATTTTTAATCACCTTGGTACCTATTTTTTTATTATTAGGTGCTGTGTATGGCGTTACACCCCCTGAATAGGGTGCCAATATTGTGACCTCTATCTATTGAATCGATTCCTAATGGTTATCATAAAACACATAATTTTCAAATTCAGTATAAGCTATTATTTAAAGCAATTTTATGGGTTGTTTTTATGTCTTTAAAGGTGAAATAGAATTTTCCTCAGCCTTCTGACACCACTTTTCCAACAATTTTCTCAGGGTCTTACGCGTTCCGAAATTGGGGCCAAAAATCAGCTATTTTTAACATTGTCCTTTTCCATTTCATTGTATTATATGTCTTGCCGAAATAGTAACTTTTTTTTGTAAAATATTATATATGTTCTACATTTTTTTAGTTAAAACATATCACACATTTTAACTAGTAATATAGTAAGAAGAGATTATTAGTCATAGATATTAGATATATATTCTTTGTTCTAAGTGCACATAACAGTACATTTACAACTGAAACTGTTCTAGTTGCATTATCCTTGAACATCAGATAGGACTCTCTTACTAAGGAGGGCAGAATACCACTCAGTACTCTTTAAATGATTGAGCTCTACTCTTAGTCGGAGAACGAGCAATGTCTAAGATGCACCCTCTATAACACTCGCGAACAACCATCTAAAAAAAATTGATTCTTATGTAAATCGACCTGGCGGATCCGATTTTGGAGTTCGCCAGACAATCCGGAATTGTGAAACTAGTCAAAATCGGCAATTTCCGAAAAATCTCAAATTTTATGGATATTTTTTAATTTTTACTTATCACCCTATATATCCCTTAAGTCCGATTAAATTGAAATTTTTAGGAGAGCCAATTTAGACCTTTGTTATCATGACGGACATGACAGAAATGCAAAAAAATTTACGTGTCACCGGTAATATTTTTTTTAATAGTTGGTGACACGAAATTTGTTAAAAATGCAGCAACAAATACTCGTTCGAGAAAACTTTTTTGTTTTTAAAGATAGATGTATAAAGTAAGCTACAAAATTGTAGCCAAAGAACCAAAGAAACTTTTTCATTTCAGTGATTTTTTTGACAACTGGCTTGGTTTTTAACATAACGGTGCCGCAATATAGAAAAGAACTATGCCGGCCGCGGCCAGTCACGCACTGCACAAACGATAACGCCATGCATAGCTTGAGAGCGCCAGGATTTGTATTGTACTAATAATAACCTAGTTAATAATCGTTTATTCAGTAAATTTTAATTTTGAAAAAGGAGCAAAATATAAAAAATAAAGTTTTAAATTTTGATAAAGGCAATTTAGACATACTCATTTTATTTCCACATTTAACTTCTACTCGTATAATTAAGCAGCAATATTGAAGAGATAGGTAACACATTTGTATTTTTTTTATCGCAAATTATACAACGTTTTGGGCTTTCAACGGTCTTCCTTTTTTTATAACCAATATTAGCCACGTCTGTGCTTTCTGCTTTTTGTTTATAAGCTTTTCGGGTGTAATTTCTTCTGCATCTTGCATGATAGACAGGACACTTTGACAAAAATAAATCCCTTTTTTTGGTGTAATATTTCAACTTAAGAGAGATATCATCCGACTTTATAGAAACTGCTTTAAATGCTTAGTCCAGTGCTTCTTCTGTAACACCCTGCACAGTTTCTTCACTATTTTGTTGGCAAAATACGCATTTCATAAAGTTTAACTCTGGGTTTAACTGTTAAAAAAAAGTTGAAAACGCGCACAAAACTGCTGACGTTAAAAAAATTGCTTAAAAGTTGTTCTTTGTTCAAATTAAATATTAAAACTAGTTTTAAATGTCTGGAAAAGAAATCCCGTTACTTTAATATGCACTTTACCCTCTATAGCACTTTCCTAACGCAATAATAATTATTATTATAGCTGCAACTCATCAATTTTCAATAAGAATAAGCGTCATAAATCACACAGACAACAACTCCTGTCGATCGGTTAAAAACAACTAAATAAACGTTTTATAATAGCTATTTATGTAACCAGTTACAAAAGACGTAACAACACGAGTTACACAAGATTGTCTTTCGTTACATACATGATTTTTCTAATTTTAAAATTCTAAAAACAATTTAAACATAATAAATGAAATGGATGTATTTAAAAATCTTAAAAATTAAGTAATCTTTTTCATAGTTACCTTTGCTGCTATCACACATTATAATTTTAATGTCAAAATCGACAGACGTTATTTAGTCAAGTTACAATATTATTTGAAATCCTAATTTGATAACATAATAAAGGTAAATTGTATTAATGCAAAAGTTTTGTTAGCGTATTTTGAAGGAAAGAAAAATTTAAAAGCTTCCACTTTATGGACTTAGTATTCTATTTTGTGTTGAATAAACATTATTTCTTTATATTTTTGAGAGTTGTTTATCTTTCCTGATGACATAAGGAACTTTTTGTAACGCCATATCCTAAAATGGCATTTATTTGACACTTTCCATGAATCAAAACAGTGTCATTATTCACAAGTGTAAAATAGAGAAAAAAGGGTAAAACAAAGACATTTTATTTCACAGTGTGATATAAAACTTATTGGTTTCTATCGAAACAGCAATAGAATTTAGTCAATTTTTATAAAATTATATTGTTTTCTGATTTCGAATGGTGATACAAAAAATTTTGTATACAGCTCGAGACTAAAATGTGTTTTTTTACTCGTGTGGTTTATAGCATAAACGCCCCACTCGCAAAAAAAACACCATTTTAGCCAGTTATATAAAATACTATTTTGTAACGCCATGTCCTAAAACGACGTTTATTTGACAGTTTCAATGAATCAAAACAATGTCATTATTGACAAGTGTAAAATAAAGAAAAAAGAGTGAAATAAAGGAATTTTATTTAACAATGTGAAATAAAACTTACTGGTTTCTATGGAAACAGCAATAGAATTTAGTCTATTTTTACAAAATTGTATTGTTTTCTAATTTCGAATGACGATACAAAAAATTTTGTATATAACTCGAGACTAAAATGTGTTTTTTTACTGGTGTGCTTTATAGCACTCGCCTTCGGCTCGTACTATAAATGCCCCACTCGTAAAAAAAGAACACCATTTTAGCCAATTGTTATATAAAATACTATTTCGTCACCAGTTACGTAAAATTTTACTTTTCATAACTGGTTACATAAAGTAGGACGTTTTGACACTTACGTCAGTTTTGAAAACTGTCACTTTATATCAAAATTAGAAAAACCAATATTTACAATTACGCATTATTTTATTCACATCGGGCGGGGCATCCTGAAAGACGAGAAACAAAGCCGCGGTATAGGCCAACCCAATCTTTTATCTTGCGACGCGACCCGGCGCGGCAGTCAAATACTGCAGCACCGTTTTTTTGAAAACTAAGTAAGTTATCAAAAAAATCACCGAAATAAAAAAGTTTCTTTAGTTCTTTGGCTACAACTTTGTAGATTACTATATACATCTATCTTTAAAAACAAAAAAGTTTTCTCGATCGAGTATTTGTTACTGCATTTTTAACAAATTTCGTGTCACCAACTTTTTAAAAAAATATTACTGGTGACACGTAATCTGTTTTGCATTTCTGTCATGTCAGTCATAATAACAAAGGTCTAAATTGGCTCTCCTAAAAATTTCAATTTAATCGGACTTAAACTAAAAGAGATATAGGGTGATAAGTAAAAATTAAAAAATTTCCATAAAATTTGAGATTTTTCGGAAATTGCCGATTTTGACCAGTTTCGCAATTCCGGATTGTCTGGCGAACTCCAAAATCGAATCCGCCAGGTCGATTTACATAAGAATCATTTTTTTTTAGGTGGTTGTTCGCGAGTGTTAAAATGCATCGTAGAGATCCCTCGTTCTCCGACTATTCTCGCTAAATCTCAGACGCAGAGCATTAGAGCATCAAATCAACTAACGTACTTCACCGCCGATCGAACTAAATTCAGTAACACCACGTTTAATTTATCCGACAATACTGAAAAGCAGCGGCGGTCACGTGACATCTGCCAACTCATGCTTTGTCTATGGCAAACATACACTAACGAATTCTACAACTACCAACAAATTATCTTGACTGTTCGTGGTCCTTTATCCTTTACTATTTACTGCGGCATACAGAAAGGACCAATTGGCGCAAATTTGTATGTAGGAATTGTTTGCTATCTGCTGGGACCAAAATTTCATTAACCATTGTATCTGACACTAGCCGTGTAATTTGTTATGGTCAAATAAATAGGCACATTTAATCTGGCGAGTTCTAATTTACGTTTGGGAGCCAAACATGTAAACAACAGATGCACAGATTATTGACAAACAAACAGAGGGAAATGAGCGGCGGAACAAAAAAGGTTGCTACGGAGTGCGTAAAATATATAAGCTTAAGAGCTGAATGGCTTTTATTCTCGAATCGTCCACTTTCGAAATGGCTTCAAAATTGATTGTATCATAATAAGTTATAACCAGAGATCGAAAGACAGAGACTTTAAGAATTTTTTTCTGCTCAAACTTAAAATCTCAATATATATATATATATATATATATATATATATATATATATATATATATATATATATATATATATATATATATATATATATATATATATATATATATATATATATATATATATATATATATAAATATATATATATTTTTTTTTTGCTTTAATATGCCAGGAATAATAATAATAATAATAATATTTATTAACCACACAAAAGATACACATGGTACATATGGCATGTCGATATAAAAACAAAATAAAACAATAATCTTATCATGTAATTCAATGCTTCGTCAGTATTAGTTAGAAGAGTAGCTGTTTTGATTGGCTCTCCAATAATGAGTGTTTTAAAGTATTTACCTAATTAGTATATTAGAGAAAGTAGGTAATTTCATAGTAAATAAAAAAGTGTATAAGTTGTGATATTCTGGCATGGTCAGATTTAGATTAGTGGTATATGAAGGGAACGGATGGTTTTTTTGAAAGTTATCTACTGAATACCCAAAATAATATTTCTTAACAATAATGTAAGCAGAAATACAAGATATTTATTTTCAAATGTCACTTGCCAAAAAGTTTCAAACACTTAGTTGCCATGGCGACCAGTTATTTTGTCTGCCTAGGCAGGAAAAGTGATACTTTACTGATTGAAATTAGTCAGCAAAATTAGTATCTGCTGTCAATCGGCGAAAAAATATTTTTTTCTTTTTGTGGCTCTAATGTGTGAATTTCTATAACTGTTTCTAACACTTTTTATAAGAAATCAGTTTTACTTGTGATTTTTGTTAAACTCATTCTATTTGTTGTAACTGTAGATTAGTTTTCAGTACTTTTACTACTATGAGGTTTGGTCTAAAAAAGGTTAAATCGTTAGCCCGGAAGAAAAGTGACATAACTCAAAAAACTAAATTTTTCAGTAGGAGCCATTTAAATTTTTATTTTTTTTTAAACTCGCACTGATCGAAATTATGAAGTGCGATACCTACATATTTCTACTGCTGATAAGTACGTACCATTCATTAACTGAATCAATTCAGGGACCTTCTGTATCGGTTACTATTTTTGAGAAATCGCCCCTAAAAGTTAGGGGGTCACTCCTTATTTTGACTTGTGTCACTTTTCATATGAAACTAATTGTGTTTTTTGAGTTAAATTATTGAAAAAATAAAAAACAAATTTATGACATATTTTTATTTTGATACCTACAGTTTCTGATTAATACACACTACAAAATATTGGATTATATTAGGTTATATTACACGAAAGAGTTATAAATTTTGATAAAATGGCAAATAAAACTTTGGAATACATTTTTTTTAAATAGAGAGAGTAAACCATTTTTTTTATTTGCAGCAATTGGTTGTCTGCTCTTATATTCTTTTTGTAAAACAAGTTCTGGAACTTCACTGGCTTTAAGGACATTCTGGATTGTAGGGGTTGTATAATCTCAACACTCTTGAATTCTGTGACTTTGTAGGACGTTTTGTAAAAAAATGTTCCGAAATAATCTTTTTCTACTCTTAAAATTTTTACTTGACTTATTTTAAAATCCTCCCCGTCAATATTCTTTATTTTTTTGGAAATCCAATATCAGCCGCTAAGGTTTTCAAATCGTAAATGTCATCGTAGCACATTTTATTTACTTTATAAGGGTGACCAGTTTTTTTAGCACATCTTATGAGAGAAATATAATGCTCAGGAACAAAAATGGTTCCGGCCTTTTTGGCCCGACTCACTTGTTGCTCAATTACAGAATGGGCATTGTCACCTTCATTCTGACTGTGTCCAACTATAAGAAACTTGTGTGTTATACTTTTTATCCACTTGCATTTAGAGATTGCGTACATGTAAATTGCAACCAGATATCGATTTTTCTGCTGGCCACCGCAATTGTCGGAATAAAAAATGACATCAACTTCATTCGAGCCATCGGTAGTGTTGTGCTCTTCATCTTTCAGAAGGTTGAGGTATCTTAATACACAGGATCCGATTTCGTTTGATCCTCTCTGGGCTTCACCTTCATGCCAAATGAAACATTCAGATTATAGACACCTAACTTAGATACGTAGTAAAAAGAAGAAGCCTGCCCTATAGGACAAGGGGGAACAGCTTGAAGGTCATACACAGCTACTATGGTATTATTTTCTGCTGTTTTGTCTTTTTGTTTCTCATCTCGAGACAATTTGGTCTCGGCCAGGTGAGAGTTATAATTAGTTTCTAATTCGGCCTTTTCATCTTCCGTAGCATTTGAATAAGCTATACATAGTTCACACTGATTCTTTTTAGGAAGGAAAAAGGACAAGTTAAACTCTTCATTAAAAATTCGGGAATACATCATGTAGTTGGCAGAAGGAAGTTTATTTTCTTTGCAGTTCGCTATATAATCCCTGTGAAGATCGGCGATAGATTTATTTCCATCTATGTACTGCTTTGATGTCACGGCACGACAATAGTGCCTAGGTATTCGGGGTATAGAGTTTATATGATTTCGAATGCCATTTTTAATTTCCTCGTCTACTTTGGCATGCTTTCCGTGTCTTCCTCTAAAGTCTTCAGAAATCAGTTGTCCTGTGAGAAATGTCTGCTTTTGCAATACAGTTCTGATTGGCCTGTCATTAATACAAAGTGTCGATTTGAAAATGTGCTTACAAATTCGAAATTTTTGTCCACGAACCTCAAAATAAAATGCATTATTTAAACGCCGATTGCTATTTTCTCTCACTTACCGATATTTTGGGTTTATCGGCGACATATTGGCATGCAAAAAATCACGTCGTCTTTGTAAACTTTTCAATCCCCAATAATCATAAAATATTTGCTTTAGATCATCTTCGGTAAACTTGCCAGAACATTTCAGTTTACATTTTTCGTTGCATGGCGGAAGTAGTTTCTTTGCCTCAAATACTCTTTTGCTGGTAGATGAGGACGTATATGTTTCACCTGAATTTCTCGCAAGTTTATCCGGATTCTTTAGCCACTGATCTGGGTTACGTAAACGTTTTTTACCTTTTTTCTTGGTTTCACATGGATTTTTAACTTTTCTTTTTTTATTGTTGTCACCTGTTTCATTCATGATGTTTTCAGCAAAATCATTTCTTTCAGTTATATCCTCTAGTGGCACAGCCTCAATTTCTTCATTACTAGAAGAGCTTGAAAAATCGGTTGTACTATAATCTGGGTCAGCTACAGAGTCGTCTGAGTCGGTTGTGTAAAAATTGAGTTCATTTGAGTCGTTGTCTTCACGATTTTTTACTAGAAGATCATCCAGATTGGTGTTATTCTGGTTTCCTGTGAATAGTAAGCAATGTTGTACTAAACTATATTAGACTATAAGAATATTATCATAATATTTATTTATGAAATGAGATATTACCCAGGTTTATGCCGCTAGTGCTAGGTTCGCACTCATTTATGTGGTTAGTGGAAATATCTGGCCTTGTATCAGTCGATGTAAATGTGCAACCTTTATCTGAAATAGTCAAAAGATCTCAATTTAAATTAGTATACTAAGAATAAAACAACTTGTATATACCGATTTATAAACTAAAAGTGCACTAGTACTAACCTCCCTCTGATACGCTACTGCTCAAGTTATTCTTCTGATAACTAGAAATTTTCCATTCATGTTTATCTAAACCTAATAAATTTGGTTCGTTTTTCTGCTGACTAGATATCTTTAGAATTAAACACTAATTTTGAATAACAAAAAGTGCAACGTTTCATGATTTGACAATTAAAATTATTATTCAATAAACGAGAATAGTCACATCTGAGAAAAAAAATCGTGCAAAATGATGAAAAATGACTCAATTCTAAATAATGCCATGCGTGATAAAATTAACTGTACTCACCTTAACAAGAAAAGTGTCCCAACTTTAGAAATGTCACTTTTCTCCAATAAATAACACATAAAAACAGTCACTTTTCGAAATGTGTCGATTTTCTTGTTAACACCATAAGTCGACACTTCAAATGTCAAGACGCAACTAAACATATGACGTTTTTCTTCAATGGCGACTTGATAAATCACTAGGGAGGAGAAGTGACACTAGTGCCACCTTTCGGCTATTAGTATAAGTTAAGTTATGACATTTTTCTTGTGTGTTGGCAGTCATTTTTTACAAAAAAACAAAAAAGAGCGTTTCTTGACTTGTGTCACTTTTCTTCCGGACTAACGAAATTATCTTTTACTAAATTTTTAATCTCACGTAAAGGATTATTACCTACGTGAGCAATCTTTCCTGTTTATCACCATTGGTCTTTAAGTATTTTTTAAATTTTTATGTGTTATTCATTGCACATATTATGATCTAATATAGACATTATTGTTATTATTATTATCATTGCCATTGTCAGTATCATTATCGTTATCATTAGTATTATTTCATAATAATATCGGAATAGGAAACAACTGTCTCTAAAACGTGCCACTTCGATCTCCAGATCTCAACCTTGCTATTTCCTTCTTTGAGAAGATTAAAGTTTGTTCTTCCTCAATTGAAGCGCAAGGCGGATTTTTGAATCGGCCTCTAAATATACCGGTATTACCGACTCGGTGGCGCAGTGCTTAAGGTGTTAGGCTTGCGACCACGGGGTCCCGGGTTCGATTCCTGGCTAAGGTATGGATGGGTAGTGGCGTTTTTCACGTGTTACCGAGACGGTAGCAGTGGGCTAGACTGCGGTTTTGTGTGAGAGACAACACGGTCTAGTCGCTCTCCTCTCCTGAGTTCGAGTCTCAGCTGCGGCAGATGACAATGTCGCAGGAAATGGGTGTTGTGATGTTGTCTAGTGTGTGTCCGTCCTGGTTGAGTGGTAGAATAGCCTACGGCTAAACTCCGCCAGGACATAAATATAAATAAGGCGATTAAAAAAAAATAGAGAAGATACTCAGATAATTGAAACAGTTATGCACAATTCTTGTCATTTTTCTAACAAAGCAAACAGTGGAAACTTTAAACAACTACTTTAGTTTTTTCTAATACGAACCAGAGATGTGCCGCCATATCATGCAAACTTCCTTGCGTCATAAAAAATATTGATTTACAAGTTTACTTATAAAAAGAAGACATCTTTGTGTATTCTATTAGTGCCAAGATTGATTTTCTATTGTCTGATTTTCTCGATAAGTTTATTTTCATGAGTGGTTCACCTGATTTTGCTCGGTTTAATGTTTTTTTTTTATATATTTGTGTACAATATAAAAATATCCTTCAAGCTCAGTGACGCATTTTTAATTAATATATAAAAATAATAAAAAAAGTAATTTATATTCTTTTCTATTAAAGTACATAATGAATTTTCCTCGAGCTTCTAAACTTTAACAGAATTAATGGGGTTTTAGAACTTCATTTGTTTGTGACAAGAGGCTTGAGGTCAAGTCACTTAGCTCTTAGAGGGGTTGAATATGTAAATTTAATGTTGAATTTGGGATAACGTACCGTTTACGTCTTAAACTTGTTATAATGACTTTATATTTAATATTTATTGTTAATGGATATATTAATATTGCATTATAAATGGAAATGTATGTGTAGTAAATGAAAGAGGACAACACAATGAGTTGATGTCAATTGTCCGATCACTTCAATTTTTGATGACGAATTGACAATGCTTGTGTTGTGAAGGATGCTTGAATTCTGGGTGAATTAGATTTATCTCGATATGACATGAAACCATCCCAGTCATCATTATGGACAATCATCTCACTTTCTGTTCGTTTATAAATTATATCATGGCAGCCATTTTTTAACCGACGTGGCCAAAACTCTTAGATGTATTTCAATTTTGCTAGAAATTGATATATAGGGGTTTTCTCCGTCGCTGGCTTCGAATTTGATATTATTTATGGATCCAATATGGCCGACTTTTTTATTAAAAAATTAGTTTTTTCAGCCTAAAGTCAGTGTATCGGGGTTTCCGTGGTCTCTGATTTCGAATTTGATATTGTATTTTAAGAAAATAAAATGGCGAATCCAATATGGCTGACTTTTCCGTTAAAAAATAATTTTTTCATCTGAAAGTCATTGTAATTTCGAATCTGATATTATTTAAAAGAAAACAAAATGGCTTATCCTATGGCCGACTTTTTTTATTAAAATATTAGTTTTTTCAGCCGAAAGTCAGTGTATAGGGATTTCCGAGGTCGCCAATTTCGAAGATGATGTACATCTATTTACATAGAAATAATTAATTCAATAATGCAAAGTAGCGATGATGAAAGTAATTCTTCGTCCGAAGGCAAGTAGCAGTTGTAATAAAATTGTATGGAAATAATATTTTTTTGTTGTGTATTCACCTTTCCATTCGGTCCCACTGCGCCATCGTTTACAAAAATTTATTATTTCTATGTTTTTCAAATTCAAATTAGAAAACAGCGACCTCGAAAACCCCTCCCTAAACACTGATTTTCAGCTGAAAGAACTAAATTTTTAATAAAAAAAGTCGACCACATTGGATCCGTTTTTTTTTCTTAATAATATCAAATTCGAAATCGGCGATCTTGGAAACCCCTATACACTGGTTTCTGGCTGAAAAAAATATTTTAATAAAAAAAAGCCGTAGTTTTTTTTTAATGATATCAAATTCGAAACGGCCATATTGGATCCGCCATTTTAAAAATATATCACATTCGAAATTAGCGACCTCGAATACCCCTACACCGGGTGACACAGGAGATGTGTAACACCCCGTAGCATGTTTATTTAAAAAGATATTCCTTTGAAATTTGGTAAACTTATATAATGCGTGATTGTCCTTTTTTTAGTACAAACAAGAAATTTTTTCCACTTCCGGTTTCACCGGAAGTGACATCTACTTCGTTATTTTAAATGGCACCCTGTATATATTTTTCTCCTGATTTCTATTATTATATTATTAAACTTCTATGAACAATTATTTCCACATAGTGGAGTGGAAATATAGCATGCATTTTTTTTTTTTCATTGTAAGAGACTTGGATAGGCAATCTGGATGTGGAAGTAGTGATTCCTTAGTCAGCGGATTTTATTCTCTATATTCTTATAACATGTACCTGCGGGAATATTATTATAAATTATTTGTGTGAATATGATAAGATACTTAATTTACACTAGTCAATTACTTCTACGTTTTAGAATTTGAACCGAACAAGATTTTTGATTTAATGTCTATCAGAATATTAAGTAAACTTTTTATTTTTGATGCCAAAACTTTCTACTAGGATTCTCTTTAAGGAAACAAAATAAAATCTCTTTGTTGAATAATGAAGAGCCCCAGCATTGTATTCGTGTATATAAAATTACTCATTCTCTCTGAAGTACACAATACGTACAAAAAGTAACATTTTAGGCTTTTTACTACTATAATTTTATTTTAATATACGCTATTTAAATGTATTCATGTTAAATGAAACGTAAAAGCTGTGCGTGCAAACGGCGCCGCATGCAGGGAGCATTCGTAATTCCATTGTATTTTTGGCCTTGTTTTTTATCTCCATTTGTACGTTATAACATAACAAGCGACACAATTTTTTAAGCACTTTTAAATTACCCATATACCCACATCTTTTATATTGTATATAGGACAACGGGAAAATTGTGAAATAATTAAATAAGTAATGGTGATAAATTTATCTCATGCGCTTACGTAAAATTTTTATACCACTGTACATGAAGAAAAACAACATAAACAGATATACGCAGAATATCATACATTCGTTTTATAAACTTTAACTGTAATGTATTTAATCTAAATTTAAGGCCCTAGTTTTCCTTTTTTTTGCGACTTTTCATCACCCTTTTCTAAAAATAATATAAAAGAAATCTACAGAACAGTGGAATAATTCACCCTGTGTGTCCCACCGGAAACTGTAGAATTTCTAGGAAAATCACAAATAATTCAAAAAGTCGTAAGTTAAACCTCTACAACATATACACAAGGAATTAAATTTTTCATAATTTAACGCATTTGACTTAAACAAATTTGAAGTTTCAATCTGACAAAATGTAACGTAAAAACTGAATACTTTGTATATTATTATTGAATTTCTTTAAACTGTAGAGAGTAGCTCCACCCTATGGTCTATCTACATGCCAAAAAGAAAATGAGGATTTTTTTACGTGAAAAAAGTTATAAAGGTTATTGCAAACCGTTACACCTGTCAAATTTTTTATAACATGTCAAATAGCTCGGAAACGGCTGGGTTTAGGGATAGAGTATGCATGTTTTCGACTCTTTTCCAAAACTTCGAAATATATAGGGTGTTCCATTTAAAATAAGTAAGTGGTATCGACTTTGGGTATAAGCGGAAGTGCTAAATGCTTGTAATTAGTGAACATAAAAAACAGACATAGAGTTCAAATTTAAATTTTTTTAATAATTTTTTAAGTTATGTTAAGTTTATAGTTATGTATATAAAATGTGTCAAAGTAGTAATGCTATGGTATTTTTTCATTGAATAATATTATCGATAAGATTTAGTAAACTTAGCATGTTTTTAACAATTTTTTAAGAATAAATGTTAGTTACTGTTTTAAAAAGAGATGGGTAAAGGAAACTTTCCATTTGAAAATTCCAGGAACGAAATCTTGATAAAAATGAAAGTTTTCAATAAAATATTGGAATATTTGAATATTTGAAAGTTTCCAAAATTCCGGGAGAGTTTCCTTTGGGAATTTTCGAAATATTCAAATATTTTACTGAAAACTTTCATTTTTATTAATATTTATTTCCGGAAACATATGGAAAATTTCCTTTACTCATCTCTGATTTTTATCAAAACTTTGTTCCGTAAACTCTAGAAAATTTCCTGGAAACGTTTATTGGAAAGTTTCCTTTATCCATCTTTGGTTTTAACACAGATTCTACTAAAATCAAATTATAAGCAAAAACCAAAATTGACAACAATAGAAATGGGGACGGTTTCACTAATCGTTATTTAATTACCTTGTTGACCTTGAACGTGTGAGTGACGGGACTACTCGCGAGCTAGTTTTTTATTTCGTCATGGGAAATCGCATCTATCTCCACGTGTACGTGTGTGCTACACATGCGAGTCTATAGGGCATGTGCACGTGATGTCACAGCTAACCTCAAAAAATATAATTCTTAAGACTTATGAGTATTTTGTAGCTGTTATTAAAATTTCAGCTTGGTTTCTATACTTTCAACTAAAATCTAATTCAGTGTAATGTTTATGAAGTTCTAAATACTTTCTCCTAATAAAATAGGACTTTTTTATAGGTTGGAAATCTAACCTGTAATTAGCAGTCTATTTTTATTAATCAACAATATTAAAAAATTACTTGCGTGAATTTTTAAATATTTGCTTGGAACCAGTATTGCTCCAAGCTGAAATGAGAATACAAACATTAAAAATGAGAATAAACTTAAAAAGCTTAAAATTTGAGGTTGTATGATGCACATGCCCTATAGCGCGGATGGGGTTTTTTAGGTCGGCGTCAGTAAAAAACTTACTCGCGGGTAGTCCCGTCACTTACGCGTTCAAGGTCAACGAGGTAACTAAATAACAATTAGTGGAACTTCTCCATTTCTACTGACAACAATTACAATAAACGTTTGAGAAATTTGATTTCAAAGAGCAGAACCAGCACGTATTGCTTTGTGCAGCAGCTGACGTCATCGACGGCAAGGTAAGAGGATTGCTGCAAGAAAGCGTATGTCTTTAACCATAGGATCATGGCTGATAGTTACTTTTCACGTACGTTCGATAATTCCAAAAGTTTCATATTTCGTCGTATGGTGTTATCTTTTCCTTTTTCTCTTGTTTTTTATTTTTCGGATTTAGTTAAAAAACTAAAAAACTAAAAAAAAGCTGCCTAAAGAATCACCACTTCCACATCCAAATTTTCTAACCAAATCTCGTACAGCGAAAAAAATGTGGATACTATATTTGCACACCACTATGTGGAAATAATTGTTCCTAGAACATATAATCACAGAATAGAGAATTAACAAGAAAAGACAGCCGGCGAATTGCCTTTGATCTTTTAGTAACGACGCCCGTGACCTCGTTGGTTTAATTTGGAGTTACCGCGCTGTTGCCGAGTATAAATAACTGAATTTCACAGATCAGGTACTATGCAGGGTTGCCATAATCTGATATATGGCAGATTCTATTAGGCAATAGAAGCCTGTACACTATAATAACTAAGAAAATAAAATTTCATTAAAGCATAATTAATTTTATTAGTGCAATAATTATTATTAAGCCAAAACCAACAGAGCTACCAAATCCTTTCAAATTAAATGTCTACAAGTAATGCGCATTCTCTGACATACGTGCTTCACATGTGACCTGTTTTGTTTTGTTTGTGTATTATTTGAAGGTAACAAGTCAGTAGCGTTCATGGTTTTCATACATTTGCTCTTAATGTATTGTCTTCATATTCAAGTATGTTAAAGCCACTATCAAGTGTAACTTGTTGTATATACAGAAACCGTAAAAATATTTTTACAAATGTCGTGAAGTTTTTTAGAGTGGCAATAAGGACGAACGAAACCATTAAGTATTTTATTTCTTCATAATAATAAAACAAATATTAGTAACTCTTCTGAAAATAGTGGAATACATGCACCAACCTACAGAACGGTTTAACATATTTATATTAAACAATATTGATGTTATATCAGTATATCAGGTTACAAAAGGTATACTCTGAACCAGCTAATGCTACAAACTATGCTATCATTACTAAAATTAAAACATATAGGTACATATACTCTTAAAAAAAGTTTTGTTTTCATCTGAATAAAGCTTTCTATTTTTGCAGTTTTTATAAACACAATACATTCCACCCACTCGTTTTTTAACAATAGTTTCTAAGTATTAATGAGATTAAAGAACCACTTATGACTTATTAAAATCTTAACTAGAGACTAGTGACCTTTAGTGGAACGAACACAGTAAAAGCAGGCCACCCAAATCGGATTCTCTAAGTGACCATTAAGTGATCTTCGATATCGTGAGCAAAGGATTAGTTCATTCCTCAGCTTATGAAGGGTCGTCAGATTAATTAATTCTAAAATACCAACAGCGATTTGATTTGATTTTAGACAATTTTCGGGTCAAACCACTTCCCTTTGGAGAAGTGAATTTATTTTAATTTTATAATAATCTTCAGGAAGCAAAGTATTAATAATTATAATTATAATCAACAAATTAAAAATAAATAGGATTATTATTACACCTATTTTATTGAGGTAATAAAAAAAATACTGAATATCATGTAAACATTTTTTTGTCTTAGGTCACATAAAAAATTTTAGACAACAATATTATTAAAGATTTTTTAAAAATTCATAAATATATGACTATATGCACTAGATTTAGGAGTTGTACAATACAGGGTGTGGCTCTTTTGCATTGCTCTGGATCAGCTCCAGAGATTTCTATGAAATATTTTGCACACTGTAAGATATGACGCGGCGATGGTACACTGTAGTTTTATTTTACCAGAATATTGGCAAAAGCGAACAGTGATAAATGAAAGACTTAGTTGTCAATTTATAATAAATGACGATATTGCTTATAGACTATATAAGATAAGATAATTATTTACCATTAAAAGTACAGAGTATAAAGTAGGTTTTGTCAGTACAAAAAAAAATGATAAATATGTATGAAATAAGCTGAGTGTTGTTTTAATAATTTCAGGCTATTTTAAAATAAAGTAGACGTAAGTCTTGCAACAAATTTTAGGAACATACGGTAGAAGTCAATTGTTCTACATCCCTGTAAAATGCTAATAAAATAGGTTATCGCAGCCGGAAAAATCCGACTGCAATTTTATTCGCTAATACCCGATCTAACATCATCACTAGTTTTACATAAATGTATCAAGTTGTTTCTGACAGATAACAAGTAACTATGGAAATACTGTTAAACGCTTAACGTTTCCGCTTCCATTTTTTAGAAGCTTTTCTGCATGTCAAGGGACACTTCTAAGAATCTGGCAATATACCAGCACAGCCAAGTTTTGGTGGAAGTTTCAGGAAAGCTTTCTAAAGTAAGCTGTAATATGACAGCTGAAATGCTCAATCTGTCTATCTTTCAAGAAAGCCAAGTGCAACAATACGATTTTAACAAATAGACAGACATTTAATATATCATTGTTTTGTCAACAGTAAAATCACAAGAGCTTTTTTTATCGGATAAATTTCTCTTTGTAAGAGAAAAACTGACATGAAAAAATCGCGAGACCGGAGGTCGAGCGATTTTGTCAAATGTCAGTTTTTCGAGCAAAATTACTGATTGGCAAAATATTGAGTTAAAAAGAAATTTATCCATAAAAGAAAAGCTCGAGTGATTTTTGGCAAGATAAATTAACGACAGAATATGTGAAAGAACAACAATTAAAAATAATTATAATTTTCTCAAAACGACTCATATCGTACAGTATAGTTTCCACAAGAATTAAAAAATTATAGCCGACAGTACAGATTTTAAAATGATGTGCAACTACTAGATATACTCTGCTTTTATCGTGATGGAAAACGATGCACCTTTTTTTATCGCTGTCAAAGTGACAAAATGTGAATGTCAAATAGACTTTTTTATATAGGAGTTAATTTATCAACATTAAAAATGTTTATAAAGACGATTGAATGATATTAGATACTACGTCGACTGAGTTTCCAAAATACCATCAAGCTTGGTTAGCATAATATATTTTTATTACAAAAACGAAAACGAATTACTTGATTGTTAATTTTACTTCTACATTCACGTAGGGGAGTGAGTATAGTAACGGTAAAATTCTTTTTTTTTTTTTTGTTTAAATAGGCTGAGAATGTGAAAAGACAAAATTTTAATTTTGAGATAAGTAAAGTTGCCTAAGGAATCACTACTTCCACATCCAAATTACCTGTGGGGGTGGTAGTGGGGTGACTGGTGCCAAAAATATTTTGAGGCCTTTGGTTTTTGTACATACACTAAAGATTTTGTGGCTTTTCATTCTTGAACACACACTAAATCACATTTTTATTTTCTTTTAATAATGGGATAGGGGTGGCTGATGTAGAAACAAATTTTGAGGCATTTGGTTCTTGTACACTTCACAATATAATTTTTTTCACTCCTTTTAATAATGTGGTGGAGGTGGTAATGAGATGATGCCAAAACAATTTTTGAGACCTTGGTTTTTTATACATACATTATATCCCAATTTTAAGGACTCTTAGTTGCTTGCTTTAACTAGTCTCATACAATATTTTTTTCTACGACAATCATCAATTTCCATATTTAGACAAATAAATTTTGAATTTAGCTTAAACGTCAAAACAAATTTATAATTTGACGATTTTAAAGAAGTGAAGATTGTGAGACAGCTTCAGTTATTTTCAATGCTCTCATGGATCCGGTTAAACATTAGAGTGAAATAATGTTACTTTTTTTGAAATTGGCACTAGAGAACCTCAAAATCATCATTGAAGTGCTAGAAATAGTAAAGAATCCAATATTGTACGATTTCTTTCAGTTCGCGGAGGTGACAGATAAACGTCAACATAAATTTTTTATTGCTTGTGACACAATGGTTTTCTCGAGTATTAATACACAAGAGGCAGATTTTTTACCGGGTAAATTTTTTTTGGGCAAAAACCTGTTTTGGCATGAAAATTATTCGAGCATGGAAAAATCTCGACACGAAGTGGAGCGATTTTTTCTATGTCCCTTAATTCGTACAAAATGTTAATGGAAAACAGGTTTGAGTCACTCAAAAAAAATTTACCCGAGTAGAAAATCAACCTCGCGTGTATTACAGAAGATTAATATATGATTAAAACATATTATCTAAAATAATTATTAGAACAACAAAACTGTTTATTTAAAGTTTAAAAAATAACAATTTATATTTAAAAAATAGAAATGTTTTCTAATGCTTTTTATCATCAAACATATTCATTGTATCTACAGTGTTTCACTTGAAACGGTATCACCCCAATAACTTTTTTGTTTTTCTTCAGATTTGAATCAAATTTTACTTTAGTATAGAACAAATTAAGATCTACTTATAACCAGAAAAACATTCGCCTCCTACAAATGCAAAGCCACCTGCGGTACCAAAATATGAGAGAAAATCAAAAAATCAAATTAGGCATTTTTTTATCGGAATATTTTGTTAATGAAACTTATTCAGAATTGTCCAAAAACTCTACGTCCAAAATTTAATTAAAATAAAAAAAATTGAAAAACTAAAATTTAAAAAATTTTTTAAATAATTATTTATAATAATAATAATAATAATAATTTTATTAATCAAACAGTAACACCGTAGTGTTTTGACAAGTCAAATAAAAATAGTACAAAAAATATAAATAAAAAACACGTAAGACTAAAATATATCATATGACATTAGGATAGAGTCCTAATATAGTCAAAGAGAGCACATAACATATAAATAATTAACATATATATACATACATAAAACACAAGTATATAACAAACATTAGGATATGATGTGAATCTAGTCAACACCATAACAAACAACATAAATATCATATAATAACACAAATTTACATATAATTAAAATCTGTTAGATTATAGTAAGCATTGGCTAAAAGATGCAGTTTTAATTTTATTTTAAACTGTCTAATGGGCAATTCCTTAACAGTATTTGGAAGTGAATTAAATAATTCAATTCCAAAATTAATTCTTTTTGTGTAAGTCAGTCTCTGGCGCGGTGTTTGTATTTTATCCCGATTACGGGTATTGTAACTGTGAGTTTCACCATTTTTTTCGTATTCGCTCAAATGTGCCTTTATATGAATTAAGTGACAGTAGATTACTTCTGATGGTAAAGTCATTATATTAAATTTAATAAACCATGGTTTACAACTTTCAAGTTTATTCTCGCCCGCTAAAGCTCTTACGGCTCTTTTTTGTACAATAAAAACATCTGAAATCTGGTTGGATGTACCCCAATTGATTAAACCATATATCATAGTACTGTGGAATAGCGCATGATAAGCCATGAGTGCAGCATCCAGATTTGACCTGTTTTTAATCTGTCTAATTGCGTATATTTTTTTAGATAATTTCGTAGTTAAGTTGTTGATGTGGGAATGCCAAGACAACTTATTATCCAAGGTCAAACCTAAAAATTTTACGGTCTCAGATGTATTATTCTTCGTAGAGAAAAGTAATGAGTTTGTTTTATTTGTATTTAAGCATAACTTGTTTGCATTAAACCAGTCAGAGGCTCTAATTATAATGTCATTTGCAATGTCAGCAACATTACTGCCAGTATCTTTCACCTGTCTCGCAAAAGTAGTATCGTCTGCAAAAAGAACCGTAAACGTTGACATAACGTCAGGTAAGTCATTTACATAGATTAAAAATAGTAGCGGCCCCAATACACTACCTTGCGGAACACCATGTTGTACTGGCAGCATGTTGCTAAGTTTATCTTTACAAAATACATACTGATATCTATCTGATAAGTAAGAATTCATAAGTTTAAGTGTTACACCTCTGAAACCGTAAAATTCTAGCTTATTAAGTAAAATCTCTTTAGAAACGCAATCAAATGCTTTACTCAGATCTAGAAAAAGTGCCAGTGTGGAGTCTCCGTTTTCAAAGCTCTCACTAATAAAATTTACTAGTTCTAGCACTGCCATTGACGTATTTTTACCTTTCCTGAACCCAAATTGCCTGTTTGTAAAAATATTAAAAGATTCAAAATAATTTATTATTCTAATAGCTATAATTTTTTCATATATTTTAGCTAAAATGGGTAGTAACGCTATTGGTCTATAATTGGATAAATCCTCAACATCTCCTGATTTTAACAAAGGAATAATTTTTGCTCTTTTTAATTTTTTTGTAAATACGCCTGTCTCAAGTATAAGGTTAATAATATGGGTTAGTGGGGTAGATAAAGATACTAAGTTTTCTTTGTACATGTCAATTGTGTGATTGTACGGGTCAGTAGCTTGAGAATTCTTTAGAGATCTTAAAACATTTTGCACTTCTAATTCTCCAGCGGGGTAAAGAAAAATTGATAAATCACTTGTTTTAACATTATTATGTAAATATTCCATGTGTGTAGAATTTGAATCAGGTATTTGATTTATTAGTTTATCTGCAATTTGGGTAAAAAAGACATTATATTCATCAGGAGATATTGACATTGCTTCCTTTTTATTGTTGTTTTTACCAGTATTTTTATTGATAATGTTCCAAATAGTCTTTTGTCTGTTATTTGAATCTAATATTTCTTTATTTACTTGATCTTTTCTTAATTTAATGATAAGTTGTTCGTACTCATATTTTTTTTGTTTCATTTCTGCGCTTATTTTTTCACTGGGGAGTAGTTTTATGATATTACTGAGCCGATCAATATCTTCTTTTTTTTGATACCACTTCTGGGTGTAAAAAGACTGTATTGTTAGTGTAATTTGATTTGATTTTAACAGATATTGGAGGAAAGGATAAATCATGATAATAATTTATTGTATTATAAAAAATGTCAACAGCTTTATCTGGAGTGCTTTCATTATATAATTCTTCCCAGTCTTCAGAAATTAAAAAAAAACTCTAAATTGTTTGATAACTACCTGGCAGCTTGGGTTTAATTTCAAACAAAATTGTCATAGTAGTTTTCTAAACAAAAAACCCATTAATAATAATAATAATAATAATGTTTATTTACCATCAATAAAAAACAAAATCGGGTTGTACATAAGGTAAGTAGTAATTACAAATAGAGAAAAAAAAATAGTATAAAAATAATATCAAAAGTTTTGTTCAAAATCAACTAAAATTGGAATTGTAAAATATGGGTACCTAATAGTAATGATTTACATATAGTGAACTTCGTAAGTAAACAGGTAGAAGCAACCCACAAAAGAAAATCTTGTGGTGGGTTTATTAACCTAACTTATAAATTTACAATCTTTGATATTAATATAGTTTTATTAAAGTATATATATAAAATGTATTACTGATGTTTAATGGTAGTTTGATACTGGGTGACGAATTTTTGGTGAGGTGACATATTAAGTAGTTTAGTATTTAAATTAATGTTATTTTTATTATATTTTATTTATTTTTTTTTTTGGAACAGTAATTTAAGGCAGTTAAAATATATTTTTTTATTTACTTTTTTTAATTTATTCATTAAAATTATTTTTCATATCAATTAACTTGTGCGTAAATGTTGTAGTTTTTGATAATAACCATGATTTGATTTTAGATTTAAACATGGAATTGGAATTTAATATTCTTAAGCTAAGTGGTACTTGGTTGTATACTTTCGGACCTAGAAAGTAAAAGCATCGCTGGGCTATCGTTTTTGTTACTTTTGGTATTACAAAAGAGCTTTGTCTATATCTTGTTGTATAAAAGTGAGTAATACTAATTTTTTATTTAGATTTTTTCTGTTCTAAGACTAAAGAAGAGCAGTAAAGTTGTTTGATATCTAATATTTGTGCCAAAGAGTAGAGTGAATCACTAGGATATAATAAATGTTTAGAAAATATTATTTTTAGAATCCATTTTTGAATAGTCTCTAAGTTCTTGATGTGTACATTGTAAGCTCCTCCCCAGGCGATTATCCCATATCTTAGTTGGGATTCGACAAGTGCATAGTATATTGTTTTCATTTGTTTAAAATCTAATATTTGCCTAAACTGTTTAAATTTGGGTAGGAGACTTCTAACTTTTTGTACCAAGGTGTTTATGTGTTTTTCCCATTTTAAGTTGTAGTCAATTACGATACCTAGATATTTGATATCTAAAATTTGTGGAATCTCAATAGAAACATCCTCGCAGTCGATTTTAAGTGCGGGAAGATCAAGGATTTTAGTTTTATTTATGGAAAATGGTAAATATTTTGTTTTATTAAAATTTATAGTAAGCAGTCGGGAGTCGAACCATTTTTTATATTTTTAAAGTCAGCTGCCACCTTGTCTAGGAGGGTTTCCCAGGTATTATCATAATAAAAAATGGCTGTATCGTCTGCGAAGCTTATTACTTGTCTGGAACTCTGCAAAAATAGATTATTAACATATATATTGAATAATATCGGGGCAAGCACCGTGCCTTGAGGAACTCCACAAAGTACAAACCTTTCATCACTTATTGTGTCATTTATAGAGACCCTCTGAGTTCTTTGGGATAAGTAATTTTTAAAAAGATGCAAGCTGTTTCCACGAATTTCCTGGTCTTCGAGAGTATCCAGCAGTATACCATGATCCACTGTATCAAATGCTTTGGCAAGATCGACGAAGATGCAAAGTGCAGGTTTACCTCCATCGAGGGCCTTGTATGCATTTGACGTAAGCTGCATAATTGCATCTTGCGTAGATTTGCCTTCTTGAAAACCAAATTGAGCATCTGATAAAATGTTATACTTATTAAGGTAATTAACTAATCGATTTTTTATTAATGTTTCTAATATTTTAGTAAAGTTGGAAATTAAGGAAATGGGCCGATAGTTTGAACATTCGGTTTTTTACCCACCCTTATACAAGGGTGGGGAAAGGTTTAATCAAGGCTGATTTAAATACGGATGACCATGTACCATTAAAATGATATTTTCGGACTTGCACATTATTTTAATCAAAATTTCAATATTTTTTTATTTTGATTAAATTTTGGACTTAAGGTTTTTGGACAATTCTGAACAAGTTCCATTAACAAAATTTTCCGACAAAAATATGCCTAATATGATTTCTTAATTTTCTCTGCATATCTTGGTACCTCAGGTGGCTCTGCATTTGTAGGAGGAGAATGTTTTTCTGGTCATAAGTAGATCCTAATTTGTTCTATACTTATGTAAAATTTAATTCAAATCGGAGAAGAAATAAAGAAGTTATTGGGGTTTTACCATTTCAAGTGAAACACACTGCATATGGACTACACAATTATTATAAACAATGGTGTTACATTTAGATTCGTCTTCATGGATTCATGATTAATATTTTCTTGTGAAACATCACCAAATCGCATTTTCAAATTCATTTTGTGTGCAAAAATCAAGATGAAGACGCGAAATGTCAGATTTTAATAATTTCAATGACTATTTTAGCTTAACATACGGTTTAACATACGGCTATTAAAAAAGTAACATATATTTTTCTCGATTTTTTCCACTGATCAATAACCGTTTTTTCTCACTTTAAAAAAATCCTGTGGGTCGGTTTTTTTGAAAATGTACGTTTTGATTGGTAATAAAGTAAGAATATATTAATCTCAAGAAATTATTTAGATTTGTCAATTAAATAATTATGACATTTCTTAGTGCCAAGGGGCATATTAAGTTTTTTTTTAAATCCAGAAATTGTGGAATTAAGGTTAATCGCTCTATTTTTCAAATAATTTTAAGCGACATTAAGAAATGTCATATTATTTAAATGTCATATCTGAATATTTTTTTGTTTGAAAACCATTATAATACAGTAAAAGTCGACTTTTTCTATAGGGGGTGCTCACAAGTAATTCCCGGCAAGCTGATTTTTTCAGGGGCGATTGGGGGTGTCTCCCGAGTATCCGACCAAAAAGTCACAGTCCACACCCCTTGTAGGGTGGTGGTTTCTTATTTTTTGCTTTTTTTGAAATTTTCCTTTTCCAGCTTGTACATAGTAATATGCTCTATAATTTTGCCTAATAAATTTTTTTTGTAACTTTGATTTTTGACGGTCCATCGCCCATTATATGGGAAAATATTCACCATATTTATTTACTACGGTTCAGGAAACATACAAACAAAAGGCTGAATAGCTGGTTTTCGCAGGGTTGATTGAGAACTGTGTCCTGAGTCTCCAACAAAAAAAACAAAACAAAACAAAAAAAAATTGGTTGGAGATTCAGGAGACAGTTCTCAATCGACCCTGCAAAAACCAGCTATTCAGCCTTTTGTTTTGTACATTTCCTGAACCATAATAAATAAATATGGTGAATGTTTTCCCATATAATGGGCGCTGGACCGTCAAAAATCAAAGTTACAAAAAAATTTATTAGGCAAAGTTGTAGAGAATATTACTATGTACAAGCTGGAAATTTAAAAAAAAAAACAAAAATAAGAAACCACCCCTATTGCAACACCCTACAAGGGGAGTGGACTGTGACTTTTCGGTCGGATACTCGGGAGACACCCCTCCATCGACCCTGAAAAAATCAGCTTGCCGGGAGAAATTTTTTTGAAAAATTATGTCTTTATTGGACTATTATTTTTAGCAATGAAAAATGTATGCTGACGTTTATCTGTCACCTCCACCAACTATAGCAAATCGTAAAATATTGGTTTACTTTACTGACTATCTCCTAGCACTTTAATGACTATTTTGAGGTTCTTTAGTGCCGATTCCAAAAAAATAACTATTTTTTCATGCTATTTACTTTTTTCACTGTTATCATAAATATGTTTTGCGCACCAAAAATAATGAAAAAAGTAACATTTTTTTAACAGACGTAAAAAAAATGATAATATTATTACTATGTCAAAAATTATAAAATGATAAATATGTAAAATCGAGTTATTTTTATGTTATATTATGTTTATATTCATTTAATATGAAATGTTGAAAAATATACGACGTAATCGATGTGTGAGTCCATGGTTATGAAATATAAGATTTTTCATGGTGTCACCCCATTAATTGAAAATGATGAATTAAGTTTTTTTGCAATTTTTTCTAACGTACTCGTAATTAAACGTAGGATTCAAACACAGTATAATTTCCCTAAGGGACTGAAGTCCCATAACATTAAAAAAAATGGCGTCATATTATCCACTTTCTATTCCCCTCCTTTCGGCACCACGAATTTCGGCCAGATTAGTAAAAATGAAATCCTAGATGTTAATCTCCGTGTATATAGTCTCAGTAATCCTCCACAGCGCTTTATTTAATGATAACGTGTATCCATAGTCGTTAAATATATTCGAGTAATTAAATTTATAGGGGTCACCTCGGGAGCTAATTCTATGGATTTTAAATTCGATACAGCAACTACAACATGCCTCGTAAGCAGTCAAGTTAATGCCGGGCATTATCAGAAAATATTAACTCATAAGTCTAGGATGATAATTTAATTTAAGCACTTCAAGATATACGGGATGCATCTTTATGACCGGATGAACAAGAAATATATACATTGCGGTTCATATGCATGAAATAAATTCATTTTCAATGTAATTATGAACTTTTAGGAAAAATCCTGAAATAGGATAATTTTTAATTTGAAATTGTCATTTTTTAGCATAAGAATAGAACCCGTGTGTTCATCCCCTCTGAATTATGACTACCCCACCCCCCCTAAACATTTTAAATTGATTAAGAGGGTCGTGCGGCACCTCGTACGAAAGAGATTTTGATTCTCTATAAAGTATACAGTTTTTTTAAATTTCGAGCATTAATTACTGATAAAATTAATTTTGAAAAGGTAAAATTTTGTTAATGTCTTGTAAACTCAGTCGACGCTATTTCTTTTGCTAAATTATTTGTTTATAGTTTTCAAAGCAAGTTGAAACTGATCTGTTGTTTTTAAAGTTTATAATAGAAAGTTGTACTCACCAGAAAGTTTTTTTGAAGTAGACACCATAAAATTAGACAAATAAACTAAAGAGATAACGTCATTAACTGTGCCTTAAGAAACTCTCAAGTGGGCCATGGAATATTTTTCCAATTATTATCACTTCATTCTAAGTTACTCACATGCATCAGTTTATTTAATAAGATTTTTTTATTTATTCAATACAGACTATTCAACCACCCAACCAGCCAACCTTCTCGGTACACTTTGAAAACTGCCATGAATGCTGGAATTCTAGCGTCTTCAAAGCATACCGGAAATGTTGGCTCCAGCAGATCAGCTCACTTCTACGAGTCTGCATGGCAATCTTCAAAGTGTACCGAGAAGGTCGGATGGTTGGTTGATTGGTTGGTTGGATCGTCTGTAGACCTTGAAACGTTTAATAATAAATACCCTGGTCAGCAATTGTCTCAGTCAACAGCCAGTAAAATAGAAAAAAAAACATGAAACTGGTTAAATGAGGATGATCCTGATCGAAGGCAAGAATTCTGTGAATTAATGATGGACAGAACGCTAGCAGATTTACAGTTTACAAACAAAAGTGTTTTTTGCCGATGAAGCCACATTTCAATTAACGGTAAACCGCCAGAACTGTCGATATTGCATCAGTGAAAATCCTCATTGGATGATGAAGGTTCACACAATTTCCTCAGAAAGTGAATGTTTGGTATCATTAGTAATCAAATTGTTGACCCATTTTTTTTAAACAAAGTTAACGGTGATGGATATCTAGAGATTTTTTTACGAACTTTATGCAATAAAAATAGATGGATGTTAATTATCCAAAAAAAAATAGACTATTTTGTTCCAACAAGATGGAGCTCCACTAAAATTAGTTAAATGAAGTTTTCCCTAAGAGGTGCATTGGAAGACGTGGAACTATTGAATGGCCACCTCGGTCTCCCGATTTGAATCCTCCTGATGACTTTTTATGGGGCTATTTAAAATCAAAAGAGTATGTTATTCGACCAGGCAATATTGCAGATTTAAAAATGGAATAACCGAAGAAATTCACAAAATAAGCCTAAGGTCATTCAGAATGTCAAAGATTTCAAGAGAATTCAAAGATCGGCTTGCTTATTGATATGAAGTGATTTAATATGATTATAAAATAAACTGAAAATACATTTTAATTTTTAAATCCCTTTCGAATGAGGTGCCGCACGACCCCCTTCCTAATTTAAAATTTTCAGGTTGCAGTCATAATTCAGAGGGAGTGAACGCGGGGGGTTTTATTTTCATGCTAAAAAATGGCAATTTCAAATTAAAAATCGACCTGTTTCAGGATTTTTCCCAGAACTTTATAATTACGCTTATAATGAATTTATTTCATACATATGGACTTCTCCCACAAAATTGTGGGAGGTTACTAAAATTGGTCCAAAATCAAAAGGTCCCAGAGACCCAAAAAAGTGGTTTTTGAGAAATGTCTGTGTGTTAGCACGATGGCGGCGAAACTACTAAACGAATTTGGATGAAACTTTGCATGGGGTTTCTTTAGTACTCTAGAAGATCTGAAAAGGTTTTGGTTGAGATCGAATTACGTTTAGTGCCGTTTTGGCACAACAGGTTGTTTATTTTATGATTATTTACAATTTGTAATCGAATCATTGAAAAGCAGTAAAAATTCCAATTTCAACGATATATCACACTTGCATTCTGTCGGTTTAGTTTCCGTGGGAAAAAAGTTGGTATCGCATTACGTTTAGTGCCATTATGGTACACAGTTTAGTGCTCTTTTTAGCTTGAAAGATCCACCAGGTGCACTGTGGGGAAATTCCGGAGTTTAATGTTCAAAAATCCTAGAGACCTTAATATCCATCGGATCGGGATAATTTTTTTTTTTAATTAAATTAAATGTAATTAAATCTCCTAATAACTTGCATGTTATACATACAATATTCTTTGTGTTTATTTTATCTTTTTGACAGCTGTCAACTGTTTTTACTACTATATAGTTTATGTACTATGTGTAGACAATAAAATTTAATTTTCATATGAATATAGCTATATTGGTTCATTATTTAAATTTTTAATATTTTTTTTAGTTTTTTGACGGTTTATTACGTCATTAATAAAAATTGACCCAGTCATTTAAAAATTTGCCTCGATAGGTGTGTAGGGAATTTAATTACCTTTAATTTAAAAAAAAATTATCCCAATCCGATGGATATTAAGGTCTCTAGAGATTTTTGAACAGTAAAATCAGGAATTTTCCCACAGTGGGGTGGGGAGGTTCCAGCAGCTTCCATTAGCTGCCGATTTTTTTGAAGTCAGATTAAGAAGTGAGCAACAAAATGTAGTTTTAATCCTTAAAATTTTAAAACTATAATCCAAAAGACAGCAATTTGCTTAATCTTGTATATACGTTGACACCGTGGATATACAGTTGAATATTCAACTTGTAATGGAGCAACATATGCTGGAAATAATATCAAATATTTATATCTACGTAATATTTTTTAAGCTACAATTTAGGTCTGATCTAATAGACATCAAAGCAATTAATTTTTCTACCAACATACTTATTTTTATTAAAATATCTCTTCATACTCATCAAGTAATGAATCAGAACTTTTTTCTTTTACATACCATCTTCGCTACTACATTATAAGTAAGTTGGATGAAAAACCAATTATTTTACGAAATCCTCTGTTGAAAACTTGCTCCATTATTAAGTTTCATTTGCGACATAATTGAAAAGTAAGTACTAGGTAATAAGAAGTAGCAAGCCCCATTTTACATTCCGAAAAAGGAACACAATAAAACTGAATACGTGCCACACGGAATAATATCAGGTGAATGCTTAAATAGAGAACACCAGGAAACATATTGTTTAAATAAGTGAAAACCGAGATAAGGTGCGAGATAGAAATGGAAGCTTAGTGAATTAACAATATCATGCACGTGATTTTCATTTTCAGCAGTTCTTGGAGGCAGTGGCGTCTACCCTTTTTGGAATTGCAATAACATTTTTCATTTGAATATCGTAGAATTCTCTCAAGCAAAATTGGACTACAATTGTTATGCACCGTGATTGTTAAAACTGTGCAAATCGAATAAAAGGTAAGAGAAATCAAATATACAGGGTGGGAAGTAAGTAGATTGTAGATTGTTCAAGAGGTTGCTCGGCTGTTTCAGCCGACTTAAAAGGTCTTTTGTGAATTTTTGTTGTTTTTTGTCAGTTGCTTCAGGGATTGTCTGCATGTCCAGAAAATTTTAGACTCAAAGGTAGGACCTGTGGGTTTTTAACGTTGCATGGCTGTCTAAAAGTATACAGATATCTTTGGGGCTCTGGATAGTCTGCTGTTAGGCCCCACTACGCCCACGCCTTATTCGATCCATCTATGTACCAGATGAGCGACCCCTTCTCGAATTGCAGGGCTTCGACTCTGCTCGTCTGATAACTCTCAATTAGCACATCAAACGGGCAGTCAATGTTCCGCTTGACTGGCATTGAGTCAGTGGGTTTGGTCATGGATTTCAGTTCAATTGACCCCAGAATCCTTAAGTGACCAACCAGATCACTTAGTTTGAAAGAGAGTACCTGCTGCGGCCTCAGGGCACTAAGCGCTGCCTCCTTTCTCACATGCAGATGTAGAGGAAGTAGGTCTAGCATTGCCTCCATAGCTGCTATGGGACAGGAGCACATTGCGCCTTTAATCCTTAAGAAGGCTAGGGGTTGCAACTTCTGCAACTTTCCTTGTGTTAATTTCTCTTTATTTTTTGGCCACCACACACATGATGCTTAGGTGACCATGGGTCTCAACCGAGAGGTAACACCAGTAGAATTATTCCTAGATATTTAACTTCACTGGCAAAGTTCAGCACTGTTCCATTTAGCATAGGAGCTCTTAAATTTAGTTTTATCCTTTTGGTAAACGAAATAACTGGTTTACTAAATATTTGTTATGCCCTGGCCTACCCACACATTTCACTAAATATACTTAGTTGAGGATATGAAAAAGACAAAAGTAGAGAGTTTATTCTACAAAAAAGAATAAAGCGTTTAATTTTTAATTTTAAACATACTTGTAGAGTAATCTTCAAACAAAAAGAAATATTTTAACCATACCATGTATTACATGTTTACTGTTTACCAAACTAAATATAAATTCTTTTAGTCAAGTATTATCTGACAGCGTAAGGCATGGCAAACTATTAAAATATCCTGCATATAAAACTGTAATATTTAAACATTCTCCAAAATATAACTATGCCAATATGTACAATATGTTACATAAACACTTACGTCAAATAAATTGCTAGAGATTATTTAAAAAGTCAATCAAAAACTTTCTAATAGAAAATGCTGTTTGTAGCGTTGACGAATTTGTACCGGATAATTTTCCTCTTAAATCTTTCTTGATTGATTGACGTTCTTTATATTTGTTGTTATATTTGTTTTGTAATGTTTTTTTCCTTCAATATAATATTTATTTAATATCATTAATATTACATTATTTATTCACTTAAGTATATTATTTGACACGTTTAAATGACTTGGTATATATACACTACTACGTATCACAAGTGGCCAATAAAGATTATTATTATTAATATTACTATTATTATTTAAGCCTCGTGTCAGTGAAGTCTGTATTTTATTTACATCGATTTTCTTTAAATATGTTTGTTTTAGTAGAAAAGCTGAATTTATATAAATTTTTTAATTTTAAGAATATTCAGTTAATTTAATAAATTGTGTTAATCGCAGCATGGGTAATTATCCGTCTAGAATTAAGTCTCAGGGCCACGCCTGTGGTTTAAGCATTGAGTTGGCTGATATACATTATTTTCTTACCTCCATTACATTATCTCTTCGCATTATTTTGCGTCATTATCCTCGGGATGTTCGGTCATGTTGTAACTGAATGGTACCGAGACATCGTCTAACCTGAAACAAAATATTAACTGTTTTTAATTTTGCACTGTACATTGTTAACTACAAGATTTGATGTGTTTCACTAATTAGATTTTAAATTAAATATATTATTCTTTGTTAGATGTGACAAAGTAAATGACCGTACACACTCCACGACATTTACATGTTTTAAATGAACTAGAAGGTAGATCAAAGCATAATGACAAAGAAATGAGGAGTAGTGCAGTTATAATAAAATATATCATAATAAAATACCAAAGAGTTCCAACAGAGATGATTCGTAGAAAAATTAAATGTAAAAAAAACTTTCTAAAAACAAGCTTTTATTATTATTTAGGTGTATCCACCAAAACAAAACAAAAAAACCGCTGCCCAAGGAATCACTACTTCCACATCCAGATTCTCTATCCAAGTCACTCACAACGAAAAAACTTTATATGTGAAAATAATTGTTTATGGAACTTTAATAATGTAATATTTGAAATTCTCTACCCCAAAAACCCATAAAACGATACCCCACATCGGTAGTGGGGTGGGGGTGGTGATAGGTGGGTGGTAGTGGGGGGTGGGGGGGGTGGATGAAGTAAAAAAATATTTTGAGGTTTCTGGTTCCTGTACATGCACTAAATAACATTTTTTTTCATCCCCTTTAATAAGGAGGTGGAGGTGGTAATGCCAAAAATTTTTTTGAGATCTTAGCTTCTCTTGTATATACTAAATGCCAATTTCATGGACTCTTACCTGCTTGATTTACCCATTTAAACCAAATTTACCCCCCAACCCTTCGACGGAACAAGATGAAAATATCGTTAAAGTACATATGTGTACCAAATTTCAAGTCAATATCTTAAACGGTTCCAGAGTAAACGTGCGCACAAAAAAAAAGTTACAGACAGACCGACAGACAGACAGAAATTTTTTTTTTTCGCTCAAACTTAAAATCTCGGCGTTTCATGACATTTTAAGCCTATTTGGACAATAAAAATTTTTAAAAAATTTGTTGTCGTTACTATACTTCCACTGGACGTGGAAGTAATTAAAAAAAAAAATAATTGTCTTAAAAGCTTGTCGTATTTTTTTCCTATTCATGCAACAAGCTTTTAAGACAATTAGTTTTATTTTTTTTTCTATTTTTTTCGTTTGAGTACACCTAAATAATAATAAAAGCTTGTTTTTAAAAAGTTTTTTTTACATTTTATTTTATCTTTTTTTTTTCAATCTTCGTTTCTTAATTGCCTATCGATCTGTCAAGCCAGCTTTTCAAATTCCCTGATTCTACAAAATTTTTTATGAAAATTCAAATTTCTTTGGAAAATTTTAAAAAATCAGGGACAAAAATCGAAACCGGTTTCAAAGAGAAACTTTTCGATTGCTTAAGCATTAAGAGCTGCAGACTGATTTGAAAAAAAAAAGGAGCTACTGTGCGTCGTTAAGTGGTTCAAAATTGACTTGCAAGATTTGACTTAAAAACAAGATTTGACTTAAAAACAAGATTTGAATTTAAAATTCTAACATACAAAGCATGTTAAATAAAAGCTTTACTCCAGTCACTTTAGACAAAAATATGGCTTCTGATCTAACAAAATATATCCTTAATTTTTTTAAATCTATTTATTTTGGTGTTTTAAAGAAAATATTAAAAATCGAGAACGGCATCACTATGGCATAAAAAATTATTCAAGGTCAAAGTTCACAAAAGAACGGTTTATTGCGAATATCGCGCTTTCTATGGCTCGGAGGCCAATTGAGGTTATTATCAAAATGAAAGACAATAAAATTCTGCACAAAAATGATCTCCTCCATTTTTTATGTACAGCGAATGGTTTAGGCAAAAATGTGCTTCCAAGTTTCCGCGCAAGGTATAATGCTCCATTTCATATAGTCCATTCATAGAATAAGTGCAGCAATAATTATCTTATGAACACATCTCCGAAATTATTAATACTACATCAATAAACCAAAAAATATAATTAATTCCCAGTTTGTACTTTCTGTAATTGGTCTGTAACATTGTTTCGATAAAGTAATTCGAAATACTTGACGAAAGCCGTTTGAAAATACCTTTTTTTTAAGCTAAAATTGCATAGAACCTTTTCTTCTTAAAATTCGATTCTACTTCAGCTCCAATAAATACATATTTTTTAAGTGCCACCCCCTGAGAGGGGGTGGCATCCACCCTCTATAAATTAGCAAGCCTCCGCACAATATAGAAATTTCTCTGTGAAGCATTTACTATTATACTGCAAAAACTATATATACTACTATAACTACTATAGGTCCATGTGGACACATTAAAACTTCAAATCGAGTTTTTAAGTCTACCTACAGAAGACAGGAGCTGCTGGCCCTTCCACATACCCCTTTCCAAGCTGAATCGAACCCACTCCGCCCAGTCCCACACCTCGGCGATGTTCACCGTGGTTGTCTGGCTGGCTCCGGGTTGGGATTCGAAGATATATCTATACCTTAAAAACAATAAAGTATTGTTGATTGATTGACTGAAATCCAAAAATCGTGTGTTCGAATGTCAGACAGGTTGAATGTTTTTTTTTTATTTTATTTTTTTTTCATATATTTTTTTTCACAACAAAGTTGGTATCACAAAATTTAGGATGTCCAAAAACTAACATTATTTTCAAGAAAACTGCGAAGAGTATCCTATAGAATGTGTAACAATTATATAAAAAGCTCAGTAAATTGGCGAAAAGTACGTTTTTAACTTGTTTTCTATCATATATAAATACCAAAATGCCTCATTCCACATTACTAATACATTTGAACTTTCGCAATGATAACCATCCCTTCCAAACAACTAAATATAATTTTTTGTCAGATATTTCCATTCCGGTGAATATTTTCAGGCAAACCGTTATATATGTTGGTTTATTTGGGAGTGGTGGCTCGAACACACAACACTAATAAACAACTAACTATAACTGAGATAAATAGGTAGTCATAATGAAGTTTGAAAACCGCTCGATTACGTTTTAATTAAGCTTGGGGTGATTAATGTGCCTTCATCCCAAGAATACTATCTGTAAAGGGCTTGCAGTCTCTCTGATAAATTGTGTATACTGTGAGATTTTAGCAATGAAGCACCGCACATGCCGCTTATCATACCACTACAAATGTATAGATAGGAAAAAAACTCTGGCCTGTTTTTTTACAGCTGTTCACATGATGAAATATACTAACGAAAATTTCTATTGACTCACATAAAATTGCGTCTAAGATTATTATTATTAGTAGTAGAAAATTAAAAAAAGAAAATCACACGAGCTGAATGTGGAACCTTCTCCACTTTTACTGATTTTTTTGAAGGGGAATTAAAACGGTTTTTAACAATTCACACGTACTTCGCACTGACAGGAAATTAATAAAACTCGAGGAGGCAGAGTGCTGCTTGCTATCAATAAGAAAAACGCGTGTCTGTTTGATATTCATAACCTGTGTCCGGTATTAACGAATCTTAGCCATATTGACTTAGTAGCTGTAAAAATCAAACTCAGTGAAAAATACTTGTTTATTATTACCCTATATATTCCTCCGAATATTACATACGATGATTATGAATGCTTATTTGATAGCATCCAGCCTCTATATGATATATACGGATCTGACATTCTTATCATTGGTGATTTCAATATACCAGAATATGTTCCTGGGACATCTAGTCGGACTAAAAATGCCTTAAGACAATTTATGAATTTTTATAATTTAGAACAGCACAACAAAATAGCTAATAATAACAATAGAATGTTAGATTTAATTCTATCCAACATGACATGTGGTGTTAAAAAAGCCGATACATTATTGTTAACGGAGGGTGATGCATATATTGCTATATATTGAAGTGCAAACTGCTTTGAAAATAAATAACTTCCCTATACATAGTCAATCCTCTTTTACTTCAAAAAAGCAAATTTTAATGCACTTTACAATCAGTTAGCTCAACTCAACCTAGTACCTACTCCTATTATGTCTGTCAATGAGACTTTACTCTCATTTTATGAACAAATATATGCTGTTTTCAATGAGCACGTTCCTCGGAAGACACCCTCTCGGAAACAATACCCTCCTTGGTTCAATTCGGATATAATTAGACTTCTAAGGCAGAAGAACAAGGCTTGGAGAATGTACAAGAAATCCAGAAGTGTGAATGACTATAACCACTTTCGACAATTAAGAGCTTCGTTAAAAGTTTTGGTTCATAACGCTTACAATCAATACATCGAAGAGGCAGAAAACTCTATAAAAACTAACCGGAATAAATTTTGGAGTTTTGTCAACTCTAAACAAAATTCTACAAATATTCCCAATACCATGTACTATAAGAATTCTACTCTTCAAACCACCCAGGATATTGTCAATTCTTTTGATGACTTTTTTCTGACGCTTTCTAGTGAATTTTCACCATCTGAGAATTTACAGTATAATAATAATATCCTGTATATCAGAGAAGTTACTGAGAATGATGTAATCCATGCAATCAGGAAAATCAAGGCTAATATGACTACTGGACCAGATCAAATTCCAGCGTTTATTATAAGAGATTGTGCTACTGTCGTTAGCAAACCGCTCTGCATTATTTTTAATTTAATATTGAAAACGGCGACTTTTCCTGACAAATGGAAAGGGTCGAGAATTTGTCCGGTATTTAAAAAGGGCAATAAGCATGACATTGAGAACCATTAATATACGATTTTATTTGTTTCCATACTAAGAACTCAGTTATACTAGAGCAGCACGGATTCATGCAAGGGAGGTCCACTGTATCGAAACTTGTGTGGAAAACACAGTATATTGCTGAAGCCTTAGATCAGAAAGGTCAGGTTGATGTCATCTACACTGACTTTTCTAATGCATTTGACAGATTGGACAACGGTATATTATTAAACAAGTTGCAAAACTTCATTTGTTTATTTCTTATTTAACTTGTCGGTTTCAGTGTGTTCAATATCGTGGCTTCCAATCTGCGTTATTTAAACAAACATCAGGAGTTCCGCAAGGTTCCATACTTGGTCCTCCATTTTTTGTACTCTTCATTAATGATATTATTGACAACTTTGACGTATGCTATCTTTTTACGCTGATGATCTTAAGTTATATATTTGCATTAAATCCGAAAACGACTGCTTAAGGCTTCAGCATAGCCTAGACTTGCTTAACAGATGGTGTGTTCATAACCAACTGCCTTTAAACGCTGCCAAATGTAACGTGATATCCTTTCTGATCCTATTATTTTTAAATATAATTTGGATAATTGCGTCTTGGATAGACCTGAGTTCGTGAAGGATTTAGGAGTTGTCTTCGACTCTAAACTTACTTTCTCCAGATATATTGAGAAAGTACAAAGACGTCTCTTCAAATCGGCAACATTTATCCTGGAAGGTAACTATCCAATTAGGGGTACAGTTATTTTTGAACAAATTTGACATGTGTGTGGTCTACTTAGAATTTCGTTATAAAATCATCAACAACGAAATCAACTGTCCCTCTATTACCTCACTTATTAAATGTCGAGTTCCCAGATTGTTCGTTACATACTTATCACACCTACACCTCGAACTAACATCTCATCTCTGTTGCATCAAATCTGTTTAAGCTACAATAACATAGAGCAAAGGTTGGATATTTTCAACTGCAATATTTCTGACATAAAACGAACTTACGCAAGTATTTAACAATTATTTGTCCCTTCCTATCTGGCTTGTTTTGCTATGTATATTATGTGCAAATGTTGTATTGTGTATATTTTTATGTTGTATGAATTGTCATTTAGGGGCGAGCGTAGAGGCGACTTCAATGTGAACATCAGTCGATATTCCGTTGAAGCAACGTCGAGCGCGGTTAGTACTTGGATGGGCTCCCATCTTGGGAAATACAGCGTTCTCGGCCCACCTTCTAGAGGCTTGTATATCAGTGTATACTCGGAAGTTACGTAATTTCAGACGAGGATTACGTAGTGGATATACCATCCTTCGGAGGGGATGTAAAGCAGGCGGTCCCTTGTCTATTAAATGTTAGGCAAGTAAAAGATCCCTACTCTTCTTAAGGGAAGAGGTTCGGCAAAATTTCCAGGTTGGGGGTAGCTCGTCTCCTGGCGTCGGTGATAGGCCCTGGTAGCGGAAATAGGCCAACGTTAAACAGTTAAAAAAAAATTGTCATTTACATATTTAATTGTACTGAATGTTTTATATTGTTGTTCTGATAACCTATTTTTCACTTTGGTGTTTTGTTATATTCGTTTGCTATTTTGTTTTTAATCTTTTAATTGTGTAGTTATTTATCCTGTAACTGGATTTTATCCGTTGGATAAATTATTGAAATAAATAAATTCAAGCCATTTCTCTTACCTTCAGAGACGTAGGCTATCCATTAACATATTGTACTCTGGCTTTGTCTCAAAATTTTTATATTTTAGGAATAATTAGGATTTTTTCAATTATGTGATAATTTTGGAGCATGTAAATATTTTAATTGTAAATAGTGTTTCTCTTAAATGTCCTACAAATCTCAGCCACTCAGCTTACTAGTATTTCAAAAATAACCTTTATTAAAGAAAGGTTCACGTTTGTTGCTCACTGGCAATATATGACCACGACTTTATACACAAAAGTTGAAGAAACTTGGAAATTCACTTAAAAGAGTTCAAACTCAACGCCCAGTATTCAATTTAACTAAACTTGAAACTTTTCTGTATGCATACACATTCAATGTGATGAAGATAATTTATCGTTTTTTACAACTTTTTAATAATTCATATCGTTTGGACCACAGGATGTAGATAGAAAAAACATATTCGAAACACAAAGCATCAATCAAATATATGAACACACAGAATTGTCGAATTTTCAAGCGACATGCCGTTGGCAATGTAACGTTACCTATAAATAGCAAAAAATTATTAGAAAATGCAACTTTTTGATGTGCTGTGGTAGTATATTGTCAGCATTATTTTGGATCACTGATACCGTACAAAGCATTCCCGTGTTTGACTGCATGGACTATTTGGATTGCCTGTGTTGGTATTATAAACAATACAATTGAACACGGTTGCTAGTTCCATCTAGATTACGCCAGTCAATACCTAATTGGGTATAATCATAAGCGAGAGGCGTACAAAACTATATTCAAGAGATTACTCTCATACAAACATTCATTTATATTCGTGGCAATAATTTTAATTTTTACGTTCATTCTTCCAAACACAATATATTTATGTTTTAAGTGTATATTCTTTGTGTTGTAAAAAAATACATGACGGAGTTTTTTGTTTCATTTAATTTTACATTTGAAGAGCTAAGTGGATAAAGGTGTTATGTCACATTTTTGAAAATTTTGAGATTTCTACACAGACAACTATTTTAACTTATAATCTATCATTTCAATAAGTTTTTGGGATAATAAACCTTTCCTAAATGCGTTTTAATGTTTGATAAAGGTGTTATGTACATATGGTTTTTTTTATAATTTAATGGATAAAGATATCATGATCACATACCACCTTTATCCATTACTGTGCGATATTAAATTGTTTTAATCCAAAACACTTTGCTTTTAAAGTTATGTTATAATGACATTAATGTGACAAGTTGTGTTAAGTGTTTCTTACTATTATAGTGAAAATGGCCAGTCGTAGTAAACTGATATTACAAATGGCAATGAATAAACGATTTCATGAATCATGTAAGATATTTATAAATTGGCTGATATTTGGAAATAGTGCTTATAGTGTTTTAATCCATATATTCATTTCGTTCAATTTCGAAATGGTATGAGATGGTACTTGAGTATCTAATTGCTGTAAACACATTTATACCTTTTGGCAATTCAGCAGAAATCAGTCACATAGTGGCAATTTCTTCCCAGGCAAGTTTTAATAATGTTTTAAAAACAAAACATTATCAATATAAAATGCAATAATAAAATACGAATTTACCAAAGTATTCTAGCAAATTAGTCTGTAAATCAGAAATACTGGAAAGTGACGCTTTGCGGTGTTGATTTTTGTACAAACATTTTTATGCTGACAAGTAGAAGAGGGCTGGTAGACATTTTTATGACAAGAGCAAAACTGATATCTGGTATGGCCCACCCAATATTTTGAAAGAGCATTAAATTGTTTAAGGCAAATCTGGCGAATTCCGAAATTCTTGCGGAAAAAATAATAAGTATGATAATTACGCCAATCAAGTCAAAGGTCATTTGGGTTTGTAAGGTTATCGTTTAAGAATTACATCTATTGGGTTATCTGTGAAAAATCCCTGCCTACCCAATAAAAATGCTGAAATTACGTCCATGGTATTCAAAATTGTTTAATTGAGATCATGAAATGACTCACATTTTTTCCCAAATGTGATGCTGGAAATAATACTAAAGAATACGGAGAAAATTACAAACTAGCTTTCGAACAACAAAAGCGTGACGGAGCAAAAGTTACAGTAGATAGAACGATTTGCTTTCTTACTTTAGATCTTCAGCAAACCATGCCGCTGCCAAAATTAAGTACATCGAAAGCATTTTACCTTCGTCAAATGTGGTTTTACAACCTTGGCATACATACATTGAGGAATATTGAAAAAAAAACGTTCTTTTTCACATGGACTGAAGATATGGCCAGCCATGAAAGCCTAGAAGTTGCTAGTTGCTTACATACCTTTTCACAAATTTACAATGAATATTTCCAAGAAAAGATCGATCACATTATAAAATGGCCCGACTCCTGTGATGGACAAAATACTTCAATATCATTACACTTTACCAGTTGTTGATTTTAAAGAGAGAATTTAAAGTTATCGACCATAAATTTTCGGAGGTGGGACATTCTTATTTAGATTCAGACGGAGACTTTGGCAGAGTCGAGAAAATTTTAAGGAAACATCAAAACATCTACGTTCCGGACCAGTATCGAGAAATTTTAAAAACTCCCAAAGACGCCGTTGTCATAGATATGAAGAATCATTTCAAGGATATTGATGGAATTGCCTCAAAACTCAATTTGTACAACAGGAAGAAAAACTTGAACAATGAAAAGGTTTATTTTCGCGACGGTATAAAATGGCACCTATGGGTGCTACTATTACATCACTAGATGAAATGACTCCATTTTACAAGGTCGATATTTTAAAGAAAAGGAATATGCATAAGATAAATTCCGACGGTATTGCTCTAACGGTGTTTAATGAAAACAAGGGCAGCCTAAGTGTAGGAAAACTGGCCAATCTTAAAGAACAATTACCATCCATAAATGAATGGTAAGGCTGTATTATCACAACATACTTGGGAATGACCAAACTGTGGCTCAAAACCGTAGAACTGTCCGACTACCTAAAAATTATACAATGTTTTAATAGTAATAAAATATGTTTAATTTCTTAACACTTTTATTCACTAATTCCTTATTCATTTCAGAGAAACTTATGAACGGATAAAGGTGTTATGTACATTAATTTTTTAAAATTTTCGAAAATAATGACAACTGACAACTTTAGTTATTTGTCTCTGAAAAGTACATCAAATGTCAATATCATCGCAAAATGCAAGCTATATAGTCGTTATAACAAAAAAGTTCTCGCCTAAAAACTTTCGAGTTAAATTACTCAATAACGTGTTTTTGTGACATACACCTTTATCCACTTAGCTCTTCATTTATCTTGTGAATTGTCTTTCTTTTATTCACAATATATCTTGTCAGACAGTTGGCCTTCGTTTACTCTATAGCACATCTGACGGCATTATGCCATCTGTAGCAGCACACAGAGCCTCAATAATGCTTTTTTTCATAAGGTCACTTGGTTGGAGGTATCCATATGGCCTTTCAACCTCTTTCGGTGCTTGCCATGGGTTGTCGAACGTCTTATTAGGTAATTTGCTCTTGCATGAGCTGACTGTTTGTGGGTTGTGTGTGTTTTATGTTGTTGTAATATCTGTTGCATTATGTGATCAGTTAGTAACAAGAATGGCTTAGATTATATAGTAGTCGTTTATATGTTTATGTTAGATGGGTCGGTACATGCACATGTGGTGTTATATGGCTCTTTTTACTTCCACATCCAGTGGAAGTAACGACAAAAAATTTAAAAAAATTTTATTGTTCAAATAGGCTTAGAATGTCATGAAACGTCGAGATTTTAAGTTTGAGCGAAAAAAAATTTCTGTCTGTCTGTCGGTCTGTAACTTTTCTTTGTGCGCACATTTACTCTGGAACCGTTTGAGATATTGACTTGAAATTTGGTACACATATGTACTTTAACGAGATCTAGAACTAGATTATATTTTCATCTTGTTCCGTCGAAGGGTTTGGGGGTAAATTAGGGTAAATTTGGGGTAAATAGATAAATCAAGCAGGTAAGAGTTCATAAAATTGTTATTTAATATATACAAGAGAAGCTAAGGTCTCAAAAAAAACTTTGGCATTAGCCACCCCCATTACCACTCCACCCCATTATTAAAGGGGTAAACCGAAAATGGTCTCGTATCGTTTTTTACGTCCAAAAATCCATTTACATACATGTGTAAAAATTTTATTTGAAATTTTCCTTGAACCTTAATACATGACTATGTGTGCGCGGTTTAAAAATTATGTTTCGTTTATTAATATACGAGTAGTATAGAAAACCTGCTCCACACAGCTTAAACAATTTTCAGAACGTTGGCAGTGAACACGTTGGGTTACCAGAGCCTTTTTATTCACAAAGCTCTGTCTCACGTACCTTTCGTAAATCCCTTGTAAATGAAAAGGAACGAAAATTACTTGACAAGGTATTTTGCACAGAAAATTCTAAAGTGCACGTTTCGACGATTTTCATTAGCATTCTGTTATTTCGCGAACACAGTTGGACGGAATTCTTAGTTCATATAAAACTGGCGAGCAGGGTAGGTCATTTTCTAATACTTTTAAAAGAATTCTCCCAGACTAACTCGTTAATTAATGCATAGAGTTGTTAGCAGAATGGAACTAACAGTAATAACTAGAGAATTTTACATTCATTTTAATTTCATACCCTATTAGGAACTATATTCTTAAAATGCATATTGAATGGATTTTGCATATAATAAATTATAAATTCATGTAAAAAGTGACATTTCGTGATGTTTAGTCTGGGAGAAGTATCTAACAATTATTCAGGCTATCAGCGCCTTTATATAAAAAAATTACATCTTAATTAACAACTAATTAAATTTTCTGTTCTGTAAAGATGCAATTACACCACATGTACGTAAAATTGATTTTCTCAGAAATTCTAATTTTTTTACTTCCACATCCAGAACGACAAAAAAATTTTTGAAAATTTCTATTGATGAAATAGGCTTGGAATGTCATGAAAGGTCGAGATTTTAAGTTTGAGCGAAAAAAAAATTGTGTCTGTAACTTTTTTTGTGCGCACGATTACTCTGGAACCGTTTAAGATATTAACTTGATATTTGATACACGTATGAATTTTAACGTGATATGAAACTAGATTATATTTTCGTCTTACTCCGTTAAAGGGTTGGGGGATAAATTGGGGTAAATAGATAAATCAGGCAGGTAAGAGTCCATAAAATTGGTATTTAGTATATTCAAGAAACGCTATAAGGTCTCAAACAAATTTTTGGCATTATCCACCCCCATTACCCCTCTCACCCGAATATTAAAGGGAGTGAAAAAAAATTGTGATTTAGTTGTGTGCAAGAACCAAAAACTTCATCCAATATTTCTTGATTCAAAACATTATTTTTAAGTGTGTAGTTGTACATACATTTGAAATATTCCAATTAGAATATTGGGGAGTCCACCATTTATAAAAGCTGCAACTAAACGCGGAAAGGGAGTTAAGGGCAGATTACCAATAATTGAAAACAAAATAGAATGCCGGGAACATGTGGTAAATCGGTGATTTAATTAGCGAATGGGCGTCGCCCGTAGGTTAATTAGATAATTCTGTTGTTAGTAATTGTAATAGAAGCAAACATTATAAACATTAATCTGTCTAATTTAAGACCATGCACCGAATGTGTAAAAAAATTCTTTGTGTAAAAGGATTTCTTAATAAAATGTTGTAAATGCATGTTGATTTGTAAACATAAATTATTTAAGAACGGCTCGGTTTATCAAAATCAATTTTTTTGATTCTAATGATCTGAAAATTGTTTTTTATAAAAATTTTTGGAAATATGTAAGAAATAAAAAAGTTGGGGGTAAAATGCCACACCCTAAAACTACCCCTTAATCATAAGAGAGAATGTGAAAACTTGTGTGAAAACTACATTTAAAATTAAAATTTTATATTTCAAGACGGCCAGAAGATATTGCAGACAAACTAATATTGATTATTCCCCTTATTATCTATTCATTTTTAGAAATAATTTTTTCCACTATCGCATAGGGCATAAAGTAAAAAAGTTAAAAATTGCCTATAATAATCTAATACTATCTTTAAAGGTCAAAAACTAGTTATTTAATTTCAAATAGTCCCTTCATTTGCTATCACTGGGAGAGAATATTATTTTAAAATGTACCTATTTTCAATATTCACTAACAATAATACTTGAATTGAATTACACACAGGGCTGGCTCTAGGGGGGGGGCGAAGCGGGCGGCTGCCCGGGGGTGCAAAATTCTAGGGGCGGCAAAATTCTAGGGGCGGCAAATTCTTCAAATCCACAGTTACCAAAAAATATAAAAAGCTAGGAAACAATTGTTTCACTAATATAGTAATAATAATGTTAACCTTATATAAATAATTTGTTATTGTTAATTTTTTTTGTATATAAAGTAGGTTACATACATACATTCTGTTTCTTATATGTGATTTTATTTTTTGTCTAATTTCTGTGGTGTGGTATTTTTTTTTAAGTTTCAATACGGTTAATTTTTTCAATTATTTTATTTTACCCTTTTAAATACAGTAATCACATTGCTGAAAATCCAAAAATTTCTGTAAACCTTATAACTAAAAAAACAAACCATCAAGAATATTCAGTAGGTGACTCTTAAAATGTTATAAAAAATAATGGACTGAAAAGATAGGGGTAAAAATGAGACAGACAGGTAGCGGAGGAAATAAAAGACGTGATATCCAACCCAGATTGAAATAAATTAAACTTAATTTTTTATTCAAGTTTGTTTTGTACATTCAGAACTGTTTTATGTTATCCAATCAGGTCCTATGCCTACTGTTAATGCGGGAAAAAATGTTCAGTAAACTCTTTAAATCACTTTTAAAAAGTTTTTGAACGCACCTTAGTACTTTTTTGGGGATTTTATAGTTTCTCTATTTACATTGTCCGTATTTAGCAGACGTCAACCAGAAGTGTCATACTTCACATTTTGTGTAGTTTTAAATCATGAAAAATTTGATTTTAACGAAAAAATTAAAAGCAGGGTAAAAAAGAGAATAAAGAGACCAAATGGGCAGACTGAAGCAGGCACATTTCAGCTTCCTAATTTAGGAGAAGCTAGTCCTTCTGCAAACCCCTTGTTGTTTAGTAAAAAATCTGAATAAATTATACATAAAAGAAAAAACCCTCCTCTGTCTTATTCTTGCACTTCCATTTGTACGACGTCAATAAGAATGGGAATAAATTACGTGTCTTTCATTTGCCCTCCACTGTCTTTTTTTACCCCACTTGGGGGGTAAAAATGAGACACTGTTTATTTTTGTTTATCATTTAACGGTACTTTTTAGTAAAAAAATACATAGAAATATAATTTTTCCTGTCATTTTTACATATGATACCGATCTTTCATTAAATATGACTCGATTCTAAGCAACCTAATTTTGTCTCATTTTTACCCCGCCTGACCCTAATGTTATTTATATAAGAGGGGCGGCAAAATGAAACTCTGCCCGGGGCGGCAAATTACCTGGAGCCAGCCCTGATTACACAGCCCTACAAAAAAAGAAAAGTAAGAAAAGAAACCATCAAATTCCCTCGTATTTTGGCGCGCTGAATCCGAATCTCAGGTCCAAGTTAACGTGTAATTTTTGTAAATCGCGTTTTTTTGCATTTTTCTGTCAATGGTGGTACCGAAAAATGGGTTAATTTCACAAGATATCGAAAATTTTTATTAAGAAAAAGTGCTTAAAACTTAAAACCCAACGAGGATTCTCAGATCTTGTTTAAAATTAACATATGGGTCATCGTTGGATTCTAAGTACTTTTTCTTAATAAAATTTTTCGGTATTCTGTCAATTTGAGCCATTTTTCTGTACCACCACAAATAAATGCGAAAAAAACACGAGATAAAAAAAGGACAAGGTAGAAGTTAATTTGGACGTCAGATTCGAATTCAGCACACCAAAATAAGTGAGGAGATGATAATGGTCTCTTTTCTGGTACAACATATTTTTTTTATTTTGTGGGGTTGTGTTATTTACAATATTGACATTTCACTTATATTCTTAAGAGTTTGATTAGTTTGCCTCATTTAAAATTAGGTTGGCCATGGTGATATTCCGGTTTATAAACTACTACCTTGCTATTCTATTATATTGCTTCACGCACAAGTGCGTGCAGTAGAGCGCAACGTAGATTGTTTATTTTTTAATATATACGTATATTTTTGATAAAAAACCATTAAAATGATAGTTTCAGTTCAAATCGAAAAAAGTGAAAAGGCTATAAGAATATTACACCTTAAATGTGACAAACTGTATATAAAATAATAAATATTAATTTTTATTTGTGAAAGATATTAAAGGATGTTACTTTTTCGTTACCTATTCCATAAAACTTTTTTATCGCTTTATAAATCTAATTAACGAAACTCATATACTATTTTTGTCCAAACAGAAAAATGTTCATTTTTTAAAAGCCCTTCATCACTGTGTTTCGAAAACGAGTTATTATCAAACCCATTGTAGCGTTCACTTTAACCTGAACACTACATGGCTTTAAATTCTACATTTATATATAGTTTTGAGGGTCTTAAACCAGACGCTGTTATTTTTTTCTGGTATTATGCACCGAGAAACGGTTGCAGTTTAATTATGTCAGTAACAGCATATTTACTCGGCCACCTTGTGGGTAAACCCACCTTTAATTTTGTTTACAATTTGCAGGCCCCTTCCGGAAGCCACCACTCAGTTTCATTTCACTCAGTCACAATCACAGAGTCTACTATTATATTCATACAAATTTTGCAAATTTTGCAAATCATGTACCAGGCGACATCTGTTGTTTCGCGTTGCATGTGGACCCGTATAGATATCCGTAATAGGTACTAACACGTATGTCTCGCTAGATACTTCATGCTGCATGTGAAGCCGTGTAGAAAACTTTAATGCCTACAACTTTCATAGAGTCTCCACCACATAAACACAGTACCGTATATTTTAATTCTGTTCGAGCGCACGAACATTTTTTACTACATATAACTCGACATTTCCAAGAAACCAGCTCCTGACAAGCTGAAATAGCTTCTGGAGATGTGGTAAAAAGAGGGTGGTAAACTCCACTCCCAAGAATCAGGATCTGGATGATTATTATTATTATTAATATTATTATTATTGTTACTAATCTATTGTTCTTATGAATAGTATTACTCATAACAATAATACTGTCGGTAACGTACCAAACGATCTGCGCGACATCATATTAAATAAAGTTAAAGTTGACCAGACATTTGCCTTTTATCGTTGGTCAACGTCCTCAACCTGTTTCCCTTGCCGCAAGTAAACTTGTAATACTTCATCATGGGATGAATAGGATGAAGTATTAACCCAGAGTTAAAATTAGAAGTTGGAAGGATTTGGTATATTTTATGGAACCTTTCCTTGAGCCTTAAAATTGCTCTTGTTATGCACTGGTCGTAAAATTCACCATAGATATGGTAGCAGCACTGTCACAGGATTGATGTACAACTGATAACAAATATTAATCGTCCGAGAAGCAACTAATGTACATTTCACGGAGTTTAGCACATTCAGCGCCAAGCTAATATTGTTGAATCTACGCACGGGACCACCCATAAGACAATCTCAGCGGACACCGGATCTGGCCCTGTACCAAAAGAATGCGTATTTTTTATCACACCAGGCCACAGCGGACACATTTATCGAAAAATTGGTTAACTTCCTAGCGGTCACTTTAGCGGACACAAATAAATGGGCGGACACCGCGCTATGCTGTCGATATGGATTGACATGTCATTTGTAATTCTTATTTAGTATGTTTCGGAATTTCGCAGAATACGCACTTTAAATAGACTAACAGAGTAGACACTTTTGTTATAAAAAAAAAAACTAAAAAAAACTAAACAATGAAATTCCAAAAACCAAGGTTTTACAAAAGTCACCACCTTTTGTAAAACCTGTCCAGATCAACCGCGGTATTGTTTGGAATGTTTTAACGCATCCCACAATGAATAGTTTCATTTTATTTTTTATACAGTGTGTCTCACTTTTCACCACTACACCCCAATATCTCGGCCATTTGTTGATCGATTTAGATCAAATTTGGTATACTTCTTTTGCTTCAGATTGTGATTAAAAAGTTATTTAAATTTTTTTTTTCGAAACTAAATACGCCTACTATGATAAAAAAAAATTGGCAAAAATTAGGAATTTATATTAGCGATTGAGATAGGATTTTTGTTTTTACAGAATCTTGTTCGGCTTGACCTAAAACCCCTGTATACCAAATTTCGTTAAAAAATATTCAATCCTTTAAAAAAAAATCATATCTAAGATTTCAATAATAATCACCCTACTATTCGAGTTGTTTATTGTCGGATATTTACATAACTTGGCAGTCGTGTAATAAAGACGCTAATTAAGCATTAGGACACATTTTTTTATCCAAAACACTATTATGAAATGAAAAATTGTAGCTATTTTTTAAAATACTTAGAACTCAGCATACCAATCGCTAATATAAATTCCCAATTTCTTTTGATCATAGTAGGCGTATTTAATTTCGAAAAAAAAAATTTAAATAAATTTTTAATCACAATCTGAAGCAAAAGAAGTATACCAAATTTGATCTAAATCGATCAACAAATGGCCGAGATATTGGGGTGTAGTGATGAAAAGTGAGACACACTGTATATAGTATCTGATTTTATTCTGATATTTTGACATATTTTTGATTTTGAATAGTTTTTTAAGTTTATATTTTGTTTGTAAAGTTGTAAGTTTAAATTTGTTTTGTTATACCTGTAATAAATGTTTATATAATCTAGTTTCTTACTGATATTAATAATTTTGATGAAAGTGACTTGGAGACATTAATAAATAAGGTATGCACACAGTTTGTTAACCAGTTGGAGCAAAAAATGGATCAAAAATTAGAAAAAATAGATAAAAATTTAATTGAGTTGTCAAGTTCTATTAAAAGTTTAAATAAAATGGTAACATCTAATAAAACCGCTATTGACAGTATTACGTCGAAATATGATGTTCTCGAACAACGGTGGAAAAAAAATGCGTTGCGTTTTAATGGAATTCCTGAGAATGAAGGAGAAGTAGTACCCAATCTTGTAATATCGTTAATTAAAGATACACTCAAGATATCGTGTACCGAACAAGAAATTGATAGTGCTTTTCGAATTGGCAAAGGTATTGGCGAGCAGGGAACAAGAACAATACTGGTAAATTTTGTAAGCAATATAAAACGTACACAAGTATTTAACGCGAAGAAGCTGTTGAAAAAGAGCAACATTACTATTTACGAAGATTTAACCCAGGAGCGTTACGATCTTTTAGTAGCTGCTAAGAAAAAATATGGAAGCGATAAAGCATGGTCCGCGGGTGGAAAAATATATGTGATATGCGGGAGTGAAAATAAAAAAGTTCTAATAAAATCAAAAAATGAATTGTAATTGAAAGATAAATCGATGTGGTAGAACTATAATTATAAATGCCATGCTATGGCTTATCTGATCGACTTTATGTGTTGTTTTTATATTTATACTCATTTCTTTTTTCTTCATTTATTCTCACAAGGTAACTTTTTGCTTATGTCATATGGATATTGATTTTAGATTTTATATTTAATTAATAAAATATCTACTTTTAAATATTGGCGTTCATATTTAAATAAACTTTGTTTTAAAAAAAATGAAAAAAAAAAAATTAATTTGAATTGCACTAAAACCTGGTATTAATGATAATTAGGTAAAATATTATTGTGATTTGTCTTTCAGTTTTGCGTACATATATATACCAAGATGTACATTATTTCAGAACAATTGTTAGAGTCTATTTGGTTTTAAAAAAAAGTTGTCTTTTTTTATTCATTGTAGCAATACTTAATCACAAAGAACTTACCTATTATAGGTCAAATTGTTCATTGTCAATCTGTTTTAAATTTTGTACAAAAAAAAAAATAAAAAAATGCAAATCAAATTTGTTTGCTGGAGCTCTTCAGTGATATATGCACAAAATAGCTGTGTTTAGTTTTACTCATTTTAATGTTCGATCTCTATGTACAGGTTTTGATCTTTTTTCTGAAGTTGTTACCAAGGAGTCCTATTGTGTTACTGGAGTATCAGAGACATGGTTAAGTTCAAATATCCCTGATATTGGCCTTAATATTCCAGGTTTCAAACTTATTCGAAATGTTCGGAACGGCAGAGGAGGAGGGGTTGCATTTTACATAAAAAATAATATAAAATTCTCTGTGCTTGCCACCCCCCTGATAAATAGTCCGTTGGAACAACTTTGGATCAGCACTAAAATAGCAGGTAAGAAATTATGTTTGGGTACACTGTATAGGCCACCAAATATAAATTTAAAAAATTGCCTTGATGATTTGGAAAGTGTTGTGGTAAATTTTTTACCAGATTATGATTTTCTAGTATTTGGGGGCGATTTTAACGTAGATTTTTTAAGCCAAGATTACAATTGTGTACAATTTAAGAATTTTTTAAATAAATATGGTTTGCATCAGGTAATAACAAAGCCAACTCGTATAAATAATACTTCAGCGACGCTTTTAGATCTTATTATATCTAACTGTGACAAGATTATCTTAGACTCGGAGGTATGTAACATGGATGATATCTCAGATCATTCTTTAGTAACTTGCAACTTAAATATTAAAAGGAATAAACAAATTACGCTTTTCCGTACTTATAGAGACTTTTCAAATTTTGATTATGATGCCTTTTTATATGACTTAGAAAATGTCAACTGGGATTTTATTTATAGTTTGAAAGATGTAGACCAAATGATAGATTTTTGGAATAATAATTTAACATTTGTATATGATATGCATGCCCCTTTTAAAACGGCTAGAATAAAAAAACCACCTGCACCTTGGTTAACACCTAATCTTAAATTATTGATGAAGCAAAGGGACAAAGCGCGTCTTAGACATAAACGAATGCAATCAGAAGTTTCTTTACGTGAGTATAAAGCATTACGTAATTTTGTAAACGTTTGTGTAAAAACAGAAAAAAAAGCTTACTTACAGAGCAAATTTAAAACTGATCCTAAAAACTTTTGGCGTACCATGAAATGGTTAAATATCAACTCTTATGTGGAAAGTCCTTCCTCTGACGTTGCAAGCCCAACAGATTTTAATAACTTTTTTGTAAATAGTGTGTCAAAAACGGATAATCATGAATACACATTAATTTCCCAATCATATTCTAATAAAGTGTCTCCTCATATTAGCAAAAAATTTGATTTTACAGAAGTAAGTGTAGACCAAGTTGAAAAAAAATTAAGTCTCATTAAATCCAATGCTAAAGGTACCGATGGTTTAGATTTGACTATGTTATCTCTTGTTATTCCGCGGTTGAGCGAGCACCTAACTTTCATAATCAATACATGCTTATTGACTAGTACTTTTCCTCGTCAATGGAAGAGAGCAAATATTATTCCCATTCCCAAAACTAACAATCCTACTGATGTGTCTCAATTTCGCCCTATTAGCATACTGCCTACTATATCCAAAATTCTTGAAAAAATTGTCCATGAACAACTTAGTAATTATTTGAATATAAATAATATTTTACCTCCTACGCAGTCTGGTTTCCGTCCCCATCATAGCACAACAACAGCAATGATACAAGTTACCGATGACATATTTAGGGCGTGCGATGCAAACAAAAATTTATGCTTGGTTCTCTTAGACTTCAGTAAGGCATTTGACACTCTAAATCATAATACTCTCTGCACCAAATTATACTATTTTGGTCTTAGTACTACAGCTGTATCATTTTTTCAAACTTACCTTTATGGGAGATGCCAGAGGGTGGGAGTAAATAATAATTTTTCACAATTTATTGATACAAATCAAGGAGTTCCACAGGGGAGTATTCTTGGGCCATTACTCTTTTCAATTTACACGGTCGATTTCTGTAAATATTTGGATTACTGTCAGTCACATCAATATGCAGATGATACACAAATTTATTACTCATTTCTATCGACAGAATTCATTCAGGCTGCAAAAAATATTAATTCTGATCTAGTATCTATATCCAGTATATCTAAAGCCCATGGACTAGTTTTAAATGAATCCAAAACTCAACTGTTATTATTTGGTAAAAATAGGGAATTAATTTTGCAAAGCACGGACTTTAGAATAATATTGAATAACTCAACTTTGACCCCTATTGATAATTGCAAAAACTTAGGTATTTATTTAGATGTTCAACTAAGATTTTCAAAACATGTATCAAATCTATTGCAAAAATCGTTTGGTAAATTAAAAATTCTTTCGATTCATAAAGATATTTTGAGTAATGATATTAAATTAAAATTGTGTGACTCTCTGATTCTTTCATATTTATCGTATTGTGACGTAGTATATTGGCCTGCTTTGTTGCAACGAGATAAAGATAGCCTACAAAAATTTCAAAATACGTGTATAAGATTTTGTTACAATCTTCGCAAATTCGATCATATTACTGATAAATTTAATGAGTCTAAATGGTTAACACTTAATGAAAGATTTCAAGTTCATCTAGCATGCCTTATTTTTAAAATTAATTCTACCCAGATGCCCTCATATCTACAAAATAAACTTATTAAAGGTAGTGATATTCATACCTGTCCTACACGCCATTGCCAGCTGTTTAGTGTACCCAAGCATAATTCTTCCCTATTTCAACGCTCATTTAGCTATAACGCCGTAAAATTTTTTAACGATTTGCCTGAAAAACTTAAAGAATTCACTTCCTTGGTAAGTTTCAGAAAACAGATCAAAACCTATATACTTAGTAAAAGAAACTATACTATTTTGTAAATTGTGCGCACGCACTTATATAATCTACAAATAATAGGTTTGTTTTTGCGGGTCAGCGGGCGGTTTGCGGACCATCGGGGGTTTTCGCACGTGATTTTCGATGCTGTAAAGTCATTGTGCGCGGACTCCTTGTAGTTTGGGAGCCGTTTGCTGACTTGCAGAAACCAACCTAATCATAAATTAGTTTTATTCGCAGAGATGGTTATATGGAAGAGCAACCCAGTTGAATATCGCCATCTCCTTTATTGATTAACTGTAATAAAATTTGTTTAATGAAGAAATAAAGACATTTTATTATTATTATTATTATTATTATTATATAATAGTGTGTCCGCCCTGGCGCCTAGAATACACATAATTTTAAGTTATTCTCAGCAGGCCATAGCGGTCACAATAGCGGACACAGCTTTCAAAATCTAAACAAATTTTTTTATTAAAAACCCATGATATATACGCTATTATACAGTGCCATGGCCGGTAATTAATGATAAGAACTCTTCGAATTTGAGTGTCCGCTGACCAATACTAATGGGTAAGTATGGCGGATACCGGTGACCGCCATGGCACTGAATGTGTTAAGGATGGCATTTCCTGTTATTGACATGGTTTCATGTAGACTAGAGACACGAGTGGAATGGAGTCAAGTGGCTTTGGTTTCCCGAATGCGGCGAGAGTATTATCTCAGTGATTTACTGGAACACTGACAGTCAAATTTCATTCATATTTTTTTATACTCAATTTTGACCTTCAGCCGTATTTTTGTCAAATTGTTCTTGCCTTGAGGTGTTCATTTCAAAATCATAGTTCACAGTCAACAAAGTGTACTGAGTGCCTTCAGCACAAGTACCATCTCACATGTACAGATTTGTGAAGAAAATAGCTGTTTTCTAAGTTTTACCCCTATACTTGTTCATATATTATGTTCTATATATTACTAGTTACGTCTGGCCACAATAAATGCTAACTAATTTTAACTACAAATTTACTATTTACTTGTTTGTCCATTTACATTATAATATACATATTTTTACATTTGTTGAATAATTTGTTTGATTGTGACAGTTAATTTATAGATACCTATGTCTTTTTGAGAACACTGAATAGACACAGTCAGTACATCAAGTAGTGACAAGTACAACATAGGTATCTTGTAGTTTGGCTATTGGCACCCTGAGGAAATTTGCTTTTAATAATAATAAGTTCGAACCACGACCCAGCCTACATTTTAATACATGGGAACCGGGCATAGTCCTCCCATACCTATTTTAGGGACAGAAATTAACATAGCACCATCTTCACAGGAACTCTTTTCATACTTTGACGTAGGTAATATGATCCAGAAATTGTCGTGAAATTTTGGAACTTCCTTTATATAGCATTATAGCTGTAATACAGTTGCAGGCGTTCTTAATATTATTCATAATTACATTAAGTAACTGCCAACTAGATTTTAGTTATTTATTAAATGTGGATAATTGCCATAGTGTAAATTCATAAATATACCTTTTACGCAACTGATGTATGTCAAAGGATAATTACTGTTAGGAATGCCTAATAATAATAACAATAATTTGATATTATTTCGCCCATACGTTAGAGCGCATTAATGCCGAACAAAGCTTTTAGTCGATTTAACCTTTAACTCATAACTCCAATTTATACAGTAAAATGGAAAGTTAAACTATGATGTTCGTGCACCGAGAGAGATACATATTTGAATAATAAACAGCTCACGAGAAAGTTACTAATGCGAGACTATTCATTTCCTCGTGCGTACTTTAAAAAACTTTTTGTAAATGTCACCTTTACATCATTTTCGATAAAATTATTTAGAATTTTATAGTTTTTATTTTTACTCAAAATTTGTGTATTCAATTCTTAGGAATCAGTGATATCGGTTATTAGGGGATAACCTTGAATTTAGAAGACTGTTTTATAGAAAATTTCACACGTCACTTTTTAGCCAATAAGAAGTTTGTTCCTGGTTTCGTTACCACAGCAACCCAAAAAAATTCCGAAAATTTTCATCCTCCAGGGTATTTTGGGTGGAAATTTTTCTGTCAAATTATTGACATATTATGATCATATTTGACATTTGCTTTTACATAAAAATGAAATTTTATTTGTCAAATTAAACGAGATAAGTATAAAAAAAATCATTGAGCCCGTGAGACAACATTTTATTTAATGTTTAATTATGATACTGAATATTTCAAACGTGTTTGAAAATCCTTTAAAAACTTTCTTGTGTTTTAATGGTGAATACATCGGTGAAGAATCTATATCAATTAAATGTCTATGCTTGACTACAACTAAATATAATATTTTGAAACTAGTTTATTTAATTTATCTTTTCTAGTTCGTGAAAACTTAGTTGAAACTTCCAGTAGCTTTCTCTGTACTACGCTGAATAACTTCTTATTTTGGTTTTCGTCCATATTACACTTCTCAATCAGGTATGATAAGTATTTCAATTCTGGATGGCCTTTCTTAAGTTCTTCACAATATGTGCATAATATATATTTGTGTTTTTTTCCATTCTTTATTATCTTAATCTTTAAAAATCTCGAAAACAACTTAACAATAAGGGGCGAGCGTAGAGGCGACTTCAATGTGAATATCAGTCGATATTCCGTTGAAGCAACGTCGAGCGCGGTTAGTACTTGGATGGGTGACCATCTTGGGAAATACAGCGTTCTCGTCCCACCTTCTAGCGGCTTGTATATCAGTGTATACGCGGAAGCTACGTAATTTCAGACGAGGATTACTTAGTGGATATACCATCCTTCGGAGGGGATGTAAAGCAGGCGGTCCCTTGTCTATTAAATGTTAGGCAAGTAAAAGATCCTGATCCTAAAAGGGAAGAGGTTCGGCAAAATTTCCAGGTTGAAGGTAGCTCATCTACTGGCGTCGGTGATAGGCCTTAGTAGCGGAAATAGGCCGACGTTAAATAAATAGATAAAAAAAAAAAACTTAACAATAGAAATATTAAGCTTACACTGGTTAAACTGTCAATGAAATAATGATAAATAGCTAATGGCGTTTTATTTGCAAGCTATCTCTGTTAAGTTATAATGTGCTGAAACTTAGCTATACCATGTGCATAAGACATGAAAATAAACTAAAAAAACAATGTTCCACCTATTTTAGTGAACAAAACTTATTTCATAACACACAAATAGACTTTACTCCAGTCAATAAAGGAGGTGTAGAGTGCGTGAGCAGGGACCTAAGCGATTCCTTTCGAAAGTTGTTCAGGGTGTTTAGGGAGTGAACATACTGAAAGTCCTGACGTCTAGGAGGCGAGCTGGAGGGGGGGGGGGGGCACCAAGAAAGTTCCACTATTGGTTTTTTCGCTTATATCTCTAAAATGGTGCGTCATGGGGAAAAATTTTCTTATACAAAATGAGAGCTCATGAAATTCTCTACAACTTTCATTTTATATACTTTTTTCGAATTCGCAACCGTTTTCGAGCTACACGCTCTGGAAAAGTAAAAATTTTCGAAAAACAGATTTTTACCTGAAAAATAGAAAATTGTATTTTAAATGTTTATGAGCTTTATTTTTCTACCCAGTTTTCAATAAACTAATATTTATTAAGATATTTGGAAGAGGAAAAAAAATTACGTTTTATCGAAAATACCTTTATAGTTTAAACTGTATTTTTTTCTAAAGCAAGTGCTGTATAGAAACCAAAAAAATTGAGCATCTACGTCATGCTATATATTAATGAGAAACAGTGTTTGAAATTCCTCTTTTATAATTACTGGCTAATTACACTAACTAAATAGCGACGTTGTTAATAAAAAAATGTGTAGACGCACATTGCTTCGGTCATAACTTCTTTATTTTTTATGCTACAGGAACAAATAAAAAAATAGTTGAAAGCTTAATTAATATCCTATTATTCTACCTATTAGCATCCTTGACATAGGTGTCACAGTTTCTGAGGTATTTAACTCTCACTCTAATTAATTATCTTATGAACACTTGGATGCCAAATGTAAACTTAAATATCTCCGAAATTATTAATCCTACATCAATGAACAAAAAATATAATTAATTCCCAGTTTGTACTTTCTGTAATTGGTCTTTAACATTTTTTCGATAAAGTAATACTTTTCGAGATACTTGACGAAAGCCGTTTGGAAATACCTTTTTCTTAAGCTAAAATCGCAATTTTGAAGTGGTTATAACTTAAAAACTATCAATTTATGTGAAAAATTCCATAGAACCTTTTCTTCTTAAATTTGATTCTATTTCAGCTCCAATAAATATACATATATTTTTTAAGTGCCTATAAATTAGCAAGCCCCCGCACAATATAGAAACTTTTCTGTGAAGCATTTACTATTATACTGCCATAAATGAACGAAATCCGTTCAATATGACATTATTCTGAAGTTAAAACCTCTAGTTACTGGATGGCTCTTTTACAACCAACATCTCTGAAGCAATTGAACTCCTGCTAAAACGATGTTTCCAGGCAGCCCTGTGTCGTCCTTTATGTACTGGCCCAATGTGTCCCATCCGGTCCCCCCTGCAGCTAACTGGGAGCTTGCAAATGGGTCATTGAACGACAACATCTTCCTCTTCCTTAAATCACAAGATATTAACAGTGTTTTCCAACCCTAAATCAGGTAGGACTGGAACACATACACCACCACCTGGAAAATATAGATAATATTCATAACTAAATCAGGACGTACGCGCTACCTACTCCTTACTACTGAGAGGTCTAGAAAGACTCTGTGATTGAGAAATTAGAGGTAGTGTTAGTTTTACACCCACTGCATCCAAATGAGCACGCTTATATTCCAGGGAGATCTACAAGATCGGCACTTCCGGTACTATCTCGAATTGAGAAATCGACAGTTATAAAAATACCTACTCTGGGGGCTTTTATTGATATCGAAGGTGTTTCTGCTAAAACAATCATTGAGAGCATAAGTAAAGCTCTTCAAATGCGTGGTGTTCCCAAGACTATTAATGAAAAGATAACACACATACTTAAATAAAGAGCTATTTGAATTAATGTGGATAACTTAAAAACTAGGGACATAGTCATTAAAGACTGTTCACAAAGTGGCGTTTCCTTACAATAGGATGAATAGACGACATTATACCATTTTGCTAAATGGAAACTTTGAGAGCCGTTATGCAAACTTATGCAGACAGCCCTCAAGTTAGTCAATAATAGGTGCATAGAAAGCTCCCTATCAGTTAACCCCCAGGAAACTGAGCTAGTGCTATTTACTAAAAAAAAAAAAAGAAACTTAATATAAAAATGTCAGTAATATCATCGACATGGCATGTGCGGCCTTCTGGCAGTGTCGCATAGCAGTCGTAGATCCTGGGGTTTTTCACCCAGGTCCTCCCTCTGGCTGTACACTGCTGTGATAAAGCCCATGCTTAGTTATGCAACCATTGTCCGGTGGCCTAGAGTGAGGTAAAGAATAACAGCATCTCAATTAGAGCATGCTCAAAGATTGAGATGCCTCTGTTTCAATGGAGACTATAGTTTGCGTCCGTCCTTTGAACCTATTCATAAATCAGATGGCGTCGAGGACTGCTCTGAGATAGCAATCTAGGCCAATGGTATATAAAGGGCACGGCTACGAGACATGCCCACATTCTAGAAGAGGCTATAACACACATTCCTCGTCTGGGAATGGGCGCCGATAGAATGCCTCCTATATTTAATTCTAACAAGAACTTTGAGGCAATAATGAACCGGACGTGTCAATCTACAGCGATGGTTCAAAAATAGACTGTGGATCAAGAGCTGAGTCTACTCACACATACCTCATTATTCCAGGCGGAACTAGTTTGAATTCTGCAAACGATAACTAAAATCATGAAGGCAAACGTTAGTGGAAATATAGTATGCGTATCAATGACAACAGAGCGGTTTTGACTGCCCAAAATAACTGTAGGACAGAGCCCCCTCCAAAGAATCCAAAATTCAGATTTAAAGTGTCGGAAAAAATCCTCTAGAGGGGATATTTTCTATAAAAACGTTGTGTTTCTTTTGTATGCCTTTCTCAAGTATTTGTATTATTTTTTAATAACAAATTTTGTAAGGTAACGATGAAAATATATCGAAACAGGTCTAAACTCTTAAGATGAGTAATAAATATTTCCTTTTAATGTTAGCTTAATTAAGTTTCAACGTTAGCGTTACACTCTGTATGTGAAAAACATCAAATCTTATATATAAACTTCACGTATCAACAATAATTTTCTCTAAAGCAACAGACTGTTTGAAAAATATGCAACGTATTGTTTTGTTACAGAATATACATTTCAATCAATCAATCTCATCAAAGTTTGTTGCTTTTTATTCTGTTCGTATATAAGAAGACTGTTTCGTCCGCGAGCTTCCGGTCAACACTTTGGAGCTAGAGAATCCACAAACATCCGATTTCGTTAATGGTGATGTATGACCTCAATTGTACGGAAACTTTGCTCCGGAATATCAAACAAACGGAATGATAATGATATAAAAAACAGCATATAGAGAAATTCATTTCGCTTTAAAGATCATATCAGAAGAGCAAAAACTTCAATAAAATAATTCAAGAAGGAAGAAAGTCATAAAACTGAATTTTCAGTATAGATGATCGAGTCACAAAGTACTAACATTACCAGATATATGAAAATTGCGAATTGACTTTTATCTTATTTACAATCAGTGAATGTTGTGTAAAACAGTCTATTGAATCATACTAATACATAAGGGGACGATAACCATATAGGCACTTATAAATAATTCAACATATCCAATAGAAAGTGTGTGTGTGTAAATTCCAATGATATCTATTCTATACGATTATTTTTCTATTACCATCAAAATGTGTAGCTTATCAAAATTATTGCTGTTTAGTAAATCACCATCGTAGAAAATTAGGAAGGCAAAGAAAAAAGTTCAGAAATAATTAAATTGTAAAAATTTAAATAAAATATTAGATTTTTTATATCTATAAATTTTTAAACTGACAAGCAACGTGAGCTATGATCCTTTACTGGCCGTAGGAAGGATATACAAATAAATGAGTAAGTGTTGAATTTATTATCAATTCAATGATAAGATTTATACCTGTACAGAAAGCTTAATTACATTCAATTAAGCCATTTGCTAGCGGAGAATTATATAGAGAATTCTTCACCGAACTAGAAAAAGGCGTTTTAAATTGCTATAGATACGTAGATGATATTTTAATTTGCTTCGTGGCACTGCTAGACAACTATACGGTTTTAAAAATAAATTAATTCATTACCCTCTAATATAAAGTTTACTTTGGAAAAGGGAGACAACGAAAAACTAATTGTTTGAGAGTTAAATATCAATATAATTAATAATACACATCAATTTTCCATTTACCACAAACCATCACACACAGATACCACGATAAACTACAGTTCAACTCACCCTAGACAACATAACATAAACATGTAGCATATCACAGTATGATGCACAGATTATTAAATATCTCCATATGGTTTTAACAAGGAATTTTAATTAGTTTAAAAAATCGAAGATAACAATGCTTTACAAGATTCCTTAGTAGATTATATGTTACGCAAAAACACTATAAGAATGCTCTTAAAGCAAATTTCCTGATTCGAAAAGACAATAATTTTTCAACATTCAAATTTAGATCTCTAACTAACATTGGAGATAAATCTGATAAAATCCAGTCCTTTTTGAAGAAGCAGGGTCAGAATAAAGTTTATAAGACTGACAATACTATGGGCTCATATATAAAAAACAATAAAGGTAAAAACAAAAAACCGCTGCCCAAGGAATCACTACTTCCACATCTAGATGTTCTATCCAAGATACTAATAACGAAAAAAAATTTGATACTATATTTGCAGTCCACTATGTGGAAATAATTGTTTATGGAACTTTAATAATATATTTCAAATCATCAATCAAAACCCATAAAACGATATGCCGCATTGGTCATTTTTAATAATTAGATGGGGGTGGTAATGAGGGTGCCTAATGCCAAAAAAATTTTTTTGAGACCTTAGCTTCTCTTATATATACTAAATACCAATCTTATTGATTTATCTATTTACCCCCATTTACCCCCAACCCTCCAACTGAATAAAATCAAAATATAATCTAATATACATACGTGTACCAAATTTCAAGTCAATATCTTAAACGGTTCCAGAGTAATCATCGACATTTTATGCCATACTAAGCTTATTTAAACAATAAAAGCTTTCCAATATTTTTTTGGGTTACTATACTTCCACTGGATGTGGAAGTAAAATAAGAAATTTCGGCAATATATCAGCTTATAGTTCTGTCAATGAGTGGTTTCTAGAGGGAAATGCCGAAATCACAATTTTTTACTTAGAGCTGTGTTTCGACTATTTAGGAGGTAAACATAGTCCCCGAACACCGTAGGTGTTTTTTATTCGATATTTGAGTTCAGTCTGCTATGAAACGGGTATCTGTACAAAATTTTTTTTTCTACGATGATTATTAAAAATTTTGTTCAGTTTATAATAAATTTATAATAAAGGCAGAATACAGTTAAAAGATATACAATCCATGACTGAATCATAACAGATACGAAAAAAATTAATAGAAACATTATTGTAGAAAATTTAGTCAGCTTTAATTTTCCATATAGCCACTTTTTGATTATGGCTAAGCATTTTCGAGATATGAGCGAAAAACCAAAAACCGGGACCTTCTTCGCGCCCCCCTGCGCCTCCAGCACGTCCTATGTTTGGGGGACTTTTGATATGTTTACCTCTTAAATAGTCCAAACACAGTCCTCAAGTCAAAAATTATGATCTCGGCATTTCCCTCTAGACCCCCTTATTGAACGTTCATTGACAGGGCTATTACCTGCGAAACTTGAACTAGAATATGTGTTGAACTAACGGGAAGAAAATTTAAGAGACGTATTGAAGAAGAGAAAAAAGATTATTTTCAAAATAACCAATCTATTTTTGCTGACCATTTAATAGTTTAACTAAACACATATCGAACGATAAATTGAAATTCTTCATACAACAATTAAAGTTATAAATAAATACATACAAAAAGTGGTTCAATATTTAATACAATTTTTTTCGCACTTTTTAGTAAACTGTTGCTTAACTTATACGTAGTGAAAGAAAATATTATAGATAAGAATATGCAAATGTTTCATCACAATCGCGTACCCTACTAGCCAAGCCAAGCGAAGGTTCAGAAACTGTGATATGCAGAGTGTCCCATTTAAAATTCCCGGAGCCGTCTTCTCGATAAATAAACGAGATATAGTCCACTCAAATTAGGGAAAAAACGCAGTTTTAAAGAAAGATTTTGAACAGCAGTTTCTTTGCATAGATAGTAAGTACTCAACTTTTAGAACATTTTTTTGTTTATGCGCAGAAAAAAAAAACGACATGATTTTTGAGATATATACATATACAGGGTGTCCAACTAAGTCGGCACCATATGGGAAATTTTATTATTGGTTTTATGAAAAAAAGTTATTCTTGATGAAAAGTTTTACATGGCCTAAAACCCAAGATGAAATAATCAAATATCAATTTTTTGCAGTTGTATACGAGGTTTGTCGAAAAATGTAAATTTTGCTCAAGAATAAAGTACCTTTATTTATTACAATATCGACAATCGTTATTAAGAAAAGTTGATCCTAATTGAAAACTGCGGTCAGATATCCAATATTATCCATCTACCATGAAAAAAACAGATTTTGTTATTTTTACAAACTCTTCTCTGTAACTAGCATTAATAATTTATGTCTACACATCGACATTTAATTATTATGGTATGCATGCATTAATTATTCAAATTCAAACCGTTACACAACTTACCAATGAACCGAAAGGTTATCATGTTTTTCAATAGAATAAATGTTTTATGATTTGCAAAATTAAATTATGTACAATTTATACCCAAAAATTATTAAAGATCGTTTTTTCGTGGTAGATGGATAATATTGGATATCTGACCGTAGTTTTCAACTAGGATCAACTTTTCTTAATAACGATTGTCGATATTGTAATAAATAAAGGTACTTTATTCTTGAGCAAAATTTACATTTTCCGACAAACCTCGTATACAACTGCAAAAAAATGATATTTGATTATTTCATCTTAGGTTTTAGGCCATGCAAAACGTCTAAATGAAAAAGAAACACGAAAAAACGTATATATGTATGAATATATCTCAAAAATCATTTCCTTTTTTTTCTGCGCATAAGCAAAATCTTGTTCTAAAAGTTGAATACTTACTTCCTATGCAGAGAAACTGCTGTTTAGAATTTTCCTAATTTGAGTGGACTAATAACTGAATCTCGTTAAAAGTATCCACTAGAATAAATGACTTCTGTTTTGAGTAAGAACCATCATTTTACAAATTATTCGATTCTAGGAACCTTTAAAAGAGATGTATGTGATGAAGCATTATATTCTAAGTAACTTTTATAATACGAGAAATGTTCGAAAAATCACTAATTTTCGAGATGTTTGAACTTCAATTTAATTTTTTAAGCAACCATACTCTTTTTTCTAATGTCACCATATGTATACAATTTGCAATGGAAAATACGCCAACTGGTCGACGGCAATGTTCGGAGGATGAGCGATAGCGAACATACACAGAACCTCCTTTTTAAAATTATTGTAGTCCATTAAAAATAAATATTTACATTTATTTAATATGCTTGATATAAGAGAAACTACTAGTTCTGGAGACAAATAATCTGTCGTTTATTTTTAGACCATTTTCTTTTGTTAAGGCGTACATTTTCGACAAAAGAAGCTAGTTGTTTGTATCAGGACATGATAACAGTTTCCATTATATTTATCTTTATGATCTGCGAAGCAATAACACAATACAATTTGAGCCATTAAAGTGAACATTTCTTAATTCATGAGTTATTTGGTCAATATTATTTTTGTGTTCTCTAGTTTGATGTCATAATAAAAATTTAGAAACGAAAACTCAATTTTATAACCTGTTAAGCGAATGATAAGTGTGCAGTGTACGTATTTCAGAATTTACGACTTTTAAGTCTTTAAACTGCATTACATGAAATTTTAAGATCATAAACATATGTTTAGTTTATGTCTCAAGCAGTTATCACCATAAAAGCATAGTGTTACATTTTAAGGGTAACGAAATGATAAATGCCGAACATTATATTAGAAGTAATTGTTTTAAATTTTATGTACATTTTTTATTTGATTAACTATCTGAATCTCCATAAATTTCGCTTATCCCTCCACGCACTGTGAGAACTCTAGACGGATTTTAATATTATCAAAAAAGTAATAAACCATTGCGTATCACGGAAACGAATTTTGGTAAAATTTGGAGTAATGACTAAATTTACCTATACAATGTGTTGGAAGTACAACGGCTAAAATTTTAACAGATATGGAACTATAAGAAACAAGAAACTTTTATACAATTAGTAAGATCTTTCGACACTTTGAGTGTTTTGCCAGATGAAAATAATTATAACTTTTATTTTCGAAAGTTAATTACTCAAAAACCAATAGAAAACCACGGACGAAGAGACAAAAAATGTGTATTCTATATTATCACCCCCACCAATGTGTAATATATCATTTGATGGGTTTTTGGATAGACGGTTTCAAAAATTAAATCATTAAAGTTCTATGAACAATTATTTCCACCTAGCAAGGTGCAAATATAGTATCAACATTTTTTTCGTTGTTAGAAACTTGGATAGAAAATCGCTCGGGAAATCTGGATGTGGAAATAGTGATTCCTGGGGCAGCGGTTTTTTTATTTTTATTCTTATTTGTATCATTTGTCAAAAAAACCCTATAACTGTTCCTTTGGTGTAAGAGTCACAAGCGCAGAGATTATTTTTTATAATATACAAAATAATATATAAAATTGCATAATTTTTTATTTTCCCTACACATTCTTAGAAGACAATACATATGTGACAAAAAACCTCAGAAACTACAAAGAAAAATAGTAGTTGCAACCATTAAATGTATTAATTTTATTTTAGTGTTTATTTCCGAAAGTATTGGGCAGATTCTGAGAAATATCGGAAGGGAACCCGCACAAAAGTATAGGAAAAAGCCGTTCAGTCAAAATTTTTGAAATTCGGGGAAAAAACTTTCCTGGTTATACTGAACAAAAGTTCTCATGGGCATAATGCTCAAAATGCAATTCGGCCGCCAGTGATCTTTGAAGTTTAAAAATATAAAGTTCTGATACAGACTCTCGATGTAAAGATTTGACCTCAAAAGTTGCGTGACTGGACCGCAAAACCTTCATTTTTGAGGGTGGGGAGCATCATGGTGATATTGTTCCCGACCTACCCTTCACCATCGCAAAAACTACCCTTTTCCGATTTTACGAGAGCTTGTCGGATATGATTTTTTCTCGTCAATTCGAATAAAATAAGTAAACCTCGATCAGATGAGACCCAACCAACACTTAAGAACAGTTTTTCTGGTGTATTGATGGTATTATTTACACAGTACGGCAGGAAACGCCACTTATATATTTATCCATAACTGAATGCTGTTAAATTACACCGAATTACAACCTATGAACGTCAGTTAAATTTGACATTAAATATAATGTGAGATTCAACTAACGTTATATTCTTTTACTTCCACGTCCTGTGGAAGTATAGTAACGACAAAAAAAATTTTAAAAATTTTTATTGTCCAAATAGACTTAAAATGTCATGAAACGTCGAGATTTTAAGTTTGAGCGAAAAAAAAAATTCTGTCTGTCTGTCTGTCTGTCGGTCTGTCTGTCTGACGGTCTGTCTGTAACTTTTTTTTGTGCGCACGTTTACTCTGGAACCGTTTAAGATATTGACTTGAAATTTGGTACACATATGTACTTTAACGAGATCTAGAACAAGATTATATTTTCATCTTGTTCCGTCGAAGGGTTGGGGTGTAAATTGGGGTAAATTTAGGGTAAATGGGTAAATCAAGCAGGTAAGAGTCCACGAAATTGGTATTTAGTATATACAAGAGAAGCTAAGGTCTTAAAAAAAAATTTTGGCATTAGCCACCCCCATTACCACCCCCACCCCCTTATTAAAGGGGATGAAAAACAATTGTGATTTAGTGTATGTACAGGAACCAGAAACTTCAAAATATTTTTTTACTTCATCCACCCCCCACTACCACCCCCCTATCACCACCCCCACCCCACTACCGATGTGGGGTATCGTTTTATGGGTTTTTGGGGTAGAAGATTTCAAATATTATATTATTAAAGTTCCATAAACAATTATTTTCACATACAAAGTTTTTTCGTTGTGAGTGACTTGGATAGAGAATCTGGATGTGGAAGTAGTGATTCCTTGGGCAGCGGTTTTTTCTCTGTCGCTATTACACTAATTCATAAGTTCAAAGGCGTGTTAATTCTTGATAAAGCTCGTAAAAATATGAGTGAGGGCTCATTGGATTCGGAATGACGTCTAGAAAAATTTTCAAACCCGCACATAAACAATAATTGCAAAAGTTATAAACAAATGAAGATTGAAAAAATAACGAGTTTTGTTTTTTGTACTCGAAAACTATTAGTATTTAAAAAAATTTAAAGAAAGATTCTTAAAGAGGAAGAAATTCTCAATAAAAAAGTCTCGACTCCGATTTAAAAATTTTTAAAAATAAAAGTATTATTTAGACACTTAAAGAAACAATATCACGTTGTAAAAAAATTTTTTCGCCTATTTTTCATAAAATGAGCCTATTGTTAATTAACACATTTTTTTAGGGTTTATATTTCAAGTCGGATAATTGTTAAACAAAACCCACTAAAATTATTTCGCTTTGTGGAGACCCTATGTCAACTATACTTTATAGAATTATAACATTGCGATGTTTTTTATTGTTATAGTCTATTATTTATTAATTATTTAACCTAACAAAAAACTAAAAAATGAAAAAGTGAGGTTGAAATTTTTTTTATTAGTTTTAATTATTATTACTGTCTTTGTATTCAAAAGTAAGGATCACATAAACTTTAAATTTTCATTGCTAATTGTTTAAACAAATTTTATTAACAAATAGATAAATTACGTATTTTTGAAAAAAAAATGTTTGCCATTTTATTGGTTATAAAATATTGATTAAAACAATAAAAAAAAATTTTGTTGTTAATTTATTTGTTTATTTAATAAACAATTTGTTATTAACAATCGCCGAACGTGTTTATATTTTTCTTAGATAGAAAAAAAATAATGAAAAACAACCGTATACATAAACATGTTAAAAAAAAAATTAAATTTAACATTCTATAAAAAATATTAAAAACAATTTTTGACATGTTTATATATACAGTTGTTTTTGTTATATTTTTTTTCTATCTAAAAAAATATAAACACATTCGGCGATTGTTAATAACAAATTCTTTATTAAATAAATAAATAAAAAAATTTTTTCATTTTTCCAGTTTATAGAGAATTGCAAATAATAAATTTTAAGAATAAATTGTTTTCTTAATAATTTGTTTAAATACTGAAAAGGGGAAAAAATGATTATAGACAATTAAAAAATTTTTTAAGAAAAATTTGTAAGAATTTTTTTTTTCTTTTAATCAATATTTTATAACCAATAAAATGGCAAAAAAATTTTTTCAAAAATACGTAATTTATCTATTTGTTTATAAAATTTGTTTAAACAATTAGCAATGAAAATTGAAAGTTTATGTGACCTTATAGTACTTTTGAATATAAAAACAGTAATAATAATTAAAATTAATAAAAAAAAAAATTCAACCACTCTTTTTCATTTTTTAGTTTTTTGTTAGGTTAAATAATTAATAACTAATAGACTATAACAATTAAAAACATAGCAATGTCATAATCCCATAAAGTATAGTTGACATAGGGTCTCCACAAAGCGAAATAATTTTAGTGGCTCTTGTTTAACAATTATCCGACTTGAACTATAAACGCAAACTCTAAAAAAAATTGTTAATTAACAATAGGGTCATTTTATGAAAAATCTGTGAAAAAAATTTTTTTACAACGGGATATTGTTCCCTCAAGTGTCTAAATAATACCATAATTTTTTAAAATTTTTAAATTAATATTTAATAACAAAAAAATATTTTTACTTATTACGGCCGGTTTCAGAGCATCGTAACGGCTTAGTGTTCGCCGCGCGGAGCTCTATTTTCAACATTAAATTAATAATAGAGATAGAGTTTCGGGAGTCGGGACTTTTTTATTGGAAATTTCTTCCTCTTTAAAAATCGATCTTTAAAAGTTCTGAAATACTAATAGTTTTCGAGTTATTCACAAAAAAAAACTCGTTATTTTATTAATCTTCATTTATTTATAACTTTTGCAATTGTTTATGTGCGGGTTTGAAAATTTTGAACGATTTTCTAGACGTCATTCCAAATCTAATGAGCCCTCACTCATATTTTTACGAGCTTTATCAAGAATTAACACGGCTTTGAACTCGTGAACTAGTCTATATCAACGAGTTTCTGAATTAGTACTCCTTTTCGTCGTTTTATAACTAACTTCTCTGCAGACTGCCGTTATGATCTCATGTCCGTATTAAATGCATGTATTTTTATAATTGATACTGTAATATTATAAGACTTTTTTCAACTTCTTTGTGTTTCCAATGTTTTTTAATGAATATATGTTGCTATTTAACACAGATTTTCCTGAAATTTACACTTAGTACAACAACGCAATTACAACACTTAATTTTAATAGAAGCATAAACATAAAGAGGATAGAAAACGTTCAGATGAAATAAGAACACCTCTTGTACAAACGTCCTAATTACAATTCAATTTACGAATGTAAAAGACAAAGTAACAAGAAATTACTTAGTTCAAATAAGATAGTTTCCTGTTGCTCATTAGAGATGAGTATTTCTATTGAAGGCCATAAAACAAAGGACATCAAATTAACATTAAATGCTAAAAGCTGCCTATTTCACGAGCGATTTCCTTGAGAAAGTGTGTTCTTTACCTGAACGGTAGCTTGTCACCCTTAGTACGTGCTCCGTTATTATGCAAATCCTGGTAATGTGCTTCCTGTACGCGGTTTCCTGGAGAACTCATCCCATCCTAGCTGCCATTTACTAACAAATTTCCCTTAGGTGTCCCACATTGATCCCTGCCATCGATTTATGGACACAGATTCCCTATTACTGTCATAATTAGACTGCACTTGATATATTATTTAGTATAAAACAAGGCAAGCTCGGGTAATGAGTAACACCACGAAGTAAAAGAGCCATGTATGGTATCTATAATGCATTATGTGGAGAAACGTAATTAGTCCACTGTCTGTCTCTTGTGGGTTCGATGCCTTTCTCTTGAAGATGGCGATGGTGCTTCTTAATAGCGCAAACCTCTACTTGACAGCCCTGGGTGATTGTCCACGTGGTGCTTTATGTTTTAATATATATGTTTTTTCAGTTCTTAATTCCAGGACTTTACGGTGATGAGAAACAATTATTTTATGAGAAAATTTATATTTATAGTTGTACTTCGAGTCACTGCTTCCTAATGGAGCTACACGCATACAAAGGATGTGGGAGTGAAACTATTTTTTATAAACATGCTTTTAAAAAACTTCGCGAAAACGGCGCAGCCCGTTGGCTACTCTACATGTAAATTAATATTATTGTCCGGCGTCACATTTTCATTATTAATGATTTTTTAGGATGTCCACCCTGTATGCTGTTCACTAAAAATATATTCCGTTACTTCGTTGGCGACAGCGTCAGCTACATAACCAACATTATTTTCCTCCGTGAAATAATTTTGTGAACGTAGCGCCAACAGACATACAGACTGACTGAATTGAAGTACCTTGATATCCATATTCTTCATCTTCTGCAACGTTAAAATCTGAAAAAATCTCGTAAAGTGATTTTTTCACGATTACAATACTTACCTTCGGTAAGCGAGGGATGTAAAAATATCCCATGTCCCATTTAAATTTCAAAAAATAAGGTTATTTCCGATGAAACCGGAAGTGATATATGGGAATTATTTTCGGTTGTGATTAAAAAGTTTATAAATCAATACAAAAAAGGTCCAGAGATTCTATAATATAAGTTTAATATTATCAAAAGGTACAGTAGTGTTTCCTTTCAAAAGAAATCACCTGGTATTCATGTTAAAGCGAATTCTTGCGTAGCCAAGATATTTTGTTTGATTTGAATTTTTAATTTGAACATCCTACACCGTATTATTCACATCAAAGAACAATCGTGGGTGTAAAATGCAATTATGTGCCTGAATTTGTTTAGCAACTGAAAACACTGCGGAAATTAAAGCCAAATCCCCTAACAAACGTTGTGCCTAAACTATTTAAATCAATCAAACCGGAAATAAAGACATGAACAAAGTTGTTTTCATAAACAGCTAATACAAAATAAACAGACTGGATCCAATTATCGACTACTACCCAAACAATAGTCTACAATTGTCGATAAAACTTTGACAATTAAACTGTTTTACCCCAGTATCTGCTGAGAAAATAGAGTTTACAATATTCACGGCGCGCTAGTGCCGGAATGGTTCTCTTGAGCACTTGTTTTTGTGCTAGACCTGGGACCTCATTTCCTCAAATATAAATTCTATTCTCTATATGTAATTCCTTCTTGAAATATTACATGAACAAAATGTAATTGGAAGTTTCTTGTTGCTAGTCAGTTTGATGATGTTGTATCGTGTTCTCGCCATTATTAAATTATTTTAAATGTATTCACATTGAATTAGATATGTCATTCTTATGTATTTTTTTCTTCTATCAGTAATAGTTATTTATGATATAAGTGGGATAAAGACATTATTAGAATGAAATAGAACAGAGTAAGAAACTTATTAACACAACCATTGTGAAGAATTTCCCCACGAGACCATAGGCCGAGTTGGGGTAATCACATAGTGCGTTAATAACACACACACTAGGGTGGCCCATCTCTATAGGGGGGTGAATTTTTTTTGCGTATTTTTTAAGTCTCACCCCACGAAAATATACTATTATACTAGGAATAATTTATGTTAAAGTTTCAGATAATTCGGTGAACGGTAACCCGTGCCGCATTCAGGTAGAAATTTGTAGATACGATTTTATTACGGTAACCCGTGCCGCATTCAGGTAGAAATTTGTAGATAAGATTTTATTACGGTAATACACTTAAATTTTACTTAAAATACAAATATCTACCTCTTTTCTCATAATGTTTTATTGGTGTAATTATTTCCTAGAAATTATTTGTTTTGGAAGTTTGGAAATATAATGCACCTACGGTAGGTTTTTATGTCAGTTTGCAATTGTGTTTTACAGTGGTGACATTATAAGTTCTAGCATACGTTCCTTTTTGAAAAAACATTTAACGATGGCTGATGTTTGATCCTTACGAAAGAATACTTTCATTTACTTAGTTGGACACTATTCGTCACAAATCATTGGCAATAAATTGCCGTCTAATAGACAAGTATTACAAGTTCTCTTTTATAACATTCGTGAAGTGAAGCTAAGTGTACATGAAAGTGCTAAATTAACAATAAAAGGGTGTCAGTTTTTTGGGATAAAGCTCGCATTCCGACACGTCAGGATTTTCATTGTGTTAAACAACTAGATAAACTTTATGCAGAGTGGAGGAACTTACAAAAATCGGCTAAAAGGGCCAGTGCGGAAGGTAAAGAAAAAAATTTCGTTGAAACATTGGACGATCTCTTTGACATTTCTCATGCAAATGCATTGGAGTTGATGAAAATAGATGAAGATAAGCAGTTTTTAATTAACCAAAGAAAAAAGGGACGTCCTGGATTTATGCATGGTATTGATTACCAACTTGCTTCTCAAGAAAAATCAGCTGAGGAGAAATTACAGAAATTATCCGAACGAATGCAACGAAGTCAACAAGAAAAAGCTAGATTAGAGGAAACAGTCACCTGTCCATCATCAAGTAGTAATTCAGCCGACTCCAACGAAAATGAAGATGAAATAATCGAAGCCCAAGAAGAGTTGTTACAAGACCAGCCTGGCCCGTCACAGCCAAAAAAGAGGAGATTGTATGGAACATGTAACATCATCACACTAAAAATAGCCGCTGCATTTGATGCTTGCAAAATAAGCGGCAGGTATGGAGTCCATATTTTGACGGCAGTAGCAGAAGCACTAGGACATGACACCACATCTTTGTCCATCAGCAGAACCACACTTCAGCGCTCTAGACAACGCATCCGCGAAGAAAGAGCTGAAATATTAAAAACTGCCTTCGGTAATTCTGAATTGCCGGCCCCAGTCATCCATTGGGATGGAAAACTTTTACCTTCTCTCACTGGAATGGGAAATATCGATAGACTTGCTATCTTAGTTACTAGTGGAGATATTGAACAACTACTTGGAGTACCAGCTTTGCCCAATTTAACTGGAAGAGAACAGACTGAAGCAGTTTATGATGTGCTTTGTGAATGGAATTTGGACGAAAAGGTAATAGCTTTGTGTTGTGATACAACAGCATCAAATATGGGTCATATAAATGGGGCAGCCACACTATTGCAACAAAAATTAGAAAGAGATATTCTATATTTTCCTTGTAGACATCATATTTTTGAAGTGGTTTTGAGAAGTGTGTTTGACACAAAAATGCCTTCCTCATCTGGTCCAAATGTGCCACTATTTAAACGTTTTAGGGAATTTTGGCCTAAAATAGATCAAAATAAACTAAAAACTGGATTTCAGGTATTAAAAATTAAACACATTTTACAACCAGTTAAAGCCGAAATTGTAAAGTTTCTAAATGCAGCTTTAACTTTGCAACAGCCTCGTGATGATTATAAAGAATTTTTAATGCTTTCTAAACTTTTTGTTGAAGAAGAGCCCACTCACACGACATTCTATCAACCAGGGGCATTTCATCATGCACGTTGGATGGCCAAAGCCATTTATTGTCTAAAAATATTTTTTTTCCAAGATCAGTTCTAACGAACTAAAAAAGAAAAAATAGGTATTGAAGATATATGTCTCTTTATTGTAAAGGTTTATGTAAAGGCCTGGTTTACAGCGTCATTTGCTAGTAAAGCACCGCTTCATGACTTAGACTTTTGTAAAGAACTCATTAATTATCAAAATATTGACAAAGAAATATCTCAAGCCGCAAATAGGAAAATAGTGAACCATTTGTGGTACCTTAATTCAGTAAATGTTGGCTTATCTTTCTTTGATGACGATATTTCAGTTACCACTAAAAGAGAAATGGTTAAAGCTTTGAATAGGAAAGCACCAAATCAAGAGGGTATTAAACGACTTATGATTAGTAACATTACTGACGTTGAAAACAAGGAAATTCGGGACTTCATATGCGAGAACACTAAACAGTTTTTTCAAAAATTAGGTTTGTCTATGGAATTTTTGGAAAATGATCCAACAACATGGAGGGAAAATGAAAGTTATACCCGATGTTTCAATATTGTAAACAAAATTAAAGTTGTAAATGATGCCATGCCGCTGAGAGGGGAATCAAACTTATTACTGACTATAATGACATTTTAACAAAAAATGAAGACCAAAAACAGTTTTTACTCCAAGTTGTAAATGATTATAAATCACAGTTTCCAAATGTAAAAAAAGAAACCCTGTCGCATGCTTTGGCCTAGTGCAAAAAATATTGTTTTTATTACTATATGTATGTCTTGTAGATTTAGGATAATATTTGGTACTATGTATGAAAAAAACGTTTCATAATAAAATACACAAAGATAAAACGAGAGTTTTATTTCAAAAACTTCTAGTCTAGTTTTCTTAGACTACGAATTTACAGTAGTATGACACATGTCACAGTCACAACAGATAATGTCTTTGATATTTGTATGACTTGATTAGTCATTCTAAAGATAAATGTTGCTGATTAAAAAAAAAAACAATGCATCAACCAAAGAATGTAAATAATTCCATTTACTTTTATTATTGCATAATAATGCATTCTGCGGCACCCCTTGCCTTCAATTTGCCTCAATAATATTTTGAGGGGACTGTTTTCTCTTCAAATGGAACCATTTGCAGGGGTGAGAAATAAAAAATTTCGATTTCGAAAAAGATGGGTCACCCTAACACACACACAAAAAAAAAGTCATGAATCTGAAACAAGACTTGTCAAAATGTATGTATTTTTGTGCGTTGAATCCGAATCTGCCATCAGATTTGGCCTATGTCATCGGATTTTTTCCTTGAAAACCGAGGACGTTTTTCATCAAATGTAGAAGAAAATTCCGATGACATAGGCCAAATCTGATGACAGATTCGGATCTAGCGCACAAAATACATACATTTTGATAGGTTTTGTTTCAGATTCACGACTTTCTTTCGCACCGGTACAATAAAAAAAAAGTCGTGAATCTGATACAAAACCTGTCAAAATGTATGTATTTCCGAAACTGCCAACAGATTTGGCATATGTCACCGAAACTTTTTTCTACATTGAATGAAAATCAAACGTTTTTCTTGACAACTGAGAATCTCCGCGACATAAAAAGGCACGGTGGATGGCGTTCTGATTCCGTTGCGGAAGGTTATATACAGACTTCTGCTGAGTATAAAAAGAAAATCGCAGTTCAGATTTCGGAGGAGAATAGATCTGTTTTATCCGAAAAAGCTGATAACCAATTCCAAATGCACAACCACACAAGTGAAAACGGCCAGTGTTAATGACGGTGTTATATAACTGTTCAAATTGTGTTGTTAATATTTATAAAAAATAAATAATTAACTTTTCTTGAATCTAAGAGTTGTCAATTCCATTACCGCATTAATGCGGTAATATTTTCATTACGACACTCATTGGGATAACAAGACCTAGTATATATTTAAGATGAGTGCGATATAGTACAGTCGAATTGATTTAATTTTATTTTTTTCGGCGACAACATTCCACATGAAATTTTATTGTTAATTCTTATGTATTATGTATGACCTCCCGATTACGAAAAAAATATTTGTGCCCAAAAATTCCGTGTGCGTCAAAAGTTATATGCATCTTTTGGCACATATTTACGTGGAGCAGCATGTTCATTGCAATTTCTCATTGTAATAAGAAAACATGTTCCATTAAATAAATTGTACTTTCAACTTTATGAAATGTATATTCTATTAAACGGATCGATAAGTACTGAAGCCATATGTGTTTTTGCATGAACAACAACAATCTTGATATAAACAAAATGATAGAATTTTTACCCTAAACAGTAAATACCGGAAAAGAAAGTATGTTCGACATACGAGAAGATCAAGTTTCACTCGGTTTATGGACACAAAATATGAACCAATCTAGTATTAAACTGATGATAGTAATTCAATATCAATTAGAATCAGAAACAATACACTCTTGAGGACATGTTTCATAACTACTAAGCGACATTTTATTTCGAAGGTATAGTTTTAAATATTAAGTGACAAAATAAAACTGGTTTGTAAACGTATCAAGCACTCCATCTGAAACTAATTCGCATTACATCAACAGTGAAACTGACTCTACATCATTTCATTTATCAAAATACCCTCCACAAATCAATATCTCTCTGGTTTAATCCCACAAGTAATACGAATGTGATGAAGGAAGAAGATACCGCCAACCGCCCTGCAACGACACTGGATAACACCTCAAGATCTACTCCTAAATTCTATTATGAGCGTCGGAACTTTGTCTCCAAGGTCTTGGTGACATGTAAATTTATTTTCCTCGCACACAACATGCGGAATTTATTAGCCTTGAAAACGGTGATATTATCTCAGAGCATTATACTGTTTAACGTACATTTGTTTTATTGCGACAAATAATTAAGTCTAAGCATTGCCTTAATTTTACCACAAATTTAAACCGTGAATTACCTTAGTTTAAGCTGAAATAATCTTCAATTTATCCAGTTTATGATTAGGATTAGTTGTCCCAAACTGAATAGGGGAATATAATTATAGTTTTCGGAAGCGATATCAATAATTTTAGTAAGTAATCAGAGAAATACGATATATGGTGTGTGCGGTATACGTACAAATATTTTGCACGATGTTATATTGGCCCAAAATAAGTAAAAAGTTTTTTTGTTTTAAATTATTCACAAATAGGCAATGTTTTCACTGTATACAATAGACCTCATCATTGTTATTTTAACACTTCTTTCTGAATATCACAATTATTCCATGTTTTATTAGAAAAAGCAGGAGACCGTCCAGATAGTTTATTTGACGCTTCTTGTATCTTTATTAAAAATAAATTTCTGTGATGTCAGTAATTTGCTGTCTGAAAAAACGTATTTTAAATATGAGAGTAAAAACTACCATTTTTTTGTTTATTATAATGGAAAAAATTACGCAGGCTCTACTTTTTGTGACCTTTCGAGGACATTCGACTCTGTTCGGCATAATACATTATTAGGAAAATTGAAAGTAGAAACCAAATCACTGCTTATAACGGTATGATATCAACAATAGCGGGCATAGATCATGGAGTACTTCAGTACCGGCATTGGACCCCCGTTATTCTTGATCTATGTCAATGACCTACCAGAGTAAGTTTTAAATGCTAAATTTGTGTTGAATGCAGATGATGCTACTAAAGCAAATTGCAATGGGAACCAGATTGAGTTGGAAAATATTATGCTGCAGACACAGTGGTTCCAAGCTAAGGTCTTATGTTTAAATGTTTCCAAAACAGCAAATATGGTATTTTCTACTCGTTATATTGAAAAGTATGAACACCCAGATAATGTAAAATTTCTGGTAGTAGTTCTTGCTTCAAAACTGTGTTGGGACTAATATGTGGACTATGTTTCAAAAAAACTGGCAAGGTATGTTTATATGATAAACAATCTCATAGGGGCACTATCGTTAAATCATCATCAGGACAGCCTATTTTTCATTATTCCAAGGCACCTTTTCTTATGCAATTCTAACTTGGGGGCATACAGCTCATTTAGATAGAATATTTATGATATATAAATATTGAGATATCTAAGATTAGAAAAAAGTAAAAATGGTTCCTCGTTTTTTAACAAACTCCCATTTCATATTACTTCTTCACCAAACAAACAGTTTTGTGGCCAGGTTAAAAGTTTCCTCATAAACGGAGCGATCTATAGTTTTCAAGAATTTTTTCGACTGATTTTGCGAATGAAATTGTATGAAATTTTTATTACTAATTTTAAAGATATTGTTAAATGGAGCACTATAGATATGGTGGAGAGACTTTCTTTATAATAAAATATATACTTTTTAATAGTTTTCTCAAAAACTGACTTTTTTATTTATTCCCTTTTTTTGACATTTACAATCTATATTTTTATTGACAAAATTAATCGTACATTTCTAACAGATATTTTAAAGTGTAAAACTTAACTGTTATTTTAATTCCTGTTTGTCAGAACTATGTGCGTGATTTAGTTGTGTTTATTCATTGAAGATCTTCAATTATATTATCAATATTTTCCTATTATTAGAACTTAACTAATTTGACTTGTGTAAAACTTTTATATCTATGGGTTCAAAAATAAAAACTTATAAGTGCCGAAATAAGAGGAATAAAAATGAAATGGTAAGTTGTATTTTTAAAATCGTAAATAATGATTATAATGTCAGCTTTCACTATCAAGAAGATATCTTATTATTTTGCTATTAATATAGAGGGTGTTTTACCTTTAATGACATAACATCTTATTTTAAGGAAAAGTTACAAGCAATAAACATGTAGAAACCTTTTTATTTTTACACAATGTTAAGTGTATACCCATATTTAAAAAAGAAACACCACTGATTGTGACTCATCACTGTGCCTCCTGTACCTTTCACCCTGTACTGTAAGTATATGATTTTATAAAAAGTAAATTTGAATTATACCTGTATCAAGAAGGCTATTTGAATTCAACGATTTTTAATTTGAAATATTTTTAAAACTAAATGACATCCTAGTTTTTAAAAAAATATGTTATGTGAAGACTGCATTCTCAAGCAGAGGGATACAAATGTGCAATTGGGTTGTTGCACTAAGTTAAAATTTGAGGAGAATCTATGTTAAACAATAACAATTATTCATAAAAAATTATTAGAAACATGTAGAAGTTGAAAAGAAAGTCTTATAATATTATAATATTAATTACAAAAATACATGCATTTAAAACGGAGATGACATAATAACGGCAGTCTGTAGGGAAGTTAGTAATAAAACGACGAGAAATTTAAAAAAATTTAGAAACGCGCTAATAGCGACGGAGAAAAAAGACAATCACGACAGTTTAATCTGACATTATATTTAACGTCAAATTCAACTGACGTTCATAGGTTACAATTCGGTATAGTTTAACAGCATCTAGTTATGGATAAATATAAGTAGAGTGAAATTACTTAGAGAAGATAACATACTAAAACTACTAAGTTTACTATTTTCGTTTATTAATAATATTGGACAGTTGCAATTAAAATAAATTTCATTTCATCTGTTTTATTCATAGAAACGGTTGAATATTCACTATAAATATATGATAAATACAGAACACGACCCAGACAATCAGCATTCACTAGCGATATCGGTTTGTGCGGATGTTATCTTCTCTAAGTAATTTCACTCTACAGATAGTGTTTTCTGCCGTACTGTGTAAATAATATCATCAATTCACCAGAAAAACTGTTGTGTTCCAATAATAAACGCTGAATGTAATAATGAATGATTCAAAGCCACCAGAGAAGGACCAAGTCTTCTTATTGTGGAGACCATTTCAATGTCAAGTAAAGTAACAAATTACAATGTATTCTAAGCGTTTTATTTGTGGTAAGTTGTATCTTAATGTAGGAATTTGATTTTTAATATGGGTTTATGTTGTAGGAAAAACGGCCGCATTACAAGACTTGTGTGGCGTCCTAGCTGTTACAAATTTAAATTACCCGCCAAACTGGTGGATAAAACAGGGTGTATTACTGTATTCTTAACAGCTCTAGATTAGAAGAATGTTATTCATGCTTTGACTTCCTAAAAGGAGGAAAATGGCTTTAATCTGCTTTTATGTATTTTATCTAGTTTATGTTGGAATAAAGTGCAGTTGTTTTTGTTAGCTATTGATTATTTATGAAGCTCCCTAGACGCCCCATAACACTAGGATGATTAATAAATTAAGAAAGGAAATTTAAAAACTCGCCGTTGAAAAACTATATGAAACAAACTATGAAAGTCGTCTAAAGTCGGTGAACACAATCAGTCGGAAATGGCTACGAATGCATTGGATTGTAGTTATAAATGCCCTTTGAATTATGTGTGTTATAAATACATATCATTGTTTATTGCTTAGATAGATACTAGATAAACTTATTTTGTTGTTTTCAGTTAGATACGCATGTATATAGTTAATAGGAAATAAAACAATGAAAAGGAAATATTTAATAAAATACAAAGTATAGTTAACAAATTCATCTAAATTAAATAATAAAATACATATTAGACATATTATGTAATATTAATAAGATAAGATAAAGGAAGTTCTTGCAGAAATTACAATAGTTTGTACTGTCTATAGCAGCTGTAACGTAAGTACCTTGTAGCTTTTGCACTTCCAACCATTGCAATGTCAAAACGATCGTCTCTTTTTAAAAATTCGCTGACCATAAATATATCTACCGCAAGTAGAATGTCAGAATTAGCTTTTACAGATATACTGCCTTAGTCGTATTGTAAAAAAATATTAACAATAACTGCAAACATCAATCACTGCTAGCTAAACGTCAAATTTACTTTTGACATATGAGGTTATTTTCTTTCTTGTCAGCAATGTCAACTTACTCGTCTTCATCTGTTCTGCTTATAAGTTCATAACTGCCGTTATGATGTCACTACCGTTTTCGCGGCACATTCAAATAGTCGAGGTTTAACAATTTTACTTCCACGTCCAGTGGAAGTATAGTAACGACAAAAAAATTTTAAAAAATTTTTATTGTCCAAATAGGCTTAAAATGTCATGAAACGTCGAGATTTTAAGTTTGAGCGAAAAAAAATTTTCTGTCTGTCTGTCGGTCTGTCTGTCGGTCTGTCTGTCTGTCTGTAACTTTTTTTTGTGCGCACGTTTACTCTGGAACCGTTTGAGATATTGACTTGAAATTTGGTACACATATGTACTTTAACGAGATCTAGAACTAGATTATATTTTCAACTTGTTCCGTCGAAGGGTTGGGGTGTAAATTGGGGTAAATTTGGGGTAAATGGGTAAATCAAGCAGGTAAGAGTCCACGAAATTGGTATTTAGTATATACAAGAGAAGCTAAGGTCTCAAAAAAAAATTTTGGCATTAGCCACCCCCATTACCACCCCCACCTCCTTATTAAAGGGGATGAAAAAAAAATGTGATTTAGTGTATGTACAGGAACCAGAAACCTCAAAATATTTTTTACTCCATCCACCTCCCCACTACCACCCCCCTATCACCACCCCCACCCCACCATCGATGTGGGGTATCGTTTTATGGGTTTTTGGGGTAGAAGATTTCAAATATTATATTATTAAAGTTCCATAAACAATTATTTTCACATACAAAGTTTTTTCGTTGTGAGTGACATGGATAGAGAATCTGGATGTGGAAGTAGTGATTCCTTGGGCAGCGGTTTTTTAAAATATGTTGCGCTAAGAATTTTTCTTCCAAATTAAATATATAACTAAATTAAGTCCTCCACTACCATATTTCACCATTTTTGAAAATCCGTCAACAACCTAATTGTATGGATCATAAATACCCCGAAATTTTTGAAGACATGTTGACAGGTTGTGAAACTTCAAGGTAACATATCGATTTGATTCAATATTGTAAAATCCTAGAATCTCAGAAATTCTATCCTTATTATCCCTTATCCTTAAAATTCATGAAGTGATAATTATCTTGTACTATTATGCAAAAGCTAATCTTGCTAGAAAAGATTAACTGAAAACTTATTTTTTTGCTTAAATTTACTTTCCTCTAGGTTAACTTGACAATATCATGGAGACACCGTTCTTTATTATTTCTCAAGTGGTACAAACTCCTGAAAAGGAGATTAAAACTTTACTGCAGCAGCTTTTGCCTCCTTGCTATGGGTTATATCCACTTTGAGCACATATTTTATTTATCTGTCTTGACTGAACGGCTTGCACTCTCTAAAACTTCCCTAAATTATCTACAGCAACGCGATGGATTCATTTTAACAAGGAATATTTCTGTTTTTGCGTCTTGTCAGTTTTAAAATGTCGGATGAATATCAAATAATGAGCCATTAAATTAGAATTATTTAATTAGAACTTTGGGCAGTGACTTTTATTCATATCCCCCTCTACATTCTTTGTTTTTTTTGTCCGTGCTATAAAGTAGTTATGCTAACATAATCTATACTGCCAGTGCCACTCTTATTCATCACCAGGTTCGTTTATCGCTCTTTCGTCGATCTAGAAATTTCTGGTTTGCTTTATTAGCAGCCCATTTGCTGAAAATGCTTCTGTATGTCATTCATTTACCAGAGATTCACCCATTTGGGTATTGTTGGTAATAGTGCAGTGATTGAAAAAAAAAATGGGTGATAGTCTGTGCGAGTGGCCATTTTGGAACATGGACGCCATCTTTGAAGCTTATTGAAAATGCACTGCATAAGCATGTGAGGTGTCATTTTACATGATGGTGCTGAACACGTTGAAGAAATTAAAAAAACATTTTAACAAAAATTGAAATATATAAAACTGAAACCATACTTATTATGTCAAATAATTTTTAGTGAAAAATAAGTTACTTCATGTCTTCTTTACTAGTGAAACATTTTTGTCGAACTCCTCTATACGTTTCCTTAAATATATAAGGAATAAAAACCAGACTGCAAACAACAGCTATTCTCCGGACTAATGCCCCGCCGAGCGCTGAATTACGAATTACAAGCCTGACCGCGTTAAGTGCAATAACTGTGTATTGCCACAAAACGCTTTTGAAAATAAAAATAAAAACTTGGTCGAAAATCCAAAAAGTAACACAAAAATAACGAACAGGTAGTGTCTGTACGTAATCAAGCACTTAACGACTTGAACGGTAAGTCAATAAAATAAATCTTAACTGTAAATACGTGGCCCAAAATTCAAAAAGAACAAAAGCACATACAAAACAACGAACGGATTCGACGTGTGTACTTAACGAAGTGCCCACAGAAACTAAAACATTGCACAAGGGAGAGTATAGTTTTCTTCAGATCCACTAAGCACTCAGAAAACGCCGACGTCTTTCACCTTTCCCGCACCGCTAAAGACCTTATCTTACCTATTTTTAAAAAGCCATAAAAAAGTGTGATGATTATCAACTTGTGTTCTCGCCGACGCGCGGTCTCTAACAAAGGAACGCGAACAATTTGAAAGAGCCGTAATTAGCGTATTTGATGGTTAGAGGCACCGACATACGCGAAGATAAAAGCCTATCCCAACATTCCAGCAGTTCTCAAACAATATTATTGAAAATTTTCGAAATCTTTGTTTATTTATTTTTTCTAAAACTATGGGTTTTAGACCCCATGTTATATAAGGTTTTTTGTTCGTTTAGTCGTTCCCCACCACCAGTTTTTTTTAATGACATGAAACTGATTACACCCTGTATATAACATGTTTAAATGATGACATCACGCAACTTGATTCTATACAGTTTGGATACGAAGATGTAGGTGATTGCCTACAGCTCTCACGTACAATTTCACTGCTTCCTCCCAGCAACGAACTTGTGCCTAGTTTCTCATGTCTAAAGTGTGCAAGAGATTCATGTTTATGTTTTTCAAATGGAATATCTTGTTGCATTTACTGTCATTGCAGAAGTGTTGTAGCCCTTATTGATTGTCGTAATAAGTATTCTAATATTGCAACGTAGATTATTACATCTGCTCTTTAAAATTATAGATATAATGATATGCTTTCTTTGTTTCGTCATTTTTATTGTTTGTTCCTCTTCTTCATTTTTACCACTAGCTCTCTTCTTTTTATTCACCATATCTTGACCCCTATTCTAGTTAGACTTTTGCTGTATGAAAAGTCTGACAGCATCAAGTCATCTGTCGCCCTTGCCTGTTATTTGTATTGCCTCACCCAAGTTTCTTACCACCAATTGGTGACATGAACCCAACATTTTGGAGGACATCCTTTTCGCTGGTTTTCCCTAAACCATTAAGTGTTCTACATTGTCCATGTCTCAGAGGTATAAAGAAATATGGAGAAAACTAGGGCAATAGTAAGCCAGATTTTTCAGAGATACAATAAAAATTGTCTTCTAAACTGTATTACAGAGCAGAGCCGACATGAAAACAAGTCGCTTAACGTATCAAAAATTTATTTTTGCATTCTTCATAAAAAATTACATAACTGCATCGAGATGTTAAGTTTCAATGGTAATTTGGATATACTGTTTTATCATTTTCAGTCAATTTAAAAATAAAATCTAAAATCTTCCACTAGTTATAGATTTTTTCAGAAAATTGATCAGGTTGGAGTGCTGTATTAAATCAAAAGTTATGCGACGGATATATTATTATGGAGATTCGACTAATTCTGCCCATTTATCACTACGAAAAAGGTCACAAAATATATTTCTTAACTATATTATGTGACGCAGCACCCTCTACTAAAGAAATATTTATGTCTAATAAATTTTCTTTCATGACATACCCTTATTTTGTGGGTATTTTATTACAAGAGCTAATACGCCTTTTTATGCATCTTTCCAAATAAATATCTGCTTTAGTTTCAACGCAAAAGCCTATGCATCTTCAGGAACAACTGTAAAAATGCTCTGAACAAAATGTTACATCACTTTTACAAATAAACTACAGTTGAAAAGAGCAAAGTACAGATATCTTAAATTTTACTGCTTTATAAGAATGTAGATTCTATTGCACACAATAGGTCAAAAATATCAGTCTGATTTTAATAATGTTAAACATAACATAACTCATTCCATTTCATTCAAATTATAATATATATTACCAATATATATTCACCAATTTATTATTATTCCATTTAATATATAGTGTCTAAGCTTTTCAGCATCAAAATAAATAAATTAATAAATTTATTTTGCTATTTCTAAATCAAAACTACGCGAATTCGGCAGGGCGTCAGCTCTAAGACACTGTTGTGGTTTTGCAGCAACATTCCGCCTCATTAGCAACGTGCCCTTAAACTGTTTTGTGCCTTTTATTACCTTGACTCTAAGCGCTGGAAATCCTATTGTTTATAGTCAGGTAAGCTATTGTAAACTTAGCATAAAGATTTTCTGAAGCCGGAAAACTGCTCTCATGTGTTTATTACAAGAACTTCTTGTGGCGAAACTTAAATACATGTTTACCATTGTAAAGCTACATAAATCTCCGACTTTTACTAAATGCTGCTTTTAAGCTTATTATAATATCACTTGTTGAACGTTTTATTAGTGTTTAAATTAGCATTGTGGAGTAATTTTAGGGTTTAGTGTACCGCGTTGACTTTACCTTAAACGTTACTTGTTTGCATATACCTTAGAGGTCAACTTAAATCTTGTAATAACTGTTGTTTCGTCTCTCTTTATGTCGATGCATTTAACATATTTTTTTAGACATTTGCTTATGTATACCTACACTAAAATACACATTTAATTCGTATTCAAAAGTTGAAGGGCAATAGCTGATCTAGAAAACTAAAGAATTAAAAGATAACAGGACGATATAATGTTACAATATGACTCCAAAAGGAGCAAGAACGAAACCCAAAAAATTCAGGAAGTTGGGAGAACTACAGAAAAGCTCTGAATATAATAAAGAATAACGTCAAAAAGAAAATTATGGAGACGGTTTTGTGAGCGGATAGACGAATGGAATTAGCACATCTATAAAAACTTCAGTACCGAAGACCATTCAAATGGGTACTTAAAAAACGTGATATCAACCATGTAAATTCATCAGGAAAATATAAAAATACTTTTGGGTGTTCATTTTCTTGACATCTGAGTTATTGAACTTAAACTGCCACAGGTTTATCTAAAAGGGGATGCATATCACTCCACTGGAGAAGGATGGAGGCTGCCTGGAGAATCATCAAAACTAACAGAATTAAATTTGCTTAAGCCCTTTAAACTATTCCAGAGGTAGTATTTTTCTATCCCTGTCCCATACTTTTCTTGAAACAAGCTTGGATATCTTCTCCCAGCTTTGGAAAGATGTTAAAATAAGTCGGTGTCCATCAGACGCACCTAGATCATGTCGCATCTTTAGCTTGATCTCTTCTCTCATATGAAGAACGCAAGCAGTAATGACTGGTCAGAAAGACGATATTGAATATTACAGGAATATCACCCTTTAGTGCTATCTCTAAAATTATAGAAAAAATTTTTACAACAGAATCATAGACTATTTAGAAAGAAATAACATGAAAAGATAGCCAATATAGATTTAGAACAGGAAAATCAATAGAAAGGGCATATACTATTTGACTTCATTTGCAGTGTGGCCTATAGATGAAAATATATTGCTTCAATCCTACTTGATCCCTCTCAAGGTTTTCATTCTGAATGTCTTGTTCAGAAAATTGGAAAATATTGGTATAAGAGGTCACATTCTTGATCTAATAAATTCGTTTATGTTTAACAGTCTATAATCTCTAGTCTATTCTGTATAGACTAGGTTACCCACAAGTTGAGGAATTTTGTTGTATTTGTTTATATCAATGTGTTTTGTTTATTTAAATCCAATGTGACAAAGGAAAACTCATCTAAATAGTCTTGAGGATGTCAATAAATTGTGACGAAACGTCGACTATTTAAAAAGTTATGTTCCTAACACCTTTCCTTCCGTCAATTCTTACCAGCATTATTATTATTACGATTAATAGGTTAATATATTAGAAATGAAACCCTCTCAGAGGATTCACACAATTACCAATAAATGGCATGGTTAAAGGTACTGAAATGACATTTGCAGCAAAGAGAGCGGCTATGTGTAGAATCATAGATACAGAAGATACTGTTAACAACATCTCATACGAGTCCATATAAAGAGCCGTGAAAAAATGGGAATGCAGTTCCCAGCAATTAAATTGCTAAAATTTATGTCAAGAAGCAGAATAACTACCACAATTACCGACGAATCGGCTACGATAACTGCAGGCTGTCCACAGGGTGGAATTATATCATCTTTGCTGTGGTCAGTGATGATTGGTTACCTTGTGACTCAATCGCTCAAGAGACGGAAACTGCATGTGTTATTATGTAATTATGAAGGAGGAAATTGTGAAATATAATATGCTATTATATAACCTATCGCAATGTCATTTACATACCACTTTATTATGACTGTCTTGAACCTTTCAAGTCTTGATCCAACTTTCCGATATACTCAATCAAATTATGCGGTTAAAAATAAAGAAAATGTCAAAGTCAAACAGACACATAACTCCTTTTATCTCCCTCATTCCTAATGACTTCGTTATTTTTAATCACAATCTCTTTTGAAATGTAATAAAAACTTTTTAAAAGGAAATATATAACTCAAACCAGTAAGAGCTCCTTTGAGAAAATGTAAAGTTTTAATATATTCACCAGATTACTCTGAGGACATTTTAATAGTAGTTATTTATAATGTTTTGAACGAATATGAATATTACTTCTCGAATTCCAGTTTAAATATTTGCAAATTTCATTTTAATATTAGTTAATCAAAGCTGTGTAATTAAATCTTACTGAATAGATACTTCTTAATATTTATTTATTTGAAAGATATTGAGGAAGATCTTTTTTTTTTTTTCTTAAAAGGCAAGACGCTGAGGAGAAATTCAACTTCTATTTGGACAATTATTTACATTGAAATGATTAATTAAATATTGTATAAATACTGTATAACTTGAAGCCTCGCTGGAAGCTAAAATATAAGCGAATTATTTATTACTTGGTTTTAGTAAAATTACCCAAAAAGTGAAAATTCACGAATTGTCAGAAAGCTTAGCGAGTTTCCTATACATATTTTACTTTCACATCCAGTGAAAGTATAGCAACGCAAAAAGAACTTTGAAAATTTTTATTGTTCAAATAGGCTTAGGATATTATAAAACGTCTGATTTTAAGCTTGAGCAAAGAAACAATTTCTGTCTGTCTGTCGGTCTCGTCCGTCTGTCTGTAACTTTTTGTGCGCACGATTACGATATTGACTTGAAATTTGGTGCACGTATGTATTTTAACGAGATCTGGAACTAGATTATATTTTGAAAATAAGATACGCAATATCCAGTCGAAGAATTATAGTTCTTTAATCCTGAAAATTTTGTGTCTTCAATGTTTTCTAAAAATCTTTGTCTGGTCAATATTTGTGACAACTGTGCAGATAAGAAAATAACAGTATAATTCCTGAAGAATTTATAACATGAATATGTGTAACACTTTAAACTATAATAATTAGCTCGGTAAAACTTTGTTCGCTGAATGAATCCCAATGAACAGTATTGCCATCAACACAACTGTAGAAATTAGTAGAAAGATCAGGATGGTCTATAAGTCCTTATGGGTAAAGACATATTCGGCTCACAGAAATTTATATACATACTACTTTTTGCGCACCATCACCACTGACTCACCACATTCGCCTAATTTTTCTCCCCTCAATTTTCCACACATTCTCACCAGGATTTCTCAATGTCCCACCAACAACCCACATTCCCATTGCCTTTTTTCAGCTTCCCACGATTTTTCCACTCGTCCACCTACCCAATATCTACCCCTAGGCGATGGCCTTCTCACTTCCCACTTGTTCATCATTTTTTCACATTCCCACCATCTTTTATATATACCACCTTCTTCCACTATTCCACCACACTCTACCACTTTGGGAAAAGTAAAATAGTCGCCCTGGTAATGAATGACTAAGTGTCATGATTTATTTGGTATTTTGCAGAATATATGAATGAAAAAAATAGTATGACAATGGGTTGACATTTATTAATTTACTTTTTCGTTAAATTTTCTTTAGTTCTTGGCATGAAAATAAATCAAATCTTGTATAAAGGTACAGAAAAATTATTTCCTTATTTGTGTTATTACACAATATGCGCACAAGTAAGATAACGCTGTCTCTTTCCCAATTGTCACATAAATAGCAATTGGATATATACAAAGCAGCTAACTCAGTTAAAAGTTGGATCATTTTTATTTTATTTGAAGCTACAATTTCAATATTTTATTTTTCTTAAGTTATTTCTTACTTTGCGAGGAGCTCTCATATTCTATATTAATTAACTTAATTAAAAATTAATTTAAATTTCTTTATTAAGTTCTACATTCTCCAAGAAGTAAATAAATAACTTCAAGAATAAAAGTACTTAGTAGTTGCAAACTATTAATAAGGAATTTTTAATTTAATTTGTAATTTTATAACAGCAAAAGTAGTCAGCCCGATTGCTGAAGAAATAAAAGAAATACAAACTCTAATGGATCGAAAGATAATTAAGGACACTAGGAATAATAAATAGAATATTTCATGAACTTACTAAAATTAAATATATAATTTATTTATACAACATCTGAAAAATTTAATCAACATTACTTGTGATTTATATACCCTTCACCTTAAAGAGCTTTTAATAAAAGATGAAATAAAAGTTCAGTGTAGACGCTGAGTATGGCTGAGTATGGCTTACCCCATTGCACTCGTCAAGCTAGTAAGATCATACCATAAGAAAGGAAGATGAAGATAATGAAGTGTCCACCAACAGAACAATGGAGGAAGGAGTCCCCCAGGACTCAGTGGTCTTCCCGCACCTGTTCTCCATCCACCTCCGATCTCCCAAGGACCGAGCGGACCTCCATGGCCCTCTACACTGACGACACAGCCCTTATTGCTAGATCCTGGAAAGCGAGGATTGCCACCAGAAACCTCCAAGAAGCAGCCTTCCTCCTAGAGGACTGGTGCAACAGATGGAAGGTAGCAGTCAACGTTGAGAAGAGCAATGCGATACTCTTCAAGAAGGCAAGGAAAGAAATCCCCTCAGGTCACGTCTCCATATACGGCGAGGACATCCAATGACACGGTATCGTCAACTACCTTAGCGTGATCATGGACCAAGGCCTGACATGGAGACAGAGCACAGAAGCCATCGTCAAGAAGGTCGGGCAAACTAGAGTTCTCTTCTACCCGATGGTAGGCAGGCACAGGAATAACCTCACGCTTATAAGATCACTCATCCGGCTCCAACTAACGTACGCCTCCGTAGCCTGGGTCTACCAAGCGAACACCTACCTCAAGATGATCCAGACAGTGGAGAACGTCGCCCTCAGGACAGCAGTAAATGCACCATGGTTCGTACGCAACGCAGATATCTTCAGGGACTTGGACTACACCCCAGTCATCGACATCAGCCGGGAGAGAGCCAAGAAGCTGCTGCCTTGTCGAGGAGCATGGGAATCTGTTGATTAGGGAGGCAACTGACTACAATTCAGCCGACGCTTCGAGGCACAAGTGGCCGAAGATACAGATCATGGACTATAGGTGAGTATGTGAACCATACCACCACCGATGAAGAAATTCACAGAAGAGACATACGATCACCTGCATGTACCATCCAGTACCTGTAGTCACCCAGCTCTGTGCAGGCCGAAAGTTTTACCAAAAGCACTTAGGCCTGCACTTCCTCAAGCTGGAGAACTCATCTCTACCTCACCAATGATCCGGATGGCAGAATGTCAATTGACATTCTTCGTACTGGCAGTCAATCCCGACCAAAAATAACCCAAAGTTTCCAAACAGACCGATGACTACCCCCGGGGGTGACAAGCTGGCGAAGCAAGAAGATCAAGACAGAAGAGCGCAAGAAGAGGACTTAGCCAGCAAGGTCCATCAGCCAGGACCAGAGGAGATGGGCCGAAATCCTCAACACCGCTCACACTTATGAGTGGGGTTGTTGTAAAGTAAGCTCGCTCGCCCCTCACGAAGCCGGCCCCGGTCTACAGCGATGTACTAGTGTAAAGAGCAATAGTCCTGCCCGACCCTAGTCATCCTTGCCATAGGATATCGGCGTGGGAGAAGCTATTCCCCTGAAATATCAGACGATTCAGATGACCAAACCTAAATTAGAAATCAGATCAAATTGAGCCCTTGAAATATTGTTTTCCTCTTGTTGAGTCTTTCAGGATATAAAGCCATAAATTTAAAAGTTTGAGATAGGTTTTTGTAAACAAAATCATTTTAGAGAAGTTAATAATATTTGCGTCGTTGTCGTCTAATGGTGCACCATTCGTACACGTACCATGGCAAGTTCCGCACACCATTGAGCATGGAATGTCGGCTTTTCGGCAACCACAGCATCTCCCACACCGAGTAGAACATCGGCAAAAGATGGAGTTCAAGATCGCTTCAGGAGCTACTGGTTCTTTGGTGGTAACCGGGGTTAGCGATGCATTTTCCCCTTGGTTCCATCCCCAAAGGTTCGGGGGTATGGGGTTGTTGAGCCACTACTGTATCTGTAAGTAAGTAAGCGAACGGCTCACACAGACGAATTTTCAAGAAATCGTGGTCAAAATACAAATAATATACAAAGGTCGGGTTTTCTGCGAATTATTATGTGCAATTACTTGATTTGTTACCTGGGAATAAACAACCTTTTTTGTAAATCGGGTAGTATCATTTTTTAAATAATTTCAGTCTAAACTTGGTGTTTGTGGCAGGTGGTTATTTTTGATTGTTGTATGCGTTATTAGTAAATATCTTGTGTAATTTATTTTTGGTGAACTATTCAATTAAATTGATATGGAGCCTATAGCTGGAAGTAAGTAGAATATTTTCATGTTATATCTATACCGATTTTCTCAATTTGCAGTAGCTGTTGAAGCTGTTGTAAATAGGTGCCTTTTAAATTATAAAAAATAAATATCTCGCCTGTTTTCCTAAGCAAAAAGTTATCCATGAAGTTTGATGAAGCCGCAAATTTTTACTTAAATTATACATTAGAGTTTACGGAATTGGTTTTTGAAAAAAATAGGTGCGGTAATTTGCGATGTTGCCAGATTTTCGTTTTTATATTGTAAAATGCATTTTCACTTAAAATACACATCCAAGTAAATTTACTTTTTTTAAGCGAGACTTCTATTGGCGTATGCGGTAAATAATGGTATAATTTTCATAGTATAAGGGGTAGTTCAAAGACTACTCATGGGAGTTTAAGATTTAACATTGTTACAAAAGATCATTTGGAACATAGCGCTTACTTATTTTGCACTTTTAAAAGCATGCACTGCTAAATTGGCATTAAACTGAGCATCAGATTTATATTCTGATATACTATTACTGATCCTAGTAACAGGTCATGAAAATTCGCTATTTTTGTAAAAACTATTTGTGCATGCAGCAGACGATGGCATACCGCTATATCAATATCTTCGCGTCTGTAGCTATAATACATATATATGTTACTAAGATCATTAATAGTATATCAGAATACAAATCTGAAGCTTAGTTTTATGCCAATTTAGCAGTGCATGTTTTTAAAAGTGCAAAATAAATAAGCGCTATGTTCCAAATGATCTTTTGTAAAAATGCTAAATCTTAAACTCCCATGAGTAGTCTTTGAACCACCCCTGTATACTATTAAAATTATACCATTATTTACCGCGTACGCCAATAGAAGTCTCGCTTAAAAAAAGTAAATTTACTTGGATGTGTATTTTAAGTGAGAATGCATTTTACAATATAAAAACGAAAATCTGGCAACATCGCAAATTACCGCACCTATTTTTTTCAAAAACCAATTTTGTAAACTCTAATGTATAATTTAAGTAAAAATTTGCGGCTTCATCAAACTTCATGGATAACTTTTTGCTTAGGAAAACAGGCGAGATATTTATTTTTTATAATTTAAAAGGCACCTATTTACAACAGCTTCAACAGCTACTGCAAATTGAGAAAATCGGTATAGATATAACATGAAAATATTCTACTTACTTCCAGCTATAGGCTCCATATCAATTTAATTGAATAGTTCACCAAAAAAGTTCAAAAATAAATTACACAAGATATTTACTAATAACGCATACAACAATCAAAAATAACCACCTGCCACAAACACCAAGTTTAGACTGAAATTATTTCAAAAATGATACTACCCGATTTACAAAAAAGGTTGTTTATTATACCCAGTTAACAAATCAACTAATTGCACATAATAATTCGCAGAAAACTCGACTTTTGTATATTTGTATTTTGACCACGATTTCTTGAAAATTCGCCTGTGTGCGGCTGTAAGAAATTTTGTAAAAAACAGTTAATATATCTGCAAATAAACTCTGAAGGAGTGTTGTTGCGCAGCTCCTTTGGTTGGTAGCAGTGTGGCTAGATCAGGTTTTGGCTTGGTGGATGATTTCATGAACGCAGCATGTCGGTGTTTATTTAAGACTCGCTCATCTGCAGTCGCTTGGTAGATCGCTAAAAACATCTTCTTCTTCCATTTTACGCAGTGAAGCAGAAAGAAAAATAGACCCCCCGCACACCCACCACCGGTCAGGACTTTTAGTATACTGTTCAGGATGCCCCCGACAACTGTATAAAAATTGGCCACAACACAAATTATTCCCGGCCTTCATTTAACATCAAACTTTCATTTTATACCATTAAGGGCCGGTTTATCAATGCAGGGTTACGTTAGTTTGCCCCGGGGCTAAACGCTAACTCCAGGCTAAAGTGTTTATCAAGTCGGGTTAAAAGTAACCCTGGGCTAAAGTTAGCCCTAGCTTCAAGGTGGAGGTTATCTCGGTTAGCCCGAAGTTAACCTAAAAATTTTATGTTTGGTGTTGACAGTTGAGTGAAAAGTCAAAGATATTTTTTGGTTCAATTATTAAAAATGGAATCTTTCGATGCAGTTGCGCCGCTACCCTTTTGAAATGGGTGGACGGATGTCGGCAAAGGGCGGAAGTTAACAAAAAAACAAAGTGTACATTTATCATTTATATTATTATTATCCTGCATCGCCAGCGTAGAGATCTGGCGTGATGCCTCAAGTTAGCGGCGGTGCGCAGGGTGGGCAGCGACCGGCGCTTGGATTTGCAGGGTGGGCTCCCGCCCATCCCAGCACCCCCCTAGCGCCGCCACTGTTTCAATGAAATAAGTGATGATGAAACGGATATTTTGGAATTTTGGAACACGAGAGACATACTTAGTTTTCTAATGTCGTTAAAAACAAATATTAAAATCTATTTTATAGTATTGTAGAAATCGTTGAGCTTCTTTGTTCCTGCAAGATATGGCATCAGTTTTTTTTATTCTGCGACGTGTTTATAATTATTTGCTATTTTAATTAATAACAATCTCTCTGATGATGAAAAATTGGGACCTCTGAGCACCTTTGTTGGGGTTTCACTCATTTTCTTAAAATAAAAATGTAACTATCGACCAGAAAATATTTTAATTTATATTATTATTTTTTTTATCTCTTTATTTAACGTCGGCCTATTTCCGCTACCAGGACCTATCACCGACGCCAGGAGACGAGCTACCTCCAACCTGGTAATTTTGCCGAACCTCTTCTCGTAAAAAGAGTAGGGATCTTTTACTTGCCTAACATTTAATAGACAAGGGACCGCCTGCTTTACATCCTCTCCGAAGGATGATATATCCAGTACGTAATCCTCGCCTTTGATTACATAGCTTCCGCGTATACACTGATATACAAGCCGCTAGAAGGTGGGACGAGATCGCTGTGTTTCCCAAGATGGGTGGGTCACCCATCCAAGAACTAACCGCGTTACACATTGCTTCACTTGGAGTATACATATACTGCGAAGACGCATCTACGCTCGCCCCTGGTTTATATTATCATTTTTGTTGCTCGTTGCTGTCACTGTCAGGTGACTTTTAGACAAAAGCAAACAAATGCTTTTAACTTAGTAACAAAAACTTAAAAAGCTAACAAACAGAAAATCACTAATTTTTCGGCCAATCACGATCAACCTAGAGCTGGCAACTCTGCAGAAAGCGTTATCAACTTCAGGTTATTAACCTAACCCACACATAAAATGTGGTGGATAAATGAAAGCCAATTTAACACTCATTTTGCCCCGAGGTTAAAGTTAGCCCAGGGCTAGCTAACACGCAAATTTAACCCTACATTGATAAACATTGATTGTAGAAATTTTCATCTAGTTTAATTTTGTATAAGGATACTTCTTCCCTAGAAGTCGTAGTTTTCGAGTTACTCAAAAAATACGTGAAAGGGGGGCCTTTAAACTACCCCCCACCGGTCAGGACTTTTAGTATGTTGTTCAGGACACTCCCCTCGACAACTGTTAAAAAATTGGCCACTACACGAATTATTTCCCCTAATAGGCCTTTTTCGAACATCGTTGACTAGATTATAATCGACGTTTGAAGAAAAAGTAGCATGTTTTATTCGGAGTAAAAGACACTCAGTGGCGGCTCGTGATATTGTCTGCAGAGGAGGCTTGATATTTTGAAAGACAATTAACTTGAAATATGATTAGAATTTATACATTTCCCAACCATCCCCGAGGCAGTACAATGGATTTTTGGAAGATTGGAAGATATTCTGCTTCTTCCAAAGGGAGGCTCAGCCTCCCCTGACGAGCCGCCACTGAAGACACTTGTTTTTACTCGACAGTGAGATTTCAAACCCATACCCATTTTATAGTCCGAATAGTCTGATATACTAACCACTACTCTGTCACCCACCTATGTAATTGTTATTGATATGCGTGATTGCATTTATTGTAAAGGTTGTTAGAATCATTAGAATCAAATGGAAATTTATTGGAGTACACACCTCATTTATCGATTTCATATTTTAAATATTAAACTCTACCATGAAATCTACCGCTTGGCCAGACAGTCATGTCGTGTACTCTTACGGTGTATAATTAATTAAGTTTTTAATTTACTACCTCCTTAAAGCCAACAAAAATGATTTCATTTAAACTTTAATTATGTCTTTGTACGGTAATTCCAGAGGTTTCAAATAGCTTTTTACGGTTTCAGTTTCACAGATAGTTCACAACTTGACACTTTAATGACGACGCTGCCTTTAAAGTTAATGATGCAATGTGATTTCCATTAATTAAAATATTTTAATAGAACTTTTCATATAATATAATGAAATTAAGTTTTCTTTCAGACTTTAATAAGAACTAATAAGAAAATGGAGATTTAATTTTAATTGTGCCCCTAATGAATCTAGCTTAATACAAAAAAGATTGTTTTTTATGTCAATCTAGACTTAATAATTAATTAATAACCATTTTACTTCCACATCCACGTATAGTACAGGAAAAGATTGAAAAAAATTACCGTAACTCGAAAAAAATTTGTGCAGACTTTAAGCTTTGGTTAGAAGTTTAAAATAGATCAAATTCACGGAACAGAAAAGTTTAGGAGTTTTACGGATCCGCAGGATCCGTAGGGGGCAAAAAGGGGTATTTCTAATTAAAAAAATCGACTTTTTTCTCTTTCTCGAGAAATACGGCATTTACAAAAAAATGGTTCCAATAAAAGCTGTTTCTGGCAAAATTATCTTTAACTTGGGGTTTTTAAATTCTTTTTATAGCAATAATTAATCGAAATACGGTCATTTTTCGATGGGGGGGGGGGGGGGGGGTATGTGTTTTAAAGGGACGAAATAAATTGAGCATCTAGGTGATGCTATATATTAACGAAAAACAATTTTTTTGAAAGAAAAATTAATTACTGAGCAATTACAATAACAAAATGCCGACATTTTGTTAACAAAAATGTGAAATCGCACATTGAATCGGCCACAACTTCATTATTTTTTGTGATGTAGAAACATGCAAAAAATTATTTTAAACATAGATTAATTACTTTTAATTTTGTTTCTTAGAACTTTTGATAGAAGTGTCACAGTTTCTAAGATATTCAACATTTTAAACAAAATACTTCATCCTAAAAACAGTCGGATTCCATCTATGAAATTAAATATCTCCAAAGCAATCAACCCTACACAAATATATAAACAAAATAAATTTATTCTCAGTTTATAAGCTTCATTTTTGATGTCCACAATATTTTCTCTTAAACTAATATTTATTGAGATATCTGCAGAGAAACAAGAATGTTACATTTTTTCTAAAATCCCTTTACAGTATAACATGCAATTTTTTTTTCTAAAGCAGACGCTGTAAGCCGATGAACAAATTTGAGCGTCACACTATATATTAAGGAAAAACAGTATATGGGAATATATTTTTTTACTTACTGACATTAACAAAATTGCGAAGTTTTTATTAAAAAAAAAAATGTGAAAAAGCGCATTGTTTCTATCATAACTTCTTTGTTTTTTATGCTATAAAAATAGGAAAAAAATCATTTGAAAGCCTAATTAATAGTTTTTCATTTTGGTTATTAGCGTTTCTGTCCTAAGTGCCATAGTTTCTGAGAGAGTTAACATTTAAACTAAATACTTCGTCTTATAAACGTTCGGACGCCACATTTCGACTTCTAGATCTCCGTAAAACTTCTAAACTTTTTTTATTCAAGAACTTCGGCTTACTTTGAATCTAAAATTTAAGGTCTGCACAAATTTTTTTCGAGTTAAAGTTTTCCTGTACTGGTAGTGGAATGGAAGTATTATTAATCATAAAGAATATTTCTTTTTTGTTCAAATAGGCTTAGAATGTGAAGATTTTAAGTTTGAGCAATAACAAAATTTTTGTCTGTCTGTCGTTCTGTCACTTTTTTTGTGTGCACGATTACCCTGGAGCGGTTTATGATATTGACTTGAAATTTAGCGCACCTCTTTCTTATAACGGATCTGGAACTACATTATATTTTTACATTCCGCTGAAAGTTGCGGGGGGGGGGGGGTTAATAGGTGTAAATGGGTGCGAGCAAGTAAGAGTCCATAAAATTGGAATTCAGTGTATGTACGAGAGGCCAAAACCTAAAAAATTTTTTTGGCATCGGCCACCCCACCATCACCCTCATTAATTAATACCCCCACCACATTATTAAAGGCGATAAGAAACAAAACTGAGATTTAGTGTGTGTACAAGAATTGAAGGCCTCAATATTTTTAGCAACTTTCATTACTAATAGGGGTAAAAACATAAAATTTTAATTTAGTATGTATACAAGAACCTAGGGCCTTAAAAATTTTTTTGACATTAGCCACCTCCTCTACCACCCCACCAATTATTAAAGGGGGTAAAAATATGAAATTGTGATTTAGCGTGTGAACAAGAACCAAAGGTCTCAAAAACATCTTCCCCCTTTACCACCCACACTCTGTGCGGGATCTCGTTTTGTTGGTTTTAGAGGTAGAAGATTTCGAATATTATGTCATTAAAGTTCTATGAACAATTATTTCCACATAGATATTTTTTTCGTTGTACAAGACTTGGACAGGAAATTTGGATGTGGAAGTAGATATTCCTTAGACAGCGTTCTTTTTTACTATAATTCCCTTCACGTTAATGCTTTTGAAGCCATAACAATGGTTTAAAACATGACATTTTCCAAATCAGATAAATTCCCATTTTTTCATTAGATAAATAGTCGAACATAGCAAGACCTATTAACATGAAATGTCACTTGTGGTTAGAATTTTGCGTTTCGTAGATAGCTCAGTAGTCGATGTTCTAAGATTATTTTCCGACGATTTTTCGTAGGCCAAAATGTGTGACTTTCAAGAAATATATATTCGAAAATTAGTCAGGAAGTTTAACACATTTTTTATATACAGAAAATCTTTAATCCATTTAAATTGAACCGCATAATAAATATCATCCTACCTTAACACCGAAACAGGGTTACAATATCTTTAGAATTGTAAATTTGTTCCTCTTTTTTCTCGAATGTTAAATGTACGATCTGAATTTGAACTTGACTTGTATTGAGTGTAATGCATTAATCCATTTCTCGACGGTTTCGGTTGAAGCACTTTGAATATCCGACATTCTCCATACATTTAAGGCGCGAATAAAATGGGTGGGTAATATTTTGTACACTTATCTAATGACTATGAAGAGAGCGTCGATTTATTTCATCATTTAAAATATCTGTAATTTTTCTGTAATAAGTAATACAGCGAGAATATTATAAAAATTAATAGTTTAAAAAACTAAAAAAACACGCTTTTATAAATACTGCACTAAAAAGCAAAAAAATAATCATCAAACCTGTTCTCTCTGTCTACCCCGTAAGGGCCTTAGTGTAAGCCGTGTTTGTAATTAAGTATAATATTTTGAGTATAAAAGCGTGGGGCGTTTTTCGAACGCTATTTCGAACAGGTTCGATAATTAAAACGCTGAAGACATCATTAGATTAAATGAAAAGCGTCCCGTCCCACGCTTTTATATTTAAATATTATGCAGAGCTACACGTAATTGCCAAATTTCATGATGATACAATTAGAAGTGTTTGAAATTCAGTTCCTATTACATACATACATAGGTTGACCTAATAAAAATATAATAATATTTAACAATATCATCATTGGTACACACACAAGCTAGATATAAATAGTGGAGTCAATAGAGATTTTCACTTCGAAAAAATTCCGGGAAGCTGTAACTTCTGAGAATACATCTCTGAACATGTTAGGAACAACATACCAAAAGTTACCAACAATAGTCCTTAAGCGTAATTTATTATTAAACAAATATATCTTAAAATATTTTTTTCTTTCAAAAAGTAATAGCGCCATTCGAAAGTACGGGATATTTCACATCAAAAATGTATATGAAGTTTTTTTGTACGATCAAAAATGTAGGCTCCAGATTGTTTTGTTTAACGCACGGAAATGGACACGTAATGCACTGCACTATACTGCACTTTTGTTGTAACTTTTGAACTAATTAATGAAATTGACCTCACAAAAGTTTAAGTGAAAAAAGAAACATGTAGCTATTGAATTATTATGTTTTCAAATATAAAGATGAATGTGTGTAGGAATAGTACATATATGAAGTAGGAACATAAAGAGATTTGCGATGAAACAGGTAAAAGCTCTGCCATTTCTAAAAATTTAAAGATAAAAACTTGGGTCTTTCACATTTTACTCTTCAAGTAATGTATAAAAAGATCCTATGAGTGAAGAAAATCTCAAAAATTTATTTTTGAAGATGTACAATTTGATGTATATAAATAATTTTAACGACCTATTTCTCTGGTTTAAATCGCGTTATTAGATATCTGTAGGTGCGATTTTTAAAGCTTGAAATGTGTACTTTAAGATGCTTCAAGGGGATTTGCCTTAAAAATTTAATTTGTGTACGAAAATAAAATAAAAAAATTTTTTGCCCTAAAATTCGTGAAATTATGGGCAAAATAACCGTTAATAACTTTTATAAAAAAATTTATTTAGCCTACCTGTGCAGCATACGTTTATAGTACGACCTCAAAATAAGTAAATCTGATGATGAAAAATTTTAGAATGTATACAACAGGGTGGCTACTTTTTATATTGAACAGTATTGCTATCTCTTAAACCATAACAATTACAAACTCGGTTAAATGAAAAAAAAGTTTCATATTTTGAAGGTCAATAAAATGAGTTGTAAGAATTCAAAATATTTCTATTAGTTCCGAAGATATACGATAAAATTCGAAATAGCTCATTTTCTTTTTTTTATCTAGCGCTGTCACTATAAAAAATATTAAAAAATTTCATTGGAATATTTTATTGTAAATTGACTTTGCTATAACTTACCGTAATCAAATTTTTATTATGACGTTTCGTCTGTTCAGGGGCACCATCAGCTTTATTTTTTTAAATACGGACCTGTCTTTTTTATTTAAAATTTTTAAAACATTTGAAATTGTAATTTCAAAGCTGTCACACTTGACAATTTTACTGCGTTTCGTCAGAAAAATAATCATCATTAATTTTATTGCCTTCGCCCGTTACAAAACGTTTCTTTTTTAAGCCTTTTTTCACTACAGTGCAGTGCCTTCAAAAACAAAAGTTTCATTAAATATCATTTCATTTCAGTTTATCGTATTAATGACGTTCGTTTTCGTTAGCTACTACTGTTCTAATTCAAACTGTTATTTAATACTTATTTCTCAGTATGGTTCGTTATTCTGTAGAAGAAAAAAAAGACATGTATGATGTTTACATTAAGAATTACAGAAATGTTGACAGGGCAGTCCAAGAATATGCCAATTTATATCCTGACAGACACCATCCGACAAGAAATACTATTTACACCGTGTCCAAGAATTTATTCCAAATAGACAGTGTTTGTAAATTGGAACGGAGGCACCAATTGAGAGAAACGGTAAATGATATTAATGTATTGGTTCAAGTATACATAAACCCAGAAAATTTATCAAGGAATATTACAAATGAATGCTGAATATCGGCAGCAGCTTTCAAAAAAATATTAAAAAAGCACAAATATCACGACTATTCATTTCAAACAGTACAGAAATTACATCGTGGTGACCCAGACCGCAGATTAACCTTATGTAATTGGTTTAGGAGAAAATTGACTAATAACAGATTTTCTTTGGACTGATGAAACGATCTTCACAAATTCTTGAATGTTTATCAGGAAAAATAAACACTTGTATTCAACTATTAACCCCCATCTGACGCATCAAGTACGGCCTCAGGCACGATTTTCAGTAAAGTGGTGTGGCATAGTTGATAACATCATAATTGGGCCCAAATTCATTGAGGGCAATTTAAACGGTGAAAATTATATCTATTTGTTACTCGAAGTATTCGATGAAATGCCGTTACTGATTTGGAGAAGAATAAAATGATTTATACAAGATGGTTGTGACCCTCTCAATGTTAACACGGTCAGGATTTTTTTAACAAGCATTTTCAAAGAAAGTGGTCAGGAACCAATGGACCAGTAAGGTGGCCACCTCGCTCACCTTGCTTGAATCCCATGGATTATTTTGTTTGGGATTTTTTAAAAAACATAGTATACTACAACGAGGTCCAAGATGTCAATGAATTACGCAATCGAATTGTTGAAGCCTTGAACCAAATTACCCCAAATATTATTGCGAAAGCCAGTAGTCTAAGAGAACGCGACTTTGCATTCGGGAGAATGATGGATATTTTGAACAACTTTTGTAAATTTACTTGTTTACTCACTAAATTATGTTTTTTTTTTGTAAGTTTTATTCGTAGTTTAAAGAAATACAATTGACAAGTTGAAATACATTTTTTTATTTGGTGCTCACTCTGTAAATAATATTGAATTAACAGCAGCATCGGAGTAGCTACGTCAATGCATTGGATTGTTGATAAAATAAGTTTTTAAATGATGAATCACACCTTGTATTACTTAAATATATATATATTTTGTGAAAGGCGAATGCAATAAAATTAATGATGATTATTTTTCTGACGAAATGTAGAAAAATTGTCAAATATGACATAGCTTTGAATTGATAATTTCAAATGCTTTAAAATTTTTAAATAAAAAAGACAGGTCCGTATTTAAAAAATAAAGCTGATGGCGCCCCTGAACAGACGAAACGTCATAATTAAAATATTTACGGTAAGTTATAGCAAAGTTAATTTACAATAAAATATTCCAATGAAATTTTTTAATATTTTTTATGACAGCGCTAGGTACAAAAAAAAAGAAAATTAGTTATTTTGGATTTTGTTGTATATCTTCCGAACTAATCGAAGTATTTTGAATTTCTACAACTCATTTTATTGGCCTTCAAAATATGAAACTTTTCTCCCATTTAACCGAGTTTGTAACTGTTATGGTTTGCAAGATAGCAATACTGTTCAATATAAAAAGTAGCCACCCTGTATAAACCTATACTTTTCACGAAATATTGAAAAAATCAAGTTTTTTCGGTAAATCGACTCAGTGCTGATAGTTTCTACAATTTTTATCCTGTTTAAAATATCGAAAACATATTAAAAATATTCACGTGGTACAGGGTCATGAGTCAAATTATAATGCTTGATCATCTTGTAATGCTAAGTACAATATCATGTTTTCTCAGCTTCTTTTTAAGTTTTTATGTGGATATATATGTGTTTATAATTAGTGTTTTGTATTATTTTATTGCTTGATGGAAATCGGCCATATTGGATCATTTTGAATTTCCTTTTTTTGACATCATAATCTGTTTCAGCGACCTCTTATATATCAATTTGAATTAAATTGCTTTAAAATTTAAAAAAAGTTTCTTTTTGTTTAAATAATTAATAAACAACTTCCTCACGATTATATGTTTATAACTTTTTATTTTAACCCAATAGTGCCTATTGTATGATTTATCATACAGAGGTTAGGTTGTCTCTAATGAAGTGTAAACAAATCAAGTGTGATAAATTCAGAGATTTTACTCATCTAAAGTGTTATTTGCATATATAGACAATAAGCTTAGGACAAAAATTCGATTGTTTTATACTTATATAAGTTATAACCGAGCGTTCTATAACCAGTAAATTTCTACGCAGCAGAAAATGAACTCACGGTAAGGTTGTGTTTCACAATTTTCATTTGGATGTAATTTATTTGACTTTCATTCATGTAATAATTCTTTATACACATTATAGGATGTACCTATACCATTTCACAGTCATATCAATTCTTTCTGTAATTGCAGCAGCGGAAAAAACTTTCCGTATGATATATCATACGGTAGGCAGATGGCGGTATGAATGTTAGTTTTGTTTCAGAACTTCTTTTTTATTGGATGAGGCTATGGAGCCTTATTTTGGCCGTAACAATATGGAGCAATTTATAAAGGGAAAGCCAATTCGCTATGGCTTTAAATTTTGGTGCCTCACAACCCCCCAGGGGTACTTATTGAAATTCAACCCCTACACGGGCAGTGGGGATAAAATCAAGGGTAAAACTTTGGGATCCCGTGTCACCGAGAAACTTTGTATGAGATATATTCCCCCGCATTCGACCATATTTTTGGATAATTTTTTCAACTCCTTACCATTACTTGAACTTCTGCAAAATAAAGAAATTCAATGTATTGGTACCATCCGCTCTGACCGTATAGAGGAAGATCCTTTAAAAGAGCTTGAAAAAGAAAAACGAGGGACTTCTCATACTCTGATTGACTCTAATAGTGGTATTCAATTCACCAGATGGCATGACAATAGTCAAGTGAATATCGCAACCAACATCAAAAACAAAGACATTTGTTTGACAAAAGTCACATGCAGAAGATGATCTAAACAACAAAGGAAGCAAGTTGATGTGGATCAACCGACACTTATAAGTCTCTATAACCAAGGAATGGGAGGTGTGGATATGTTCGATAAAATGAGAGGACTCTATCGTATACGAATCAGCTCTTGCAAATGGTATTGGGCAATGATTCACTTTTGCTTGAATGGATCGGTAGTCAACATGTGGCTTATTTATCGTTTTGTCTATCCAAAAGTGTCCCTTCTGCAGTTTTTGAGGAGAATTGCTATACTGCCCCTGAACATTTAGCTGGCCCCAAACCAAAATGTAGTAGGAATATATTGAAAGAGGTCAGGTATGACAAAACTGATCACTTGATTGACAAAATTGCTACACAAATACGTTGTGGGTATTGTGGCAAATGTACAAAATTTTCTTGTGTCAAATGTAACAAGGATTACATCCAGACATATGCTTTCGAAAATATCATACCCTTCTATGTGATATATTCTGCTACTTTCTCTTAAATTTATTGAATATTTTGTATTATAATAAATAAATTTTTTTAATAATATTGTACATGGATATTCCTATGGTATGATATATCATCCGTCAAAAAAATTGGTGAAAATGCACAGGAATAAATAAAATGTGGTTTGGGGGTACTGACAAGCCCTAAATGAAGGTCAATCAATATTTTTTTCAAAAGTTTTCCAAAAAAAATTACTCGGGCACTATTGGGTTTTAAGCTATGTAAAAGTGATATCAAAAGGTTTTAGGAAAATTGAAGCTTCCTGTAATTATTCCGAAATAATGCATATTTTCAGCCTCTATTGACTCCACTAATAGTCTTGGTGTACCCTAAAGAGAATAATAACAAATTCATATGAGTTAGGTACTTTATATAGTTTTACTTTTCAAAGTGATTATACAATATACATGGTATGTGTAATTATTATTATTTGTGAACTAAAACGCAATTTTGATATAGAAATATTAATTTGTTAATGTTAAGTTAGACTGAGATAGTTATATTCTAAGTAATTTGTCACACACGACTATTCGTGAATTAACTCTTTTCATTACTTTTACCGCACTATGTAGAAAGTTACAAACTTTGCTAGCCTGTACTTGGAATTCAAGCTTTTGTTAGGATGTCTTCAACAAAGCCTTTAATGACTATCGAATCTTAATTTCAGTTTGTTAAATACTATATTGTAATAGGATATTGGTTATGAATCCGCTTTACAGGAAACCTTTACGGCACAAAGGACAAGATAAGGGGTTGTTCTCAGAATTAAATTTTGAATACTAGAGATTTCAGGAAACCTATTTAAGGGTATGTCAGCATTATTAAGTAAATTTCATTACGTCGGTTTCCTGAAGAAAAACATGTATTATTGCATCTCCAAAATGCAAAATTACTACTTTAAATAGAATAAAAATTAATTCTTTCGTTTTCAGATCCAGAATGTTGACTGAGGTGATATTACATTTAGGAATGGAAATGTTGATGGTGTATTTCTAAGTCCAAATGACATTAGAACAAATTCATAATTTCAATTCAGAGGACCAGAAGCCAAATTTAGGGTTGTGAAATATTGACATTTTCTACGTTGAACAGTAGTTCCGACAATACTACAAAACTAAAAAATCGTAGTTTGATTTTTTTCATAATTATCTACCTAGGTTCGAGGTTGACGGAACAACAAATATATTACAATAATAATAAAAATATTGCATTCTTTCTAATTTCGTTGTCGAAAGCGTGCGCATCGCACGCTCGTATCAGCGTTTTTTTAGTGCAGTCCATTGTTATTTAGCATATCTCGGAAAGTTCTTGGTTGTGTGAACTTGTTTAAAATACGGAAGTTAAAGAACAAGGTATGTAGAATATTTTATAGACTAGGTTGAACAATTTCATGTTGTATGTTTTATTAATTAAATCCAATGTGACAAAGGAAAACTCACCTAAATAGTCCTGAGGATGTCAATAAATTGTGACGAAACGTCGACTATTTAAAAAAGTGATTTTCCTTACACCTTTCTGGTCTACGTCAACGTCAACCCTTACCAGCATTAAAGCATAGACCGTCAACCACTAATAAAAATTGAATATTTTAATAACTTTTTTTATATGCTTTTATGTTATATCTTTTATTATATGGAACTGCTTTGCAACTTCCTTTTTTTTTAAGTTGACTCTTAGTCAGATAGTTGGTTCCATTTAATTCTACCCAAATAAAAAATATGTCATCTGAATGCTGACAATGTAATTTTAACGAATTGGTAAAATTTTGGTTCCCGTTTTTCAGAGCTGGGCAAATATGTACTTACAAATACCTCATAAGTATTTAAATACTAGAAAGTATTTAAATACCGAGTATTTAAATACTTCTTGCAGCAAGTATTTGTATTTGTACTTGCAAATACTTTATCTCAAATATTTACTACTTAGTATTTGTGAAAATGATCCTAAAGTATTTATAAATACTTAAAGTATTTAAATAACTGAGAAAGTATTTAAATCCTTTTCTGAGAGTATTTAAATACATTCAGAAATATTTGAATCCCTCTAAGTATTTGAATCTCAAAAGTATTTAAATAAACACAACAAAAAATATAATCAAATACATCAGGGAGACAGGCAGATACTCGTGAAGAGTAGCATGTATACCATGTAGTTAATAAATACATTGCATCATTCAGTCTTCAGTCATTCACGTCTTAATTTCCAGAAAGTTGGCTGAGAGCAGACATAGAGAGTAAGTGTTAACAGTTAATGTATATGTTTTGTGATTGCGACAGAGAACAGTTGTACAGAATAGTGGTACTCTAGTGCCATAGTCTCTTCACTTTTTTTGGGTACCTGCAGAAAACGCAAAGGTCTACGGATAAGTAAAGTCCAATACCCGACTGATTAAGTATAGAGATTTTAAAATAGTGTTGTAGAAGTTCATGAAAGTCATAAAACCTAAAATTTTGACACCTCAAATAGTCAAATAGTATTTAATATAATAATAATAATGATAATAATAAGTCTTTATTGATTTCTACAAAAATAGAAAATACAATTTGGCGAAGTTTAGCCATTAAAGGCTATTGTTACACTTAACTATGCTTCAAAATATTTCAGTGTTATCAAAGTATTTAAATATTCAGAAAGTATTTAAATACTAAGTTTAAACTATTTAATTACTTTTGTTATTTATTATTTAAATACTTTTATCTTTTGAAAATACTTAATATTTAAATACTTTCAATTTTCTGAAAGTATTTAGTATTTAATATTTAAATACTTTTTCAAAGTATTTGCCCAGCTCTGCCGTTTTTCCCCGATTTTAAGTAATTTGTGTGCTACGTCAGCGTCAATTTTGGGTGGAAACTGCCTACACGCGCAGATATCTAGGCAAAATAACGTAACTTTCCTGACTTTTTTTACTTCCAATTTCCTTTTTCACAAATACATCTCAGCAGTGCGTGTTCTCATGAATATTAGAAATTTGGCATAGTTATACAGATAATAGGCTTACTTTTACTGGAAGATCCCAACACATTATCAGGCAAAGATAATGTCATAGCTGACACTTTATCACGTGTATATGACACATCTTCTTTAGAGCAATGTATTTTACCAATTCAGACAGAAAAATCTCCTTTGATTAATGTCAATTTTGATTTGAAATTATTAAGCAAAGCACAAGAGAAACATTCTGACCTTAAACACCTATTATCAAATCAATCTTCAAATTCTGAACATACTTTCAGTTTGAAAAGATTTAAAATTCCAAATCTGGATGAATTTATTTGGTGCGATGTGTCTCGTCCAAAACTTCGACCTTATGTTCCAATTATTAAACAATATTTGATATATTTCATCCTGGAATTAAAGCTACTAGGACTTTAGTAATTAATAACTATTTTTGGCCGAAAATGTCTACTGATTGCAATTTATGGGCCAAGTCGTGCGTTAACTGTCAGGCTTGTAAAGTCACACGTCACGTTAGAAGCCCATTTGGAAATTTCGAAATCCCTAAATGCAGATTCGATCATATACATATGGATTTAGTAGGACCATTACCTCCTTCCAAAGGTTATTCTTACATCCTAACAGTAATCTAACGTTTTACCAGATGGCCAGAAGCTTATCCTCTACGTGATATTATTGCAGAAACTGTAGCACGCACATTGTTTCAAAATTTTGTTTGTCGTGTACCTTTAACTGTGACCACTGACCAGGGAGTTTAATTCGAATCCAAATTATTTAGCGAATTTTCAAAATTTTTGGGTTTTCACAGAATTCGTACCACTACTTTCCACCCGCAAAGTAACGGATTAATTGAACGTTTTCACAGAACTCTTAAAGCTGCATTAACAGCTAGGGCTAATACATCATATTGGGTAGACGAACTTCCAATTGTTTTATTAGCCTTCAGGACGATTCCCAAAGAAGATTTGCAATATTCTTCTGCCGAACTTATTTACGGTCAAACTTTAGAGTTACCTGGTGAATTTTTTATTAAGTCGTACGATACACCAGACTTGCCTTTATTTATTGGCAGATTACGCAATTATTTTAATAATTTAAAATATTTTTCTCCAATTTCTCATGTTAATTATAAAACATTTGTTTATCCTGAGATTTCCAAACGTAATTTTATATTTGTTCGTAAGGAACGTTTTAAACGTACCTTTTCTCCACTATACGAGGGTCCATTTAGAGTTTTATCCCGTACAGACAAGTTAGTTACCTTTGATAAAAGAAATAAAGTTGTAACTGTCAATATTGACAGAGTCAAACCAGCTTTTTTGTTAGTTGACAGATGCGATGTTCCACCTACTCGTGTTAAAAAAGTGCGTTTTGCCATATATACTCTAATTAATTGATTGTTCATTTTATTAACAAGGGGGTGTATGTAGCAACTCGCTTACCGTCGATTAAGCGTTTTAGTTGCCATGGAACCAGGAAGAAAACAAAATAATAGAATAACAATTTTAAAATATGTGAGGCGGAAAGCAAAAAGGGACCTCTTGTCGGCGATGTCAATTTTTCAGTACAGTCGAATTAGTGGTTAGGGTCAAAATAATCGATTTTCGGATTTTTGCGATTTATTACCTTTACAAGTTGTAAATGATTTCAAAACCGATATAATTGGATGAGACACTTAAAATAATCGATAAAGCAGTCGATGTTCAGCCCTGGAAAAGGTACCTCTTGACGCTTGTGGAGAAATAACATGGGACCGACAAGAGGTCTCTTTTCATAAACGCACTAGTAACTTAAACAAAAAAAAAACATAGAGATATGATTTTTGCACCAAATTGTTCGGAATTAAAGCTTAATTCATTTAATATCAATAACTAAAAACTGGAATTTGCCGACAAGAGGTCCCTTTTTGCTTTCCGCCTCACATAAATAACATCATCAATATTATTAATTGATTAATATAATGATATAATTCATAAGAGAACCATATTAATTCTTTATTTTTTATTTAATATACGTTCTTAAATGATGAAGATGTTTTATTATGGTACATACTTCCATAATTGGTGATCCCATTATGGTAGTATGTACCATAATAAAACATCTTCATCATTTAAGAACGTATATTAAATAATAGCAAACTAGTGGATGCATTATACTCTTCGCCGATTTACTGAGCTTTTTATATAATTGTTACACATTCTGTAGGATACTCTTGGCAGTTTTCTTGTAAATAATGCTAGTTTTTGGACATTCTAAATTTTGTGATACCAGCTTTGTTGTGAAAAAGAATATATATGAAAAAAAAAATGAAAAAAACACCCTGCCAAGGATTCGAACACAAGACCTTTGGATTGCCAGACAACAATCAATCAATCAATAACAATTTATTAAGAGTTTTTACACATTTATGCGCCTAGCCGGAACCTGGTCCGGAGCCAGCCAGACAACTACGTCGCACAGCGTCGTGGAGCTCTAACATATATATTATCTGTCGTTAAGCCAACCCGGACCTGCTCCACCCAGCCAGACAACACCTTAGCCATTGGATCATGACACATCACTACAAAAGAATGTCTGTAGTATATATCATTCGAGTATTATATTTCAACGAATTAGATATATTATTATGAAATATATATATATTAGTAAAATGTATAAACAACAAAAAATTATAGGGAATAAATTTTCGCAAGATTTCTATTTAAGTACAAATGACAATTAAGAAAATATATTTTTTTTAATGTAAATGATTAATAATTTTTTTATTTACTGATTGATATTTTTCAAAAACAATAAGGTTCTTCCTTTAGCTAATGCTAATTTAATTTCTAAATTTCAATACAATCGGACTTTTCTTTCCTAAGTTATCGTGCTTACAAGAAACGTGTCGGATGAACAGACGGACGGACGGGCATTTTGAAAGTTGTTCAGAATTCGTTCACTAACATAGTGGAAAATTTTTTCTCTACGAGCGATATTTACTGATTTAGAAATGTGCCGATCAAATACAATATTCTCTTCGTTTTTGCGAAGAGTAAAATAATGTTAATATACTAGTTTTTATGCTTAGTCAATGTCAGCAAGTGTTTCTATATTTAGGTTATTTTGATTTGATGGTTTAATATTTTTTAATTTTGAATAATTTGTAATTTAAAAAAAATATATGGTTTTTTACATATGGTTCTTCTTATTTTTTTTTATGTAAATATAAGCAAGTTTTATACGTTACTACATCAGTTTCACTCACTAAAAACCACCCATGAGTGAATTATGATTTTTGACGCATCTTTACATGCACGCGGGACCACTGTGCGTTGGTCTAGGCAGTCGAAGGTACTGGACAGAGGATATTTGTCATTAAGTTTTCGTTAATCAACTACAACGCACGTTTTCTATGTTAAAGGCGTTTGGTTTTTTGGGAACTACCAAACTTGGTTAGGACCAGGGTGAAATCGAATACTTTCACTTAACATTTCGTAAACTTGGGACTTAGTTTTCTTTTTATGGATTTGGGCGAAGCGATAATGTTTTGGAACAATTAGTCGAGGACAATTCGTAACCATAGGAACTGAACAGTCCAGTTTGAGGAACAAGAAGCAGCGGTGCGCACCTAGCAGCGAGAACCCGAAGATGGGAGATATGATTCTGTCGAAACATCGTTTAGATAACCTCTGCCCCTCTAGAGACCCACCAACCACACATGACTACAGCCAGAAACTATACAACACTGCATATTACATGCCAAAATCTGAAAATCGACATAAAAAAGGTGATCTCCAGAGGCATGTAAACTGTCATATTTTATCTAAAGCAAACTGTCTGAGAGTCTGATTAAGCAGAGAAAAATATGAAAATATACAATATATTGAAACTGTACCTTTCAGGTTCGAACGAACTTTACAAAAACTACATATTGCTTGAATACTTCATCTTTTACTTTCAAGGCAAAAGCAAATTGTGAATTATTCCAGCAAAATGGTAATAATAAATAAGTATTCGCAGTCGCTCTAGCACGACTGCAACTTCTGCTCATTGGTTTGTTTAAAGTGCATTTTAAATTATTCGTTTATTAAATTACTAGCCACATAACTGTTTAAACTGATTGAAGATACGTGTTCATTCGAATGTTACTAAATTTCATTGTCAAGAACGTCAATGTATTTCAGAAAATGTATATAGAAAATTGTAGAAGCGAAGTTGATAATGACAATGTCCTTGAAAGGGATATTCCCACAAAGTGTCCCGTTATGAACTTAAAAAGTAAAGAAGGAGCAGCTGAGGAGAATTATTGATATCCTATTAAGTGCAACGAAGTGTAAGGCCCTTGATTAGAGGGAAACCAATTGAATTTGGTTGATGTGTTTCCACTCTCACTTCTAGTTATTGTTTATTAACCGTGACTTCTCGGGGATTATGTTGTCTCATTAGTTTCCCACAATTCAAATTTCAGTTTGAACAGTTGTAAATAAAATTAAAAAATATGTGACACTCATGAATTTAAAGTTTTGTTCTCAATTAAAAAGAAGTCATTTGCCTTCATAGAGTCAACAAAATCATATAGGCCAGTTAACTAAAGAGAGCCCTCTTCCCATCATATATTCCTCTACAGTCTTTCTATTTTCAATTGTGAAAATCAGACTAAAGCCTTGCTACCAGGATAAATCCTTACAAAGCCTGTCTGCGACGAAATAACTAACCGACATCGTGCTTGAATATTACAAACGAGATCCGTAGAAGACTTAGTCAACAGATATGTTATGCTCTACAAAAGTAGTCGATGGTTAGCACTGACTCACCATTAGAAACGTGTTACTTTGTATCGTTTAAGTCCTTCAATGTGCTGATAACAGTGCCGTAGGTGTGTATATTTGTTATTTTGTTATTATTAAAATTTTCTTAGGTAGTTCTGGTTGTTCTTGCTTAAGTAATAATTTCATTTAATGAAACTTTCCGGAGGCCTTTTGAAGCGGAAAACAGTAAAATACCACATGAAAACATTGAACTGGTGGCGCCGTAGTTGGTATAGTGTCAGTTCAGCCCACATCCACTACGACACTTTTTACTCAGCGTCAACCAACCAGAGACCACTAAGCCACGCCCCCTACGTCAGCGGAAAATTCATACAAGGCATTACAGGGATTTGAGCCCCTCGCAGTGACTAATTACTACTAAAGGACCTCAACGCCGCAATGACGTCATAAATAAAAAACCGTCCCTTAACTCGGGACCAATTGGAAAAGAAAATGCTCTCGTCCGTCCGTCTATTCGCTTGTCTGTAAGCATATTGTCTCCAAACTCTGATATTAAAGCAAATATCGTTAGGCAAATAATGAAACATATAAAATAATACACCTAATGATGCCTAAATGTCGATGAAATCATAAAAAAATCATATTTAAGTGTTGATAATGTGGAACAATGAAAAATGAAAACGATGCTTAGTGTATTAGCTAAATAAGTCAGATCATGTATAACTTTCTCAATTTCTTGATGCCTGCCCGATCTAAATTTTTAAATTATTAAATCTATGTAGTTGTGCATTTAACTAAAATTAAATACTTTACATCATACCTATCAATTAAAATATGTTCAATTTATTCCAAAAATTAAAAAAATGATTCTAAAAATGTTTGGTCGTCGCCCATGATATAGCTGCAATTATAAACAACTCCTTTATCGGCCTTTTTTATGATTTTTTTTAGTTTAGTTTGGCTCCCACTGCTGGCAACAAGCATGACTCAAATCCAACCCAACATAAATTCGAAATTATATTTTCAAGAAGTCCTATAAGAAACTCTATTTTTCACGCTACACCAAGCTTGCCATGTAGGTTGTTTGGAAAATAACTGTCGCTACTTTAGGAGTGATAGGAAGAAAAATGCCTGTAAATTTGTGTCCAGAGATATTTTCTAAGGGAGGCTCTTTGAAGATGTCGCCTAAATAGTGGATTGACATTTAATTAGTGATTATTTCGGAAATGTCATAGCACATTATCAAGTCGAGATACTCTGCCATGCGTACCCTACTAAATGAGGTCCAAAATTTTGTTTAAATAGCTTTTCCTCCTACAACTAATTGTCAACAAGACCATTACATTGCAATTTTAATAAGGAGATTAAGTCCCAGATTATTCAAAACGTAGCCGAGAGAAAAATGTACAAAACAAAAGTTACATATCCTTCGCTTCGCTGCAAGTAAATAAATTTGATTTTAGTCAATACTGTAAAATAATAATAATAATAATAATAATTTACAGTCACTAACTCCACAGGTCGTGGAGAGTGGCTGTAAGGAATTTGCCGGCGCGGCTACCGTGAGGTGTCGGAGGCCACGGAAGTCCTGTCCGGCAGCGGGCTACCCGAAAAAAAAAAAAAAAAAAAAAAATAATAATAATAATAATAATAATAATAATACCAAGCACTAGCAAAACTGTATGGACTCACAGAAAATGAAGTTCCATATTATAAGTGCAAACCAGAGCAAGTAATGCAAAATAACAAGGCAAAACTACTTTGGGACAGTGCTCTGGTAACAGATCGAGCAGTAGAAGCAAACAGACCAGACTTGGTCCTATTTGACAAGTTAAAACAAACAGCAATTATTGTGGACATTGCAGTACCGCTAGATGACAACTTACTGGGAACTGTTGCCGAAAAGAAACGCAAGTACCAACAACTAGCAGTGGAGTTAAAAGATATATATAGGTTAAAATCGGTAGAAATCGTACCTTTGGTTATCTCCACAAATGGGCTAGTCACAAAAGACTGGGCAGCAGGAAAAGATAAATTGAATCTTCAAGAGAGACATTTACGGCTGATGCAAAAAGCTGCACTCCTAGGCACTGTCAACATTGTGCGCAAAGTTCTTAGCTTAGACTAAATGAACTGAGAAAAAAAAAATCTTCACAATAAACACACTAGGCGCGGGCTCTTGTAACTTGGAATACTGTAAGATCTTGGATCGCACTAGATCCCGATCTTATAGGAACATACAAAGAAAAACAGGATGATGATAATAATAATAATAAGTGGTAGTGCTCCTCGACCATCAACTCAAGACAATGTTCGTCGTGGAGTTCTCGGCTCCCGCGGAGAACAACATTGTCTTGAAGGAGGAGGAAAAACGGACAAAATATCGAGATCTGCTCTTCGAACTCCGCAGATTGTATCCAGACCACTGTTAAGATAGTGGTACTGATTATAGGAGCCCTCGGTGGAACCAGACACACACTGCTTTCGGAACTTAAGATCATACCGGCATGCCGAAATTCGGCAGAGGTCTTAGCCGGCAGAATGCAGAAGGCCGTCATTCTCGGTTCATTACGTCTGCTCAGGGCACACGATTCCCGGACCCAGTAGTCACTCACCCCACGGGCGTGGGGAGTGGCTACCGGTACTACCAGCTCCCCTCTGTGAGGGTCGGAGCCACAGAGAAGGGTGACTGGTTTTTAGCTCGCAAAAAAAAAAATAATAATAATAATAATAATAATAATAATAATAATAATAAAATAATAATATTGGAAAATATAGAAATCGTCCCAATAGTAATATCAGATGACTAACAATCCTTAATTGAATACAGAAAGGTTGGGACTACCGAGCAAGATCTGCAATCAAATGCAAAAGAGCGCCATCCTCCAGACATGTCACATTATGAGGAAGTTTCTAAACCACCATTAAAAGAAAAGGAAAAAAACGGGTAATTGGGAAAGAGGGAATACTCTCGCCGATTGCACGAACTACTTATTTACCAGTATAAATACTGAGAAAGTGTGAAAGAAAAAATAATAATAATAATAAACGTCTTTATTTGTTGAGGACGAAGTTTGTCCGTAGGACACTTTTCTACTTAACCAGAGTAAATAATATAAAGTCGTGGACCAAGTCTTACAAATTCGTTCCAAAATGTTTCGGAAATAACCAGTAGCAACCGGTGTTTAGATGTCATCCTCAGAGCACCGTAGTTTCCTCAGGAAGCATATCCAGTAATATATTTCTTGGAACTTTTATTGCTATTTTTGCTTGAAGAATCAGCCTCTAAAAGGATGTTAAGTAATAGCTTAGTAAAGAAATATCTCTAACACCTTGTATAGTTTGCTAGATTCTTTTTATCACTAGATCAAAAAAACGAGGAAATCTAGTATTAATAGCAGAATTGCGTGATATTTGTTATGTTCATTCTGCTGGTACCTTGTAGTAGGTGATAGTAAATTTATTGATTCTTTAAATGTATATAATTTTTATTTTAAAAATACGATAAATGCAATTAAGCCTTTTTAAATCAAAACATTACACACATTAGTTCTTTCACGCTCTGACACTTTTCCTTTCATTATATGTTTTGTATAATAACTAAATAAAATAATAAAAAAATTTCTTTACGTAGGAATATTTTCTAGAATTAAACAAATTATTTTTCTATTTATTGGTTAAACTTATGACTGCGTGATGGAGAAGCAAACACACTTCATTGTACACAGATTTTTAGGAAAGCAAATAATCTTCTGCATTCCATAAAACGATTTGTAGTGGAGGGAGTAGCTGATGAAAACAACAATTCTGAGGCCTTTGGTTTTTGTACACTAAATCACAATTTTTTACCCCCTTTAATAATGAGGTGGGGGTGGTAATGGGGGTGATAGTGGGAGTGACTGATGCCAAAAAAATTTACTCCCCAACCCTTCAACAAAATAAGATCACAATGTATTCCAGTTCCAGAACTCGCTATAATACATAGAGGTGTACCAAATTTCAAGTCAATATCATAAACCGGTCCAGTGTAATCGTTCATACAGAAAAAAGTTACAGGCAAACCGACATGTAGACAGGCAGACCGACAAGCAAACAGACAGAATTATTTTTGCTGAAACTTAAAATCCCCACGTTCACTACATTTTTAGCATATCTGAACAAAAAAAAATTAAAACAATAAGAGATACAAATTGATTTTAAATTTTGAATAAGACTTGATCCAGTCTTTTTTCACCCTTCTAGCTGAGCCTTTAGCGATGCTTGGCGCGGGTTCTGGGACATTTACTTAATGACATTGTTGTATTTTATGTATAAATTTTTTTTCTAGTGGCGCTAAAAAGAGCTAATTAGAGGGCGTAACAAAACTTCTATTTTCAAAAAAGTGTGAGCTACATCTGATAAAGCAGTATGAGCAAAAAATGTACTGCAAGATTCACCTTAAGAGATGAAAGGACATTATTATTATTATACATTATATTTATTTTATGATAACTATTAGGTACCTATTGATTCAATAGAGATAACAAAAAGGTAAATACTACCCCTATTCACACCCTATTCAAGGAGTAAAACGTCATACACAGCAGCTAATATTAAAAAAATAGGTACCAAGGTAATTAAAAATGTATAAAATAATTTTTTAATACTAGTTGAGCCAGACCTTCAACTGATGCTTTCAAAAACAGCCCCTATAAGGGTATGAAATAATATTTGCAGCAAGTATTATTACAAAAAAGCATTTTAGTTAGCGACCCTGGAAACCACCAAACTGCCCTCTTCGGGGGTGCAATTCTATTCACAGTCTCGAATACTAAAAAAATGCCACGGCACTTAGTAATGCACCAAATTATTTTCTACAAGCAAAAGGGACTGACATTCTCTTTGTCTTGACGTGAGTATCACGTATTATTATAATAGATCTGTATAGTTTTGGTCAACACGTTTTTTTTAAAGAACAAATAGCTAGTTATTTAGCAACCTCGAAGACAACCAAACTACCCTAGTCAGGTGGTAGAATCATATTCACCGCTTCAAATACTAAAAAATAGGAAACACGGTGACTAAAATGAATCAAAATCTACTCTAGTTTAGGGATGACAGGCACTTTAGATAATGTAATATTAGAAAAAAAAAGATTTTCATTTTATGAAATATATAGAATCATAATAAAATATTATATCAACACTTATACTATATATTTAATAATATTCCTATAAAGAAAAACTGTCGTTATTTAGAGATGTCAGAACAGCATCTAGTACAGAATATTTACAGACCAAATTAAAATAAAATGAAAGGTTTCTATTGATTCGTATGTCTGCATTTAATAGATAGATATTAAAGATGACTAATCACTCTAAAGGGTTGAAAATGATATTAGTTTATTCTCTGTTATATTATTCCATGTAAAGGTACTTCTGGGTAAGCTATAGAACTTCATTTGTTAATAAAAAGGGTACAGTAAATTTACAAATAGATACTTGCAAAGGAGGATCATTTGGCCACTTATTGTGTTTTCCAGAATGCATCACGAAGAGGCGATCCAGTTTTTTCTTTTGCTTTTTTATTTATTTTATCAATTTTGTTGTTATTTTTTTAAACTTTTAATTTTTTTATTGGTGCTTTTTAATTTTTTAATTTTTTTATTTTTTTTTTATTTTTATGGTGAATCTGCTTTTTTCTAAATTATCTTGTAGTGTTTTAGTTTCATTATGCAGAGTTCTCTTCGTCTTCACTGGAATAGTCATCGTCACTTAAGTAGTCAAAGACCTCTGAATGGTCTGGTGCAGCAGGAATGTGCTGTAAGTGCTATGCAAATCCAAAGAACCACATAGTACCATAACGTGGGAACAGCATCTTACAACTCGTTTTCCAACTTTACATCCACAAGTATCACCAAGAACGGCATCTGCTGATTGCTTTAATATTAGGTGGTGTGTATGGCTTTCTAGCCCCTTTTGTTATCTCTATTGACTGGATACCTTTTAGTTATCATAAAATAAATATAATTTTCAGGTTCGGTATAAGCTATTATTCATAGCAATTTTAGGGGTTGTTCTTATGTTTTCAGGGGTTAAATAGAATTTTCCTCAACCTGTTGATACCACGAAGACGTATTTTTATTAATTTTGAGCCTAATATCATTATTATGCATTTTCTCTGGGTATTATGCGTTCCGTGATGGGGGCCAAAAATTAGCTATTCTTAACATTGCCCTTTAACCCTGTAACCCCCTTCCGGACAGCCTTGGCTTTGGATTTGGAAATTGTCTACAATATGTGGTATGTTTATGTTTATGTTTATTTCTGGATTTAATAGATAGATATTAAAGATGACTAATCACTCTTAGAGGTTGAAAATGATATTAGTTTATTCTCTGTTATATTATTCCATGTAAAGGTTCTCGTGGAACCATAAATTTAATACAGCTCCAGTGTAAAGTAATATATCGTTTCAAATGTTCAAATTTCTGTTTAGAAATTTTGTTATAACCATTAGAAAATGACAGATGATACATTCACTTTTCAAAAACAGAGTTTCATAACTTTATATCAGAAAGTCTGTATTGACAGGTCCTTAATATCAATTTAAAAGAATATATAGAATGAAAACAAATGATGCCGTATCATTTAAGGTGGAGTTTTATTTACTTCATTTAGCACTTCCTCAGGTGCAATAAACTTGTTTATTTACTCTCCAGAGCTTAAAGTGAAATCAAATATGTAAAACTATTGGGCGAAGTACCGTGAAGCATCTTGAGATAACACTGAAATTGCATTGATTGATCGTTAGGCGACTGATGAAGTGGAACAGAATTCACCCCGAGGAACACCACAGGAATGCAAACATCTAATTTGAATTCAAAATTAACCAAATAACGAGATAGTTGAGTTTCTAGCAGTGCTCAAGTTGGATGATATTTAATATGCTCTCGCTGATTCAATGGAGCCCGGCTTTAACAACATATTGTAGAAATAATTTAATAAGTATTGCATAAAGGGATGGAAACTTCTTAATTTATGTAAATAAACTTTTCTCTAATAGGAAGAGAAGCTACTTTCTTTGGTAATAATGACTTGATTAGGTGCTTTATTTTTGTCAGTTCAAAAGCTATTAAATCGACATGAAATGGAATTCAATAACGACTTAATATTTTATTTATTCCTTAACATAATTTACGAGGGTATAATAATATTGTACTTAGAAATTAGTGTTAATAATTTAGTTAAATGAGGATAAGGTTAATGTAGGATGTCTCATCTAGTAAAAACAAAGTAGGTATATATATTTAACAAATGCAGCTGCAGAAACTTAAAGTCCACGCAGTTCGCCATATTTTAAATGTAATAACAATCAAGAAAAACAATATACCTTACACCATAGGTATTGTAATGCATAGACGGGTCTTCACTGTAAAGAGTTCTCCGGCATGCTTCAACCAATCACATTACGAGTAAATACATAGAGCACTTCCACATTTTACCAATCTCCCGTAGGTTGAAATATTGTTATAATACCACCATCTAGTAACCCTAGATTAAAACACGTGGCAAACTAGGTACTCTGAATTACTAAAGATTTATTATATTAAAATATTCCATGATATTTACATTTACCTACTTAATCCTTATCTTTAATTTAAGGAGTTTAATAAATGTGTTAAGGTTTGCTTGTTTAAGTAGAGAGGACATACAACGAATTATGTTGTACAGTGCATAGTTTTGATTTTCTTAAGTTACTTTGTGATGAGTTACCGTGCGTAAGTACATTTTTAGTTTATTTGCTTCCATAGCGAGTGTGTTTAACATGTAATAAATTATTTGCTTGCTTGGTATTCAGTTCTGTTTAATTTAATTTATGATAATTAATTTGAAATTACGTTTTTATGAGCCATTGAAAGCTGTGTTTGACTTGACCTTAGCCTATACATTCCGTTCAACCTTGGCTTTGAAATTGGGAGTTGTCAACTTATGTGGCGTGTTTATATTATGTTTATATTATTATATTACTACGTGTATAACACAAAACTACAATTTACAAATTACGTTCATAATTAGCGAAATGCTAGAGAAGATGAGGGTAGCTAAGGCCGATTTTAGGCATATTTTATTTTTGGATTTAAATTTTAAAGAATCATTTTTTTATCATCTGTCATCACTATTTAATTATTTTCACCCCAAACGGAACCTCCCCCACTCGCACATATCTCTCCTACCCCTTTTATGTATTAGATAACCAGAATCCAGGAATGGTATCGCTAATTTTTCTTGCATTTAAAAAGTGTTTAGAACCCTCCAAGTCTTTTTTTTTTTCAAAAAATTTCATCTGAACTACCTTCTCCACTAATCTCTTTCCCTCACCATGCCTACTTATCCACCCACACCTTTATTTTATAACTTGACTTAATAAAAACTCATCTTTTTGTGGTAAAAATAACTCCTTGTAGTTTCATTATATAACTGTATGTTTGTAAAGTCGAGTTATAAGAGTTCAACCCAGCAAAAAGTGCCATTTTATTGTCTTAACTGGATTGATAGCCTCGGTCCCGACTCTGCTATGAAACACAAACAGTAAATCTGATACTATTTTTGATTTGCTCTTATGATTTTCATACTAAATATATAAAATAGTAAAAAAAATATTATAAAGAAGACAATCAAATAGAAAATTAATATTATTATTATTATATTAATATATTATTAGTTCGACTTACCATGAAAGCGTCGTATATCCACCTGCAACAAAAAAACACTGGTAAATACTAGAGCCTAAAAAATGTTTGTATTTCTCCAAAATTATAGGAAACACCTTGAGAAACTTTCAAAATTATGAGAAACAAAATTAAAATTAATTGGGATCTCTCAAGGCCATACTGAATATTTCTACTACAACTTATTTTACAAGTGCAACCAGCAAAGTAAAATTTATTGAACTTAACATTGTAATTTGGCATTATTTTCTATGTTAATTAAAGTTTCTTCCCTTCACCGTCTTACCTATTGATCACTGCTTAACTAGAGTTTGCACCCATGACCAAGCTTTAATTTTATGATGCCAGTTTAATGTCTACAGACGACCCAACCAACCAACTTTCCTGGTACACTTTCAAAATTGCCATGACAACTCGTAAAAGTGAGCTGGTCTGCTGGAATTCCAGTGGCGCATGGCAATCTTCAAAGTGTACCGAGATGGTCGGTTGGTTGGTTGGTTGGATCATCTGTAGACTCCTTTAGTCGATAGAACGCAGACATTTTGAAAGTTCAGACTTTGATCACTAACATAACGATATGAAATTTTTTTCTTTACGACTTATATTTTTTACTGTTTTAGAAATGTGCCGAATCAGTGCAATATTCGCCTCGCTTATATTTGCAAAAAGTATAATAAATATCAACTGTATACTGTAAATATGATATTTGGACTTAATTCATGTTAATGAGCAGGAGTCTGCCGTTTTCAGTTTTATGCTAGACAGTCCTAAAAAACTTTAACGGAAAAATAAATATAAATAAAGATCTAGGTGTAGGTTTATTAATGCATTAATTAAACAACATAAAGAGAAGTTTACACATTATATATAATTTTAATCAAAAACACACCTTCTATTTAACATGAAAATTTTAACGTAAACCCCTTTAATTAATTATTTAATTAATTAATTAAAATGGAAGCAAAAGGACGTCCTCCAGAGTTCAAATAAATTATTTTATTGTAAAGGATATTATGAAGTGTCGCAATCTCCTGAAGGGTTCTCTTTGCCGTCCACAAATCTTGTAAGCAAGTAAATGTGTTTTCTTGAGGGATTCATGCAAACAGTCCCGGGTAAGTTTTGCGAAACTTTTCCATTGAAAACGTATTTAGAATTGCTGGTGTGTATTTTGTATGCATAAAAATGCCCTAAACTTTCTTAACTCACTTCGAGAATTCTGTTCAACTTGTTCTTCAGTTGGGGCGGATAGGTTTTATTGAAAAATAAATAAATAATCTCTACAAATCCAGACGTTAATAAAATACTCAAGATTCATCTTAACTTAAACTAATCCTTTGCAAATCCAAACTAGTTTTATACTGTAAGCGATATAAATGTCTATAATATTAATTTTAACCGAGTTTAAAATTTTTTCAAAAGGAGGAAGTTGTCAATTTGACTCATTATAGCTAATCATTTTTATATCTGCTTATTACATTTAATTTTAATAGTTTTTTAATGACTTTTTTACGGTTAAATAAATGAAAAAATATATATAATTTATTAGCTTTAATGAATTAATTAATATTAATACACAAATAAGAGTATTCGAGCATGAGTTAAACCTCAAGAGTGGGCAAACATTTAACACTTTTGTCATATATAGAACAACAATATATTCATAATAAAATATAGTTTATAAATAAAAACGTTCAGTTGGCCAACAACTTATTAATAACAATCATTAAACGAAATTGTTAATTAAATTGTCTTATATTCAACATTACATAAATAATAGAAAATTTACCAATAGTTTCTTAACTAGGAAACAAAGATACATAATTTACCACTATTTTGCATATCCTAGCAACTCAAGAAAGCAGAGTCCGTTTTGTGTATTGTTGATTCCACCCCTCGGGTCCTGAAAGTCACTACTTATTCTCGAATTACTGTTTAAAATCGAAGAAAAAATTAATTGCGAACTAACAAAGCACTTTACACTAAATTTTTAGGCTGGCTGAATGTGGAAAATAATCACCATATTACTAGTAGGGCGTTAGAAGGTTAGCTTCCACAACCGGAAGCTCTTGTTCGACCAGCAACGAATTTTATTAAAAGTTTCGTGCTTGCAGGTTGTCCAGATAAGTAGAATCACTGCACAAATTCATTAAACAGTATGACAAATGAAATTATAATCAGTTATCGTCAGAAATCAAGAAAATCACGGGAGGAAAATTATATCAGCTGGTAAAATTCACCAAGCTACTTCTGTGCTCTACTACCAATTTAACAATAATTGACATATTTTGGGCGTAAACTTATTACACACAAATAGTGGTCGGCATGCTCCTGGTCTACAACCCGCATATTTGATGCAACTAATGTAACTATCACCAATAAAGAAAATAGAGACGATGATTAAAGTTTCGTGTAGCACCACAAACGATTTCATATAGTTAAATAATTACTTCCACGTCCAGTGGAAGTATAGTAACGACAAAAAAATTTTTAAAAATTTTTATTGTCCAAATAGGCTTAAAATGTCATGAAACGTCGAGATTTTAAGTTTGACCGAAAAAAATTTTTTTGTCTGTCTGTGTCGGTCTGTCTGTATGTAACTATTTTTTGTGGGCACGTTTACTCTGGAACCGTTTAAGATATTGACTTGAAATTTGGTACACATATGTACTTTAATGAGATCTAGACCTGGATTATATTTTCATCTTGTTCCGTCGAAGGGTTGGGGGGTAAATTGGGGTAAATTTGGGGTAAATGGGTAAATCAAGCAGGTAAGAATCCATGAAATTGGTATTTAGTATATACAAGAGAAGCTAAGGTATCAAAAAAATTTTTGGCATTAGCCACCCCCATTACCACCCCCACCTCCTTATTAAAGGGGATGAAAAAAAATTGTGATTTAGTGTATGTACAGGAACTAGAAACCTCAAAATATTTTTTTACTTCATCCACCCGCCACTACCACCCCCCTATCACCACTCCCACCCCACTACCGATGTGGGGTATCGTTTTATGCGTTTTTGGGGTAGAGGATTTCAAATATTATATTATTAAAGTTCCATAAACAATTATTTTCACATACAAAGTTTTTTCGTTGTGAGTGACTTGGATAGAGAATCTGGATGTGGAAGTAGTGATTCCTTGGGCAGCAGTTTTGTATAATTTTGTTTAGATAAATCATAGATTTTTTTATACTCTACTACTACTTGGTATACCAAAATACCCATTGTCTAGTTTTTATTTTTTTAAACTATGTTCAGCCAAGTTCAAACTTCTGTACATTTTCTATGTAATAGCAGATTAGTCCTGATTACCATGATATTTTTGGTTGGTGTATCTCTAGGGGTTGCTAGAAAACCCACCCCCAAAAAGTTAGTTGCTTATTTTTCACCCATGAAAACTGAGCAAACATTACGAAAAAAATATATAACATAAAACTAATAAATATCTAACGTTTCGTTTTTGATGCGTTCAAATATCATTCATAGTTCCAGAGAAACTGTTTTGACGTTAGGAGTTATTTCCCCTATTCATGAAGTTAGAGATATTAGTTGTAGGAGTACTTCAGACAAGAAAAAATATACAGGGTGTCCCAGATTTAAAGTGACAGACTAATAAGAGATAAAGCACAATTTGCTGAGTTCAAAACACCCCACTTACCCTTGAAAGTGAATGGTCGAGATACGGGGGGTGTTTTATGATTCTTGACTGACACTAAAATTCACCATATTTTGAAATGGGTGGACGTCTTTGGATAAAAGTTGGTAAACATATAGTGTACTCTCAGTCCAGTTAATAGCATAATTTATTTTGGAAAAATTCCAGGACAGGACTCAATTTTTATTATTTTACATTTAGGGCCAGTTACGTCATCCTGAATATAATTTTCTTGTAAATGGCGGATAACTATTGAAATATCTATGGATTATTGTGCAAAATACTGTCATAATATTTGATGGCACGTTTATGATTACTTCCTAGCAAATTTTCGAAAATAATGGTGAATGATATTTAAATTCTACAAAATACACAAACAACTAGTTTTAGCGTCGCTATTTTATTAATTTTACTTAATAATTATTTAATGTATTATTGTTACTTAAAAAGAAAGACGAAAAACAGAAAAAATGAAAAAATAAAGAAAAACAGTTTGCTTAATCATAATTTATAGCACAAATTTTAAAAAGACACTAATTATTTTATACACTGGTACAATTAATTAAAATTATAATAAATTTTCGAAATGAACATCCCCAGCGTCACTACATTTTTGTGAACGTTTAAAAAGGGTTTTCACCGATCTATCGATCATAGCCGGGTTGTGTCTAATATTGTCACATACATTAAAATTTTTTTATTTTAATTGTAATATTTTCACACCTGACTTCAGGTGGCCCCATAAAAAATAATCCATGGGGGTGAGATCAGGAGATCTCGGTGGCCAGTTAGCTGGACCCTCTCTACCAATCCATCTGTTGATTAAGATGCTCCCTCGCCGGTACAGAATAATGGGGTCCAGCACCATCGTGTTGAAATAACATACCTCTGGCATTGATGTTTTCTAATGAATTTGGTAACACATCTGTTAAGAAATTACAATAAACTTCACCCATTAGTCTCGCTTCAAAAAGTTGTGGCCCTATTAGGTGACTATTGTATATTCCACAATAGACGTTTATGTTGAATCTGTGTTGGGAATATTTCTGAAGCGTAGCATGTGGATTTTCAGTTGCCCAAAGATGTTGATTTCTGGTGTTGTTCATTCCATCACGCGTGAATTGAGCTTCGTCTGTGAACAGAATTCTAGACACTGTTCGTTTGTTTACAAAATGTTAAACGGGGAACGCTGTCATCGTCTTCAAGTCGTTGAATTACTTGAATATGAAAAGGATATAAATTTTCTTTTTTTAAAGTTCGCCATACTCTTGTTCTGGGAATTTCTCATTGATGACTGATTTTCCTGACGCTTACAGTTGGATTCATATGAACAATCTGTAATACTTCATGTTCATGTTTTGCTTATGAGGAAAATTGCCCATGTTCCTTACTAAATTGATACACCTCTGAAAATGTTGTATGATTTGGTGTACGACGATTTCGAAAACGTCTTCTATATTCTCCCTCTGCAGCTCTTCCATTTCCGTCGCAAAAACCATACACATAAACCATAGCTGGATACTCTTCATTTGTAAATTGGAATGGCATCTTGGAATTATTATATTTGTTAATATAAAACCTTATTTTAATGACTCAAATGACTTTCTTGAATACTTTAAGCTTAATTTCTAAAAGGAACTTACATTACTATGTATTAAACTATAAATGACAGAATTGACACACGTCTACTTTAATTTTTAAGCAAACTGTTTTTCCATGGAATATTGCATATAGCCGTACAAATCTTCCATTATTTTCGAAAATTTGCTAGGAAGTAACCATAAACGTGCCATCAAATATTATGACAGTATTTTGCACGGGGACCGTTACGATATATTTTATATAAATTATTTTTTTAAATTAAATTTCTAATTTCTTAAATAATCCATAGACATTTCAGTAGTTGTCCGCCATTTACAAAAAACTGATATACAGGGTGATGTAATTGGCCCTAAATATAAAATAATAAAAATTGAGTCCTGTCCTGGAATTTTTCCAAAATAAATTATTCTATCGATTAGACTAGAAAGTGCACTATATGTGTACCAACTTTTATCTAAATACGTCCACACATTCCAAAATATGGTGAATTTTAGTTTCAGTCAAGAATCATAAAACACCCCGTATCTCGAAAACCATTCACTTACAAGGGTAAGTGTGGGGGTGTTTTGAACTCAGCAAAGTGTGCTCTAGTCACTTTAAAGTCTATGTCACTTTAAAGTCTATGTCACTTTAAATCTGGGACACCCTGTATAAAGTATGTAAATATGCTTGATATACTAAACCGGCTAGGCCCTTTGTTCCACTTTTATTCAGCCCCACCCCACTAATTATGCAATTAATGCGTGAAACTAAAAGAGCCAATAATGTCATGCATTCATATTCATAGAAAGGCAAATCTTAAGTTTTTCATAACAAACAGAGGGTGAATATTGATTACAAAAATTACATTAACGCCTTTGTTCGTACATTTCTATAGACGGAATTTGAATACAAAACACAGAAGTAAAATAGAAATTAAACAGAGTATTAAATCATAGAAATGTATTCACAATAAAACATTATGTATAGCTGTCGGTCCATAGAAAGTTTCGCATGTATAAAGTTGTTTCTGGAATAATTACTAAGGCCTCCAGTTTCTGTGAAAGGGTTGTAAACGGAGCAAGTAGATTTCTCATTTGATACATTTGATATCAAAGCTAATAAGTAAGGCAATATCTTAAGGTAAGAACAGAGTTTTCCTTACAATTTTTAATGAGTGAAAATTGCGTTTAGATGTCGCCAGATCATAAAGATTTTCATGCATATATGAGAAAATATTTTCCCTTGTAGTTTCTTAGTGAAATTTGTAACATCCATTTTCCTGCGTATTGGCCGCCTCACAATTATCGTATAGAGAAACCGTCCTAAAAACTTATACCCCAGTCAGATAGGAAAATTTAAGGGAAATAACTGATAAAGTTTTCAAACTTGGCAAAAATGATTATTATGGTGTACTATTAAGTATACGAAAGGTCCTCAACTCAAACTGGTGCACTCGCGCTGCCATCTTGGAAAAATGGTGCCGCAATTCAGTTTTTTGCTTATATTTCGCTAACCATTAGCGATAGCAGAATTATGTTTATATAAAAAATATAGCTCATAAAAATTTTCACCAAAATTTTATACCTCTATACCAAATTTCAGGAATATAAAATTATTTTTTTGAAACTTCCCATTTTTTGCGAATTAAGAGTTAAACATAAACATAAAGTTGAATTCATATTTAAAGTTGTGTAGCAGCAAATGTTAATCATCCACTGCTTTTCTCATAGCCTACTTTTAGCTTCTACATAACTTTAAATATTAATTCACAAAAAATAGTTTCTATGCAGTTTTAATTGAATGGTTCAAAATAAAATACTAATTTATTGAAAAAATGGGAAGTTTCAAAAAAATAATTTTATATTCCTGAAATTTGGTATAGAGGTATAAAATTGCATTCTAAATAACTTTTCTTAGTGGAATTTTTTCATATTTTGAAAAATAAAGGTACTTTATTAGTGGTGATTTTTACCACTTTGCTTATAAAACACCCTGTAGAACACCAAATCAAATCATTTTTGGTATACTTCAGTTTTACAACAAGCAGGACTCAATCCCCAAATACCATTCAAAAATTCCAAAATTTTTGGTCCATTACACCTCTTGTTACATCTATCCTGGGTCACACTGTATATTGGTTTTTGTCTATCTGCCATAGTTTCAGAGAAAGCCCCAAATCCCATCTGATTTGGTCCACCCTGTACAGTGGCGTTGTCGCCTTTTTAAAATACATTTAAAAAGATTTAAAGAAAAGACATTTGAAATACCAGTGGAAGCTCTTAAATAGTTTATCGTTTTCCATATACTGACTCAAAATTCCCCGATTTTGAGAAATTTTCAAAATTCCTTGAGACTTCCATATTTTTAGTGTTTAAGTTGTTTTGTGTTTCAGTGTTTTTAAAACTCATTATCCAGGTTCTTCAGGTTTTCCGTATGAGTCCAAACCTTGGATTACATTACTTCCCTTTGGTAAGTTATGGAAGTAAAAATTATTAGTTCAAAAGTAAGAAAACTCTCAGTTCCTTATGAGTCGCTTGAAATCACCTTGAACATAAGTAGGTAAATAATATTTTACTAAATGTTCGCCCCATTTATCTCATATGCATATAAAATATTCATTCCTATTTCACTCGCGTAATAGTGTTATGCTATGTTGCATAATCATGTATAACTGCACATGTGTAATGATGAGGTATCAACAACAAATTTGTAACGCTTCAACATCGTCACTTTCTTCGTTACTTTTACTTTTAAATACTTGCATATTTGATAAATTTCAATATTTTCACCGAATGTTGTTTACTGCCAACAGTGGCGCGGAGAGAAAGTACTTATCACTATTATATGATTAGTTTTGATCGTATAAGATGAAAAACTAATCATACATAACTAAATACAATTAACTAAAACTCATTAATATGTCTAATCATTCTATTATATAACCTGATTAACCTTATCAAAAATATCCTCTCTATCTCTAAAGTGCACTGAAGAAACCTCTGAGGCTTTATAGAAACTGATGTGTACGTTTAAAACATCCGAAGTTAGATAAATTATCCTGTTTTTTAGAAAATAGCGGCCACATTTAGATGCAAAAACATCAATAAAAGAGTTTCGCCCTTTTGCACATCCATAAGATTTCGGATATGAGTTATAAAACCTGTGAAGTGGTGTTGACAAATACTTATCTTTGGGAAAGTGAACTTGGGTTATCGTAAACATATATAAACTTAGATAAATATAAAAATAAAATAACAAATATCCATGGCTGACGCTGCTATGGAGCTTTACTTCCTTTACACAGAAAACTGTGTAACTAAACTTCTCCAACAACATTTTTAAAATGTTAAATTTCGGTGTTGAGAAGGGCTAATAAGAGAACAAAAAAACGCTGCCCAAGGAATCACTACTTCCACATCCAGATTTTCTATCCAAGTCTCTCACAACGAAAAAATTTTGTATGCGGAAATAATTGTTTATGGAACTTAAATAATATAATATTTGAAATCGTCTACCTCAAAAACCCATAAAACAATATCCCACATCGGTAGTGGGGTGGTAATAGAGGGTGGTAGAGGGGGTGTATGAAGTAAAAAAATATTTTGAGGTTTTTGGTTCTTTTACACACACTACACAATTTTTTTCATCCCCTTTAATAATGGCGTAGGGGTGGTAATGAGGGTGGGTAATGCAAAAAAAAATGTTTGAGACCTTATATATACTAAATGATAATCTTACCTGCTTGATTTACCTATTTACCCCCCCCCCCATTTACCCCCCATCCCTTCGACGGAATAAGATGAAAATATAATCTAGTTCCAGGTCCCGTTAAAGTACATACGTGTGTACCAAATTTCAAGTCAATATCTTAAACGGTAATCATGCACACAAAAAGGTTACAGAAAGACCGACAGACAGACAGAAATTTTTTTGCTCAAACTTAAAATCTCGACGTTTCATGACATTCTAAGCCTATTTAAACAATACAAATTTAAAGTTTTTTTTTTTTTCGTTACTATACTTCCACTGGATGTGGATATAATGTTATTTAACAAAGTTTCTTCAATTACGAAGAAAAGTTTAAATACGGAGTTTAGTTGCAAAATAAAGAAATAACGATTTTCAAAAAAAAAAAATAAAAAATATTTCTGTATCATAAGAAACAGAGAGGCTATGACCGAAACGATGTGCGTCTTCACGTCTTTTTTAACGAAAATTGTCACCATTGTGTTATTGTAATTACCCAAAAATTAAAAAAATATATTCTCAAGATAATATTTTTCGTTAAGAGGAGACAACACCAATCACAAAGTTTCATCGGTAAAGATAAAGCTGAAGTGGGGCGAAGGGTAGGCAGTGTGGCTATTATATGGCACGTGACGTCACAACTAACCTCAAAAATATGTGTTTCTTAAGATTTAAAAGTATTATGCAGCTATTAATAAAATTTCTGTCTGGTTCCGGTATTTTCAACTAAAAACCACTGCCCAAGGAATCACTACTTCCACATCCAGATTCTCTATCCAAGTCACTCACAACGAAAAAACTTTGTATGTGAAAATAATTGTTTATGGAACTTTAATAATATAATATTTGAAATCCTCTACCCCAAAAACCCATAAAACGATACCCCACATCGGTAGTGGGGTGGGGGGTGGTGATAGGGAGGTGATAGTGGGGGGTGGATGAAGTAAAAAAAATATTTTGAGGTTTCTGGTTCCTGTACATACACTAAATCACAATTTTTTTTCATCCCCTTTAATAAGGGGGTGGGGGTGGTAATGGGGGTGGCTAATGCCAAAAATTTTTTTGAGACCTTAACTTCTCTTGTATATACTAAATACCAATTTTATGGACTCTTATCTGCTTGATTGACCTATTTACCCCAATTTACCCCCCAACCCTTCGACGGAACAAGATGAAAATATAATCTAGTTCTAGATCTCGTTAAAGTACATATGTGTACCAAATTTCAAGTCAATATCTTAAACGGTTCCAGAGTAAACGTGCGCACAAAAAAAAGTTACAGACAGACCGACAGACAGACCGACAGACAGACAGAAAATTTTTTTTCGCTCAAACTTAAAATCTCGACGTTTCATGACATTTTAAGCCTATTTGGACAATAAAAATTTTTAAAAATTTTTTTGTCGTTACTATACTTCCACTGGAAGTGGAAGTAATAAGCTTGGTCAAGAGAATTACACAATTATCAAATTGAAATATACAGGGTGGACCAAATTAGATGGAATTTGGGGTTTTCTCTAAAACTATGGCAGATAGACAAAAACCAATATAGATGTCCTGAGCACGATTTTCGAGAAACAAACAATGGCGAAAACCGCGATCGTCCTTTTTCGACTACCGAGCTACAGAGCGTTTTTGGAAAATTGGCATTTTTGGATGACCTCTATATCTCAATTACCAAATGCCGAATCGAAAATCGAGTAACACATTCTTAAGGCACTTTTTTAAGTAGAATTTGCTGATAAGAGAAATTATGCATGTCCCAGATTTCGAGATATAGACATAACTTGTGTTTTTTTTAAACAGAACACCCTATAAATTATTTCAGTATTCGATCACAACATAAATTAGCTATCGATATATCATATGTAATATTTATCTCTAGAAAAAGTAGTTAATTTTTGAAAAATGTAATATATTTGTGAGGAGTTCATGGAAAACTATTAACAACAACACTTCTCTTTTAATATAAAATAAAATAATTTTGCCAAAAGTAGGAAAAACTAAAGTACAACAAACGTTCGAAGTGTCTTCCATTTTTTGCCCTTAAAATTCCCCAAAACCGCCGCATGTGTTTGTCAGTAACCTTGACTTAGAAAATTTATGCCGTTACCTTCAAGGAAACATACCGTTGTTATATAAGACGAGGAAGTCCAAAGACAGGTATCTTATATGGTGATGTAATATTTAATTAATAGTGTGATTTATTGGCGGACTGCCAACTGGTTCATTTGATATAAAAAATCTGCAAAAGTCCATGGCCGATTTTTTATTAAATATACCTTAGATTTAGTATTAACTAAAATATTAAATTGGTATAGTTGTCTACAACTGTTTACAGCGAATAAAAAAAGGCCATGAAAATATCAAAGTCGGCTCTATTACATGCTGACAAGAGTACTACAGAGACGTACTTCAAATTTTTGTGTATTAGAATGAACAAAATAATGATCTTAGTCTGTTTTGCATCAAGATATAGTGGGGTATTAGAGCTGTATTTCAAGATTACTGTTACTTGGCGGATAAAAGCACCAAAGGTATGAAGGTACCTTAGAGTATACTAATAAATGCTAGCCTAGGAGCCCTCTGGAATTTCTAAAAATTTAAAATTTAACATCGAAACAGGTTTTCTCTTAATTGTAAATTTAGTACAAAGAGAAGATAGACAGTATGCATATCATGGGGGTCAGATCATATGCATTTTAGTCAGCAGGATCCAAATATGCAAAAAAATACAGGTTGTCCCATTTAGAAATTTGGTTTTCGTGGCAATTACATCGAAACCGGAAGTCAGCCATTTAAGTTCTTTACATCATATAATTGAAAATTTCATTCCATATCACTGCACCAAATTTGAAAAAGTTAGATGTACTAGGGACTTAATTTCTTTTTTAAATTAAAGGTAAAGAGCCCACCTTTCGATCAAAATCGGTCCGAAAAGGGCCAGGTTAATAGTTCTTATTTTATTTTAGTGTATCTTAAAAAATGTGCTAGCAGCGAAAACGGTGTGAACGTTTATTTCGCGATTAACTTCTATGTTAAATGTACTGGGGACTTATTTTTTTTTTTAAATTAAAGCTAAAGAACCCACCCATCGAGTAAAAGTTGTCTGAAAATGGCCAGGCTATTCGATTTTTTTTTTTTCATTAACATATTACTTGAGAAATTACGCTCTAACAGCGAAAACGCTGTCGTCTGTTTCGCGGTTAACTTCAATGTTATGTGTACTAGGGACTTAACTTTTTTTTTAATTAAAGGTAAAGAGCTCATCTTTCGAAAAGATCTTATTTTATTTTAGTTTAACATAAAAAATGCGCTAGCAGCGGAAACGCTGTCAACGACTATTTCGTGGTCAACTTCTATGTTGGATGTACTACTATTTTTTTTTTTTTAATTAAAGGTAAAGAGTCCATCTTTCGATTAAAATCAGTCTGAAAAGGGACACTTAATAGATCTTATTTTATTTTAATTTAACATAAAAAATGCTCTAGCAGCCCACCTTTCGATTAAAATCAGTCCTAAAAGGGCCAGGTTAATAGATCTTATTTTATTTTAGTTTAACATAAAAAATGTGCTAACAGCGGAAACGCCGTCAACGACTATTTCGCGATTAACTTCTATGTTAGATGTACTAGGGACTTAATTTTTTTCTTTTTTTTTTTTTTAATTAAAGCTAAAGAACCCACCCTTCGATTAAAAGTGGTCTGAAATATGCCAGGCTATTCAATTTTTGTTAGGGACTTAATTTTTTAGAAAAATTAAAGCTAAAGAGACCACCTTTCGATTAAAATCGGTCCGAAAAGGTTATAGGTTACTATTTTTTTTAATGCGAGTTTTACCCGAAAAATACGCGTTGGTCGTCAATATTATTTTGAGAATTTGAGACTAATAGCCTTCTTATTAGCTCTTGGGTCATAATTTGTAGGTAAAAATGTTGGTATTATCATTACCTACGAATATATGTATTCACAAATGCAATAAAAAAAAATTTTTTTCGCTGCTAGTCAATAATGGCAGTTGTCTTGCCGAATTAAGTCATTTTCTGAGTCTGACAAGTTAAATTTCATTCAATAAATCTTATAAAACACCAATAATATATAAACAGGAATTCGCAACAGGTCTCATCAGCGCAGCCAAGGCAGTTTCACCGGGTGCATGATGGGCGCGGCGAGACTCGTAGTGGTGCTCAGTCGGAAAAATATGCCCTTTTTTGGACAAAAATCTGCCGACAGTAGAGATTTCAATCAAATTAAATTTAAAAAATGGCAAATACTCTTAAGACATTGTACTTTAGAGTAGTGCTGCGGCAAAAGGGCTTTGGATTAACCTAACCTAAAAATCGCAGATATTACTTCCACATCCAGTGGAAGTATAGAAACAACAAAAAATTTAAAAAAAAATTTATTATTCAAATAGGCTTAGAATGTCATGAAACGTCGAGGTTTTAGGTTTAAGCAAAAAAATGTCTGTCGGTCTGCCTGTAACTTTTTTGTGCGCACGATTACTCTGGAACCGTTTAAGATATCGACTTAAAATTTGGTACATATATGTATTTTAACGAGATCTGGAACTAGGTTAAATCTTCATCTTATATATTGCGCTGAATGGTTGTGGGGTAAATTGGGGTAAATGGTAAATAGGTAAATCAAGGAGGTAAGAGTCCATAAAATTGGTATTTAGTATATACAAGAGAAGCTAATGTCTCAAACAAAATTTTAGCATTAGCCACCCCAATACTACTACCCCCACCCCATTATAAAAGAGGGTGAAAAAAATTATTTCATCGTAGATGATCATTCGAAAGCTTATTTTAAAGAGGAAGATTAAATGATGTATTCATTTGAAATAAACTGAAAATTTTTTGGAATCCTATACATAACCTCAAAATTTGCCAAAAAACTCATTTTTTAAGTAACCTAAAATATTTCAAAATCCTGACATGATGGACCAATTCCGAGGCTAGATTCGGATTTAGCGCCAAAAATTACTTCGGAAATTGGATAATGTTGGTTAAAACTGAATGAAGTAAAAAAAATTGAGGCCTTTGGTTCTTGTACACATACTAAATCACATTTTTTTTTTCACCCCCTTTTATAATGGGTTGGAGTTAGTAATGGAGGTGGCTAATGCCAAAAATTTTTTTGAGACATTAGCTTCTCTTATATATACTAAATACTTATCTCTTATATATACTAAATACCAATTATATGGATTCTTACCTGCTTGATTTACCTATTTTCCTACATTTACCACAATTTATCCCCCAACCCTTCAACAGAATAATATGAAAATATAATCTAGTTCCAGATCCCCTTAAAATACTTATGTGTACCAAATTTCAAGTCGATATCTTAGACGGTTCCAGAGTATTTAGTATATAAAAGAGAACCTAATGCCTCAAAAAATATTTTGGCATTAGCCACCTCCATTACTACCCCCACCCCATTATAAAAGGGGGTGAAAAAAAATGTGATTTAGTATGTGTACAAGAACCAAAGGCCTCAATTTTTTTTTACTTCATTCAGTTTTAACCCCAACATTATCCAATTTCCGAAGTAATTTTTCACGCTGAATCCGAATCTGGCCTCAGAATTGGCCCATCATGTCAGGATTTTGAAAAATTTTAAGTTACTTAAAAAATGACTTTTTGGCAAATTTTGAGGTTATGTAAGTATAGGATTCAAAAAATTTTCAATTTATTTCTAATAAATACATCATTTAATCTTCCTCTTTAAAACAAGCTTTCGAATGGTCATCTACGATGAAATAATTTTTTTCACCCCCTTTTATAATGGGGTGGGGGTAGTATTGGGGATGGCTAATGCTAAATTTTTTTTTGAGACATTAGCTTCTCTTGTATATACTAAATACTAATTTTATGGACTCTTACCTGCTTGATTTACCTATTTACCCCCATTTACCCCAATTTACCCCACAACCATTCAACGGAATAAGATGAAAATATAACCTAGTTCCAAATATTATTAAAATACATATGTGTACCAAATTTCAAGTCGATATCTTAAACGGTTCCAGAGGAATAGTGCGCACAAAAATGTTACAGACAGACCGACAGACATTTTTTTTTGCTCAAACCTAAAGTCTTGACGTTTCATGACATTCTAAGCCTATTTGAACAATAAAATATTTTTAAAATTTTTTTGTCGTTTCTATACTTCCACTGGATGTGGAAGTAATATCTGCGATTTTTAGGTTAGGTTAATCCAAAGCCACTTTGCCGCAGCACTACTCTAAAGTACAATGTCTTAAGAGTATTTGCCATTTTTTTAATTTAATTTGATTGAAATGTCTACTGTCGGCAGATTTTTGTCCAAAAAAGAGCATATTTTTCCCACTGTGTGGCGTAGCTCCGTGACGGGTGACGCTATAGAGAACCAATGGAAAGCCCAAAGTATGAAGAGAAATTATTCTTCATTTATCCGCAATGGCGCCATTTTGGAGTTTTTTGAATTTTTGACAGCTCTAGAACGGAAAATTATGAACAAAATATGCACGGAAACATCCGAAGTAGGAACGGATATGCTTCTCCGAAGCTTTTATGATCATTTCGACCCAAATAGAATCAGTAACAAAATTTCTACTGTACTTTATAGCCAGCTCAGCAATTTCTGCAACTTAGGCCGTCGGGGGAGAGTAGGGGATTTTTAGTGCGTGTTATCCTGGATTAAAACTACAATCCTGCAAATTTTCAGCTTTACGATAATTAATTCCGGGTCAAAAACTAAAATTCCTAGGCTTCATGTGATATTCTGTCGTATTTGTCAGCCATTTTGGATTTTAGTGCTGTACATGAAAATAGTTAGAAATTTCAGAGGACTCCTAGGTTAATATTCATTAATATACCCCAAGGTACCTTCATACCAAATTTGGTGCTTTTATCCGCTAGGTAACAGTAATTTCAAGCAACCTCACTAATAGGAATATCTTATGTAATATTGATTGATCCTAAAATTTAAGTTCATGTCGTTGCAGAAGAGAATCCGCTTATCTCGGACCACTCCACTTTATTTAAAATAAAATGCAACAGAAAAGAATTCATCTTTTTTCTATTCCAGTTTCCTCGGAATGTTCTACTGAAGGATTTATTTAAACTGTCCGATTTAAATTATGCAGTTGTTGTATACAACTAGAACTCTGACAACATGATAACTGTGCTTCTTTAGTTATATAGTTGTCTAAGTTGCTTGCACTGTTTTCTTTGCTGATTCTTTGTACTTTCTGTATATAGCGTTGCTAAAAGTGTTTAATTTCTAATTTTTCATTACATCATATAAATGTTAAGCATCTTGAAAACTGTTATTTTCTTTGAATAACTTTTTTGAGGAGGTCGATATATTTACCAATATTTTAAGGAGAACACAACACTACAACAAATCGCATTTTTAAAAAATGTATGCATTGATTTTGACAAATAACAAAAATTGGCAAATAAAATTTTTGAATAGGTAATCCATAATTTTCCTTCATTTGATAAATCAGTGGTAAGTTTCATATATCAAAATTAGTTCAAATCGAGTAAATTCAGTGACGTAGATTGAAAAATTTCAGAATTAATGAAAAATATTTTATTCAATACTCATTTTTAATTGATTTTAAATTAAAATTTGAAAAAAGGAAAAACTTCACAATTCAATCCGTACCTATAAGACTGGGCGGCGACTGCATAAAACCCTTACCTCATAAGATACATGAATGAAACCACCTTTTTGAGAAAATAGCATGACAGGAGCTCAGTTTAAAAAGGGAAATGAAAACGAAATCAACAATAATTATAGACCCATCTCACTTTTAAGTATTTTTTCTAAGATAATTGAAAAAGTAATTGCAAATAGAATTGTTTCATTTCTAAATGAAAATAATTTATTAAAATCGTCTCAACATGTAAATTGTCTACAGAAACTGCTACAAATGAATTAATTCAAAATGTATATGAAGTAGATGCCAAAAATTATGTAATGGGAGTTTTCTTTGACCTCTCAATCCTTTTGACCCTTTAGATTTGTCTTTTGTTTCACACAAATTAAATATGCTAGGTATTAGAGACAACCTAAATAAGTGGATTGTATCATATCTCACTGATAAGAAAATCAGAGTCAAAATAGAAAACTCTCTTTCATATGAACATGAGCTAAACATTGGAACACCCCAGGGTAGTGTGCTGTGTCCTCTGATATTCCTGCTATATGTAAATGATCTACCACACTATAAAAACTCTGCAAATATTTACATGTATGCGGATGACACATCTTTTATTGTTACGGCAAAAACTCCTGAACAACTAGATTACATTTGTTCAATGAATGGTGCTTTAGAAATAGGCATATAATAAATTATGGTAAAACAGTTTGCATTCATTTTACTACAAAACAAAAGAACGGAGTACAATTTTAATATAAATTTGCATTGTCATTCTGTATCGCTTCAACCAGAAATAATGTTTCTGGGAACTATAATTGATACGAATCTCAGTTTTATAAGTCAAGTGAAACATTTATGTAAAAAATTGGGACAATCCTGTTTCGCTATCACAAATTTAAAAAATTGTTTGGACAAAAAATCGCTCCTAAATGTCTATTATGCCCTAGTATACTCTCAAATCTCCTATAATATAATTTTATATGGAAACAGTACAGACATGCAAAGAGTATTTATAATGCAAAAAAGAATCATAAGATTAATATTTAATTTAGGTTATAGAGAATCGTGTAGAGTTACTTTTAAAAGAGAGAAAATATTGATTGTGGCATATATACAGGGTGCAATCAGTTTCATGTCATTAAGAAAAACTGGTAATGGGGACCGACTAGACAAACAAAAAACCTTTATGACTTTCCCCCTAGGGGCACTTTGAAAAAAACTGACCTAAGTCAACAATTTGAATATTAGGGTAGGAAACATTTGAGAACCACTGTGTTTCAGGGTCAATGGACGTGTAGTAGTTCTTAATTATACAACTTTCAAATTGTCTTAAAAAAGTGCAAAGATTACCGACCGACTCGTTCCGCCGGCCGGCGTGGCGCGGCGGTGCGGTTCAAAGCAAAGGAGGGCGGCACCTTTAATGAGTGCCTCAAATAAAAATGTAAATAATTCGTTATCTATTTTTGCAGAACTGCAAAAGCAAATGGTGGGCGGAGAAGTTAAATACAGCATTTCTTAACATATGTGTTTTTTTAATTTAGAACAAAATATCGGATTGTTGTTTATAATTTATCAGATTTAAATGTGGTTTATTAACATTTGTAACCCAAATGAGTGTTCTGGGTTAAAAGCTTAAAAAATGAATAATTATTGCATGATATTGGGAAAAAAAGAGTTAGACGTATGAGATACACGATAACAGAAAACAATTATGTGTATTTTAAGTTAGGAAAAAATCTGATTTATTTAACGAATTGCCGATCAGGTGTCGAAAACTAAAATATTCGGTAAAGGGGGAGGGTCAATAAAGCCGGTTTTCGGCCCCCCTCAAATTTGGCAAAAAGAACAAAGAAAATGTTTTTTAACAGTCTAAGGTCAATTTAGAGTCGATTCGACCACAAACGGAACCAACCCCACCCTCCTCTTAGGGTCATTTCAAGGTCAAATTATGAAAAAGCTATGAAATAAACTCGCCTTTTCGGAATGAGTAGGCTTATTTTGGGACTTCGATTTAATACATATATAGGTTTCTGGGTCGCTGATTCCGGATCCGAGGTCAGTTTGTCTACAGTGTGTCCCAGGATAGATGTAACAAGAGGTGTAATGGACCAAAAATTTTGAAATTTTGGAATGGTATTTGGGGATTGAATACTGCTTATTGTAAAACTAAAGTATACCAAAAGTGACTTGGATTGGTGTCCTACAGGGTGTTTATAAGCAAAGTTGTAAAAATCACCACTAAAAAAGTACCTTTATTTTTCAAAATATGAAAAAATTCCACTAAGAAAAGTTATTTAAAATGCAGTTTTGTACCTCTTTAAAAGGGAATATAAAATTATTTTTTTGAAACTTCCCATTTTTTCAATAAAGTATTTTATTTTGAACCATTCAATTAAAACTGCATAGAAATTATTTTTTGCGAATTAATATTTAAAGTTATGTAGAAGCTAAAAGTAGGCTATGAGAAAAGCAGATGATTAACATTTGCTCCTACACAACTTTAAATATGAATTCAACTCTTAATTCGCAAAAAATGGGAAGTTTCAAAAAAATAATTTTATATTCCTGAAAGGTATAGAGCTATAAAATTGCATAAAACAGATTTTACTTCTTCAACTTTAAGGAAAAGCAAGGTGGGCTTCTTAAAATTGTACTTGAGTCAGAAATCATCAAGGAAGCGGCAGTGATTTTTTACAACCCTTCCTCCACTCAAGGCGAGGTTGAAGAGGCTGGGAATATTTGCTTCCTCAAATGGTATGGGGCACCAGCAAGACAGACCTCCCTCAACCAGTACCGCTTCCAGTTGGTGGCAATATTAAGGCTCCCCCCATCAACTGAGGGTGCAGCTAAACAGCATTCCCGGCGCACTTACCACCAAGTGCAGCAGAGGCTCGGGAATGAGCCGCAAGAATGGGAGTGGAAACATGTAGGAGAGACACCCTGGTGCCAATTATAAGCATCGGAGGTCCTACTTTTTTTATTATCTTTTAAATGCAATTTTCTATTTTTCAGGTAAAAATCTGTTTTTCGAAAATTTTCACTTTTCCGGAGCGTGTAGCTCGAAAACGGTTGCGAATTCGAAAAAAATATATGAAATGAAAGTTGTAGAGAATTCATCGGCAATTTTTCCCTGCGACGCACGTTTTCGAGATATAAGCGAAAAAACAAAAGTGGGACTTTCTTTGTGCCCCCCTCCGGCTCACCTCCTAGACGTCAGGACTTTCAGTATGTTCACTCCCTGAGCACCTTGAATAACTTTCTAAAGGAATCGCTTAGGTAACTGCTCACGCACTCTACACATCCTTTATTGACTGGAGTATACTATTGAATTCGAATAGGGACTCTAGATTAGTTAACCTCATAACTGACACACAACGAAACTGTTCATTTTTTAAATATCTACCTATAAAATAAAATAAAATTTTAATGCATTAAACCTTTCCCTTTTGTTCGAGTTTATCTTGTAATGCAAGAGATAATTGCAATCGTTTGTGATCGACCGTTAACTATATACACGTGGGAGGTGCAAGTCACTCACCTCGACTTAGCGATAGCAAACCTTGAATGCATTGGTAGGATTTAGCTAGTTATTCTTCCAATTATGGAATTATTTGTAAGTAATGTATGATATTGTTAAATTATATGAAACCTTAAAATGTTATAATGGTTGTTTATAAAATACCTACCTCATGGTGTTAATAATGTAATTGAGGAACATTTAGAAATTTTGTGCTTTATTATTTTCAGAAACGTTTCGTTTTTTCTAGTAAAACCTATACACACTTGGATGTAACTGCTGACTAAATAAAAAACAATAATTAACTGAGGCACATCCTCTTTGCAAAATCAAGATTTTATAGAAACGTATTGGAGGAAAATAGACTTATTAATCTGTATAAATCGCAAATTATTGTCCAACACCACATCTGTCATAAGTTGCATAATTAATCATCTGCAATTTATCTTTACATTTGTATCATCATTATTGCCGTTTCTGTTTAATTTGTAAAATGAAGCTGTAGAAAAGCGCGAAGGATGATGTTTTATATCAACAATGTATACAACGAGAACGATTCTTATCTGATTTTTTCTAGTCAATTATTTTTGATCACCCAAATTAAATTTCAAATGCTAAACGCAACGCTCCTGTGAATTCAGGAATCTTTTTGGTTATCATCGAATTATTGATGTTCAGAGTATGATTTATTTATATTTGTAAGAAAATTCCACCAATAGAAGAATGTGTTCATTCTTACAATATGCTGATATCGCAATGTCAAGTATAATTCCTTTCACCATCAATAACGTATGTATGTTATTCCCATGCTTGTGCTTATATTTCAAAATTAACAGAGAAAATAATAATCATTAAACATTTATTTCATATTATTTGAATCAGAACAATTAGCCCAAACGATAGAGAACACAAAAACTTACAAAATGAATAATTCTTTTTTTTTTAATGAGTTCGTGAAGGTATATAGAATAATATCCTGAAAAGTTTACATTCTGCTTGGATGCAGAACATAAAAAAAGTGAAAAAAATATCTCTTTCATACATTTTTTTAAAATTTTGAAATTAAGTCAGGGTACGAAAAAATAAAAAATACAGGTGGATAGACCACGTGTTTCTGAAAAAAAAAGTCCTAATAAAATTTATCGCTAAAGCGATAGTTCTCAATGAAAAAAGAATTTTTTTGAAGCGCTTTTATTTTTTTCATTACTTCCACATCCAGTGGAAGTATAGTAACGACAAAAAAATTTTTATTGTTCAAATAGGCTTAGAATGTCATGAAACGTCGAGATTTCAAGTTTGAGCGAAAAAAAAAAATTTCTGTCTGTCGGTAACTGTAACTGTAACTTTTTTGGTGCGCACGTTTACTCTGGAACCGTTTGAGATATTGACTTGAAATTTGGTACACATATGTACTTTAACGAGATCTAGAACTAGATTATATTTTCATCTTGTTCCGTCGAAGGGTTGGGGGGTAAATTGGGGTAAATTTAGAGTAAATAGGTAAATCAAGCAGGTAAGAGTTCATAAAATTGATATTTAGTATAGACAAGAGAAGCTAAGGTCTCAAAAAAAATTTGGCATTGGCCACCCCCATCCCATTATTAAAGGGGATTAAAAAAATGTGATTTAGTGTGTGTACAAGAACCAGAAACCTCAAAATATTTTTTTACTTTATCCACCCCCCACTTCCACACCCTGTCACCACCCCCACCCCACTACCGATATGGGGTATCGTTTTATGGGTTTTTGGGGTAGAGGATTTCAAATATTATATTATTAAAGTTCCATAAACAATTATTTCCAGATACAAAATTTTTTCGTTGTGTGACTTGGATAGAAAATCCGGATGTGGAAGTAGTGATTCCTTGGGCAGCGGTTTTTTTTATTGCGACGATTGCGTTCGGACGTGATAATATATATAAGTATATTTTTCCCATCCATCATTTGCTTGTATTGTTTAAAACAAAAAAGCATCAGAAAGCTACAATTTTCAACTTTTAAATGAACCAACATATAGATTGAACAAATTCTGATTTAGTGACATGTAATTCAGTGCGTCGGTTCACAGTCATGCGTATTCAAGCACACGCACGCATGGATCTCGCTACGAGTTATAATGTTACACTTGACTATTTTTTTCCGGGAAAACCGTGGCTTTAGCGATAAATTTTGTTAGGACATTTTTTGTTCATAAATACATGATCTACCCATCTGTATTTTTTATTTTTATCTAGTTTGACTTAATCTCAATATTTTGAAAAAATGGATGAAAAAATTTTTTGTCACTTTTTTTTATGTTCTGCATCCGAGCGAAATGTACACTTTTCAGAATATTATTCTATACACTTTCACGAACTAATTAAAAAATAATAATTTTTGTAGGTAAGGTAAAGTACCTTCATCGACTGGGCCAAATATAATGTTTTTTTATTGGCTGCTTTGTGCTACTATACTACGAAGATTACGTTTATGAAAATATTTAACCACTTATTATAATTTATACTGCTCATAGTCAGCCAGGTCATAAAAAGGTGTAGATATGCACAATTATTGTGTGAAGTCTGCCCAACAAGTGCATGAGCTCATCTTGACACACTACACACAAGGAGACATCATTTCAAGTTAGAAATCTCGGTTCTGTCTGTAGCCACTCCATCCTGCCAGTCCTTCAGCACACGTCGCATCACGTGTTTGGTATGGATGTTAAAGAGAATTGCTTCATTTGCCTCTGCCAACTTCATGGTTCATGGAACTACGGAAAAGCTAACCTAATTTTGATGTAATTTTGAGGTTAAAGTAGACACTGCTAATTCTGACAAATGTCAAGTTGACATAATTGGAAATTTCATCCCAAATCAAAAGTGTCCCTATCGGCTGAGCCACCCTATATAATGACTTATTAGTATACTTCGACATTTAACTTGGTTTGCAGTAGAGGTGAAAAACTGTAAAAATTTGATTTTTATTTTCCATCCCTTAGAAATTTCCTGGAAAGTAATAAATATAAATATACTCACAGACACAGGAAGGTAAGTATGAATGTTGCCATCTCACAAATGCAAACAATTTCAAGTTATTTGTTAAAGTCAAGTAAAATAGAATACATAAATACTATGTCTGTCGATAGCAGAAGGTAAATGATTTGTTTTTAGTGAACCGACAAGCAGGATTCTATTATTAACTAAAATAAGCTAGTATTTCCTGCAATATATTTATATTGCACTCTTGTGTATACTTGCCCAAATGGATATTGAATATAAAGAGAAAAATAGAGAATACGAGAGACGGATAATACTGTATCTCAGAAACAAAACACCGTGCCGGTTGGAAACCACATACCTAGATTTAAAATGAATTCACGTGGACTAAATAGCCAACCAAGGCTATATCTCTATTACCTGTAATATATCCCGCTAAAGTATTGAAACTTTTAGGTATGTATTATTTTAAATAAAATTTATTTCGATTGCTGTACTATACTAATTATGCAAGTTGTTGAAAATGCAAGAAAAATATAAGTGTATTCATAGGCGCCGGAGCCACAGGGGCTGCAGGGCGTGAGCCCCCTTGCCCCCTTGCTAAAATTTGAATTTGTTATGCTTGTGAGTAAATAATTAAACACAACAAATTGTCAAATATTCGATTCATCCTGCATTTTTAATGTGTTTCGTGCTGAGGTGAGAGTGACGATTATTTATATTTGAAGTTTTTCCGTTGATTAATTTTTAATGATTTCTTTTTTTTTTATATTACTTTGTCAGCTTTTGAATATTAATACTGCAGATTAGCAGGATGCACTAATTTAGCCTTTAGAGTCGCAGAATACGAATCTAAAATTAGTTTTCAATGCACTTGCATAGTATATAAAAAAGAAAAAAATGTTCTACCATAACACGCACTTTCTATGAATACAAACACTAAGGGTAAGTACATGCCGAAGATGCCTCGATGAACGATGAACGACGTGAGATGATTACCCAAGGAACAATTTAAAAGTCATTTCGACTTGAGGAGGTTTTAAAAATGGTTTGTCAGGGTTAGGAAATAGTCTTGTGCTTTATTGATGTTGTAGTTAAGGCCTTTTAGGCTTCAAGTATACTTGCTCTTAATAGTAAGTTTTAAAGCATTCTGTAAGACCTAATTATAAAGCTAATTTGCTTCTAGGATAATATGTATTTGTAATGGATTTATCATAACCTACATAAAACTCTCCATAAAGCTAATTAGTTTTATGAACGTCTTAAATTCCATTTAGATTTAAAGAGGCTTTAAATTATTCTTTATGGTTTTAACATATTTGCAAACATTTTCAATGCCTATTAGTACTTATTAAAGGCCATTACAAAACTAAACTCTTAAAACATCCTTGATAAATATTGTGATGAAACCGTTATGAAGAAAAAAAGGCCTTTATAAATCCAAAAGGCAAATTTTAATTCCATAAAACACTTTCCAAAACCTCAATAAAACATTTATTATAAAAATAATAAATAATATGTCTGAAGTCTTGAAGTGTCGTTGATGCATGTGTGTGTGTGTGTGTGTTAATTAAAAGCATTTCATGACTTACGGATGTGTAATTAAGTCTTTTTTGGAAAGGTGGAAGAAAATAAAAAAGAGTGGCCATTTTAAAAGGACTGTTAAAACACACACACATACAAATTATTATGTGGTTAAGTTTTAAGTTTTTTGTATCAAATGTCAACGTCCCAAACGTTTTATTACAGCTTTTATCAAGTCCATGTGATCTTCGCCAAGTGCATTTGCATTTTTGTAAGGAAGGGATTATTTGTGATAGTATACAAAACGACTAAAAGGGCTTCATTTAGAGTAAATGTTCTAGGTCATTACCAATATTAGAATATATAGTTTAATGAGAGGACCAGTGTTACCAGATCAAAATTTTCAGACGACGCTTTAAAAAGTTACTAAATCTTACTAAAATTTCACTAGATTTGAAATTAAAGCTCTCATCTTTAATTTTCAAAAGTTGCAGTGTCTGTAGGACACGTAATTTTCTTGAGCTCTCTGAGCACAGCATGGCTTTGAGCGTCCTCTATCTGATTATTTCGTTGCCAGACTTCGTACTCTGTATTGTATTAAATGGTTTGTAATTAGAAAGTACTGTTTGTCTACGAGACGCTAGAGGGCAACGAGCCCAGGCTATTCGACTGTAGCGATTCACGGTCAATAAACTATACGGTTATCTCAATTAGCAGCTTTTAGACGAGAGAGACGTGCGGAGCGGGGAGTCGAATGAAAGATATTCTGTTTACGTGTGTCTATGCAAATTTTGTATGGATATTAAAATCATTATTATTTCTGAGGGGCTCTTGTTTTTTTGGGCCTTTCTTATGTAGTTTTAACGATAAACTGCCGTTGGTTTTAATTTTTTTGTCATACCTGATGTCTTTTTATTACCTTTTAAATCGGCCTTATAGAGGTTATAGTGCTCTACGCTTTATACATTTCAAATTCCATTTTATCTTCAATAAGTCTGATGGTGTGTTTGCTTAAATCAGTTTAAAAAAAATAAATGCAATAATAAAATTATTTGGATTACTTCGTGGACATTCTTATAGCTTCTCAGTTCTAATATGGTTTTAAAAACCAGTTTTAAGGTAGCCATCTAGGTGTTTTCTAGAAATGCAGGAAGCTAATAGAAAAGCTTCTGACAGCTTTAAAATAGGTTTTAAGAAAGGTTTTAAAACGGCCCGAACAAGGTTTTCAAGAGCAGCACTATGCCTCACTAAGGAGTTTTATGATGGAATTTAAAACCTTTTAGTCTACAAGTCGCTTTATGATGGTATTAAGGATATTGTTACAGCAAAATAGATTTTTCAAGGCATTTTATAAATAGTTTTATAGCACCCTTGTATACATTTAAGAAACTAAAATTGTTCCTTGGGATGATTATAGCTGGATGTCAATCTATGTAATACAAATATAGGAATTTAAATGTGAGCATACATAGCAAAGATGTTCGCACCCTTGCACCCTCGATGTTTACAGAGACATTCACAGTGATATCAACAACGATACAAAATATTTGTCTTTGGTATTCGGTATTCATACATTTTAGTAATCTTTTTTTTACCTTTTGGAGATGATTAAATTTTTTACTATTTTTATCATATTGACAAACTTTCTAATATCTTGATACAAGTTTATGGAATACGGTTTCTCAAATATATACTGGTGAAAAAAAGTTTAGACCCATGAAATTATAGATGAAAAGAGTGACCCCAAAAATCGCCCATTTTCTCGCCCTCGAATTTTATTTCAAATTAAGTGCTAAATTATTGTTAATGATGAGAACATTCTGAATAAAAAAATTAAAGATGAGCATATCTTTAGTTTTTGAGGGATTAAAGTTGTGATAAGCGTGACATAAAGATAGTATCCCTTTCCCGAACGCCATTATCTAGAGGTCCGTGTATAACCCCCAAGTAGATTTTATGAGGCGGTAAGAGTGCGAAGGGATGAATATCGGAGCAATCTCGTAATCGCTGAATTAAATAAAAAAAATACTGATGTAGCGGTTTCCAAAAGTGCTTTTCTCTTATGTCAGCGGCTCTTGATTCCTTTTCATCCCCCAAATGATTCCGACAGGGGTCAGGGAGTGAAGACCCACCAATAAGTGTTCGTCCCATTCTCTTACCTCATCGTAGGTGTGTCATAAAATAGTTACAACAATTCTAGTTATCGTCCCACATTCATACCTCTTCTTCTTTCTTCTTTAGCCTGTTTTCGTCCACTCCTGGACATAGGCCTCTTCCATGTATTTCCAGCGCTGTCTGTCCTGAGCACTCAAAATCCATTTCTTGCCGGCTTTCCTCTGGACATCATCGGTCGCCCCACACTCCGCCTAGTTTCTCTGCACCGTCACTGCATTATGGTGCATGATGTCATCCCTGGCGACGTGCCCTGTCCAGCGCCAATGGTGGCAATACGCTTCATACCTACTACTTCATACCTACTGCAATCAAAATGGTACATTCACTATTTTTTCCCTGACTCAAGTTCGTAATTCAAGATAAGGGGTTGTTTGTGAATGGACTGTATATTTTTACAATTAATTATTTTTTATTTATTTGCTTTTATCATGATTAGAGAATATTATTTAGGTATTATGCAAATCACAACTTACACACTTTTTATTTATTATAAAAATACCTACTTTCTGTATATTGTTGCCCTAATCTGGGCACGCTAATATACTAGTCAGGTAAATACTTTAAAACACTCATTATTGGAGAATCAATCAAAACAACTACTCTTCTAGCTAATACTGACGAAGTATTGAATTACATGATAGGATTCTTAGCATTTTAAAGAAAAAATAAATCAAGAATAGGCTTGTAAATGATGAATGAATGTTTCTATACTCTACTGATGAGAACTAACGAGTTCGAAAAAACTTGTACAACTTTTCTAGAGTTGAAATAGAATGTATGGTTCAATAATTGTTGTGAATGACTGAATTTCAATAAATAATTTAACTATTTTTAATATATTTTTTTGCCTTAAAATGCCAGGAATCCTATCATGTAATTCAATACTTCGTCAGTATTAGCTAGAAGAATAGTTGTTTTGATTGGTCTTCCAATAATGAGTGTTTTAAAGTGTTTTCCTAAGTAGTATATTAGCGTGACCCGATTAAGGCACCAATATACAGAAAGTAGATAATTTCATATTAAATAAAAAGTGTGAATGATTAAATTCGAATAAATGATTTAAGTATTTTCAATATATGTTTGTTCTTTAAAATGCTAAGAATCCTATCATGTAATTCAATACTTCGTCAGTTTTAGCTAGAAGAGTAGTTGTTTTGATTGATTCTCCAATAATGAGTGTTTTAAAGTATTTACCTGACTAGTATATTAGCGTGCCCAGATTAGGGCAACAATATACAGAAAGTAGGTATTTTTATAATAAATAAAAAGTGTGTAAGTTGTGATTTGCATAATACCTAAATAATATTCTCTAATCTGGACTGTATACTTTTAGCTGTTAAAAGGAAACCACTTGTTTCTAACAGGAATTATATTTAACTAACAGAAAACTTTAACAAACAACTTTACATTAGGGATGCTAACGTCGTTCTGCCCACATGAGGGTAAAAAATACGACTCTTTACCAACCATGCAGGGTTGCCAATTTAGAAAATTAGAAATATCGTAAGTAAGCAAAATAAGTGTACAAATACATGCTAATTATTAATATAATACGTAAACAAAACCGTAATTGTCAATCTTGAACAGGGGTAGTTTTTTACCCCGTAATGGATTGTTTTTGTGTACTAGGTCATAACAGATTTATGGTTCATTCCTATTAATAAAGCTTGGGTTCAAACTTTTTCACCAGTTATTGGAGCTTTTGTGCAGTTTGATATTGTATTGGTAGTTTTCACCCCCTTGAGGGCGTATCTCAATTGCTCTGCCATAGCTGATGAGTATTAATTTTTTGTGGCGCTGTGTATTTTTTGATATGCTCCTATATTGCATCAATTTCAATCTCTCATATCTCAAAAACCAAACATATGCTCATCTTGGATGTTAATCATTATTAATAATAATTTAGCACTTAGTTTAAAACAAAATTTGAGGGCGAGAAAATGGGCGATTTTTGGCCTATTTTTGGGGTTACTATTTTACAAATTTATAGCATAATGTAATTTTTTATATAAATTATAATTATGCAAACGATGTGATCTATGGCGAGTGTACGGAGAAACGTCTTTTTCCGATAAGAAATGCATACAGATTTTGCTCAAATTTGGAGACCATTTCTGGAATTTAGGACAAATGGCGGCGAGACAGAAAAATTAAAACTTTATTTTTTGAGCCCGCCTAATATGCAAGTATGTACTGGAACTATATTCAAATGTTACAAATCGGTCAACACAAGTAACACAAGGCTGTATAAAATCGGTAGGATGTTAAGTACTAAAGAGTCCTTTATCTAGATTCTTCTAATGAAAGGAACATGATTCTGACCCAGAACTGTGATGGATTTAAATGAATAAAATATACCAGTCACCTTGTAAACATGTAATCCGTCTGGCACAAATCCATTAATGGATTATTGTAGCAGTTGATTGTCAGACCGAGTGCAAGGATGCATTACATCACAATCACTTTAATTTATTTTTTATTATATCAATATTCTCTTGAGACCAAGGGATATATTTTGTTCTTGTTTTAATAACATGATACATAAAATAAATTCTGATACTAAACATCCAGTTTATATAAATATAGCCTTTATTTAGCATTGTTAACAAAATGCAACAAATTATTATTATAAAAATACTAGCTGACCAAGCAAACGTTGTTTTGCCATATAAATTATAAATTTTTGTCCAAAAAATAAAAAGAAAATTTCTGGATAGGGCCACCCTTATCACTTAGGGTTATAAAAAATAGCCTACGACCTATTCTCAGACCTACCAAATATACACCAAAAATTTCATAAAAATCGGTCATATCGAGTTCGATAACAAACACTGTGACACGAGATTTTTATATATTAGAAGACAAAAAGAATTCGATGTACACACAGCCCTTACTTACTAAAAAGTTGCTTTAACATAAATTGCACATTCTCTCTTAAAACTAGATAGACTACTACTATTTTTTATTGAAATTGGCAGTTGATAATTATAAAAAAACGCTGCCCAAGGAATCACATCCAGATTTTCTATCCAAGTCACTCACAATGAAAAAATGTTGTATGTGGAAAAAATTGTTTATGGAATTTTAATAATATAATATTTGGAATCCTCTACCCCAAAAACCCATAGCACCCACATCGGTAGTGGGGTGGGGGTGGTGATAGGGGGTGATAGAGTGGTGATAGGGGGTGGTAGTGGGGGTGGATGAAGTAAAAAAATGTTTTGAGGTTTCTGGTTCTTGTACACACACTAAATCACAATTTTTTTTATCTCCTTTAATAATGGAGTGGAGGTGGTAATGGGGGTGGCTAATGCCAAAAATTTTTTTGAGACCTTAGCTTCTCTTGTATATACTAAATACCAATTTTATGTACTCTTACCTGCTTGATTTACGTATTTACTCAAAATTTACCCCAATTTACCCCCCAACCCTCCGACGGAACAATATGAAAATGTAATCTAGTTCCAGGTCTCGTTAAAGTACATATTTATGTGTACCAAATTTCAAATCAGAGTAAACGTGTGCACAAAAAAAAAAGTTACAGACAGACCGACAGACAGAAAAAATATTTCGCTCAAACTTAAAATCTCGACGTTTCATGACATTCTAAGCCTATTTGAACAATAATAATTTAAAACAAATTTTTTTGTCTTTACTATACTTCCACTGGATGTGGAAGTAACTGCAAACCCTTTGAGAAAAGATGATTTCTACTATAATCAGTCAATGTATCTTCGACGTAGAAGTTGTGGTTTTTTCAACTTTAAAAATTAAAACAAAAGAATAAAAAATTACATTTTGATAAACTGACATGAACTGTAAAGTATTTAACATATTATAACGTATTAGTGTAAAAAAATTGCATCTTAAAATTGCTCGCATGGCTTTATTTTGTAGTAACTGCAGATTTCTGAATAATTCACTATTGAACATTAGCATTAAAAAGGGACAATAATTAAAATGGGATGCAATTATGGTTTTATAAATTAAATTAAATTATATTTGACCAGTGACTTAGGTAATAACTAATCCTACGTAAAAAATATATTTTTCTTGCAACTTTTTTTACTACAAATGTTGCATGATTTGATAATGTCAAATGTTGATCAATAATGACTCCTAAATATTTAATTTTCTGAACACATTCAATTCTTATATCATTAGATTAGATTAGATTAGATTAGATTTTTATTTGGTGTTAAAATCCACAAAGTGTTTACACACGTCAACATAGTTGTAATAGAACATATTAGTGTAAATGGTATAAAAAATATAAAGATGTAAATAAAAAAATGTGCAGGTCACAGACGTACAACAGTTTAAAATAAAATAAGTATATAAATAATTTATGCAGTGTGGTTGAAAACATGGGCAATGGGTTAAACACAGACGTGTAAGCGTAAGTACAAAAACGTGGATAATTTTAGTGAACCACTACACTTGAAGGTGACTGTCCAGATTAATTTGTACTACCACATAATTCCTATCTATACCAGAGCTATTACTACAGACTACTTAGTATCATACATTTTGTTTTGTTAACATTTAATGCCAGTGAATTTGATATTAACCACCTACTTACGGTCTTTAAAGCATTATTTAATTCATTCTATATATTTCCACCTATTACATAAATAAGTGTATCATCTGCAAACATCTGTATGTTATGCTGTTTTAATGTAGCAACAATGTCATTAATAAATATAATGAACAATATAGGTCCTAACACAGATCCTTGCGGTACTCGTAGTACTTCATAGTTTTCCGAAGACACATGATTAAACCTTGTTTTTTGTTTTCTTGCACCTGAAAAATTTGGAGAATGTCATTCCTGTTAGGTTGTGACACACTGCACAAAAAAATGCTTTGTTTCTATTTTAAAATGAACAATTTACAACTCTTTATACTAGAAATAGAGAAGTTGGGTTCATTAGACAGTTCTAATTTCGAAATGGTATTTATTTATTATGCCAAAATTAAGTGGCAACCCATTTTTGATTGACACACCTTATTCAGTTTGAAGATGCGAATTCTCATACATTTTTCATGTACGTACATTTTTTCTCCTAATATAGTACATTATTTTGCCTCAAAAGGTCTTCGTCTAACAGCAAACAAGATTTTACCAAAAGTAATTCTGTGTACGAGACAAGAAATATGTACATTTTATAAACATAATTTTTTTAGTTTCGAAGGTTATTTTAAGGAGAGGATTTTGGAGAACGAGAGGGAGATATACGTTTTTTTTTTCGATTTATTATAAATATTTTAAAAACTAAACATAATATAATCTTTAAAACTGTTTTACCTAAATACTATTGTTCTAATCACGATCCAGCGGCAGGGAGCCAGCCGTGTCGGCATGCTTTGAACTCATTCGTAAAAGTGAACTGCTCAGCTGGAATTCCAATTATCTTCAAAGCGTACCGACAAGGCTGGCTCCCTGCCGCTGGATCGTGTGTAGACCCCTTAAAGAATTAAACTATAATATATTTTTTGTTGTAAATTTCTGTTGTACTTGAATATTGTACTTTGTAAATGAAAATAGTTCCTAGTTTCATTATTAGAACACGGCATTTAACTACATACAAAATTTATGATTTTGGAACTATTTAAGGTACTCTTATGTATTTTAACGAGTTCTGGAACTAGATTATATTTTGATCTTCCATTGAAGGGTTGGGGGATAAACTAGGGTAAATTGGAGTAAATAGGCAAATCAAGCAAGTAAGAGTCCATAAAATTGGTATTTAGTTTATATAAAAGAAAGTAAGATGTCAGAAAATTTTTTGACATTAGCCACCCCCATTACCACCCCCATCCCATTATTGAATGGGGTGAAAAAATAAAATTGTCATTATTGTGTGTACAAGAACCAAAGGCCTCAAATATTTTTTTTATTTTATCCACCGCAATCAGCCACGCCAGAATGCAATTTTTACTCATTTTCACTTAATTTTATTTGTGCATTACGTAAGAAAATGTTAATATACAATTAAGAAATAATAATAGATGATTTATCTAATTTTGACTATCCTGTTCTCGGTAGAGATATGCATGTCGACCATGTGAACAATAACACTAACCAACCATTACACAAGGTGTTTCGAAAAGATTGGGACAACGCTTAGCCGTAGATTCTTGACATCAAAACAAGTCGATTTATCTCAAAAAGTAGTGGTCTGACTCTTTTCGTTTTCAAGATATAGGGTGGTAAAGTAAAAAAATTGTATTCGTAATTTGTCTCTATCTTGGAAACTATTATACGTATCTACTTCAAAGTTGGTAACGACATGTTTTTCAGGTCGCTAATTACAATGGTGTGATATTGCCAATGCCATATTTTGTAGATGGCGCTAGTTACAGGACTTTTACCTGACACTTTAAGCCATAACTTTTTTGAGGTTAGGTTTTGGACATCGTCTTCTATTATAATCGAAACGCAATTTAGTCCTAAAGAAAAGGTGTACTTGTTTAAACGCGATAAACTGCATGCTTTCAAAGAAATACGCGATTTACAACTGTATTCAGTTGTACCTAAATGCTGTTTCTTATCTAGAAGGTGTACGTCAAGTATGATGTCTTGAAATCGTCAATAGTGCTTGTTGTAGGTACGTATAATATTCTCCAATATAGAGACAAAATACGAATACAATTTTTTTTTTATTACACCACTTTGTATCTTGAAAACTAAAAGAGTTAGATCCTACTTTTAGGGTTAAATCGACTTGTTTTGATGTCAAGAGTCTACGCTAAGTGTTGTCCCAAACTTCTCAAAACACCCGGCCGTTGAATTTCTTCGAACAGGTGTGTGACAAAGTTGTAAATCGCGTATTGCTCTGAACGGGTGCATTTTATCGCGTTTAAACAAGTACACATTTTCTTTAAGAAACTAAATTGCATTTCGATTATAATAGAAGACGATGTCCAAAACCTAACCACAAAAAAGTTATGGCTTAAAGTGTCACATAAAAGTACTGTAACTAGCGCCATTTATAAAATATGACATCGGCAATATCACCATTATAATTAGTGACCTGAAAAACATATCGCTACCAACTTTGAAGTAGATATGTATTCTAGTCTCCAAGATAGAGACAAATTACGAAAACAATGTTTTTACTTTACTACCCTCTATCTTGAAAACGAAAAGAGTTGGACCACTATTTTTTGGGGTTAAATCGACTTGTTTTGATGTCAAGTATCTACTGCTAAGCGTTGTCCCAATTTTTTCGAAACGCCCTGTATAAGTTATGGTTCTGAGGTCATATCAGTTTTACTATATGGATTATTTTTCAAACAGTAATAATTATAGACCTACTGCCTAGTAAACATATTGTCAATATGGTTTCTCTGATAGAGAAAAATTATTATTTGAATAAAGTCAAACACAAATTTTCGATATATAAGACGACTTAAATAAAAATTTGTATAACAGCGCAGGCGAGCTGAATGAGAATGGAGCACAACACTCAGCGAAGTACGCAAAACAAATTTACATTTCTTGCCAAGTTTTAAAAAAGGCGCAGTAATAATTTTTCTTTTAAATCAATATGTGGTACGAATTAAAAACCTTGCAGGCGAAAACAATAATGACATTTATTTTTCTCTATCACAAATAATAAATATACAGTGTGTCCCAGGATAGATGTAACAAGAGGTGTAATGGACCAAAAATTTTGGAATTTTGGAATGGTATCTGGGGACTGAGTCCTGATTGTTGTAAAACTAAAGTATACCAAACATGACTTGATTTGGTGTTCTACAGGGTGTTTTATAAGCAAAGTTGTAAAACTCACCACTAATAGAGTACCTTTATTTTTCAAAATATGAAAAAATCCACTAAGAAAAGTTATTTAGAATGCAATTTTATACTTCTATACCAAATTTCAGGAATATAAAATTATTTTTTGAAACTTCCCATTTTTTCAATAAATTAGTATTTTATTTTGAACCATTCAATTAAAGCTGCATAGAAATTATTTTTTGTGAATTAATATTTAAAGTTATGTAGAAGCTAAAAGTAGGCTATGAGAAAAGCAGTGGATACACATGTATCATTTATTATTGCCATATCTGTCAAACTTAGTCAATATTATCCTTAATTTCTGTTTCAAATTAACGAACCAAGCATAAAAAATGAAGTGAAAATGGTACTCACAGTGCGTGAAAAAATGTATATTGTGCAATGCTACGGAATTGGCGGTGAAAATTCGCTAAGAGAAGTGGTAACCCAATTTAATTTGAAATTTCCAAACACTGCTTTGTCACGTACTCAGGCTATGAGAATAATTAAAAAGTTTCTGGCTACTGGTAGTGTTCTTAACATGAAAAGAAAAATAAAAGCATATGATGAAGACAATGTTGGGGCTATTATAGCTCATGCCTCTGTTATAGAAAATCCTAGGATGCCACTAAGAGAGAGATCAGCTCTTATTAATATTAGCAAGTCTGAACTCCAAAGAATTTACAAGGCAAAGAAAATTAGGGCATGTAAAGCAAATTATAAACATACGCTTGAAGAGGGAGATGACGGCCGTAGGTTGGATTTTTGTTTTACCATTGGAGAAAAAATCATGGAAGAGAGATTTTTTCATCATTTCATAATTTTCTCAGATGAATCCACATTCACAACCAATGGTGTTGTTTCATCTCAAAATTGTCGGTTTTGGGCTTCTGAAAATCCAAATTTTAGAATTCATTGTAGAAGACAATATTTTAAAAAAGTAAATGTGTGGTGTGCCGTTTCTTATCACGTTGGAGTTATTGGACCTTATTTCATTGAGGGAAGGTTAAACCAGCACACTTATTTACAGCTTCTTGAAAGATTTTCTGAAGAACATTTAAACATTTTAAGAGATATGCCTTTAGTTCATTTTCAACATGATGGTTGCCCTAGCCACTGCACAGAAATGGTTAATCGGTGGTTGAATTTAAATTTTGGAGAAAATTGGATTGCCAGAAATGGACCGATCAAGTGGCCGGCGAGATCCCCAGACCTATCAATATTGGATTTCTTTTTATGGAGTCGCCTAAAGCAGTTGGTTTATGCTGAACCACTTCCTAACGATGTGGCAGTATTTAAGCAGAGAATTACAAATGCCGTAAACTCCATATCGTTAGATCATATTCGAAACAGTTTTAAGGACTTCAGGCGAAGGATCGAAATGTGTGTGGATGTCCGTGGTAGCTACGTCGAATAATAAAAAAATTGTAAACATTGTTTTGTATTGGTCAATAATTAATTTGTTTGTGAATCTGTTATGTTTTTGACATTTATTACTTGTTATAATTTTTAAACCTCATTAATCTTCTGTTAGTAATTGTTTCTTGTTTTACAATTACTTTGATTAACATTATACCTTCTTACATCTCATATATTCAATTTTTTATTTACCAATAGCCTACTTTTTGAGATGATTAACATTTGCTCCTACACAATTTAAATATGAATTCAACTCTTAATTCGCAAAAAATGGGAAGTCAAAAAAATAATTTTATATTCCTGAAATTTGGTACAGAGGTATAAAATTGCATTCTAAATAACTTTTCTTAATGGAATTTTTTCATATTTTGAAAAATAAAGGTACTTTATTAGTGGCGATTTTTACAACTTTGCTTATAAAACACCCTGTAGAACACCAAATCAAGTCATTTTTGGTGTACTTTAGTTTTACAACAAGCAGGATTCAATCCCCAAATACCATTCCAAAATTCCAAAATTTTTGGTCCATTACAGCTCTTGTTACATCTGTCCTGGGACACACTGTATAACAAAAATACGCTTATCACTTGGTATCCTTCCCTCGCCTATTAAGTATTTTGCAATTTTCATTGATATGTAAAGTATGTACAATCTAACCAGTGGCTCAAGCAGTGGCAACAAACAAATAGAAACAAGGATGTGACCTTCCTAAAAGAGAAATCGTATGAATCAGACACGATTTTACATTCTAGTCATTTGCAAATGTTAAACCCCCTCCTTCACCACTTCGCTGATAAAATATTGCATTGTTTTACCACAAAACAATTTTTAAAGGTATATGCGGTAATGAACTTTAAAACTTGTTCTATTTTTGTTTTGTTTAACACTTAATATTAATTTGGAAAATAGTATTTGTGTATATAATAATGCCTATTATTATACTCTTGGCAAATTCGAAAACGAAGAGTACGATGCATTCGTTACTAAACGAATTCTGAACAACTTTCAAAATAGAGAAGGATCGCATAAGAATAGATCGTTCCTGTTCTTCTGTTGTTTCCTCCGGTTGTTGATAATTCGTTGTACATCCCTTTGTTCGTACCCATTGTTCACTAGAGCTTGTTGAACATTCTCGAGTTCTGATTTGCTTTCATCATCACATACTTTACTGATTCCGTGGAACAATGTTGTGATTAACGATCTTTTCTGTTGTGGATGGAAAAGGTTAGGTACTGGGTCCAATTTTATTTTTAATATGTACAAAGCTTAATTCTTTGACCACTGATGCATTTCTTGCCATATACGATGATAAACCTTACCAGATATTAGGGATGATTTTCTGAAATCTAAATATAATAATGTATTGCGAATTATAATGATTGGTACACGTAAAATATATTTTATTTTAACTTTGAAAAAAACCCAGATGATTAAAGTTCATAACAAACAAGAAAACCTGTTCAATTTAAGGACAGTTTTGATAAATGATCACCTCATTATGATGAACCGTGTACAAGTCTCGTCTAGGCTGAGATATGGCGTATGTTTCTGAGGAATGTTCAAGGGCGAGGTACCAATTAACTTAATAAGAAAACCATCCAATTGTCTCGTTAGTTCTTACCTATGGTGTAGAAATTTTAACCATCAGAAAAAAACTTAAACTGCAACGAGTATAACATAAAATGGAAATATACAAGTTAGACATCACCACAAAGAAATTCGTAGAAAACCTGTTATAAATGATATTATCGAACGTATGGGAAGGCTAAAATGGACATGGGAGCGGATATGTCGAGAAGTTAGAAGATGGCAGGTAGGCCAGGAAAATTCTGGAGTGGAGACCAAGAATCGATAAAGGAAGTCTACCTCCCACAAGGTGGACCGGTGTCAATATCCTCAAATTGAGTAGCAATTGCTCCAAGTAAGATAAAACTAAAGAATCTTGAGAAGCCCCATGTCCAGTAGTGAACAAGACAAGGCTGGATGATGGTGACATGGGGAAGAGTCACAAAAGAAGATGATTATGATTATGAACTGCACAATAATATAATAGTAGAAATAAATGATATTATCGAATGTATGACGAGGCTAAAATGGACATGGGAGAGGAATATGTCGAGAGGCTGGAAGATGGCAGGTGGACCAAGAAGATTGTGGAGTGAAGATCAAGAATCGATAAAGGAAGTCTACGAGGTGGACCCACATCAACATCCTCAAATTTGGTAGCAGTTGCTCTAAATAAAATAAAACGAAAGATTCTATAGAAGGCCTATGCCCAGTAGTGAACGAGACAAGGCTGAATGACGGTGATATCGGGAAGTCACAAACAGAGATGGTTATGCTAATGAACTGCACAATAAAAGCATAGTAGAAATGAGAAGATTATACAATATGGTCATATATTGAAGAATGCTCTAGAATGACAAGGGAAAGTTCCTCGAGAACAGGAAGAAAACGAGAGGCAGCAAGAGCTGTAAACGAACCCACGTACTAATTAATTATCTAAACTTTTTACTAAATTAAACGAGCTGCCCACTATATTTATCTTCATGACCTATCAATAACTTAGGCACATTCCTGTAATTATAGAGCGGAAGGTTTTTAAATCATTGCTATCAAACTGAGTAAGTGTCCATATAATAATGAGAGCGCGACGGAGCATTACAACATACGGTAAAAGTATTACTAAAACTCCACGGATCTATATATGTGTCTTTGTACAAATAATAATGTCAAGAATTTAATTAATTATTCACAGAGTTGCTCTTGTAAATGAAATTTAGTGGGTAATTCGAAATATTATTCAAGCACGTACCATAGAAAGTAAAACGTATTACGTTATCTGAGATCATCCAGCCTTATAATACTAATTTATTTAAGTACGCGTTTTATTATACTGCTTTTGCCACCAACATAAAGAAAAGTTGATAAACGTGACAGTGCACAATATTTACCAAACCAACATATAAGAACAACTCGGAGTAAATTAATTAATATATATTTTTAATAAAATGCCACTAACGAAAAATCACTCTTTATAGTGGCTTTGGAAATAGCTTTCTATTGCCTTTTCGTGGCCGAGATTTTTAGTGATTTTAAATTTTTATTTTATTTTTAACTTTTTACTGATTTACGATAGTTGGCAAATTCATGTCACTCAATCCAATTAAAAACTTAGTAGCCTATGTAATGAAGGCAGAAATGGTGTAAATATTTCGTGCAAAAACAAGATTACCTCCCCCTCCCCGTTTTCGAGGGTGCTGAATACGATGCAAGTGGTGGGAGAAGTTTTGACCGCCGCAACCCCCTTAAACAACCCAAAACCACCCCTCTATGTTTTTATATATAAACGTGTCTGAGGAGTGAATTATCGACATATTATACTTAAAATAACATGGAAGGGGGTTATAGAGTAAGTGGAATCCAGACAGCAGGCCTAGGGGGTTGATTAAATCCTCCCGAGGAGTGGAAAATCCTTTTTTTCAAATGATTCTTGTTAAACGCGTATCCCCCTTTTCGGGGTCGCTGATCACGGGAAAAATATTTATTTTTAGCTCCAGCCCCTCCTCATCCATCAAACGGGCAGAAACCGCTCCTCACTCACCAAAAAGCATGCTATTCAAGATTTACAGGTTTTCGACACATGATCGTTATTTCTGTCCTTCATTTTTCACGGAAGAGAAGGTGGTAGCGACCTCGGGGGTTGCTTCAATCCTTCCAAGAGGTGTAAAATTCATTAGTTACACTTTGGAACGTCAATACACCCTCCCCCGTTTTCGCAGGCACTGATCACTATAAAAATATTCACCTTCATCTCCGACTCCCTCAACCATATAATGGACGAAAACTTACCCTCATCCACCAGTTATCGCTGGGGCGAGGATTGTGTAGGTTGCTGAGTAGGGTATAATGATTTCTTCATCGGGGAGTAATGAATAATAAATTTTGTCGTCAATGGCAATGTTTTTTATTCAAAGAATTACATGAAAATATTTTTATGACAAAATAAATTATTAAAAAAAACCTTTACAAATAGTATAACATCCTCATTCCTCATATTCATCAAAATAATAATAACAATACCGATCATGTGTCGAAAAACCTGTAAATCCTGGATAGCATGCTTTATGGTGAGTGAGGGGTTGTTTCTGCCCGTTGGAGGGATGAGAAGGGGTTGGAGCTAAAAATGAATATTTTTCCGTGATCAGCGACTTCGAAAACGCTGGGATACGCGTTTGAACAGAATCATTTGAAAAAAATTTATTCTCCACCTCGGAAGGGTTTAATCAACCCCCTAGGCCTGCTGTGTGGATTCCACTTACTCTGTAACCCCCTTTCATGTTATTTCAAGTGTAACCCGTCGATAAATCACTACCCAGACACGTTTATATATGAAAACATAGAAGGATCCATAAAAGGGGTGGTTTTTGGCCGCTTTAGAGGGGTTGCGGCGGTCAAAAACTTCTCCCACCACTCTTGCAATCGTGTTCAGCACCCTCGAAAATTGAGGGGGAAGGTAAAGTCGTCTTATGCTTCATTACAAAAACCGAAATTTTTATAATAATTATGAAAATGTAACTAATTCGTTATCTCATTCTGCAAAATCGCAAGCACAGGATGGCCGCAGGGGTTTAAACAGACCGACCTTTTGTACGCGTTGGCTTATTCCTCTGTCGACATACCCGGTACTATCTGCACAAATGCCAAAGTATCATGCGCGACCAGACGCGATGATAACAAAGCCTACCCCAATATTCCAGCAGTTCTCAAACAATATTAAAAATTTTCGATATTTTTTTTCTCCACAGCTTTACACCCGATATTAAATAAGGTTTTTTTGTTTGTCTAGTCGGTCCCCACCACCAGTTTTTTTTTAATAACATGAAACTAATTACACCCTGTATATGAAGCGAGAAAGTTATTCAGACTTACTTTACCGCATTGACGTATTACTTCCACATCTAGTGGAAGTATAGTAACGACAAAAAAATTTAAAAAAATTTTTTTGTTCAAATAGGCTTAGAATGTCATGAAACGTAGATATTTTATGTTTGAGCGAAAAAAAATTTCTGTTTGTCGGTCTGTCTGTCGGTCTATCTATACTATACTATACTTTTCTTGTACGCACGTTTACTCTGGAACCGTTTAAGATATTGACTTGAAATTTGGTACACATATGTACTTTAACGAGATCTGGAACTAGATTGTATTTTCATCTTGTTCCGTCATAGGGTTGGGGAGTAATTTAGGGTAAATAGCTAAATCAAGCAGATAAGAGTTCAGAAAATTGGTATTTAGTATATACAAGAGAAGCTAAGGTCTCAAAAAAAATTTTGGCATTAGCCACCCCCACTCCATTATTAAAGGGGATGAAAAAAAAATGTGATTTAGTGTATGTACAAGAACCAGAAACCTCAAAATATTTTTTTGCTTCATCCACCCCCACTACCACCCCCTTATCAGCACCCCCACCCCACTACCGGTGTGGGGTATCGTTTTACAGGTTTTTGGGGTAGAGGATTTCAAATATTATATTACTAAAGTTTCATAGGCAATTATTTCCACATACAAAATTTTTTCGTTGTGAGTTGGACCAAAAATCTGGATGTGGAAGTAGTGATTCCTTGGGCAGCGGTTTACTATCAAATGACTTTCAGATTTCCATTACCAAAAACAATTGCGTGGGGTATTTATCAAAAGTTCGAATGTACCGCACACTTTCATTTTTAGGCATTTAAATAAAAACGAAAATACATTCTTTCTTTTCATTGTTCAGAAATATCAACAGAGTCCCTCTGACATTAATGATATATTAACTCGTATATATTATTCAAATATATTTCAATAAAACACCTATAATCATCATATTAAATTATGTAAACAAAATTTCTCCTCACATCGCTACAATTCTGTGCAATTCCGTATTCTGTTTAAAAACATCAAGCATATTACATAAGAACTTTACATCCCACACTGTCAACAAATCAATTTCAAAGGAATTTGAATTAAAATTTTTAATGAAACTTTCACAAATCAGGAGCATCATTTTTAACAGTTCTCTAGCTTAAAATTTAATAAATCAATTGACAAGCGGACGTCTGATGTTAGAAGTTGTATGATAATTAAAGTTTCTGAAACGAAGTTCTCTATCTGAATGTTTTATCGGGCTGTCTCGACAAGATGTTCTGAGAAAGGCCTTATGTGGCAAAGAAGTGCTTTAGTTTTGGTATCTTTGAACTAAACTTTAAAAACAAATTTATAATATTTTGTCGAGAGTTTTCGTGACAAGAAAACAACTTTAGTGAGATAGTTAAGTAGAGTGAGCCGAAAAAACACTTTTTTTAGTTTTCTATCACTATACCTCTGAAAAGTTGCCTATCGTCTAGCTAAGCCAAATCAAAAATATCGTCCGATCGCGCATCACACTTAGAGTTTTGAAAAACTACGAAATTTTGCTCTCTTTCGTCAATTTTTTATAATTAATACTAAACTCACTATCATTAAAACCTTATAGTCCTAGTGTTAAAAAGTTTGGGGCATGAGGAACATAAAAAAAATATTGTATAATATCAAAATATTTATTGTTCCCGCAAAACGCTCAAAAAACACAAATTTTAGTAGAAATGGCAATAAGAGTGGAGGAGGAGGAGAGGTTAGATTAGATTGGCCTTGACCACCGCGACCCCTGTGGATCTATTGCGGCACTCCTTGTCTAATTTACTAGAGCTCATTATATAGCTTTGTCTTTTATATCAGATTCCATAGCCTTGATAAGTGCTCCTTGGTACAGCTATCTGCCCCTGGTTTCTCTTCGCCAAGTAGTTAGAACCTCAGTCTGGCTAGGCCATCGCAATGGCACAGCATATGTACTGAGGTTTCCTCTTCCTCTTGACAGAATCTGTATGTTGCATTCTCTGCCAGGCCCATTAGACTCATATGTTTATTAATCCTGCAGTGTCCAGTTAGAAGACCTACTATTAAGAGGAGGAGAGATATTGCAACTATCACACCAGATCATGAGGACGTAGTCTGTTGCTTCGAAGTTGAGTTTGAATAGTCTTTCCCTTGGAAAATGATCAAGCTCTCTGCGCAGTCCCAGTTCTCTTATACGTCTTCTTTCATCCACAACCATTGCAAGTATAGCTATTAGGATCAAATTTTCGGGGTGAGCAAAGAAAGCGTTTCGCTCAATTACAGTACATTTTGAGTTAGGTACCGTGATGTTCTGATGACTTCAAAAACTATCTCTGGACCATCTGAGTGATTTTTGCTGGCTTTAAGTTTAATTCAGAGAAGTATATATCATTTCAAAAAAAAATGTATCAACTGCCTAGTTTTGATAAAATTAGGTAGGTTTTTCTAAGCTGACCTATAGTGTGAGAACTCTATTTGCTGTCATCAACCATCTTGAGTGTGGAGCTGCTAAATCTTCTAAAATTGTACCTGACTTTATGGCAGCAGAAATATCAGGTAGGTGTAATTGATCCTTGGTCAGCACTTTTTTGTCAACTTGAGAAATGGGAATCTAATACAGACTGGCACACCGCTGTAACCGGATTTCCAAATTTTCCCTTGTCACATCCAGGCTGTAGAACGGTATGTCAATTTTGTGACCGACTTTGGACTTTATTTAGTTCGGTCGTTACTGACTTAATCAATATTATAAATACTATAAGACGTAAAAGTATAATAACTTTAGGAAATATATAATTGATGCAAACCCGTTGGAGTAGGGCTAAAATATTGTAAGATTTTTTTGGACCAACATGTCATGAAAATATCTGTGCATTTACTTCAAACACTCTGTATCGAGTTTACTTTTGTAACCGAAAAAAAAATTAACAATTGTTCTAACAGAATGAAAACAAAACTTGTTAAATCACATATCCTAACACAAAATTGATTATTCTTAGTAATTAGTTGTGATGTGTAGTAAGTAGTACATAATATTTTGAAATATGTGCATATCTTATCTTACTTTCGAAGTGTGCAAAACCTAAACCATTCCCGGTTTAGCAATAACTCATTTCTCGATGACAAATTATGTTTTGCCTTCGGTAAAGCCCTGAATGCAACTACCACAATTTACGATGTTAATTTATCTCCAAAGCAAAAAACCAAACTCCAAAATCATTTAACTAGAGCCGTACTAACTACGAAATGCAGAAATGTTGTTTATTTCCGCTTCCCTTAAATGTAAACTTTAAATTACTAGAACACATCTCCACCGCACATATCACTTTAGTTTGCATTTGTATAGCTATTATATGTATTTACATATTTCACTTGGCTTGGTATTTCCAATTATGCGCTGTGGGTCACAGGATGAGCGAAATGCTGGATTCCTAACTTTAAACACGACTAAATGATTGAAGCAGAAAAATCATTGCGTGTTCATCATGCAATTTGCCATTTATATGGATACGCTTTAAATGTAGTGAAATGATTTAGGTAGTAAAAAATTTAAGAAAATATTTGTAAGGTAAGTACAGTAATAAAAATATGTAAATTAATTTTTAAAACCCGTTTTCATAAAAAATACACTAAGAAATAAACAATAATTCACAGTATTTTCAGGTTTATATGACTAAAAATAAAATCCTGAGGTATTCATAAAATTTCAAATTTCTTTCAGGTTAGGTAACTTTTTCAATAAATAACTAAATTTTATAAAAACTTTCCCTAGGTCATTAAAAGCCTGAACATACTGCCATAGCTGATTTTTTTTTAACTTTTGGTCCATTTTTGATAAAACATGTTTCTAAAAAGATTTTTTTGTACAGGTATTTTTATTTTATACTTCCAGTCTTAGGACAGCTATGGTTTGTTGTACTGAAAAGTGTAGAGTATAACCAGCTGAAAAAAGTCGGAACAGGCTAGTGCGCCATCTATGGCACGCTAGGTTTACTTTCAGTCTTTTATTCAAATTGTCCGTTTGTTTTAAAATCATAATAACCAAAACGCTTATTCCTTGTCCATTGTAACATTCAAATTTTAAATTCGCAATCGCATTGTTGACAGCGTCAGCTGTTACGGAGTGTATACAACAGATTCATAACCTATCGCAGTTTTTTTGAGACCTATACAAAACTGGTATTACATTAAATCTCGGTGTGGAATGAGGAAGTAGTGATTCTTTAGGCAGCGGTATTATTGTCAATATGCACAACAGAATATATAGAACTAGCTGATGCCCGCGACTTCGTTCGCGTGGAAGACTTCGTCCGCGTGGAATTAAGAATATTGACATAATAACTTATGCCTATAAAGATGGACTACATACTCACTGAGAACTCCTATAGTACTCAGGAAGTACACTCCAGGGAACCCACTGCGCATTCATGGTAACCGGGGAAAACTACTGCGCATTCATTTGTGCATCCATAGTACTCGGGAAAACGCACTGCGCATCCATAGTACTCGAGGAAACCCACTACGCATCCTTGGTACTCGGGGAAACCTTCTGCGCATTGTAATTTGTCTATTCTTGTATTAGAGCGAGTTAAACGAAAAAATCAGTATTTTAGTCGCCAATAGAGCACATTGGCGGGTATGTGTCTAATTTCATGCTAAAAAACATCCCTCCCTATTCACCCGTTCGGGAGAGGGTCTCTTTTTGAAAACCGTCAAATACGTGTCTGCTTATTTCCTCAGAAGAGCCCGTCGCTGGAATATCACGTTTCTGACTTACGCGATTTCAGTGATGGGGGTACCCTTTAGACCATCCACCACCCACGTTTTCACCTCTTCAAAAAGTTAAAATCGAAATTTCGTCTTGCTCGTGTCTAATAGATTCCAATAAATTAAAACCTCCCCCTCCCCGTACACCCTTTCCGGGGCCTCTTTTTGAAAACCGTCGAATACTGTTACGTATACACTTTCCCTAAGTCATATACGCACAAGGGGGTAGGTAAGGTAGAGGAAACAAGAGTTTAAAAAAATAGAACATTTATTTTTATCCATAAAAACAATATATAGGGGTCCCTAAATCCTTATCTAATTAACAATTATTTCTACTTACATTATTATCAGGTCACTCATCCTGAGGAGATATGTCAGCCACCAAGCACAACCACCTTCTTCAAAACCCAAACGTGCAATAACCAAAATTGCAATACTGCAGTCTTTGCAGTATTGCTAAAAAACTACTTGACCTCTATTACAAAATTAAAATATGACTTTGTACTCTTCCAAAAAAATAGCAAGTGCAGCATTTTGTTGTTTAACTACTTCCACGTCCAGTGGAAGTATAGTAACGACAAAAAAATTTTTAAAAAGTTTTATTGCCCAAATAGGCTTAAAATGTCATGAAACGTCGAGATTTTAAGTTTGAGCGAAAAAAAAATTTCTGTCGGTCTGGTCTGTCTGTCTGTAACTTTTTTTTGTGCGCACGTTTACTCTGGAGCCGTTTGAGATATTGACTTGAAATTTGGTACACATATGTAATTTAACGAGATCTAGAACTAGATTATATTTTCATCTTGTTCCGTCGATGGGTTAGGGGTAAATTGGGGTAAATTTGGGGTAAATGGGTAAATCAAGCAGGTAAGAGTCAATAAAATTGGTATTTAGTATATACAAGAGAAGCTGAGGTCTCAAAAAAATTGTTGGCATTAGCCACCCCCATTACCACCCCCACTTCCTTATTAAAGGGGATGAAAAAAAAATGTGATTTAGTGCATGTACAGGAACCAGAAATCTCAAAATATTTTTTTACTTCATCCACCCCCCACTACCACCCCCCTATCACCACCCCCACCCCACTACCGATGTGGGGTATCGTTTTATGGGTTTTTGGGGTAGAGGATTTCAAATATAATATTATTAAAGTTCCATAAACAATTATTTTCACATACAAAGTTTTTTCGTTGTGAGTGACTTGGATAGAGAATCTGGATGTGGAAGTAGTGATTCCTTGGGCAGCGGTTTTTATATTGTTTAATTTTGTAATGCTTTAATTTAAATTTAGATCAATAATGAATTCATTTTATATGAAATATATTTTTACCAAACTAAAATTGAATTTTCTTTATAATTTATTTTAAAAATAATTTACCATTATTTTCTGGCTCTTGACAATACGTTGTCTTCTTATTTCCTCAAATAATCACGTTTCTGACTTAATTAAACGCGATTTCAAAAATACGGGTGTGCTTTGAACCATCTACCACCCCCGTTTTCACCTCTTCAAAAAGTGAAAATCGAAATTTCGGCTTACAGTATCTAATATATTTTAACAAAAAATATTTCCGCCAAAATTCACGCATCTAGATACAGCCGTTTCCAAAAAAGCCTAAAATTTCAACCTACTTTTTCACCCCCTCAGGAGTCGAATTTCGAAAAATCCCTTCTTAAGGGTTGCCTATGACATTCGAGGAGCCTCTATGCAAAATTTGAAGTTGCTAGACCTAGCGGTTTCAGCTGTGCGTTGATAGATCAGTCAGTGAGACAGTTAGTCAAGGTATTCTCTTATGCAGTGTGTCCTCGGATTGGGCTTTATTTTGGATAATAAACAACTTTGTTTTATAAACATTTTGTCCAAAGTAATAAATGATGGTACTTCTCTCTTGAGGCATTTTGATGTTTTCTTAATTTATTAACACCCGGTACATCTAATCTAAGATTTTTATATGGTAAATTCATTCTTTCGACAAGCAGAATTTTTTATAAAGAATATCTTTTCGTCGTAAAATCAATAATAGAGATGTTTTTCCTCCTGTCAACTCCATCCGGGGACACACTGTATAAGATAGATTAGTAAAAATAAATTCATCCTCAATTTATAAGCTTTGTTTTTGGTCTCCACCATATTTTCGCTAAAACTAATATTTATTGATGTGTTTGCAAACAACACAAAAATTTTAGGTTTTTTAGAAAGTATCTCTCGATATCTTTATAGTTTAAATTTCACTTTTTCTAATGCAAGTATTATAAACGGACAAACGATCATACATGATGTTGAAGCATTCCTTAATATTATAACTCAATTAAACTGCATCTATATAAATGATCAAAACTCCGTTCATAAAATAACAACCGCACCCATCACAACACTATCAAAACTGTTAGATAGAAACTCCCGAAGTTTGCTGACTATACGGGTTAAATTTATCATCGATGTGAAGGGCAGAGAGATTAGACGACCTGTCAAAACTTATTATTAGTGAATTAATGAATTAGTTTGTGCTCAAGTATGAATGATTAACAAATTCATCATTTTATTTCAAGTAAAACCAGTTTGTAAATTTATTTCCAGCATGCTGTGATTAATACTTTTCTAAATATTTTTATTTTTGAACATAACTGCAATATTTTCCTGTACTTGATCTATAATCCAACCTTTTTGTGGAGAAAGTTCTATCTGAGACTCATGTATAGAGAATTACCTATTCATTTCGTGTTAAGGAAGTGATTTAAATTTATGATACTTACAAGATTGCGGTCATTAAGCATCGGGGAAAAGTGATTCTTTTTTGCGATAATTGTCTAAACAGTTCTTGATGCAATATGTTTTATGTGAAAACTATTAATGTTGACTGTTTTCCTTAAGAAATCATATATTTATTATATTTCCTAGATCGTACTATAAAAATTGATGGTGTTTCCTTGCCTGTTATTGACCACGCAAAAATAGAACTCATATTACCGTACCTAGAAGTAAAGAATTTGTAAAATTTAGAAATAATTTCATTTGTAATGATATCTTTTTGATGGGAATAATTAATGTTGTAAATGGAATTTTCCCTGACAACTTAAAGATTAGTAAAGTTATTCCACTATTTAGAAAAGGAGACAAAAATTCTTATAATAATTATCATGGGATTGGCATAATTTCAAGTATGTCAAGGGTTATAGAACTTGCATTTTTAGAACAGTTAAGTGAATTCTTTCTTAAAAATAACCTTTTATTGTCAGTTCTGCACGGTTTCCTAAAAAATTGAAGAGCTGAAACTGCATTAGTAAACTTTGACATCTCAGTAGTAGACACCTTAGATAAAGGATTGTATGCTTTTGGTCTTTTTATAGATTATTCACGAACCATTGACTGTGTAGATTATGACTTACTTATTACCAAGTTGTTTAGATATGGTATCGGGGGTCCTGCTTTAGATTTTTTATTCAGCTATATTAACAACCGTGCGCAAGTAGTCTATGTGAATGGAACAAAGAACAATAAATATCTAATAAATGCGGGTGTACCACAAGGCTCTATACTGGGGCCATTTATTTACCTTGTCTTTGCCAACGATCTTGCGTTATACATTCAAAGCAAATACAATGTTTGTATTACTTGTTGCGCTGATGGTACTAACTTTTTAGTTGTTTAAAAAAGTCCTGACGCAGTAAAAAATATATCGAAAGATCTATACTAATTTGGTCAGAAAAAAACTGGCTTACACTTAATAAAGAAAAACAACTACTGTATCATTTAGGTACAACATCGAGCAAAACGCTAAGGACGGATTGTTCGTAACAGATTCTGCTAAAATCTTGTGTGTCATGTTCAACCGAAATTTGATTTGGGCTGCTCATACCGATAGTCTGTATGTGAAGCTCGGCAAAGGTTGTTACGGTATGCGGAACTTAAAAAATCACTGCGGTAAAGGTTCTTTATTGACACTTTATTACTCTAACGTACATTCCCATCTACGGTATGGAATTATGCTGTGGGGATTGAGTACTACCTATGTTCGTTGTTCATTCATTCTGCAGAAGCGTGTCATTAGGATTACGGAGAGTTTACATCCCCGAGAATCATGCAGAGAATCCTTTAAAGACTTAAAAATACTAACTCTGCCTAGTAAACAGCGTGTCCCAGGATAGATGTAACAAGAGGTGTAATGGACCAAAAATTTTGGAATTTTGGAATGGTATTTGGGGATTGAGTCCTGCTTGTTGTAAAACTAAGGTATACCAAAAATGACTTGATTTGGTGTTCTACAGGGTGTTTTATAAGCAAAGTTGTAAAAATCACCACTAATGAAGTACCTTTATTTTTCAAAATATGAAAAAATTCCACTAAGAAAAGTTATTTAGAATGCAATTTTATACCTCTATACCAAATTTCAGGAATATAAAATTATGTTTTTGAAACTTCCCATTTTTTCAATAAATTAGTATATTATTTTGAACCATTCAATTAAAACTGCATAGAAATTATTTTTTGTGAATTGATATTTAAAATTATGTAAAAGCTAAAAGTAGGCTATGAGAAAAGCTGTGGATACACATGTATCATTTATTATTGACATATCTGTCAAACGTAGTCAATATTATCCTTAATTTCTGTTTCAAATTAACGAACCAAGCATAAAAAATTAAGTGAAAATGGTACTCACAGTGCGTGAAAAAATTTATATTGTGCAATGCTACGGAATTGGCGGTGAAAATTCGCTAAGAGAAGTGGTAAGCCAATTTAATTTGAAATTTCCAAACACTGCTTTGTCACGTACTCAGGCTATGAGAATAATTAAAAAGTTTCTGGCTACTGGTAGTGTTCTTAACATGAAAAGAAAAATAAAAGCATATGATGAAGACAATGTTGGGGCTATTATAGCTCATGCCTCTGTTATAGAAAATCCTAGGATGTCACTAAGAGAGAGATCAGCTCTTATTAATATTAGTAAGTCTGAACTCCAAAGAATTTACAAGGCAAAGAAAATTAGGGCATATAAAGCAAATTATAAACATAATATAATGGACGCTTGAAGAGGGAGATGACGGCCGTAGGTTGGATTTTCGTTTGACCATCGGAGAAAAAATCATGGAAGAGAGATTTTTTCATCATTTTATAATTTTCTCAGATGAATCCACATTCACAACCTATGGTGTTGTTTCATCTCAGAATTGTCGGTTTTGGGCTGCTGAAAATCCAAATTTTAGAATTTATTGTTGAAGACAATATTATAAAAAAACTGAATGTGTGGTGTGCCGTTTCTTATCACGTTGGAGTTATTGAGGGAAGGTTAAACCAGCACACTCATTTACAGCTTCTTGAAAGATTTTCTGAAGAACATTTAAATATTTTAAGAGATATGCCTTTAGGTCATTTTCAACATGATGGTTGCCCTGGCCACTCCACAGAAATGGTTAATCTGTGGTTGAATTTAAATTTTGGAGAAAATTGGATTGCCAGGAATGGACCGATCAAGTGGCCGGCGAGATCCCCAGACCTATCAATATTGGATTTCTTTTTAAGGAGTCATCTCAAGCAGTTGATTTGCGCTGAACCACTTCCTAACGATGTAGCAGTATTGAAGCAGAGAATTACAAATGCCGTAAACTCCATACCGTTAGATCATATTCGAAACAGTTTTAAGGACTTCGGGCGAAGAATAGAAATGTGTGTGGACGTGGGTGGTTGCTACGTCGAATAATAAAAAAAATTGTAAACATTGTTTTGTTTTGGTCAATAATTAATTTGTTTGTGAATCTGTTATGTTTTTGACATTTATTACTTGTTATAATTTTTAAACCTCATTAACCTTCTGTTAGTAATTGTTTCTTGTTTTACAATTAGTTCGATTAACATTATACCTTCTTACATCTCTTATATTCAATTTTTTATTTACCAATAGCCTACTTTTTGAGATGATTAACATTTGCTCCTACACAACTTTAAATAACAATTCAACTTTTAATTCGCAAAAAATGGGAAGTTTCAAAAAAATAATTTTATATTCCTGAAATTTGGTGTAGAGGTATAAAATTGCATTCTAAATAACTTTTCTTAGTGGAATTTTTTCATATTTTGAAAAATAAAGGTACTTTATTAGTGGTGATTTTTACAACTTTGCTTATAAAACACCCTGTAGAACACCAAATCAAGTCATTTTTGGTATACTTTAATTTTACAACAAGCAGGACTCAATCCCTCAAATACCATTTCAAAATTCCAAAATTTTTGGTCCATTACACCTCTTGTTACATCTATCCTGGGACACACTGTATATATTTATGAAATATGTTGTTATGTTTTTAAAAAACCAACCGCTGCCCAAGGAATCACTACTTCCACATCCATATTCTCTATCCAAGTCACTCACAACGAAAAAATTTAATAATATAATATTTGAAATCCTCTACCCCAAAAACCCATAAAACGATACCCCACATCGGTAGTGGGGTGAGGGGTGACAGGGGGGTGGTAGTGGGGGTGGATGGAGTAAAACAATATTTTGAGGTTTCTGGTTCTTGTACACACACTGAATCACAATTTTTTTTCATTCCCTTTAATAATGGGGTGTGGGGGTGATCATGGGGGTGGCTAATCCCAAAAATTTTTTGAGACCTTAGCTTCTCTTGTATGTACTAAATACCAATTTTATGCTTGATTTACCTATTTACTCCAAATTTACCCCAATTTACCTCCCAACCCTTCGACGGAACAAGATTAAAATATAATCTGGTTCCAGATCTCGTTAAAATACATATGTATACAAAAAAGTTACAGACAGACCGACAGACAGAGAGACAGTCAGACCGACTTACGCTCAAACTTAAAATCTCGAAGTTTCATGACATTCTAAGGCTATTTGAACAATAAAAATTTTTAAAAATTTTTGTCGTTACTATACTTCCACTGGATGTGGAAGTAATAAATCAACTTTTCTTACAAACCAAACACACCACAATTATCAAACAAGATTTAAAGATTAGCTAATTCCTCGTCAGCATTCAACAATATATCAAAAAAAGTGTGTTTTACAACGGATGTAAAATTTATAATCATTTGCCCATTGATTTGAAAAATTGTAAAAGCCTATTTACTTTTAAAAAGAGGATAAAAATTTACTAACTGAAAAGTGCATGTATGGTGTTAATGAATTTTACTCAGTCTGACTATTTATATATTTATGTGTTTATTTATTTATTGCATGTTTATATACTTTTGTAGTTTGTTATTATGTACGTGTTGTCCCTTATACAATTTAACATGTATTTTATTCCACATTTTGAATTGTGCTTATGCATATTAGCTCAGATTTTTTATGCACTCCTGAGTTACTTGTATGGTTATTAATTAACTTTACTTTTGATTGGGAAATAAAGGTTATTATTATTATTATTTTTTTTTCACGGACATTTTCCGGTGTGTCAGCAACAATCGGTCGAGTGGACAAGATTGATGCTGTTTGTGCCTATTGTTCCAGAAACGATCTCACGATGTGCGCCGCGTCGAGAATAACAGATTTCTGCATATTTAGGTATGAGTTCCATGGTATTCCAATTTCACATAGAGATTCCTTGAATTTCTTGGGTATTAGTCCCATAGATGACAGGATTATTGGGACGATCTTAACGGTGCGCATGCCCCACATCTGTTCAATCTCCCTCTTCAGGTCTTTGTATTTGTCAGCCTTTTCAGCGTGCTTGAGTTCAATGGCATGATTCCGTCAACTACCTTGGCGTGATCATGGACAAAGGCCTAACATGGAGACAGAACACGGAGGCCATCGTCAAGAAGGCCAGGAGGACGAGAGCCCTAATCTACCCGATGAGGGTAGACAGAGCAGACTCAACCTGAGGAACAAGCTCACGCTTATCAGGTACCTCATCCGGCCTCAACTGACGTATGCTTCGGTAGCATGGGGCTACCAACACAGAGCTACCTTCAACAGATCCAGAGAGTGGAGAACGTCGCCCTCCGGACAGCAGTCAACGCACCCTGGTTCGTGCGCAACGAGGACATCTTCAGGAACCTGGAGTACACCCCGGTCACTGAAATCATCAAGGAGTGAGCCAGGAAGATGTACGCATTTGCTGAGGAGCATGGGAACCCACTGGTCAGGGAGGCTACTGACTACGACCCAGCAGATGCTCCGAGGCCCAAGCGGCCGAAAGTGCAGATACTGGATAACGGATGAGTATAAAACATACCACCGTCCGATGAACACACCCCACGGAAGAGACAGGACGATCACCCAACCACCCACCCAAGAGCCTGCGGGTACCGGACAAACAACCGTCCAGTACCTGTAGTCCCCCTAGCTCCGGGCAGACCGAAAATGCTACCAAAGCAGTTAGGTCTGCCTTCTTCGAGCTACACAGCTCATCCTTACCCTACCGATGATCCGGATGACAGGATGTCAATTGGCATTCTCTGTACCGGCAGTCACTCCAGCCAAAAACCCCAAACACCCAACTGACCGATGACTCCCCCCGGGGGGACAAGCTGGCGAAGAAAGAAGATCAAGACAGAAGCACGTCAGAAGAGGCCTTAGCCAGCAAGGTCCAACGAGCCAGGATCCAGGGAGGCGGGCCGAAATCGTCTGCACCGCTCACATTTGTGAGTGGGGCCGACGTAAAGTAAGTTCGCCCGCCCTGCACGAGGCTGGTCCCCGGTCTACAGCGATGTATTCGGGTAAAGGGCAATAGTCCTGCCCGGCCCCAGTCATCCGAGACCGACATCTTTAGCCAAGAATATTGACGTGCTTGAGTTCCATGTTATTGTTGCTAGGTAGATACATCAATAAGTGTGATAGTTATGTTATGGTTATTATTATTATTATAAAAGGTATTATCTGCAGTTTCTATATGGAGATTATACTTGTTCTTACTCCCAAGGGGTGATATTTAATATTTGATAGAGTATTGCTGATTTATTTATGAAACGCAGGATATTGATGATGTTTCTGGAATCGCCGATTGCGTTTTTTCGACCTGTTGGATAGTGTATCCAAATAGATGAATAAAATAAATAAATACCTCCACTGTGGTTTCTTCAGCTTTATTTTCATATTGTATTTACATGCATTATGTAATATGCTAAACTAAAACCGATTTATTATTACCAAACGTTTTTAATAGATTGCTATTTTAATTATAGCTGATAATGAAATGACAATATACACAGCATACTGAGATAAATCAAAGTGAATACTTCTTCATACTGCTCCAGATCAAGACAAAACCTACAAGGAAATAAAAATCGGCCGACCAAATGCGGACTCGAGAGAATTCACCAACAGAAGTCACCCACCTCGTGACGTGAGATATGTTCAATCTTCAGCCGCCCTTGACTTGATTTATCAAGGCAAGGTTGATGTGCGCCCTCCCCGGCCGGACAAGGCTCCGGACTCGCAAACCGGAGTATTCCAATCGCTTTCTGCACCTTCCCATATAAAATAACGCTGAAATACAGCTCGGTAACAGTGAACGAACGTTGTTTAGTGCGATCTCTACAGTTACACTTAGAAAAGTAAGTTGTTTTACGGAACTATAAAGATAAAACGAGTTGTGATATAGGAGATGATTTCTCTAAAACCCGGAAAAGTGTCAGTTGGTGTAAATGTGTCCGGTTAACCGTTTTCAACATAGATCAGGTTACGGTCTTTGCGATTTCGCTTTTATTTATGTTACCGGGAATGCTGTATAGGGTGTTGTAAATCTTGTTGTACTGTGTGGTCTTTTTGCGCAGTGAAGAAATATGTCTGGTTTATTTTGTATTTTTACTCTTACAGAGTTTTACACTTGGGTATTTACGTATTATGCAGCTGTACCCATATGTTATCGTGAAACGTTGGATATTTCTTGAAAATTATAGAAAAAAAATACACTGTGCGGTTTATAACTTCTGGAAATAATTTGGAATACAATAGAAAATGTAAATTAAAATTTATCATATTTTACATAGTATCGAAAAAGTTTTAATAAAGAGGATTTATAGAAGCCAATAACTAAGATAATACTCCTCCTTTCGCGTGATCTACAAAACTCAAGGAAATTAGTAACTAGAATGAGCTCGTCGAAACAAACAAAATAACCTACTCCGGTATCGTCCGTCGAATGTTGACAGGTTTAGGCTATAGTCCAGTTGATGGAGCTATTTACCTACAAAAACTTACAAAATGAATAATTTTTTAAAAAGTTCGTGGAAGTGTATATAATAATATACTGAAAAGTTTTCGTTTCCCTCGGATACAGAACATAAAAAAAAGTGAAAAGAATTTTTTTTCATAAATCTTTTCAAAATTTTGAAATTAAGTCAAGCTAGGGAAAAAAAATACAGATGGATAGATTGTCGTATTTATGAACAAAAAATGTCCTGACAAAATTTATCGCTATAGCCACGGTTCTCCCGAAAAAGTGTAACGTTATAACTCGGAGCGAAAACCATGCGTGCGCGCGCTTGAATACGCATGACTGTGACACCGACGCACAGTGAGAAAAATATGCCCTTTTTTGGACAAAAATCTGCCGACAGTAGAGATTTCAATCAAATTAAATAAAAAAAATGGCAAATACTCTTAAGACATTGTACTTTAGAGTAGTGCTGCGGCAAAGTGGCCTTGGATTAACCTAACCTAAAAATCGCAGATATTACTTCCACATCCAGTGGAAGTATAGAAACGACAAAAAATTAAAAAAAAAATGTATTGTTCAAATGGGCTTAGAATGTCATGAAACGTCGAGATTTTAGATTTGAGCAAAAAAATGTCTGTCGGTCTGTCTGTAGCTTTTTTGTGTGCACGATTACTCTGGAACTGTTTAAGATATCGACTTGAAATTTGGTACACATATGTATTTTAGCGAGATCTGGAACTACTTTTCATTTTATTCCGTTGAATGGTTGTGGGGTAAATTGGGGTAAATGGGGGTAAATAGGTTAATCAAGCGGGTAAGAGTCCATAAAATTGGTATTTAGTATATACAAGCTAATGTTTCAAAAAAAATTTTAGCACGCCACCCCCAATACTACCCCCACCCCATTATAAAAGGGGGTGAAAAAAATTATTTCATCGTAGATGACCACTCGAAAGCTTATTTTAAAGAGGAAGATTAAATGATGTATTTATTAGAAATAAATTGAAAATTTTTTTGAATCCTATACATAACCTCAAAATTTGCCAAAAAAGTCATTTTTAAATAACTTAAAATATTTCAAAATCCTGACATGATAGGCCAATTCTGGATATTGATGATGTTTCTGGAATCGCCGATTGCGTTTTTGTCTCAAAAAAATTTTGGCATTAGCCACCTCCATTACTACCACCACCTCATTATAAAAGGGGGTGAAAAAAAAATGTGATTTAGTATGTGTACAAGAACCAAAGGCCTCATTTTTTTTTATTTCATTCAGTTTTAACCCTAAACATTATCCAATTTCCGAAGTATTTTTTTCGAGCTGAATCCGAATTTGGCCTCAGAATTGGCCCATAATGTCAGGAATTTTGAAATATTTTAGGTTACTTAAAAAATGACTTTTTTTGGCAAATTTTGAGATTATGTATAGGATTCAAAAAAATTTTCAATTTATTTCTAATAAATACATCATTTAATCTTCCTCTTTAAAATAAGCTTTCGAATGGTCATCTACGATGAAATAATTTTTTTCACCCCCTTTTATAATGGAGTGGGGGTAGTATTGGGGTGGCTAATGCTAAATTTTTTTTTGAGACATTAGCTTCTCTTGTATATACTAAATACCAATTTTATGGACTCTTACCTGCTTGATTTACATATTACCCCCATTTACCCCAATTTACCCCACTAGTTCCAGATTTCGTAAAAATACATATGTGTACCAAATTTCAAGTCGATATCTTAAACGGTTCCAGAGTAATCGTGCGCACAAGAAGTTACAGACAGACCGACACACATTTTTTTTGCTCAAACCTAAAATCTCGACGTTTTATGACATTCTAAGCCTATTTGAACAATCAAATTTTTTTTAATTTTTTTGTCGTTTCTATACTTCAACTGGATGTGGAAGTAATATCTGCGATTTTTAGGTTAGGTTAATCCAAAGCCACTTTGCCGCAGCACTACTCTAAAGTACAATGTCTTAAGAGTATTTGCCATTTTTTAATTTAATTTGATTGAAATCTCTACTGTCGGCAGATTTTTGTCCAAAAAGGGGCATATTTTTCCCACTGTGCGACGCACTGAATGACGTGTCACTAAATAAGAATTAGTTCGATCTGTATGAGTGTTGGTTCATTTAAAACATGGAAATTGTAGCTTCCCGATGCTTCTTTGTTTTAAATAATACAAGCAAAGGATGGACGGGAAAAATATACTATATATATTATCACACCCGAACTCAATCGTCGCAATAAAAAATATAGAAAAATAAAAGCCCTTCAAAAAAATTGTTTCTTCATTGAGAACTGTTAAAAAGTATGTAACACTTCATGATCATTATGGTTTATTAAATTGTAGGAAACGTGGATTAAAAAAAAGTAATCATTTTAATTCCCTTGCTTGATGATTTTCTTGATAAATATATACAGGGTGATTCTTTTAAGGCGGTCATTAGAATATTTCCCACTTGCTGATGAGATAGACATTTGAGGTTTGGTACCCTACCATAGTCGACTATTGCGAGTCCGAAAATAATAATTTCAAAATGGCGGCACTTCCGGAAATACCGGAAGTCGATACCAACTTGCTTATTTTAAATGGAACACCCTATATATTTTCAACTTTTCGAAATAATCATAAAATTCTGAGTCAAAACATGTCGCACACCCTATACCTAAACCGAGCAGTTTCGGAGATATTTGACATTTTATAAAAAATTTGACAGGTGTAACGGCTTGCAAGAACCGTTATAACTTTTTTCGTGTAGGAGATCCTTATTTGTTCTTTGGTACGTAGAAAGAACACAAGATGAGCTACTCTCTACAAAAAAATAGATTCCAAAATAGTATTCCAAGTGTTTTATTTTTCACGTTACATTTTGTCAAATTCAAACCTCAAAAACTTTTTTATTTCAAATGGAACACCCTGTATTTTTTACATCAATTTATGTTAAATTAAATTCCCCTTTTTCGAGTATAAGCATTGTAGGGGTTAAAGTTACAACTTTTCAGGGTGCTATTTGAAAAAAGAAGTTGGGAGTAGTTTCTTATGGATTGAAACAGGCAACACGGTTCCAGTTGGGTGTGATATCAGACTAAGGATTTCATGCCTTTTGCAGGATCTTTTTAAATAACGGAAATATCGCCTGTTAACGTAATTATAGAACACCCGGTGTATGTGCTGCATAAAGTTGAAATTTTAGTATTTTAAACAAAATCCTGCATTCTGTAAGCGAATCCTGTAATTATTCTAACTGCTTTTCTTTTCATAATGAACACAGCTGTTTGCAGTACTAGAAGAGTGACCCCAACATTGTCTAGATAGCTAGGGAGCTGGTGGAAGCAATTTTTATCTGATCTTATTGTGTGACTGAAGTTGAACAGTATAAAGACGTCATAATAAAAAGCCGGAAAAATCATTTCAGTCATTACGGAGTTGCTGAGTTTTTAATTAACAGTTAATTAAAAACAACAACAATAAAAAAAACGCTCCTATATGATTTTATTCTGTCAGCCACTTATTTTAAACGTTGCTTGTCAATATGATATTGACATAAATGCAGTCGGCTGAAACCTGTGTCTGCATTTTTTCGCAATTTAAATTTTTTTATTAATCTATGATATAAGTACTAAAAATTAAGTGAATTTATTGTCGGTGTACCTTGTATCAAAAGTTTCACAAAATGATAAGAAACAGTAAAACAAACTTCAGTCACCTGCATAATGCTGCGTTTAAAGGGGGTGAATTTTAAAAAATAGTGTAAAAAACCGCTTCTATATTGTTCTACCGTGTCAGCCACTTTGAAGGAATAGTCCGGCCGAATTATCACGAATAGTATTAAAATGTGGTGAAAATACATAACCACGATTTTATTGTTTTAAGTTGATGGGTTGGACATCCAAAACAAGCCCTTATAGTTTGCCAACTGATGTCATACCGGATAAGGCGGGTGGGGGGTCGTAAAGTTGAAAAGTCGGTTTTTCGCGTTTAAATAGAAGGCTAATAATCTGAGAGGAAAGTTCAAATGGGAAAGTTATAGGTATTAAAAAAACCTATAAAATGAGCCTATATTCTAATGTTTTCTACAATTATTTTCTTTTTGCTTCGCTTGTATGTATAATCCCGTAATATGTTATGTTCTAAACGAAATTACTTAATAAAAAAAGTTTTTTTCTTCTTAAATTCATCTTTCTGACGCTGTATCTTTTTAAACATTATACTTACAATAAAAATGTATATACAAAAAATGTAGGAAATTTTATCCTCTTCAGTTTTGTTTTGGACATTTTTTCTCGTAGGATCTAGCGTTGCCGAATTATTATGAAAAAACATTTTTTTGCATCTTTAATTCGCGCCTCCCCTCCCCAAGGTCAAAAACTTTTTCTTATCAAGGGCTCGACTTAAACAACATATATCAAAATCATTACTACTCCACCTTTTGCAGGGCAAAATCCCCTACTGATTGGGCTATTTTCTTACTTTGACATTTTTTGGAGTAAATTTGGAATATTCCTGAAAATCAGCAGCCTACACGTCATCCAATGTTTTTCTCTATTTATGAATATAAAAACTAACAAATTAAAACCAATGCGAAGTACAATGAAAAGAACTTAATAAGCGTTTTTTCTGCAAACAATTAGTTTTATAAAAATAGTTTTTTATTTATATTTTTGATAAAAGAACAATTTTATAGCAATGGCTGAAGTAATAAAATAATATAGGAGCAGTTTTTTTTTGGAAATTTGAAATCCATTTATTTCAAAAATCAGCAGCAACCAAGCTCGGTAGCTGCTCTAGTCGATCTGTTATATCAATACATGAATTCCATATGATTGTTAATTACAATGAAATCATATACCTGTATTGCCACCAGCTCCCTAGTTAAGATTATTGCGGATTGTATTAATTCATAATACGCCGCTAATTTGGTTTTTTGTGACGCACAGTTCCCATCTCCCCAGACCTCTCACTTTCTATTTTAAATAAAAATTTTTGTATATATTTAAGTTAAGGTTAAAAATTAACAACAAAATCTATTAGGTATATTGGTATTCAAAACTCGTGTTATTGAATGCAATCTGTAGGATCTTATATGCAATAATATTTGTATATATATTAGTGTTTACTAATAAAAAGTGTAAATAATTCTCTTCGTCATTTTGTAACTGTAGAACTGACACAAAGAGAATCTTAAAATCCACTTTCACATTACCTCCGTTTAATTCTCTAAATAAAGCACTACACTGTGGTATTCATGTATGAAAATAACGTGACCGATACCGACACGGTAGTGAAGTGTGTTGCTCACCTTGCCTCTTTTATTATTTATCAAGGCCTCAAAAACTAGATCAATATGCAAGTCTGTATTTCCTGGACCAATCCTCTTTTATGAAGTTATTTTAATTATTGATACATAGATTCTTCAGATCAATAGTCGACCTTAAATAGAAAATATATTCTTTGGCCATGAATATTTTAAAGACAAATCTTTAAAAATATACCACTGTAGCAGTGCTTCTACTTTTTTCAGCAATAGTGATTTTTTCGTAAGAGGGAGGTATCTTTCGAAAAAGTTACGAGAAAGGCGTTCAGTTTTCTTAACAAAATTTTCATGTATTTCATAAAAGGTTTTTAAAACCGAAATAATGAATAATATAGGCATATTTTTGTAATATGTTCCATGTATTAACTAACTCTGACAGTGGACTATCAGCTCAATTTAAATATTTTGTGCAAATATCTATCATTATCTCGAGTAAATCGTAGTGACTAGTTCACCTAATAAATATGATTACTAACTAATTTTTGTTGATTTAGTATTCATACAATTTTTAGTTCCACATTTATAAGTAATAAGTAGGTAGTGATATATAATTTTGAATAACTGTTATTATGAACTTATTAAATTGAAATTAATTTTGATGTAGGTACATGGAACGTCTTATTGATTATGCTTATAGTTTAATTATTGAAATGACAGCCAACTTACAAAACTCATGTTCTATTTAACAGCGACTCAAATTACACATATTTAGATATACACATGACGTATGAAAATCTTCGACGTGCTTCTGAACCTTCAAACAATATAAATCCTAAAGATTATCAAGATCTGATTAAAACTGACCATGACAAGCGTTGTGCTCAGTACATTTGTAGATTGTAGATTTGAAAAAAATATCAGGTAGATTGGTCTTGACCACCGCGACTCCTTGTGGCACTTCCAATCTAATTTTGCTTAGAGCTCCTTATCCAGCTTTGTCTTTTGTATCAGACTCCATATTAATAAGGGCTCTTTAGTATAGCTATCTGCCCTTGGTTTTTCTTCGCCAAGTATTTGGAATCTCAGTCTGGCTAGGCCTTCGCCATACCACAGCACATCTACTGACGTTTTCTCTTCCTCTTGACAGAATCTGCATATTGCATCATCTGCATCTATTAAGGCTACAGTGTCCAGTTAGAAGACCAATTATTATCCTAATGGCCTTGCTATTTTGGCGCAGTAGATCTTTCGGGTCCTAACTAGGATCTTAGACGCACCTTCCCGGGTCAGTGAATCAACCTTCTCATTTCCCCTGTGTCCCTCTTGTCCTGGTACCCATGCCACGGTGACTTCCTAGGTCCATAAGAGCATTTATACAATCCCATACTAGTCTTGAATCGACCTGCATAGAATCGAGTGCCTTTAGCACTGCTTGGCAATCGACTGCTTAACAGATCCTTGTCTCATTATTTCCTTTGCGCACCACTGTATAGCGGCCACTTTAGCCTATTCCTAGATTTATCAAGATTTTCGTTTTGGACCTTATTCCGACTCCCTGTTCTGTCTTGGAGCCGTCCGTGTACCAGACCTGCTCAGTACTTTGGTATTTACGTAAACTATTTTAATATCGAAACATGTAAAGCAGTTGAAATATAGATTTATTGAAAAATAAATAATGTTACAAAATATTTCTACGTTGAATTAATCTATTCATATAGGATATATGATGAAGCAAGGAATTTAAAATGACTGCATATTGCATTAATATACCAGTAGCATTACCAGTTTCGTGACCTCATACTTCTTTAGTAACCTTCCATTATAATTATAATGAAAATCTTCATTTCATCGCCAGGTTCTCATTGAATGGTAGCAAAAAATAAGTTGATATTTCATTGACATTTTACTGACTCAGTAGGTCAGTGGTATGAACATAATTTAATTTTACTAAACAACGTCCAATCATTAACATCCTTGTTATTTACAACTGCGTTTTCACTTTCAATTTTTGCTATTCTTCATTCATTTTTATGACAAAACAGGGAGTAAAATTCAATCATGTCTACATACAAGATATTCGAAAATCTCTTAGTATCCAAAATATTCTGATTTTAAGAAAGTTGTTTGCTGTTCCCATAATTAATTTACGATTTATAATTCACTGCATGTAAAGTTAAGCTTAACGCACTTGTGCGTGAAGTAAAAAAGTAAAAAATTGCATATAATAATCACATCCCATTTTTATAGGTCAAAACCTGTGGTTATTCAAAATATAGTTCATTTATTTATTGTCACTGGGTTGGTATATTATTATAAAATATGATATTATTATAAAATATGATAATTTTCAGTGTTCCTTAATAGTAATGCTTGAATTAGTTATAATACTGACGTTTCATTTATATTCTAAAGATTTTAATTAGTTTCAGGTTGGCCATGGCGATACTGCGATTTTTAAACAACTACCTTGCTATTTTATTGTTTCACGTTACCCGGTAGTGCGTATAATAAAACACTTTACGCGCTGGCTTGTAAAGTAGACTGTTTATATTTTAATCCGGCTCGAAGGACCACAAAAAATGTAATATTTTGAGTAAGAAAATAATTTAAGATTTAGATGAGAGCGAGTTAAGTAAATTAAATTGTTCGTACTCGTATCAGGCAGAATTCGGCAGCGCAGCGGACTGTAGATTTATTTATTGCACAAGTAGAACAATTGTTTGACGCGTGGGTAAAATCACACACAATAGCGGGATGAGCACAATTGTATAGAGATTTCGAGAAATTAACTCGAGGAGAGAACCATACCTCGTGCTATAATTATGGTTGACGGCATTAGCTTGAAACCTATCGATATATAAATATAAAGGCACGGAAAAGTTAATATTTTGTGTTCCCGGAATACTGGTTGGCACGAGTCTGTCGACTTTAATGAGGAAATCCCATTGTAGAAATTAACGGCGACTGCTTTATCTGCATTGACAATAAAACCGTTTTTCCAACAATATTTAGTAAATTGATTGGAAATAATATTAAATTTATCTTGGAGATCCGCTAGATTTTCTGTGTCAATTTCTAAAGTGACATCATTTACATACAATACTACACAACAAATATATGTTGGTAAGTCATTGATGAATAATAAAGATATAAGAGGGCCCAGCACAGATCCCTCCGGAACATCAAGATGGGTTTCATATTTATCAGACACAACGTTTCTGATTCTAAATGATATTTATTAGAGAAAATTACTACAGTAGTAACCCTTTTGCATTCAAAATCGAACTGTCTTTCCTCGTACCACTTCGGTATCCTTTTTTCATTCATTTTCAATTCACGCGGGCAAATAAACAAAAAAATTATTTTAAATCTATTTTATGGCAAACAAAGAATTGAATTTATTTTTAAATATTTTAAAATTAACAAGAAAAATAAGGAAATATTGAACAACATATATTTTTTGATTACTAAACCATTTCGGTAGTAGAAAAAATATTGTTTGCAATTTGTGTGTAAAGTGTTTTTTTTTTCACTCATGGGATTGCACACTTATTGTATAAATAACTATTTCTTCATACTTTCACATTTGCTGATTTTATTAGTCATTTGTACATTAAAAAAAAACACGCATAATAAAAAATGCGAACTCTTTGCTTTTGTTTTGATATTTCATTGAAATATGTTACATGCATACTACATTTTTGGTTAATGATGTGCAATGTATAATAAATATGAAATACTCATAGATTTCAATAATGTATTAAAATCTTGTTTTATATTAAATGTTGATACGCGGCATATAATAGTAACTGAATTTACGCTTGCATGAAGTATTATTAATGAATAATTTAGCGAACAATGTTATTAATTTAATTCGCATGGAAATGAATTGGTACACTAATGAAAATATTGAATACATTATATTGGAAATTATTTATTTTCTTGTATAACGATCATGTAATTTATTCCATGATGTATACATTTACGTATTTTCCCTCCCACTAATTCTTTAACCAATTCGATAGCATTTCGGCTAAACAATGGTTGACGACATCGATAAATTTTCAATTACACATGGTATTAATGTCAATAAATCACAGCTATTATTTTTAATTAAGAAAAGTTTTTCACATCGTCTCACCCACTATCCCATACCACCGTTTTCCTTACCATATCAACTCGCCATACCACCGCCTCCCACACCATCTCCTTTAACACTCACTATCTGCCTTATCATTCCTTCGTCTTCTCCTAACACTCCTACTCTTTCACCCCCCAAGTAACAATTTAAATTTTATCGTGATCTTCAGAATCTCTTGAAGCATATTTAATAAAACTTCTTATAAAACTATGTAACTTTGACAAACGCTTTTATAAAGCTTGTATAAAGCTAAGATGGACCATTCTTAAAAGAGGTCTGAGGGCCTTTTTTAAAAGTCATTTTAAAACCAATTAGTTTTATTCTAAACAGCCTTTATAACGTTCTGAAGACCTTGATAAAACTATTCATTAGGGTGGCCCATCTCTATAGGGGGTGAATTTTTTTTGCGTATTTTTTAAGTCTCACCCCACGAAAATATACTATTATACTAGCAATAATTTATGTCAAAGTTTCAGATAATTCGGTGAACGGTAACCCGTGCCGCATTCAGGTAGAAATTTGTAGATAAGATTTTATTACGGTAACCCGTGCCGCATTCAGGTAGAAATTTGTAGATAAGATTTTATTACGGTAATACACTTAAATTTTACTTAAAATACAAATATCTACCTCTTTTCTCATAATGTTTTATTGGTGTAATTATTTCCTAGAAATTATTTGTTTTGGAAGTTTGGAAATATAATGCACCTACGGTAGGTTTTTATGTCAGTTTGCAATTGTGTTTTACAGTGGTGACTTTATAAGTTCTAGCATACGTTCCTTTTTGAAAAAACATTTAACGATGGCTGATATTAGATCCTTATGAAAGGATACTTTCATTTACTATTCGTCACAAATCATTGGCAATAAATTGCCGTCTAATAGACAAGTATTACAGGTGCTCTTTTATAACATTCGTGAAGTGAAGCTAAGTGTACATGAAAGTGCTAAATTAACAATAAAAGAGGTGTCAGTTTTTTGGGATAAAGCTCGCATTCCGACACGTCAGGATTTTCATTGTGTTAAACAACTAGATAAACTTTATGCAGAGTGGAGGAACTTACATAAATCGGCTAAAAGGGCCAGTGCGGGAGTAAAGAAAAAAAATTCGTTGAAAAATTGGACGATCTTTTTGACATTTCTCATGCAAATGCATTGGAGTTGATGAAAATAGATGGATATAAGCAGTTTTTAATTAACCAAAGAAAAAAGGGACGTCCTGGATTTATGCATGGTATTGATTACCAACTTGCTTCTCAAGAAAAATCAGCTGAGGAGAAATTACAGAAATTATCCGAACGAATGCAACGAAGCTAACAAGTAAAAGCTAGATTAGAGGAAACAGTCACCTGTCCATCATCAAGTAGTAATTCAGCCGACTCCAACGAAAATGAAGATGAAATAATCGAAGCCCAAGAAGAGTTGTTACAAGACCAGCCTGGCCCGCCACAGCCAAAAAAGAGGAGATTGTATGGAACATGTAACATCATCACACCAAAAATAGCCGCTGCATTTGATGCTTGCAAAATAAGCGACAGGTATGGAGTCCATATTTTGACGGCAGTAGCAGAAGCACTAGGACATGGCACCACATCTTTGTCCATCAGCAGAACCACACTTCAGCGCTCTAGACAACGCATCCGCGAAGAAAGAGCTGAAATTTTAAAAACTGCCTTCGATAATTCTGAATTGCCGGCCCCAGTCATCCATTGGGATGGAAAACTTTTACCTTCTCTCACTGGAATGGGAAATATCGATAGACTTGCTATCTTAGTTACTAGTGGAGATATTGAACAACTACTTGGAGTACCAGCTTTGCCCAATTCAACTGGAAGAGAACAGACTGAAGCAGTTTATGATGTGCTTTGTGAATAGAATTTGGACGAAAAGGTAATACCTTTGTGTTGTGATACAACAGCAACAAATATGGGTTATATAAATGGGGCAGCCACACTATTGCAACAAAAATTAGAAAGATATATTCTATATTTTCCTTGTAGACATCATATTTTTGAAGTGGTTTTGAGAAGTGTGTTTGACACAAAAATGCCTTCCTCATCTGGTCCAAATGTGCCACTATTTAAACGTTTTAGGGAATTTTGGCCTAAAATAGATAAAAATAAACTAAAAACTGGATTTCAGGTATCAAAAATTAAACACATTTTACAACCAGTTAAAGCCGAAATTGTAAAGTTTCTAAATGCAGCTTTAACTTTGCAACAGCCTCGTGATGATTATAAAGAATTTCTAATGCTTTCTAAACTTTTTGTTGAAGAAGAGCCCACTCACACGACATTCTATCAACCAGGGACATTTCATCATGCACGTTGGATGGCCAAAGCCATTTACTGTCTAAAAATATTTTTTTTCCAAGATCAGTTCCAACTAACTAAAAAAGAAAAAATAGGTATTGAAGATATATGTCTCTTTATTGTAAAGGTTTATGTAAAGCCTGGTTTACAGCGTCATTTGCTAGTAAAGCACCGCTTCATGACTTAGACTTTTGTAAAGAACTCATTATCAAAATATTGACAAAGAAATATCTCAAGCCGCAAGTAGGAAAATAGTGAACCATTTGTGGTACCTTAATTCAGTAAATGTTGGCTTATTTTTCTTTGATGACGATATTTCAGTTACCACTAAAAGAGAAATGGTTAAAGCTTTGAATAGGAAAGCACCAAATCAAGAGGGTATTAAACTACTTATAATTAGTAACATTACTGACGTTGAAAACAAGGAAATTCAGGACTTCATATGCGAGAACACTAAACATTTTTTTCAAAAATTGGGTTTGTCTATGGAATTTTTGGAAAATGATCCAACAACATGGAGGGAAAATGAAAGTTATACCCGATGTTTCAATATTGTAAACAAAAATAAAGTTGTAAATGATGCCGCTGAGAGAGGAATCAAACTTATTACTGACTATAATGACATTTTAACAAAAAATGAAGACCAAAAACAGTTTTTACTCCAAGTTGTAAATGATTATAAATCACAGTTTCCAAATGTAAAAAAAGAAACCCTGTCGCATGCTTTGGCCTAGTGCAAAAAATATTTTTTTATTACTATATGTCTTGTAGATTTAGGATAATATTTGGTACTATGTATGAAAAAAACGTTTCATAATAAAATACACAAAGATAAAACGAGAGTTTTATTTCAAAAACTTCTAGTCTAGTTTTCTTAGACTACGACTTTACAGTAGTATGACACATGTCATAGTCACAACAGATAATGTCTTTGATATTTGTATGACTTGATTAGTAATTCTAAAGATAAATGTTGCTGATTAAAAAAAAAACAATGCATCAGCCAAAGAATGTAAATAATTCCATTTACTTTTATTATTGCATAATAATGCATTCTGCCTTGCCTTCAATTTGCCTCAATAATATTTTGAGGGGACTGTTTTTTCTTCAAATGGAACCATTTGCAGGGGTGAGAAATAAAAAATTTCGATTTCGAAAAAGATGGGCCACCCTACATTCATAAAACCAACAATAAATCCTAAAAGAATAATTTTGGCCTTAAGGGACTATCTACAAACCGTTGTTTAAACTATTATAAAATCACTTCGTAAGGTCGTCATTAAAAAAAATAAAATGCTTTAGAACTGCATTTAAAAAAGCTATTTGCTCTGTTAATATGGTTATTTTTAATAAAAAGGTTTTATGCTTGTCATCATATTAAAACTAAGTTGGCAATGTTGGCAAATTAGTCGCGTGTTAGTAATGGATATTATAATAAGCATTTGCTGTTGTTCAGCTTTCAGCTGGTTTCTCTATACTGGTTAAAATTATCAAATTCAGTAGATACTCACCGTGAGTGAAAATTTAGCTGCGCATTAAATTGTACTGACGATATCACAACCAGTAGGTCGAAAAATACGAAGGCCCTTGGAAAATATTGAAAATTTTAAAAATCATTTTAAAATTATTTTTTTAAAGAGAGGTTTATTTTTTGCTGACATCAACTTAAATCACACGTTAGTAATAATAATCACGAGTTTAGTCCTTATTACCCACAAATTGTTGCAAAAATTGCAACTAAGTAATTGTTCATACAATGCTCTCGTACAAGAGCATTTACTACTAATTACAACCAATTTAAATCTTCTTACGTTTATGTAAGTCCATTTGGTATTGCTTAATATCAATTGATCTTGTCTAACACCATTGGACCTATATTAAGATCTGTTGGATTTACCCACAATCACCATAAAACCTATTGCCCCAAGATATTTGACTTTTTTGGCGTTTATTTACATATATCCTCACACATGTTAATTACTTTTTCCTTACCTTAGCTGTGCTGTGATTGCTTTTAAAGGGGCGGCTATATGCCCTTATACACAGATGCAGTGAACTGCACTGGAATGTGAATAAAATAGCAAAAAGATATAAAAAAGAAGAAGAAGATAACCTTTCACATTTATTTGATTATTTTGATTAGCCAAATGTGTGGTATGGCTCTAATTGTTTAAAGTTACCACTTTTTTAATTGTCATCCACGTTTGTGAAAAATGCGTCTCCATATTTAATTACTTGAGGTACTTCACACAGAAGAAATCAACCTAAGATAAGTAAAATCTATTTATCCACCTGTCAAACTGCAACTTTTGCGGTTTTATGAAGGAACTTGTCCAGACTAAATAGTTCTTATGTTACATTTGGCATTATATAATAATAATAATAATAATTTATTCATCATAAAAGCTAACAAAAAAAACATTATTAACTTATCTGACTAGTCAAAAAAGAATATAACACAATAATTATAAAGATAATGATCAAAACACACATTTAAAAACATCCAAAAGTAAAATTAAAAGGTACATATAAATAAGTAGTAATAAATAGTAATCTATATACAGCAAAGTTACAAGTATTTAATGATTCAAAAATTCATCCACAGAATAAAATGAGTTTGCTATGAGAAATTTATTTAGTTTGTGTTTACAAGCACTGATACTGTCATTTGTTTCAAAAAAATTAATTTTATTATAGCATTTTACGCCGATGTATGTAGGAAAATTTTGACCTATATTTAGCCTAGAGAATGGGTGATGTATTAACTCATTATTGCGTGTACAGTGAGAATGCATATCGTTGTTCTTTAAGAAATGGTGTTTATTAGATCTAATATACATAACTAGTTGAGAAATATATAAGCATGGTAATGTAAAAATTTCTAGATTTTTAAAATACGTTTTACAGCTAGAGAAAGGATGAGCTCCAACCATACACCTTATACAAGCCAATACAGCTTTATAGTAGTTTTATGATTAGTATATTCAGGCAGAGGCGCACTGAAGGGGGGGCATTGGGGGCTCAACCCCCCCCCCCCCCCCCCCCCTGGAGGCCAGCGCATCACATATTTTAGTTTAGTTTAAGTAAAAATGAAATATAAATGAACAAAAAACAAAATATAAAAGCAAAATACATTGTACGAAATATACGATTGTGCGGTCGTGGCAATATATACATCATGGACTATGCTTGTTGTCTCACAGAATCGAAACTCCCCCTCCGCCACACCAGAGTGGGAGAAAAGTTTTATACTCCCTGTTAATCTTTTGTTCAATAAATATATTAAATGTATTAATCATATTATTATTATTTGTAGTAGCCCCCTTCCCCCCCGGCAATTTTCTGGGTGCGTCCCTCAGGTGCCTCTTTAAAACTCTTAGGCATACTGGTTTTATGAACGTTATCTCTGAGGTAAATTGGTTTCCTAGTCCAAATGATTTTATCATGGTAATGCTGACCATCACCATAAAACCTTTACAAGTGCCAATAGACTTGATTTAAAACAAATTCTAATTAGTATTGAAAATCAGCCTCTAGGATGTTGTTATAACTCTTAACAAAACTACTTAGGCTGAAACAGTTGTTGGCCTGCTATACTACCGCTACAAAGCCATTTAGCAAACTTATATCCTCAATAAAGCTATTACAAAACTTATTCAAGTCCACATAGCATTTAAATTGTTACTTGGGCCGTATTCTACCCCCATCTTTCTCTGCTAATACACCACATTCTCGCATATTCACACTACCTTGCTCTATCTTCTCACCACTTTCCTTTACTTTTCGACGATCATTCTACCTTTCTACTACTTCCGATAGAGAATGGTCTATAGTCTAAGGTGGACAGATGTCTACACGTATTTTTTTAAATTTTCTCAAAATATGATGGATTGTCATCGAGTTATCGTGAAACAAGTAGATAGACAGAGAGACAAGGATTCTGGAAATATATATTCTGGATTTGGTAATACGAAGCAAATCCGAAAGTGAAAAGAATCAGAAAAAACAAAATTGCGAAAATACGTAACCTTACTATTTGATTTATATCGGTTTCATCTTTTAGACTCTCATCATTCAGTCTCTTTTTTTTCTCGCTTAATTTTTTGTTATTAAAATTGGTAAGAGAAATTTGGTACAATATAAGCTGAATATCAGAAAAAATAAAGCTTGTTTTTGAGATATATTTCTAAAAACCAAAATAAATTAATCAAATAAATATGAAAAACTAGAATGGAGGTTCGCTCAAATTAAATACATTTACATTAGCTTGGTGTATTTAAATGGTTTGAACAAATGCAACAATTTAAAATAATTACAGCTTACATTTAATGCATGAAATTACCGCTTAATTAAAAATTATATATACAATGCAGATAAAACAGGATAATTAAAAATTCAATTCAAATAATGTTTCAATTTAACTACAATTATCAACTTAATATTATCTTCTGTATGGTTTTAAAATGAGGTTAGCTGTGTTTTTGTCAGCCCTGCTGACAAGTGGCTAGTACATATAGCAGAACCATTTTATCTAAGTATATAAACAATGATTTGATTCACATGCTGTGTGCAGAAATTTCGTCATGCTTTAGTAAGTTCATGCTGTGATATCAGTTAACAGATGCATGAAACCGATAAGGCTATGCTAATATAACAAAAATTATAGTGTGCTATGTTGCAATCATGCAACTTAATTTATGTAAACAAAGCACATATTATCGTTAACAGTTCTAGCAACTATTCGGAAACCGAAAGTATCAATTGTGATACGTAAATTCAGCCCCCCCCCCACATCAAATCATGGGCCCTGGTACCAAATTCACTGGCGGACCCCCGCGATTAATAATTGATGAGCGGGATTTTTTTTTTATCAAAATCCCTCTCAAAAGTCAACGGGCCCCCGCGCTTAATAACACAGGCCGACAAAAAAAGCTCGTTGTTTTAGAGACGTAACCCTACCTGTCTTTAGTGAAATTTTCCGCTGAATCCTAAAATGATAAAAAAAAATTCTGACTTATGGATTACCCCCCATACACTCTCAATCCCCCCCACAACTTAAAAAAATCCAAACTGGCCGTCCAACCCACCTATCTTTAGTAAAATTCGCTGAATCCAAAAATGGCAAAAATAATGTTTGGACGCGAGGGATCCCCCCTACTCATCCGTATCTCTCACTTGCCTCTTTCAAAAATAAAAATAAATACAAATCAGACGTGGCAAGTTCCCTTTGCTCGGACATTTAACCTCGCCCCCAGATAGCATTTGCAAATTACTGTTAGCATCCTAGCATTGATGAAATTTTTTAGTGAAAGCTTATTGTTTTCCAAAATGTTTTAAGCTCTTAAGTAACTTTAAGCTAGGTAACATACGGAAGGTATTTTCTAAATCCAGGTTATAACTTACTCTGAGTTGGTAGACGCCTTGACGTGGCCCCAGGGCTTGAATTCGCGTTTTGATTGATTGCAGAATTAAAATGTTTTAGCATTTTAATGAAATAAAAATGTTTAAAATGTTTTAGCATTTTAATTCCGCAATCAATCAAAATGCGAGTTCAAGCCCTGGGGCCACGTCAAGGCGTCTACCAACCCAAGGTAAATTATAATCTGGATTTAGAAAACACCTTCCGTATGCTCCCTAGCTTAAAGTTACTAAGAACATTTTGGAAAACAATAAGCTTTCACTAAAAAATTTCATCAATGCTAGGATGCTAACTGTAATTTGCAAATGCTATCTGGGGGCTAGGTTAAATGTACGAGCAAAGGGAACTTGTAGTTCAAAAATATTTTTTAGTTTTGGTTTTACTGACAGATTTTATAAAAGTTATAACTGTTGCCACGTCTGATTTGTATTTATTTTTATTTTTGAAAGAAGCGAGTGAGAGATACGGATGAGTCATACGTCCAAACAATTTTTTTACCATTTTCGGATTCAGCGAATTTTACTAAAGATAGAAGGGTTGGATGGCCAGTTTGGATTTTTTTAATTTTTGGGGGGAATTGAGGGTGTATGGGGGGTAATCCATGTCAGATTTTTTTTATCATTTTCGGATTCAGTTACTAAAGATAGGTAGGGTCACGTCTCTAAAACAACAAATTTTTTGTCGGCCTGTGTAATTGATGAGCAGGGGGGAGAAATTTGAAAAAATAATTGTGTCAAAATCTCTGGCGGGTCCCCGCTACGCCAATCCCCCCCCCCTCGGAAACCAACGGTCCCCCGCGCTTATAAATGTATGAGGGGGGAGCAGAAATTTTATAAAAATATTTGTGTCAAAATCTCTGGCAGGCCCCCACGCTTAATAATTGATGAGCGAGGGGGGGATTTGAAAAAAAAATGTTTGTCAAAACTCTGACGGGCCCCCAGCTACGGTCCCCTCGGAAGCCCTGGCCCCTAAACTCAGTACCCCCATGCGGGGGGCCTGCGTAAATTACACACTTACTACTCTATAAGTATAAAAAAAGTGACTCCCTTTAACATCTAACTCATTAACAATATTTACTTATTACCATACACCCTAAACCATAACTATAAAGCTACTGAGTAAGTTGCGTGCCAGCTTTTACACGGTGGAGATGGGTCGAAGACAAAATAATTTAAAAAAAATATTCTAAATTGAACAAGTAAGAGTAAAAATATTTTAAGTCGATGAAAAAATCAAATATTGGAGAATGTTCTAAGTCGATTACAAGTAAGAGTAAACATATTCTAAATCGATGAGCAGAAAATTTTTCTGGGGCAATACAACAGATGTTAAAAATTTTCTAACAACCACTAAACATCTATGAAAATCACTGAGTAATACACTATCCATACATAACTACATATACACTATATATACATAATACACTAGAATACAGAGTGTTTCTTAATGATGTGCTAATATTTCAGAGTGATTCCTTATTTTTAAATCGTAATTTTTGTAATATCTTAGAAAATACTTTAGATATTATTTTCAATATTGCTGTGAGTCAATAGGATATAAAATCTCATATTTTAGTTAGAAACGTTATTTTATCGCTCCACCAGTGACGTCTCTGCAAACATGTCCTCTGAAATTTTTTACCCAAAAACTGGTACGCCACTGACATTTTTTCATGTAGATATTTTTTCTGATCTTCGCTTCGAATTGTGCACTCGTTCAAATATTCCCGGCGCGGCGTATTCCGTATTGTCTCACACGAGGCAACTATTCGCTCTCTTAAATCATCTAAAGTGTTAATGGGAGTTTTATACACCAGGGTTTTAAATGACTCCACAAAAAAATCCAAATTATTGAGATCGGGAGATCTTCCTGGCCCTTGCTGAGGTCCTCCGAGGCCTATCCAACGATTAGGGTAAACCACATGTAAATGGTCACCAACACAGGAGCTTCATTGATATCCATTGAGCTCCATTGTGAATGTACCACATTTGATTCCTTAACGCAATTGGTATTTGAAGATGTAACACAGATAGTTCTTCTTGGAAAAAATGCAGGTAAGATTGTGCATTAAGGCGTCTTGGCAGATAGAAATTAATTCTCAGAAAACAAAATTTATAATTGTGAGCAGAAATCCTTTACCTCTACAAAATGTCGCCATAAATATCGATAATGCTCCCATAGACCTAGACATACATTTAAATATCTGGGTACCTTATTAAATGATGAATGGGATCCGCAGCATGAAATAAAATGCCGCATACAGCAAGCGAGACAGGCATTCATTAAATTGAAGCCCTTCTTATGCAACCAAAGTTTGTCCTTTTTGATCCGGTATAGAATGGTTAAGTGCTATGTGTGGTCTATTTTACTCTATGGAATGAAAACCTGGACACTTAAAGTTACATCAATTAATAGACCGGAAGCCTTTGAAATGTGGATACTGAGAAGAATGCTTCGCATATCTCTAGAAAGAATTCGTAACGACGACGTACTTCAAAGAGCGAATGTGGAGAGACAGCTCTTTAATTTGATTAAAAAACGCAAGATAAACTACCTGGGACACATTTTAAGAGGTCCGAAATACAGAATTCCACAGCTAATTCTACAAGGAAAAATTGAAGGCAAGAGAGGAGTAGGGCGTAAACAAATGTCCTGGTTACGGAACATTAAACAATGGACTGGAATAACCAACACCGGCGAAGTATGTCACGCGGCCAAAGAAAGAACCCTCACTCTGAGATAGTTACCTACACATAATTGCATGGTATTCGCATAAGAAGGCAGATAAAAGGGCCTATAAAATTATTACCAATAACTCTTACCTATACATTAACTGAAAATTGCTCTTGGAACTGATTTTCTATTATGCCATAGGGGTTTTCGTCCGCCCACACATGATTATTATGGAAATATTGAACAGCATTCCTAGAAAAATTTCCTTCGTCTGTGTACATAATTTATGACTTAAACTGCGAATTTAGTGTAACATTCTGAAAGTACCACTGACAGAAGTTTACACGCTGTAAAAGATCCCTGGGAAGTAATACCTGTTGGAATATGGTACGGAAACAACAAAAAAATCGACCAAAATTCGCCAAACAATTTGATGACAAATATCCAGAGCTCTAGTAATCTCCCTCTTGTTGCAGGATGTTCGTCAATTCCCTGCAGCACCACTTCTTCAATTTTGAGCGTGACAGTTTGAGGTCTACCTTCCGAAGTACCTTTTTGAAAACAACCAGTTTCACAAAGACAGTGATTGATAGTAAAAAAAGAATTGGCTATCCGGCAAGACACGATTAGAATATCTTTCCTGATACATACTTCTGGCTTTTGCAGCATTATCATCTGTGAGATCATATACGTAATGGATTGTCGCCATTTCCACATTCGTATAGTTCACCGTATTTACTGAGATATTCGAATAAATACGGCGGAAAAATAAAATAAATTCAATGAAACACTAAAAATCGAAAGAATAATACGATGAGATGGTTTTGAACACTAACAACTTACTTTATGTCAACAATAGTATATTTCATTAGAAGACCATAAAATAGGCTTTTCCCGTGCGCGCTTGACAAATTCATGCAAGCACGGGAAAATCATTTATGGATGCGTAATAAACGATATTTTTCATTATACCTCTCTGAAAACAAGAAGTAAGGCAAACAAATCTATATTTTTAGAAACTTTACTTTTAATGAACGTACAAAAACCTATATCTTTAATTTTTACTAAATGAAATATTTATGTTACAATTTGTGTTATTGTAAGTATGCAATTCTTTAACAGGCACTTCATTTTGTAGAATTGTAGTTGTTGAAATCGAAGGTACTATATTAAAATTTATTTCTTTGTTTTCCCCAATTAAAATGTTTTCTGGTGTTGATGTGGTGTTTCCTATTCTTGAATGAGTAAGCAAATCCCCTCCGCCTTCGACCAACATAAATGCTGAAGATAGTCTTAAGCCGTGTCCAGTATATTCTTCAGGATTTTTTAGGGTCAGATATTCAGCAATCTGCTTTGTTGTACCACTTATAGTATGGCAACCTACATCTTGGGCATAACATCTACTTTTGCGATATGCAATAAGCTTCTACTATCCATATTTCTAGGTTTTAAATTAATATATTTACGATATAAACTGAATGGATCAAAGGGACATCCTTCCTTTGTGATTGTAACTTCTTGGTTTGTGATTTTTGCCATCTCGAAGAAATACTACCAAAAAACGGCCATTATCTTCCACGTCTTTCAAAGATAAATGAATCGTCATCTCTTTGGCATGCACCGTGAATACCAAATATTAAAATTTTTTTAGTTAATAACCACTTCTCATCTGGTGTTTCAAGTATGAATTTGGCGAGTTGGTCTGCAGTTAATACTTTGGACTTTTTCGTTATGTAACCAACACTTTGTCGTTTGAGAAATGCAGTAGCTTTCGGCAAATTACTAACATTCACATTTTCTTTTACAGCTAGACAACTTTTTAACACTGAAAATCGACTCCATAAAGTAGATAGTCCAATAAAGACATCATTTTTCAAAAAAATTTCTCCCGGCAAACTGTTTTTTTCAGGGTCGATGGAGGGGTGTCTCCCGAGTATCCGACCAAAAAGTCACAGTCCACACCCCTTGTAGGGTGTTGCAATAGAGGTGGTTTCTTATTTTTTGTTTTTCTTGAAATTTTCTTTTTCCAGCTTGTACATAGTAATATTCTCTACAACTTTGCCTAATAATATTTTTTTGTAACTTTGATTTTTGACGGTCCAGCGCCCATTATATGGGAAAACATTCACCATATTTATTTATTATGGTTCAGGAATTATACAAACAAAAGGCAGGGTTGATTGAGAACTGTCTCCTGAATCTCCAACGAATGTTTTTTTTTTTTTTGGAGACAGTTCTCAATCAACCCTGCAAAAACCAGCTATTTAGCCTTTTGTTTGTATGTTTCCTGAACCATAGTAAATAAATATGCTGAATGTTTTCCCATATAATGGGCGCTGGACCGTCAAAAATCAAAGTTACAAAAAAATTTTATTAGGCAAAGTTGTAGAGAATATTACTATGACAAGGTGGAAAAAGAAAATTTCAAAAAAAAATAAAAAATAAGAAACCACCCCTATTGCAACACCCTACAAGGGGTGTGGACTGTGACTTTTTGGTCGGATACTCGGGAGACACCCCTCCAGCGACCCTGAAAAAACCAGCTTGCCGGGAATTATTTGTGAGCACCCCCTATAGAGAAGGTCGACTTTTACTGCACTAAGAAGCTTTCATTGATTTGGCTTTTTCGGACAAATATACGAGAAGAGTATCATCACTTACTGTGTTAACTTTTTCTTGCTGGCGCCACTTGCAAAAGAGACGGTATTCATTTTCATCGCTCACAAGATTTCCTGGGCAGTAACTCTGCACTTACTTTTGCCGCTTCAAGTAATATTTCTTCTTCTGGACAAATCATTTTAAAAATATTTTGAATAAAAATTTGAAAATACAATACAAGCGTTGTTTAGCGTTGCTAAGGAAACTAAACAATCATTGTTATAGGTATAATGAAGATACTGTTTTGAAAATGATAATTGTAAAAACATCATTTATTCCAGGATAACTAGATTTATGTGTTCAAAAATTATTAGTCAATACTGCTAAATGAATCAATTTGAATTTAATTGTTTTAATCAAGAACTGTGCGTCTGACGAGAAAAACGCAAGAGGCCGTTTTCATACAGAATTCCAGGCTAATCAGAAAAAACATCCACATGGAAAAATGTCAGTGGTGTACTACTTTGGTAAAAAATATCAGAGGACATGTTTGTAGGGACGCCACTGGTGGAGCGATAAAATAACTTTTCTAACTAAAATATGTGGTTTTAAATCCTATTACATATACCAAAATTGCAAATAATATCTAGAGTACTTTCTGAAGTATTAAAAAATAACGATTTAAAGAAAAAATAATCAACACTCTTTAGCAAAAAAATTAAGCCGTTGCGGACGTATGTTCATATCAATTTTTCTTTATAAAATGACCTAAGGAATCACACCTGATATATTAGCACGTCATTAAAAAACACTCTGTACATTCCCGATTTTTTGTATATGTATATGTACCCTTTTGTCGGTGAAGCAAATGTTATACATAATGCAAGAAAAATAACAAAATAAATTAAACAGAAAAACTTTACTATGCTAAAAAATGAATAATCGTCGTAGTCTTTGACCTTTTTCTGTCCCCAGACTTCTATTTCATATTTATTTTCAATCCCTTGATCCAAAGTTGAATTTTCTTTGCACTCATTCTCTTTAATATTCTTCTGATAGGTAACTATTTTTCCCCAACTATTGTGAATAAACTAGAAAATTAAGTCAATACACAAAATACGCCTTTCAAATGCATGTATGCCTGCTTTGCCTTCACTGTGAGTGAACAAAGGGCCACTCGTTACGCAAGCTACAATAACAACTAGAAAAAGTAAACACACTTCGTGCTCGTTTGAGCTGACACTTACTAGGTGATTATAAAACACTTCAATGAATAGAAGAATGGGAATTTTGTGCCTCGACGCAGTCTCAGTTCTTGTCCTTCCGGAAGTGAAATGTGAATTTTCATATTTGTTAGAGTAATCTAGTACGGTCCCCAAAGGCAGATTAGTACACAACTTGGAATTAAATCCAATCTACATGAAATTTTCCGTGCAAGTAGAATTTTGTCCACAAAATAAAATAAAACTAGAGTATATTCCTCTCCGATTTGTTCGACTTTTTTTTAAAGCATTTATTAAATGTATGTGTGCCCATTGTGCTGCTACCAGTGGAGTCAAATTAGGATTTTAATGCGAATTGTCTGGTCAGTGCAATTTTTTTGTTTTAACGTATTCAGGGGATCAACTTAAGTTCAGAGTTCAGTTTTGCAGCTTCTGTGAGGTATTATTCATTTAAACAATTTAATTTTTTAGACCATGTTTTCCATCGGCTTTCTTTGAATATCTCGAAATCTATGTCCTATGGAAAACAACAAAAAGAAAGCAAATGCTTCTTATGAGCTGTACAATAAAAGTGCATAAACTATAATTCATTCCAATTTTTATTATTTAAAAAAAAATTGAATATTGCAATATTATGCGTTTTTAAACAAATCACTGTTGTTTCAAAAATAATGGATATTCTTCTATGAAATTTTGGAAAAATATAGCTCTGATAAAGTATAATCACTACTTAAAATTTCAAATCAAAATGATTATTTAAACGGCTCAAATATACAATTGTTATGTTGCTAAAACTTTGCACCGTTGTGAAATCCTGCCACCAAAACCAAGAAATGTGTACGGTGACTCAAATTGTAGCTTTTTATAAGTACTTGAAGGTCGCGGATCGAGAATTTTTTTTTCAAAATTTACGTTAATTTTTACCTTTAGTAAATAAACAAATCGATATTTCTTATTGAAATTTGGAATGGTAATTCTCCAATGTCTATTATTTTATCTCTGCTACTTAAAAATAGTCCAAAGATACAATTATTAAAAAATACTGTATAGAGGCCCGAAAGTAGGGCCTTTAGCGATTTTGTTAGAGATCTGAAAAATCACCAAATATGTCTAAAGTTATATTATGTTTTTACAAACCGGATTTAGTCGCTAGATAGCCAAGGCGACTAGTACTTTTTATTCAGGATACAGACGTCTCGGGTTCAAATCCTGTTCGCGAAATATTTTTTTATTGTATCAGTAATATTAAGAGTTTTACAAAGCTGTATACATGAACATACGGATAGCTGTTCAAGTTAGGTTGGTTTACCATTTTCGTGACAAAAATAAAAAAATTGAAAATGTGCATTATGTTCTCAAAGCCGCTTTATTTATGTTATTTTAACAATTGTAGCTTTGGATTATCCTCAAATCGCAGAAACAAAATAATAAACATTGGAAAATAACCAGCCCTAATTTCAAGAAGAAATATCGATTTATTTATAAGTGACCTAAACGTAAAAACTAACGTATCTCAGCTCCAAATGCAAGTAGAGCATTAATTTTTTTTCCAAAATTTGTCTTTTTCATCTACTTTCATTACTCGTTTACCATTTTTGATTTCTTACTTGAATTTGTTTACAACTAAAATGTCGAAAACTATAAACAACTGCAATAAAATGGGTTTAAGTTTTGAAAAAGAAAAATTTTTTCCTCCGTGACCTTAAAGTATATATAGAATGTTACAATTTGAGAAATCTTACACATTTCTTTGGCTTGATGGTAGGATATCATAAGGTTACAAAGTTTTAGCAACAATTGTGTATTTGAGCCGTTTTAGTAATCATTTTGATTTGAAATTTTAAGTGGTGATTGTACTGTATAAAAGCTAGATTTTTCCAAAATTCTATTGAATATTGTCCATTATTTTTGAAAGAACAGTGATTTCTTTAAAACCACACTGCTAGCTGAAGTGATCCTGCACTGAGAAGAGTTTTTGCACCTAATGCACTCATGCTACCATTTGCTTATGTTACTCTCATAGTATGCAATTTGTGAGGACCGTGGCACCGTATAAATTTTCTGTTCATCACAGTTTTACTGAAAATTGAAATTGCCGTACTGTAAATAAAATATAGTCGATATTTTTACATATACTTAGACAGGATACATACCAACAGGATAACATAACAACAATAACTGTAATAACAATGTTGCATATCAATAAACATGGTAGGGTATTGTTTTCTTCAAGAACAACAAAAACATTTTTGTCCAAGTCCTGATCTGGATTTTGTATGTGTGTGATGTGATTACTGATTTAGAATCACTAGTGTATTATATGTGCAAAATGTGAACTTATTATTCCATTCCTGTACAAGGTAACAACCAAAAGAAATTTGGCAAAATACATAAAATACCCTGTATTCAGCAACGAGGGTCCAAGCAGCTTTTTCCATGGATGATTATGATTACCCTCGGTGTCCTTTATGTGCCATTAAAGCATGTTTACTCGTGACACACCCTGTATAAGATAATAATGTTTAGTTAACCGGACGACAGTGAAATTTTATTTCATAATTCCTAGCGGCATTTTTTGAAGTCGCTTCAATTTTTTTAAAATTTTTCGAATATATTGCCAATAGTAGGTATTAATTCCCATATGAAAATGGGTTGTGAGTTACCATGCGTGTTAAAGTTTGGCCTTTACTGGAAATGAGTATATTGGGGGGTTAGAAAAAAAGATAGGATGAAGGCCCAGGGATCCTCCCTGAAAAACCACCCCAAAACCACCCCCAAAAGTACATTTTTTTAGTTTTTCGCAATTTTCTCGGAAACTATTAGTTTTTTGGGGAAATGTCAAGAGCTCTAATTTAAAGAGAATAAAATTTTCTATCGATTGGTATATATTGATGCAATATTCGCATTCTATGTGAGAGAGGACAATATAAAAATGTAATGAACTTACGCCACTGTTAGAGTATCAGTTAAGAACTAAATTTCAAGAAAATATATTTGTGGATACACCAACAGTGTAAAATTCAACTGGGCAAACGAAGTGACAAAACAATAACAATAAAATTTGTTTAATTAGTTCAGAATTTAAGATTAAATATAAGGCTTTATGTAAAAAGATATCTTATCTTGAAGAGACAGACCTCTTTAATGAAACATTAAAAACAGAAAGGTATGGTAAATAATCCACCGATGAAGTGTTTCTGGTTTACAGACTAGCATCAGTTGAGTTTGAACAACTTCTAGTGTAGAAAACTAAAGAAGTTAGAAAATGCATATTTCCAGATCTGAAATAAGAATTCAGTCAAATTAAACATTAAAATAAAATGAAAAATTTAAAATTTAAAACAAATGTTAGAGATTATCAACAACAACAATACAAAGTTGATAAAAATGTAGAAAATTATAAATAAAAGTGTATTATGAACTTATAATAAAAAAATTCACTATCATGACAAAGAATAGTTAAGAATTTATCTAAAATAAGTGCTCGTGTAAGGAACTTTTATAAAGTAAATCAAAGACTTTTACCTTAAGATAATTGCATAACGACAATCCCTTGAACTAAGTGTATAATTTTCATTTTCTACTAGAAAATAGACTACCAGTTACCAAAGTTTTGTGTTGTCACTGGTCAATTCCAATTTTAAACCGTAGGAAAGTTAATAGTTATTATATTGTACGTTGTACTCAATGACGAAACTTCAAGGAACGTATTTCAGTAATTTCCACCAACGCAGTTAGTGAAATAGGGACTGAACTGGTTCATGAAATGTTGGGTAGCCCCTGAAAAAGGTCGAATTTAATTTAGTATAAAATCTTTAATAAAGAATCTCAGTTTGTTAATAGAATTAGTAAATAGGTAAAGTTAGTATAGGAAAGAAGGTAAAACCATAGGTTGTATATAATTTTAAGTAATTTTTAAGCCTTTATGTAAGGAAAGACACAATATTTGGTATGAGCTTAAAACAGAAGCTAGAAAAGAGCAAAGAGTATTGAAATGTACCACGAAACACAAGGAATATGATTTTGGTAGTGAAAAGAGTGAAAACGATTCAATAAAGAAAATTTATATTTATTTCATATTTCAAATTTCAAAAATGACAAGTCTAGTAATCTAGGATTGTCATTCAAGTCAAATTTTCAGAACAAAACTCGAAAAAAGTTGGTAGCTAAGAAGTTTTGTTAGAAAAAAAAGGAACAAGAACGCTGAAAATTAGAAATTGAATTGGTGTCAAAAGTCCATAAAATTTAATTGAATATTGAAGAAAATTATTATAAAACTAAACAAAAAGTAACAGAAATTGAAGATAAGCATTCAAGGTGTAGCTTGAACCCAAAATATTGTGTATTTTCAAATAAAATCTCATCATCAAAAATCAAAATATAACATAACCAACAACGTCAAGTAGACGTCACATTTTGACTTACCTGGTAGTAGTAAGTTTGTATTCCTTTATAAATTAAACATTTCAGCATCAAGTTCACAACATTTATCAAATTAACAATCACTGGAATAGTTAGTCACATCGAAATAAAACACATCTTGAGGGAATATTAGGCAGAGTACGTGTAGGAGATTCCAGCCAAGTGTTTTGTGCATAATATGAAGTCAGTGCTCTACATAATTCGGTAACGTCTGCGATCGAAAGGTACTGTGTTAGTCTATAGGAAACAGAGATCTCAACTGTCAATTTTAAACATTGCAAATTGCCATTAGATAAAATTTCATTACTTACTTACTTGTCAATTTTAAAATTACAAATTCCCATTAGATTAAATTTGCACTATTTAAATTAAAACCAAGGCCTGGGTTTCATTAATTAAATAAGGATACCAAATAATTTGTATAAGCGCATGGTTTTACTTCTTAAAATAAAATTGTTATTGTTGACATCATTTTGATTTATTGAAACAAATTTAAACCTGCACTGAGGGAGTTTCTACAAGTGTAGCTCATGCTCTAATTAATGCGTGATTATAAAAGGTTGTTGAATACTGTAATAGTGGCGCCTAAAACAAATTTTCTATTACAGTTTTGATAAATATAATTTATTCACAGTCACGACAATATATTGTCATATAATCAGTTAATAAATAGTCAGAAAAAAGAGGTAAATATAGGGTAAAATTTAAAAAATGTGACGAGCTAGACTAATACTACCTATATTTAATAAAATTAGGAACGAAACTTCTTTTTATCTATTTATTTTGAAGAAAAGTAGTTATTCTGAGTTATTTCGCGAAGGGCGTTTTGACCTTTATGTACAATGTTTAGAATATATTGGACAAGTTTCTTTCGCTCTGTTCATGTCGAAGATATGAAAAGATTGCCTAAATCAATCCTGAACGAGTTCTTCAAGGGGAGATTCGTACTCAATCGATCGCATAAAAGATTTTCTTCAAGCGCGATTGATCAAAGCCACGGACAAATGAATAAAAATTTAAAAAGTACCGGGGTATAATTGGACTTACCCAAGATCCTGCATCATTACTAAATTGGGCAATATATAGCCCTGAATTAAGCGGACAAATTGAGGCTTTTCAGTTCATCACAAACCTAGTTTCGCCTTGTGAATCTGATTTTTTTCACCATGATGAAGGCAAAAAGCCGCAGAAAGATTTCTTGAACGATGTAAGATCCTTATTAGATATTATTAGAATGAAAGGTAATCCGTTTAGTGAGGTTGGAGATGATTTGGTTAACTTGAATGGAGAAATTTCTGAAGACAAACATTCAATACATATGATTGAGGCTACTGGCCATGAACAATACCATGAATATGTACAACTTGTTGTACATATTCTAGATAAAACAAAAGCTTTTGATGAGCCAATAAAGAAAAATTATTTTCATTTATTTAAAGCTCCAAAAAACGCGTATTCCAGAGAAAGATAACTTGCGTAAAGAGTAACGTGTCCGTACTTGCTAATTTGTATATATCTGTACAGTCACGAAATGGAAATATCGATGCTTTTTTCGCTCACTAAGTTCAAGAATTTCCGCCTGCCTTTGGAGATAGTGGACATTTTACGCTGTATATTGAGCGAAGCAGAAAACTCAGATATGGCTGAATCTGCAGAAATCGGAATCCCCCAATACTTTGTTACTGTAGTAGGGGTTGCTCTGATACATCTTTTAAATCCCACTTCAGACACGATCACTTTCGAAGATTATGTAAACAGATGTTTCTTGACATACATATATTCAAAATTCAAAAACACGTCTCATTTGCACATAGCGTGGGATAGTTATTGGAAAATGTCTATTAAATGGGACACAAGAGAAAATCGTGGTACCAGTGCCAGGATCAGAATCAACTCTACGACGAAAATACCTAAGAAATGGCCTGACTTTCTCCGGAACTCAGAGAATAAAGCTGATCTTTTTCTATATCTGACGACTGATGTTTATTCAAAGCTTAAATTAAGACCCCAGTGTGATTTCTACATTACTCATGAAAATACTGTTCGACATTTTGGAACAGAGATGTTTGAAAATTGTGATCACCAGTCAATAGGAAATTTTATTCTCTTTAAATTAGGTCTCTTGACATTTTTCCGAGAAAGTAATAGTTTCTGAGAAAATTAGCAAAAACTAAAAAAATGTACCTTTGGGGGTGGTTTTGGGGTAGTTTTTCAAAAGGGATCCCCAGGCCTTCATCCTATCTTTATTTCTAGTCACACAATAAAGACTTTTTGAGCAAAGGCCAAACTTTAACACGCACGGTAACTCACACTATAGGATTCATACCTACTACAACGAATGATGAAACATTCAATTTAAATTCCATAATTATTACCGCCAAAGCAATTTCACATATTTTACAAAAACAACACGAATGGTAGTCGTTAACGTTTCACTATAAATAAATGTACTGCATATAACATGCTTTTATTTCAAAATTGTGTTTATTACTCGTTATTGAATTGAATTATCACTACGATATTACAATTCGTTCGAAACAATATTATTGCAGAACTATGCTGCAAATTAAATTTTAGCAAATTAATCAGCGAATGTGTGTCGAAAATAATAATTGTTACAAGTTCCGTCGTCATAATTTACTTAACAAACTAGAGTAATGTCGATCCTCATCAACTTTACAGTCTACTTAAATTAAAACCCATGATGCCAAATTACACTTTGCATTCTGCCGCTACCCGCTTCGGAAATAGAGTTTACAGAGTTTATGTTGGCTGAAAATGTTTGTCAAAGAATTTGCTTAATTATATCAACGGTTTATTTATTTAGAATTAGTGCAGTTTGCCTTTTAATGGGTAGTTTATTTCTGTGTTCGTGTTTTTCATAATAAATTGGGAGTACTAATAGTTTACAAGGTTCATAAAAATACTTCAGTTTTTTTAATGGAAAATTGTTTTATAGTTAGTAAAATAAAACGTTCTATAAAATCATTGCAGACGTGTTTTATGACCACCTGCTTCATTTATACGGCGTTTATATATAAATTCAGTTTTCCACAAAAAATAAATTTAATTTCTATTCGTTTTTTCTTTCTGTAACTAGTCCATATTTAACTAATTTTGTGACAAAAAAATCACATCGGAATTTTTTATTAGCTCTAGTTTTGAGATACACTACTATCGCGCTATATGCTTCTCGCAGCAAGCAAGAATGAGCTCATGAACCTGTTCAATGACCTCCGAGTAGTAAGATCTGAGTACGGTTTGCGTGTAAACTACTACAAAATGAAAATTATGATTGTAAACCGGGCGAATAGAAAAAAAACAGACATGCTAAGGAAATGATTGCGAGGTAGTGCTAACGTCCTAGTTTTCTCCATCTTTCTTTGCTCTCTGGGACATGAAACATTAGGGAGGCAGGTAAAGGACTTGAAGACGTTTGTTATGAGTTCAATCAGTCACAAATAGCAACAAAACTGACCAACCAAAAGTACTATTTGAAATGGTAGCGTAGTCACGACAGCACCTTTCCTTTGCTTGTTGCTTCTATACGCTTCTTATGGGAAACTTTTCCACAGTCCAACAGCAGTCAGCAAGCAGAGAAATGTTTCAACTAACATAATATTTTCGATATTCTGCTAGAATGTCTTGGTGGAACCAACCATTTACTGAACCGCAGTTCTCAGGGAAAAAATTCGGATGAGAGTTGAGAGAGCGGATTTTTAGTGACAGATTGCTGCATGCAGTCTAATTGATTATATTGGCGTAGGAAGAATTGTTCAAAAGCTCAACATAGTTTCCAGATCTTCAATTACTCAAGAAGTCAAGCAGAACACCTTTGAAGGCTTTGTTGCTCCTGGACAACTGGCCCAAAGCTTTCATCCTCAAGAATTTCACTTTGCGGACCAACAAGGGTGCCATCTTTAACTTTAGCATGACTCAGTCCTGAACATTTCACTATTGAAAGCTTCTTCGTTCTTGTTGGGGAATGTATCTAGTAAGTTCTTCATGAGTCCGAGTTTGATCTATAAATGAAGGAGAAGAATTCTGCTTCAGTCAAGCGGGGAATTTCTGCTAGAGAGCAGTTCTTGGTGTTTCCATTTGTAGTGTATATACATAACTACTTCCAGCAGGTATACCGTATACTTATGTCTCTTTCATGGAAAGATCATAGTCTATAGAAATTGATGGAAGAAGTTTACCTTTGTACCAGCAAAACAGCTTTTAAACTGAGGTTTGAAATGTCTGGCCTCCAGCTGTCTGAGTTCTGCTCCACTTTCAAAGCTGCCATTAAACTATTCACATACGGGAGACAACAATGTTATTTTCCGAAGAATCCAAATAAATCTCGAGGAGTGATTTTCTCGGTAAGCGAGGGAAGTATTGAAAAAACTGAGAATGCACAATATCTAAAACGATCTGAGAATCATCAGAAACGTGTATTCTCTAGTGTATGTAAATATGCAATGATGAGGATTCTTGCACTAAGATTCACTGCAGATATTTTTATTTTTGAGTTTAAAATGTGACAAACAGTTGCTGTCAGTGTGATATTATTTATGATACTTTCCCCAACATGATTTCCACAGTTCTAAAATAGCTGTACAACACACTCTAATTAACACAAATTTACATACTGTTATACATTGTATATAAAGTACAATAAGTGAAGCTTTTAAATCTCAGCCCGAAAACGATGTAATGAATTTCCAATTTCTGTTCTTCAACATGCTTCGTAAAGTATGTACATAAGAATCTATGTTGTCATTTTTCCTGTTTTTTAAAAAATTACTCGAAGAATACGCAGAAAAAGCAGGTTGCATCGCACTTTAGCATGTTTATAGTTCAGATTAAAAATGTTATTTAATTAGTTTACTTAATTGTATTAATTTGATTTATTTATAACAATCTGTATTTTTAATAAAATTAGACATATTACTCTACCCTTTTGTGACCATTTTTAATCCACCATTTATCTTTTATAAATTTAGACCTCATAATCATATTCAGCGACCTAAAAAACATAAGTATATGGATTTTCGTGAATTTATTTGTAACATTAGAAGAATTATTAATTTTTCAGTATTTAAGGGTGGTTTCAACCCTTAATATTTTCGCCTTTCCGATGTTTTGATCTCATAATCATATTCAGCGGCCTCAAAAATATAAGTATATAAAGTTTCGTGATTTTATTCGTAAAATTAGAAGACATTAATTTTTCAGTATTTAAGGGTGATTTCAACCCTTAATATTTTCGTCTCATAAGATTTGACCTCACACTCATATTCAGCGATCTCAAAAACATAAGTGTATGGATTTTCGTCTATTTATTCGTAAAATTAGAAGAGTTATTAATTCTTCAGTTTTTAGGGGTGGTTTCCACCCTTAAAAATAAAAAGCAGGTAATGCGGCAATACAGATTTTGATGTACGTATTTTATAAAGCATATTGCAAAAAATGAAGGAAATTCCTTTCAGCGATTTCGGACTGGAAATTTTAACATTTATGCTGCTTCGCTTACTGTACTTATAAGATAATGTACAAATATTAGATATTGTCATCACGTTAAATAACTAATTTAATTTTATTCATTTTACTAGCAGCATAATGTAACACCCTGTATATCAACACCGGCACAATCTATGAGACTTTTATACAACATATATATTTTACCTATTTTCTTTCACATCACCTCAAAAAACCCTGTATAATGAAATATTCAAGAGTCCTTTTCTTTGTTCTAGGAAATCATGAAATCCTGTCTACTACTAGCCGCCATCGCCTTTATGTCCATCTCAGTACAAGGAGGTCAAATTCTAGGACCCTACAACTTGCTACCCTCACACCTCTTAGTGCCACAAGCATACAACACTCTGCAACTACCATCCGGTGGAGCTGTCCCCGGCATTATAGCAGCACCCCAACAAGAAACCGACATATCTCATCCTGCAGTAGTTGAAAATGCTATCGCTGAATCCCAACTGCCATCGGAACTTCTAAATCCTTTCTATAAAAACCCCGGTATTGCATCCGCACTGGCTAAGGAGTCCTGGTTCACTAACAAGGAATTCCTTGTTCGCCACCGTGAAGCAGAGAAAATCCCCAGACAAGAAATTTATAAAATCATCTCCAGGTTGCAGCACAGACGGAGATAGACTTTAGTTGTTAAATTTGGACTTTCTGTGATGAATGACTGAATAGGTGTCATATTTAGAAATGTATGTTTTTATGTGTTGGATTATTTATTAGTTTGTAAATAAAATGTTTATAAAATATTTCACAGGATGTGGACAAAAAGCAGTATGTGAACTTGCATTATGTCAAATATGACTCTTTAATCCAACCTACCTATACCAAGTCGCTCGCCTGAGAAGATATAGCCCTCCTCTCCGCAATAATATTAGGCGATAGTTCAAGGGTAGATTCTTGGGACCAAAATATGAGGATGTAACCCAACATGCTTTAGTAAATTGTTATGGAAAAAGCTACAGAGTGTCAAAATTATATTTTTGTTCCTTTTTTTGCAATATCTCAACTACACTAAGTTGCAGCAAGTAGTTCATAAGAAAGTCGGTGAGTTTGCGCAGTTGTCACTTTTTAGTTTTTACTTACGTTGAATTTTATTGACGGAAATTTTGAATTTTTATTTTAATTTTAGCATTTGAGCAAAATGTTTGAAATTCTATTAAAGTACATGATATCTAGGAGGGAATATGTGATAAAAATTTCAGATCGATATCTACATTATTATACTCTTCGCAAAAACGAAGAGTATATTGTATTTGATCGGCACATTTCTAAAATCGTAAATATAGCTCGTAGAGAAAAAATTTTCATATCATTGTGTTAGTGAACGAATTCTGAACAACTTTCAAAATGTCCGTCTGTCCGTCCGTCCGTCTGTCCGTCACGTTTCTTGTAAGCACGATAACTAAAGAAAGAAAAACCCGATTGTACTGAAATTTGGACAGTAAGTTAGTGTTGTCTAGAGGAAGAACCCTATTGTTTTTGAACAAAATCGATCAGTAAATAAAAATGTTATTAATGATTTAAATTTGAAAAAAATTTTTTTGTTTTTTTATGTTTTTGTAATTGAATAGAAATCTGGTGAAATGTTATTTCATTTTAATATTTAAATATTTTTATATTTTACAAATATACATTTTATAATGTAATATACAACGAAATATAATTTTAGCTCGTCTCTTATAAAATTTACGTTTTTTTACGTGTTAAGTGGTGGAGTAGTTCTTACGCTTTTGACTCGGAATCCAAGGGTCCCGGGTTCGAAACCCAAATGGGGTATGGTACAGTTTTTTTTATTTTCACTTTATTTTACACTGAGTCTTTTATCAACTAAGTTCGTACTATAAAATAAAAAATTTCTAAAACTAACATTATTTACAAACAACTGCGAAGAGTATCCTATAGAATGTGTAACAATTATATAAAAAGTTCAGTGAACAGGCGAAGAGTACGTTTTTGGCTTGTTTTTCGATAGATTCAACTTTTTGGAAAAAAAGGGTCTTCGAAAAATGGCTATTCTTCCTATCCGCCTATGAGAAAAAAAAATTCTATTCTTCGAGAGTTCTGCAACAATTACAAATGTTTTCTGTGTGGTCATTAGTTCAGAAAAAAGTAAAAATTGAATTTGAAATAAAGGAGATTTTTTTGCATAGAAAATTCCAGTTAAAGTCAAATGTTTTTTGAATAGAATGCAGCGTCGAATAATCATGTGTATAATTTTGAAGTGTCATTTTTTTAGTTCACATTAAAAGAAGGCATTACTCTATGATAATTGGTATTAGAAAAATATGAAAAAGCAGTATGCGCGAGCGTAATGGGCAGTCGGGCGACAGTTTTTTACATTTTTTATATCCATAATTATTTTTAATATATCTTACATTTTATAAGCGGAAGTAGCACAGGCATGAAAATATTTTCATTGGATCCGCCATATCTAAATACCCCCTCATACCAATTTTCAAATTTCTAAACTCGAAACGTCTAATACCCGCTTTCCGTGAATGACCCTGTATATGTATGCGATTTATCTGACGAGTGTATGAAATGAATGTAATTTTAAAAAATCTGTATTACTACAGAAGCCCACCCTAAGTATCCGTGCACCCCTCCCCGATCCTTGACGACAATGTTTTTCATAAAGATTAAAGCCTAAGGAACAATTTTAGACATGTCCCCAAAAAAAAAATCGGCTGCACTTTCAAAATGGCGTCCGTTAAAAAAAATTGCAAATATTGTTTTTGTCATTTAACACAAATACTAAAAAAGATGAAGAAAAACTTTCTGCACAAAAAACAAAGCGCATAAAATTTTCTTCAATTTTGTTCCTATTTGTATAGGAGTTACCATTTTCTAGATACGATTGTTACCGTTTTCGAGATAATGTCTGCAAATTATATTATTATTATTATTAATTTTTTTCAGTTTATTTTATTTTTTGGGTTAGTAGGTATGCTTTTAGAGGGCAGAATATTTACTAGTGAAATATTTTTGTCGAACTCCTCTATACGTTTCCTTAAATATATAAGGGATAAAAAAAACCAGACTGCAACAGCTATTCTCCGGACTAATGCCCCGCCGAGCGCTGAATTACGAATTACAAGCCCGGCCGCGTTAAGTGCAATAACTGTGTATTGCCACAAAACGCTAAGACCTACCTTGCACTGACGAGAGCCAATAGCTCGAAACTGCAGTCTGCAAGTGGTATGGGGTGGCTGGCACGAGAGCTCCTTTAAGTAGGAATTAGTCTTTCGGCTGGTGTCTATTAAAATCGAAACTTTAGCGTTTTGTGGCAATACACAGTTATTGCACTTAACGCGGCCGAGCTTGTAATTCGTAATTCAACGCTCGGCGGGGCATTAGTCCGGAGAATAGCTGTTGGTTGCAGTCTGGTTTTTTATTCCTTATATATTTAAGGAAACGCATAGAGGAATTCGAAAAAAATATTTCACTAGTAAATATTTTATTTTTGTTATGTTAATAATATAAAGTTATATTATACGCCTTACAATAATTGTTAGTTATTTCCTCTAAGTGATTTACCGATTGTTAATTTCGGACTCATTTATCTGGAAAATGGTAACTCTTATCAAAATATTGTATAGGAACAAAATTGTAGAAAATTTTATGCACGATGTTTTTTGTGAAAAAAGTTTTTGTCCATCTGTTTTAGTTTTTGTGTTAAATGACAAAAACAACATTGGCAACAGTTTTTTTAACATATGGCCGCCATTTTGAAATTACAGCCAGTTTTTTTTTAGGACATGTCTTAAATTGTTCCTTAGGCTTTAATCTTTATGAAAAACATTGTCCCCAAGGATCGGGGGGGAGCGGGGTGCACGTATAGCTAGGGAGGGCTCCCCGACTATATGAAATAAAAATAATTATTCTTAAATAATTGTGTATATAATTATAACTGCCTTCACATTTTTAAAATATAAAAAATATAAACTAAGTAGCTAATATTTTGTCTCAATTATTATGCCTGAATGCATTTTATAACTGTCCAATCCGCGTATTGTTACGCTCGCGCACACTGCTTTTTCATATTTTTCGAAAACCAATTATCATAGAGTAATGTTTTTTTTAAGTGGACTAAAAAAGTAGCACTTCAAAACGGCACACATGATTTTTCGACACTGCATTCCATTCAAAAGATACCTATTAAACTTTAACTGGAATTTTATATGCAAAAAAATCTTTTTTATTTTCAAATTTAATGTTCACCACTTTTTTCTGAATATTGACAATATAGAAAACATTTGTAATTGTTGAACAACTCTTGAAGAATAGAATTTTTTTTCTCATAGTAAAATCTGACAGAAAGTGAAGTACTTATAGAAATTTTTAGAGGACCCTTTTTTTTTTTCAAAAAGTCTAATCTATCGAAAAATAATGCAGATATTGATCTGAAATTTTTACCAGATATTCCCTCCCATATAACACGTACTTTAGTAAAATTTCAAAGATTTTGCTAAAATTAAATTTTTTTTTCAAAATTTCCGTTTTTTCGAATTTACTGACCTTAACGTTCGGGGGCTCATTTTATATATTTATTTAATACCATAACTTTCTCATTTTAGATTACACAGTGGGGTGGGCTGAAAACACGAAAATTTGAATTTGCAGATGGCCTAGTTACTAATTTATTACTATGTATCTAAAACTAATTCGGGTAAATTTTTAGCCAAATCGGTGAATATCTAGCCGCGCCCCCACGGCCTTGAAAATGAAAGAAAGGGCCAGTTTTTCGAGTTTTAACATTTTTTTAATTGACATTTGAATTTTTTTTTTTTGACTCATTATTAATGTCTAAACGCGTGTAGCAAAAGTTTTCCGTATAAAATATTTTCCAGTTCCAAGGAAATTAGAAATTTTATACAGAAAACCTCATTTTCGCCGAATTCTACGTTTTAGTGACAAATTTCTAATTTCCCTGGAACTGAAAAATATTTTATTCGGAAAACTTTTGATACACGCGTTTAGACATTAATAAAGAATCAAAAAAAAAAAAAATTCAAATGTCAATTTAAAAAAATGTTAAAAATCGAAAAATTGGCCCTTTCTTTCATTTTCAAAGCCGTGGGGGCGCGGCTAGATATTCACCGATTTGGCTACAAATTTACCCGAAGTAGTTTTAGATACATAGTAATAAATTAGTAACTAGGCCATTTGCAAATTCAAATTTTCGTGTTTTTCAGCCCACCCTATTACACAGCCCCACAAAAAAAAATTTTTTGGAACTGCTATCGAGACAACTGTGTCCCCATGTAATTTTCGACGCTGAATCCGAATACGAGGTCAAAAATCAACCCCTAGCGCTAATAAACACTCCATAAACATGGTAAAAATGACTTAACGCTCCACGAATAGTCTTAAATCTCAATAAATCGAATTAAATATAAATATTCAAGTACATAACGCATAAATACTACTTTCCATTGAAAATCACCCCCCATGAGTGGGTGAAAACTACCCCTCATACAACAGGAAACTTAAAAAAATGCAGTGATTGTAAAAAAACTTACGATGCCCAGTTTTTTTGGAAAGAATGAGTAACTGCATTAGTTCCGATGCAATGCTCAAAATCTACCCCCATAGAGTGGCGGAAATCACTCCTAGATTGAAATTGCAAGGAAAATCGGGGAAAAAAAGGTAATAACAGAAACAATGAACGCCCCAATAAAGAGCCCAACTTGACGTATACTTAATCCGCATTCAACACTCGTATGCGGTTGTCAATGCGCCACCTACCGGCTGGTCAAAAAACTATATAGTCAGAAAATTATATAGATGTTTTTCTGAATTTTTAGACGATTCTTTTTAGAGGCCATATAAATAAGTAATAGTATTTTCAGAGAATTCTTTTTAGGAGTCATCTAAGCAACTGCAATTTAAATTTAGGGGTGGTTTCCGCCACTATATGGGGGTAGTTTTTGAGCATCGCATCGAGATTAATGCAGTTACATACTGTTTCTAAAGTAACACTGGGCATTGTAAGCTTTTTTTGCAATCACTGCAGTTTTTTTAAATTTCCTGTTGTATGAGGGGTAGTTTTCACCCACTCATGGGGGTGATTTTCAATGGAAAGTAGTGCTAACTCAGTATTTATGCGTTATATATTTGAATGTTTATATTTAATTCGATTTATTGAGATTCAAGACTATTCGTGGAGCGTTAAGTCATTTTTACCATGTTTAAGGAGTATTTTTTAGCGCTAGGGGTTGATTTTGGGGGTGTACGATTTTTTTGACCTTGGATTCGGATTCAGCGTCGAAAATTACATAGTAATACAGTTGTCTCAATAGCAATTCCAAATTTTTTGGAACTGCTTTTTTGTGGGGCTGTGTTTATTAGCCTTCTATTTAAACGCGAAAAAACGATCTTTCAACTTTACCACCCCCCCACCTCCCTTATCCGGTATCACTTGGTACGCTATAAGGGTTTGTTTTGGATGTCCAACCCATCAACTTACAATAAAATAAAATCGTAGTTACCTATTTTCGCCATGTCAAAGTACAATTCAACTGGACTATTGATTTGATAGTTGTAATTACTGTATTGCAATATCACAACTTCGTCATTTCACTTACAGTCAGTGTAAGTACTTCATTCAGTATAAGTTTGGATGTCAGCTTGGGAAGTAAGTTAATGCATCCTACGACATTATCAAATTGTTCCTGAGTTACATACACTGCAATTAATGTAAATCACATTATAATACGTTTTGTCTTTACCTTAGACACTTAAATTGTTCAATCAATTTGACTGCAACATAACACGTTAATTCTCGTTATAATCATATTAGTGTTAATTTGAGGTCTAAAATAATTCTAACAGGCTGCCTGCGATATAATCTAATGCTATTTATAATGGTGAATTTAATGTTGATAGTGTAGAATGCCTCCTAGAATTAAATTACAGCCATTAATATTAGAAATTTACGCAGCGCAGGAGACAGACGGATATCGCGCTTTACCGCACTCTCGTAACTAACTAGCTGTAATAATTGCATTCGAATCCTGCGAATTTTTTTGCAAATTATTTATTAAAGGCTAAGGAACATTGGTAAAAAGAAAAAACAAGCCGCTGGGACCTTTTTCATTTTGTTATTAATAAATAAACAATTTTAAGAACTAAACAAATTAATTAAATTTTTTAATTTGCTACGGAAACTATTTGAGAAAACCGACTGAAAATGTATACTCGGGAAATTTTGAGGTCGCTGATTATAATTTTAAAAATTGAGAAATTCAAGATGGCTGACTCAAATTAGCGACAATGAAGTATAAAAATGAGATTTTCTGGCTCAAGTTTACATTTTTGAGAAAAATTTCAAGAATAGAAAAGTATTTACAATACCATTTTGCACCTAAATGTACCATTTATGAGTAACTCTTCTTCAACCCAATTGGGGGTTAACCTTAGTTTATTTAAATAAAATAACCATTTTTTAAAATATTCGGGTCAATCACTCAAAATTTTTTTAGTAAAAATATTTTAAATAGATGTAATTTAATTACCCGTTACTGAATTAATTTTACTGTTAATTAGTTCAAAGAGCACACATTTAAAATACAGAGCGCTTTCTTGATCCCGGGATTTACATACGGTAAAGGCACCATCCTTAGTACCTCCTTAATATTAGTACCAAACTTTTCAATAGGAAGAGATGAGATTTATCTCAATAATATGTTGAATACATTATTTTACGATAATGAAATCGACGAAGAAAGAAATGAAGATGAAGAACAAGAAGAGCAACATTTTCATTTATAAACAACTCAAATGAAATTGAAAAAATTATATTAAAGAATGGTGTTTAATTAAATGTATATTCTTCCACATCCAGTGGAAGTATAGTAATAACAAAAAAATTTTTAAAAATTTTTATTGTTCAATGACGTTTCATGACATTCTAAGCCTAATGTCATGAAACGTCGAGATTTTAAGTTTGAGCGAAAAAAAAATTTCTGTCTGTCTGTCGGTCTGTAACATTTTTTGTGCGCACGATTACTCTGGAACCGTTTAAGTTATCGATTTGAAATTTGATATACGTATGTACTTTAACGGGATCTGGAACTTGATTATATTTTCATCCTATTCGGTCGAAGGGTTGGGGGTAAAATGAGTTAAATTGGGGGTAAATAGGTAAATCAAGCAAAGAGTCCATAAAATTGGTATTTAGTGTATACAAGAAAAAAAATTTTTGGCATTAGCCACCCCCATTACCACCCCTACCCCATTATTAAAGGGGATGAAAAAAAATTGTGATTTAGTGTGTGTACAAGAACCAAAAGCCTCAAAATATCTTTTTACTTCATATTAATAGAAAAATCCCCCCACTACTACCTCCCTATCACCCTACCCCCCCCACCCCACTACCGTGTGGGATATCGTTTTATGAGTTTTTGGGGTAGACAATTTCAGATATTATATTATTAAAGTTCTATAAACAATTGTTTCCACATACAAACTTTGTCCGTTATGAGAGACTTGGATAGAAAATCTGGATGTGGAAGTAGTGATTCCTTGGGCAGCGGTTTTTTACATGTTTTTGAAGTAAACAATTCTTATAATTGTGTAGAAATAAATAATGAAAAAAAATGTACTTACTTTTTTAACAATTCTTCCCTTACAATATTAAAACACTTTTTATCTCTGTAATTTCCTCGTAAAATGCACGTAAACAAAGTTTAAATTGTATACCTACTAAATATTTACTATTTTAAGACCATTATTTTCAATTAAAATAATATTAAAAAATAATATATTAAAAGATATATCGCGTTTTTATACTTTATTGCCGCCAATCTTGAATTTTCCAATTTTTACTTCAAGTACTTCAAATACTTTACGAGATAGCATATTGAAATTGCTAATTTATTAATAGAAAAGTGGACTGTTCTTTCCTCTTTACCAATGTTCGTTAGACCTCAATAAACAATTTGCAAAAAAAAATATTCCGATTGGTCCTTTGCCAGAAAACATCTCAATTTTTAACTTTTTTATATTGACGCGACTAGATGGTCATTTAATTTTTGGGATATAAAAAAAATGTAAATCTGATTGAAGACTTTTGATGAATCGAAGTGTCCTGTTTACGTTTCCAGCAGTTAGACAGGGCACTGTAGATATCCATATACTCATATACATACAGCGCTCGGGGCTAGAGGTTAGAACAAGTAGATTTAACCATGCTGTATCCAGCCAGGATGATTTAAGTCAAATACAAGACGGGGGTTGCTCGAAAAGTAATAATTATTTTTGAGATATTTGAAGAGACATTTTGAATGTCATTTGTTGACACTCAAAACATATGATAAATTTTAGATGATTATTTCACTCATTAACGTGATAGCTAATGAAACCCCGTTTTCTGACAATATTGCACAAATATTACCTCGGTTATATTTTCACATATTATTATGTCATGTTTTGTTTCGTGAAAGATTTTCCGCAAATAAGGCCACTAGTGCTTTTAAGTTTTATATTCAAATTTCTTCTCTAGCTTATTGCTAATTGTTAACGTAACTTGTAAATTGTAGTATTGTATTATATACGCAGTAATATAATAATATAAACATAACATAAACACACCATATAAGTTGACTCCCAAGGCTGTGTGGAATATGCTAGGGACAAAATATACACAGCTTTCAATGGATTATAATAACGAAATTACAAAATAAGAATTATCACAAATTACTTCGAAATGCCGGCCGCCGAGCAGTTAAACCCAAATACTTACGTACTGTAATCCATCACAAAGTAGCAAAACGTTAATAATTCGAGAAATCAAAATTATATGCACTGCACATTACAATCACTTATTCTCATTCCAGAAGTTTTCTTATAATTTTTTAGTATTTACTGACCTTTATATTCAATTTCATTATATACATCACATAAAAATATATTTCCAAACCGACTTATATAATAGAGAACAAAGTGCGTATAATTATTTAACAATCGCGGCTGCAGAAACTCCAGGGAATTCGCCATAATAAACCAATGTACCTTGAACCATAGATGTTGTAATGCATAGGCTGGTCCAAAACAGCTGAAAATCTTCACTGTAAATAGTTCTTAGGCATGCTTCGACCAAGTACATTATGCATAAAGACAGAGAAAGCACTACCAGCAGTGTACCGCCAGATAGTGTAATATACAAGAATTATTAAATAAAGTGTTTATTGATATATATTTACTTATTTAATTTTTATTTTCAATTTAAGGAGCGTAAAAATTAAGTTACATACGATAAAATATTGACAAAATCAGTATATTTTTTATAAAACCCATTTCTAAAAATATATATGCTCTAAGTAGGTTGTATGTATTTCACTCTAGCTTTTCCATACTCTTAGCATATTTCGTCCTTGCCGTTTTATCCAAAGTGAACTAATTCTAAGTGTCAGAATAAGATCAATTAATCATTCACAAAGTATTTGTTCCGGTAAAGTATTTGTGGTTATTTTAAATTGTAGCTATTTATAAAGTTTCATTGTAAGTTACATCAAGTTTAACTGGTTCAATATAATAAATGAGTCCTTAACCTTGTCCTAATATCCGCACGATGTGCTCACTTTCATTGTAATTCTAAAATATCTAAAGTTCTTATGTTGAAATAGTTCCGGCCATCGTCAGGCAATGGTCTAATCTGCTAGATATGTACTTGATTATGTTATTTGGAGACTATTGGAGTATTTTAACACAAAAGTATGCAGTATATAATTGCCGAAAGGAGAGGAATGAAAATGCAAGTAGGAGTGAATGACGTCACGCAGCGTCGATGTTCTTTATTAATTTGAAAGCCTATAGAAATCCTAAAATATTTTGTTTTTTGCATTCCACTCTAAAATTAAGAGACCTCTTGGAAAATGTAATAAAAAAATATACTAAATAGGCCCATCCTTTCACTAATTTAATGATGTGAAAATTCATCTCTACTAATAGTCCATACCAAAGGTGCAAAAAAGGATTAAAGCAAGGTGCAAGGGTAGCGACCCCCTCCCCCATTTTGGAGGGCGACCAACACGATAGTGACAATTGCGTGATCTCTACCTCCCTCGACTACCCCTATACGCAAAAAGACACCCCCTTTTTCCATTTATCGTTGTCAAGCATGCGAGGACCTGTTGGATCGGCTATTTTTTTGAGGACCAAGAGAGAAAGTGATCGTGTTCTTCACCCTTGAAAACGAGGTATGCCTTCTTTAAAACCTTCTCTTTAAGGGACACTTCAGAATTGAGAAAGGGGGTGGTTTCAACCCACGGGGATCTTTAGGATGTCTGGTTGCTAAATTTTACAGTACAAATTGAGTTTCCTCAAAAAAAAAAAACCGATCCAACAAGTCCTCGTATGCCTGATAACGAAAAATGGGAAAAAGACGTGGCTTTATACATTTAGGCTAAATAATATCAGCATCGTGTTCCCTGCCCTTGAAAAAGTAGAGAAAACAATTTTCAGTACGATTGGATGTTTTTTGCATGTTTCGGTATTGAGAGAGGTAGTGGTTTCAACCCCCGAGGGTCGTTAGGATGTCTGGTTGCGAAATATTTCAGGACCTATTGAGTTTTCTCAAAAAAAAAACCGATCCAACAAATCCTCGCATGCCTGACAACGAAAAATGGGTGGTCTTTTGCGTTTAGGGGTAGTTAGACCACGCGACTATCACTATCGTGTTGGTCGCCTTCCAAAAAACGAGGTGGTAGCCATGTTTAATCACTATCCTTGCACTTTTGGCGTTTTTGCAACTTTGGCATGGACTATAGAGACATTTACGGTTTTAGAAATATGCTGATAAAATCCAATATATTCTCTGTTTTCGTATTTGCGAACAGTATAATAATAATCTGACCAATGAACTAATGTACTTATATCATTTATTGGATAAACAACTTGCGGGGGGGGGGGGTGTTCACCTTTGGTTTTACCAACGATTTTGTTTATTTAAAAATAATATCATCTAAATGTGGTTCAACTCTATTTCCCCAAAATTATTGGCATTGGATCGAGTCTAGATTTACGTATTTTCATTACCCAGGGATGTTTTTAAATTGCGGATCATTAATACAATACTGCTGTACATGCACTTTTATGGATATGTTAATCTATTAGGTTTTATGCGACTTTTTATTGGAATATATCCATTTTCATTTTGAACAATACGTTTTATTTTAATTTATATGTGCCATTCCCATTCTAGGATTCTACCATGTTTTATGCTGCATAACTCTGCAATATATTTCTACATAACGCTTTTTATTTTTAGCTTATCTGCGTTTTATGTTCGTAATTACAGAGAGTAGTTGGTTTATTAAACTCATATACTGCTTAATTTTTCCTAAATGTTTAAAATAAAATCACATACTCGTGCTAGAGATCGTAAAGTTTTCAAGTTCGATTTGTTACTTTTCTTTTCAATACTACCTTAAAGATGCAACAGCATAACAAAAGTATGTAAACAAAAAAGATTATACGAGGGTGTTCAAATTTTGATATAACAAAATTATCATAGAAAAAAGAAAAGGCTATTTTGGATTGAAATCATCAGAGTTCGGGAATTTTATCTCGGCGCACAGTATGGCATTCACGAGTTTTTTAGGTCAAAATTCGACTCCTCCTTTGTAATTCAACCAAAATTGTACTTTATAAATAATTAGTAAATAAAAAAATTTGACTAAACGTAATTAAATATTACCTTTATTCTTTTTAAGAAAGAACATAATTTATTGATAAATTGTGCTTTTCCTTGAACTTTATAGCTTTCAAAAGTATTGAAGTACAAAAACAGTAATTAGAAGGAAAATATTAAAATAAATAGTATAATAGTATAATTAACCACCTTTAATTACATTAATTTACGTAAGGCTACAATACCTTTATTAATAAATAAGAAATTCATTAATATATTTTAAAGTAGATACCTTTTTTTTAACTTTAACCTCAAATATTCAACTAATAAAAAAATATTTACATGAAAAACGGTTTAGGTCTTCAAGTCGGCCAAAAAATGGTCATTTCTAAAATTATTTAAGTTATGGTTTCGGACCCTTGAAATTCAGATTCTGCAAGTCAAAAATCATGATAAAATATGATATTGATGGATTTCCAAGGAGTTATATAGGAAATAACAGTGTCTAGATTTTGCCTTGACAGGGTTTCACATTTTTTTCAGGCTTTTGACAGCGCAGTTCTTCATTAAAGTGCTCAGTATTACGAAAATTTTGAGCTCAAGTAGATTGATTTTTCTTGAATTACAAAGGAGGAGTCGAAAAAAAAATCGTCCACTTTGTTATCCCTAAGCGTTCTTGAGTTACAACCATGAAACCATTCTGGTGCACCTCCCCCCGCCCCTCACCGGAGCACAGCCAACACGACCCGGAAAATCTACATTATTATTCGGGACATCAAATGAACTCCTCCATTATCTTTTAATTTCATCATATGACGTCTAATTTTACTGTAATATAGAATGTGCAATAATGCTTACTCTAGTTTTTCACTGTCAATCAAGATACAGAGTATAATTAATTTCATGTCATAAAAAAAACTGACCGACTAAACAAACAAAAAACCTATATGACTTTTTCCTCCAGGGGCACTTTGAAAAAACTGACCTAGGTCAAAAAATTTAATGTTAAGATAGGAGACGTTTTAGAACCGCTGCTTTTCTGGGTCAATGGACATATCCGAATTTACTTACTTCTAAAAAGTCATAAAAAAGTGTAATAATTTCCGACTTGAGTCCTCGCCGCTACGCGGTCTCAAACAAAGAAACGCTTTGATGATACGGCATTAGCGCGTTTCCAACATTCCAGCAGTTCTCAAACAATATTACTAAAAATGTTCGAAATTTTTGTTTATTTTTTTGTTATAGGCTTTAGACCCCATGCTTTATGTTTTTTTTTTGTTTGTCTAGTCCTTCCCCACCACCAGTTTATTTTTAGTGACATGAAATTAATTACACCCTGTATATCTCGTGAAGAATTAAATTCAATTTAATTATTAAACTGCACAATATAGAAAAACTGACAATCTTTGTACTGTTTTGACCTACCTAGCCTTAAAGAGGTATTATTCTTTATTAACCATTTATTGTTGTTACAGCTCCCTTATTATTGGTAAGTAGGACAAAGTAATTATTTAAAAACGATTTGCAATCACAGGCGTAAGATACACGCGAAGACGAATTGCTTAGTTTCATTACATTAAATGGTTTTATCGATCGCTAAAGTTTAACGACAATCCATAACCAAACAGTGGCTGTTAGCAGAACAAGTCAGAGGGTACAGACATAGAACAACCATCAATTTTAATCTTAATATGTTCCATCACCTGCGCTCTAACAGAATCGACTAATGGCGACACAAGAAATATATGACAGACTCCTTATATTTAATTTATATTTTATGGAAATTAATTTGCGCAGTTTAATTATTGTATAAATTGGGTACATCAAGTTGAAAATACACTCAGTTTCCAAGAGAACACCACGGCAAAGTTATAAAGATATGTTGCTAAAACTTTGTATGACTCAATATTCATACAAAGTTCGTATTGCAGAGATTTTCTTTAACCTTTAATAGTGGGGTGGGTTAGAGTTGTAAGATTACTGTTACTTGCCGGATAAAAGCACCAAATTTGGCATGAAGGTACCTCAGGGTATACTAATAAATGTTAGCCTAGGAGCCCTCTGAAATTTCTAAAAGTTTTCATGCACAGCACTAAAATTTAAAATATTTAAAAAAATATATCAGAACATTTTATCTTTTAATTATAAATTTACTACAAAGAGAAGGTGGACATTATGCATATCATTTTCTTCGTAATTTAAAAATCTAATTAAATAATAGATTGTTCCATTTAAAAAATAATACTTTTCCTTGAAAACCCCATATCGTTTAACTTAATGAAGAATAATTCGTGTTTAATGTTAGTATCTGAAGAGATAATATTTTAAAGGTGCTTACAGACCAATTTTTAACAATTTTGGTAAAATCGCGGCTTCTATTATTAATACTAAAAATTAAAAAATCTATTGTTTGAAAATCAAAATAATATTTGAGAGTCAGATCATATGCATTGTAGCCAGCAGGATCCAAATATGCAAAAATATACAGGTTGTCCCATTTAAAAAATTTGACTTTCGTGCCAATTACATCGATTAATACTTAATAGGTTAATAGTTCTCATTGCTGTGCCAGCAGCGAAAACGGTGTAAATGTCTATTTCGCGATTAACTTCTATGTTGGATGTACTGGGGGACTTATTTGTTTTTTTAAATTAAAGGTAAAGAGCCCACCTTTCGATTCAAATGGGTCCGAAAGGGGCCAGGTTAATAAGATCTTATTTTATTTTAGATATAAGTTCTTTAATCGGAGGTATTTATTATCTAAAACGAAAAAAAAAAAGATAAAAAATTAAAAAAATAAAAAAACAATTTTTTGTTTTCTTTCTTCTAAATTTGAGGGGGTTCCGGAGAGAATTTTTGGAGTGAAGTTGAAAATTTTGATTCAGGGACCTAAGAAACATAAAATATGCCTATTTCCAGAACTACTACAATTTTTTCTAGGTAAAATTCTCTAATGCCTGGAAGTACCAAATTTCAAGTCAATGTCTTAAACGGTTCCAGAGTAATCGTGCGTATAAAAAAGTTATACAGACAGACCAACAGACGGAAATTTTGTTCTGCTCATCGTTTCATGACATTCTAAGCCTATTTGCACAATAAAGATTTTCAAAAATTTTTTTGCGTTACTATGCTTCCACCGGATGTGGAAGTAAAATCAGCTTTATACCATTTTTCTCCCAGATCAGTCATTTTAGAATCCCTGTTTACTACACTAATACTTTTTCCGTTAAAGCGAGATCAACATGTCGTACCCATCCAGCCCTGTGTCCTCACCATGGCCGTCGTACGAGGAGCTAAGGTAATTTTCCACTTTGAATTTGTTCAGTAGTTTACTATTTCTTATACTTTTTTCCATTATAACGCTCCCAAAACCCCAGCATATTATGAGCTGAGTTGTTCGAGTTGGCAGGAATGGACGAGGTACAAGTAATTAACTTATTCCTTCAACATCGAATTTGTTTTAATTGATTTTTCATCCAGCCATATTCCTAGACACTTGGGAGGAAATTTATGAAATGGCTAGGCAATTAACCCATTTTTCTACAGTTTGTTTTGGTACTTAATAAAATTTGTCAAAAATTATATTTGTCTCAGTTAGTTGAACATAATCCAAAAATTGCTTAAAGGCAGTGAACAGACTTTCAAAAGTCGGATTTTTAGCGACTGCGATCCGAAAGTCATCAAATAGGTATTACACGTTATGCTGGTAACGGTTGACGGGTATGGACCAGAAGGTGTTAGGAAAAGACTTTTTTAAGTAGTCATTTCGTTTCGTCATGATTTATTGACATCCTCAGGACTATTTAGGTGTTTTCCTTTGTCACATCAGATTTGCAAATAAAACAGAACACATTGATATTAACAAATACAACAACTCCTCAAAGTATGAGTAACCTATTATATACTGTAGAAGTATAGAATAGGTTACTGTTTTTCGCTTTTCACACTCAAATGTGCAGTTAGAAATTCTTTTAAATGTGTTTACTTCATATCACCGTAACCCCATGACCCTACAACTCCATAACCCTATAAATCGGAGACTGTAAGCTTCTATAATCACAACACTGAATATATAGAAAGTTTTAACATGTACTCCACTCCATTTTTTGCCATCAGGGTGACAAAAAGGATTACTAAACTATCTCCAAGGCTTGAAACTGAGTTTTCTTCAAATTGATCATACTTAAAAAAAATAGTTTGGTTATGTTGTGTACTGATTACCCATCGAAATAATAAACTTTTTGCAGAATATCTACGCCGGTATAAAATATTTTACGAATTAAATATCTATCGTATTTCAAAACAAGTGGAAACAAAACTTTGTTGTTGTTTTTTTTAATATCTGATTACGTAATTTACCAATATACTAATCAGAGAATTAGTGCCCTCAGGTGAAATAAATTTTAAAATTAAAGGATATATGTTCATTTGTTATGTAAATATGTAATGTTCGTGCTCCCAGGTGGGTTTTGTTCTATAACATAAGGATAATATTTTCATTACATTACTGATATTGATTCTAATATTGATACGCGTGACATTATTTCCTGGTAAAAATGTTAGTTCTCACGCTCGATAATCAGCTTACAATTTCTGCAGGCGTATTAAATTAAACCCTATTCAAGTCTCGTGAATTTGAGCTATTTTCCATCGGAGCGAATCTCTCTGATAATTATTAACATTTTCATGGCAATATCTACGTGGTACCAAATACAAAGAAAATTTCAAATAAAGAGCAAAGACTATTAAATAATCAAAATTCAAAACTTGTCAAAATTTTATAATAACAGAGGCCCACAAAAACAAAAAAGTATCCTGGGCTAGTGACCAGACCCACATATTCCCATGTATTTTCACTCACCGAACACGAATCTGGCATAAGAAAAGGACCTTTCTGGACGAATTTATGAGTTATGATAAAAAAGCTCGAAATTCATTAACCTTACATATTTCAAGATCATTGACAGCAGCATTGGCGTGAATTGAAGACAGCTCTAATACATACTTGGAGGTGATAATGATATAGCAGATAACAATAAGACACATAACTCAACAATGGCCCAACGGCCCAATAACCCAATGTCCCAATAAATCAGCAGTTCGTATTACCAAAGTTCACAAATTTAAAGCAAGAATTTTTTACATTCTGCGATGCTTTCATAGTTTTTTTTTATCTTCAAATGACCTGCGTAATGGATTTCTTTTCCTCTTTTTTTCTTTGACAACGATTGTCCAGCAAAAGTCAGCCATCATATTGATACCGTCTTTCCATTTCATTAATATCTTGATAAAATCGTTCACTGAAATCGCCTAAATTTTCAGTAGTCATTGTGAATGAACGTACTCTTAGTTATCATCGTTCGATATGGTTATATCATCATCTTCATCATCATTACTAGGTATGTGATTCGACTCTGTCATTGGTTTTACGTTCCCAGATTGCATATCAATTTTTACTCTGTACTTTTCAAAAAATGTGAATGTTTTAAGAGTTGTTTTTTAAATCCAAGTTCTTTCATTGTCATGATCTGTTTTATTCTCAATATTTTCGTAAATAGTCTAATGATAAACGTAATTTCAGTGGTTTCATAGACAATTCCATTATTTCATTAGAATCGGTTTCTTAACAAAGAAGGACAATGTTTTGAGTATTTAACACGTAAGCTCAGACTTATATCAGAAGCTAAATTAAAGAAAGGAATATTTGATGGACCACAAATTCGTACTTTGTTGAAGGATGAAATTTCACTACTCAAATGACTGACACCGAAAAAGCTGCACAGGGTTTCAAAGAAGTTGTAGAACAATTTTTGGGTAACAAAAAAAGTGAAAAGTATAAAAATATAGTAGCCAACATGATGCAGAATTACCACAAAATGGGCTGTCTAATGAATTTGAAATTGCATTTTTCATTCACACATTGACTACGTCGCTGAAAACTTTTAGTGAAGTATATAAGGCGAACGATTTCAACAAAATATTAATGAAATGGAACGACGGTATCAAGGTAGAGGGAACATCCATATAATGGCTGAATTTTGCTGGACACTGAAGAGGAATTCGTTGTCAACGAAAAAAAAAGAGGAAAGAAATTTGAACATAAAAGAGTACGAAAGAATCACTGAACCGAAGGAATCCTTGTTTTAAGTTAGCGACATTTTTGTAATATGAATTGGAAAATTTTAAAATTCCAGTACATGTTCTAATATATCTCCTTTTGAACAACTTTCGTTTGTGAGAAAATGATCTAATCCCATCCTTGATAACTTCTTTCTATCATCTAATCGTCGAATCACAGCCACAATTTCCATACTATATTTCGGATCCGGTACACGTTATTAATAGTAAAACTATAAATACCAATAATTTATAGACCTAGTACATTGAAAAGAAAAGCGATTTCATTTTATATTTTCATATATGTACAGGGTGTCTCACCGGGAACTGAATCGATCGATATATAGAAAAGTACGCATCAGAAAATTTTGAAAATTTTGGGAGTTACTAAAGTCAGTGTGGCCAATCCAACTAAAATAATTACAAGCAGCTGGTACTTCCGCTTATACCGGAAGTCGATACCAACTTGCTTATTTTAAATGGAACACCCTATATATTTCAGGATTTTCGAAAAGAGCGTAAAATTCTGAGTCAAAAACATGTAGGATACCCTATGCCTAAATTCATCCGTTTCAGAGATATTTGACATTTTATAGAAAATTTGACAGATGCAACGGTTTGCAAGAACCATTATAACTTTCTTCGTGTAAAAGATCCTCATTTGCTTCTTGGCACATAAAAAGAACACAAGGAGAACTACGTTCTACAACTGAAATAAATTCAATAACATCATACCAAGTGTTCCGTTTTTCGCGTTACATTTTGTCAACTTCAAACCGCGAAAACTTGTTTAGGTCAAATGGAACACCCTGTATTTTTTTACGTCAAGTCGTGTATTATTGTGGAGTTAAAGTTTTCAACTTTTTGAAATATTTGCGATTTTATTAGAAATTCATGAATTGTTGTAATCATTTCATGAAAATAGCCATGATTAGAAACAATCAGTCATTATCTTACGTCAAAAAATGCCACCACGTTTAAATTACACCCACGAAGACTTTCTAAATTTGTTTATTATTTATGGAGAATGTGATAAGGTAATATCAAGAACTTGCAGCACATTTGCTAATCGATATCCAGAAAAACGGAAAACAACACTAACACTGTAACATGCGTATTAATCGAATCGACAGCATGAACTAAAATAGCAGAGATAAGATCAATTTAAAACAGGACTCCATTTTAATTTAATAATTGCTCAAAATTCCGCCCTCGAACCTCGACACATTTTTCGCACCTTCGGATTAGTTCCTCATGGGTAGCTCTTCTAATTGAATCCTGTGATATGTTTTGAAATGCATTTCTTACTCTCTGCATACAATCTTCAATGGTTGTTAATGGGCTCTCATAAACTTTATTTTTAATAGTTCCCCGAATAAAATAATCCAGAACTGATAAGTCGGGCGAGCGAGGAGGCCATAAGAAAGGTCCATTATTGGCAATCCATTGATCATAAAAAGTTTCTTGTAAATAATTATTAATTAAATATGCGTTATGTGGGGGGGCACCGTCGTGCTGATAAAAAATGTTTCTATGTTCGGCGAGAGGTAAATTTTCTAAATAGTCATTATTCAAATTTTGTAAGATATTCAGATATCTTTCACCTAAAAAAAAAACAAAAATTTACCTATACATATTAGTAGAAGAGTAAATTTAATTTACCGTTTAAATTTTCCTGATAAAATTGTAATGCCACCACTCTATCATTTCTTATGGCACAGTAAACATTGAACTGCCAACTTTCCTGAAAGTTTCGCTCTCTGAACATATGAGGATTTGAGTCACTCCAATAATGCGAACTGTGTCTATTAAAAAGTCCATTTTTAGTAAATTTTGCTTCATCTGTCCATATAATATTTCCCAAATAAGAATCGTCACCCTCAGACCTTATTAGAATAAACTCACAAAAATTCTGTCTTCTTAGGAAATCTGTTTCTTTTAATCCTTGAATGGAATGAAAACGGGTGAAACTTATGTTTTAATAAGATTCTGTGAATTGAATCCTTGCATAGTCCCGATTCCAGAGCAGCTTGTCTTAATGACATCCTTGGAAATGCATGAAAATATCCCAGAATGACTATTTCAATGTTTTCGTCATCAACAATAGGCTTTCTTCTTTGCATTTTTGCCTTGACAGAGCCATAATTTTTAAAATTTTCCAGTATGCGTTTTACAGTGTTTGGTGACGGTTTCCGTTTTTCTGGATATCGATTAGCAAATGTGCTGCAAGTTCTTGATATTACCTTGTCACATTCTCCATAAATAATAAACAAATTTAAAAAGTCTTCGTGGGTGTAATTTAAACGTGCTGGCATTTTTTTACATAAGATAATGTCTGATTGTTTCTAATCATGGCTATTTTGAATCAATGATTACAACAATTCATGAATTTCTAATAAAATCGCAAATATTTCAAAAAGTTGAAAACTTTAACCCCACAATGCTAATATCAGAAAAAAGGGAATTCAATTTTACACAACTTGACGTAAAAATACAGGGTGTTCCATTTGACCTAAACAAGTTTTCGCGGTTTGAAGTTGACAAAATGTAACGCGAAAAACGGAACACTTGGTATGATATTATTGAATTTATTTCAGTTGTAGAACGTAGTTCTCCTTGTGTTCTTTTTATGTGCCAAGAGGCAAATGAGGATCTTTTACATGAAGAAAGTTATAACGGTTCTTGCAAACCGTTGCACCTGTCAAATTTTCTATAAAATGTCAAATATCTCTGGAACGGATGGATTTAGGCATAGGGTATCCTACATATTTTTGACTCAGAATTTTACGCTCTTTTCGAAAACCCTAAAATATATAGGGTGTTCCATTTAAAATAAGCAAGATGGTATTGACTTCCGGTATAAGCGGAAGTGCCAGCTGCTTGTAATTATTTTAGTTGGATTGGCCACACTGACTTTAGTAACTTCGAAAATTTTCAAAAATTTTTGATGCGTACTTTTCTCTATATCGATCGATTCATTTCCCGGTGTGACACCCTGTATACTAGGGATTTTGGGGGTGGTAAAACCACTTTTGAGGAATAGTTTTACACTTATTTTGGTGTCAAAAATAAGTAGCAACAAAAATTCATTAATACTACTGTTTGGCATAGTTTTTTTTCCTACCTAAATTTTATTAACCTGTTATTTTGTTCCATGTCTGGTCTATTTTTCGACTATATATACAAATATTATGACGTCTAAGCCCAATTTCGACGCCAAATTCGAATTTTGCGGCTCAAATAACATAAAGGTAGAACTTTTTTTTTTTGGTTTACTGTTAGTTTATGGGTCATTACGTATATCTTTTGAAGATAAAGGAAAGCATCACTGAACGAGGAATTTTTCTTTTAAATTTGCGAACTTTGGTAATATGAATTGCTGATTTATTGGGTTATTGGGCCGTTGGGTTATGAGCCTTATTGTTATCTGCTATATCATTACCACCTCGAAAGTATGTATTGGAGCTGTCTTCATTTTATGCCAACGCTGCTGCCAATGATTTTGAAATATGTAAAGTTAATATGTCGAATTAATGAATTTCGAGTTTTTTCCCATCATAAATCATAAATTCGCCCAGGAAGGTACTATAGTGCACATTGTCCAAACACACAAGTGTAATACACAAAATTAAAGCTAATCGTTTGTGCTACAATATTTGTTGGAAACATTTTTTTTATGTTACGTTTTAAGATTTACGATAAACAAACAAATTATCTGTAAAAACTAATGTATTTTTCACTAATCAGTGATTTACTAATTAATGGTTGCTTATATGGAAAAAAATAATGGGAACTTAAAAAAGTTTACAATTTAAGCTGTCATTAAAAAAAAAGAACACTGAAATCGGACAATAACTTATAGAGATACGGTCGTTTTTTTAAACGTCTACCTCAGCCATCTTGGATTGGCCACCATTTTTATTAGCTATAACTTCCAGATGTTAATCATAGTTTTTTGCTATCTCTGTACACCCATATAACTGCGGTATGAAGGAAAATTAGTACTTCCAAATTATACCAATATCTTGGCTGACCCATATATTAACAAGCTAAAAACGTACTCTTCGCCAATTTACTGAGCTTTTTATATATAATTGTTACACATTCTATAGGATACTCTTCGCAGTTCTCTTCTAAATAATGTTAGTTTTTGGACATCCTAAATTTTATGATACCATCTTTATTGTGAAAAAAATTTGATTAATAAAGAAAAATGAAAAAAAAATATCCAACCTGTGGGATTCGAACACGGGACCTTTGGATTGCAACGCAAAGCTTTAGCCGCTGCGCCACCACCTATTGCTAGAAAAATTGATTGTCTGTGGTATATACCTTTCGACATTCATACATACTTCACTTCTATGAAATATATATTAGTAAACTTCATAAACAAAAAAAAAATTATTATGGAAATAATATCTCGTAAGATTTCCCTTTTAGTACAAGCAACAAAAATTAAGAGAATTTTGTTTTTTTTTTTTAATTAAATAATTAATAACTTTTTATTTACTGATCGATTTTCTTCAAAAACAATAGGGTTCTTCCTCTAGCTAACACTAACTTACTTTCTAAATTTCAATACAATCGGACTTTTCTTTCTTAAGTTATCTTGCTTACAAGAATTCGTTCACTAACGAAAATTTTTTCTCTACGAGCGATATTTATGATTTTAGAAATGTACCGATCAAATACAATATACTCTTCGTTTTTGCGAAGAGTATAATAACAGCAATGCCAACATGTTATATCCCAGGCCCCATATATGTAGCTATCTCCAAGACTATTGGCACTTTCAGTCCTTTTTCAAATCGACCTAAATAGTACGTCGGATGGCAGGCTATAGCGTTCACTAACCCAATACCGAGGTATAACCAAACAAAACCTATTTCATTTTATTCAGCAGGTTTTTTTACATAGGAAATCACTTTTGACGACACTCTCCATTGGTCGAGACTAAAGTTACAAGAAAAAAACAAAAAAAAAATGAAAATAACAAAATTCAAATTCAACCACGAATAACTTTCAAACAAAAAAAAGATAGAATTATATATTTTTTTTTAGTTTTATAGTATAAACGATTCTCTTTAATTTGGTGTATGATTTATTACAAAAATAATAACTTTAACACTAGAAAATTGACGTTAATTTAGATGTTACACAAATTGTCAATTTTTTTAAAAGCTCTAACTCGTTGTAACACGCTTATGTATTGAGCTATTCGAATGTTTTTTTTACCAAAAACTGCCAAATTTCATAGACTTCATTTTGTCTCAATTAACAAATAAAAAGAGGTACAGCCTTTTAAACACAACGAAGCGCACTTCGGCGACGGAGTCGCAAGGCTTCCCCTCTCGTTCCCGGTATATCCCGCGTTCACCATAAACCGCGCAAGGCTATAATCAGCGGCCGTAACAAAAGCTTTACAATAATCTTCCTGTATTGTAAGATGATAAAATTAATAAATCAAATTGAATAATATGATATTAATTCGATATTAAATGGAAAATAATAGGTATCAGACAGAGATAACTGATTTTCAGATATATCATTGTTAAACTCATGCCAGCTAGTAAAGTTTCTACTTTGCTTCGTAAATTTTAATATTTTCCATAAAGTGTCAGAGGTAACCAAATAATCAAAACAGTTATTTGGCATGCTTTCGCTAACTCGTAGAGGATCTGAACGATTAGTTGGATTTTTGTACATCTATATTTTTGTTTTCATGTAAACTGGAAGGGTTAAAATCAGTTAAAATTTGTTGGATAGATATTCTTGTGTAAATAGGCCGATCTTTTTTTAAATAATACCATTCCAAGCAGTAATGGGAGTGGGATTTTTACCATCTAGCCTGTCTTAGTTTTGATCAAAATTGTCGATGTCGATGAATGTAATTGTTTTCTTCAGAACTTACTGGAGGAACTCCAGGTGGAATAAAAATGTCGTAGTTTTTACTAACACGTGACTAACTAAAGATGTTAAATATCCATATTTCATCGTAGGAATAACCATAGCCAAAAGAATAAAGCATATCAAATAAGTTTTTTTCTTCTGACGGCACGATACACATGTAATTATATGTAAAGGATTAAAAAAGTGGTCTATGCTGATTGTTTTTTTTTTCATAACTATTAATATAAATTGCATTACTATAGAAATAACGTTTAAATCAAATTTGTCTGTGCCGACATATTTAGTATCCACGACATAAATGTTTATAACAAATCTGAAGCTTCTTGTTTACATTGATGATTATTCTGAATAGTAGTCGTGTCTTTTTCAGTTTTAAAATGTCCACCTATAGCTTCATTTAAGATACTGGAAGCCCTTGTGTCTGACAACAAAAATTCGTTAGTCTTTTTAGCTTTATTATCACTTGAATGAACTGTTGTATTTCCTTTGTGTTCCCAAAACACTTTGTTTGTTTAAATGCTTTCTAGTCTCTTTCTTATATTTCCGCTGCTATAATAATCTAATTCTTCTTCCGTGATTTCTTCAAATATATCATTAAGGAGTGTTTTTAGAAATGTTAAAGATAAGGATTCTTTTTTGCAAAACAGCAAGTTCAACCTCCCTAAATAAAATGTTTAACGCTACCTTAAATTCATTTTTTCTTTCAGTGGTTTAGTTTGTACACATTTAAATTTTTTTTGCTAATATATTTTGCAAAACAAATTTTATGATAATTTCCGTCATCCCCAAATAAATCTGAATAAAAGTAAAACCTGCCTTTTATTTCTATATCACAATGCGTCACTGCAGCTTTAATATATATTTTTTTCTAGTTTCCGTACCCGTTCCTGTACAAATTGCTTCTTAAAAATGTTTTTAATTTATTCTTATTTTTTCTGGATTTTCCACAGATCAGACAATGCTGTATTATTTTAATCTGATTTTTATCTTCATTATAACCCCATGAAGGCTCACTTACATTTTTAATCACTTTACTAATATCAGAGGCAATATGTCTTGTCTCTACTAATATCATTCTTATTACAAAATAATGTCCGACAAGAATAATGAAATCAGTACCGAAGAGTGTGCAAATAAGTGCCACCACTTTATTTTATAAGAATTTTTTCTTTCATTTGCACAATGTATAATAGACCTGATGCCAGTAACAGTTGGTTTTTTTACCATTAGATTTTCTCTGCTTTCAGCAGTTGCGCAAAAGAACATGCAGTTTTTTTCATTGATAATGTATCTACAATATACATACATAAACTGTAATAGCCTAAATGTAAATAAAATAATATATACTTATATTAATACTTATCCAGACAACAATGAGGCCAGCAGCCGATACGTTTCTTGATAGGCCGAGAGCGTAGCGGGGGCGAGAAAGGAAGCCTCGTGTCTTCGTCGTCGTAGTGTGCTTCGTTGTGTTTCAAGGGCTGTAGCGCTTTTAGTTAAAAAATTAGATCTGGCATGAATCGAGACAAAATGAAGCCTATTAAATTTGTCAGTTTTTGGTGAAAGAAAAAATTGAATAGCTCGTTATATAAGCGAGTTATGGCGAGTTAAGGATTTGAAAAATGTTGCTGATTTGTGTATCCTTTTGAATTTTGCCAGTCTTTTTTTATGTTAATTTTTTAATTATTGCAGTAAATTATACTTCAAATCAAACAGCAATGTTTACTTGTCAAAACCAGACAAAAATTTTATTTTTATCTGTTTTAGTTCTAAAGTTATATTTGATTAAATATTAAATTTCTAAATTTCTTTTTTTTTTTTTAGTTTTTTCTTATATCTTCGGTCTCGACCAATGGAGAGTGTCGTCAATTTTGATTTCCTATGTAAAATAACATGCTTTAATAAGTAGTGAAGGTCCCATCTGGTTATACTTCAGTATTGGGTAGGTCAAGAAAGAGAAGGCTTTTCGCGACGGGCTAAAAAGATATTTTGTGAATTACGCTGCAATTAGTTTAGAAGTTATCTTAGAGTAAACCTTTTAGAGAAGAAAATAAATACTAAATACATATTTATATGAATTAACCAAGAATAATGACAGCTCGACTTATTAATTTTGCAGAAAAATCGATCACCAATCTTGATTCAGTTCCTGCCTTAAAATTCTAATTTACACGTGAAATACAAATGAAATCAAAATATTTTCATTCCTATCGTAATGTTCCCCGTTCTCAATTTTTCCCTGCGTTTGAATTGTATATAGCGAAATGAAGTGTAATTATAACTGATATATACTCAGGGGAACGCGACATTTCATTTGCAATTCTACATATAAAACGGCCTTGTCATACAAATTACAATTGAAACATGTATTGCTATTGTTTATTAAACTGGCAGTACCTATTTTAATCAACTCAAATTTGACTTCCATATTTACTTAGTGAATTATTAAGCCGTAGATCATTTCGGTGTATGGGGATGATCAAAAATAGAATTCGCTTAATAAGACAAAACCAACTGAGTGAAATCAGGTATGCCAACTAAACGTAAAGGAGCAGATATAGTTCCAAACGAAAATATTTTATTTATGAGCGGATAATGTGAAACAATGTTCTTGAGAGAGAGAAGGTTCTTTAGGTTTATACGTTTGTATCTACTTTATGGTTTGTCTTACTATCTTCCAAGTCACCTCGATGCCCCTCTGAAATCTAAGAGAGATTTGTTTGTCCAAAGGAGTAGTAAATAACATGTTTCTAATACTAATGTCGTAAATAAATTTTAAATGTTTTTAATCATGAAGCACCAAAAAAAAATTTTTTAAAAAATTGAACATTAAAAAAAATTATAAAATAAAGTTTCACCGTTGCCTAGTTAACCGGAATTCTTAAAAGTAAAAGAAATAATTATACGAGAAGTATAACTCATTTACTTCATTTGTTTATTTAACAAATATACTTAAAAGAAACAAATCTTTTTTAAAACATCTCAAAAAATATTGCTTTTAGGGAAAAATAACAGGAAAATGTTTTAAAAACTTATAAAATTACCTTTATATTGATTTTTTTATTGTATGTACGATAAAAAGAGACCAAAATAGATTTTTAAAATTTCATCATTCTTTCACTGTTTTCGAAGAAGCGTATTTCGTTGCCCGCCAAAAACAGTGGGCAGGTAAAACAATGGACTAAATAAAATTAAAAGCTTATTCAATTGCCTTTAGTTTGTTTTTTATCACTTTAAGAGGAAAATTGAGTAAGCCTAGGTTCAAGACTCTTAGAAAATCCAGAAAAATAAATTGAAGGAATATTCCTTATATAACATGTTAAGAATGCGTGCTATCTAAAAATTGTTTGGAACCATTTTTGTTAAATTTTTATAGAGAAATCATCAGTGTATGCAGTTTTTATAAAATGAATATCTTTAGCAAACATCCCTTTGGTTGCCAACAATTAGGATTTTTTTTTACAATCTGTCATGAACACTTTTTTTTAAATAAATGAAATGTCAAAAATTACTGGTAAATTTGAAAGATTATTAAATATTTCTAAATTAATTTATTTATCTTCATTTTGTCAGCTTTCATATATATTGCAAAAAATATACGAATTTTTAAAAAAATGTTCGTTGTTTTATTTGCTTATTTTGTTGAAGTATATGTTTCAAAAAGGGCATATTTTTAATCATTTTCTAAAGAAATAGGGAATTTTTTGCTGCCAAACTATTGGTTTTGCAGAAAAATGTCAAAGGAGATGAAATATATGGTTATTAAAATTCCCTTTTTCTTCAAGCGTATTAAAATGTTTAAATTATGTCAGCAAAAACAGAAGTAGAAGTAGGACATTGTTTTACTAGTAACAAAATGTTAGTACCGAACACCACCGTAGTGGACATTGTTTTACTAGTAACATAATGTTAGTTCCGAAAGCGCCGCCGTAGTGGGTATTGTTTTACTAGTAATATAATGTTAATACCGAAAGCCACCGGTGGCGCGCTGTCCACTAGCCACTTGTCATATTGTGTCAACATGTAAGAATGTAGTTTGAATATTTGTACATTTATGATAAATAAATGAATTTTTGCATTTTAATACGCTTGAAGAAAAAATAGTATATATTACACGGAGTAGAACGCCTTTTTTGTGTTTCGCCCAGTTTGCAAATCCTGGGTTCAACACAAAAAAAGAGTGCGTTCTACTCCTAGTAATATAATATACTATTATTATACTCTTTACAAATACGAAAACGAAAAGTATATTGCAATTTGATCGGCACATTTCTAAAACAGAAAATACTGTTTGGAAAGAAAAAATGTTTAATATCATTGTGTTAGTGATCTAATTCTGAACAACTTTCAAAATGTGTGACCGTTTGTCTGTCTATCCGTCACGTTTCTTGTAAGCACGATAACCTAACAACTGAAAGTCCGGTTGTGTTGTAATTTGGAAGGTAAGTTAATGTTAGCTGCAGGAAGAATCCTATTTTTCTACAAGCTTTTATTTAACTTGCAATGTTTGTAACTATGTCTTTCCGGTTCAAAATTAGGCAGTGTTATAGTATCGGTGTTAGCTAGTTAGTTAACGATGCAGGGAATTAGGGGAATTACTAGGAAATTAGAGGAATTACTAAGGAAATATGGGAATTATTATCTATCTTAGGAATTAGTGTGCACAATATTTTTCTGCGGAATACCTCTCGAAAAATAATATTTGAAATCAAAATTAAAAATAAACGCTTCTATTAGCTTGACCTGTAACTTCCTAACATTGTAAGCAAATCTTACGACTCACTTTTCACTTATTTTTAATTGTCGTATCGATTTGAAACTTTGCAAACTTAGGCAATTCTGGTGACAATACAATAATATGATACCAAAAAGTGCATTAGCTTTTTGAACTATAATTTGATCGGATAGTGTATTCACTCAGACGTTGCATTCTAAGAAATGGTGGAGGATCCGGTACTTTTAGGTAAGGACGACGCAATTAATATAATACTGAAAAAAAAGTAAAATTAATTATAGTTTAAAAAACTAAAATAGACGCTTAAAAAGTTAAAAATAAAATAAGTAATCTAATTTAGAAGCGTGGGGCGCATGTAAACAACATAAATAAACAAGCCGAAAACGTAAGTACTCTTCGCCAATTTACTGAACTTTTTATATAATTGTTACACATTCTATAAGATACTCTTTGCAGTTTTCTTGAAAATAATATTAGTTTTTGGACATCCTAAATTTTGTGATACCAACTTTGTTGTTAAAAAAATATATTAAAAAAAAATAGAAAAAAAAACACCCGACCTGTCTGGGATTCGAACACAGGATCTTTGGATTGCAAGGAAAAACTTTATCCACTGGACCATCACACATTGCTACAAAAACATTGAATATCTGTAATATATATCATTCGAGAATAATATTTCAATGCATTAGATATATTATTATGAAATATATATATAAAATATATAGGGTGTTTCAGCTAAAAGTCCCCGGGTCATTATCTCGTAAAATAATAAAGATACTTAAAATTTGTAAATCGCGGATAATTGATACAAAAAAAGGTCTTAAATAACTGCAGTTAGAATTGTTCCTTCGCAGTGCACAGAGATGGCGCTGCGGTGAGAAATTATTTTTCGATGGCTGGAACCGTTTTGGAGATACATAATTCTCTTTCTCCATTTTTTTGCCTCTGTAAATTTTGAAAACTTCTGTAACTTTTCTGTTTATCATTTTAGAACAAAATTTTTACTAATTTCAAATTTTAAAAATTAGTTGCATTTGAAAAACTCTGAAAATTATAAAAATTTTCAAAATATGTAATAATATAAGAAGTATGGAATATAATAAGATAAAAGTTCTAAATAACTGGTGTTCTAAAATGATAAACAGAAAAGTTAAAGAAGTTTTCAAAATTTACAGAGACAAAAAAATGGAGAAAAAAATTCATGTAGCTCCAAAACGGCTGGTATTTACAATTTTTTTTTACATAGTCAAAATTATTCACAATTTGTTCATTAATCGTATGAATCGTATTTCAAGGTTCCAGCCAAATGATTAATAACTTTCTTACTGAGTGATTAATTTCCTTTAAAAACAATAGGCCTCTAGCTAACACTTCCTCTAGCTAACTCTTCCTCTAGCTAACACTAACTTACTTTCCAAATTTCAATACAATCGGACTTTTCTTCCTTAAGTTATCGTGCTTACAAGAAACGTGACGGATGGACAGATAGCCAGACGGACATTTTGAAAGTTGTTCAGAATTCGTTCACTAACACCATAATATGAAAATTTTTTCTCTACGAGCAATAATTCCGGTTTTAGAAATGTGCCGATCAAATACAATATATTCTTCATTTTTGCGAAGAGTATAATAATATGCCGATGGTAAGCGTGTAAGTGCGCCCCACGCTTTGCTTTTAAGTTTAATTGCCTATTTTATGCTACTCAAACAAGTGCCTTTCTTAGTTATTTAAACTATGACTTTTTTTAGGCTCTAATAACGAAGAACATAGCAGCAAATTAACAGTTAATTTATATTTCGTATAGCCTGAACTTTCTACATTAAACAAAATATGCATTTAATGTCTTTTCACATTTTGCCAAACTAATAAGGAGATACAATACCTGTCACAGTAAGAAAAATAAGGGGATCCTGTAGCTTTAAGCTGGGTTTTGTCAAAGGGAAGTAACAAGGACTTTAGGCATCTAGTTCACAGTCATTAATCATCGATGGGTTGATATAATGAGGCAGCGGATATAGGGGAATGATATACAGGTCATGCAAGAGTTACGAATCGCATTTCATGTTTCGCAGCACGTATTTAAATGTAAGTCAACTGGTAAAGGAGTCGTAGGAGATCAGTGACATCCCAGTGACAGGCTACAGTATAATATATCATGCATTTTCCACATTTATCATTCGAATTATGAGTAAGAACCACGAGGACTTTTGTTAGAATTTTTGTGTAAAAGACGTTACAAATTCAGTTATCAGTAGAAGCTAACTGCAAGACAACATACCCAAAGAGTCTTCATTATTTTAATCAAATTTATGCATTTTTGCTGTCGCTAATGTAAGTAGACATATTTACAGTACTAACAAGAAATGTTAAACTTAATAGAATCTGTAATAAATTATTTGATAATTATTTTAAAAGTAGAGAATTAGTATTACTTAAGAATTTTTAGCATAACAATACATTTCTTAAATCGGGATATCACTCCATTCATTTTTAATAACTAATAGTTTATGTACCTGCTCTAATTAAAGAAGTGGTGGTAAGGGGAAAATTTTTCCGTTTCACCTGGAAATAACTTATTTTTGTTCAAAAAGTCCAAAAAGTATACTTTCAAGAATTGTTTCCAAAAATTGTAGGGCTCTGAAAACAGGACTTAGTGAGCCTCCTCCTTTGAAATAACATTTTTAGATCTAAAATCATATTTCACAATTTTCTCCTTCAACAATTACACAAACACAGGTAGTTTCCGTCTCTTGAGCGATTGAGTTACAATGCTTAAAGTACTTGGAATATAAACGAAGCATTAGCCCTGAAAATGAAAACAACTACCTAATGTAAAAAACTATACAGAACAGCAACTGCTCAGACGATAAGTATATGGGTCAAGCAATACATTTTACAGTAGAAAAATTTATCGACTTACCTGAAGATTTATTTAAATTATATGAACAATTTTCTCCGAAACAATTACATCCCGCCCTCCCTTACAAACCCTTTTCCAAAGATCGATTTTAGCACAAGACAACAGAAGTTATATCCGACGGCCTGACTGGTAAGGGTCTGGGGTCTGAGAGGGGATAAGAGGAATAAACTTACTTTAAACATTGTGACTCAATCGCTCAAGAGGCGTAATATGTTTATGTAATAATTTCGGAGAAAATTGTTCATATAATTTAAATTAATTTTCAGAGTAGATGTTACTAATTTTTCAATTATTATGTTTAATGTTCACATGTTTTTCATCAAGATTAAGGCTCAAGGAACAATTTTAGACATGTCCCCAACAACATTGGCAATAGTTTTTTTTAACATATGGCCGCTATTTTGAAAGTACAGTCAGTTTTCTGGCTTTTGTTTCTATACAATATTTTGAAGGGAGTTGCCATTTTCCAGACAAATGAGTCCAAAATTAAGAAAACATGGAAATTCATATATCGGTAAATCATTCAGAGGAAATAACTTTGACAATTATTCTAAGGCGTATAATATAACTTTATATTATTAACATAACAAAAAATAAAATAAACTGAAAAAAATTAATAATAACAGTAATAATAATAATAATAATATAATTTGCAGACATTTATCTCGAAAACGGTAATGAACAGATTAGGGTTAAAAGTGTTGATAGTGGCATCTTTTGTATTCTGCTGGGGGGGGGGGGGGCGTGATTTGGGACTTTTTTTTTGTCACCGTAATTAATCGGTAATTAACTGAAATCGATCTCATATACGATGTTCACTTAATATCATGTACTACTTTGATGCTCCGTTAATCTTAGCCCTTCGAAACAAAGGTTTCTGAGAAAAATTATTTTTTTAAGATTTACATACACTCTACAGGAAAACGTATAATTTTCTACATTTCCTCGAATATCTCGATGATTATCGTTTTTTTCGAAAAATTTGTAGACAGCTTATGTAAAGAGAATTGATTGAGCTTTCTGACACCTTTTTTAAATTTATTCTCTAACATAAAAACAAAAGACTTATGACCGAATATGCGCTCCGGGCTATCGCAGTTCGCGGATAAGTTTTGCATTTTCTGCCACGGAATATTAATCTACAAAGCTGATTTTTTGTCTACAAGCAGTTTATGCACTATTTCGATTAAAAATCACATTCTACCTCCGCTGAAAGGAGGCCAAATCTTTGGTAGACGTTGCCAAAATGGCAATACATAGTCAAATCATGACAATTATATTCTTCATTAATATTAACGAACAGACAGTTTTCTTATAGATGTGTTAATAATTACTTTTATTTACTCCATTAGAAAGCGTTAAACCCTTTGATAGTACATTAGATAAGGATTGACTTTTTAATATTGCTAGTGGTCGAACTACAGACGAAAATATTCAGTGAAAATAAGCTTGCTTTATCTCTCATATTTCTATCCACAACGTTTCTATACCATCTGAAATTTTATACATGCTTTTTACTATTAAACATTGAATAAAAAGAAGGAATTGAAAAGATGGGAATTGTACAATGTTTATGCACTCGGGAAAGAAATTCAGAACGTTACAGATTGTTTAACTTTTTTTATGCCCTGTAATTTCAGCAACGTCTATCAAAGATTTAGCCACCTTTAAGCGGAGGTAGAATGTGATTTTTAATCGAAATAGTGCATAAACTGCTTGTTGACAAAAAATCAGCTTTGTAGATTAATATTTCGCGGCGAAAAATGCAAAACTTCTCCGCGAACTGCAATAGTCTTACAAATAAACCTGATCGTAAATTGCACGGCGAAATTCGAAAATTCGGCTCGGCACGAACGAATCAAAAGTAGCATTTTGTGACATTTCAGAAAATCGATCTCTTTTTTACTCATTTTTGCAACACTAAAAGTTTGGTAGACTTGCACTTTCATCATTGATACTGTCTAAGCTATCATGGGAAAAAATCTAGCTTTATAGATATTAACGCGAAAAATCTGTCGCTATCTCCCTGGCTATATCCAAATATTGTATAAGAACAAAATTGTAGAAAATTGTATGCACTTTGTTTTTTGTGCAGAAAGTTTTTCTTAATCTTTTTTAGTTTTTGTGTTAAATGACAAAAACAATATTTGCAAAATTCTTTTTAAACGGACGCCATTTTGAAAGTACAGCCATTTTTTTTGAGACATGTTTAAAATTGTTCCTAAGGCTTTAATCTTTATGAAAAACATTGTTCCAAGAATAGGGGGCGAACTTATAGTGGTTACGTGCTCAATAATTTTTTTAGATTTATTTTGCGCGTAATTATAACCTTAAACTTGTTGTAATTTTATAGTTATAGGCTATTTGAGTTAACTTATAGTGGTTACGTGCTAAATATTTTTTTAGTTTTTTTTTGCGCGTAATTAAAACCTTAAATTGGGTGTAATTTTATAATTATAGGCTATTTAAGTTAACTTATAGTGGTTACGTGCTAAATATTTTTTTAGATCCTTTAGCGTGTAAATATAATTTTAAACTCATGTCAGTATCTGGCTGAAAGCCGCCCCTTTGCGTTATGCGATTATTTGCTCTAGTGTATTCGATGTTATCATGCAAAACTTTTCTTGCATTTAAGCCGTTTTTGTGGCCTAGTACTAGTTCCCTATTTTGCCTGATAACATTGTAAGACAAGCGTCCTGTTTTGCCTTCAGCCACCATCTTGTATAGCACCAACTTGCCCCGGTGCATTTACAAGTTATCAATTGTTTTTTTTTAACCGTGTTATATGTGGTTTCGACCCTTTTAAACATTTAGCTTGTGTAAATAGTTTTTGCCAAGGTTTTTTTGTAAATTCTATCTCTACGGGGAGTTTGTAATATTTACCTCTACAAGGTGTTTTTAGACCTGAAGCCAACTATCTCTTGTACATTTAAGGCTAGCATTAAGTGTTGTTTATCGATAAATTAACCGTGGATCTTGGAAAGATATACTAACCATTAAATTGTATGTGCTATTTAATCGATATTAAATCGAAAATTTTATTATATCTTTGTTTTAATATCTTGTTTTGTGCTGTATCTTCCTTATTTCACGATTCTCCTATAGAATCTGGCGCCCAAGGTACTCTTGAATTTTTGCAGACGAAAACTCAAAATTTTTCCAAAAAAAAAAAAAATTTAATTTTTTTAAATTTTTTTAAAATTTTTTTTACGACTTATTCACTCTTGGCCGCATTAGTGAGACTGTTGTTTACGCTTACCCATGGCCCTTAGCCTCCTAAAAAAACTGGCTAGCCGAGCCTAATTTGTTTTGGTAATAGGTTATTATTTTGTGTGTTTGAACATTTTAAGTAACCAGACAAATTAGTTTTGTGTCATACAGGGAATATTTCAACTTGTCCAATTCTATAAATTAATTTGTAAGTGATGATGTCAGTTTGCGCTTATCCCATTTAATTTTATAGTAAAACTTCATAGTCAAGAACTCAACCATTCAAGATTTATTAATCTTTGGCCAGTTGACAAGGAAAATATTACACCTGAAAGGAGATAACAACGATTGATGTGGGGAAAATGTAACCATTTTCTTATTTTAATTTTTTGTTTACCTAAAAATAAGATAAGAAACGTATTAAATTAAGTTTAAACAGCTAATAAAATTAGCAAAAGTAACCGCAAAAACGTAAAGATAATTTTACTTTTTTTATGAGGTGCACTACATCACACGACGCTACCGAAGATGAGTTATGGCTACTAAATGACATTATACGATAGTCACAAATGCTTATTACGGCACTGCATCTAATGTTAGATAATTACTTCGCCGCGAATGTGAGGTTGTACCTCGAAACAGCGTAATAAAATAGCTTCTATTTAATTATTTTGTTGCAAAAGCTCTGAGAGCGTAAGCTTTATTGGAGAGTACACGTTACATTATTTATTTCTGGAGGAAAGTTGGAGGTGCAGGACAAGAAAATCTTTCATTGAAGTTAATAAGTTAATTACCTGACGTATTGGTTTATTTAATTAAGAACACTCGAACAAAGTACAAAGTACGAGACGTGTATACAATCACTTAGGATTACTAAATGTGGATATGTTAAAGATGACACGTAATTAAAAAATATATAAAAACATCTATCTTATTTTTAGTATTTAAAATTGTTATGAGTATAGAATATATTGAATTTGATGCACAGTCGAGAAAGATGGAACACCTTGTAAAATTCTACATACTTTTTTATTATGTAGAATTGCGAATCAAGAAAATAACACAGCCCCATAAGAAAGAAAGTGGTCTTAGTCGAGAATCCGATCATGGTGTATGAACTCGCAGGTATAAAATTTAAAAAATATGGATATTATCCAGAATTTTATGCTGAATTCGATTCCAGAGGGCGCAATGTCGGCCAAGATTGCGAAATTGCAAAAAAAGTAATAATTTCGAAAAAAATTTGGAACTTAAATATTGCATTATCTTTCGTTTACATTGCATTTACGAGCTTATTTATAAAGATTTTTTAATAATTCTTACATCAATCGAAAGCTTAATGTTTGTAGTTTCATACAAGTATAATAGAGAGACATTATTTTTATTATAAACAACACTATAAATTGTTTAAACAATATGTGCTCGGAAAGTGTAGTGTAATTTTCGGCATCGAGGTACTTTTGGTATTATTGCAGATACATGTGTAGTTATTCGAGACAAAATACGTAAAATATACCGACGAACATTTTTTATTAAAACAATTTTTTAATTCGCTGAATAATTTAGGAGACATGATTTTATAAATGTAAGGCGCGCGGCCGTAGTCACAACTCATCATAATAATAAATATAAATATAATTGATATGATGGCTTTTATTCAGCGTCATCAATTAAAAAATTGTACAACGTTTAAGGAGCTATTCGGAAAGTATGCAGATGCAATTATAGGTAGCAAACCCGTTGAATGTGATTTGATCGTTTTAGTGGGGGATAGATATGAGTCTAATGTAAATTGCATCAAAGAAATGGAGCGAATGCGACGCAGCAAATATACTGCGATGAGTCATGAATTTGAGGTGCAGGATAATATTAAAATTCCGAATTGGAAACTTTTCCTTGCAAATAATAACAACAAAGCTCGTTTATTGAAGCATATTTCCGAAAAATTCTACACAGATCATAGTAGTCTAACTACTAACGTTTCTGTTATGACGACAGGGATGGCCGAAGATAGTGCCACTACAGCGATTTCCTCCATGAAACAAAGTAAAATTGTAACAGACTTACACTTTTCAAATCACAGCGAAGCAGACAGTAGAATATTTGCAATAGTTCAGTACCTATCAAATTTTAATTACAAAAAGGTAATAATACAAGCTACTGATACAGACATTTTTGTGGTGGCACTATACTATGCTACTAGAATAAACATAAATGTGTTGTGGATACATAGATTCGATGTGTATATACCTATTCACTGCATAATACAAAAACTGTCGACTACGCAGAATATATCGGAAATTTATTTGGGCAATTTTTTTCTATGTATTTACGTCTTAAGTGGTTGCGATACGGTCAGTTTTCCTTTCAGAAAAGGAATAACTTACGTATTCAAAACATGCCTCAAATATGCCAATGATCCTAAGTTTAAGTCAATATTGAATTTCCCACTCGACAATTCATTTGATACTGCTGAATTTGAAAACTCTGCACGATATTTCTTTAAAGTCTTATATACTAGACCGCTTTTTATTGGTAATTTGGACAATTTGCGAGCCCATTTATTTCACACTTGTAAATCGGATATTCGAAATTTGCCACTAACTGAAGACTCATTTCACCAGCAAGTTGCGTCAATCCAGTGCTTCACAACCCTACAGATTTTGGTTGGGTTTCGAAGGATAATATATTAGTACCAAGACTTATGACAAAAAGTGTCCATCTAAATGTAACGCCTGGAAACATATTTTGTAAATGTAAACAATTCCAAAATTGAATTGGAAACTGCAGTTGTGTTAAGGCCGGTTTGGCGTGCATAATAGGTTGTTTTTCTGAAGGCCGATGTCAAAGGTGTTAGTTTAACCTTAACTTTAACCTTAACTTTATTATTACATCAATACACTTAATTATAGCATTATAACATCAATCATATGTATAACGACTTACCTATACTACTTCAATTTACGTAATAATAAATACTTTTATTATAACAGCAGTGCCCCGAAATCATGTGTAAATAGCCTACATAGACAAGATCGCGCGCGCGGTAGACCAAAACAATGCGCCGCTTCATTTTAAAAAATCATATCTCCTAAATTATTCAGCGAATTAAAAAATTGTTTTAATAAAAAATGTTCTTTGGTCTATTCTACGTATTTCGTCTCGAATAACTACACATCTATCTGCAATAATAACAAAAGTACCTCGATGCCGAAAATTACACTACACTTTCCGAGCACATATTATTTAAACAATTTATAGTGTTGTTTATAATGAAAATAATGTCTCTCTATTACACTTGTACGAAACGACAAACATTAAGCTTTCGGTTGATATAAGAATTATTAAAAAATCTTTATAAATAAGCTCGTAAATGCAATGTAAACGAAAGATAATGCAATATTTAAGTTCCAAATTTTTTTCGAAATTATTACTTTTTTTACAATTTCGCAATCTCGGCCGACATCGCGCCCTCTGGAATCGGATTCGGCATAAAATTCTGGAAAATATCCACATTTTTTAAATTTTATACCCGCGAGTTCAGAGTTCTGACTTCGAATTCGGATTCAGCAGGTCAAAACACATAAAGATACACTAGTATGACACAGCTTGTCCGGTAATCACTCAGAATAAAAGACGACAAAATAGTAAAACTTGGGTTACAAAGGAAATTATTGACATGGGTAAAGAATTAAAATATTTATTTTGGATTTTTAAGCAAACATATACTGACGAAGTTCTAATAAATAAATATTTATTACTGAAAAAGACATACAAACAGAAAATAAATCTGGCAAAAAAATCGTATAATCAAAAATTATTTAGCACCGATTATATGGCCCTAAAACAGAAACGAGTATGGAACATAGTATGGGAGAAAACTGGGAAAATTAAGCCTAAAGAAAGTCCAGAAATTATTGTTGAAAATAATCTTACTTCTGATAAATATATAATAACCAATCACTTTGGCGAATTCTTTTCGGTAGCAGCTGATAATGCAATAAAAAATCATTTTGGTGCTAACATATCCACCGAGTGTACTACTGTGATCAAGAATTCAAATTCCTTCTTTTTTACATCGGTAACTGAGGAAGAAATTATCGCTGCAATAGATAATTTGAAAAATACGGATTCGTGTGGCATTGACTGTATTCCTACCAAGATAATAAAAACTATAAAATATTATTAGCAAAGCCCCTAGCATATATAGTAAATCGTTCTATTGAGCTTGGAGAATTTCCTTATGACTTAAAGGTTGGTATAGTTGTGCCAATTTTCAAGAAACTTGATTCCACCTGTGTAGAAAATTATCGTCTAATTGATATTCTAACTGTGTTATGTAAAGTTATTGAAAGAGTAATTTATGATAAAATAATGTCTTTCCTAAATAAATATATAATAACAAAGAGTCAAAACGGCTTTTACCCTGGTAGATCTACAGAAACCGCAGTATATGAATTTTCTGAATATGTACACAAATGTATTGAAAATAATAAATCAGTAGGAGCACTTTTTTCGACATGTCACGAGCTTTTGACTGTCTTAAATTTGATTTTATTGGGAAAAAATTATATGCTATAGGCTTTGCGGGTAAATTCCTGTCATGGATAATCTCTCATCTTAAGTATAGGAAAATATCAGTTAGAATCGGAAACATTTTTTCTGATAAATATGAAACCCATCTTGGTGTTCCGCAGGGATCTGTGCTGGGTCCCCTTATATTTTCATTATTTATTAATGATTTACCAACATATATTTCTGCAAATTGTGTTATAATGTATGCAGACGATGTCACTTTAGGAATTGATGCAGAAAATCCAGCGGATCTCCAAGATAAATTTAATATTATTTCCAATCAATTTACTAAATATTGTTGGAAAAACGGTTTAATTGTCAATGCAGATAAAACAGTCGCCATGAATTTTTACAATAGGAAAAAAAGTGATGATCATTTCGATATAAAAGTCAATAATGTGACGATAGAAATATCATGTCACATTGATCATGTCTGTAAAAAAATTAATAGTAGTTACTATGCTATACTACATCTAAAAAATTCTGTCGACACAAAAAGTCTGATTAATAATTACCACGCACTTGTTAACTCGGTGCTTTTATATAATGTTATCCTGTGGGGAAATATCACTGTTGGCAATTGTAATAGAATATTTATTACCCAACAAAGAATTATCAGGCTTATTTTCTCATTAAAACCAACAGATTCGTGCCAACCAGTTTTCCGGGAACACAAAATACTAACTTTTACGTCCCTTTATATCTATAATTGTATTTTATATGTAAAAAAAAATATCGAGTTACCCAGACATCGTTTTTGTTTATTTGAAAAGACCCCATCATATGCTGGAAGAAAATTCTATAATAATTTGCCTGAAGATATAAAGTTAACAATCCCCCTGCACCACTTCAAAAAGAAACTAAAATCATTTTTGATTAATAAATCTTATTATACTGTGACTGATTACCTGGATAATGCGTGATCAGCAGATTTTTAGATAATTCAGTTTTACTAATATATTTACATGTTAGTATAGTTCTGTGTAAAATTTTGTTTAGTGTGTAAAATTGTCATTCGCATATTAATATTTTAAATAATGGATGTTTTTAAAAATTACTAATTTAATTGTGCATTAATGTAATGTATTTCTTTGACTTGTCCAATATCATGTATATTGATCGAACGGACCAATAAATTATTATTATTATTATTATTAATTATTATTATTATTATTATTATTATGGCCACTGTTTTTTTTTGTGGAGCTGTGTAATCTGAGGAAAAAATCTACCATAGATAGCGTTGGTCAAATTCAGAGAACTTTGGTGCACCGTGTATGAAGAAACAGGGCCGGCCCGACCAAACTCGGCGCCCTAGGCGAACGGCAAATCCCTGCTTGTTGTGTGTATCGCTATAACGCGCAGCTGACCGCTCCGCGTGGTCGGGGTCGCTGTCTTCCTATCCCGTGCCCTCGCCATACCGCCCCCCAAATTCGAGCGCCCTAGGCCGTCGTCTTGTTTGCCAATATGGGCGGGCCGGTCCTGTGAAGAAATACGACCAAACTGAATTTACTATATCACTTTTCAATTTGGCATATGATACGACGTGGCGCTTATGTGGAAAATGCCTTTAAATACATAATCTGTAAGGTATAAAAAAACAAATTGTAATGCACATATTGTTTGATCATAATGAAATTTTCATTATTTAAAACCTTATCCTGAATGAACGGCTTTGTAAAAATCTGAGTTTGTCTCTGACTTTATTTGTCGGTGACACAATAAACTTTCGAATATAATATAGGCATACTCCATGCAATATTGTTTCGGAATAAGCTTGTCAATATATCTGAAGCCAGAGTAACAAAACGGTATTAAGTGTAAACATTGCTTATGGAGATATTTTCTCTGTAAACATGTTGAAACACCATACATTATTCCTGACATTATACTTAGTACAACAATTGGTTTTAACTCGACATCGACTGCAATAATGCTAATTTCATACACATACTAAAGCGAAAACGGTTAATGGACAAGGAGTCATAATATAACGGTAATTAGAAATAGGTAAATTGGTCATAAACTTATTTGTAAAACGTGTAATGAAATATCTTACTTCATGTGTTGATATTTAATTTCTATTATGAATATATTCGAAATATCAAAGCTAATCTTAAGCAGTGGCGGCTCGTGACATAACCAGAGAACTTATACCACAGAGAAGCGACACTATCGGCGGTTCCTTTGATATTCTACGGCCCGGTTCTAATGACATTGACATGAATGAAACAACTTCTTACTCTGAGAGAACTTTAAAATTTGTTGTACACTGAAAGTAATTCAGTAAAATATGTACTCAACGCAATCTCTTACACTGAGAGAACTTTATAGTTTGATGTAGGTACACTGAAAGTAATTCAGTATAATATGTTACTATACCACATATTAAATATAACTAAATAATAGTTTATGTTTTAAATACTCTTAAAAAAGGCTAAAAAAACATAAAAGGTATAAAAAAAATTTGTTACTTGTAAAAATCTTCACATATAAACCAAACTATTGGATATGCGGGCACGGTTATTGAGAAAAAATAGTACATAACTCGTTAATCAAACGGGTAGTTTTTAAATTTTAAATCTTGCTTTTCGAAAAACATGGATTATACCGATTTTACGCTCTCTAGGGTTATATCGGGTGCCGCAAAATCATTCCCCGAAGGCATAAATAAATGTATTTTTTATTTCTTTGTGGTGTTTTATTTATGAAAGTTTTTTGTTTATCGATTTTTACTTCTATTTGTACATGTGTTGAAATAAAATATATTTTAAATTTAAAGTTATTTCTTTCCTATGAAAGGAACCCTCCCTCTCAGTCAATTTTTAATAGCATTTACCTACATTTTTTTAAACAAAATTATCCCTGTACGGGTGTGTAATAAATTCTATATCGCAAAGATATTAAAATATACACATTTTAAATGGAAAAATACAATTTTCCTATATATCCCCAAACCAGAGGTTATGTCGGACACATTTAAAAAATAATAAAAAAACAAATTGCTCACCTTAATTTACTTTTTTACATTAAAATAAGTTCCCTAAATATACCTCTATCAACGTGCTTAATCAGATTTAAATTACGCATAATCGTTCTTGAAATATTCAAAAAAATCTTTAGAAATAACTAGATATATCCCCGATTGACGGTAACTTTCGGAGCAAGGGACACACCACTGGTGCTCTGATCTCTAACCCAGAGAATTAGACCAATGGTGGTTGGGTCGTCTTTGACGCAATGTAAACATGTGGAACTGACAACTACACAACTTATTTGGCACATGCCACGTTACACGCGGGAAGCCTTGCTGTCGCTTCTCTGTGGTATAAGTTATCTGACATGACAACCTGATGAGGCAGGGCTCTAGATACTGTAGGTACTGTCGTACGCAAAAAAATGAGACAAGTCTTATAACGTATTTTTGCTAAAATCTAGTTCTGTACATCTAACCACAGAAGACAGGAACTATAGTTCCTGTCTTCTGTGATCTATAATTTTTGTGACATCGTCAGTTATTTGTCAAAATTCATTGCAAGTGTGCAAAAACTAATATGCCCCATATAAACGATTTAGTTAAAGCTGGAGTTATTGCTAAAGCAGAATGGATGGTCAATGCGACAAATTGCCCTGCGTTATAATATTAACAAAAATTCGGTATGTAACATTTTAAAAAAGTGGAGAATAAAAGGTATGATTAGTAGAAATACTGGATCAGGGCGACGAAGGATATCAACTCAACAAGATTTGCAGTTGGTAAATACATTAGTGTAAAATCCATTTTACTCAGTTATTCAGACTGCTGAAGAATAAAATTTTCCAGGATCGAGTAGTACTGGTCGCCGGTAAGAGCCACGCTGTTATCCAGCAGCACAGAAATACTTACCTAAAGCTGAGCATAAAGAAGCTCGACTAGGATTTGCGCTAGAATTTTTAGTGCATGATGTAAATTTTTGGAACAATGTAGTTTTTACAGACGAAAAAATTTTCCAGTCAACACACAGCGGTCGTATTCGTTTTTACCGACCACCGAATACTCGATTCGATGAGAAATATATATCTAACAATGACAAAAGTGGTAGATTTTCCGTTGAAATGTGGGCTTGGATATCTGCACGTGGTTCTGGTGTTTTGTGGCATATCGAGGAACGATTTAATAGTGAAACGTATATTAGGATTTTAGACCATATTATGCTCCATTCTGTGTCACAATAATTATTTCCTAATAATGAATTCATATTTCAACAAGATAGTTGTTCCGTTCATACTGCTCCCGTAACTAACTGGTTTCAAGATAACAACATTAATGTTCTTAATTGGCCCAGTCATAGTCCAGATCTTAACCCTTTGGAAGACGTATGTGGAATTTAATATTTTTTATAGGATTTTAAATTTAATTTTTTTGACATGTTTACGGTTGTTTTTATTATTATTTTTTTTTATCTAAAAAAATATAAACACATTCGGCGATTGTTAATAACAAATTGTTTATTAAATAAACAAATAAATTAACAGCAACATTTTTCATTTTTCCAGCTTGTAGACAATTGCAAATAATAAATTTTAAGAATGAATTTTTTTCTTAATAATTTGTTTAAATATTGAAAAAAGGAAAAAAAAATTATTATAGACAATTAAAAAAATTTTTTAAGAATTTTTTTTTCATTTAATCATATTTTATAACCAATAAAATGGCAAAAAAAATTTCAAAAATACGTAATTTATCTATTTGTTTATAAAATTTGTTTAGGTAAACAATTAGCAATAAAAATTTAAAGTTTATGTGATTTTATAGTACTTTTCAATATAAAAATAGTAATAATAATTAAAATTAATAAAAAAAAATTTCAACCTCCCTTTTTCATTTTTTAGTTTTCTCTTAAGTTAAATAATTAATAACTAATAGACTATAACAATTAAAAACTTCGCAAAGTCATAATCCCATAAAGCATAGTTAACATAGGGTCTCCATAAAGCGAAATAATTTTAGTGGCTTTTGTTTAACAATTATCCGACTTGAAATATAAACGCAAACTCTAAAAAATTTGTTAATTAACAATAGGCTCATTTATGAAAAATCGGTGAACAAATTTTTTCTTTCCTTTAATAAGTGTCTAAATAATACCATATTTTTTTTAATTTTTAAATTAATATTTAATAACATAAAAAAATATTTTTACTTATTACGGCCGGTTTCAGAGCATCGTAACGGCTTAGTGTTAACATTAAATTAAAATTATTAATAGAAATAGAGTTTCAGGAGTCGGGACCTTTTTTATTGGAAATTTCTTCCTCTTTAAGAATCATTCTTTAAAATTTCTTAAATACTAATAGTTTTCGAGTTATTTACAAAAAACAAAATTCGTTTTTTTTTTCAATCTTCATTTGTTTATTTATGCGGGTTTGAAATTTTTGCACATTTTACTAGACGTCATTCTGAATCCAATGAGCCCTCACTCATATTTTTACGAGCTTTATCATATCAATAACTAACACGGCTTTGAACTTGTGAACTAGTCTATTAAGTGGAGTTTAGTATCTACTGCTTTATAAGCATTGAACTTTAAAGTAGATTATAGTAAAGATTACAATTTATTGTGTTAACTGGAACCAACCCTTATGTGTGCGCCTTATTTCCCACGGCACTGTTAATTTTAGGAAACAATTACAAGGGTATTTCTCATAGAGAATTTTATAGGGAATAATTTTGTATATAGGTATTTTTGTCAAAAAATGCACCGTTCCCGAGATAATCTAGAAAACCTGAAAACAGAGGTGGAAACGACCTCTTAGGGGATGAAGAACACTATTTAGGGGTGGGAACTTTTCAGTTTACTAATTCTTATGCTATCCTTAACATTTCTACCAATTTTAAAAACTTTATGAATTTTGTCCGATATATTAAAATAATTATTGTTATTTTACTGAACTATATGTATTTAAAGCCACTTTCCACATAAGCCGCACGTCCTGTCATATGCCAAATTGAAAAGTGATATAGTAAATTGTTGTAAATTGTTTAATTGATTTTTCACTTTATTTTAAATGATGCACTATTTCGATGCATTTTTAGATCGCTAAGGTAGGTTACCCTTTAATTACACCTAAGACTCTAAACGCAATGCTCATTTTTCACGACGGAAACTTTTGTTTATTACAATTTTATATTTCCCAATTATCTTTCAAATGCAGAATATTTTTTCTAGAATGTTTTACAAACTTATTTATGCTCTTACTTGAGCAATTTGTCATAAATTTGACGCTTGATTTGCAATCGTTAATTTCAAAACTTTTCTAGGTTATGTCAATTTTAGGGACTAAAATTCCGTAAAGCATTCGCTGCAACGGATGATGAGAGACTCTTTGTGCGAAATTTGCGTTGTCATTGGTTAAATTTTGACACGATTTAAATTTTAGCTATCTTGATTTTTTATGGTTTTTGAAATATTATTAAATTTGGACTTTCTGTTGAATAAATCTCAATTTTGAATTTGGAATAATGTTTATTTTTCTTTTCTGAGTGTTTCGATACCAGATTTATTTGATTCTGATGCTTTTTATGTTATACAATAAATATTCTGATTTTTGTACATTTTGGGCCTTAAACTTAATAAATCTATAAGATATACCACTCAGACCTCAGACCACCGTTTTAATTTCGGAATGTCACAACTGCACGTATAATTGGGTCTGGGACCCCCTGCAGTAGTGAGCCCCGGAAAATTCTAGATATGGAGTTTATAAAGGTAGGTTTTATAAATGTTCATTTGCTTTCATTACATTGCAAGCAGTATTCTTGATAATTTCCATAATATTTGTTCCTTCCCAGGGAATTTCTTTTATAATAATTAAGTTGCTTATTTTGAGGTACTTTCCTCCCTAGATTTCAGTTTTAATGTGTCTCACTACTAGTAATAGTCCTTTCTGACTCACAAATTTTAATTAATCTAATTAATTCTACCCCACTAATTTTCTGCCCTGTTTTAGCAACCACGAGCTATACATGAAGCATTTGTGAATTTGAAGTGTTCTCACATCGAGTCCTTTACCTGTTCAGTATTTAGGAGCACCGCAAATGTTTTTCGCTACCTCACATGTATTTTTGATTTTTCCAAATTATTAACTTAGTGACAATTATGTATCTTGCAACTTATAATATCGGTTAATAATAAGCTTTGCTTGTGGATTCCAGTTCAACTGTGACGTTTAAATTTAATTTTACATGTATTTACAATTAAAAAGAAGTCATTGACCTTAACCTATCAAGAAAGAGTCTGTGTATATAAAATCCTACATCTGAGTTTTTTGCAATGAGTTTTTAAAGTCCAACTGCAAACATTAATATTCACAGCTCGTCTGGTTTGATCAAGTTCATAAATACCCAATCGTGAATGATTTGTTACATAAATAACTATTAAATAGAACACTTTATATTGTTCCCTTTTCTTAATTTACCCACTTGATTTACGAGTCTATTAAGGTGATACCAACTTAAGTCAAACCGTTTTCGCAATGAAAATGGCTTTAAAAAAAACGAGATGTATAGACAAGTTTTTGATTACCTCCGCTTTCATACCCAAGAGATTTTTGAAAATTCTAAATGCACTGTTTTATTGAGGGTATTAGCGTCTAGCATTATACACATTAACAAATTTTTCATCCAATTCGCTATCTGTGCTAGATATCTTTTGATTCATCCAAAAAACTATCCATGCACGCACTTAGCACTTCATTGTCGTTAGAATTTTTGAGAAAAAAAGAAGCCTTGTGATGTGCAGCTTGGGAATGTTTTTTGAAAAAAAAAATCTTAAAATACCATACCCTTGCACTGTATAATGTTCTGAGTAAAACTGCGATTAAAATTATAAATAAATTATAAATCATAAAATTATAAAATTACAAGGACCCCAAAGTAGGTCACACTTAGTAACAAAACCCTCCTGGGCTTATATGTCCATTAAAACAATTCTAACTCTCTTTTTCTCTCCAAAAAATCAATTCGGCTTTATATTTATCGCGTGACCTTTTCGATCTGCAGTTTGTTACAATTTTAATTAGATTATACATACCGATTTCCGCATTAGCTGCCGGGTCTTAATTCGTTACTAGGATATTTATTGCACTAAGCACAATAGCAATAAATTTGAGATGTACAGATTTATTGCAAATAGGAAGATGAATCTTGAATAACACGAATGTAATCACGATATCACGAAGTTGTCTCTGATTCTTTAGAAATACGGCATATCCAGTGCAGCGTGGTGATTACATAATTCAAGAGTCATTTTCTTTTAAACCCCGATCAAAAATCTAATTAATCGCAACAAAATTTGCAGGTGTATTTATACAATTAGATATCTATATATACAATTTATGGAATTAAACATAAACACATATTAGATGATTCCCAAATCCAAAACCAAGGATTTATGGGGAGACTTATTTGAAATAACCAAGGCTTGGAAGATTTATTTCTGTGCCAGAGACGGCTCTCATATAGACATAATTACTTCCACGTCCAGTGCAAGTATAGTAACGACAAAAAAAATTTTAAAAATTTTTATTGTCCAAATAAGCTTAAAATGTCATGAAACGTCGAGATTTTAAGTTTGAGCGAAAAAAAAATTTCTGTCTGTCTGTAACTTTTTTTTGTGCGCACGTTTACTCTGGAACCGTTTAAGATATTGACTTGAAATTTGGTACACATATGTGCCTTAACGAGATCTAGAACTAGATTATATTTTCATCTGGTTCCGTCAAGAGTTGGGGGGTAAATTGGGGTAAATTTGTGGTAAATTTGGGGTAAATGGGTAAATCAAGCAGGTAAGAGTCCATGAAATTGGTATTTAGTATATACAAGAGAAGCTAAGGTTTCAAAAAAAATTTTTGGCATTAGCCACCCCCATTACCACCCCCACCTCCTTATTAAAGGGGATGAAAAAAAATTGTGATTTAGTGTATGTGCAGGAACCAGAAACCTCAAAATATTTTTTTACTTCATCCACCCCCCACTACGATCCCCCTATCACCACCCCCACCCCACTACCGATGGGGTATCGTTTTATGGATTTTTGGGGTAGAGGATTTCAAATATTATATTATTAAAGTTCCATAAACAATTATTTTCACATACAAAGTTTTTTCGTTGTGAGTGACTTGGATAGAGAATCTGGATGTGGAACTAGTGATTCCTTGGGCAGCTGTTTTTTATACTGCAAATACCTACTGAAACATTCAGAAAAACGACGAAATAGTGAAATATTCATCACTGCCAGTTACAGACAGTGTATTTTTGAAGATAAATTTAACTTAAAAACAGTAATGATTCTAACAGAAACATGTAATGTATATCTAGCAAATAAAAAAACAACAAACACACACCTGCCTGCCTATTCTGCTTGATATGTGTGGCGTGTTTATTATGTTTATTTTCGCAATAATTAACTATAAAAACTCATTAAGCTACTGGCAACATCAATTTTTTTTCCAGTAAAATAAACCATTTTTATATATTATATTAGGGTGCCCCTTATTTTTGAAGATTTAAGTTTTGGGGAGTGCCGGGCGGAAATTTGTTCCATTATGTTTAAAAAGAATCCCCACCAATTTTTAGCTTAATGGAATAAAGTAACACGTCGCGCTCGTAGCCTAAAATTTTCAAAAATCAGAAATTAATTTTTTTATATATTTAATTTTATTTTTAGCCCTATATCGTCTTTTAAAATTGGTTTACTTTTTTGGAAATCATAAATACATGTTAAGTTATCAATTTATTTATTGTTTGATTTCAGAATAAAAAGTTTTTAAACTAGTCCATAATCTAAAGTTCTATATTTCGAAAGTTTTCTGCAATATTTCTTTGGTTGACTGAGGATATTTCGTTCCTACGTTCGGGGACTTTTGGTATGTTTTCCTCCTAAATAGTCCAAACACAGCCCTCAAGTCAAAAATTGTGATCTCAGCATTTCCCTCTAGAAACCATTCATTCACTGGACTAAATAGCTACTTCGGCGATATTTTTATCAATTTCTTTATACTGATCTAATTCTCGCAAGAATTTGATTCCATTAGGGGAACAAACGTTGCTTCTGACGCATAAATTCAGTATTTTACATATTTTACAATAAAACATGTTGTTTGGCGAAGTGATTTTTCCTCACCTTTCGTTAAATCGAATTCTGTTCGAAATAAAATGATTTTTAAGAAATATATGGCTTTTGCCATCCACCTGGCCATATGGTAAGCACCCGGCTTTCTAAATTTTATTCCACTGGGAGGAACGCCTCCTAGGAATATTATCACGAGATTCAATAGTTCACGATAGTCTTCCCGTGGAAACTTTTAGAAATTGTATCATGTATACTTTCTAGAATAGTTTCAGTATGATCCTAAAAATTTGTTTGATTTCTGGGTTTACCACAGCTGGAACGAAATTTTGAACGTTGATTCTAGACCAATAATTTTTAAATCTTTAAATAATGGAATATCTCGTCCTGAAATAGTGAATATGCTTTTTTCAAAAACTGCTGCCAAAATAATTTGGAAAACATGGTGACGGCAACCAAAAAACAATATATTTCTCTCCAGTTTTAACAGAGTACAAGCGCCTTTAATTTTACCCTTATTTGAAGCAGTGGTGTCAAAAGTAAATGCTTGTACCTTTTCTATTAAATCCAAATTTCCCAACGTTTCATAAACCGCTGAAGCCATTTCAGCATCGGTAGCATCTGGAACACTTATATACTGTAGTATAAGTAGATCGAAGGGATCTAGGAGATAAAAAAAATCTGACAATAAAGGGCGTCTCTTTTAGTAACGACAACACTAACCGGACAGTAAACAAATGCCCATTGAGAGTATGTGGGGCAAATATTTCTTTAAATTATTTTTCACAGTGATTACTATTTGTCTAAATCTTACTGAATATAAGAGGAAATAATTATTTTAATAAATACGTACTCACATGAATGCATACATAATCGATGCCACTTATTAATTACTTGTTTAATTTCAACTAAGAAAATTCTGTAATCGTCTTCTCCAGTCACTCTTAGCTACCCGGGTTATGTCATTTGTCGGCTAATAATCGTCAGCTCGATAATTTTTTGTCTCCTTTATTCCTTCGGTATACTATAAGATCACAGCTAATTAGAAATTTCTGTGGATTCTGCGATGCTAATACACTTCAGCATAGATTCTCATTACGTTAGACGCCAAGCGCGACGGGTTAACAGTGTTTGATCGAGCTAAAATCTGGTAGGACCTATTTTTAGATCCCCAAAATGTGAGAAAAAATTTCTGGTTATATATTATAAGGGGCCCCTCTATATTATATCATACATAACAAACAAAGGGGTGGTAGTGGGGGTGGAAGAAGTAAAAAAATTTTGAAGTATTTGATTCTTGTACACACACTAAATCACAATTTTATTTTTTTCGCCCCCTTTACTAAAGGGGTGGGAGTGATATTGGGGGTGGCTAATGCAAACATTTTTTTGAGACCTTAGCTTCTATTATATATACTAAATACCAATTTTACGGACTTTTACTTGCTTGATTTACCTATTATAAAGAGGTAGACTATGCGAGATCGCAGTTACGCAGTTTCGCAATTGCCCAGTACAAATCTAGCCATAAGTGTGTATGCATATAAGAACCTAGCGTGAAACTGTACAGAGTGGACGGTGTACAAAAGTGTCTCGTGCTTTTCAGGCTGTGAAATATAAATAATATACTTTTATATTTGTATATATAGGTCGTGAAAAATTGCACATGTGTGTGTTCTGAATCAAAAAATTCCCGAGATTCCGAAATTCAGATTGCCATATTTTTCAAATCCAAATGTTTTTAAAAATGCAACCACAATTTTTAATTCGTTTAATTAATTTAAAACAATTTATGACAGTCGTCTCCCTTTACATGCTAGTTAATCGAAATTGAGTAGACAACACTACATTTATTTTTATTCCTATTTTAGAATTTTTAAATATTAAGCTTGCTGTGACTTCCCGTTATCCCCTCAGAAATCTATGAATATCAGGGCCGGATTATCCATAAGGCTAAATAGGCTATAGCCTAGGGGCGCCGAAGCCTAGGGGCCCCCTAGGGGGCGCTTCGGCAAGTCAAAACTAACTAATTTTATCTCCCGACGGCCAACGGATGAAATTTACTGTTTACCATTGACCTTTGGAAAATAACATGTATTGTAGCGTCATATAGTGCATAAGGGCTGGCGAAAAGAACAGCCACAAAATCGAGTTGGGATAATGAGCGTAAAAAATTGTTTGTTTAAGGAAAGACAAGCAAAAAAAGCCGTACCTGCCGCCTTATCTTGGCCGAAATTAATAATTATATCCATATTAAGAATCATAAATTCCAAAATAACTAACTATTCATTTAGTTATATTTAATTTTCAGAGGTATCAGGTCAGGATTTGAGAGAGAAGTAAATAATATGAAATAAAATAATAAGAAAATGCGATATAATTTTAAGTATAATCCTGTTCATACGTTCAAAGTAATTATCGATATTATTACCTCTGTATTATTGTATAGTTCAGCGAAGAGGATGTTTACCTAAACCCGTGGATACAAAGAAACATCCGACGTGCGCTTCACTTTATATAGGAGTCTACAGACGATCCAACCGACCAACCGACCTTCTCGGTACACATTGAATATTGTCATGAGAACTCGTAAAAGTGAGCTGGTCTGCTGGAGCCAACATTGTCGGTAAGCTTTGAAGCAGACCAGCTCACTTTTACGAGTTATCATGGCAATTTTCAAAGTGTACCGAGAAGGTTGGTTGGTTGGATCGTGTCTGTACACCTTTTTGTACCTTCCGCGCCGGCGTCGTTGTTCATCCAAAAGCGCGAAAGCAAGAAACGCTGCAATTTGACCGGCATGCGCCAGCTCAAGTTTTTGTGCCAATTAAGGAAATGTATACATCTCTTCTACAGTATCGGAAAGTCCTGGCTTAGGCGTTGCATAGTTTCAACGACTTAACCGACCGCCCACAATAAAGGCGTCTACCAGTGCCCAGCAGAGGGGCAAATAGTGACACGAATCATCATGCATCAAGGCGGAAACAAATTGAAATTCCGCAGACAGAGCTGCCCACGCACATATGGTGGGGAAAGCAGGTGGCGCGATTGTAGGATGTGTTATACGATAAAATGAATAGAATAGTTGCTTCGATCGCTCTCGCTTGCTCTTATTGCCCGTACCAAAGCGAACATTTTCCGATAGTGTATGTTCCTTTCCAACTATATCAACATTTTACAGGATTATTTATAGGAAAATAGGAACGGAAAGAAATAGATATTATTTCTTTCCGCTCCTATAGTAATGCCGCTGGCACGCAGGGCTGGATTATCCATAAAGCTGACTAGGCTCCTAGGAACGACAATGCGTGAAGGGGCGCGCGCTAGTTTGGTTTAAATTTTTTTTAGCCACAAGCCTCCCCTCCCCCTAATCAATTTTGAAACCGGGACGAAAAAATATTTTTTTAATATTTCTCCCCTCCCCCGCTCGTAAATTTTGAATTTGGACAGAAAAATGTTTTTTCCATATTTCTCTCCTCCGCTCATAATTTTTTTCATATTTCTACCCCCCCTCGTCAATTTTGAATCTGGACAAAACAAATTTTTTTTTCAAATTTTTCCCCCAGCTCGTCAATTTTGAATCTGGTTAAAAAATGTTTTTTCCGATTCTCCCCTCATCAATTTTCAAACCAGGACAACCCTCCTACTTATCAATTTTTTTTTCCATTATGAATAAGAGGGCGCAAATACATGAGTAGCCTAGGGGCGCGCCAATCCTTAATCCGGCCCTGATGAATATTCAGTAAAGTCCACAAAGAAACTGTAAATAATAAATGAGGGAAGTGTTTTGTTTCCAACGCAGTAAAATGTAAAAATCTTTCACTTCCGTTTATTGTATGGAGAGGCGCCATCTTGCAGAAGCCATAGATTTACATGTGCAGCCTCTGGAAGATTCATTATCATTATGTAAGTCTGTGGTTTCAGGAGATAAGATTTTGTAACTTTACTAGGCTCAAATTAGCTTCTACTTTATCTCCATTATACCGACAAGCGAAGTATTATTTCCTCGCGTAGAAGTTTGAATTCTTTTATTTTTGAGGAAAAGAAATTGTTATGATTTTCACATTATCAAAACACACGACGTATTTATAATTCTCATCTCTATTTTTATATTTTTTTCAGAAAAAGTAAAACTAAGCTCTGAGTACGGTTTAGGTGTACATTACACAAAATGAAAACTGTGACTGTAGTTTGAGCATGAAATCCATTCAAACACCGTTAAGGATGATACACTGGAAGCCCTTGTCGACAACAGTAACAACTACAAATATGTGATTTGACCGAAAATATAGCAAGATCATCAACTTGTCAACAAATTTTCGTGACAAATACCACGTAGTCAACGGATACAAATATATTTTGATATGTGCCTGTTTTTTTTTTATTAATTCATTTGTGCGAATATATTATGTTCTTTTCACATGCTGATCTGAAAAGAACATGAACATTTCATAGAAAGAATATAATTATTTACAGATCCCTACATTATTTCTGCTTTCTGCCGTTAGATAATCTCAACAAGACTTTTCGTTTTATTTTTGCCTATACTTAAAAAAGACAAACTCACTACACCTGTAATATTAGTACAGGAAAAGATTGAAAAAAATGACCGTAACTCGAAAAAAATTTGTGCAGACTTTAAACTTTGGTTATAAGTTTAAAATAGGCCAAAGTTCACGAAACAAAAAAGTTTAGGAGTTTTACAGATCCGCGGGAACTCATAGGGGGTAAACTGGTGTATTTTTAATAAAAAAATCGATTTTCCTTTATTTTCTCGAGAAATACGGCATTTACAAAAAAATAGTTCAAATAAAAGTTATTTCTGACAAAATTATCTTTAATTTGTTGCTTTTAAATTAATTTTATAGCAATAATTAACCGAAATACGGCAATTTTTCGATGAGGGGGGAATGGTGGATGGAAATTTTTTCTAAAACAAGTGTTTAAATGGACAAAATAAATTGAGCATCTAGGTGATGTTATATATTAACGAAAAACAGCATTTTTGAAACAAAAATGTGAAAACGCACATTGAATCGGCATTAACTTCTTTATTTTTTGTGATGTAGAAACAAACAAAAAATAATTTTAAAGATTGATTAATTACCTTCAATTTTGTGTCTTAGAACTTTTGATGGAAGTGGTACGGTTTCTAAGATATTCAACATTTTAAACTAAATACTTCATCCTAAAAACGGTCGGATCCCATCTATAAAATTAAATATCTCCGAAACATTCAACCATACGCAAATATATGAAAATAAATTTATTGTCAGTTTATAAGCTTCATTTTTGATGTCCACCATATTTTCTCTTAAATTAATATTTATTGAGATATTTGCAGAATGTTTTTTAAAAATCCCTTTACAGTTTAAAATGCAATTTTTTTTCTAAAGCAAGCGCTGTAAACCGATGAAAAAATTGAGCATCTAGGTCACACTATATATTAACGAAGAACAATATATGGGAATATATTTTTTTAAACACTGACTACTTACATTAACAAAATTGCGACGTTTTTATTAAAAAAAAAAATGTGAAAAAGCACATTGTTAAAACCTCTAGTATTTCGGTTAATTATTGTTATAAAATTAAACTTAAAAACACCAAATTAAAGATAATTTTATCTGACACAGCTTTTATTTGAATTATTTTTTTGTAAATGTCATATTTCCTGAGAAAATAAAGAAAAGTCGTATTTTAATTGAAAATAACCCTTTTCACCCCCTATACGTTCCCGCGGATCCGTAAAACTCCTGGTTTGTTTCGTTAACTTTGGCCTATTTCGAACCTATAACCAAAGTTTAAGGTCTGCACAAATCTTTTTCGAGTTAAAGCAAAGTTTTCCTATACTATATACAAATTATTGATAATAATTGTTATTACTATTAATACTTACTTGTACTATACTAAGACATATTCAGGGATAACGACAAGAAAACATACCTGAAACAAAACAAATTGTTACTAATAATATTCCAATCGACAGTGAAGTAATCGAAATAATTAAAACCGACACTATACTATATCCGTAAACGGAAGATACTAGTTCAGTTCATCACTATCCTCCTTTTACGATTAATGTATAGTCGAATCTCATGTTTCGGAGTCGGATTTTTGTTTCTTATAATTATTGTTTTATTTCCTTCTATTCAATATCGTTTTTAAGGAAGTGATGTACTTGCTAACAATGTTAGTATTTCCAAGATTATAAGTTTTGTAAATATGAACCATAAATTTGTAATTGTTAGAGTGAAAAATAATGATCGAATTAATAAGTCTATAAATCGACCACTACAAAATAAGCTTTATAAAAAAATGTGTGCTCGGATTCTTGTGCCAAACAAGCCCAAACTTGAAAAAAATATGTTAAAGTAGGTACTATCGAATAATTTTTTGCTCGTATGAATCGTCTTGTCCTTATCCACAGAGGCACAAATAACACATAATCACAGACTAAATATCGACAGTAAAACCCAGACATATAGTTCACTCCATTCGTATACTACACATACTACACATCTTATATCCCCCCAGATCAGTTTTTTTCAAATATTTTCAATGTACACACACGCTAACTTTACAGATTTATTATATGTATAGATTATGAAAAAGGTATCAATAAGTATTCTGATACTTATCAACTTTTATATTAACTTATATTATTGTAGTTTGATATGAATTAGTTGATAGTGTAGATGTAGGATTATACTTTTTCCTATGTGTGCTGTGGGTTCTTGTAACTGATAGTACAAAGTTGACTTATAAGAATTACAGTTTAATATTTTGTTGTGGCGTATCTGTAAGAATTTCTATCGGAAACTATATATTCTGGCGATAATACATTAATCCATATTCAACGGAATAAGGGTTAAAAGAATACGATAATGTCGAGAATTTTCTCACTCCTTCATTTTACTTTATGACGTTACAGTCGGTATAGACTTTTATGAACCATAAATTTCTTAGCGTTCGCTCCAGTTTTATAAGAACTAGTTTTCACAATACTCTTAGTAGATCTATTGCTGGTCTCAGGTCCCAAATACATATACGAAAATTTACTATTTTACTATATTTGCTAAGAGTTAAAAGATTGAAAATACCTTTTTCACTGAAAGAAACTTTGGTCTAGTTTAATAAAGTAAAAAAAAGGTGTGGCGATGAATGTTTATTAATCTCAATAAATTTAGTTTTAATTTAAACAACCCCCAAAAGATTAAATTTCAACATTAGTTTAAAAATGATAAAGATAAAAGCGGTTAGTTGTGTATCATTTAACTTTTATTAGTAAATCTAAACATAATATACAGTGTGTCCCAGGATAGATGTAATAAGAGGTGTAATGGACCATAAATTTTGGAATTTTGGAATGGTATTTGGGTATTGAGTCCTGCTTGTTGTGAAACTAAAGTATACCAAAAATGACTTGGGCTTCTAAAAATCCAAATTTTAGAATTCATTGTAGAAGACAATATTATAAAAAAGTGAATGTGTGGTGTGCCGTTTCTTATCACGTTGGAGTTATTGGACCTTATTTCATTGAAGGAAGGTTAAACCAGCACACTTATTTACAGCTTCTTGAAAGATTTTCTGAAGAACATTTAAATATTTTAAGAGATATGCCTTTAGTTCATTTTCAACATGATGGTTGTCCTGGCCACTCTACAGAAATGGCGAATCGGTGGTTGAATTTAAATTTTGGAGAAAATTGGATTGCCAGGAATGGACCGATCAAGTGGCCGGCGAGATCCCCAGACCTATCAATATTGGATTTCTTTTTATGGGATCGCCTCAAGCAGTTGGTTTACGATGAACCACTTCCTAACGATGTAGCAGCATTGAAGCAGAGAATTGCAAATGCCGTAAACTCCATACCGTTAGGTCATATTCGAAACAGTTTTAAGGACTTCAAGCGAAGGATCGAAATGTGTGTGGATGTGGGTGGTAGCTACGTCGAATAATAAAAAAAATTGTAAACATTGTTTTGTATTGGTCAATAATTAATTTGTTTGTGAATCTGTTATGTTTTTGACATTTATTACTTGTTATAATTTTTAAACCTCATTAATTTTCTGTTAGTAATTGTTTCTTGTTTTACAATTAGTTCGATTAACATTATACCTTCTTACATCTCGTATATTCAATTTTTTATTTGCCAATAGCCTACTTTTTGAGATGATTAACATTTGCTCCTACACAACTTTAAATATGAATTCAACTCTTAATTCGCAAAAAATGGGAAGTTTCAAAAAAATAATTTTACATTCCTGAAATTTGGTACAGAGGTATAAAATTGCATTCTAAATAACTTTTTTTAGTGGAATTTTTTCATATTTTGAAAAATAAAGGTACTTTATTAGTGGTGATTTTTACAACTTTGCTTATAAAACACCCTGTAGAACACCAAATCAAGTCATTTTTGGTATACTTAACAACAAGCAGGACTCAATCCCTAAATACCATTCCAAAATTCCGAAATTTTTGGCCCATTACACCTATTGTTACATCTGTCCTGGGACACACTGTATAATTAATACATTTCATTACTTTTCGTCTAAGAACTACTAATAAATCCTTCATAAGATTCTAAACTACTTAGTTAGAAATTTATTTAGATTATTTGCAATTTTTTTGTTAAATTTAAATTTATATATAATAAATAATACAGTCTGTAAAGAAAAAGAAACGTGAATAATCTCTACAACTTTTTTGTTTGTGTATTGTAGAGGGGGTTGCCACAGTCATCGATTAAAATAGATTTTTCTCAATTATCTGCGCTGCGAAGAAATAGAAAAACAATTGATAGGAGAAGAATTAGGCTAGACATCAATGAGTTCATAAAAAAAATTGCGGCAAACAAGAAGAGACAGACCACCTATGAGCCCGACAAGAAAGGAGAAAAATAACAAGTACTAACAGCTAAGAAGGATGAAGGCTACAGACAAACAATACCTGACGTGGAACATCAAGAAAAATTAAAAGACGCATTGAAAGAAAAAGAGAGAGAGAAACCACGATGAAGAAAAATGTACAGCAATCTTTGAAAACATAACAGGACAACGACTAAATCAAACCTTCAGATATCTGAAAAAATATAGAAGAAACAATAATACCCATAAGAAAAGATGCATACCACTGCAACATTGGACCAAGAAGTTGAAAGAAGAATGGAAGGCAACGAAAGAACGAACAGAACTAATAAAAGAAACGGACCATTGGCCCTTATACAGGCCACCATCAAGGGAACAACTGCTAGAATAGCCAAAGCTCGAAGAAACACCGCACCTGGAGCAGACATCTACGAAATGGAACACGACCATACAAATACCCCTCCCCAAAATCAACTAGCCACAGACCAACCCGAGGAAAGTATCGAGAGATGGAAGCCTCATGTATTGTCAAACACAGAGTATAGATGATTACAGAAGAATAACACTCTGCAGCATAGGAAACAATACTGCGCACAATTCCTGCTCGAGCAACTACAGAAGTACATCGGGAGACTACCAGACAGTATTCATCAAAGGCCATATGTACACCACCAGAAGAATCCTGGAAGAAACATGGAGAGAAGGCAGCGACGCCTACCGCACGCTGATAAATCAATCAATCAATAGATCCCTTTAAATTATCTCCTTTTCTGTTAATTCTACCCCAAAAATTAGCTATTACCAATGTTGTAGAAAATAAAATGAACCACAGCTTTTATTTAAACTATTTTTCTCTATTGTTAATACAGGATACTATTAATTTCTGGTAATTTCCAATCTAAATACTTTTCGGGTCATGGAACAGGCAAATGTGACAAAAGCGGAATATAATTTTAGAATAAAAAATGTGTTTGTATGTACGAAGCACTCAATACAAAAGGATTTACAACAGTCCTCTTAAGGAAATTGAAGTTATTTGTTTACTATTCGATTCTTTTAGAGTAGAATGAATGCTAAAGGAAAGTACTTCTGAAATGAACGTCAGTCTGATGTCAAATTAGTGGTAGAAAGGCACCTACATTGTCAGTTATAAAAGGCGTTAAGTACTATCAGTTTTAGAATTTTAAACCTTTTAAACGACTATGAACGGATGATAATCATTTTCGTTCAAATAAATGGAATAACTCATTTTGTCAATGCATGGGAGGTAAAATACATTATACTACGATATTATTAAAATTCTCTCGAAATGTATGATTAATATGTAAAAAAGAGTGCAAGTTTTAAATTACATAAAAATGCAAATTACACAGGCCCACAAAAAAAAAGTTATTTGAACTGGACATCTGAATATACTTTTCCTTTAGTATTTTTTCCCGCTGATTACGAATCTGAAGTCAGAATGTAGGGTTAATGCGCATATTACTTACAGAGAAAACCGCGAAAAACTGTCAAAAAATGCGTTTTTTATGGTTTTTTGGGTGGTAAAATATGCATGTGGCGTGTTCGGCTAGGCTGTATGTATTTTTCTTATGTTTTTTGCCCCACTGACCTTGAATCTATCGTTAGAACCCAAGGCTAATTGTCAAAATGTTGAGGGAAATAAAAAAAAACGCGAAAAATCGCGTTTTGCGCGGATACTATATTTTTTTATGGATATCACGTTTTTTTCATGAGTACATAGTGTGTTACGATGGTCAGCGTACACCTTTTTTTGAGTAATTCTTCCCGCTGATCACAAATGTTGAGTCCAATTTGAAGGTCAGTGATCAAAATACTGAGAAAAATCAAAAAAACTGTCAAAATTCGGGTTTTTTCATGGATGTCGCGTTTTTTCATGAACGCAGAGCGTGTCCCAATGGTCTGCATATACCTTTATCGAGTAATTTTTTCCGCTGATCACGAATTTGGAGTCAAATTTTGGGGTCAGTGATAAAAACATTGAGAAAAATCAAAAAACCTGTCAAAAATCTGTTTTTTCAGGATACCCAATCATTGTGCGTGATATATAGTATTTCAATTTTATATGGGTTTTCGTTTTCGAACGCGCTTATCTTCAAACGATCTGTATAAGGGGTTTCTTCGTCGTTTCATTCCTTTTGGTTTCACTTCTCTTTTTAGCATTCAGCAGTAATCTGCTAACATGTTGACATCCCATTTACCCTGGAATCGACATTCAAAGTATTTTAAATCTTGGTGGAAACTTCCTTCTTGCTCTTCGCTGAAGTCGCCGTTATTTTCTGGAAACTCATCCAGGTGTGAATCGAGAAAGTGCAATTTCAAACTCATCATACAACCTAACTTTTCGTAATTATTTATCATTTCTGATACAATGTTTCTGTAGTCTGGATCTTTGGTACTACCGAGAAATTTTGTGGACACGAATTATGTATCGACCCCCCATTTAAATTATAAGGGGACGACTATGTTTCCCAGCATCAGCAGTTGTAACCTGATACTTAGAAGATAAGGCGCTGTGCCTTCTTTCCTATTTTGCATTGTTTTAGATTCAGTCTGTAACTAGCTTTCTTAGATTAAATACATACATTGTACTTAAAACGTTTTTATAAAAAATAAATTTTTGAATTTAATAATTTTTTAAAAAGAGACTTTTGGGTGTCGAAATCGTTAGTGGCGCAGTCGGTCTAAGGATTATCGAAATTATCGTGTATCGAACAGATAATTTTCGTTTCAACGATTAATCGATTATCGGACAAAAAAGTGAAAAATTCGCGAAAGTGCCTAAAACAGAGTGGCTCCTCGAACATTAGGAAACCCAGTTTATCGCAAACCTGTGCAAGACTCTTTCAACAATAATTCACGAGAATTGGAACTACATCGTCCCATTCTGCAAGGAACTCGTAATTTGGAGAAGACAAAATCGCTCATCCATTTGAGGGCTCCTTATAGTTAGTGAAAAACGATGCTCAAAGTCACAATAGTATTAATGTAAGTACAGTTTGATGTCACTCGAAAAACTTTTTGAAAACTTAAGCTTATCACCTTTAACTGACTCAGACGTAGAAGATAACAATTCTCTTTTGCCTTCCTCACATAAACCAGAAAATAACATTCAATATTCTAGTGAAATAAGTAATTTAGAAGTTAATTTAACCTTAAATAATACGAAAATGACTCAGTTCAAACCAGAGTATTTAAAATGCGTTCCGCAATTTGACGGAAATCCGAACGAATTAAATAGATATTTAAGTATTTGCGATAGCATTATATCAGAATTTTACGACACAGCTCACCCTGATAGTTTTCATAACGTGTTTTTATTAAACTCGCTAATAGGCAAATTAACAGATAACGCTAAATTAGTTGTTAATATACAGAGTGTTACTACTTGGCAAGAACTAAAAGACACTTTATATAGAAACTTTGCAGATCAACGCGACGAAGCTTGTCTAAATAGAGATTTAGTTTTGCTAAAACAGCTTCCAAGCGAAAAACCGCAACAATTTTACGACCGTTGCTTACAATTATTAAATTTAATATGTTCATATGTAGACATTCATGAAAAAGAAGCAGAAGCCAAAGTATTAAAACGAGCTCTCTATAACAATCTTACTCTAAAAACATTCTTGTCAGGGCTAAAAGAACCTCTAGGCACAACTATTCGTTGCATGCGCCCCAAAGACATGAAAGAGGCGATGCAATTTATTACTCAAGAAGATAATACGCACTATTATCAAAATTTGACTAACAAAAATTTCGTACAACAGGCTCCTGTACAACCAAGACCAATATTCCCAACCATTCATCAACAAAATTCAATGCATAACTTTAATAGACCAGTAAATAATTTCAGCAGACCAATGAACCACTTCCCCAGAAACCCTTTCAATGGCCAAATGCCCTCATTCAATTATCAAACTCAGAGTAATCAATTTCGTCAACAAAATAGTTTCCCATCTCAACCGATTCAATTTCACCCTAGAGTGAACAATCCACAGCAGAGATTTTTCACAAATTCGCAAATATTCAGGAACCAAAACCAAAACGTTTTCAGGCCAAATCCATACAAAAATCTGCCTAACCCCACTCCTATGAGTATATCAACGAGGCAAACTTCGAATAATTTCCGACCTCAACCGGGACCATCGACCTCAAATCAATATCGCCCCCCTCAAAGAAATTTCGCTTCCCATGAACTTCATAACACTGAAGTAAACGAAATTGAACCAACCTCTAGCGGTGTTTACGAGTACGACAACCAAAACCTTCCTGAAACTTACGGAGACGTAAACGAGGCATATTACCAAGATAATATTAATTTTCAGCAAGATAATATAAATTTTCAGCAAGATAATATAAATTTTCAGCAAGATAATATAAATCTTCAGCAAGAAAATGTAAATTTTCAGCAAGACCCACCGGTCGACGATCAAACGTAAACCCTGAAATTATCTCAATCAATGCCACCAATTCTAATGAATTACCCTATATTATACTACCTGAACATAACCTAAAATTTTTAATCGACTCGGGTTCAACGAAATCATTTATCGACCCTAATCTTGCTCATAAATTATACCCTAACTGTATTCAAAATGATCCATTTATAGTCTCTACCGTTTTTCAAAAATCCGCTCACAAAGAAAGTGCATTAATACCATCTTCAAAACTATTTAATTTACCACAACCAACAAGTTTAAAATTCTTTTTATTTAGATTTCATAATAGTTTTCACGGATTAATCGGATTGGATAATTTAAAAATACTTCAGGCTAGCTTAAACTTCGACAAAGGATTATTGATAACGCCGTATACAAAAATTACCTTATCTTACTATAAAACAAAAAACGAATTAAATTTAATATCAATCGCACCTCGCAGCGAACAAGTAATAAAAATAAAAACGTCTCTAGAAAATGGAGAAATAATAATTCCTTATCAAAAAATTCACAATTGTGAGATACCAGAATGTTTAGCCACCGCCAACAATGGCGAAGCTATTACTACAATATTAAATAATACGGTCAATCCCATCACTCTAGACTTTTCCGAACCTATAGTAGTTGAGAGATTCGAAAAAAAATCAATTCATGAAATAAACTTAAACAATTTTGATGAAACACCAAAATCATACTTAAGCCTATCTAACATTCGTACCGACCATCTAAACCCGGAAGAAAAAAGTAAAATTGAAAATTTATGTAAAGAATATTCAGACATTTTCTATCAAGAAAACACTAAATTAACTTTTTCTAATCAAATTAAACATAAAATTAATACGACGGACGAAGTACCGATATATACGAAAACATATCGTTACCCGTTCATCCACAAAAAGGAAGTAGAAAACCAAATGAAAAAAATGTTAGATCAAAATATAATAAGGCCTAGCAATTCACCGTGGTCATCACCTATTTGGGTGGTGCCCAAAAAACCCGATGCTTCGGGAATACAGAAGTGGCGTGTAGTGGTGGACTACCGCAAACTGAATGAAAAGACGGTCGACGACAGATACCCACTTCCCAATATTACCGATTTATTGGACAAGTTAGGTAAATGTCAATACTTTACCACCTTGGATTTGGCTAGTGGTTTTCATCAGATAGAGATGGACGAAAGCGACATAGCCAAAACAGCTTTTAACACAGAAAACGGGCATTACGAGTATTTAAGAATGCCTTTTGGCCTAAAAAACGCGCCCGCGACGTTTCAGCGAATTATGGACAATATTCTTCGTGGTATACAAAACGAAAAATGCTTAGTTTACTTAGACGACATAATAATTTTTTCTACGTCACTTCAGGAACATATAGAAAGGTTAAGATCAGTTTTTGATAGACTTAGACAATCAAATTTCAAAATTCAGTTAGACAAGTCAGAATTTTTACGCAAGGAAGTGGCCTACCTAGGCCACATTGTTACACCGAACGGGGTTAAGCCAAACCCTGATAAAATAAAAGCTATAAAAAATTACCCAGTCCCTAAGACAACTAAACAAATTAAAGGCTTTTTGGGACTATTGGGTTATTATAGGAGATTTATAAATAATTTCGCCAAAATTACCAAACCGATGACGAAATGCTTAAAGAAAAATGCAAAAATCACCCACGACGAAGAATTCTTATCTTGTTTTGAAGTTTGTAAAAATTTGTTGATTAACGAGCCTATCCTACAATACCCCGATTTCACAAAACCGTTCAATTTAACCACTGATGCGAGCAATGTGGCCGTTGGCGCCATTTTGTCCCAGGGCCAAATTGGGAAAGACTTACCCGTCGCGTACGCGTCTCGAACTTTGAATGATTCCGAGCAAAATTATAGCGTAATAGAAAGGGAACTTTTGGCTATCGTTTGGGCTACTAAATACTTCCGGCCATATCTTTTTGGACGGAAATTTAACATAATAACTGACCATAAACCCCTACAGTGGCTATTCTCGTTAAAAGAGCCAAATTCTAAATTAATAAGATGGCGTTTCAAGTTGGAAGAATTCGACTACAATATCATATATAAAAAGGGTAAATTAAATACGAACGCAGACGCGTTATCCCGCATAGAATTACACGCAAAAGAGACGAGTGATATATTTGAATATATTGACAAGTTTAATGATCAAATCGGCGCTAGCACTTCAGCTCAACCCTCGGAATCCCCAGAACCCGCGGAACCTCCAGATCCGGAAATCGACAATATTTCCACTCGGGTACTACCAGATGAACACAGATTAGAGACTGATAACCCCTAGGACGATAACGATAATGATAATATTACTGTACACACAAATGCCGAGCACCATCCCATAGCAGAAATTCCCATCGTGGAAACACCCGTTAATTACGGACAAAATCAAATAATTATTAAATCGGTTCTACATTCCCCTGCTAGACCAAAACTGACGATATTATTCAATAAAAAGCAACGCCTAGATTGTCAAATATCTCAAAATCAATTCGAGCAAGATATAGTCAACTTTTTCAAAAACTATGTAGTGCCAAAAACACCTTATCATTTATATTTTGAAGACCCTGATATGTATGAACCATTTTGTGAAGTTATACGTAAGAACTTTAAATGGCCGTACCTAAAATTAAAAAATTGTAAACTAAAATTAATCGATGTCAGTAATAAGGACGATGTTCAGGAAATAATAAAAAATTATCACGAAAGCAAAAGCAACCATCGTGGTATAAATGAAACCGAGCAACAAATCAGGAAGCGATATTATTGGCCCGAAATGAAAAATTCAATTCAAACATATATAAACGACTGTGAAATTTGTCAACAAGGAAAATACGAAAGGCATCCCGTAAGAATGAAAATGAATATTACACCAACCCCGGTTCAACCTTTTGAAATTATTCATATAGACGCTTTTACCTTAGAACAAACCAAATTTTTGACTGTCATAGATACATTTTCGAAATATGCACAGGCATACAAATTAATGTCACTATGTTCTACCGAAATCGTAAACAATTTAATAACATTTTTCTCTCATCATGGCGTTCCAAAACAAATTATCGTTGATAACGGTTCAGAATTTAAAAATTCAGTTATTACCGAACTTCTCAACTTGCACAAAATAAAATTGCATTTTTGTTCACCCAATCACCCTCAATCTAATGGTCCCATAGAGAGATTACACTCAACATTAATAGAGCATGTACGGTTACTAAATACTAGAGGATTTTTAAAAACTCCAGTACACATGAAAATGATTTATGCAATACTAGCGTATAACCACTCGATTCATTCGACAACAAAGTTAAAACCAATAGACATCATTAAAGGACACATAAATAATGAAAATCCATTCGATATGGACATTGAAAAGATACTCGTTAACGATTATATTAACGAACATAAAGAAAGGACTAAATTAATGTACTCAAAAATAAATGAAAACCTTATAGAAAATAAAGAAAAAACTATAGAGAAACTAAATCAAAATCGCGATGATCCAAAATTATTTCAGTCTAAATCAACCACTTATATTAAAAAACATAAAAGGCAAAAGACCGCGAATAAATTTCATAAACCAACGGTAATAAAAACGGTAGACAAAAATTCAAAAACCGTATCGACCGAAAACAAAATCCACATGGATAACTTAAAAAGACCACTAAAGAAAACTTACGATTTTAAATAACTAAACTGTTATATTTCAGATTTCCCCTTGTACTCGGATTACAAGAGAGAATAACAATCAAAAGCTTAGAAAACAACCCCGGATTAATACCACTTAAACTAGGACTGGCAAAGGTACAAGAATATAGTCACACCTTGATCCATTACTATGATTTAAACCCAATTATCACCGAAATTAATAAGCTACATGAACAATCAGAAAATCTTATGCATAGCATTAATTTGAATAAAAATTACTCCCAAGATACATCAAACTATGTTAAAATATTAAAGTTGACGGAAGAAAAGGTCGAAATCAAGTTAAAAGAAATTCTTCCGCATCCCCAAAGAACCAAAAGAGGTTTAATAAACGGTCTAGGTTCTATTTTTAAATCAATATCTGGTAATTTGGATGCCACCGACGGAGAACGGTATGACAATCTCATTAGGCAAATTCAAAATAACCAAAATAAATTGGCCGCAAGCATTACAAAACAAAACTCAATCTCTATAGACATAATTAATAAATTTAATTTAACCATTCAACAAATATCTCATAATGAAAAAGTATTACAATCAGAAATCGAACGGATTGCCGCCATTGCTGAACGAGACTTAAAACGCAAAACTACTAACTTCATGAAAGACATTTTAAATCAAATTATAAATATGTATGAAATAATTAACTCTATTCTCCAAGATATAGAAAATTCAATTACGTTCACCAGATTAAATATCATGCACCCAAGTATAATAAAAACTGTCGATCTGTTCAAAGAACTATTAAAATTGGAAAAAAATATACAACCGGGACAATTGCCCTTTGAAATAACACTAGAAAATACCCTACTAATAGAAAAATTAATAGAAATTGAATGTTATATCCTTAATAATAAAATCACCTACTTACTTCGTTTACCAATCATGTACCCTGAAACCTTTAATTATTATCACCTGTACCCAATTCCTGTGTATAGTCAGAGTCAATTCAAGGCAATAATTCCAAATAATAGATATTTGCTAAAAGACAAATTGTACTTTACATTCGAAAGTGACATATGCACCAAAATGGCACCACAATATTATGCTTGTAAGAAACTTGACATAAAAGAAATCGACGAAGACAGCCCTTGTGAAATACAACTCCTGGATATGAAGAACACCGCAAGCTGTCAAAGAACCCAGATCAAAACTACAAGAGCCGTAATCAAGCAACTAGAAGAATCGACACAATGGATTGGTATATTTCCCAGCAAGCAGGCAATCACCATGAAATGTAAACAACAAGAAGAGGTCCAAAAGTTAATTGGTACCTATTTAATCAACATCCCAATAGGGTGCGAAATAATTAGCACCCGAGAGAAGATCAGCAATAAACAGCAAGCCATAAATCAAAACGAGCCGATATTTTTCCCAGAACTAGACCAAGAGGAAAATCCTACACCAAACCAAAACTTTACCATCCACTTAGAGAATATCAACCTAGACGAACTACAGGATATTCAAAAACAAATAATTGAAAATCAACCCCAAATATCTTATGACGAAATTGGAATCTCCAATATTCCCAGTACATGGACAGTACTCCTCTATGTTATGGTTATTTTAATCATCTCATATTTTTCATATAAAAAATGTATATTAGCCAGACGAAGGAAACATAATGAAGACATCGAGGGAAATCGACCAGAAGCCATCCCACCAAACGTTCAACTTCCTCGCTGCACTCCGTAGTTGAATCTTCGAGGGGAGGAATTATGTATCGACCCCCCATTTAAATTATAAGGGGACGACTATGTTTCCCAGCATCAGCAGTTGTAACCTGATACTTAGAAGATAAGGCGCTGTGCCTTCTTTCCTATTTTGCATTGTTTTAGATTCAGTCTGTAACTAGCTTTCTTAGATTAAATACATACATTGTACTTAAAACATTTTTATAAAAAATAAATTTTTGAATTTAATAATTTTTTAAAAAGAGACTTTTGGGTGTCGAAATCGTTAGTCACGTCAAAAATCGGAATTTTTCATAGATATCTCAAATTATGTCCACGCGCACGTTTCCTCTGGAACCATTTGAGATATTGACTTGAAATTTGGTACACATATGTACTTTAACGAGATCTAGAACTAGATTATATTTTCATCTTGTTCCGTCGAAGGGTTGGGGTGTAAATTGGGGTAAATTTGGGGTAAATGGGCAAATCAAGCAAATTGGTATTTAGTATATACAAAAGAAGCTAAGGTTTCAAAAAAAATTTTGGCATTAGCCACCCCCATTACCACCCCCATTACGAATCCCACACCATTATTAAAGGGGATGAAAAAAAATGTGATTTAGTATGTGCACAAGAACCAGAAACCTCAAAATATTTTTTTACTTCATCTACCGCCACTGCCACCCCTTATCACCACCCCCACCGATGTGGGGTATCGTTTTATGGGTTTTTGTGGTAGAGGATTTCAAATATTGTATTATTAAAGTTCCATAAACAATTATTTCCACATACAATTTTTTTTTCATTATGAGTGACTTGGATAGAAAATCTGGATGTGGAAGTAGTGATTCCTTGGGCAGCGGTTTTTTACTTCCACCTCTAGTGGAAGTATAGTAACGACAAATAAAAATTTAAAAACTTTTATTGTTGAAATAGGCTTAGAATGTCATGAAACGTCGAGATTTTAAGTTTGAGCGAAAAAAAATTCTGTCTGTCGGTCTGTAACTTTTTTTGTGCGCACGTTTACTCTGGAACCCTTTAAGATATTGACTTGAAATTTGGTACACGTATGTATTTTAACGTGATTTGGATTTTTGTTCCTGGGGGTAAATTGGGGTAAATTTGGGTTAAATAGGTAAATCAAGCAGGTAAGAGTTCAGAAAATTGGAATTAGTATATACAAGAGAAGCTAAGGTCTCAAAAAAATTTTTGGCATTAGCCACCCTCATTACCACCCCCACCTCATTATTAAAGGGGATGAAAAAAATTGTGATTTAGTGTGTGTACAAGAACCGAAAATCTCAAAATATTTTTTTACTTCATCCACCCCCACTATCACACCCCTATCACCACCCCCACCCCACTACCGATGTGGGGTATCGTTTTATTACCGGTTTTTGGGGTAGAGGATTTCAAATATTATATTATTAAAGTTCCATAAGCAATTATTTCCACATACAAAACTTTTTCTAAATTAAAGCCTTATATAATAATTGTGTGTTTAAATTAAATTAAAATAAGTTGTAATAAGAATAACAAGCAGATGTTATTACATCGCTGTTATTACAAACTATATATAAATAATGTATGAATAAAATCTTACCCGAACTCTAAAAGATTATTCAAGTATAACAAACCTCGTATATGATTAATTAATAAGTCCGTACATTCTAAAATCAACAAAACTTATATCCACTTAATTCAATGTTAACCCTTTTCTACGTCCATGCATGGGAACCTTGCACGTGAAGATGCAAATCAGAATCGCACACATACCGTTGCGACAAAAGCATGTTTCTTCATTTAACCATCATCTTTAAGCTTCTCTATATAAGAGTTGTTTTGAACAATATCACGTCTTTCACGCATTTATCTCCAACTCAGTGTTAAATTTCTCACGGTGAAAAATTGGATTTTGTGTATTGGAAATGTTTAGTGCAGTAGTTCTTATATTGGTTTATTTTACAGGATTCACACTAGCGGAAATTGTAAGTGAAATAAAACGACTTATTCATAATATCTGTGTAAAATTTTCTAATATATTAACACTATATTAAAGATCAGGTTTGTGATCGAAAATTGGATTCAATTATTTGTCATCTCAATGAATTAATTAAAATTTCAAAAGTAGATAAACATTACACTCATTATCGGTTTCGTTATCGGTTTATTGAAAATTCACTACGTGGAGTGATAGGTAGTGTAGTAACGGTAAAAAAAATTTAGAAAACTTTATTTTTTTTGTTCTGTCGTTCTGGTTTTCGGTTCGTTTGTCTGTCTGTATGTCGTTTAGTAGGCCGGTCGGTCGGTTTGTCTGTCTGTAACTTAATAAAAATCGGAATTTACTTGAAATCTACTTTAATTAAAAATTCGGAATCAGTACACAAAAATACTTAAGGCATGATAGATAAGTCCTTTTGTAGACCCGTTTTATTGTATATAACATCATTGAACAATATATACGTGTATAAAATATAAAAACAAAACAAATGAAGTAAAAGATAACTTAACGATAATTAAAGAAAAGTTATTCGAAAGAGTAACAATTTTTATCAATAAGTAAGGTTTTGAGCCTTTTTTGAAAATAGTGATGTTTTGAGAATTTTTATGTCAGTTGGCTTAGTTGGCTGGCAAAGTATTGAATATTTCATGTGTGTTAAGATAGCATTACCACTTACAGATTTCGGATATCTGACAATTGGAAAAATTGTCGCTTTTTTGTCGTAAATTTGTCGTTAAAAAAAAAAAAATTGTCGCGTTTCATTTTTTAAAAATAACCCTTGGTAATGCTAACTTAACAGTCAAGATAGCATTACCACCTATAAATACAGCTTAAATAAACGATAGTGCCAACTTCAATGGTTGGATTAATTGTCGCTTTTTTGTCATCAATTTGTCGTGAAGGAAAAAAAATTGCCCCCCCGCTATTTTTGAAAATAACCACTGGTAATGCTAACTTGACGGAAAATGTGGCAAATGGCGGTAAATAGATAAAGCAAGCAAGTAACAGTCCATAAAACTGAAACTTCGTGTTTGTGAGAGAGGCCAAGATCGCAAAACTTCTTCGGTATTAGTCACCCTCACTATAACCCCCACACCATTATTAAAGAGAGTAAAACATAAAATTGTGATTTAGTGTGTATACGAGATTCAAAGGCCTCAAATTTGTTTTTGACATTAGCCTCCCCTATACCACACACACATTACCACCCCCACCCCATTATTAGGAGTAAAGGGAGTAAAAAATAAAATTATTTCTTAGTGTGTATACAAAAATCAAAGGCCCTAGATTTTCTTTTGGCGTTAGCCACCCTCTGTACCACCACCACTCCATTCTTAAAGGAGGTAAAAAAAATAATTTGAGATTTAGTGTGTGTACAAGAACCAAAAGGCTCAATTTTCCTTGACTTGATACACCCCCATTACCACTGTTACATATAATTTTATTGATTTTTGAGGTAGACGATTCCAAATATTATAATATTAAAGTTCTATAAACAATTATTTCCATTTAGTTGAGTACAAATATAGCATCAATTTTTTTTTGTTTAAGAAATATGGATGTGGAAGTATTGATTCCTTAGGCAGTGGTTTTATATTTCGTGTCCCAAAATTAAGGATTAAAATTCATATTTCACAATTTCACATCCACGTAGTGGAGTGAAAATATACTAACGGTAAAAAAAATTTTTTTTTGTTCGACTCTGTTCGACTAGAAAATTTCAGTTTGAGCAAAAAAAATGTCTGTCAGCCTGTAACTTTTTTTGTCCATGATATTGTCTTGAAATTGGGTATACAGTATAAAATTGGATTTTCTTCCCAGTTTTTTGAAAATAATTTATATTTTTCTAAGTATAACATATTTTTAAATTTAATCATGTTCCGGTAATGGCAGCTTGGTTGACAGAATGCTCGTCAATATACCATGCAGTATTTTTGTTTTTTAAATTTTATCAATAGTCTTTACCAAAAATTGTTTTATTATTTTATTGTATGTGTTGTTTAACTTTTATACTGGCCGATTTTATCAAAACCATAAGCTTCTCCCTTTAGCTAACTTACTATTCACCTCTTTAAGTTATCGTGACAGACAGACGGGTGGTGGAGAGGCGGACAGACATTGCGAAAGTTATGTAGAATTTAATGCCTAACACATCTTTCTCTACGAACGATAATTACGATTTTAGAAAAGTGTCTAGTAAATTCAATATACAGGGTGATTTGGAAATATGTAATGTAAATTGAACATAGTATACGAGGAACAAAAATAAGTTTAATTGCCTCGATTTACCCATATATCAAAACGTATAGTTAGCTAGCTATAGCCTTTCAAAGTAGGCGGAGATGCATTGATTTTTATGTCATGTCTATATGGTTGAATTAAAGTCTTGAATTTTGGCGGTTTATTGTCAATTAATAAAACGTTTAATTTGAAAAATTTTTAGGGAACTTGACTATTGGGAATTGGAAACTTTTGTCTAATTAATACTGAACATCTTATTTTCTTTTTATCTTACCAACTGGAATTCAACTTAGATTTTATTTTAACAAAGTAAAATTGTTAAGAACGAAAAAATGAATGTTCCGTTTTTCATCTGTAAACTGGACGGTTTTCTTAAAAACAATCTGAATTTTCAGACAGCAATATACAGAGAGAAGGTAATTTCATAATAAATAAAAAAGCGTATAAGTTGTAATTTGCTTAATACCTAAATAATATTCTCTAATCATGATGGAAACAAATAAATAAAAAATAACTAATTGTAAAAATAAATCAAGAATAGGTTTTGTAAATAAAGAATGCATGTTTTTATACGCTACTGATCAGGGTTGGAAAAATTCCCATATAAAAATATTTTTATATGAGGATGTTTTTTTTTTCAATGTTTTAAATGGTATGTTTTAAACTGTGTTTTAGACAGTTGCTTAAAACATAACATTGTGTATTAAATATGTTTAAAATATGATACGATGTTTTAAAAAATGTTTTTAAAACATTTTGTTTTAAACATGCCAATCCTGCTACTGATGAGAACTAACGAGTTCGAAAAAGCTTGTACAAATTTTCTAGAGTTGAAATAGAATGCCAGGTTCAATAATTGTTGTGAATGACTGGGTTTCAATAAATGATTTAATTTATATTTTGTATTTTCAAGTTTTAAAGTGTTTTCCTAAGTAGTATATTAGCGTGACCAGATTAAGTTCCCAATACAGGGTGTCCCATAACGAACCGCGGCGATCGATATCTCGAAAAGTAGACGTTGTAAAATTTTGAAAATGTCGAAGAGGCTAAAATATTCTCAAGACATGCACTTCCGGATATACCTGAAGTAAATGTCAACTTGCTTATTTTAAATGGGACACCCTATATATTATTACACTTTTGGATTCTACGCAGAATTCTACGCCGATTTTGTGTATCATGTATTTTACCTAAGTGTCTCCGTTTTTGACATACATAGTGTTCAAAAAATAAGACTAAAAACGAAATTGAGAAAAGTTTCAAAAATCAATTTTTTCAAATGGAAACCTTCAATTTTTATAATCTTATCTTATTTACCATTAAAAAAAAAGGTAAGTTTGTGTATGTCTATTTTGAAAATTTTTAGTTTTCGAAATATTGCCAATTCAATATTTTTATACGGGGATTTTGCTATGGATTTTAAGTTCAAATACTCTTAGTTGGCTATGACGGCGTTGGGTGCTAAACAAATGTATGTGGCTGTCACTTACCATTTGACAAGTATTAATTATCATGCCGGGGCGCTTAAATTATCCTCATAATCCCCATATAATATTGAATTGGCAATATTTCGAAAGAAGAAATTTTCGTAATAGACATCCATACACAAACTTACTCTTATTTTTAATGGTAAATAAGATAAGATTATAAAAATTGGGGGTATCCATTTGAAAAAAAATGATTTTTGACAGTTTTCTCAATTTCATTTTTATTCTTATTTTTTGATCACTCTGTATTAATACTTATCAAAATATTATAAAAATACTATTAAAGTAGGTCTTTCTCAACAAAGAATCCAACCCAAATTAGATAATAGAGGCTTCCTTATAGGAAAAATTGATGATTCTTTTAGAGCCCGCAAACGTCATTTTTGACATAAAAATTGAAATGTCAAAAACGGAGAAACTTAGGTAAAATACATGATACACAAAATCGGCCTAGAATTTTGCGTAGAATCCAAAATGTAATAATATATAGGGTGTCCCATTTAAAATAAGCAAGTTGACACCCACTTGGCACTAGGACACCCTGTATACAGAAAGTAAATAATTTTATATTAAACAAAAAAGTGTGAATGGCTTAATTTAAACAAATGATGTAAGAATTTTCAATATTTTTTTTGCTTTAAAATGCTAGAAATCCTGTCATGTAATTCAATATTTCGTCAGTATTAGCTAGACGAGTAATTGTTTTGATTGGTTCTCCAATAATGAGTGTTTTAAAGTATTTATCTAACTAGTATATCAGCGTGCCCAGATTAGGGCAACAATATACAGAAAGTAGGTAATTTCGTAATAAATAAAAATGTGTAAAAGTTGTGATTTGCTTAATACCTAAATAATATTCTCTAATTGATATGTTGTTATACAAACAGCGTTGAAAATGAATATTTTTCGATTTCAACTGCACTTGATATTTTTTGTTTTCTTTATTGCCAACATTTAAAAAAGTATTGTGTTGTAATTAAAATCTTCCAGTTCTCATTAGTCAATTTTTCTGAAATATTTTCAAATTGAATATACTGTTGACAATAAATTACCTAATTTCAAGTTTTAATTTTGATCATCCATGAAATGAAAATCAACCATTAGAGATCAATTTGTAATTAATCTTACCGTAAATTAACTTGAGTATTAACTGAAACTCTCATGATTCAACTATCACAGTAATAAAATTCATATTCTTGTTGTAACGTTGTAAAATTATGATTTCAAAATCAGTTAATATTCGTCTGTACATTCTTCTGTACATAAAATGATTGCCTTTGAGGATAGGATTTTGTACAGTGAGACGGAAACATGCGTTTATTTTCGGTTCATTATAAATATTTAAAAAACCAAACATAGTATAATCTTTAAAACTGTTTTAGATACTATTATTCTAATGAAAACCGCTGCCCAAGGAATCACTACTTCCACATCCAGATTTTTTATCTAAGTCACTCACAACGAAAAAATTTTGTATGTGGAAATAATTGTTTATGGAACATTAATAATATAATATTTGAAATCCTCTACCCCAAAAACCCATAAAATGATACCCCACATCGGTAGCGGGGTGGGGGTGGTGATGAGGGGTGGTAGTGGGGGTGGATGAAGTAAAAAAACATTTCGAGGTTTCTGGTTCTTGTACACACCTTAAATCACATTTTTCTTTCATCCCCTTTAATAATGGGGTGGGGGTGGTAATGGGGGTGGCTAATGCCAAAATTTTTTTTGAGACCTCAGCTTCTCTTGTATATACTAAATACCAATTTTATGGACTCTTACCTGCTTGATTTACCTTTTTCCCCAAATTTTCCCCAATTTACCCCCCAACCCTTCGACGGAACAAGATGAAAATATAATCTAGTTCTAGATCTCGTTAAAGCACATATGTGTACCAAATTTCAAGTCAATATCTCAAACGGTTCCAGAGTAATCGTGCGCACAAAAAAAGTTACAGACAGACCGACAGACAGAAATTTTTTATTTCGCTCAAACTTAAAATCTCGACGTTTTGTGACATTCTAAGCCTATTTGAACAATAAAAATTTTTAAAAATTTTTTTGTCGTTACTATACTTCCACTGGACGTGGAAGTAATACAAGTATCTATATATTTTATTGCAAATTTCTGTTGTACTTGAGTGTCGTAGTTTGTCGATGAAAATAGTTCCTAATTTTATCATTATAGCATGGCATTTAACTATATACAAAATTTATGATAAAAACTGTACATGGTTGTATTCCTTAGAGCAATGGGAATTATCTGAAACTATTTTAAAAATTATACCATTTATGATTTTTTAAATATTTTTAATAAACCGAAAATAAACGCATATTTCCCTCTCACTCTGCAAAATCCTATCGTTCATAGTTGCAACAAGACTAAGAAGAATTCTACAAGCAACTATAGTTGATGAGATGCTTACATAACGAATATGAAAGTTTTCAAAGATGAGTAAGCTAACAAAAAAAATGCAGAGCTATTTTTCCGTCTTCCTATTGTCATTAGAAAGGTCAACTAGTCATCTCAGTAAATAAACTTAACCTAATCTAAGGAATTTTTCTCGACCTCTAGTTTATAATAATTAATTACATATGTTTATTCATCAGTTCATTAGTAATGTTTATATCGAGTAAAATTTTATTATATGGGTTTGATTCTTTAAGTATTGAATATTATTTAAATAATAATTAACTAGATGTTATTTATTCGCTGATGAAATACGCTTATAAATCGAAATAGTCTGTATCCCACTCTACAACGTATAAATTGGAAGAATTTTGATTTATTTTTTGCAAATTTTTCGTCAGATTACGTTACCGGGAAAACTGGATCAGGTTAATTTTACTTTAGTTATTATAATACATAAGTTCTAATTTAATTCTTTCTTAAACGAATGTCTTATTATTAAGATATTTTAAATCCTTTACCGCACTAGTTCGGTAAAATAATATTTTACCGAACTAATGTGGTAATATATGTCATTATGACATTCAAGTGAATATTGTAATGTTTGGCATTACATATTGATAGTAGATAAATACATTTTAAAACATTTAAGACGGTACTTTATTCGTAATAAATTTATCATCTACCAAAATATAATTTGAGACAATTACAATAACACAAGAAATAATAACCTGTATCATGAATTGGCACTTTACTGACAGCTATTAACAATTCTCAATAATTTAACTCATTAGTTTGTTCTCTCAATATGGATCCTGGCACATGCAACGGTTTCGCGACTTACTTCACAAGCAATGGCTTGGAGTATGGAGTATGGAATTAGCAGAAGGGTGGTCAAAAACCACAGCACTTAGGCCCCATTGGACCCCTTGTACATCCTCCCTCTAGGCAGACACTCGCTTAGGCCTCCAGCCAACCTATTCTTTCGAAGTAGGTGGTGATGTTGCCTAGGGGCATCTCCCTTACATTGGCCAAGGTAGGCCAACGCTCTCCCAAGATGGATTCTCTAATTGATGAGACGGCTGAACAGTCACAGAGTACGTGTTGAACCGTCTCATCTTCTTGTTCACAACCTCTGCAAAGAGGTGTTTCGCTTAATCTCATATTGTATAGATGTTTCCTTAGCGGACAGTGTCCAGTCTGGATTCCTGTTATAAAACGTAGATTCCTTCTGGTCATTGCCAGGTAGTCCATTGCTGTTTTCTTGTTGGGATACGTGAGTAGTTCCCTAGCAAGCTGACAGCTGCTTGTTTCATCCCACAGCTTCTTAAATTCGTTGTGGGTGTTCTCCTTAATTAATTGTATTATCGCCGTAATCGGTAACAGACTGGCCGGGCCTGGTCCAAAACTAAATTGGCCTGCTGCCTTCTTGGCCAGTTTGTCGGCTTTTTTGTTGCCACTGCACTGTGCGTGTCCTTTCACCCAGCATACCGAGATGTTGTTCGTACTGGAGGCACCCACAAGTGCTTGATGACATTCCCATACTGCTCCTGTGATTATTTTGTAACTTTTCAGGGCTAGTAGTGATTGTCTACAGTCTGTGTAGATCCTGATTGTTTTGCCCGTAGTTTGTCTGCGGACAATCTCTTTTGCGGCTATGGTTATGCCCGCCAGTTCAGTTTGTACTATGCTGGCTCGCTCATCCATAGTCCATTTATATTGGATTTGCAGGCTTCTGGAATATATTCCACATCCTGCCCCCTCCTTCTTCCTTGATCCGTCTGTGAAAATGTTAATCACACCTTCACCAGCGGTCTCGTTTTCACTGTTTGTCTGTATTGTGTAGGGTCTATCAAAGACAAATCGGGGAGAGATGTCATCTGTGCATGCCTGTAGAAGAGGCGTCTTCCTGACAGCCTCGTTCCACAGGCGACTTCTGGTCTCCCCACAGCCTACATTTGGTTGTAGGCCAACGGACTTGAGGCGTGCCATTGTTATTAAGGCCACTTCTCCTAGATGTAAATCCAGTGGTGGCAAACACAGCATTACCTCCATTGCTCTCGTTGGCGTTGTTCGCATAGCTCCTGTTATGCTTAGGCAGGCAACTCTCTGCACTTGGCTGAGCTTGGCTCTCGCTGTAGTCTGTTTACTCTTAGGCCACCAGACCACAGCTCCATAGGTTATCATTGGTCTTATGATGGCAGTGTATATCCACATGACCACTTTTCATTCCCCAGGTTTTCCCCACGGTCCTGCGGCACTGCTCATAAGAAATGTAAGCCTTTTTTAGTCTTCTGTCTAAGTGAAGATTCCATGTTAGTTTGGCGTCGAAGGTTACCCCAAGGTATTTCACTTCTGATGCGAAACTTAGTGTTGTGTCCAGGAGAACTGGTGCTTTCAGTGCTCCTGGTTTCCTTTTTCTTGTGAAGAGAACCATCTCCGTCTTCCTGGGATTAACAGACAGCGAGTGTTCTCTGCACCATTTTTCAATTATTCTTAGAGCCCCCTGCATCCTTTCACAGAGGACTCCTTCAAATTTTCCGTTGAGCAGTATTGTTACATCATCTGCGTAGGCGATTGTGTGGAAACCCTCTGAGTTGAGGTGGCGCAAGAGGCTGTCGAGAACTAAGTTCCATAGCAGTGGTGATATTACACCTCCCTGCGGGCAGCCTCTCGCGACCATTCCTCGCACAGAAGCGTCTCCCACACTGATTTGTACAGCTCTTTTGGAGAGCATGTTGGATATCCAGCTTCCCATAATCGTGGGGACGTTTCTCTCCACTAGGGCTGCCGTGATTTTTGGGAAGGTGGTTTTATCAAACGCACCTTCTATGTCTATGAATACACCTAGGGTGGACTCTTTATTGTCCAAGGATTTCTCAATCCGACTCGCGACCGCATGGAGGGCGGTGTCGGTGGATCTTCCCAATGTGTATGCGTGTTGGTTGGGATGCAAAGGGTTGTCTTTCACTACGACATCCCTTATGTATCGTTCACATAGCTTCTCCATCGTCTTGAGGAGAAACGAGGTTAGGCTGACAGGCCCATATGCTTTGGGGGTGGTATAATCCATCCGCCCTTCTTTGGAATGAACACAACTTTCACTTCTCTCCATATCTCTGGAATATGAAGGTGCGCCAAGCTCGCCCTAAATACTCCGACCAGGTGCGGCAATAGTTCATCCAGTCCCCATTGCAGTAGGGCGGGACAGATGCCGTCAATGCCTGGTGATTTGAAAGGAGAGAAGCTCTGTATTGCCCATCTTATCCTGTCTTCGCTCACTACTTGGTTGGCCATTTGCCAATCCAGGTCTGAGGGCTGAGTGTCGACTTCGTTTGGCCATTCCTTCCGTTCTGTTATCACAGATTCCGGGAAGTGAGTTTCCATAAGTAACTCTAGGCTTCCACGAAGGTCGGTAGTTCTTGTGCCATCGTCCTTTTTTAGTAGGCAAAAGTCATGGTCTTTATCTTTGGCGAGGATTTTGCAAAGCCTAGCGGTCTGTGAGTAGTCTTCGATTTCCTCACAGTAGGTTCTCCACGCTTCTCTTTGTCTTTGTCTGACTAGTTTCTTAAACTCTTTCAGGTTGGTTTTGTATGACTCCCAATCTGATTCCTGTCTAGTTAATTTTGCTTTGTTGAACGAGGCCCTAGCCTTCTTCTTGAGGTCAGTCAGCCCCTGACACCACCACTTGGTGGCCTCGTTGGACTGTTGCGAGGACCTCAAGGGGCAGGATGTCTCAAAAGCTTGTCTCATTGCTGTTTGCAATATTTTAACATATTGCTCTATTTCACCACTACTTCCGGGTGTCCTTACGCTAACTCCTTCCAGGTTCTCCCTGAGTTGACATCAATATACGTCTTTGTCAGTCCTCCGGGGATCTCGGAAGGGTTTTTTAGGTGTCTTAATAAGGTTGATTTCAAAGTTTATCCATTGGTGGTCTGATAGTGTTACGCAGTCAGACACATGCCAGTTTTGGATTAGGCTGGATATATGCCACGTTGTTAGTGTTATATCTATTATGGTTTGACTTCTGGAGTTTATAAATGTTGGTGTACAGCCCCTGTTGCTTACAATAAGGTTGTTACCAGTTATATAATCATAAGAAATGGCTTAAGCTGGGTTTATGTAGATAGACATATACTTTAATAATATACTTCAAAAGACCACCTTGCCTTACAAAATAGTCCTATAATCCAAAATAGCCTTACAAAAATACACAGGGTGGTCACATTAAAAATAATAATGAAAAAAATGTTATATATGACAATAATATTTCGCATATAGTCAACAAAACTGTTAGAGAAAATACGAACAAAATTTACAGACACAACCGTCAAGTAAAAAAAATATAAAAAATCAACAGGGTGGTCGCTTTAAAAAATTATTAATTAGAAAACTATAATGGAAATAATATTTGGGCTGTAGTTGACGTAATTGTCGAGGAGAAAACCACACACTCAAGTAAGATATCATACAATGTTCCAGAGGCAATCATATTTTATTAGACACCCCACACGGCGACATGTGTCACGGATTGCATCAATGAAAAGTCTAGGTTAAGGAAAAATACAAATGTGAAATAAATCAGAACATTACACATCACAATATCATACATACATTTTCAACACGGTTCCCGATGGCTTCATTATCTCATGCACAGAAAAAGTTGTATTCTGGTTGTCAGGACGAGCATCTCCCCATCATGACGTCATCACGGTTGAAGCATAATGTGTTGTTTACCCATGAGAAATGAGAGAAATATTATCGTCCTCCGAGACAATTTTTCATTAATTTTTTTTTATGGTTGACCACCCTTTATACATTTTTTAAATTTCATATTTCACAAGTTTTCATTATTTTCTTTGGGCGACAACCCTGTATATTTTTCAAATTTCTCTTCTTTTAAAGTTGTGTTAACTACATGCCAAATATTGCTGCCTTCCGCCGCATTTTTTTCTTAATTATTTTTTTGTTTAGTTTTTCTCACTGGAAGTATATATCCCAGTTCTTTGTTGGCAGTAGCGTCAACTACCTACCAAATATTATATTGCTCCGCCATACGATTTTGTATTTATAGCGCCAACAGACAGATAGACACCGGACCGACAGACAGCCAGACTCACGGAATTAAAAAGACTTTAATTTTTGTGATCACGTTTCAGACTATGTAAGTCTGATTCGTGAAAATCCGGAGAAATCTCGTAGGGTGATTTTTTCACTATTATAATACTTCGATAAGATAGCGAGCTAAAAAAACCGCTGCTCAAGGAATCTCTACTTCCGCATCCAGACTTGCAACCCAAGTGTCTCACAACGAAATAATAATTGTTTATGGAACTTTAATAATATAATATTTGAAATAAAACGATATAATAAGAAATCAAAATAAAGCTATAAAAAAACCGCTGCCCAAGGAATCACTACTTCCACATCCAAATTTTTTATCTAAGTCATTCACAACGAAAAAATTTTGTATGTGAAAATAATTGTTTATGGAACTTTAATAATATAATATTTGAAATCCTCTACCCCAAAAACCCATAAAACGATACCCCACATCGGTAGCGGGGTGGGGGTGGTGATAGGGGGTGGTAGTGTGGGTGGATGAAGTAAAAAAACATTTTGAGGTTTCTGGTTCTTGTACACACCCTAAATCACATTTTTTTTTCATCCCCTTTAATAATGGTGGCATCTTCAGGGGGAGTGGTAATGGGGGTGGCTAATGCCAAATTTTTTTTTTGAGACCTCAGCTTCTCTTGTATATACTAAATACTAATTTTATGGACTCTTACCTGCTTGATTTACCTATTTTCCCCAAATTTACCCCAATTTACCCCCCAACCCTTCGACGGAACAAGACGAAAATATAATCTAGTTCTAGATCTCGTTAAAGTACATATGTGTACCAAATTTCGAGTCAATATCTCAAACGGTTCCAGAGTAAACGTGCGCACAAAAAAAGTTACAGACAGACCGACAGACAGAATTTTTTTTTCACTCAAACTTAAAATCTCGACGTTTCGTAACATTCTAAGCCTATTCGAACAATAAAAATTTTCAAAAATTTTTTTGTCGTTAGGTACTATACTTCCACTGGATGTGGAAGTAATTATTTAAAAAAAAATGTCAATGAATTTTTTTATAGCTTTATTTCTATTTCTTATTGTTTATAATATTGATTTCACTGAGGTTTAAGAAGAAAAAAAGCAATTTCTTACATCAATAATCAAAATGTAAACCAACTTCTATTAATGCAGAGTAACTAACTTTTTTCAAAAAAGCTCGTGAGGGATAGTTTAGAAATTTTCTAAGGAACATTTAGAAAATTATTTGTATTGGTCAACTTTGATAGGCTCTAGGCGTTTTGGGACTACTAACTACAAAATGCTCCAATGTGTGACAGTCCGACAGACAGAATGACAGACAGAAATTTTCTTTTGCTCAAACTTAAAATCTCGACATTTCATGACATTCCAAGCCTATTTGAATAAAGATTTTAAAAAAAAATTTTGTTGTTACCATACTTCCACTGGACGTGGAAGTAAATATTCCACTGCGCTAAAATAACATTAAATTATTGTTTTTATTATTTTCTTTCTAAAATGTAAGTATTCTCCGAGTTTCATATAATGTGCTCGTATACTTAAAGTTTTTAAATATCGTTGTTAGAAAGAGTCACATCTTTAATATAAAAGTATTTAAATCTCTGTAGCTGCATAACCGCCAGACACTGTTAGCTGCCGGCATTAAATAATTCTCTCTCTCTCTCGCCTTAACAAAAAGCCTATCTGCAATCTAATAATGCACTCTTCAGAGTATAATCTAAATGATGTAGGTTCGAAAAGTTAGAGAACTTTATTTCCTTATGAAAGAAAGCGTCTATCTAAAACTTGTTGAATCCTTTTTTCGCTCTAGAACAGAAAAGTTGTATGTAAGTACCCACATAAAGAACATTCAAACTTTTATAAAATCCATTGCATTTCTTTTGAAATTTCAGTCAAACTTCTCCAATAACGAATTCACTGACGATGAAAACAGACAATACGTAAAAGAAGAGGGAGCATCTATCGAGGATAACCCGAATTCTATAGATAGCCTCCCTGGAGTTTACCCCACATACACTACCGTACCCAGGACCGGATTTTCTTGTAACGGGAAGCTTATTTGGAAGTACTATGCCGATCCGGAAACCGAATGTCAGGTAAGGCTAAGCCAGAAAACGTATTTCTTTCTACGATTATACAGCGAACGATATCAGATTTCAAAAAGCGTTTTATTATTGGAAACATTTATGAAATGAAATGCTTGTCAATATATTCATAAAATATACAGGGTGCTTAATTTGGATTGTTTTAAAAATAAAAAAATTGATGTGTACACCATAATAGTATATTATTCAACGAGCGGTAATGTAGGTAATAACTTACGCATATGAAAGTTTACAGCACGAGTCATAGGCGAATGCTGTAATTCATCAAGTGAGTTATTACCATTACCGCAAGTTGAATACTATACTTTATCTACGATTATAACAATAAATATTAAATTGAGAAAATTTTGTTTAAATTACTCAGTTTGTTTATTAATAAAATTAACTGTAAAATTTAATTTTTGTTCACCCTTTACTATTTGTTGTCTTCAAAGATTTAGCTACCTTTAAGCGGAGGTAGAATGTGATTTTTAATCGCAATAGTGCATAAACTGCTTGTAGACAAAAAATCAGCTTTGTAGATTAATATTACGGGGCGGAAAATGCAAAACTTCTCCGCGAACTGCAACAGCCCGGAGCGCATATTCGGTCAAAAGACTTGTTTTTTATGTTAGAGAAAGAAATTAAAAAGCGTCGGAAAGCTCAATCAATTTTCTTTACATAAGCTGTCTACAAAATTTTCGAAAAAAAAACGATAATTATCGAGATATTCCAGGAAATGTAAGAAATTACACGTTTTCCTATAGAGTGTATGTAAATCTTAAAAAAACAATTTTTCTCAGAATCCTTTGTTTCGAAGGGGCCAAGATTAACGAAGCGTCAAAGTAGTACATGATATTAAGTGAACATCGTATATGAGATCGATTTCAGTTAACTACCGATTAATTAGGGTGACAAAATGGAGAAATTTTACCGAAAAAAAAAAGTCCCAAATCCCGCCCCCTGTAATTCCTTCATTTTTATCGGAATTTAAAAAATAAAAAAAAGAGTTTTAGCAAATTTATTTAAGTTAACTAGAGTAGTCTTTTGGCGTAGGAGCCAAGATTAAAAAGTTGCCAACTGTAGAAGCTCAAAATTTGCGATTTTTTGCCGTACATGGCCAACATTTCAGTAGTTATCTCCGAAACGAAAAAAAAAATCAAAATTCTGATCGTAGCAAAAGATTCGTAATGTTCGAAAATACTCGTTTGACTTTGTTTTTTATTTAGAGCTAACTCCCACCGTTTCGCAGATATCTGCGAAAAATAACAAAAAAAACCGCTGCCCAAGGAATCACTACTTCCACATCCGGATTTTCTATCCAAGTCACACAACAAAAAAATGTTGTATCTGGAAATATTTGTTTATAAAAGTTTAATAATATAATATTTGAAATCCTCTACCCCAAAAACCCATAAAACGATACCCCACATCGGTAGTGGGGTGGGGGTGGTGACAGGGGGTGGGAGTGGGGGGTAGATAAAGTAAAAAAATATTTTGAGGTTTCTGGTTCTTGTACATACACTAAATCGCATTTTTTTCATGCCCTTTAATAATGGGGTGGGGGTGGTAATGGGGGTGGCTAATACCAAATTTTTTTTTGAGACCTTAGCTTCTCTTGTCTATACTAAATATCAATTTTATGAACTCTTACCCGCTTGATTTACCTATTTACTCCAAATTTACCCCAATTTACCCCCCAACCCTTCGACGGAACAGGATGAAAATATAATCTCGTTCTAGATTTCGTTAAAGTACATATGTGTACCAAATTTCAAGTCAATATCTCAAACGGTTCCAGAGTAAACGTGCGCACAAAAAAAGTTACAGACCGACAGACAGACCGAGACAGACCGACAGACAGAATTTTTTTTTTTTCGCTCAAACTTGAAATCTCGACGTTTCATGACATTCTAAGTCTATTTGAACAATAAAAATTTTTAAAAAATTTTTTGTCGTTACTATACTTCCACTGGATGTGGAAGTAATAGCTTACATTTCGAAGTCGAAAAAATTGCAAAAACATATAATCTTGACACGTTCATATTTTTCGAAAAACACCATTTGGACGTCCGTACGGTGTCGCGACGTAAAGAGGAAGTCTTCCAGATAAACCTGATCGTAAATTGCACGGCGAAATTCGAAAATTCGGCTCGGCACAAACGTACGAAGGCGTTGTAGGGCCACATAGTTTTTTTTTGTTAACTGACTATAGTCAGATCATAACTAACTATAGTTAAATAATAATTGACTATAGTCAGATAATAAGTAACTATAGTCAGATAATATGTGACTATAGTCAGATAATATGTGACCATAGTCAGATAAAATCCGACTGTATCCTATGGTAATTGCATACCATATACCGGGTAGCCACGAGAACCGGCCCAGGCTTATAGCTTCTTTGTTTATGAACCAATTGTTTTGAAATTTGGAACATGTATATAAGACTTATTTTCCAATTTAGTGACATGTGTAGTCAAAATGACCGTATCGCATATTGTCGTATTCGAAATAAAATTCTCTCTTTACTGTTGTGAATGGTCCATACACGTTCCATTTAAAAAAATTGGCTTTCTTATCAAAAACCAACATTTTAAAATTTACTGGCCCACAATACACTTAATATTAACTTATTACTAAGAATAATCATTTGTGTGGATGAAAGAGTGGAGATAGATAAATTTTACCCCAGTCACAGCCTTCTGGGTTGAAAAATGAAATTAAAAATTTTAAAATTATTTTTGAAAAAAATGAAACGTTCGCAACATGATCAGATAGAATTTGGTCCGTAGATTCCAAAAATACCAAAATATACAGGGTGTTCCATTTAAAAAATCAAATTTGATGTTATTTCCGTCGAAGCCGGAAGTCGATCATTTTGACTACACATGTCACTAAATCGGAAAATAAGTCTTATATACATGTTCCAAATTTCAAAACAGTTGGTTCATAGACAATGGAGCTATAAGCCTGGGCCGGTTCTCGTGGCCACCTGGTACATGGTATGCAATCACCGTAGGATATAGTCGAATCTTATCTGACTATAGTCACATATTAACTGACTATAGTTGCTTATTATCTGACTATAGTCAATTATTATTTAACTACAGTTAGTTATTATCTGACTATAGGCAATTAAAAAAAAAGCTATGTGGCCCTATAACGCCTTCGTACAAACGAATCAAAAGTAGCATTTTGTGACATTTCAGAAAATCTTTATAGATATTAACGCGAATAATCTGTCACTACCTCCCTGGCTTCACCTTCGTGTGTCGCGCGTTACGTCGATTGGACAGGCTAGGCATGAAGATAAAGGTGATTGGCTCTGTACCTAGTGAGTTATAATAACTCACGCATTATAACTCACGCTGTTTGTTTATGGATACTACTAATTGACCAAAGGCAGTTCATTAATTAGTATATAACCTAATAAGAGTAGATAAAAAATATTTATTTTTAAATACTAAACTAATTTTAGTTTATAGTTTAGTTTTAGTTGTTAAATTAGATCTAGTGGACACTTGTTTGGGCTGTTTAGCCTGTATGTGTCCCTTTCTCTGTAATAAATAATTAAATAAATAAATAGACGAGCTATGGGGCTTTAAAAGAGGATTATTTTTTATTTTTGTTGTCTGTCAAGTAAACAAATAATTTCCGATAATTTTTTACATGAAAACACTCTTATTATTTAGTCAGGTCCGTTTTTAGAGATTTGGCCGCTGGTGTGGAAAATCTAAAATGCCGCCTTCTAGAGTGAAATTACTTAGAGAAGATAATATACGTCACGGCTTTGCGCGTCGAGTATATTTGTGGACACGATACTAGTGCCATCTTCTTCTTTAAATAAAATAAAACTACAAAGTTTACTATTTTCGTTTATTAATATTGGACAGTCGCAATTAAAATAAATTTCAGTTCATCTGTTTTATTCGTAGAAACGATTGAATATTCACTGTAAATATATAATAAATACGAAACACAAAAAACACTAGATAATATATTCCTAGAATAATGAGCAGCACAGCTATTTAACGCAACTATGCGACACCACTGCAACTGCAAAAACAAATTCGTTGCCTAGACAACCGGCACGCGCAAGCGATATCGGTCTGTGCGCATTGTGACGTATATGTTATCTTCTCTAAGTAATTTGACTCTACTTTAAAAGTAACAAAATAACAATTATCATATTGTTTGATTTTGTCATATGCTATACTTACTAAACTTTTATTTCATTATACAGTGTGACTCGCTTAAGATGAAGACATAAATAAAATTTTATTCAAGTATTGAACAAATTAGGATCTACTTATGACCAGAAAAACATTCGCCTTCTACAAATGCAAAGCCACCTGTGGTATCAAAATATGCGGAAAAAATCAAGAAATCATATTAGGCATTTTTTAATCGGAAAACTTTGTTAATGAAACTGATTCAGAAATATCTAAAAACCTTTTGTCCAAAATTTTGGGCATGTTAGTGATCCTGTGGAGCTCTGCTATGGTAATATAGCGATGAGAGTTGGTAAGCAGGCGGAAAAACTTGTTTTAAGTAACTTGTACTCTATGTAACTGCGTGTCCGAGGTGCCGTTCCAGGCCACGCAGCCATAGAGTCACATAGGTCTAATAATTACCTTATAATTACCTTATAAAGGGTGAGTTTATTGTCAGTTGTAAGCTTACTCCACCTGTTCACCAATGGGTAGTTTACTCAGAGCCCCGTAGAATTTGCATATGATGTGGGGGCCAAAACATAACCTTTTATCAAGGGAGACCCCCCAAATACTACATGGCATTGTGTGCAGAAACTTCAATGCCGTCGATTTTTAGTTTGTTGATAGTTTTGATATTTGTGAATTTTTGGTTGAAAGTTACGGATTCGGTTTGGAAGAGTTGATTTTGATTTTCCAAGTATCGTAGTATTTTGTAAGTTTTTGCAGGTGGTAGCTGATTTTCTGTGTTGCTGTTTCGGCATAGGAGCTACTGGCGTAGATGGTGATGTCATCGGCATATAGGAGTAAGGAAGTGTTAGAGTAAGATGGGATATCTGAGGTAAAAAGTTTATAAAGGATGGGTGAGAGAGAGGACCTTCCTGCGGAGAGCCTCACTTTTATAGATAGAGAATTGTTCACCCGTACCAGGATGTAACGATCTGATAAAAATGATGCTATTAAGGAAGTGATGTACTTGCGGAATTTATCTCAATACGCCTTAACCGACTGATCTACCGTGCCGTATATGTATGAATTGGGGCTAAACACTACATCGGGATAAATTTATATGCAAAGCCATTTGCTGACTTGTTGATTTTCGTTAATTGCGGGCGAAATTGTATCATATTCTGCTGAGTGCACGTGATTAGTTGACTTTACCTCATCAGAAATGCTTAAAGTTATGTTGAATAAATTATCTATTGCAGTCACCAGCGCGCACAGGATTTTGAATTAACGGAGTATACACACTTATGAGGGTTTATCTAAAAAAAAAACTTATCCAAATTAGTAACAAAAACCTGATAGTAATTTTAAAATTTATAGAAATCTCGATATCAATGACATAGTGATATTTGCATGACAGATCGAATTGCATACACGATATTTTTGAATTTTAATTCATCTGTTGTGCTTCACAACTGTTGAATAATGAAAATGAACTCTTGTGATTGGTGCTAGCCCATTGAGTAATAAATTATTACCCACGGCTGTGAGTAATGATCCCCATTACTTGTTCAAAAGCGCATCTATAATAAATGAATTACTCAACAGCCGTAGAAGAAAGTGTTTACAATTGAATTGACTAAGGCTGCGTCAACTTACGTTGAAGATAAATACATTTTCGATGAACCAAAAGAAGTAGAGGTCAAAACGGCCATTTAAAGTGGGGAACATACAGTAAATACATGTAGTACATACAAATTAGGTAGTACATTGTTCAGTTTATATCATAATCCAGTAAATAAGCCGGAAAAAATGTAAAATGTGGAAAAGTGGTGGAACAGCAGTTATTTGAAAAATTTCTTTTTGCACGTATTCCCTAGACCCCCAGGAACATTCGTCAGCATTGACTCCTGCTTTACCTCCGAAAATGAGAAAGTTTGAAGTTTGAAGTGCCCCAAAAAGTAGCTGTCATAAAAAAATTTATAAAACTAATATTTCGCCTCGGAAATGGGCTCTAGGAGGTTTCTTGGATCGCTGATCACGAATCTGAGGAATTCTATATTCCAGACTGAAATACGTGCCATGGAAAATTCTATTTTTTCAGAAAAAATTTAAATATTAACGTTTTTCCGCGAAAATATGCTCTAATAGGTTTTTTGATCGTTGATCATGATTTCAAGATCTAAATTAAGAATTCCATATTCCAGAAGAATCAACAAATCCTGAATTACTAGTTCTCGAAAATTATTCAAATTATGATTGATGTAAATGGTGTAAATCATATAAAAAACTAATGATAACTTAATAACTATTTTATCACACAGAACACCACCTTTTGTACCAACACAATAAATGCTATATTTTATAAAAATTGTTATCTTTTAATCACTTACCTCACTTGAAAGAATAAAAAATTTGCATGCATTCCTGCAGTGTTTATAAAATTGCCATGTATATTAATTCGAAATGCTCGTAATATTCATACATACTTTTTTTCTTTAAAGTAAAATTGACTTGAAAAATTATTTTGAAATACTCGTAATACTCAGAAGTAATAAAGGAAGTAGCGAAAGAAATTTCTAAACCACTAACATTCTTAATAAATAAATATTTTGAAAACGAATGTTTCCCAAAATCACTGAAAATTGGTATCATAAAACCTCTTTAAAAAAGCGGTGAAAAATCGGAGATAATAAATTACAGGCCTATTTCTCTAATCTCAAGCATAGCTAAAATCATAGAAAAAATACTGAAGCAAAGGATTACAATATTTCTAGACAAACATAAAATTATTTCAAATAATCAATATGGATTTAGAGAGGGAAGATCAACTGAAGATGCAATACTTAAATTGACATCTCACCTGTATAGAGCTTTAGACTCAAAAACACCTGCATTATGCATATTCGTTGATCTTTCCAAAGCATTCGACACAGTTTCTCACTTAGAACTATTAGAAAAAATGAAATGTTATGGCCTCCGGGGAAAGGTGTACAATATCTTATCCAATCGAGAACAGTATGTAGATATTGATGGTACCCTTAGTAATTCTAGAACAATTACCTATGGGGTTCCGCAAGGAACGGTACTGGGACCATTGCTATTCACTATATATATCAATAGTTTACTGGACATTGCAACGGTAGGCACAATCTTAAGTTTCGCAGATGATACTGCTGTTTTATACATAGAGAAAACATGGGAAGATCTAAAAATAAAAGCAGAATCAGACTTTAAAAGAATACAACAATGGTTCCAATACAATAAACTCACACTGAACTGCGACAAAACTAAATACTTACCCTTTACCTCCTATGCTAATAACCTGCCAAATTTTGGCCCGTTAAATATTGACCAAAATCCACAAATTCCCGAGGCCGATTCTATAAAGTATCTAGGTATAACTATAGACCGGCATCTTAGATGGGATCTACAAATACTAAACTTAACTAAAAAGGTCAGAGGATTACTAACAAGATTTAAGTACCTCAAAGAATACCTCCAGGAAAAACAGCTAAAAATTCTTTACTATTCACTAGTCCAGTCACAGATCTCCTATGGGGAGCAGTAAATGACAATCATCTCGAAAAACTTAATACTGTGCAAAAATGGATTTTGAAAATAATTTATAATAAAAAGCGCACTTATCCAAGTGACACATTATTTAAAGAAACCAACACTCTTTATATTAGACAACTATTCTGCTTAAATATGATACTAAACATAAAAAGAAATAAAATAAACATAGAACCAATTAACCATCATTACCACACGAGAAAAAGACAAAGCCAGTATAACAGGCCTCGAAGTGACAAGACTATAGGTCAACGCAACTGCAATTATCTGGCACCCCGCCTATATGAAACCTTGCCAAGATACATTAAAAATATTAAAAAATTTAAAATATTCAAAACCAAAGTGAAAAAATGGCTTCTAAATAATGAACGTATTCAATTTCATGATTTAATCAACCAAAGAAATGAGTAAGTAAAATAAACATTTTCTCCTCAAAAATAAACTTCTTATCTTAGTGTTTTCTTCTTGTCGCCTAGCATAATCGACATAACCATATCTAGATATTGCTCTCAAATATGTATGTTATGTAATTCTATCCTATGCCTATATCCTATCTATCTTCCTTCAGTCACGCACAAACAGTACATTGCTACTGTTTCAGTGATTAACTGTTTATTTATGCATTGTATGTTATACACTGTAACACTGTACAAAATTCTAATGTTGTATTATATTGTATACTCTACCGTATTATAATAATTACTGTTGCAAAATAAACTCTATTATTATTATTATTCATACATAGTTTTTTTCTTTAAAGTGAAATTCGGCACGAAAAATGCCACAAATTCCAGTACAGAATATGGGATTCTTGAATTTGGCCTCAAAATCATGATAAAAAAAACCCTAGCGTACACTTTCGCAGCACAATATTCATATTTAAATTTCCGCCCGAAAAATTGGAATTTGGAAAAAAAATGGCACGAATTCCATACTGCAATATGGAATTCCTCAATTTGGACCTCGGATTCCCCAGAGACCATTTTCGAGGCGAAATATTAATTTTATAATTTTTTTTATGAGAGCTACTGTTTGGGGCAATTAAAATCCCCCTAACTTTTTCATGTTCAGAGGCAATGCATGGGTCAATGCTGATGAATATTCCTGGAGGTCTAGGGAACACGTGAAAAAGGGAATTTTTCAAATCGATGCTGTTCCATCACTTTTCCACATTTTCCGGCTTATTTATTGGACTATCATAGATTATCGAAAACTGAGGGGGATGTACGTTTCAGGAAAATGAGTTTCGATCCATTTTTACACCTTAGAAACAATGGCATTTTGATTAATTGGTCATAATTTTTCCCAGAAACATATTGCTTCCTGATATTCGGACAGGCTAGATATATAATAACATTTACCCTAAAACAGCTTTAAAATGAAGTTTACCTCAGAGAGACGAGATTGCACGCATTGTATAACGCATTCGATTTATTCCAAAGTATTCAAATTTATCATTTACATATATGCAAATTTAAGTAAAAATTTATATCTAACAAGGTTACCAAATGAGTTGTCTTCAAAAATTCCAAGGAATGTGAAAAAAACAACAGGATTATCTAATATGTTATTGGGACATAACATCTACGACAAAATTAACATTTACACAAAGGTTACTTGCGGAAAGTATAAGATATGATCGATACGCAAATAGGAACACTTTCTAGATCGGTATTTCAAATCAGAACGTTATGAAGTGAATATCCGATGGTTAATAATTCCTTAACCCGATAGAATTGGACTACGTTTCGCCGGTTTATTGAAGTTTTTATAAAATTGTTTTTGCAGTTTTCTGAAAATAAACATTTTTTTAAGTATAACACAGGGCCACAAAATATGTTTGCGAGGTGTGCAGGCACAGACCCAGCGTAGTATATGTTTTTGGGGTCGCTGAAACCCAATCTGAAACTTATTTTGTCCCATCACGTCAAGATTTTTTTTAAATTAAGGGAACCTTAAATCTGTAGATGAAAACCGCAGCCAGGTCAAAGGCCTGTTTTTATCGAATGAGTCGTAAGCCCACATGAAAAAAACCCCAATAACTCAACATTCACAAATTACAGACACAGACCAAAGGCTACATCTAGTGAAAGGTGTACAAAAATTGGAAAAATTTTTTTTTAACCGACTTCATATTACGAGAATACATATTCGAAGATTTGGCGAAGTCGCCGGTAATACAATTAATTCACTAACAGGGTATTATTTTCATGTAATATTCACGTAGTGCTCAACATAAAGAGAATTTCACAATACTTTCCTTCACTATGTAGACGTTAAATAAATAAAATAAGCTACTAAAAAGGTTGAAAAAAATTTTTTTTTTAAATTGAACCGCCATCAAAAAGTATTCAAAAAATATCTTTAAAAAGTAAGAAATAACTCAGTTTTACAAACATCTGTCTACCTATTAGTGGAAAGTAGCAAGGAACTGTATCAATTTGAAATCGGTGGAAAAATATCTAATTTCAAAACTGGCTGCGGTTTTAATCCACAGATTTAAGGTTCCCCTTAATTTAAAAAAAAATCCTGATGTGATGGGGAAAAATAAGTTTCAGATTCGGTTTCAGCGTCTCCAAAAACATACCCCAAGGAACAATTTAAAAGTCATTTGGACTTGAGGAGGTTTTAAAAAAGGTTTGTCAGGGTTGGGAAATAGTCTTGTGCTTTATTGATGTTGTAGTTAAGGCCTTTTAGGCTTCAAGTGTACTTGCTCTTATATGGTAAGTTTTAAAGCATTCTGTAATTATAAAGCTAATTTGCTTCTAGAATAATATGTATTTGTAATGGGTTTATCATACCTAAATAAAACTCTCCATAAAGCTAATTAGTTTTATTAACGTCTTAAATTCCATTTAGATTTAAGGAGGCTTTAAATTATTCTTTATCATTTTAACATATTTGCAATATATGCATTTTAAATCCTTTTTAAAACTAGACATTTTCAATGCCTATTAGTACTTATTAAAGGCCATTACAAAACTAGACTTTTAAGACATCTTTGACAAATGTTGTGATGAAACCGTTATGAAGAAAAAAAGGCCTCTACAAATCTAAAAGGCAAATTTTAATTCCATAAAACACTTTCTAAAACCTCAATAAAACATTTATTTTAAAAATAATCAACAATATCTCTGCCTGAAGTGTCGTTGATGCATGTGTGTACACGTATAATTAGAACACATACGCGCGCGTCACACTGTCAAATTATATTGAGGTTAAGTTTTAAGTTTTTTGTATCAAATGTCAACGCGATTCGTCTTGGGGGGCGGTTCTTTTACATCCCAAACGTTTTACTACAGCTTTTATCAAGTCCATGTGATCTTCGCCAAGTGCATTTATGTAAGGAAGGGATTATTTGTGATAGAATACGAAAGGACTAAAAGGACTTCATTTAGAGTAAATGTTCTAGGTCATTACCATTATTAGAATATATAGTTTAATGAGAGGACTGTAAAATGACAATTAGGTTTTTAGTTGGCCGGCCATGTTTTTCTTGTTATATTAAAATATTCAAGGTCAATCTCACAATTATAATTTATTAATAATTATCACTTTTTCTTTTGCAAATTAAGGAGAATTACAAGAAACAACTGAAAATTACCGTGGGAACCGAGAAGCAGCCTACTTTTTTAAATTTGCTGATTACGCGCCTATGCAAATTTTGTATGGATATTAAAATCATTATTATTTCTGAGGCGCCCTTGGTTTTTTGGTCTTTTTTTTTTGTAGTTTTAACGATAAACTGCCGTTGGTTTTAATTTTTTTTGTCATACTTGGTTTTTATTACCTTTTAAATCGGCCTTAGAGAGGTTATAGTGCCACTCTACGCTTTATAAATTTCAAATTGCATTTTATCTTCAATAAGTCTGATGGTGTGTTTGCTTAAATCAGTTTAGAAAAAATAAATGCAATAATAAAATTATTTGGATTCCTTCGTGGATATTCTTATAGCTTCTCAGTTCTAATATGGACTTATAAGAGTTTTAAAAACCAGTTTTAAGGTAGCCTTCTAAGTGTTTTCTAGAAATGCAGGAAGCTAATAAAAAGCTTCCGACAGCTTTAAAATGGGTTTTAAGAAAGGTTTTAAAACGGCCCGAACAAGGTTTTCAAGAGCAGCACAATGCCTCACTAAGGAGTTTCATGATGGAATTTAAAAAGGCCTTAACAACCTTCATAAGTCGCTTTATGATGGTATTAAGGATATTGTTGTTTTCAAGGCATTTTATAAATAGTTTTATGGCACCCTTATATATATTTAAGAAACCAAAATTGTTCCTTGGGATGCTACACTGGGTTTGGTCCGGCGAACCTCGCAGAAATATTTTGTGTTCCTGTGTATGGTCATCTCTTCATGGTGTCACCTTGATTGGCGAAATTCCCCTCAGTATGCTTTGCAATATTTTTGTTTTTATACAATCTTACCAAAGGTTTACAACACGCTTTACGTACATTTTTCCACCAACTTTTATATTAACTGATAATTTTTTCAAAATGAATAAGATTTCCTCTTTTACTCTGGTTAACACTAATTTACTATCTTAATTTGAATACAATCCGACTTTAGCTTTTAAGGTTATCATGCTTACAAGAAACGTAACGGATGGACGGACAGAGGGATGGGTAGACAAACAGACGGACAGGCATATTAAAAGTTGTCTTAAATTCGATGATCAACACAAAATTAAAATCTCTTCTCTAAGAGCGATATTTTAGGTTTTATAAAAGTACATGCCAATTGCAACATCGGCCGCTCCAGGGAAGGACACAGTAATTCACATTTTTTTTTTCAAAATTGAGATATTCATTTGTTTTATTTTGTAAATCTTCTGCTTACCAGCTACGTCCCTGACATGCTGCAAATGTTCAATTACACAGGTCTACAAAAAAAAATTCTGCTCCATGGACTAAACCTGTTATGCCTTATTATTAATCCACTGCATTTAGTGAAAAATGAGCCGCATCTTCAGACCAATTCATACAAAAGCAAATGTTGGTTTACCAGGCAGGTTCTCGTGTCCTTAATAATGTCTCAAAAGTCCCCTAAGTGGGAGTGTAAGGATAAAATTTGGCAACGCTGTAAAGGGCTAAAATCGTGCTCGGAAACGAATTTTTCGAGATATCTCTAAAAATACATCAGGTCAAAAAGAAAGCTATAAAAAAGATAGAGGGTCTTTTTTTCGTATACGCAATAGTTTTCTTGAAAATTCCAGCAAGTCATACCTAAAATGAAAAAAATTATTTGTGGCAGTTTTTATTGCACGGAGGGTTAAAACATAAAAAAAATTCCGAAACGACTTTCTCTAGGTTAAACGTTCGGATAAATATTTCTGTGAAACATCTACTGATATGATAATTGAACAATCTCTTATAAAATCGTCTAAATCAAAAGAAGGTTTTACTCGTGGAAGAAATACAGATGAAAGTGTGAATAAATGGGTTTTTGGACTATTGACTGCAAATAACATCAGCGAAGGACTCAGCAATTTTGTGGGCTTTCTTTTCACTGTGGGGAACAGCATGTTGATGCAAAGGAGTCTCTCATAAAGAGAGATACCGAGGATGTTCATAAAGTGTCAGATTGGTTCAATCCTCATAATCCCTTTCCAATTGTACCACAAATTATGTCGATTGCAACAGGGGTTACTGGTGATGGAAAAATAACATGTCATGATGCTCATTGGATTGGAACCGCTGCAATGGAGAAAAAAATTGGCAACAATTTATGTGATATTAAATTCTCACGTGCAGATAGAGTGCTTCCACTATTAACTGTCAATAGCAATGTTAAAGTCCATGATACCACAATGCCCATTGAAGAGCTTCGCACCTACTTGCAGTATGAATTAGCTCCGTATCCGGTGTCACGAAGTTGGTATGTGCAAGACGAACAAGTCAGCTTTCTATGACAATTTCCAGGCATCTGAATCTGAGCCAGATCTCCAAAATGCCACTTATATCGTTGATGGGGGATTTCTCTTGCACCGAGTTATATGGCATCAACATGAAACCTACGGTGCTATTTGACTAGCATATGTTATTTATGTGCAAAATCATTTTGGCTCGAACTCTATTATTGCTCCTTTTCAAGAAAAGTTTGAGGCAAATAATTATATTGTTAGTCATGCTGAAGATGATGCTGACATTTTGATAGTCGAAACAGCGCTTGAGTAGTCATGTAAAAATACTACGGTTGTGGTTGGGGAAGATGTGGATCTTCTTATAATTTTAACTGCTTGTACACCTATTAATAAATAAATTTTTCTCCTCAAACCATGCAGAGGGAAGGTCCAACGAAAAATTCATCCTTCACGAAGCTTTGATCACCATAAAGATATTCGAGATCACATATTGTTTCTGCACGCATTCTCTGGGTGTGACACTACATCTGCTCTCTTTAATAAAGGCAAGACTACAGCTTTGAAAGTGGTGAAAAAACGGCAGGACTTGAAACTTGTAGCTGAAGTTTTCAGCAAGACTGGTACTTCTCCTGACATAGTTACTTCGAATGGGATACAATTTTTCCTGGCAACTTATAACGCTCCAGTTAAAGAAGTTTCCATCGATAACTATCGGTATTCTTGCTTTATTAAAGCTGTGAGCAAAAGCAAACCAGTGAAATTGAATTCATTACCACCCACTCATGACGCAGCTCAACAGCATCTATTTCGTGTTTATTTTTAAGTACAGAAATGGTTGGGTAATGTATTGAATCCTAAAGAGTGGGGATGGATGTTGAAAGATACCATATTGTGGCCAAAAACAACATCCCAACTTCCTGCGCCTGATTGCCCTCTGAAAATGATTTTCTGCATCTGTACGAAAGGTTGTGGACCATTGTGTGGCTGTCGGAGGTAGGGACTTAATTGCTCACTCACCAGTTTGCAGCAACTGCCATGGAAAATCTTGTTTGAATGCTGAACCGATAGAAAACTCGTCAGAAATAGAAGCCGTCACTGAAGCAGAGACTGAAAATTCTCAGATTGACTCGGATTTCCTCGAACGAATTGATGAATTTATAGAAGGAGAAAACGGACAAGAAGGAAATTATTGATTTGACAACATTTTATTAAGCATGATAGTCGTGGATTAGGCCTACCGGGGAAACCACATAAAAAAAATGCCCCTAGTACTCAACCTCAAGGATGGTGTGGAAAAGAGTACTTAAATTATCCATAATATCAAATTCAATGCAAGATTTTCAAGAAAACTATTGCGTATACGAAAAACAGACCCTCTATCTTTTTTATAGAGAATTGCCATAGCTTTCTTTTTGGTCTAATGTATTTTTGTCGTAGAGGCAATGAAAACCGAGATATCTCGAAAAATTCGTTTCCGAGCACGATTTTAGCCCTTTACAGCGTTGCCAAATTTTATCCTTACATTTTATCCAAGTCCCCGAAGTGGGCTTCGGGGGCTTTTGAGACCTTATTAAGGACACCCGAACCTGCCTGGAAAACCAACATTTGCTTTTGTATGAATTGGTCTGAAGAAAAATCCTAAATGCAGTAGATTATATGTATTTCTGTATGCTGAATCCGAATTTTCTATTTAAAAAAATTTCTTCCGCTTAGATTTCGAGTAAATGTGAAAAATTGCCAAAAAAACGTATTTTGACGATAAAAATCGGGATTTACTCGAAATCGACGCGGTAGAAAATTTTTTAAATTGAAAATTCGGATTCAGCACACAAAAATACTTGATGATAGGTTTAGTCCTTGGAGCAGATTTTTTTTTGTAGACCCGTGTTATGTACATATTATAGTAGTGAAAAAAAAAGTCGTTACTGAAAATAATATTCTGTTTAGTCTTTTAGATTTTTCCTATTAAACCAAACTTTATTAAGACTATTCACAGTAGCAAAAATGTAAGGCTGTTACAAATAATATTAAACACATCTCCGAACACCTCATTTATTAATTAGAATATACATTCTAACCTAGGTAAAGATATAACTTTCTAATTTAACGTCTACATTATTAATCGCGGTTTTCCTCTTGCCTACAGCGTATTTGGATTGGAATATTAGTCGATAAATTTGAAAATTACGGCTAATTGGAAAATGCTGGTTATATCATATAATAATCTACTTTCCGATGTGATTAGTCTGTGTTAATTTTATCATTTTGTTTTGTGTCCCAGACTAAATAAGAAACGACCGAAACAGGATAGCATATTAAGAATCCCTGAGCCCGTCGAAATTTCACGCAATGGGGATGTTTAAAAATGTGTCCTACAAATTATTCTGTGAAGGCACTCACATTTTCGAGAAATTCTCGAGCCTGTTTCAACGTAACGATCTCACTTTTTCCTAGAGTAGTTTATAAAAGCAAAAGAGTATACTCTATACATTTTAGTGACCACCCCGTATATCTTTTTCGCTAAAACTAAAATAAGTTTCTTCCTTAGCAATTGTGTTAACTACATGTCTAATATTACATACACAAAAAAAAGTTCTGTGCAGCGGAACAAATTATATGGATATGGTGTATTTTTCGACGCTGAATCCGAATATGTAGTCCAAAAAAGGATCTATCGTGTCAGTTTTTAGTGCAGGCAAATCCAGATTTGAGTATGAACTATCTGGGGACAGCTATTTCTTTATCGAAATGGATAGCTCTATTCATGTAGAATGAGGATATTAAAGTCCCGAAAAATCCCGATGTGAGCTAAAGCCACCATTTAGAAAAAATGGCCGCCAGAACCGTTTCTTTTAGAAGGACATATCTCAGTAACCATTGCTCCGATTTTAGATTTTTTTTTTGTTCTCTTCCCCTTTTTATATACAATCGAAAGTGTTATTACATCTTTGGGCATAAAATAGAAAATAACTGAAGAAAATAAGACTTAAGTTCTTGGAAATATACAAGGTGTCCAGTTAGTGCTTCCTCGGAAGATTGTGCAAAGACGAGTAACTTTATAAAAAAACTTTTTTAACAAAACTTTTAATGTTTCATCTCTACTATAACGTAAAATTATTTTCAATTATACAAGGTGTCACAAAAAGGAGTTACACAAGAATGTATAATTTTTTTAATGTAATACTCTCTAATTTTTTTGGCGCCAGTTAAGCGTCTAAGGGTCCTGACTTACACCCTGAAATTTTTTGCCAATCGGATGCAGCGTTGCCAAGTTATAATTTTTTTTCCTGTTTTTTTGGCAAATTACAAACATTTTTTTGACTACCATATCTCCGTGATTTATTAATTGTTTTTTCTAAAAATGTAGGGTGTTATTCGATAATGATGCATTTACTGAAGAACATTTTTGAAATAAATTATTATTATACCGGGTGTCCAAAATATTTGTTTACATTTCTTGTTATTTAATTATTATTTTTCTCAAGTTTTTTAATAGGAATATTTTTTTACATGGATGAATAAAGCATAAAATTCCCCACATTCTAATATTATACACTTAATTTTTTTATTTCAAACCGTTTTTGAGATATGATTAAGTATTTCAAATAAGTTTTGCGTAAATTGAGGTGCTTTTTATTTTAGCATTAAAATCTAGTATGGCTTTGGTCTTTTGTTTTGCGCTTGTTTTTCACTCTATTCTATGACATTTCTCTAATGTGTTTAAGATTATCGTGATTAAGTTGAATTAATATTGTTAATATTTAAAAATACGAATTATAATTATTGTCAATAAGATTTAATATCTATGGTAAATGTTACGTTATTGGTGAATATGATGAAAACTGTTTATTGGCATCAAGAATGTATGGTCAAAAATATCCCTATAGGAGATGTCCTGATGTGACGTCTCCAGAAAATTTGAAAGAACGTTTTGAACGTACTGGAAGCTTTGCATATGAAAAGAAGGCGAGACGACGAAATGTATTGTAATGAAGAAAATGAGCTGGCTATAACTTTAGCGGTAAACGAAAATCCTACGGCACATGTTCGGGACCTACGTAGGGATTTAGAGGTCTGTGAATCTAGTGTTCCCCTATGTCTTCGTAAAAATATGTTTCACCCCTATCGAGCTCAGATGCATCAAGAGCTTTGGGATGTGGATTTAAATCTTAGATTAAATTTTTGCCAGTGGGCTCAAAACCAAATTGGAGAAAATGAAGAATTTTTCAAATTTGTAGTGTTCACGGATGAATCAACGTTTCATCGCAACGGATTTGTGAATAGGCACAATTGCCATTATTATGCCAGAGAAAACTCTCATGTTGCACAGAAAAATCAGAACCAGAGTTTAAATGTAAGGGAAGGAATTGTATATGATTATGTTATTCATCCTTCTTAGATTTTACGCAAAATACGTTTCCACAAATAATCGAGCATATTCCTGATTACATTACAAATAATATGTGATTACAACTTGAAGGTGCACCACCACATTTTAGTAGAAATGTTCGTCAGGCCATTGGTAATCAGTTTCCTGAAGGTGGATAGGAAGAGGAGGTCCAATATTTTAATAAACTGTTAAATAATATCTAATTTATTATTTTATTAATTTATGTTAGGTCTCATTGCATGGCCACCTAAGTCACCTGACCTGACTTCAGCGGGTTTTTTCTTTGGGGATTTGTGAAGTCAGACGTTTATAAAGTAGAACCAACGACTCGAGAAGATATGATGGAAAGGATTCGTCGATGTTCCCAATCGTATAAATGTTGATATGTTACACTGTGTAAGGCCCTCATTTATCAAGAGACCTCAGTATTACCTGAAACAAAATGGTGGACCTTTTGAGCAGTTGCTAGCTTAGTTTCAATATCGTGAAAAAAAATTATTGCTCAAGAACCGTTCATAAAAGAAAGTGTACGATATCAAAATGTGAGAAATTGTAAGCGTTACTCATCCATTTAAAAAATATATAGGCATTCCATTTAAAAAAATTGAAAAAATGTAAAACAAAATATAGATTTTAATGCTAAAATAAAGAGCACCTTAATTTACGCAAAAATTATTTGATATAATCATATCTCAAAAAACGTTTGAAATAAAAATAAAGAGATATTAAAATGTGAGGAATTGTATGTTTTATTCATTCATGTAAAAAAAAGTATACCTAGGTATTCCATTAAAAAAAAAATGAGAAAAATAATAATTAAATATCAAGAAATGTACGCAAATATTTTGTACACCCGATATACTAAAAATGTATTTCAAAAATGTTTTTTAGTAAATACATCATTATCAAACAACATCCCACATTTTTAGAAATAACGATTAATAAATTGCGGAGATATACCAGTCAAAAATATTTGTAAACTGCCCAAAAAAACAGAAAAAAATAACTTGGCAAAATATTTTAGGGTGTAATACAGGGCCCTTGGAGGCTTAACTGGCGTTAAGGAAATGCAGGTTGTTCTATTTAAAAAAATTATACTTTCTTGTGTGACTCGTTTTTGTGACACCTTGTATAATTGAAAATAATTTTAAGTTGTAGTAGAGACGAATCATTGAAAGTTTTGTTAAGAAAGTTTTTTTATAAAGTTAGCCGTTTTGCACAATCTTCCGAGAGAACACTGACTGGACACCCTTTATACCTTAATGTACATTATTAAAAATGATTACAATTTTGTATATAAATAACTATTACTCCGTTAATATTTGAGTTAGTATCATCGGCCAAAAAACAAATGAAACCTAATTGTGTGCTCTAGAACTTTTATCAAAATTATTTTTTCGAAAAGTGACTAGAAATTTCAGTACAAACGTCTCGAGTTTACAAAAGTTTAAATTTCCGTAATATTTAAATTATTTTTAAATTTCCTAAGTTTATCGTTTAATTTATCGTAAAATATGTAATCATACTAACTGTAAAATGTGAAGTGAGGAATGGAACAAAAAAAAGAAATCTAAAATCGGAGCAACGATTACTAAGATATATGATTTTAAAGAAAATGTTTCTGGCGGTCATTTTTTCTAAATGGCGGCTTTAGCTCACGTCGGGATTTCTTGCGGCTTTATGTACTTGTCCTACATTAATAGAGCTATCCATTGCAATAAACAAATAACTGTCCCCAAATAGTTCACGCCAAACCCATTTTACACTGAGATTTGCCTGGTCTATTTGTTTTTTAGTAAAAAACATCCCTTAAGATGGTATAAAATCATAGAAATAATATAATAACTCCTAATGAAGTGTGAAAAATGGTAGATATTTTGTAGTCGAGAGTAGAGGATATAAATTCGAGCCTCAGTAAGCTATTTCTATAAATTAACCCAAAATCCGCCCTTATGGGGGTGAAAACCACCGTTAAATCTCAAAAAACGCAGGTGAGTGTGAATAACATGTACAAGGCTAAATTGTTATACCTCTTAGTGCAAAATATTTGATTCTGGTGCGACAACCAGCCATTACTCTCAAAGGGTAGAGAATCAACTCTATAAGTTCCAAAACGGGGAAAAAAATTGAGGCTTTTGTAATTATGGAGTGAATTCGTTCCAACCACCGACACATGACTAGACCTACCCCCATGCTCAAATTATGCATATAGGTGCTATTGAAATTCGGAAAGGGTTAAATGCTTGTAGCTCATCGTGCCAAATATTCAAAATCGGGTACGACAACCACCCAATCTTAATAAGGTTGAAAATTACCCTTATTGGGGGATAGACAGATTTTATTACTTCTAATATTCTGGAATAGAAATTCAGCCATTGGTAGCTTTAGGCAAGGTAGGCAGATATGGAGTAAATTCATACATTAAGCATTAACCAGTTGTGTTTTAGTCTGGCAAAAGAAAGGTGGGAGATATACGAGGGAAGTGGCAGGAAGGAGGCCAATGATAGACTCTATCAGAGGTGGCAGGAGAGATGGAATATCTCGAGTAAGGGAAGATGGACGAGGAGACTCATTCCAGATATTAAAAGATGGGTGGAGAGAGGACACGGGGAGGTTGGGTTCTACCTTACTCAGGCCCTAACAGGACATGGATGTTTTGCAGAGTACGTCTACGACATCGGGAAGATTGAAGACCGAGAATGCATATACCGAGATAGACGACGCGGAGCATACTGTGATCTGGTGTAGCAGGTGGAGAGAAGACAGGCTACGAGTCATAAACAGGCTAGGCGGCCCAGTTACACCCGATGACATGGTGTTGAGGATGCTAGAATCAGAGGAAAACTGGCAACTCTTGGAGGACATGATAACATCAGTTATGAAAATCAAGGAAGTAGACGAAAGAAACTTGAACCTCTAATCGTTTCAAGAGAGTAGTAAGTAATAAGAGGACATCTCTGCGGAGGCAGATTATTTCGAACACCTAACACTAAGATTCACCTGATATTCTGACGGTAAGCGAGAGCGGTTCCAGGATATGAGGAAACACTGAAGACAGGGAGGGGGCTCCGGAGGGGTTTTAGCTGGTTAGAGTCCAGCACTACCCAATGTGATAAATCCAAGGCGCTGGGTGTCCATGATGGATTTCCCCTTCCCCCCCCGCAAAAAAAAGTTGTGTTTTATTTACTACACCATACCTGCTTATTGAACTCTTTATCGTAACATTTATCAACTTATCTATCTATCTTTTAATCTGTCTTTTTCCTATTTATATTTATATCATACTTTCGACCATCAATCCAAATACTTTTTTCCTATGATTTTTCTCTCTTATCTTCAAAATATTTTTTCCATGGTTTTCTTTTCCTTTTTTTTAGTCATGGATATAGTATCTCTTCAGTGACCATTTTTTTCTATCTATGTAAGCTATATACCTAAATTAACAAAATTTCCGCCTATCTATTTCCGTACGTATGTGGGGGTAGTTTTTACCACCATTTTTACCACCACCCAATAGGGGTGGTTTTCAACCTTATTAAAAGATTGGGTGCTTGTCATACCAGATTTATATATTTGGCACACTGAGCTACAAGTATCTGACCCTTTCTAAAATTTAATAGCACCCTTCGCCGCTATCTTCGTACATGTAAATAAAAGTAAATTTACATTGGGAAGTAACATTCACTCTTACAATATCAGATCCGCAAATGAAATTCATATTAACCACTACAACTTAGCACTTTTTAGAAAAAGTCCTTACTATACCTGCGCAGCCGTCTACAATAAACTACCACAAAGAATAAAATCCTATGATAGTATTCACAAGTTTAAAAGAAATTTAAAAAAGTTTCTTATAATCAATTGTTTTTATACATTACGGGAATATTTTGACCTGAACGAACAGACAGACCTCTTAGAATCATAGTTATATTTTTATATGTGTGCATATCATAATATCAAAATGTTTTAGAATTAATTGTAACAAAGACTTTTCTCTTTTATTGTCTTCAGACTTTGAACTTTATATAAATTTTATAGACGCCAAATGTTCTGTTATAGTATTAGCCTATTATTTTGTTTATCCTATTTATTATTGCGCTTTATTTTATAAATGTGTACTTCCGTCTAATTTATAAGCAATTATTATTTATATATTATGTACTGTTTTGACTTGTCCTATCCATTTGTTGGCAAACTGGAATCAATAAATGTATTATTATTATGTAACATTTGAGCATAGAGGTAGCTGTTACCACCCTTTAACCCTTTGTGGACTAGTGGTTATCCTGTGGAACCACTTTATGTAAGCAAAATGATATGTAAGCAAAAATGAACTTTGATAAATAATTAATTAATGAAATAATGAAATTATGTGAATTTTTTGACAAAAAAAAAATTATCATATTTTTTTTGTCATTATCTGAAATTATGTTGAGAATCGTTTGTCAAGAGTAGTTTGATTTTATGTATTCCGTAGAACAATGATGTTTCAGGAGAGAGGTACGCAGCATTGAAGATTCACCACTAAAACATATTTGATTCGCTAAATATCCATTGGAAAAAAATTGGACAACGATATTAGTAGAACGGGTATATAATACCTTCACGATGAAATTTTTTTCCAACTCAGATAGGAGGTCTCTAAGAGTAGACATCCTTACGTATATTGATGGTAATCATAAGGTTCATAAAGGCTATCATATCTCTTGTCAATTTTTCAGTCCACAAAGGGTTAAGGGTAGTCATGTATTGGTGGTTGGAGCGAATTTACTCCATATTTGTTCACCCCGCCTAAAGCTACAAAAGCTTGAATTTTTTTTCCGTTTTGAAACCTATGAGAGGTGGGGGTAGTTTTAACCCTCCACAGGGTTGAGTTTCCACCCTTTGAGAGTAATGGCTGGAGTCAACTATTTTGTACTAAGAGATGCAAAAATTTGGCCTTTGTACATGTTATTCACACTCACCTGGGTCTTTTGAGTTTTAGCCGTAGTTTTCATCCCCCATAAGGGCAGATTTCGGTTTAATTTATAGAAATAGCTTACTGTGGCTCGAATTTATATTCTCTACTCTCGACTACAAAAAATCCACCATTTCTCACACTTCATTAAGAGTTATTACATTATTTCTATGATTTTACACCATTTTAGGAGATGTTTTTAACAAAACTGACATGATTCTACGGATTCGGATTCAGCGTCGAAAAATACACCAAACCCGTATAATTTGGTTCACTGCACAGAATTTTTTTTTTTGTGTGTGGTTGTGTTATTGTTTTCCGTAAGATTTTTTCCTTAATTTTATTTTTTTTTGTGTATTCAGTCTCTATATTTTTCAAAATATACCATATATTTTCCATGGCAATAAGCCTTATTTATCTGCCGAATATTATTTTTCTCAGTCAAATATTTTTTTTAGTTAGAGAGTCAAAAGACCGACCGACAGACGGACTGAATGACTGAATTGAAATACCTAAATTTTCAGAATCTAAATCTGAAACGTGAAAATCTTAAGTAATCTGGAATAATGATTTTTCACGATTACAATAGTTATCTTCGGTAAGCGAGGAATATAAAGAATTCATTAATTATCTTATTCCTTTCAGTGACCATTCTGTATTTTTTTTTTTACCAAAATTGTATCAGATTTTTATCCTTGACAACCACATCCCAGATATTATACAGTGTGTTTCACTTTAAATGGTAACATCCCAATAACATTTTTATTTTTTCCGATTTGAATCAAATTTTACTTAAATATGGAACAAATTAGCAGGGCCGGTGAAACGTGATCAATCCAGGGGCAGAGGAGTTCTTAAAAAAACATGTTAATAGTGTAGAATAATAAGACTTCAGGTGGGTAATTCCCCACCTACAGATTTTTCAGGTGTACTGTCCACCTACCCACCTCAACCGCTGGTCCTGTAAATTAGAGTATGACCAGAAAAGCATTCGCCTCCTACAAATGCAAAGCCACCTGCGGTACCAAAATATGCGGAGAAAATCAAAAAATTATATTAGACATATTTTTATCGGAAAATTTTGTTAATGAAACTTGTTCAGAACTACCTTAAGTCCAAAATTTAATAAAAATTAACAAATATATAAAGGGCATAACCGGGTAAGCATGGCAAAACTGCCCTTGAAGTAATATTGCTACTTTTTTCGTATAGTGTATACAGGGTGTCCCGAAACTCCCGCCTTCCCCTTTAGGTGCTAATTCTCCATGCAAAAATAGTAAGAAAAGTTCCTATAAATATGTGTCCGGAAATGCTTCCTAAGAGAGCTACGGCCCTCTAAGGATGGTGCAAAAATTGGTGTTTTTACTAATTATCTCGGAAATGATTTGGGACAACTTTATGAAACTTGGTTAACTTTTTTCGATTAATAAAGGTTATTGTTTTACAGTATTAGCCAAAATTAATTTTACCCAGGGGCGGAGAAACGAGGGGTCGGTGTTCTTTGTTTCTACATATTAATTTTTCCATTTGACATTTTTAGTATTTTAATCCCTGATTATGATTCCCTGGTTAATTCTACATAAAAAAGGGCCTCTTTACAATTAGCCATATGGCAAGCCGTTTTCGAGTAAAAGCAGTCTAAACGAAATATTGCGTATTCGTTTGCTAAATGCGCATTATTTATTTTTCAAAGTAGGCGTAAAACAATAACCTTTACTAATCGAAAAAAGTTAACCAAGTTTCATAAAGTTGTCCCAAATCATTTCCGAGATAATTAGTAAAAACACCTATTTTTGTGCCATCCTTAGAGGGCCGTAGCTCCCTTAGGAAGCATTTCCGGACACATATTTATAGGAACATTTCTTACTATTTTTGCATGGAGAATTAGCACCTAAAGGGGAAGGCGGGAGTTTCGGGACACCCTGTATAAGCATTGGATGTAATTCTGCAAAATTTTGACTTTCTAAAACGTTTTCGAGTAAAAAAATCTATTCTAAATTTTTTCATTTTTTTTTTTTGACAAACTACGTTTACCAAATTTTTGGTGCTTTATATATAGTATACATTTACTTCAGATGGATTAGTAATAAAAAAATTAGGTTATTATTCTTCAAAGAAATGTTTTTTTAATTTTTTTTATTTTTCAAAAAATTTTTTTTTGACACTTCTGCATTAGGGACACCCATCAATTTTTTTAAAATAATTTATCATTTAGTGTTCTATAACATATATTTTTATGAAATACTTTGAATTGGTACAACATACTGAAAAATAAAAAAATCTATGCTACTCTATTTTCCACAGTAACATTCATACTAATTATTAATTACACAAGGTCAACATTTAGTTTGAGAAAATACACCGGACTCTACCTAGATACCCAGAGGTTTTTAGGGTCGCTAATTCCGATGCCGAGGTCGGTTAAGCTCTATCATGCCAGGTTCAAGGTCATTTGAAGGTCAAACTAAGAAGAGGTGGCTGAAAAAATCTGAAAAAATTCACACATAGGTTTTTGGGGCCGCTGAGTCCGAATCCGGTATACGCTTACCCTGAAAAGGCATCCGGAGGTCATTTCAAGGTTAATTTGAGAAAAAAGTAAAAAAATCTGAAAACATTTTTATATAGGTTTTTTGGGTTGCTGAGTCTATATCCGATGCCGGTTGACCTCCACCACGTCAATTTCAAGGTCATTTGAAGGTCAAACTAAGAAAAGGTGGTTGAAAAAATCTGAAACACACATAGGTTTTTGGGGTCGCTGAGTCCGAATCCGGTGTTCGCTTACCATTAAAAAGCATTCAGAGGTCATTTCAAGGTCATTCTGAGGTCATTTCAAGCCGGCATTCGTCCGCCAGCTTTAGCTGCACATGAAGATTCTTCGGATATCTCAATATATTTAACTCAATGAATGATCTACTTATTTTTTTCTGTGAAAGTTGACGAGCTTATATTCACCACATAAATCCTGTGGAACGCAAAGACTGGCCTTTAGGTATAGTTGCAGAAGCAGAGCGAACATGCAAGTAGAGAGTACCTTGAGTATTCGACAGATGGCGCATGTCCACCGCAAGTGAGTTGGGGCAGAAGAGGGATATAAGTTCGGCGCGAATCACGGGCGTTGGCTTCACTCACTTGGACCTTATCATGTCAGGATTAAAGTAATTTAATGGTTTTTTGAGTCAGACAAACTGACAAGGAGGCAGACAGGACTGTCAGATAGAAATATTTAGTCATTTAGTCAGACAGGAAGATAGACAGACTTACCGACAGGAAGGCAGGTCAGATAGATGGACAGAGAGAAAATACAGGCGGACGATAAATACAGACTAACAAGCAAACAAACGGGTGTGCAGATATAAAGGTAGACAGACAAACAGACAATAAGTAGGCCGGTGAGCATTCGTATAAATTTTTTCCAATTTTTTTACCTCCTATTCTTACTTTAACCTTCAAACGACCTTGAACATGAGGTGACAGAGGTCAACCGACATCGAATTCGGACTCAGCGACTTAAAAAACCCAGGTGAATTTTTTCGGATTTTTTCAACCACCTCTTCTTAATTTGACCTTCAAATGTCCTTGAACCTGACGTGATAGAGCTTAACCAACCTCGGCATCGGAATTAGCGACCCTGGGTATCTAGGTAAAGTCCGGTGTATTTTCTCAAACTAAATGTTGACCTGTGTAATTAATAATTAGTTCGAATGTTATTGTGGAAAATAGAGTAGCATAGATTTTGTTATTTTTCAGTATGTTGTACCAATTCAAAGCATTTCATAAAAATATATGTTATAGAACACTAAATGATAAATTATTAAAAAAAAATTGATGGGTGTCCCCTCGGGTGTCCCTAATGCAGAAGTGTCAAAAAAATTTTTGAAAAAAAAAATTTAAAAAAACATATTTCTTTGAAGAATAATAACCTAATTTATTTATTAAGTAGATGTATACTATATATAAAGCACCAAAAATTTGGTAAACGTAGTTTGTCAAAAAAAATAAATAAAAAATTTAGAATTGATTTTTTTACTCGAAAACTATAAGTTTTAGAAAGTCAAAATTTTGCAGAATTACATTTAATGCTTATAGACACTATACAAAAAAAAGTAGCAATATTACTTCAAGGGCAGTTTTCCCATGCTTACCCGGTTATGCCCTTTTGATTAAAATATTATCCAAGTCCGAAAATATCATTTAAATGGGTTTTTTTGTTAGAAAACTGCACTACGACAAATTTGTTTAAAATTAGACCGAAGTTGCTAGTTAGGTGTCAAGCAATTTACGTTTTTTTTTTTTAATAATTATTTCTAAATTTTTAAAATTAAAATTTTTCAATTTTTTAATTTTGATTAAATTTTGAGCAGAAGGTTTGTGGACAATTCTGAACAAGTTTCATTAACAAAATTTGTATTTGTATGTTCTATACTTAAGTAAAATTTGATTCAAATCGGAAAAAAAATAAAAAAGATATTGGGTGTTACCATTTCAAGTGAAACACACTGTATAATTAGCTATAAATAATATTTTCCGAATCTTTAGTGAAAACTTTCTTCGTTGTTGTCGTCTCCATATACCCTAAATAAGTAATTAGAAAATAATTGACTAATGCGAGGTGAATTACAGTACTTACGGTACTTTACAAATATATAATTTTTACAAAAGGTATTACAAAAGTTTATCGCATTATTACAATGTTGGGAATTAGGCGAGTTGGTCAACATGTGCAGTGCCTATTTACTACTTTTAGTGATACCAATCTAGTTTTCGCCATGTCATTTTTTGCCAAATTTTCTACCGAGAAATAGACCAATTGTGAAATAATGCTCCTCCTTTACCAAATTTATTGGATAAGCCAGTAACAATATTCAATTTTTTTGTTGGATAGGTTGCGAGAAATAAAAAATCAAAATGCTTCGGGATTTGACTGAATACCTCTCAAGAATTGATAGATTAACTAATAACGCTATTAATGTTAAATTCGAAAAAGTTTCGAAGTGTTTTTTCAAGCCGTATTCATTTCTTACATGCATATTTTCGTGTTTTATATTATGTTTGCGTTTAATGTCGAATTCCCGCACGAACATTCCATTTAGCAAAAATTACCATAACCTAATCTTTACATGAAAACACCCTTAAAATTACTACTTTATTTCCCTTATCTACCGACCTCATTAATTCCAAACGACTAATAACATTTTTTTCCCGCAGGTATTTCACATATGCGAGACTCAGTATTCCAAGATTTCCTTCCTATGTCCAACCGGAAGCATTTTCAATCAAAAGCACTTGATTTGCGACTGGTTCTACAATTTCGATTGCAACGACGCTGTTGGCTTATATCCATTAAGTAATGAATTTAAAGACCAAGAGCTTTTAGATGAAGCCGGAAAATCAGAAGAGTCAATTGGATTTGATTTAAGTCTTGCTCCTTCGGGAGAGAATACGGGGTTAACAAATGAAACAAAAGTCATCAACTATTCAGAAGCAGATCAAAAGGATATCGTTCCCATTTATTATAAGAGAAGGAATCATCAATAGTGTAATATAGTTTAGTGTAGATGATGCGTCAAATATACAGGGTGTCCGACAATACCGGTAGCAAACTTCTAATGCAGATTCTGCATGCAAATTATATGAACATCACGTCCATAAATGCTTCCACTAGGGTCCTTCCAAGAGGGGAGCCCTAGAGAAGGTCTTTATACAGGGTGATTTACCATGACATGTGGAAAATAAAATGACATTCTAGTCTTATATGTGGGAAAGATACGCTACTGTTACTTATCTGTGGTCAATGATAGTGCATGGAACATAGTTGGGAAATAATATATACTGGGTGTAAACGAATAGTGGGCCACCCCTGTAACTTCCTTGTTTTTAAAGATATCGGGATGAAATTTTGTATGGTGAAATTAGGTAAGATTTCTAACTTTTTCAGACCTATCCGCTAGTTTTATCACTTCCGGTCTCACCGGAAATGGCCTCAATAGTCTTTTCTAAATGGACCACATTGTATGTTTTTACATTTTTGAAATAAAAATCACATTTTGGATAAATTTATACTATTTTGAACAATTTATACAGTGTTGCACGAAAAATAGTTTGAATTTTAGTTATCAATCTAGATGGCTGCGAATATGTTAAAATTAATTTTTTTCCAATGTAATTCATATAAAAAATATGAAAACGTCAATATGTCCAGTAATACATCATACAGGGTGCTGTAAACTCATTAAAATCACATTTTTCAAAATGACTCATTTGTTTTAAACATTATGATATGGGCCACCCGGATATTCAGAAAGCTCTATTTAGTAGGGGTTAAACGGTACCAAGCTTCGCTGTCAGTCCCAGGTCTGATAAGGGGAGGGGAAGTGATATGATTGGACCGAATTACGTCAGATTAGTTAAAGTCATAGGCGGCGCATTCCTAGAAAAAAATAAGGTAATTTTTTGATCCAATTTTTTTAATTCTTATTTTTTTTTAACTTCTTTCAGTGGGGACAACGTACTGATAAATTTTCCGCATGTCGTGGTAAATCACCCTGTATAATATTTCAGGAATACTTTCTGCTACAGCGACGAAATCCGGTACGGTATTAAATACTGGTAAGTGTAATTATTTCGTGATATTGGCCAAGTTGAAATTCGTCCAGTTGCGCAGGGGAGGGGAGGTGCCCTCCTTTATAATCCAAAAAATTATTTTGTTACCGGAATATGATTCCCTAATCAAATTTACACAAAAAGGTACTCTTTGTTAAACCAAATTAGATTTTGTTTGAACAAAAATTTCCACCTAGCTGAATTTTTGGACAAAGCATGTTTCCAGTTAGCCCAGACGACAGAGATCATTTTATAGTGAAATCTACAAAAATGAATAATTTTTTTTAATGTGTTTGTGAAAGTTCCTGAAAATTTTACATTCCGCTCGGATGCAGAACATAAAAAAAAAGTGAAAAAACATTTTTTTTCATCCATTTTCCCAAAATTTTGAAATTAAGTCGGGGTAGGAAAAAGTAAAAAATACAGGTGGATAGGCCACGTGTCTCTGAACAAAAAGTGTTCTAATAAAATTTATCGCACGGCATTCCTGCAAAAAAATATTGAAATAACTTTGTCACTGCGCGGCCAAGCGCACGGTTAAATGCATACTATGGAAACTCTAAAAATTCTTAGCTGTTCTAACGAGTAAAATAAAGTCTTTTCTCTTTCTGATTACACATTTCTAACATTTTTCTTAGTGAATAGGAGGATAAATAGTGAGTATGGGGGGGGGAAATATATAATTATGAACGCATACACAGACACCACACATAGCCGCTGAATCGTTCGCATGAATTTTTACGCGGCTTTACTGAATTGTATTTATTATAGGTACACCTAGCCACATTTCAGCTATATCCAATGGATTCCTAATATATTTGTTAATGTATTGGAAAAATCCCAGAATTTATGTTCAAAACAATCAAAGATATTTTCATAGTTATAAGGATAAGATCGTCAAAATCGCAATTTCTTATCATGATATCATTTTTTTTCATTTTTTTAACTCCTTTTGGTGGGGACAGCCTACTGTTAAATTTTCCGCATGTCATAGTAGATCACGTTGTATATTTATCAAGAAAATCATCAAGCAAGGAAATTAAAATGATTTGAGATGTACTTTTTTGTGAATCCACGTTATTACAACTTAGTAAACCATAATAATAATGAAGAGTACATACTTTTATCAGTTCTCAATGAAGAAAGAATTTTTTCCCATCCATCCTTTGCTTGTATTGTTTAAAACAAAAAAGCATCGGAAAGTTACAATTTCCATCTTTTAAATGAACCAACACTCATTCTGATTTAGTAACATGTAATTCAGTGCGTCGGTGTCACAGACATGCGTATTTAAGTACGCGCACGCATGGGTCTCGCTCCGAGTTGTAACGTTACACTTGACTATTTTTTTCCGGGAAAACCGTGGCTTTAGCGATAAATTTTGTTAGGACATTTTTTGTTCATAAATACGTGATCTATCCATGTGTATTTTTTATTTTTTCCTAGCTTGACTTAATTTCAAAATTTTGAAAAAATTGATGAAACAAATCTTTTTCACTTTTTTTTTATGTTCTGCATTCGAGCAAAATGTAAACTTTTCAGGATATTATTCTATACACTTTCACGAACTCATTAAAAAAAAAAAAATTCATTTTGCCAGTTTTTGTAGGTAAATACCTTCATCGACTGGGCTAAATATTTTAAATAATGTGTCAAAAGTCCTTATCGATAGCATTGGAGCTTTAAATGTTACATGAGGTCAAAGACAAAAAAAAATGTTTTCTGCAAATATCTCGGAAACTGTGAGCTATAACGTACCGAACATCATCGCTGTAATGGTTTCGGAAATATTAAATAAAAACCTCCACCCTCGAAAGGCCCTGATTCCCCTAGGAAGCATTTGCGGACATACAGTGTCCCAAAAGTAAGGATAGGCTTGAATAACTCCTCAGGAGAGCGAGATATGAGGAAAATTACCTTTATAAAAGTTGTTTAGGTCATCGGCGGGCACCACTGAAGACCTTGGATTTGACCCTGAAGATCATTCTTAAGGTCATTTAAAGGTCAACTTTCGTTTTTTAAATGGAAACCCCTGTTGCAATAGAGTCGTAAGTCAAATTGACCCTAGGGTCTGGTGACTGAAAGCAGGCAATAGTGATTGTGATGGCCCTACAGATAGATTTTTAAGTCAAATCGACGTCATTTCATGATCGAATTCGGCGACTAGGGAGGTTCCCATTTGATAAACGAAAGTTGACCTTCAAATGACCTTGAAATGTCCTTCAAGGCCAAATCCAATGTGACCAAGTGGTGTCCCGGATGGCCTCAACCTTTTACAGACGCTATCATGCTATCCTGACGAGCTATCAGCCTGAAAATTTCGAGAGACATTTGACACCCTAGGGTCAATTTGACCTCTTACAACTCTAACGCAAAATTTTTCGCTCTTTCAGAATCCGAGGTCAAAAATATTTGATAAACGAAAGTTGACCTTCACATTACCTTGAAAACGATCTTCAATGTTAAATCCGAGGATTGCCCCCGATGACCTCAACAACGTTTATACAGGTCATTTTCCCCGTATTTCGTTATCTTGACAAGTTATTCAGGCGTATCCATAATTTTGTGACACCTGGAATATTTATATGAACTTTTTTCATATTTTTGAAAGTAGAATCTGCAGCAGAAGGTCATCATTGGTATATACCTGTACGTCCAGGCTACTGATCACATATTAGCGATTTTACTACTGTGAGTCGTATAAATCAGGAAACGTTATAGTCTAGGATATAGCCATATATATGGGGCCTGGGATATAATCTGTTGGCATTGCTGGTATGTTTTAGAAAATATTTTTCTGAGTATTTTATCTTATGTGAGTCAGACCATTGAGAAAAAATGTTGGTACTCACAGAGACTATTCTTTGGTACAAAAAAATACAAGTTTGAAAAGGTGTTAACATTATTTTTTTAAAAGCACCAATTTTAGCCCATTTTAATCCAAAAGTCCAATTTTTGATCAAACAAGGTGGCCACTTTTTCTCCACAACAAATTTCTCTGACTTCCCGGTTTTCCAGGCGATTTTTTAGTTTTTTCCCTGACTATTGTCATGCCATTTTGTCGTATGTTATTGAAATGAAAATCAGTTTTTTACCCATATTTTAAAAGTATATATGAATAGAAAAGGTACATATTATCAAAAAGCACAAACAAATCCATAAAATATTAAGCACTTTCACACAAATCCCTGACTTTCACCAAAATTCCCTGACATTTCCCTGGCCTATTAAATTACCGGTTTTCCAGAAAGTGGCCACCCTATCAAAATATCTGGAAAATGGGCAAACAGAAAATGTTGGGATATGGTTTTCCAGCAATGAACATTGACAACGAAAATTTTACGCCTGGTCAGAAACGGTTATACTACGTTCCACTTTTGGCCATAATTGATGTTGCCAGTGCTGCCAATTGCACGGAGAAAAAATGTTGGAATATATCGAATGTTGATCGCCAAGATAACCTCTTTAACTAACACTAAACTCCAAAGTATTATACTCTGTTCCACAATTGAATATTATCGGGGGCGGTTAGCGCCAAAACGGTCAGGGTGGGAGGTCTGACTCACATAAGATAAAATACTCTGTTTAATATTAGTCTCGAGTATTGTCCGCATGAAATGAAAATCCGACGGTCTGGTACTCCAAAACGGTCGGACATTGAAATGGGATTTCGAAAAGAATACTGCAACTGTCACTCGAAATCGGTCGTAAAATGGTGGCCACATCAACTTACACTTTAAAAAAATTGATGTCAATTTATCCGAAAGTATCTTTTACGAACTGCTCGGTCTGGCAGTAAAAAACAGCCGGCTCCAAGATGCCAGACGAGTTTTGGTAAGGTAGCAAAGCTTGTTAATTGTCGATTACGAGTGAGCTACATAATTTTTCGGTTGATGGTATATTAAAAAATTGATGGAAATGTAATTTTATTGTATGAAAAGAATTATAAGTTTTTCGTCAACATTAGTTTTGACATTTAATTAAAAGATAGCTTGAATTTCACACTCATAGATTTGTCAGTGATGCTATAAAATCCAATTATTTTTGTAATATTTTCTGTTCTCTACCACGTCACGAGTATTTTCGTTATTCATCGTCTTCGTCCCCGTCATCTTCCGAAGGGACATCATAATCGGTATCTTCGTCGTTTAAAAAGAGTTAAAAAATTAGGTAATTATTACTATATTGTATTCAACATACCTGAAGCCTCCGCAATTGCGTCTATAACAACAGGTGGAGTAACGTCTCCATCAAACCATACAGATTCGTATATCCCAAAAGGACCTAACTTCCAGCCATAGTCTTCGGGATTTCTGGCTGCATCGGGTCCTGTTTTTCGGCGTTCATCCATATATATGTTTGAAATATACTTCTTTTCACATGCAGCAGCAGTGATGATTGGCACGGGGGAATTGATAGGGAATCAAATGTGGCGAAGCTCTTAATAAGAGGCTCATTCATTTTTCTGGGCTTGTAAGCCATCTCAAATTTTCTGTACCTTGCCTCATTAACTGTTGGACACCTAGGGAGATTGTACATGAAGCAAACAAATTTCTCCGCCGTAGTTATGGGAACATGGAATCTGGTTCCGGATCTTGGTAGAATGTTTGAAAATATTTTTTAAATTCGGAGCTCTTTTCCATTTGTTTAAAATGAGTAACTTTACCCTTTTTATAGAAGCAAAATGTTGTGACACATCCTGTGAAGGCATGCAGACCAGGCAAGGCAAGACATACATCAGGACCGAGTACCTTTTTTTTTTACATACAAAACAAACCGAAGCCATTTCCGTATTTATCAGTACCTAATTTAATTGTAATAATAGGACAGAATACAAACGAATGAAACATAACCTCGTAACACACGTTGTTAAAATGCCGGATCGGTCCAGAGCAACAGGTAGGGGAGAGCGAGGCACAGTGGTCACTATTTTTTATTTTATTACTTTTTTTAAGGCACTGTTAACATTTCTGCAACTTTTTTTGTGCAAGCCTAAAGTACCATGTATTTACAGGAATTTCCTATAATACCACTTTACAGAATCAAACGTTTTACATATGACAACAAAATAACATTTCTTAGAAAATATGACCAGTGTGCCCCGCAGTCGGGGTACACTGACCACATTAGTGTGGTTCACTGGTCACTGCTTCGATAAATAAAACAAATGAAAGTTGTATGGTAGGTATTGTTATTTTACTGAGCAGATACAAAATTATGTTTACAAAAGTATTCGACCTTAGCCCATATTAACGTTTGATACATTTATGTTAAATGAGAACATATTTTGAGTTCGGGTTGTTCCACAAGATTGCAAGGTAAGTGACAAACAATATTACATTTTTCTACAACCCGCCCTCCCCTACATTTTTTTGTACGTAGCCAGAGAGTCGTACGTTATTCGTCGTTCAACGAAATGCAGCGTTGCAAGAAATTTGATCTGGTACCCAGTATCCGGCTGCTTTTGATTGCCATACTTAACAATTCATGAAAGCCATTCAGTGAGCTGTAATTTGGTTCAAAAATAAACATTAGATACTTTCGGTTAAATTGACTTCAATTTTGTTTAACTTTGGATTGGTCTGGCGGCGATTTTGCGATCGATTTCGAATGGCAGACCAGCTCTAATTTGTTCAGTAAACTGTGAAACAAAAATAGATCTTCCGGGTTAAATTGAAGTAAATTTTTTCGAAATTAGAAACGCAGCCAGTTTAACGTCCGGCCGCTTTGGACTGCCAGACCGCCAGATTTCTATTTCATGCTAGCTCCAGACTTGAGTAGTATACGTAACTGTATTAGATCTTTCCGGTTATATCAAATGGGAGCTACCTCTTGGACTACTATTTTGTATTATTCAACTCCAAATAAGGGCGATTTTGATCAGTCCTACTAAACGAATCTTTATATCTAGAAGAATGTTTTACCCATATCCACGTTAGGAGTTTTCAACCTTTTATCACAAATAAGGTTAATTTTTTTAAACCATCTTAAAAATGGTACTTATATTGTAAATAAATTATTTAATTGTATCTTTTGTAAATAAATTTAATTTAAAACTTTTTTGTTTTTTATTACCTGATCTAGTTTCGTGTTCAGTTATTAGTCATCCGATTTCAACCAAAGGATCTGTATCAAACTTCTTTATTATATCTTTTTCGAGTAAAACGAAACTTGTTTCAGTCATTGGGATGCATTTTTGTTAAGAAAAAAATGGGTCAATGTTTGTAGAAGTCATATTAGCCATTTTTTACTGAAAAACTAATCCATTATTGATCAGTATGCTTTAGAACCACTATATCCAAAATTTAACAATATTTTGACTTATGGTTTTCGAATTACGACCCTCTTAAATCACACTCTTTTAACATTAATATATCAATAACTTGGAAACGAACTGTTTTTCGAAAAAAGCTCGGAAAAAGTCACTCCTGATTTTTTTTTAGGTTCACTTTTTCTACCACTCGATATTATCAGTACACTAGGTGATAGAAAAAGTGAATTTAGATAGAAAATGAGGAATTACTGTTTTTCGAAAAACAGTTCGTTTGTAAGTTATAAACTCTAATATTTGAAAATGTAATTTTAATAGCCGTAATTCAAAATCCGAAAATCAAAATATTGTTATATTTGGAACATAGAGTTCTAGGGTAGGCTGATGCATAATATCGCGTTAATTTTTCAATTAAAAAAAATGCCTAATATGACTGCTCGATATATCAACCCCCTTCTTCTTAATAAAACTGCACGCCAATGACTGAAATAAATTTTCTTCTACTCTTAAAAGACATAGTAAAGATGTCTATTACCGATCCAAATTTGGTTGAAATCGGGTTACCAACAACTGAGATATGGAGGGTGGGCCATTAAAAGTGGGCTTATACAATGTCATTCAGGTATGTGCTATTGTATTTTGTCTGTATGCTTCACGCAAAATATTTGAAATTTAATGTATAATTAAATCCAATAATTAACTTCCCTCAATATGCAAATATGAAATTATATTTTAATGAATATTATTATAGTGACACAGGGAATATTTTTAATATAATTATTGTAGCTAATAATGAATAAAATGACTGCGTTGGAAAACGTGAATAATTGCATATTTACGATCAATATAATATAATTTTATTAACAATATTACTGAAATGCTAATTAAATTTGCCTCCTGTGTAAACACTCGTTATGTTATTTAAACAATTATTTATTTATTTGATAAAACATTTTACACCTTTTAACTACTAAATGAGGTAATAGTAGTAACGGTGGTAACGGTGCAACTAAAAACGTGTCATCACGACAAGCATTAAAATTGCAAGTTGGTTTAAATAATAAGTAATTAACTAGTTTTGACCAGTAGCGCCACGGCATGGACACCCCAAAAGCCACTGTACGGTCTGTTTTGCAAAACGTGCCAAAATATTTATGTGTCTAGATCTCAAGCTACAATGGGAAAGTTGCATGAAATTTTAAAATAAAAAAAAAATAGAACGCAGACATTACTATCGGCCTTCTTAATTCCATAAAAACAAAAAGTAACTTATACACAATGACGATTAATAACCCACTCGACATAAATGTAGCAAACCAATACAAAGTGCATAAAAATAAGTTGAGTCAACTATTGAAAATACGAAATATAGATATTACTGAGATCTAATTAATAAAAATACTAATCATTCACAAAATTTATGGTCAACAGTAACAAAATATGTAACAAAAATAAAAACCAAAAGTATTAAAAAAATAGAAATAATTACCGACACAAAATATTTGCCGATAGATTCAACTACCATTATAGTGAAAGTGCAATTTTTTTGAGTCCAACAAATGACGAAGAGGTGAAAAAATATATACTTACTTGAACTTAAATCCCGCAAAACACCGGAACACGACGCTATAACGGCAGAAATATTAAAAGAAGTGGCTACTGAAATTGCAGCACCACTTAAATATATTATTAAGAAAGCCATAGATTTAGGAGTTTTTCCAAATATTTTAAAAATTGAAATAATTAAAATTTTATACAAAAAGGTTCAAAATTGGAAATGTCAAACTACAGATCAGTCTCTCTAATATCGAATATTTCAAAGCTATCCGAAAAAATTTAAAAAGCCAAATTACTAAATTTTTTAAAGAAATATAGTATATTATCAAATTGGTAGTATGAGTTTAGGGAAAGCACCTTTCTACAGGGCGTCATAGCTTACCTTTTATCTCTAATATATGACTCATTGGAAACCATCATTATCGTTGACGCAACTAGGGGGGGGGGGCAGGGTGGGCCGGGCCCACCCCAAGCTAGCCATGGCCCACCCCAGAGGAAAGAATAAATTAGAAAAAAAGATTTAAATTTATGGACTAATGTATCACTAAATTATTCGGAATCCAAAATCCATCCCCGACTTCTATACCAATTTGACACAAGTGAGGTCAAACATTTTCACCCGTCGATTATAACGGTAATGTCGGAGAGTGCCAGCTCAGCCGTTTTGTTTTTAAACTATGCGCGTTAGCGTTGATTTATGATTTAGGATTTAGATTTCAATTTATTGTGAATTTTAATGTCATATTTTTTTAATAAAAATTGAAAATCTGAAGCGTATATGTTTCAATATGTTCCGAATATTAAATCTCTTACTTTTAAGCGTCGTATGGTGTCAATATCACGATAAAACCATTCGAAATCAATAGTATTTAGACATTTGTAGAGTTTTTTTTTATAATTTGAGTGAAAGTGAAAACTAGTTTTATGCATAATGCGCATGGCCATGTCGATGAAATAGCTAAAATAAGATTTCCCATCTAGGTATAATGGTAATTCAGAATCGGTTTCTTCATAAGTGCTGCAGAGCTGCAGAACTACCAAAAATTCTGACCATAATTAGTAATAATTATGTTTAAATTGTTTTAATTCCAGGGGGGTGGCTCCGAGCATCGAAGCGTCGAAGCATCGAAGCGTCGAAGCATCGAAGCGTCGAAGCATCGAAGCAATGTAACATTAATTTCAAAATGTTACTATACACCAAAGGCGGCCGGCTCGCCTTTTGGCCAGCGTTGCCAGAGCACGATGACTTTTTTTGTCAAAGTCAAGGTCATTAAATTACCTGCGACGCTATCACTAACCGCCCCGTGTACACATGTTTATCTACAGAAGACCTAAATATCTTATGCACGAGCCGCCACTGAACTTTTTGTTTCAAACACAAGGGGCCTGGCCACCCCCAGAAAAATTCTCTAGTTGCGCCAATGCTCATTATGTATATTTGTGGATCTTGCTAAAGCTGTTGAAACCGTTTGATATAGAAAATTATTATATAAATTAAAAAATTATGGGTTTAGAGGAAAAGAAATTGATCTTATGAAAAGTTATTTGTCAGAGAGTGGGTCCAATATGTAAGTGTTGATGGTAATGAAAGTGAAAGAAGAGAAGTAAGCTATGTGGTACCTCAGGGCACAGTTCTGGCACCTATATTATTTATTTGCATTAAATATTATATATATTGCACATATACCTGTTCCATATATTGCATAAGTGATTACTTTCTCGATAATAGTCGTATCATTAAATAATACAAGTGTCAACGCAGTCAGGTAAATCATTTACGTAAATTAAGAATAAAAGTGGTCCTAGTAGGAAACCTTGTGGACCTCCGAATATTACTTTTGCCGATGATGACGCCATTCCTTTGTATAGTCATTTGATCCCTTTCACTCAGGTATGATTTTAAAAGAGTAAATGATAGAGGTTGAAGACTATATCTGTACAGTTTATAAAAGTGAGAATATCATGTCGCACATACAGAAAATACTTCCGGCAAAGCTTTTGTTGTCAAAAACCTTTATTATACTTTCGACCACTTTGTAATTGCTATCGATGTAGATTTACCATATATTATAATTTTCAGTCATATTGGTCGTTTCTTCAGGTTGAGTCTGTTTTGGTCTGTGACGACTGGGCTATATTCTGCCTCTCATAATTCTCGAATCAGCGAAATGGTTTGCGGAGGGGCCACAGAATCGTCGAAATACTTTATGGTATAACATTTACGTTGCGGGATCTTTAAAGCTCCTGATATTTAATTAATAAATCTCAAAAACCATTACCGGAAACATGCTGAAAACATTTCGTGGATACCAGATGGTGACTACTACGGCAGATTTGAGTTTACTGCGAATGATTTGCCTTTTATTATTGTGTATTATTCAGAAATATACAACAGTAGGTACATGATTCGCGAAATCCGTAGATATGATTTCTATTTATTCATATGATAAATAGCAGGTATTTCTGTTTCATTTTTTTTTGTATCTGGTTTGTTATAAATATATTATAAGGTCTGTTGTATACAGTGTGTCCCCCGATTGAGTTCGCTATAGGTGAAATGGACAAAAAAATTTCGATTTTTTTTTCATATTTTCTGCTTATCTAAAAAGTAATTTTGGGTGTACTTTTGTTTTTTTTTTAAATCACGTAGGCTAAAAAAGTGGCACCATTTTTCCGTGTGGATATTTTTTTCTGATTAGTCTGGTCAATTCTACATCAAAACGGTTTCTTACGTTTTTCTCGTCAGACGACAATTAAATTAAAATGGCTTCATTTAGCTGTATTGACTAATAATTTTTGAACATATAAATTTAGTTATCCTGGAATAAATGACGTTTTTACAAACGTCATTTTCAAAATAATATTTGTTGACATGTGCAGTGCATTTTTGTCATGCAAATTTTAATTTAAATATGCAAAATAACGGAACCCAACTATAGTGAATGGATTTGAATGATTTTTTTTTATTGGATTTCTAATGCCATAAACTAAAAAGTTTACCCATTGAAAATTACCGCAATTTCGAAAATCCAAAAATTAAAAAAAAATTAAAATTTTTTGAAATCCCAACGAAAAAAAAAATTATCGGAAATTTTAAATATTTATTTTAAGAAAATAATGATTGTTATAGTTTTCTAGGTTGCTTATGAAGAATTTTTAAAAAATGAAACCTTTTAAAATTAATTTGAAGATGGCAGAAGCTTGAAAAAGCGAAATAAATGAAAGAAACGTTAAATAATAGAAATACATCATTTTTTTTATCGAAAATAATTTATTAACAACTTATTCTAAATAATAATTTTAATGATATAAATAACTATTTTTTATTACAAGGATAATCATGTAAACTAATTGTCTTCGACGTTTTCGATGTCATTCATTAATATCCAAAAATAAATTAACTACTGGTCATCAGGACCAGTCCATTCCATTTTTTCTACTAAGAGACTGCGCAATTATCTTCGCGTTACCGCTGACTACTATCTTTAATCTAGCTCTTAAAACAGAAACGTCTCCTCAAATTTGGTGTAGGCCAAAAATTTTCCCTATATTCAAAAAAGGTGGCAAGAATGCAATTGAGAACTGTAGACCCATAGTCATCATACGAGACTCATTTTAGCAGCGAAAAAAGTAAGAATAATAGTAAGAATAATAATAATAACAGGTAGCGGCTTGGCTAATACTAAGGACTGGTAATATAGTTCGTATTTATTCTTGTTGTTTCTTGGCAAAATCTGGTGTTTTCAGGGTATCCGACGAAGGTGTTCCGTCGGGTTCGCTGGGGCATAGAATTAACGCTTCTGGGATCTTTGGTGAAGGTGTTCCGCTGGGGAAATCAGAGCGTGCCGTATTAATCATACCTTATTTTCAGGCCAGGAGGACGTGAATAATATTGTTGTTTTCTCCACTTTCAGCATTACTGTTTTCCGGCAAGTTGAGTGTTTCAGGGTATTCGACGAAGGTGTTCCATCGAGTTCGCTGAGGCATAAAATTAACGCTACTGGGATCTCTGGCTGTTCCGCTGGGGAAATCAGAGCATAACGCATTAACCATACATTATTGTCAGGCCAGGAGTTGCAGAAGGCAGTTAACTAATCATACCTCTTTTCAGCTTAAGGTACTGCGTATTAGCCAAGTCTGACGCCTAGAGTTAGTGTTTGCTGTATAATTATCTGTTGTCTTGCTTGCTCATTCCTAGTATCCGCACCTCCTACTTCTCCAACCTAACTTGTCACTCCATTTTACCGCATACTAGAATCACCGGACCCTGATTAATCATGGCTTTCTGGACTGTCACCTGCTGTAACTAAAACGTAACTCGCATCACCGAAACATCATAGCTTGCATCACCGTAGCTTTCTAAAGTAAACATAGCTTGAGGTTCCATATGTTCATAACTATGTATATGCTAGTACGAGATATTTGCAAATAAACATTATCATTTTCCTAACTGTGTGTTTTACTGTTGTATGTGTGAAAGTCTAATTTTCCCTAATTGACCCACTGGAATTCACCGTGTCTCCACTTTATAATATATTTAAGCATAATACCGCTTTATTCAATGTTCATTTAGTTTCAAGTTATTGTAATGCTATTTATCTTTCTTTTTCTTCTTTGTACTCCCAATCAATAATAACTTCATGAATTCATATTTTGTTTGTTGTATGTATATATATTGCTAATTATTTCATTGAAATGCTTGTATGGAAGAGTAACTGCGTTGAATATCGCCATCTCCCTCATTTATTCTATTGAAAGTTGAACCTATTGAAAAATGCTATTTCAGATGTTGAAAAACATCAAGCCAAAGAAATGCTGTGCAAATTTTTTCATTCTCATTTAAAATCTTCAGCATGGCACATAAATTATTCGAAATACAACTACTATTACAGAATAATCTGAGAATTATTTTTTAATAAAACACAGACAGGTATATAATAGATTATATAATAATTACTATAAATGAAAAAATTACTTATTTCCAAAAAACCGCAGAGTATTCCAAATATATAAAAACTGGAATAAAGCGGCAGAGAGATATTTATGTCCAGTTTTTGTTACTATTGGTGTTCACCATGGGACTCCAACGAATTTGTCACGCTCTGTATAGAAAAATGATTGCTACTAAAGCCAATGGTAGACAACAAATCATTTATAACGTCAAGCAAATTCCATGTAAATTTATTGCAACAACACTCATTTTAATTTCAACATGAACTGAATTACACCATTTTAATACAAAGCGGGAATGAATTAACTATAAATTTTTGCATTCACTTCCAACACTTTATGTTGACGAGACTGCGTAATATATTACACGAATTTCTGGAGATCCTCACGCCAAGCAGCGTATATTCATGTTGATTTATAGTATTTATTATGATGTAGGTACTTTTTTATATACAGATTCCCTTTTCAACCCGGAGAGTTTGAGAGAATTAAAATTTTAGATTAAAAAATAAAAAACCATAAAGCTTAATACATTTTAGGTTTAGCCAATAATAAATCATTTCCGTCGCTCTATGAGCAATTCTTCAATTTAATAGCATAGTTGTGTTGCATTTTTACAGCCATAAATTTTAAAATATTTGCTAGAAAAGCTCACAACGTAGATTATTGCGTCCATCCGCGTTCCGGTGTGCTCAACAAACAAAAAAAAATAAATGTTGTATTAAGCTTATAAGTTATTGTCTTATTCAGCAAAATATATTATTTACGCCGGTAAATAGTTGCTAAAGTTCAAGTTGAACCATTAAAAAAATTAATTATAACAATAAAAAATATTTAATTATTTTTTTTTTTAATTTATTTACTTTATTCATACCTTATGACTGGTATTCCGTTATAGACTAGTTCACAAGTTCAAAGCTCGTAAAAATATGAGTGAGGGCTCATTGGATTCGGAATGAGTCTAGAAAAATGTGCAAAAGTTTCAAACTCGCATATAAACATTTGCAAAAGTTATAAACAAATGAAGATTGAAAAAGTTTATTTTTTGCAAATAACTCGAAAATTACCAATATTAACAAGTTTTAAAGAAATATTCTTAAAGGAGAATAAATTTCCAATAAAAAAGTCTCAACACCCGAAACTCTATCTTTATTATTAATGATTTTAACGTAATGTTGAAAACAGAGCTCCGCACGGCGAACAATAAGTCGTTACGTTGCTCTGAAACCGACCGTAATAAGTAAAAATATTTTTTTATGTCATTAAATACTAATTTAAAATTTTTTAAAAATTATGGTATTATTTAGACATTTAAAGGAACAGTATCACCGATTTTCCATAAAATAAATGAGCCTATTTTTAATTAACAAATTTTTTTAGAGTTTGCGTTTATATTTCAAGTCTGATAATTGTTAAACAAAAGCCCCTAAAATTATTTCGCTTCATGGAAACCTTATTCAACTATACTTTATGGGATTATGACATTGCGATGTTTTTAATTGTTATAGTCTGCCAGATTACAACCAATAATCTAGAAATGGCTGAAAACTTTAATACATTTTATTGCGAAGTAGGAAATAAACTAGCCGAACAAATTACTGTTGACCAGAATTTAACATTTCCTATACAACAAATTTGCAATTCATTTTTTCTTACAGACTCAAATACAAATGAAACAATAGAAGTAATTAACAGTTTAAAACCCGGAAAGGCGCCAGGAATCGATGGACTAACTTCAGAATTAATAAAATAAATAGCTGGTTATATTTCGGCACCGGTATCTTTTTTAATGAACCTGTCCATGAAGACGGGTATTTTTCCAGATATATTTAAAAAAGCTCTTATTAAACCATTATATAAAAATGAGGTTAAAACAGATATGTCCAATTATAGACTAATTTCATTAATCAGTACTTTGGCAAAAATATATGAAAAAATATTAAAAACTAGAATTGCGTCATACTTACAAAAATATGACATACTTTCAAAAAATCAATTTGGATTCAGAGAACACATGTCAACTGAGGATGCGATGGCTAATTTGACAACCAAAATATACAAATCTTTAGATGAGGGTAAAAAATCGTTATGCATATTTGTCGACTTAGCCGAAGCATTTGGTACTGTAAGCCATACTAAGCTATTGGACGTATTGGAAAATATTGGATTTCGTGGACTTTCGTTAAAACTTATGGAAAGTTATTTGAATAATAGAAAACAGTGCGTGAGTGTCAACAATGCTATTAGTTCTGAACAGATCATTAAATATGGCGTACCTCAAGGTACAGTTCTAGGCCCAATATTATTCAACATTTACATTAATGATCTATTTAAAGTCCCCACAAATGGTGAAATAACCTGTTTCGCAGACGACAGCGCAATATTCTACGAAGATAAGAGTTGGTCACTGTTAAAAAATAAAGTTGAGAAAGATTTTAAAAATATTATAAACTGGTTCAACAGTAGACAACTAACCATAAATTTTACAAAAACATTTTTTATGCCTTTTGGATGCTATACAGATTCACTACCAAAGTTCACATCACTTTATTACAATCTTAATAATGTAAATATACAAATAAAAAGTGTAAATAATATTAAATATCTGGGCATAATAATAGATTCACATTTAAGGTGCAACTATCACATAGATCATGTCGTAAAAAAAATTAGATGCATGCTAAACATATTCAAACTATATAATAGCTATTTATGTAACAAGTTACGAAAGACGTTATTTTGTGTAACGAGTGGAATTTGTGGGACGAGCGAAGCGAGATCCCGCAAAATAACACGAGTTACACAAGATTGTCTTTCGAAACGTGTTACATACATGATTTTTTCTAATTTTAAAAGTCTAAAAACCCTTTAAACATAAATGAAATAGTAGTATTTAAAGATCTTCAAAATTAAGTAATCTTTTTCATAGTTACCTTTGCTACTATCACACATTATAATTTTAATGTCAAAATTGACAGACGTTATTTAGCCAAGTAACAATATTATTTGAAATTCTAATTTGATAACGTAAGGTAAATTATATTAATGAAAACGTTTTGTTATCATATCTTCAAAGGAAAGAGGAATTTAGAAGCTTCCACTTTATGGACTCAGTATTCCATTTTGTGTTGAATAAACATTGTTTCTTTTTCTTTTTGAGAGTTGTTTATCTTTCCTAATTGATGACATAACGAACTTTTCGTCACCAGTTACGTAAAATTTTACTTTTCATAACTGGTTACATAAAGTAGTTTTGACACTTAAGTCGGTTTTGAAAAGTGTCACTTTATGTGTCAAAATTAGAAAAAGAAATTTTCGACATTAATCAATTAAAAATTCTATACTTTACTCTAGTACAAACACACATAACATATGGAATTACGGTATGGGGTGGCGTATCCAACATTTATTTGAAAAAATTAGAGTGCATCCAAAAATGGATAAAAAAATAATATTTGAAAAAACATCTCCTATCCTACTGATATGCTCTTCAAAGAAACACAAATATTTGATGCGAGACAGTTATTTTTTCAAAAAATAATTCTCCTTCCTGAAACAAAAGATTAATGTTCCTCGTGTCCAACATAATTACAAAACAAGAAATAAGGCTAAATCGGCAACTGTACCAAAAAAAGTAAAAACAATTGGTCAGAGATGTTTTACTTACCTCAGTCCCATATTTTATACCGAAATCCCGACTCCCCTAAAGAGAATATAGTCTATTGGCTTATTAAAAAAGAAATTGAAAACCTGGATTATTGAAACACCAAGGTTAAAAGTGCATCAAATTATTGACAGAAAAAATAATTATCTCATCTAGACTCTTATAATTATATTTTTTTAATTAAAATAATAAATAAATAATTAAAATAATGATAACATGTAAGTACCAAAACTAGAATAAAAAATAACTGTACATGTGTGTGTATTTTTAATAGTTATATAATAATTTTATAGTTTTATATAGCAATATTAGCACGTCGTTAAGGAACACCCTGTATATTTGAAAAATAACTAGGGATTGTGGATATCATACGCAGGGAAATATCATTCCAGAAATATTTCACAGTAAGTACTGCAATTACCCCCTTATCTAATTTATATGCCGTATTTTATGTTTAACTCTATTTTTAATAGGTAATTTACATTTATGTACTATTACTTTGCATAGCGGTTAAAACAAACGCGAGATTGTACTCCATCTAGCTCAAATGCTGCTTTTCAATTTCACACTAGTGACTGTCTGAGGAATGTCATATGATTTCATTGATCGAAATGCATACAAATTGCACTTCTACACATATTTATTTTTAGAAGTAATCGTGAAAGCCGGAAAATCTCTAACTTTACATAATGATCTGCAAATTATATGTAACTAACAATATTTATTTTCAAATCTTAAATATAAAATTTCCACTTTCTCTCAGGAATTTCTTAATGGGCACCGATACAAATACTACGATACAGTTTTTTTTTCATTACATAGAAAGAAGCTTGTAATGCCCCCATTACAAGCTTCACTAAAGATTGTAAAATAGAATTTCGAAATTGAGTTTGGTGTAAATATGAACAATTAACAAAGTATTTATAACTGATAGATAGTCCATTCCAAAGTTGCAAGAAAGTTGCCCAAAAGTGCAAGGGTAGTGACCAAACATGGCTACCCCGTTTTCGAGGACAGCCAACACGCTGGTGATAGTCGTGCGATCCCTACCTCCCTTGAACGCAAGAAACCCCCAACTTTTTCCCATTTTTTGTTGTCGGGCATGCGAGGACAGGTTGGATCGTGTTTTTTTTGAGGAAACTTAATGTGTCCTGTAAAATTTCGCAACCAGACATCCGAACGACCCCCAGGGGCTCAAACCACCCCTTCCCTCAATACCAAAACATGCAAAAAAACATCCAAACGTGCTGAAAATTGTTTTCAATGCGTTTTCAAGCGCGGGGAACATGACGATGGTATTATTTAGCCTCCTAAATGCATAAAACCACCCCTTTATTCCATTTTTCGTTTGTGAAATTAATATTTAATAATAATCATATATATGCCTAGCATAAGAATAAAAATCATGTACATACTGTCAAAATAAATATATAATAAAAATGTCGACTATACATACATGCGCATAACCCGTCCTATCAAACTCCTCTTAAGCAGCAATAAAAAAATTATCTCCCTAGAAAACCTAATCTAATGAGCGCTTGTGATCTCACTAAAAGAAAAACCAATGGTTTTGCGCATGCAAGGGTAGTTTTTAAGGACTAAGAGAGAAAGTGATGTCACGATCGTGTTCTTCACCCTTGAAAACGGGGAATACCTTCTTTAAAACCTTCTCTTTGTGGAAGACTTCAGGATTGAGGGACGGAGTGGTTTCAATCCCCGGAGGTCGTTAGGATGCAATAATTCTATTAAAAATAAGACTATTATTTATATAGTAATTACTTAAAATAAAACAACTAATATTACTGATTTTAGTAATCTCTTCTAATGTCCGTTTGATATCATTGAACTTATGTTGGTTCTATTCAATGTTTATGTGTATTCTTTGATAAAATGCATGTTACATTCGATTTACAATTTTTTATCAGCTTTGTTTTGGAAGCATTTGCTTGCTCAGAAAGATTTATAGGATCCACCGATCTCATCGTATTATTTTGTTTACTATAACTTTAGATCGTAGGAAAATATACTAATTTGTTTATATTTTGGTCTTGATTTATGTAATAAATTGGAAATCATTATATGAGGCTCGTAAAATATATGTTGAATTGAACAAACGTATTATTTACTTCGAGATATTAATTTCATATGTATATTTAGTCAAGAAAGAAATAAAACAATATTGCTAAGAATATTATTTTGATCGAATATTTCAAATAGTAGCTCATAAGATGGAAATGTACATACTTTACTTTAATATTAATTGAATGTTTTGTGGCCAATTTATAGCAGTAATAATTAAAAAATTAACCGACTTACTACTCCCACCTACTTACTTTCTTGTGACTCAATCGCTCAAGAGACGGAAACTCTGTGTTATGTAATTGTTGAAGGAGAAAATTATGAAATATAATTAGTACGAATATAATATGATCAGATATAAACACATCCAATATTGAACGGCAATAGAACAATAGTACTATTTCCTAAGTTTATAAATTGCCCTTATTGAAAACTCTGTTATTCATTTTCAAGTACGTATTATAGTAAAATGTTGAGGGATTGTCGAAGGCTATTATACATCGTCCTCAGTGAATAGATTAATAGATTAATTGCCTAGCTCCTTGTCTGCCCCAGTCATTCTGAGAAAATAACATAGACGTTGTCCTTTCAACAACTTAATCAGGCCTATGATGGAACGTTTACGTTATTTAACATGTACCTGTTATGTTGAGCGCTGACCAAAAAATATATGAGAGTGAGAGAGACAGATGACCGTAACATAGGCGTTATGACTAACGTAAACGTTCCATCATAGGGCTGAATATAACCAAGCATAGCAGTTGATCGTTTCCATTGTAAATAAACTTAAAAAGAACTAGTATCTTTTCTATTTAAAAATAAACTGGGCAGTTATTGTATATGCTTCGAATAAAAAAATATACCCGTCAAAAAACTGATCAAGTTTTAAAACTTGACAAAGATGTTTATTAGTGCCTACTGTTGAGCATACTTAAAGTGGTATCTTTTATAGTAGTGTCTCTCAAAAAGGTTGTTGCTGCCTTAGGAACCCAAATCCACCACTCTGTGTTCTAATTCCTTGACGCTATTTCGTTTTTGGGCCATAATTTTTTCCCACACGAGTTACAGCTTCTCGCCAAGCTAATTCGTAATCTAGGTTTCTTTACAAATATACTGGTACCAGTCACATACCTGTATAACTAAAAATCCCACGGGACCAGTTTTTTGGTCATTTGCTTACAGACTATATGTAATTACCTCTTATATTACTTAATGTGAAATAAAATTTCATGTTTATTTTTACCATTTACATTCTAAGCGTTACGGGAAAACACAACCAGTATTTAAACATAAATTGTTGTTCTTTTTTTGTTATTATTTCGACTTCGTACCGTATATTTTTCTCGTAAACACAGTTACATTTTGTGGTAAATAACACTAATATAATTACCATAAACCACCACCGTTTGTTTAAAATTGCTTATATAAAAAGGGAAATAGTAATACAAACATAAAAAACACAGTAGTTCTCTAGTTCTCAATGTATATGTGAGAAGTTTTACACGAGATATAAAAGAGCCCTAACAAGCGAAACCAAAACTGCATTAAAAGTTGATCCCGAGTTGTTTGAAGTTAACGTTTGAGAAAAGAAACAATGAATAACTTCGGATGGGCTTAATTCAGTTCTCTTTCAGATAGAATGACCGATTCAACTTTATCAAAAAAGTTTTTCAAAATAACGAACTCTTTTCTACAATATAAATCACCCAAGATTTTACGGGTAATTTAAAGTTCTTGAACGCTTTTCGATTGGCTGATTATGTTACGGGGTGTTCTGGAAATAGTGGTCATAAATTTTGTTACAATGAGCAATTATTCTATTTCCTTTTTCTTCCATACCCTTTCAGGCTTAGTGGTCATCCTGTGGAACCACCTTATGTACGCAAAAATGAACTTTGACAAATAATTAATTAAATAAATTTTGTAAATTTTGTGACCAAAAATATGTATCTTCTTTTCCATTATCTGAAATAATGAGAATCGTTTGCCAAGTGTTGTTTGAGTTTGTGTACTCGGTAAAACAACGATGTCTCAGTGTCCCACGTGTAGAGGTACACAGTACTGAAGATACACTAGTAAGAGATATTTAAATCGCGAACTGTCCATTGGAAAAAAAAAATGATAACGATATTAGTAGAACTGGTAGACAATACCTTCACCACGAAAATTTTTTCCAACTCAGATAAGTCTCAAAGTTTCTAAGAGTAGACATCCTTACTACTCCAGTCGAATTAGACATAATAAAAAATTTTGCGTACTGCGGACTTTTTTTGTGGAAGTTGTTTAAGAGGGCATAATAAACAAGCACAGAAAACTACACCGTGCTACACTATGTGCGTCCTCTATTTTTAGGGGTTGAAACTTTTAAATTTTACTTATGTGTCCACATCTGTTTTCCTATTGCCCGTAGGGCTCTTTACCAAGTTACACATTTTGAAGATTCATCCCTCCTCTACATAATATATATGTTACACATTTACCGTAGGACAAACGGTTTTGGCTGTACGAGGCCGGAAAGGTCGCTCTGTTCGAATTTGGGGGTCTTCTGTACAGGACAAACGGCTATTATTTCCAATCTACAATACTACACATACTAATGCCCTTAAGGAGGGATGATGATTTGTGAAAAAACTTTCATCGAATACCGCGCGGTTTTCATGATACGGGATGTTGAAATTTTTAAAACCCTTTTTTTAAAAAAAAGTGAACCTTCCTTTTTTCGCTAATTTTTCTTTCATGCATGTACGGCCCTAATAAAGGAAAATTTACGTTGGTTTCATTTTAATACATTCGTTGGTTTAGGAGCTAGACAGCAAAATATGCCAAAAATGGCTATTTTGGTATTGTTGCATTGAAAAAACCAAAACCAGTATAATTCTGGTAAATGGTTTTGTTTATCCTAAAGTCCAATTCATTGCGCATAGAAAATGTGTTTTTGTATTTAAGTAGGATCAACACTTATTGTGTAATAACAATTTATGTCATGTGTTCTCCAGTCTCCTTTTTCACAATTTTTTTTGCGGCCTTATGGTTCATAGTAGGGCAGAAAGCAATGTATACCTGAACAGGGCACATATTAGGGTGTTAAAATGGATCTCTTGTTAAAATGCGATAGGACGTACCGTTTTCGAGTAAAACGCACTTGTTTGGAAAAAACTATTTCAGATCACACTTTTCATCGACTGACTAGTAAATACTCACCGCTGACTACAAAAAAATAAAACTATGTGTCTCTTCTTGCTTTTTCTGTTTATGAGGGACATTGCTAATGAAAAAATGAAGGGACTCGGACGGAATAGGGGGTTCTCACTCCCCTATTTGAAGGTTCACGCTTGTCTCGAATCATCATTGCACCTTATTTTGTGTCTATAACAAAATCCACAGTAATTTTACCTTCCTCGAGAAACAGCTATTATATGTCCATTTCATCGGAAAATGATTTAAAAAACAAACTCCTAAGAAAGAAAACACCAAAATGTAGAATTTATTTATCAGTTCACAATTCAGAACACAATGAAAACTCAAAGCAAACATAACCAAACAAGTGCGTTTTACTCGAAAACGGTACGTCCTATCGCATTTTAACACCCTATTATGTGCCCTGTCCACGTGAATAATGCTTTCTGCCCTACTATGAACCATAAGGACGCAAAAAAAAAATGTGAAAAAGGAGACTGGATAACACATGACATAAATCGTTATTACACAATAAGTGTTGATCCTACTTAAATACAAAAACACATTTTCTATGCGCAATGAATTGGACTTTTAGGATAAACAAAACCATTTACCAGAATTATACTGGTTTTGGTTTTTTTAATGCAATAATACCAAAATAGCCATTTTAGGCATATTTTGCTGTCTAGCTCCTAAACCAACGAATGTATTAAAATGAAACCAACGTAAATTTTCTTATATTAGGGTCGTACATGCATGAAAGAAAAATGAGCTAAAAAAAGTAGGTTCACTTTTTTTTTAAAAAAGTGGTTTTAAAAATTTCAACATCCCGTATCATGAAAACCGCGAGGTATTCGATGAAAGTTTTTTCACAAATCATCATCCCTCCTTAAGGGCATTAGTATGTGTAGTATTGTAGATTGGAAATAATATCCGTTTGTCCTGTACAGAAGACCCACAAATTCGGACAGCGCGACCTTTCCGGCCTCGTACAGCCAAAACCGTTTGTCCTACGGCAAATTGTAATATATATATATATATATTATGTAGAGGAGGGATGAATCTTCAAAAAGTGTAACTTGGTAAAGAGCTCTACGGGCAATAGGGAAACAGATATGGACACATAAGTAAGATTTCAAAGTTACAACCCCTAAAAATGGGGGACGCACATAGTGTAGCAGGGTGTAGTTTTCTGTGCTTTCTTATTATGCCCTCTTAAACAGCTTACACAAAAAAAGTCCGCAGTACGCAAAATTTTTTATGATGTCTAATTCGACTGGACTATACGTGTATTGATGATAATAATAAGGTTCATAAGGGCTCTAATCGTATCTCTTGTCATTTTTTATCTGCCCTGAAAGGGTTAAGAGATTATGTATCAAACACAGAATAGGAAATAAAAAGTATAAATTATGAGTATAAGCGTAAAGTAAATAGTACAGAAATAAAACAAAAACCTCTACCCAAGGAACCACTATTTCCACATCCACTTCGTATGCAAGTCTTTTACAACGAAAATATTATGTTTGCCCTCTACCTTTTGGAAACAATTGTTTATGGAACTTTAATAATATAATATTTGAAACCTATGAAACGATATATCACATTGGTAGTGGAGGTGGTGGTGAGGGTAGGGGGTGCTAGTGGGGGTAAGGCCTTTGGCTCTTATATACACACTAAATCACAATTTTATTTTTTCACCTATTTTGTTTTTTCACCTATTTTGTTTTTTCACCTATTTTAATATTGGGGGCGGCTAAAGCCAAAAAGTTTTGAGACCTTAACTTATCTTATATATATACTAAATACTAATTTTATGGACTTATTACTCGCGAGGGTGATGTTTGCAACACGAACCAAAGGTATCTAGTCCAGTCTATGGAGCGCTAAAATGACCAAAATCTCTAATTTGATTGCTAATGAATGGATTTTGATGAACCCTTGTGCAATGTGTTTGTAATAAAAAAAAGTTGAAAAAAGATTAGAGTAGGAAATGATCGGAAGGGGTGGAAAACATCCCTTTTATCACGGATTCCGTAACTTGTAGAATTAGGTCAAAAATGAAACAAAAATAAAATAAACGTATTTACCTTTTTTGGCCCAAAATAAGAGTTACTTACTTACTTGTGAATTTTTTCAAATAATGCATATTTTTCGAGATATGGCTACTCGAAAATTCCTAAAGTGGGGAGAGGAAATGTAAAAGTAGAAAAAAAAATCTGAAAAAATTGAGGTGAATTCATCATCGATTTTCAAGACTTTTTATTTTCAACTTTTCTATAAAGTACGTTTCAACAAGTTTTTCCGGAAAGACATGAAAAACTACCCTTTTCTTTGAAATTGTAGTGCTTTAAAAACATGTAATTTAAAAATCTGAAAAAATTCGGACGTATGTATTGAGGCCTTCTAAACATTTTCTTGTTTCTTGGAATTTTTTTGTAACTTCTACATTTTTTGCACATTAATACATGAAAATTCGAAAAATGAGCGTGATTTATATATATTATTATAAAAAAATATGAAACCTATATAGTTATACCATTTTCAAAGGTTCAATATAATTTTTAAATTGAAAATGAGAAAAAATATAATACATTATTTATCGTGCCTGAACTCGGAAAATTAGCAGGTTACAAAAAAATTCCGAGACACAAGAAATATTTAGAAGGCCTCAATGGATGCATCCGAACTTTCTAAAATTTTTAAATTACATATTTTTAAAGCACTACGTTTCAAAGAAAGGGGTAGTTTTTCATGTTTTTTTGGAAAAACTCGATGAGAACGCAGTTTACAGAAAAGTTGCAAATAGAAAAAAGTTTTGTACTTCGATGATACATTCACCTGTATTTTTCCGGATTTTTCTTTAACTTTTACATTTCCCCTCCCTCACTTTTTGGAATTTTCGAGTGGCCATAGCACGAAAAATATGCATTTTTCGAAAAAAATCACAACAGTCAAAACACCATAAAAGGTAAGTATATTGTAAAAATGAACAATTCAAATGTATTTTTAACCAACTTCAATGTCAATATTAGGTAACCAGTTACTGAGCGCCGGTGAAATTTTACTCCATAATTTTCCAGTCTTTTTTGAGGGCGGTTTTATTTTCAATTTTTTTTTTACTTTTTATTCCGCCCATGTAATCGACTGCCCCCTTCGCCCTAAATAACCAACGCTATTGTCAAATACCTACAATTTCCGCATACTCATAAAACTGCGCAAACCTATTGTCAATCTACGTTGCATTTACCTCTTCGTATACAATAAATTTACGTAATCCTTGCTCTTAGTGAACTTTATTTTAAATACTACCCATTAAGTGAAAAATAAATTTAATAATTTTAAGTGACGACACTCCGGAACAATCCTTCACTTTATATATGAAAATGAGTGCCTTATTAGTTTCGCAGTTGTTTGCTCGTACCTTTTATGCAACTTGGCACTTGCAAATCGAGTTAGAAGTTTTGTAAACTTCCAAAGGATGGAGACTCTTAGAACAATAATGTCTATCTTGGTGCTCGACAATATTTATTCCCTGTTTTTGCTTTAATTTGCCACCATTAAAGATGAATACAACAGTTAAAATAAAACGAAAAAGGGAATTAAGTGCTTTAATTAAGGAGCAAAAACAAAAGCTCCATTTCTCTACCGCGGGTTAAACTTTTTATGATAATTATGCTTTTTACAATTAAAGTTTACTTTTAGATACTTTGGGAACTAAGTAAATGAATAGCTAAGTATGAGCAGGCTGCACTCTGCACCACATAAAAATTAAAGTTTAATAAATATTAAATTTTCGTGCCGTGCCCGTTTATTACATACTAGCAAAACGCCCGTGTTCACTACGGGTTCGAATAAGGAAATTAAGAATAATGAATTATACCTCCATCCAGAGGCGTAGCTGTGCATGGGTAATTCGGGCACTTGCTCGGGACCCTAAGCTTTTAGCCCCCCCCGGGTCCCCCGGAACATTAATATCGCGTTGTGTTAGCATTCGCAGCGGTGTGGTTTCCTATTCGAGGAAATCAGTCGGAATAGTTTTTTTGTGCGAAATGTCGTTTACCCTCAATTTTAACCTCCCCACAATAAAATTGTGGGAGGTTACTACAATTAGTCCAAAATCGAAAATTGAGATAACATCAAATCTTTACGTTTTGAGGTCCCAGGAACCCAAAAAAGTTGTTTTTGAAAAATGTCTGTGTGTATGTATGTGTGTGTGTATGTATGTTAGCACGATAGAGGCGAAGCTACTAAACGGATTTGGATGAAACTTTGCATGAGGGTTTCTTTAGTGCTCCAGAAGATCTGAAAAGGTTTTGGTTGAGATCGGATTACGTTTAGTGCCGTTTTGGCACAACAAGTTGTTTACTTTATGATTACTTACAATTTGTAATTGAACCATTGAAAAACAGTAAAAATTCCGATTTCAACGATATATCACACTTGCACTTTTTCGATTTAGTTTCCGTGAAAAAAATTTAAAAACAAAATAACACGCTTCTTGTGTAAGATAAATTCCTAGTCCAATCTAACGTTCGACAGACGTGTCAGAGAACGTATACCATAAAATAATACAGGGCTGTACCCCTTACTCTTTGCAAATTTGCAGCCGCAAAGGCTTTTTTTAGAGACTATGGGCGGAATCGGGACTGTACTGATCTGACGAGAGTGAAATTCTACATCTCAACGCGACATTCCGAACGACTAATTATCTACGGTTAATTAGTTATTAACGCACAAAGACTGTCTATATCTATTTTTGCGGCGGAACGAGATGGAAGATGGACACTCTTCTAACACAAATTCGCGATCGAGAAACGTCAAACGAAAAATTGCAAAAATGTCACTTTTGATTCGTTCGTGCCGAGCTGAATTTTCGAATTTCGACATGCAATTTACGATGCGGATCAACTACAAGTCTTTCTCTTTCCATCGCTACATAGTACGGCCGTCGCGGTATCGTATTTTTTAAAATACGAGTAAATTTAGATGTCGTGTTTTCGACCAAAATTTACCCTCGGATGCCGCAACTCTGAAAACGGTTTTTTATCTGTAACTCGGAAACTGTGAGAGATAGCTCAAAAATAAAAACTCCCTCAGGAAAACTACATAATGTCAGGAACGTTTCGCCGCACTCGAAATTTTAATGGATTTTTATGCTGCTCCAAAAATTACCGAGATACGGTCGGCCAAAGTGGAGACTTTTTTGAAATTCGTCTAAAATCTCGAATTTTTCTCTTTAAACCTCCATAACTCTTAAACGGCGGTCCCTAGGCCAAAATACTTCGTCCTAACGAATGTGTAGAGAATTTAATGCTACAAAAAAATATTTTTTATTTTTTGACATAAGACATGGGTGGAAATATTGTGGACGGACGGAATACAAGTGAATTAATAATACACCTACGTCCACATGACGTCACAACTAAGAAAAATTCTTAGTAACTGGTGCAGACATCGACTTAACTATTGGAAACATCCAATTAAAGTTTGAAACATAGGTGAAAATATTGTAGATGGACGGAATACGAGTGAATTAAAAATACACCTACGTCACATGACATCACAAATAAGAAAAAAAATCTTACAGCAGAAGAACTGGTACAAATATCGACTTAACGGTTGGAGGTAACGAATTGAAATTTGAAACGTAGGTAGAAATATTGTAAATGGACGGAATAAAAGTTAATTAACATACACCTACGTCTACAGGACGCCACAAAGAAGAAAAATTCTTACAACAGGTGAACTGGTACAAATATCGACTTAACGATTGGAAACATGCAATTAAAATTTGAAATGTGGGTGGAAATATTGTAGACGGACGGAATACAAGTGAATTAATAATACTCCTACGTCACATGACATCACAAATAAGAAAAATTCTTACAAAGGGCGAACTGATGTAGATACCGATTTAACAATTGGAAACATCCAATTAAAGTTTGAAACGTAGGTGGAAATATTGTAGCTGGATGGAATACGAGTGAATTAAAAATACACATACGTTCTGATGACTTCATAAAAACATAAAATTCTTATAACAGACAAACTGATGATGATATCAAAAAAATATTTCTACAAGGCGAGTCACGAATTTTTTTTTTTATTTCCAAGAAATATCAAATTTTCGGAGAAATGTCACTTTTCAGAAAAATGTCAAATTTTCGTAAAAATGTTAAATTTTCAGGGAAATGTCACTTTTCAGAAATGTCAAATTTTCGGAAAAATGTCACTTTTCAGAAAAACGTCAAATTTTCGAAAAAACGTCAAATTTTCGAAGAAATGTCACCTTTCAGAAAAATGTCAAATGTTTGAAAATTGTCAAATTTTCGGAGTAATGTCACTTCAGAAAAATGTTAAATTTTATTAAATATACTCAAAGGAAAATTCCCAAAAAATACTACGGGTCCATGTGTGGTATAAGTTCTCTGCTAGTGTGTTAAAGCGTGCAGACTGTATGCTGAGTATTTTTGACGTGTCAAGTGCATCGAGAGATTACAAGTTTTTTCGACGTTTATAAAGCCCACGGATGGTGTGAGAGGCCATCCTGAACTGCTTACAAGCCCTACAAGTGTAAACAACCCCACCGGAACGCTTTCGGTGAGTTTTTTCCAATAAAACTTTAAAAGTGACAGTGACATATTTTAGAAACTATTTCCGCTACTTCCGACATCCCGCCGGAAATTCTTCCGGCAACATAACCTAAAAATAGTACTATATAACCTAAAAACAATTTAAGACATTGGTATCAACCTAAACATTTTTCAAAAACCAAATTCCCCAGAGAAACATTGGAACCAAAAATTTGACAGCTATCACTTCCCCGACCGATTTAGTGAAAAATCGGTCGAGGCCAAAAGATAAAACAAAATATACCAACTCAAACTTAAACCATCCAGCATGAACACTACCCTGGCTACATCTGGTAGGGAAGCTGTTCACCAAGAGTTATATGGTTTTTTCCAAAGATGGCCATCCTTGCCATCCATCCCATTACCAACGAACAGGTTTTTTCGTTTAGTTGTTTCCCGTGTCAATAATCAAAATTATTAGGTGCTCTTGCCTACGAACGTTTTTATAGTATTGTGTTTATTTTTATATTAATTTTAGGTCCATGTGGACACATTATAATTTTAACCTAGTTTTTAAGCCTGCCTACAGAAGACAGGAGTTACTTTTCTATTTTTCTCGAAGCCAAACCGGACCTACCCCGTCCAGCCTCACACTCGCCTCGGCGGTGTTCACCGTGGTTGTCTGGCTGGCCCCGGGCTAGGATCCGATGAAGCATATATTTGTATTAAAACATTGAATAAAATATTAATGTTGTGCAGACTATAAATTTAACACTCAAGTTCTTAGGTCCAAATCCCACCGAATGCAAGACTTTTTTTTCTAATTTAATATGAAAAAAATATTTCAACTTAATAAATATAATTAAATGAGATCGTTCGCATTGTTTAGTGCTCTTTTCGGCTTCAAAGATTCACCGGGTGGGGAGGTTCCAGCCGCTTCCAGTAGCTGCCGATTTTTTCTTTAAAATATAGTTTGGGATGTCCACAAACATATGCCAACTATCCGCACGCGTGACAGGTGGGGCAACAGGGGCAACACACTTAAAAATTCACAAAAATAGTCAATTTTTTGCCATTTTTCTCTTTGCAAATAACTCGTAAATGAAGCATTGTTCGAAAATATATCAAGAGATAGAAAAGTTGAGAAAATTTTTCCAGAAAATTCTTCGTTTAAGAGCTACAGACGAAAGAACAATGCTATTTTTTTATCTTTTGATTTTTTTTTTAAGTGAATATAATAGATATTAATACCAGGCGCTTCCAGTAGCTGCCAATTTTTTTGTTGCAATTTTCCATTTCGCTTATGAAACAAATTGTTTGTATCAATTTATTTGACTAAAATTGAGGGACTGCTGTTCCTACTCTCAACCAAGGCTCACATACTATTTTAGCTAGCCGTTCGCAACTTACCACAGAAAAATAATAATTAAATATTTATTGAGGTAGTGTGTAACATCACGGGTAATACAACCTCCTTTATCCTTGAAAGCTTGAAGTGACTTTGTGCAAGACAAAAGACAGACACCCAGTAGCCGAGTATACTACTAGTAATTTCTTTTCCTAAAAAAGTGTCATGGCCGGGAATCGAACCCGGGACCTCAAGATAAGAGTCAAGTCCCTTGACTCGCGACCGCGTAGTCATATACTGAATAACTTAATTATGTCTAATGTCAATCTATTACTTATTTACGTTGTGATCTCAAACAATAAATTATGTTCATGAAATTTCTGCTAAATTCTTCAGATCCACACGATGGCAACCACTTCAAGTTTTTATTCATGCAAAAGCTATCATCTTAGATTTTACACAGTTTGTCAGGTTTTTTTCTGCCTCAACATGCATATTTATTGCGTTTCAGACCCTTCCATACATAATGGCGGTGGAATATTCATGGCAAAACACACAGCTAGGGTAACAATTTGCAACAGTTTTTTCGTTATTTATAATTCCGCCTGTTCAATAATCGTATATAAAATACTTATCTCATATTCATATTTCAGAATAAAACGTACATATAATATTGCAGAATGTGTTTCATAATTAAATAAATGTTATTACGAACAAAAATTAATATTATATTTCAATACAACATTTATTTTATTATTTTTCAAATATGTTTTTTCAGGTACTGCAGTTGTCTGAAATTCCACATTGAGTTTGGCATTTTGTACAGTAACACCATTAAAAACTAAATGTTTAACACGCCATACTTGAATTAAAAATGTAATATTATATAAACTCGCGTTAAAAATGATCACATGATTTACTTTTAACACTAGTGCAAAAAGTAAAATGACAAGTCATTTGTCATAATGACATTTATTAACAAAATATTAATATTGGAACTCATCATATAGCAATAGTTTTTCACATTTGACAAGCATGTGTCAAACAACGGGCAAACTTGATTTATTTATTTCATAAATCCTACAAACTACTAGAATTATGAGGTAACCATTAAAAATATTTGAAATCTTTTTAAAGAAACTTTATTGTTCTTTTAATGATGTTTGTAGAAAAAACATTGTATGATGATTGTATGAAAAAAAAAAAAAAAAAAAAAAATACACGTGTTAAAAATGACTATATTGTTCGTGGAGTTGCTCCACTCGTTTACGCCCCTTTCGCAAACTTCTCCGCTCACAAAATAAAAAGTCATTTCTAACACTTGTATCATAAATAACTATTATTGCTAGGTAAATCGTGGGGCAACGACAACCGAGGTAATATTTTAATGAGCAAAAGTTGCACACATTCACAATTCATTTTTTTTAATTTTCAATAAAAGTGCATTTTTAAAATTTTCAAAAATGTATTTTCTTTGACCCTCCTTTTTTTTTCACCCAATTTTCATCGAAACAAAATGAAATATATTATAGAAAATCTCGTAATACTAAACAAAAATTTAATACAAAGTGAAACTTCATTAATTTGAAAAGGAAATTTATTAAGCATACGCATGGTAATAATAATAATATATGAATATACCGGGTGCCTACGAAATTACTAGCCAGCCTATAAATTCCTTGTAAAAAAAGATATTGATTTCAAATTTTGGGAAGTTGTATAGATGAATACGGTGGATATTTTGTTTGCTCCAAGATCTGATTTTCATTTCCGGTTTAACCGGAAACAGTATAAACTTTGTTATTTTTAATGGAACACCCTGTATATTATTCGAAATTTGGATTGTCCAAGAAATTCTAGGTCCAAAACATGTAGCATACCCTATATCTATCTTTAACAGTTTTCGAGAAAATGGCGGTTGAAATTGTTATATCGATCATAAATTATTTCATTTTCATATAAAATAAATGAATGTAGGAACAAATCTGTTAAGGTTATTTAAGTTTTTTGGTGAGTAAAATTTGATAAAGTCATAAAAATTTAATTTCCGGCTGAAACGGAAGTACTACGAAAAGTGATTTTCAGGCTCAAATTACTTCGATATTTTTAATGGAACACCCTGTATTGAACCTTAAATTTACATTCTACTAACCTTTCTGGATATTTTTTGTTTCTGGTGTCCTTTGCCTAAACCTAATAGTTTTTGAGATATCGGCGACTGAATGTTCACCCGCACTGTAAATATCTCACAAATCTGCTTAATACAGAGGTAATATCGTAGGCGCCCGGTATATAATCAATAATTAGAACCAAGCAGTCAAGACTAGAGTACTATTACTTTTAATGGATATGCCGATGAACATAACAGCACTAAGAATAATGAGCGCATTGACAAACATTATTATGAAAATAGAATTGTCTGCAATTCCTTCTACTGAAGATGTAATAGAAAAACACTGTTTCAGAATATATTTCTAAGTCCAAATATGATTAGGTTCTGAGAAAGATCCATTACAATTCGGGTGGCTTAAAACTGAGAATGGCTTAATGCCCTGATGTTATGAGTGAAAGTAATGCTTTTCCTAAAAATTTACGTTAAGTGATATTTCTTACAAATGTAAGAAAGGCTGTAAAAATAATCAGTGTAGCTGTAGAAAACTAAATATATAATATTCTATTCTATGTGTCTATTGTAAACGAAATAATTGTGCCAATGCTTCTTCTACTTTTGATAATAGGCTACCGATGAGGAATGCAGTGAAATTATGACATATGACGGTAATGAAACTAATATAGTATATTTCATTTTTTTTTTTTCGATGAAAATTTGGTGAAAAAAAGGAAGGTCAAAGAAAATACATTTTTGAAAATGAAAAAAAATGACCTCTATCTCCTAAAAGTACATAAAATAACGTACAATCGAACAAAAAAAAAGTGACGTATATACAGTGTGTCCCAGGATAGATGTAACAAGAGGTGTAATGGACCAAAAATTTTGTAATTTTGGAATGGTATTTGGGAATTGAGTCCTGCTTGCTGTAAAACCAAAGTATACCAAAAATGACTTGATTTTGTGTTCTACAGGGTGTTTTATAGGCAAAGTTGTAAAAATCACCACTAATAAAGTACCTTTATTTTTCAAAATATGAAAAAATTCCACTAAGAAAAGTTATTCAGAATGAAATTTTATACCTCTATACCAAATTTCAGGAATATAAAATTATTATTTTGAAACCTCCCATTTTTTGCGAATTAAGAGTTGAATTCATATTTAAAGTTGTGTAGCAGCAAATGTTAATCTTCTCAAAAAGTAGGCTATAGGTAAATAAAAAATTGAATATACGAGATGTAAGAAGGTATAATGTTAATCGAACTAATTGTAAAACAAGAAACAATTACTAACAGAAGATTAATGAGGTTTAAAAATTATAACAAGTACTAAATGTCAAAAATATAACAGATTCACAAACAAATTAATTATTGACCAATACAGAACAATGTTTACAATTTTTTTATTATTCGACGTAGCTACCACCCACATCCACACACATTTCGATCCTTCGCCTGAAGTTCTTAAAACTGTTTCGAATATGATCTAACGGTATGGAGTTTACGGTATTTGTAATTCTCTGCTTCAATACTGCTACATCGTTAGGAAGTGGTTCAGCGTAAACCAACTGCTTGAGGCGACCCCATAAAAAGAAATCCAATATTGATAGGTCTGGGGATCTCGCCGGCCACTTGATCGGTTTATTCCTGGCAATCCAATTTTCTCCAAAATTTAAATTCAACCACCGATTAACCATTTCTGTGGAGTGGCCAAGGCAACCATCATGTTGAAAATGAACTAAAGGCATATCTCTTAAAATATTTAAATGTTCTTCAGAAAATCTCTCAAGAAGCTGTAAATAAGTGTGCTGGTTTAACCTTCCCTCAATGAAATAAGGTCCAATAACTCCAACGTGATAAGAAACGGCACACCGCACATTCATTTTTTATAATATTGTCTTCTACAATGAATTCTAAAATTTGGATTTTCAGAAGCCCTAAACCGACAATTCTGAGATGAAACAACACCATTGGTTGTGAATGTGAATTCATCTGAGAAAATTATGAAATGATGAAAAAATCTCTCTTCCATGATTTTTTCTCCAATGGTCAAACAAAAATCTAACCTACGGCCGTCACCTCCCTCTTCAAGCGTATATTTATAATTTTCTTTATATGCCCTAATTTTCTTTGCCTTGTAAATTCTTTGGAGTTCAGACTTGCTAATATTAATAAGAGCCAATCTCTCTCTTAGTGGCATCCTAGGATTTTCTATAACAGAGGCATGAGCTATAATAGCCCCAACATTGTCTTCATCATATGCTTTTATTTTTCTTTTCATGTTAAGAACACTACCAGTAGCCAGAAACTTTTTAATTATTCTCATAGCCTGAGTACGTGACAAAGCAGTGTTTGAAAATTTCCAATTAAATTGGCTTACCACTTCTCTTAGCGCGTTTTTACCGCCAATTCCGTAGCATTGCGCAATATAAATTTTTTCACGCACTGTGAGTACCATTTTCACTTAATTTTTTATGCTTGGTTCGTTAATTTGAAACAGAAATTAAGGATTATATTGACTACGTTTGACAGATATGTCAATAATAAATGACAAATGTGTATCCACTGCTTTTCTCACAGCCTACTTTTAGCTTCTACATAACTTTAAATATTAATTCACAAAAAATAATTTCTATGCAGTTTTAATTGAATGGTTCACAATAAGATACTAATTTATTGAAAAAATGGGAAGTTTCAAAAAAATAATTTTATATTCCTGAACTTTGGTATAGAGATATAACATTGCTTGCTAAATAACTTTTCTTAGTGGAATTTTTTCATATTTTGAAAAATAAAGGTACTTTATTAGTGGTGATTTTTACAACTTTGCTTATAAAACACCCTGTAGAACACCAAATCAAGTCATTTTTGGTATACTTTAGTTTTACAACAAGCAGTACTCAATCCACAAATACCATTCCAAAATTCCAAAATTTTTGGTCCATTACATCCATCCTGGGACACGCTGTATAATTGACGAAAAATTGAAAATTTTATTTCGTCCGCCATCTTTAACCGTTCTATTTGACATTCAGTGTCCGGGATTGGTGCATTATATTTGACCATAAATTAGTTTTATTTTTGCCAACTTTAGTGAAATTACTCCTTCTAATAGAAAAGATATTCAATTTTGATTTTTACGGCTATTTTTGGTGTTTTCTATTTTTTCCCAAGATGGCGGATTGATAAATACGTACAGGTCTATATTTTTCAAGATTTTTTTTCAAATAAGCCAGTATTTTTAAAATTCCCATCCGATTACTAATACAAGATATATTAAGCAAATAAGTTGAAAATCCGTGAAAGCGCAAATATTTTTTTCGTAATCAGGAAGTCATAATACTTCAATTCAACTGCACTATGAAGGATTGGAGGTAAAAAGGTAAATATGTGAAGCAAGCAAGCAAGATTCCATAACATTATTTTATGCATATACGAGAAGCCAAGGTATCAAAATTTTTTTGGCGTCAGCCGCCCCCACTAACACATGTAGACAGTCTAAATGTGGAAATATTAATTCCTTAGGCAGTGATTTTTTGTGTGTGCCGATCGGCAAGATAATAAATGCAGATGGCTCTAACAAACTTATAATAATTCAACTTTAAGTCCGGGTAGGAGCTAAAGAAAAATGAAGAAACCTTGTTGGTTTAATGACTATTGTACTTAAATCACACAGCCACACAAAGAAAAAAAAGTTATGTGCAGCGGACCAAATTATATGGATGTGGCGTATTTTTCGACGCTCAATCCGAATCTGTAGTCCAAGAAAGGATTTGTCAGTTTTGTTTTTTAGTCAAAAACATCCCTTAAAATGGTGTAAAATCATAGAAATAATGTAATAACTCTTAATGAAGTGTGAAAAATTGTAGATGTTTTGAAGTCGAGAGTAGAGAATATAAATTCGAGCCGCAGTAAGCTATTTCTATAAATTAAACCGAAATTCGTCCTTATGGGGGGGGTGAAAACTGCCGCTAAAACTCAAAAGACGCTGGTGTGAGTACATAACATGTACAAAAGCCAAATTTTTGTATTTCTTAGTGCAAAATATTTGATTCTGGTGCGACAACCAGCCATTTCTCTCAAAGGGTAGAGACTCAACTCTGTGGAGGGTTAAAACTACCCCCACCCCTCAAAGGTTTCAAAACGGGGAAAAAAATTCAAGCTTTCGTAGTTTTAAGCAGGGTGAAGTGGTGGTAAGAGCTACCTCCACGCTCAAATGTTACATATGGGTGCTCTTAAAATTCATTCGGAAAGAGTCAAATACTTGTAGCTCATTGTGCCAAATATATAAATCTAGTACAACAACCACCAAACCTTGAAGAGATATATCCTATATCTATGACTAAAAAAAAGGAAAAAAAAAATCAAGGAAAAAATATTTTGAAGATAAGAGAGCAAAATCATAAGAAATAAAAGTATTCAACCGTACTAAGATTGGGTGGTTGTCGTACCAGATTTGTATATTTGGCATGATGAGCTACAAGTATTTGTACTTTCCGAATAAAACTACAAAAGTCTCATTTTTTTCCCGTTTTGACACTTATGTGGGAGGTAGTTTTAACCCTCCATGGGGTTGAGTCTCTATCCTTTGAGAAGAATGGCTGATTGTCGCACCAGAGTCAAATATTTTGCACTAAGAGATACAAAAATTTGGCCTTTGTACATGGTATTCACACTCACTTGCGACTTTTAAGTTTTAGCGGTAGTTTTCACCCTCCATAAAGACGGATTTCAGTTTAATTTATTATAGAAATAGCTTACTGTGGCTCGAATTTATATTCTCTACTCTCGACTACAAATCATCTGCCATTTTTCACACTTCATTAAGAGTTATTACATTATTTCTATGATTTTACACCATTTTAAGGGATGTTTTTTACCAAAAAAAAACAAAATTGACACGATATCCATATAATTTGGTAAGCTGCACAGAACTTTTTTTTCTTTGTGTGACTCTGTTATTCGTAACATTCTTATACCTTAATGAAAGATATGTTGTATTAACCTAGTGATATGCCAGGAGATGCAATTAACATTTCTATTTAAATGCCTGCGCCTGTGTAAATTCACTTTTACACTTTATTTTATGGTTAATCATAAAAGGCACATATGCAAATATTTTGCATAAGCTACCATTCTTCATATCCGCAAATTCGATATTCTGATAAAATGAATAGGTCTATCTTGTATGACGGCTTACATTTTTAATATACAATCTATCATCTTAACGGTGCAATATAAAAGCCTCAGCAACTACACCTGTGCCTTCACTAAAGAAATAACTTTTCCATTAAGCATTTTTCGTGGATGAATTATGTTTACAATGAAATGCCAACGTCGTGAAATCAAATATAAATGAATAAATAGGTTCCCTCTTTTCATGCAAAAGATTTATTAATATTTTTGTAATCTGTGCAATATTTCAAAAAAGGATTTAATAATATGCAATTTAAAACTTTACAGATTTATTATGCTGGTATATTTTCTTTGAAATGCCAAAATATGATGATAGGAAGACATTTTACCTAAATTCTTTTGTTAAATCACAAATAACATTTGTTGAAAGATATTATTATACCTATTTGATTAATAATAAGGACATAAGGACAAAAAGGGGAAAAAATACGGAGGAAATCGTTTCATAATCCATGACATCATATATACAGGGTGTTCCTAGATGACGTGCTAACATTGGGTGTGATTCCTTCGGTCATTTGAAGAAAAGTTCACATGAACGCAACGGCTTAAATTATTTGTTGAATTTTTTTTAAATTTATTTTTTGATATCTCAGAAAGTACTTCAAATATTATTTTCAATTTTGGTATGTGGTAATAGGATATAAAACCACGTATTTTAGTTAGAAAATTTATTTTATCGCTTCACCAGTGGCCTGCAAACATGTCATCTGATATTTTTACCAAAAAAGAGTACTGACATTTTTCCATTTAGATATTTTTTCCGATTAGCCTGGTTAATTCTACATGAAAACGGTCTCTTACGTTTTTCTCGCCAGACGCACATGAGATGAATTTCATTTTAATAAAAATGAAATTAGTACAATCTGGCCAGTTTAATTCTTTTATTAAAAGTTTTTATTTAACTTGCAATGTTTGTATGTTAGTTAGTTAGTTAGTTGTTTAGGTGGAATTTTGCAAGCTGAATTTCGACTAGTTTTAATTAAGCTAGAGCTTTGAAATTTGGCACACGTGTATAAGTCCGGTGACAATGCAACATAGTGTAGCCATTTTCAGTCTAAATCCAATATGGCGGACGTCCCAAGATGGCGGATCGCCTTTTTCTTCACAACCCCCTTGATATGGGTATCAAATGAAAGAGTTTGACGAGTAATATACGATGGGAAGAGGTCGGGAGAGGTGGGGAAGGGGTGGGAAGAGATGGCGAAAAGGTGGGAAGAGGTGGGAAAGAGGAGCGGAATGGGCGGGAAGAGGTAGGAAAGGAGTGGGAAGAGGTGGGGAAGGGGTGGGAAGAAGTAGGAAGTAGTGTTAGATAGTTGAGAAGACGGGAGGCGGTAGCGAATGAAAAGGTTTTGTCTGTCTGTAAAATAAGTAGACTAAAAAGTAAAAAATAAAATTATATAAAAAAAATATTTTTAAGAAAAAACTTTTATTTGAAAAAACTACTAGGAAACTAAAAGCTTTGGGAGCGGTCAATTGAGCAAAGTAACTATGCAATAGCGCTATATGATCGTTCCCAAAGCTTTTAGTTTCCAGGTGTATGAATTTAAAAAAAAAATATTTTTACCTTTTAGTAGTTTTTTCAAATAAAAGCTTTTTCTTAAAAATATTTTTTTTATATAATTTTATGTATTGCTTAAGTCGGAGTCATACGCACCTTCAAACGTTGTGAACCGTACATTCAGTATCAGATTGAGTTTAGCGTCGAAAATTTTGAAATAATTTCGATAGTCTTCAGATATATTAGGATTAAAAATATTTAAACTCATTGAAACCCGGTATAAATGAACTCTACTAAATCCAACTATATCAATTTAATAAGGTATTGGACGTCAGCAATACTCGATTGCAACCTTTATTTGCTATTGTCCTCTAAAATTTGACTTTATTTTCTTACCCACGGTATAATTAAATCTGGTCAATCTAACAACTGGAGCGTTATTTGAAAAAAATAAATTGTTAGAAAGATAAAAACTGAAGAAGTAAAGTTTACCTTCACGTCTTTCCCCAAATAATTAGTGAAATGGGGAATAGGAGAAGATAAAATAATTCCTTAGTGGATTCATCTGTTTCCTTGACGATGAAGTATTATGTTTTGTCGTAGACTATTCAGTTAAAGCCGCTTAAGATTGGTAAAATGCCTTTGCGTTTTACGAGGTGTAGTCTCAAAATAAGTTTGGATTTATCTCTGCCTTTGCTAAACCCATATTAATTAGGGGTTGTCATACATTCTGGAAAATGTAATCATCCCTATGTCTAAGTTAAGTATATTTGTCTCATTGCCTCTTTCTCTTAAAACTATTCCATTCCTTTTTATGTTTTTTGGGAAGATTGTTGGAAAGTGGTAAAAAATGGAATAAAATTTAGTTTATTAAAAATTGGATGATCTGTATTTATTTTAAAACATGTTATTTTTTGCTCTTATATTCCTTAGTTTAAAATTTGCTTTTTGATATTATTAAAATGAAGAGCTCCATACATTAAAGCACTTACCAATATTTAAACTCCATTCATTCATCTATCAATTTAAAATTTCACCAAATAAATAACAAAACTGAACAAGCTAAAAACGTACTCTTCGCCAATTTACTCAGCTTTTTATATATAATTGTTACACATTCTATAGGATACTCTTCGCACTTTTCTTCTAAATAATGTTAGTTTTTGGACATCTTTAATTTTGTGATACCATCTTTGTTGTGAAAAAAATTATATGAAAAAAAAATGAAAAAAATATCCAACCTGTGTGGGATTCGAACACGAGACCTTTGGATTGCAACGCAAAGCTTTAGCCGCTGCGCCACCACATATTGCTGCGAAAATTGATTGTCTGTAATATACCGATATCTTTCTATAATCATACATATTTCAACTCGTACTTCTATGAAATATATATTAGTAAAATTCATAAATAAAAAAAATATATTATGGAAATAATATTTCGTAAGATTTCCATTTTACTACAAGCGAAAAAATTAAGAGAATATATATTTTTTTTTAATTAAATAATTAATAACTTTTTTATTTACTTATCGATTTTCTTCGAAAACAATAGGGTTCTTCCTCTAGCTAACACTAACTTACTTTCTAAATTTCAATACAATTAGACTTTTCTTTCTTAAGTTATCGTGCTTACAAGAAACATGACGGACGGACGGACGGACAGACGGACATTTTGAAAGTTGTTCAGAATTCGTTCACTAACACAATGATCTGAAATTTTTTTTCTGCGAGCGATATTTACGATTTTAGAAATGTGCCGATCAAATAAATACAATATACTCTTCGTTTTTGCGAAGAGTATAATAACTGAACGGGTATTATACAAAACGGGCTGTGACATCATCGGTTGCATTAATATAACCAACATAACCTCAACTTTTACGTTTTTTAAGTTTATTGTCATTTCTAATGATTGTATCCGCACTTCTCATTTGAAACCAGTATGGCTACAAGCAAACACTTAAAAATTGACGCAAATGATATCTCAATCTTGATGATTACTAAAAATGGGCTGCTAATTATAGGTTGGATTTCCAACCTACAAAAATCGCCTTATTTTATTGGGAGAAGTTAATATATTTAAAATTTTATGAACATTACATTGAACAAGATTTTAGTTGAAAGTACGAGAACCAAGCGGAAATTTTCATAATAGTGACATATTACTCAGAAATTTTTAAAAGATAAGTATTTTTGAAGCCAGGTGTTTACCATCAATATGACCGATGACGTCAACAATATGGCTTAGTGTTTTGGACGGTAAAATTTTAATTCAAATTTAAAAATACTTTTTTTTTATATTACCCAACTGGTTGTGGAAATTCAAATGTTTTTAGTTATAATTGAGTATTACTTTCACAGTCAATGAGATTTTAAAATTTGTGAAAATACCGAATTACTTGGACTTTTAAATATAAACTTCAACTGGAATGTACTAATTCTATACGGAAAATAAATTTGTCACCTACTAACTCTCAATTTCATAAACCTACGATCGACCTCGTCAATTATATCAAACAAATATGCAAAACAATAAAATAATTAATAAAAAATAAAGCAAAAAACCTGATTGCGAAACAAGAAATTCAAGGGAAAGGGAACCAAAGAAGATTACTCTGGCTGCTGGTTTCCGGGTCTTCTTCCGCGTAGACTTGGTTGAGTGCTTGACGTTTCGACCATCTTGTCGTGGTCTTCTTCTGAAGCGAAGTGAGCTCTGCTGGACTGAGCTCCTCTATTTATACAGGTTATCAGGAGGCGTGTTGCGGATCATTGCTCATGCGGAACATTGACTTCCACGTTATTGGTAGTTGTAGTCCGTTGTCACGGTTATAGTTATTCGGATGTTTATTTATTTCAATGGCTTCTCTGTATCTTCTTGGCCAATAGTTCTTGGTGTTGGCTAATTTCTTTGTTTTGTCGAATTTTATCAAATGGCCGGTTTCTTCTGAATGTTCGGCAACTGCTGATTTTGTAGAATTTCCCTTCTTTGTACTTCTAATGTGTTCCCTGAGTCTGGTGTTTATACGTCGTTTGGTCTCTCCGATGTAGACTTGTCCGCAGGAACATGGGATACTATATACTCCTGGTGTTTCTAGTTCTTCTGGACCTTGGTATTTGGGAAAATGTTGTGCCACCTTCTGTTTTGCATTATATATTACTTTGACGTTCTTTTTCTCCAAAACTCTTCCGATTCTGTCCGTACATCCTTGTATATACGGTAGGTAAGCTGTTGCCGTGTATTTCTTTTCTTCTTTTTCTTCTTCTGTTCTGGTTGTATCTTGTCTCTTTATTGCGTTGTCTATGTCCTTCGGTTTGTATCCATTTTTCTGTAGTGATGTTTTTAAGGTCCGATATTCTTCTTGTAGATGTTCTGACTCGCAAATTTGCTTTGCTCTATGTACTAGTGTGTTGACGACGGCCTGTTTTTGTGCTGGGTGGTGGTGAGAATTGGCGTGCAGGTATCTGTCGGTGTGCGTCGGTTTTCTGTATACCTTGTGTCCTAATCCTCCATTATCCTTCTTGAACACGAGGACGTCTAAAAATGGAAGTTGGTTCTCTGTTTCTATTTCCATGGTAAATTTAATCTTATTATGTAGGCTGTTTAGGTAGTCTTTGAAATTCTCCAGTTCCTTACGGCCATGTTGCCATATAATGAAAGTGTCGTCCACATATCTAAACCAACATTTTGGTTTTAATTGGTAGTTGTCCAAAGCATATATTTCGAAGGCTTCCATGAATAAGTTAGCGAGTACTGGTGATAAAGGTGAACCCATTGCTGCTCCATCTTTTTGTTTATATAGACTTCCATTGAAGTTGAAATAGGTCGAGTTGACACAAAGCTCCATCAGGTCTGCTAAGGTGGTGTCCAAACCGTTGTTCTGCAATTCTTCCCGAGCTAATTCTATCGCCTCATTAACTGGTATATTTGTGAAGAGTGATGTTATGTCAAAACTGACTAGTATATCTTCTTGGTCCAATGTGATGTTTTTTAGCTCTTGTATGAAATGGTGTGAATTCCTGATATGGTGTTCTGTTTGTCCAATAAATGCTTTGAGAATGTCTGCTAAATATCTTGCTAGCGCATGGGTTGGTGAATTCACTGCACTTACAATGGGTCGTAACGGAACTCCTGCTTTGTGGATCTTGGGTAGGCAGTAGAATTGTGGTGTCCTCGATTCTGATGGTATCAGTTTCTTCTGGTGCTCTATTGGTATGCATGATTCCTTGATCGCCTTTGTTACCTGTTTTTCGATGGTCCTTGTTGGATTTCGTGTGATTTGGACGTAAATTTGGTCTTCTAACAGATTTAGTACTTTCTGCTCGTAATCTGCTCTATCCATTAGCACAGTGGCATTTCCTTTGTCCGCTGGCAGAACTGTTACGTTGGCGTTGTCCGTGAGTGTTTTTAGGGCCTGTCTTTCTCCTCTCGTTATGTTTGGTTTCGGTGGTTTGGCTTGTTTTAGAATGGCTGCTGATGCTGCTCTGATTTCTTCTGCGTCTTCTCTGGAAAGCTGGTAAAGAGTTGATTCCAAAGAACTTACTATGTCTTCCCTTGGTATTGATCTTGGAGTAACGGCATAATTGAAACCTTTGCAGAGAACTGATGTTGTGTCGGCATCTAACGGTAATGACGACATGTTTATGACAACTCTGTTGCTTTCTAGTTTCGGTTGATGTGGATGCTGTGTGCTGTGGAGTTTCTCAAACTTTTTCTCCTGCGTTTCTCTGGATTTATCTGCCGCTGCCCTTGCCTTATTGGTGGAAAGTCGGTCAATTGTTGACCATGTCTCTTCATCTAGGATGCTGGTTAATCGAAGGTGAAGCTCGTAAAGTTGTTTGGATACGTCGTCTAGTTGTCTTCTGTTATCCTGGATTCGTTCTCTCAGCAGGGCTTGACTGGCTCGGTTCAAAATTGTTCTGGCCTTCCTTGATTGTAAATGATGTATGATCCTCAGGAACGCCGGGATGACTTCTTTTTCTCTACATCGGCGTAGAAATGCTAGTTGACTTAGTAGTTTTTGCCTCCTGATTCGAAGTGTCTCTAGTCTTCTTGTTGAGTGAAAAACTTCCTCCCCGTAGAGTCGTGTTATCTTAGCACTAAAAAAAAGAAGATTACTGCCAACATAAAATTTTCATGTTCAATGATGGAAGTCGGAGTACCAATAGGTTAGGTTAATATGAGTAGGCATATGCAAACATATGGTTTATTGCAGCTCAATCCTAATTATGTTTCACCCAGTAAGTTCAGCTTTTTAAGAAAGTTGATAACCTTATTAATTAATAAGAGGCGCTGACTTTTTGGGATTTGTGTAAAATCGTGAGCAGATAACAGAAAGTACGTTGCTGCCCTTCTCTTTGACCTGTCTAAGGTATTTGATTCTATAGAACCGGAATTTGTCGTAGAGAAACTTTCTGCGATGGGAATTGGTAACTATCTTTCATGAATAATTTCGTATCTCAGCTTTAGAACTTTTTTTGGAAAGTTGGAAGAAACTAGTTCAGAGAAATATGATGCCAATTTTGGGGTTCCTCAAGGTTCTACATTGGGGCCACTTATTTTTCTTTTGTTGATAAATGATTTACCACTTCATATTGGTACTGAGTGCGTTATGTTGTTCACAGACGACGTATCCATAGCAGAGGAGGCAGCCACCTCTGAGGAAGTGCAAGACAAGCTCAATAATCTTTGAAAAATTTACAAACTGGTGCGGTATCCATAAATTAATTGTTAACACAGAAAAAACTATTTTACTACTATTTTGTGGTTGGAATTTTTTTTTGATAAATGTTATATCTAATTAATTAGCAGTTGCTTAAAGCGAAATAACAAATTTTTTAGCATACCATATTAACAATGTCTGTCGAAAAATACGTAGTGGCTACTACGCAATTCTTCAACTCAAAAAAGTGTTTTTGACCAAAAATCATTAATAAATGTTTATTATCCCCTCATTAGTTCACTGCTATCGTATAATGCCATGGGGTGGCGCTTTTAAAAACGAGAAAGTAGAAAGTATTCCCAGAATGTGGTGACTGACAACCTGTTGTGTTCTATGATGTTAGCCTATGACATATTAATAACCGCGTGTTGAAGTTTCAATGTTGCCCATTTTGACTCTCTAAAGACAGACGTACACGGGAGGTAAATCCAGAAGGATTTCCAGAGAAACTGATGGTGTGGTACTTATTGCTCCAGTTATTGCTAGGCGTGCTTGTTTCTGTAATCCAGACCACCAAACTATGGAGGCATACGTAACCTATACTTCCACATCTGCCTTACAATTGGACTTCCACTAGCACGTATATTTTATTCACTACGTATCAATTATCGTACCATTCTTGCAGATACATATTAGTCATAAAGCCAACCAATTATTCGAATTATGTCAAAAATTCCTTACCGTGAGTATATTATGAAATGATGTATTTGAGAGAAATGTATTTTGTTTGATATATCCCACTCAGTAACAAATAACCTCCGAAATTCTTAGGATTTTGATATGATATTTCTGTTATATAATGAGATTGCAACATATTAGGGATATATGTTTTTATTAAATGAAACTGAAATTAACTTCGAGCTATTTCATAACTGTTCAGAACTCAATCTCGAGCAGAATGCTGTTTATTGTGGTTTATTCTATATTTATACGTGAAAAATATATAATTTCTTGTATTTCCAAACTTCGCTGCAGATTCATGTGTAGTTCTAAATTCTGTTTCTAGTGTGGTATTAGTAAAATCACTGGCAGTTTAATGTGGTGATTTATTAAGCGAGTTTGGTCTTAATTTTAGAATCTGGTAATCTAGGGCATTAACTATTTATAAGTAGACATAAACCTGTACCTCTTTAATCGATATAATAGCGATCAGCAATTCCGATCTAGTACCTAGTGCAAATACTGTAATAGCCAAACAATTTCTATCACTGGCTAGTTTATTGTCAATTGGCTTACAACTGAAAAATTCTAACAGTTTTCAGGACATTTAAAGACTTTAAATATTTTAATTATGATGATATGTAACGACTTAACTAATATACCGTGGATCAATTTATAAATGATATCGCTCAAATTATAGAGAGTTTTAATAAATATTTAACATACTTATTTGATATTCATCACTTTAGAATAAAATTAATGAACAAAACGCCCTAGATTAAAAACAGCTGCTTCCTGAAATTATTATTTGAATTAATATCTTTAACTATACACTTTTTTAAACTATTTATTTAACAAATAAATACCTATTATTTCTGCTTACATCATTGTTAAAAAATATTATTTTGGGTATTCAGCAGATAACTTTCAAAGAAAACATTCGTCTCTTTCATATACCATTGGTGCAAGTCTGACCAAAAAAGGAAGATCGACAAGACTCCCCCTACGGTGACTTGTCGACTTCTTTCATACATCTACCATATCTAAGATTCAGCATGAAAAGCAATAAAACAACCACTCTTTCTATATATTGATGATTCAAGTCTGATCATGCTAATATATATAATATTAAGCATCTCTAGCCCTACCTAGAGGATACTATATCACAATCAAACGTTTATTACATTTCAAAGTCAAGAAAATACTAAAAAGCACAAAGAAAATAGTTATAAAATTTCGCTCACCGCATGCATGTTCAATAATTGAAATATATCGTATTCTCGATGGATTAATTCCTTTAAACATTGTACAATCTTTTTCGTTCTCTTTAGAACTCGTCAGAAGGATATAAATCCAATTCGAAATAAAAGTTACTATTAGAAAATAAAAATGAAATATTTTCATGTCAAAAAAACTGACAGGAAGACATCTATTTACTTGACAAATATATTAAAAATAACAAAAAACAAACATTCCTTTAGAGCCCCAAAACTCGTCTAGTTTAATAAATAAATACCTATTATTTCTGCTTACATCATTGTTAAAAAATATTATTTTGGGTATTCAGCAGATAACTTTCAAAGAAAACATTCGTCTCTTTCATATACCATTGGTGCAAGTCTGGTGCAAAAAAGGAAGATCGACAAGACTCCCCCTACGGTGACTTGTCGACTTCTTTCATACATCTACCATATCTAAGATTCAGCATGAAAAGCAATAAAACAACCACTCTTTCTATATATTGATGATTCAAGTCTGATCATGCTAATATATATAATATTAAGCATCTCTAGCCCTACCTAGAGGATACTATATCACAATCAAACGTTTATTACATTTCAAAGTCAAGAAAATACTAAAAAGCACAAAGAAAATAGTCTTGACTTTGAAATGTAATAAACGTTTGATTGTGATATAGTATCCTCTAGGTAGGGCTAGAGATGCTTAATAATACTATAATGCGAGTCGGGGATTTTAAAAGTGGCGCAAGCACGTGCTTTAGGATGCGTACGACATTGTGCTCGGCTGTCATGCAGGCGTGCAGCTACTGTCTTGGTAACCCCAACTCGCAATATTTTCACTGTCAATACTTTATGCTCGAGGTATAACATTATTAGGTAGATGATTCTACCTTTTATAAAACACAATATAAAATTAATTTATATCACGCATTATATCTAAAAAAATATTTGATCACCCAAACTTTAAATAGGTGTAACTTCATAGCGTAGAACTTAGTTTTTAAAAAAATTGAAATATTCTCTTTTTGTTCTATATCAACATGCATTTTAATCTCACAAACCATACCAACACAACGCTGCATTTCAGAGAATATCTGAATTATGTTTTAAAACATAAAGCATTCTTTACTTTGGTTCACCCAGGTATTTCTATCATCCCGGTTATGAAACTCCTGCTCTTCTAAAAAATTCAGAGATGGGATGAAAGTGACAGCGTCGCGTTTCAGTTATGGCTTTCATATTTATTACGTCTGAATTAATAATTTGGTTGTTTTCACAAACGACCAATTTGAGGCGCAATGTTTCATCCGGATCTTGCGTAACTTTAACTAAATTAAAGTACAACCCCATTTCAATCAACTTTTACTACACCGATTAATTATGAACTTAACAATAAACCAGGGAAAGTGTAAATGGAATCCATGATTTTCTTATTTCTAAGACGGAACATTTAAGCAGAGAATTACGCCGTAAGATGTTTTGTAATGGATTCACATTTCTATGTTTCCTCTTCTAATATCCAAGGCGATAAATTAAAATTTCCAACATTCATTTTGCGATCTGGAAACAAGGCAAATTAAGTAATTTCGCCATCCGTAAAATCATAATTTTAAGTTTCCGTTGTCGGATAAGATTTCCGTCGAATAAATACAGGGTCTTTCAAAACATGGGATGCAATCCGTCGCTCTACTTTTTAAATCTAGTGTTGCTCAAAATAACCCATTCAATTTATAATGATTGCCCAGTCGATGAAGGAATTTACCTAGAAACACTTGCAAAATTAATATATTTTTTAATGAGTTCCTGAAAGTGTATAGAATAATATCCTGAAAAGTTTGCATTTCGCTCGGACACAGAACATAAAACATCCATTTTTCCAAATTTTGAAATTATGTCAAGCTAGGAAAAATAAAAAATACAGATGGATAGATCACGTATTTATGAACAAAAAATGTCCTAACAAAATTTATCGCTAAAGCCACGGTATTCCCGGAAAAAAAAATAGTCAAGTGTAACGGTATAACTCGAAGCGAGATAGATGCGTACGCACTTGAATACGCATGACTGTGACACCGACGCACTGAATTACATGTCACTAAATCAAAATTTGTTCAATATATATGAGTGTTGGTTCATTTAAAAGATGGAAATTGTAGCTTTCCGATGCTTCTTTGTTTTAAACAATACAAGCCTTAGGATGGATAAGAAAAATATACTTATATATATTATCACGCCCGAACTCAATTAGTGGGGAGTAGTAAAAATAACTTCAAAGCCCTTATGTTCGTAGAAATAACCTCATTTTTACTCAAGATGTCACTAATAAGTTAGACAACTTTGAAGTTCCAGAAAATTTCCCAACAACGTATCAAGGACTTAAAATTGAACACTCGAAGTTATCGTTACTTTGAAGTGGTCCTTTGGTAACGCTGTGCAGTCGGCATTACTAAAAATTTTCACTTTGCAGTTGAGGATGCTTCAAAGTAATGCAGAGTAGTATCTGCGACGTTGCAGATTCTGCAGCAGTTACTTGAAAGTCCTATAACTCTACAATGCCTGAAATCAGTAGAATCTACATAATTGTTGCTACAAAGGCATACCACAAAGTGAATATTACTTAAAAGCCGCAAATTTAGTAACAGTTATGTCATTCCTACTGTATTAAAGTTCCGATGCCTCAGATGCCAGTTCCCATCACTTTGAATGCTGCTTGAGGTTATAACTTATAGGACGGGAGCCCGTGTATAAAATGGCTGACTATCCGGCGAACTTTGAAAATATGAAAAATGGATTGTTCTTATATAAGTTAGCAATGAATGGACCGTCAGCTGGTTGGGTAGCGGTGGGGGTGGTTGTCAAAGGGTTGAAAACAAAAAAATTGTTGAAAAAAAAATTGAGAAAAAAAACTATCCGGCGAACGCTGAAACTTATATGAGGGGAAGATTATGTTATATAATGAAAGTAGAACATAGTCAGCTGGACGGGGGGCGGTGGATTTACCGTCAGCTGATCGATCAAACAGGTCCAAAAACATGGAAAATTTAAATTATTCGGCGAACTTTAAAATTTGGGTATAAGATAATATTTACACTGAGATTCACGAAAAACATAGTCAGCTGCAAGTATGTGGGTGGAAAAGTCGTCAGCTGGTACAGAACAGTGCCGAGTGTTGATCACCTGCGAGGCAGCGCGCATCACCTTTCTTGCATCAGCTGACGACTTTTTCACCCACATACTTGCAGCTGACTGTGTTTATCTTTAATCTTAGTATGAATATTATCATATACTCCAATTTCACAGTTCGCCATAAAGATTTAATTAGTAATATCGATATTGATAACTTAATGTTAGAAAATGTGCGTGCGGCACTCCCGAGTTTCTTTTTTTAATTTGATTAAATATTCAATTTATTATTAATATACATTATTTTATGAGAATACAAATTAATACATTCTACATTTCAAAATTATACAGGATGGTCTGCTCAGAAAATTTATTTAGTTTAGTGAAAATAAAAATAAATTTATTCGGCTTCCGATAACAGATCTTCCTCATTCTCATTTTCATCCAACTCATCACTCTCTTAATGCTCAGTGGGTGAAACATCATTTTTCTCTTTGTCACTCGCATCTAAAAAAAAAAATTATTTATAAAAAATTGATTAAGATTATAATAGGATGAAAAGTGAAAAGCACAAATGATATAATACCTTCAGTATTTGTGGCATCTCGGATAATCATTTCCACTTATGGAGGTAATTGATCTCCATCAAACCACTTGCAAGTTAAATTTGTTTTCCTCAAGCTGTCACCCATAACCAAGGGATCTAATGTAGATGGCACTTGTTTGTGTGCGTTATTCCAAATCGTATACATACATACACAGTTCTTAAAACGTGCTGTACAAGTTCCGATTTCGACGGAGGCGAGAGAGATACATCAAAATTTTTGTGTGGTAACCGAAATTCGTTATCATTTTCGCTAAATTTATACACCTTAGTGAAGGTAGCTACACGAGCATCATTGACGTTTTTTATAGCTTTAAACCCATACATCGTGCAAACAAACTTCTCTATTATGTTAACGACATTATTTAGGTTCTCCTCTGGTAAATTATTCAAACTTTTAAATGCTTTTTACTTTTCATCATTATAATTTACAATTTTTTATAAATAATAATTTTTTTTAGATGCGAGTGACAAAGAGAAAAATGATGTTTCACCCACTGAGCATCAAGAGAGTGATGAGTTGGATGAAGATGAGAATGAGGAAGATCTGTTATCGGAAGCCGAATAAATTTATTTTTATTTTCACTAAACTAAATAAATTTTCTGAGCAGATCATCCTGTATAATTTTGAAATGTAGAATGTATTAATTTGTATTCTCATAAAATAATGTATATTAATAATAAATTGAATATTTAATCAATTTAAAAAAAAACTCGGGAGTGCCGCACGCACGTTTTCTAACATTCAGTTATCAATATCGATATTACTAATTAAATCTTTATGGCGAACTTTGAAATTCGGGTATATGATAATATTCATACTAAGATTAACGATAAACACAGTCAGCTGCAAGTATGTGGGTGGAAAAGTCGTCGGCTGGCGCAAGAAAGGTGGTGCGCGCTGCCTAGCAGGTGATCAACACTCGGCACTGTTCTGTACCAGCTGACGACTTTTCCACCCACATACTTGCAGCTGACTATGTTTTTCGTGAATCTCAGTGTAAATATTATACCCAAATTTTAAAGTTCGCCGAATAATTTAAATTTTCCATGTTTTTGGACTTGTTTGATCGATCAACTGACGGTAATTCCACCACCCCCCGTCCAGCTGACTATGTTCCACTTTCATTATATAACATAATCTTCCCCTCATATAAGTTTCAGCGTTCGCCGGATAGTCTTTTTCTCAATTTTTTTTTACGTGTTTTCAACCCTTTGACAGCCACCCCCACCGCTACCCAACCAGCTGACGGTCCATTCATTGCTAACTTATATAAGAACTATCCATTTTTCATATTTTCAAAGTTCGCCGGATAGTCAGCCTTTTTATACACGGGCTCCCGGCCTATTAAAACGTATCAATTTATGTGAAAAACTGCATAGAACCTTTTCTTCTTAAAATTTGATTCTATTTCAGCTCCAATAAATATATATATATATTTTTTAAGTGGCACCCCCTGAGAGGGGGTGGCATCCACCCCCTATAAATTAGCAAATCCCCGCACAATATAGAAACTTTTCTGTGAAGCATTTACTATTATACTGCCAAAAATGAACGAAATCCGTTCAATATGACATTATTCCGAAGTTAAAACCTCTAGTTACTGTACTAAAAAGTATTACGAAACGAATGAAAGTTGCTACGCCCGATTGCATCTCATTAGCTTATATTTTAAATTTTTGTAAGAAGGTACTTTATTACTAGAAACTCCCTGCACGATTAATTAGTTACAATTAAAGTAAGAAGAATCTACACCTACAAATAGAGGCAAAAATTAATTAATTCGTGTCACGCTTGACAAATAGACAACCACAAACGTTGTTTTATCTTCTGTTATAATTACCATATTTAATTGCCCTTTTATACCATTTACCGTTTTAAATACTACCAACCAAACGAATTTTCCTGGTATATCAACTTAAATCAGATTGAAGCCTGTTACAGTTCACGACAGATAACAGTAATTAAGAGCTCTGAAGGACTTTAGTATATAAATGAACCAATAAGTGCATTTACTGGTTTTATCGACTTTCAGGTTTTCATTTGCTTTTCATTTTATGTTTAACAAAGAGAAGTTCAATCAACCTTGAAATTAACCACCACTGTAGCAACTAAAATGAACAGATAGATATTCATTGTCCTATTGTGCTATCTCAGATTAACTTTTAACTCTCGAATACACTTTGCTAACCACGAATTACGGATAAAAATATTTGCAACGCAGTTCTATAAGGTGGTATTTAAAATCACCGACTAACGATAATAACCTTTCTTGCAATTTTTAAGGTTTTCATGCGGTAGAATCGAACGTATATGCCACACCAAATGATAGTGTATGTATTAGCTACAATTATTTAATTGCAGCATATTCATAATTTTTTACTCTTTATATACGACTAACAAATAATGTGAACATTAAATGGGTGATTTTTGGGTATATAATACCATCAATTATTTCCACAGGGAATTATGATGAGTGAATTCTGGTCATTATACCCCCTCGTGTACCAATCAGAAAATTATGCATGAATCGGTCTATCTGTGCACATTAACGCCGTAAACAACCAAAGTAAAAACGGGTAATCTCGTCTTTGCACGAAATATTTACTCTTTCTGCCTTCATTACGCATAGACTACTAGTCTCGAAAGATCACGGACGTGATTTTTTTCACTATGACGTAATGTTCCGACCACGCTGCGAAAAAAATATGTTATATGGGAGTGAAAGTAAACGCTACAAAAAAATTTTGAATGTGGTGCAACGAGGGGAAGTTACCCTTAAAAATATTTGAAAAGTATACCGATGTCTTCTCGCCCTAAGTTCTTTCCCAAATTGACCGACAATTTTTTCTGAGAATTCTCTCCAATACTTGTCCAACATATATTTTTTCCAAAATTTTCGGTTGCTGCGTTTTGGCACAAAAAATTGGTCCATTGGTTTTCATCCCCCTCGTCACCCCGTGAAACGCGCCGCCCTTTTGCGTTAATATTTTGCAAAATTGTTCCCTTTACCTATTGCTAACTATATTCCTTCTCTCAATAAAGATAGAGCCGGGGGCCGTTTCACCCTACTTATTCGGCTATGCCCTTTACTATTATAATACATTTACAAATCCACTAGTCATTTAGAAAATGCCCTATTTAAATTTCCTTACCAGTCCACGTAACAGTCGTCGAAAGTTTTAGCAAAGGTATTATTCTAGATGAAAACAAAAATTGGACCAGTGTGCAAAAACCGACCGCACGACACCCCTGGTGCCTATTATTAAATTCTCTAGGCTGCTAGTCTTGGAGAAACCGGCATTGTCTCCTGAAAATCTAATTATTTCCGTTTTTCGGCAATAGCAAGACGCCGATCCAATGAAATACGTAATAACTTTGATGTAGGGTTCTGCTCCCTTAGAAAATTAGAAAACATATTCTGCTTGGATAATTAGTCAAGAGAATAGGTAATACAATAAAAATTATAAGGAAAGGCAATTCAGATCATTGGATTCATTTTTTTCATGTATATTAATTCCCAAATTTGTTTTATAATTGTCATTTCTACAAAAATTTTGTTTTATTGCTATTTTATTTCATTTATAAAATTGCAATCAAACAAAATAGTCGTATAACATTTAAATTTTGCTTGTTGCGTTGGTGTATAAATTTGTTTTATAATTGTCATTTCTACAACAATTTTGTTTTATTGCTATTTTATTTCATTTATAAAATTGCAATAAAACAAAATAGTCGTATAACATTTAAATTTTGCTTGTTGTGTTGGTGTATAAATTTGTTTTATAATTGTCATTTCTACAACAATTTTGTTTTATTGTTATTTTATTTCATTTATAAAATTGTGGACATATCGCTAACAGATTAATAGACACCAGACCGACCAACAGACAGACAGACTGACGGTTCGGAAATTGCACAGTCTGAAAGGTGATTCTTTCACTGTACTTTCCTTCGGTATGCTAGGGAAGTAAAAGTTATGTAACATTTTAATAAAAAAAAAAAAATGTATGAAGAAAGTATAACCTTTTATAATGTTTTACAAAAACAGAAATAGTGTATGTACTCACCAACGACGTTTCGCTATTCAAGCTAGCATCATCGGGGGATAATTAAAATTACAAATATAGCAATTATAACTAAAAAATTAATTATTTTCAAAAAATGACCAAATGTATATATAATATTTACATCTAGTTTATTCATGTGGTTTCCGAATTTCTCGACAGCAGTTTAGAATCACTCTGTACGGTTAATAATGATAAATTCTCTAGTTTCAATCAGTTTACGCAAATTTATCGTCTATTCGTTTGTGTTTTATTTCCTTACAAGAAAAAAGACAAGAAATATGTTTTATAAACGAGGATATTTCTTTCGCTGCTAAAGCGGATGTTTTTTTCATGAATGATTTGTTCTTCGAGAGCACACACAAACAAGTAAAATTCAGCCTTCAAATAGACAAAAAACACCTCTCAATGCACACCCCCTAGATCTCATGATTGATAGATAGACTGAAGCTTGGGGACGGGACGAAAATAAAATATATACGGAAAAAACGTGTTTCGTAAAATACGCAGCTTGGACGACTTTAACACAGAAAGCATATTTATTTTAGGTCTAGGGTTTATTGCCAATATAAAATTAAATATCAATATTATATGTTTCTGTGGCTGATGTAAGTGCTCTTTAATTTTTAATGAACGATAAATGTTATGATAATTAATATAAGCTTATCGTGTCCGCTTAAAACTTCCAAAAGTGCATATTTAGGTATAGCAAAAATAGTAATTTTTTTTATTTTATCCATAAACTATTCTATTAAATAAAATATTAGTAATTATTTTTTCCTGTTCAGAAACTTTATTTTTCTATATTAACAAGCTTATTAATTAGATGCATTATGTACTAGTCGGGAATTTGGAAAATTACGAAAATTTTCGCAGAGGAAAAAAGTGGTAGATTAGGCGCAATTATGCCATACAAGAAGTTATGTATAAATTGCCTTTATGTACGCGGGCACCTAGACTATAAATGTATCAGTATATATATTTAAATAGCTGCCTAGGGAATCACTACTTCCACATTCAGATTTTCTATCCAAGTTTCTCCCAACGAAAAAAATTTTGGTACCATATTTACACTCCACTATGTGGAAATAATTGTTTATGGAAGTTTAATAACATAATATTTGAAATCTTATACCCCAAAAAATCATAAAACGATATGATACATCGCTAGTGGGGTGGGGTTGGTGGTACGGGGTAGTGGGGGTGGATGAAGAAAAAAATATTTTGAGGCCTTTGGTTCTTGTACACACACTCTGAATCACAATTTTATGTTTTTCACCCTCTTTAATAATGGAGTAGGGGCGGTAATGGGAGTTAATGCCAAAAGTTTTTTGACCTATGATTGACAAATAAAGTATGCTTTTTACTCACATGAAAGCGTAATGTGGCACTTTGCACTTTTGAAACAGAAATAACTATTGAGGCCTTAGTTTTTCTTATATTATTATATACTATATATACATATACCAATTTCATGGACTCTTGATTTACTTATTTACCTCCATGTACCCCAATTTACTCCCAAACCCTTCAACGGAATAAGATCAAAATATAATCTAGTTCCAGATCTCGTTGAAATACATACGTGTAACAAATTTCAAATCAATATCTTAAACGGTTCCAGAGTAATCGTTCGCACAAAAAAATTACAGATCGACAGGCAGACCGAAATTTTTTTTTGCCAAAACTGAAAATCTCGACGTTGCTTGACATTATAAGCTTATTCAAATAATAAACGTTTTCAAAAATTTTTTGCGTTAATAGGTATACTTACACTGGATATGGAAGTAATTATCCACCATGTTCCTTTTATGTGTGTCACTAAACTGACATAGAGGCCATCGTCGGCGATGATCCGCCATTCTACGCCATTGCGCCTTCTAAACTATGGTGCATCGTCATGTTGCCCGATAATGGGCTGTTGTGCAGAGGGGTCTCTGTATTTTTTTTTGCTATACCCAAAAACACTGCACTTGCAAATAACTACAGAAAATCACTAATCATTACCAAAGATTGTTTATCGCTGTTTGAGAAGTTGGCAAATATTTTCCGGAATTTAAATTTCTAAATTGAAAACTATTTTGTACATTAATTCTGGCAACACTGGCTAGTTATAACGTCGCCATTTTTTTTTATAATGACCTTTTATCGTTTGGGGGCAAACAGTAAAGACGAGGAGAAAATTTATTAGCCCTCAAGCAATATCGCTAATGAACAATTACTTCCAGCGGAAGTATAGTAACGCAAAAAAAATAAATTTTGACATTTCCTTTGTTCAGATAGTTCGAATATCATGAAACGTCGAGATTTTATGTTTGAGCAAAAAAAATTTCTGTCTTTCTCTTTTTGTGAACACGATTACTCAGGAACCATTTAAGAGATTGATTTAAAATTTGATACACGTATGTATTTTAACGAGATCTGGAACTGGATTGTATTTTGATCTTATTCTGTTGAAGGGTTGGGGTAAATTGGGTTAAATAGGTAAATCAAGCAAGTAAGAATTCATAAAATTGGTTTTTAGTATATGTAAGGGAAGCTAAGGTCTCAGAAATTTTTTTGGCATTAACCACCACCACCCCCACCTCATTATTTTTGGTACAGGAACGGATACGTAAAATATCTAAAATTATTTAACATTCAAAAATTTCCAATAGGTTATTAGCTTCTTTGATTATATATTTACTTTCATCATAAACAACAATTTTAACGTATTTTTTTCATGTGTTTATAATATTACATTTTCATAATGAAGATTTTAATAATGAAGCATAATTCAAAGAACTTTGTAAAGGAAAACTATTTTGAGAAAAAAATAAATTTTACTTCATAACTTAAAGCATTTGAAAAAAGTACTTTGTGCTTCAATTACTTTGTCAGTGCTCCTTGCGCAAATCTATTTTTAAGTAATGTATGTAAAATGGGATCAGAATATATTCAGGACAGGTCTGAAATTGTCAAAATTAAAAAAGAAATCTAGTTACCGAATCGCGTTTGGAGCAAGTATCTCTATTGAATTGCTTATCTATAGCCCAGATGACAGAGGAAATTTTATAATGAAATCTCCAAAAACTTACAAAATGAATAATTTTTTTTAATGAGTTCGTGAAAGTATATAGAATAATAACCCGAAAAGTTTACATTCCGCTCGGATGCAGAACATAAAAAAAAGTGAAAAAAAATTTCTGTCATATATTTTTTCAAAATTTTGAAGTCAGGGTAGAAAAAAACACTTTGACAGCGTGTGCTAGGAAAATGCTACCGATTCTTTCGTCTGCCGATTCGTTATTTATTGTACCATAGATAGACGAATCGAAAGACGCAAAAATTATTTTTGATCACTATTGTTCACTGAAACGTGATTTTTGCCACTTTGACAGGCGTCTGCCATACACATAGCTACGAAAAAAATCGTCTGCCCGGGTGAGAATATAATCTTGAGTTGTTGTGTTTATCATTCCTTACATAATTTTTCTTGATAAATGTCGTTCATCAAAACCGGATCTGTCACTTTGACAGCGTCTGCTAGGGCGATGCTACAGATTTTTTCGTCTGCCGATTCATTATTTATTAAACCATAAGTAGACAAATCGAAGAACGCGAAAATTATTTTTGAACAATATAATTCACCGAAATGTGATTTTTTGCCATTTTGAGTTGCGTCTGCTATGATAATGCTACCAGAAAAATCGTCTGCCTAGGTAGAAATGCCGTCTAGAGTAACTATATTAGTCACCACTGCAAAAATTTTTCTTGAACAATATGGTTCACTAAAACCTACCTCGCCCCTTTTTGAATACACCCCCCAAGTTAATGCTTCCACTTTGAAACGGCAGACGATCGGTTTTGACATACCCAAAGACCAAAGAATGGACTGCCATCAGTGAAAATTTTGAATATTATCGTTCACCATAATGTTTGCCAGCTCTCCTACTATTACTGTATTGTATTTATCACAGGTATACCTATCCACATTTCAACTATATCCAATGGATTCCTTATACATTTGAAAAAGTTCCATAATTTATATTCAAACCTATAGAGATTTATAAGGATAAAATCGTGAAAATCTCTATTTCTGATCATGATGGAATCGATCATATGTTCGAAAAAATGCATACAAGTAAACGAATTTGTGTTTGAACATTCGAAAAGTATACGTTTTTTCCGAAATAGTAATATTTTATTTTTTCCAATGGGTCAATTTCTCGGCAAGTTACAACCTCCAATGTATATATTTATCAAAAAAATCATCAAGCAAAAAAATTAAAATGATTTGAAAGGATTTTTTTTTGAACCCTCGTTACTACAACTTAATAAACCATAATACAACTTAATAAACCATAATAATCATGAAGTGTACATACTTTTTAACAGTTCTCAATAAAGAAAGAATTTTTTTGAAGGGCTTCTATTTTTTTCTATAATTTTTATTGCGACAATGTAATAACGTTACTTGCCTATTTTTTTCCGGGAATACCGTGGCTTTAGCGATAAATTTTGTTAGGACATTTTTTGTTCATAAACACGTGATCTATCCATCTGAATTTTTTATTTTTCCTACCTTGACTAAGTTTCAAAATGTTGAAAAAATGGGTGAAAAAAATTAATTTTTCACTTTTTCTTATGTTCTGCATCCGAGTGAAATGTAAACTTTTCAAGATATTATTCTATACACTTTCCACGAACTCACTAAAAAAAATTATCCATTTTGTAAGTTTTTGTAGGTAAACACATTGAACGACTGGGCTACTAACGTTATTAAGAAGCATCGATGTCTAAATGTCAGTGACGGTGATTACATGTGTGGTATTTACATTTATAGGAGCATTAAAAAACGATCACAACTGAATCATAAATATAATCTACATTTTAATTATGTCACTCCGTACACTTTACGCTTTGAGTTTGTTTGCTGATATGATAATGATTAACACAAATTGTTTTTTAAATAAGAGTACACGAGAGTGTTCACCCGGGCAAGTGAAACCCAACTTAAAATACTCAAAAAATGAGAGGGTGTCTCATTTCAACCCTTCCAGATTACATGACTGATAGGTTTGACAAAGCTTGGGACAAAGGGAATAAAAGAAATATGTAAAAATATGAAAAGGGATTTAGACATAAAAAGGAAGCTTTTTTAAAGGTTGACATCATTATAAATTTTACATATATATGATATCAGCCATTGGCACTTTTACATCAACAAGAACATTAATTATTTTGTTGCGAGATAACACAGATCCCGTTAACTGCAATATATAAAAAAAGGCATTATGTCGACGTAAAAGGACTGAAATCCGCTCTATAACTGATCTAAATGATCTGCTGGATATATTTGGCCGCCCAATCGTTCGATATATCTGTAATATATCTCATGATATGATTATTTATAGTTATCTGATATTTTTAGTTTTATGAAGAAAACTTTACTTCTTTGCTCTTGTTTCCTAAGGACGAATAAAAATGCATTAATTTTATTTAATATATAATTTTAGTAGAATTCCTTAATTTTACTTCCACATCCAGTGGAAGTATAGTAACGACAAAAAAATTTTGAAAATTTTTATTGTTCAAATAGGCTCATGAAACGTCGAGACTAAGTTTGAGCGGGAAAAAAAAATCTGTCTGTCGGTCTGTAACTTTATAGAACTCTGGAACCGTTTAAGATATTGACATGAAATTTGGTATACGTATGTACTTTGACGGGATCTGGAACTAGATTATATTTTCATCTTATTCCGTTAAAGGGTTGGGGGGTAAATTGGGGTAAATAGGGGTTAATAGATAAATCAATCAGGTAAGAGTCCATAAAATTGGTATCTAGTATATACTAGAGAAGCTTATAAGGTCTCAAAACATTCTTCGGCATTAGCCACCCGCACCCCAATATTAAAGGGGGTGAAAAAAAATTGTGATTTAGTATGTGTACAAGAACCAAAAGCTTCAAAATATTTTTTTACTTCATCCACCCCCACTACCACCCCTCCTATCACCACCCCCACCCCACTACTGACGTGGGATATCGTTTTATGAGTTTTTGTAGTACACGATTTCAAATATTATGTTATTAAAGTTCCATAAACAATTATTTCCACATACAAAATGTTTCCGCTGTGAGGGACTCGGATGGAAAATCTGGATGTGGAAGTAGTGATTCTTTGGGCAGCGGTTTTTTGATTTTTCATAAAATATACTAATACTAAGGACGAAAGCATAGATTTTTGTATTTACTAAATAAAATACTAAATAAAAAAAAATCATTTTGTAAGTCTCCATTCGTCGATCTGCTAGTCTGTCGGTTTGTTTGTTCGTAATTCTGATATTTTTTATTCTCGCACTTTGAATCATTAGAAATATGTGGCATTTGGTACAGGATTAGTAAAAAAATACACTACTAGATTTTTGCACATATAGCTCACTCCATTTTTATACTACATATAAAAAAACTCAAAACTACCGACCGAGCCAATATAAGGGGAAACCAGGGCATGCTTTATTTTTCTACACTATATTAAATAATGAATGTCGTGAAGAACGGGCAAGGCGTTCAACATTTAACTATTCTTGCTCTTAATTTTTTTTAATATTAACTAGTCCCTCATAATTGGCTATTTTTTTATGTGAACACCTGGACCACGCACCATCCGGAGAAAGCACCACGTAGCACTACGTTTCGTAAAAAAAAGAGAAAAAAAATATTCATCATCAGGTTTAGCTCATGAGGCGCCCTCCACGTGCTAGCGTGATGTAAAAAACATAAATTATTGTTTCTTAGCTTAAGAAATGTTTCCTTACCAAATTGGGAGAAGATCGGTCAAGAGGTAGTTGAGATATTGCAAAAAAAAGAAAAAAAAATTACAATTTTGACACCCTGTATCTTTTTCCACAGCAACAATTTACTAAAGCATGTTATACAGGGTGCTTCACCGTGAGTGGCCTATTAGACTTTTGGAGAAACTATCCATAATTTTAAACTTAAAATTTGTACACAGGGGTTTTCCGGGGTGACCTATTACTGAAAATAATGTCATATATGTGACACTTCCGGTTATACCAGAAGTCGGCATCAACTTCGTTATTTTAATTGGCATACCATATTTTTTATGCCGGAATCGAATTCCACTCATTATTTTAAGGTAACATTCCCTATCTCGGAAATCAATAGTTTTTGAGATATTTCAGTTTTATTGAAATTATATGTGAAAACCAACCCATAGTTGAAAATTAATAACCTCCGCTATGGTAATCCAAAAACCAATTTTTCTCCCATATTATGTACTAGGATGGAGCTTATGTGAGCATAAGCTGGAAATGCTACGAAATGTACAGGGTGCCCAGAAGAGTCAGTCGAATTTTGACAACTTCGACCTCCATGGAACATACTGTATTTTATGATCCTATTCGATTCCTTTTTTAATTACCTTTCAGCTTATATAGGCATTCCCTATAGCTAAAATGTACGGTTTTTGATTATTTAAAGTTATTTAGAAAAAGGCGAAATTAACAGCTATATCTAGTATAGTGTGCCGTGAAAAACAAACAAATGTTAGTTCTGTCATTCGAAATTAAATTATTTCCTTATAGTGTTAACGTGTTGTTATAAATATGCAAAATAATTATTCTAATACAGATTATTTAAACTTATTTTATTTACATGGAGAATGCAATAGAATTCTTAGTAGAACGTGCAGAAGGTTTAACGAATTAAATCCAGATCTGCCACCTATGAGAGAAAAGAAATTCAGAAGAATTGAGGCTAATTTTCTACAGTTTGGTACTTTTAAAGCCACAAAAATAAATCCCAGTACAGTTACTGGAAACGAAGAAAACGAAATAACCATCCTAGCATATTTCGAAGCATATCCACAGGCATCCATTTACACCGCAGTACATGACATAGGTATTCCTTATAAATCCATAGAAAGAATTTTGTGGAAGCATAAAATGCACAACTATAAGTTTACTACGGTTCAAGCTCTGCATCCAGAAGATCCTGGCAAGAGAATTCCGTTTTGTGAAATGATTTTAATTCGCAATCAAGGAGATAATGACTTTTTGAAAAAAATTATCTGGACAGATGAGTCAAAATTTTCCCGTGAAGGAATATTTAACAGACGTAACCAGCATATTTGGGCAAATGAGAACCCTCACGCAATAAGGGAAAGAGGATTTCAGGAAAAATTGTTTTATTGTATTTTGTTTATTAAAAGACAATAAGTTGAGCTACCATATTTATGATGGCACCTTAACTTCTCAACGTTATGCAGAGATACTAAAAATAACATACTAGACGATATGTTTGAAGATAGGTGGATTAGACGACGCGGCCCCTGGTTATGGCCTGCTAGAAGTCCAGATCTCACACCACTTGATTTTTATCTGTGAGGAAACATGAAAAACAAAGTATATGATACGCCTGTAAATACCCGAGAAGAACTGGAAATGAGAGTAAGAAGGGCGTTCGAAGAACTAGACGGGAGTGAAATTAGACGAGCAACAACTAACGGTGTTATGACCCGAGTATTAAATTGTTTACGTGTTAATGGGCAGCATATCGAGCAGTCATTAGTTTAAAGGACGTGTTTGTTATCAATATTTCTGTCGGTATTTCTTGTTAGGTTCAATATCTTTAAAATGTAATTAACAATTTTCTTATTTTTATCTATTTTCTCAACGTTGACGTGAATTATTTTTATTTCTGTTGTATTGGTTTTGTTAAACTTGTACATATTAAAAATTTATACAAATTATTATACAAATAGCTGCACTTTGGTGCAAGAAAAAGTAACAGTTTAAGTATTTTTCTTTTACTTCCACATCCAGTGGAAGTATAGTAACGAAAAAAAAAATTTTTAAAATTTTTATTGTTCAAATAGGCTTAGAATGTCATGAAACGAGATTTCAAGTTTGAGCGAAAAAAAAATTTCTGTCTGTCGGTCTGTCTGTCGGTCTGTCTGTCGGTCTGTCAGCCTGTCTGTCGGTCTGTAACTTTTTTGTGCGCACGTTTACTCTGGAACCCTTTGAGATATTGACTTGAAATTTGGTACACATATGTACCTTAACAAGATCTAGAACTAGATTATATTTTCATCTTGTTCCTTCGAAGGGTTGGGGGGTAATTTGGGGTAAATTTTGGGGAAAATAGGTAAATCAAGCAGGCAAGAGTCCATAAAATTGGTATTTAGTATATACAAGAGAAGCTAAGGACTCAAAAAAAATTTTGGCATTGGCCACCCCCATTACCACCCCCACCCTATTATTAAAGGGGGTGAAAAAAAAAATGTGATTTAGTGTGTTTACAAGAACCAGAAACCTCAAAATATTTTTTTACTTTATCCACCCTCCACTCCCACCCCCTGTCACCACCCCCACCCCACTACCGATGTGGGGTATCGTTTTATGGGTTTTTGGGGTAGAGGATTTCAAATATTATATTATTAATGTTCCATAAACAATTATCTCCAGATACGAAATTTTTTCGTTGTGTGACTTGGATAGAAAATCCGGATGTGGAAGTAGTGATTCCTTGGGCAGCGGTTTTTTCCTTAGTTTTGGAACTCCACCTTCTAAGAATATTTTTGTTTTCCACGGCACACTATACTCGATATTGCTGTTAATTTCGCCTTTTTCTAAATATCTTTAAATAACTCAAAAACCGTACATTTTAGCTATAGGGAATGCCTATATAGGCTGAAAGGTAATTAAAAAGGTAATCGAATAGGATCATAAAATACAGTATGTTCCATTTAAAATAAGCGATTTAATGGAGGTCGAAGTTGTAAAATTTGACTGATTTTTCTGGGCACCCTGTACATTTCGTAGCATTTTTAGCTTATGCTCACATAAGCTCCATCCTCGTACATAATATGGGAGAAAAATTGGTTTTTGGAATGTACCATAGCGGAGGTTATTAATTTTCAACGATGGGTTGGTTTTCACATAGAATTTCAATAAAACTGAAATATCTCAAAAACTATTGATTTCTGAGATAGGGAATGTTATTGAAAGTTACCTTAAAATAATAAGTGAAATTCGATTCCGGCATAAAAAATATGGTATGCCATTTAAAATAACGAAGTTAATGCCGACTTCCGGTATAACCGGAAGTGTCACATATATGACATTATTTTCATTAAATAGATCACCCCGGAAAACCTCTACAAATTTTCAGTTTCAAATTATGGATAGTTTCTCCAAAGCGTCTAATAGGCCACTCACGGTGAAGCACCCTGTATGTTATATCCTCATATTTTGGTCCAAAGAATCTACCCTTTAATGGTCCACCCCGTGTGTGTCTACCCTGTAATTACAATGTAAATTCTGTTGGATTTGTAAAATAAAATAATATTAATAAATAAATAACTAAATACTGCAACTATGCAATTCAGTATCAGTTACTAATAAAATACCTAACAACTAATTTTGATGTAATTCTGACGAAATTTGCCTTCACCACATTTTCGACCAAAAAGAACTTACTTCCAATTTTTGCTCACTATACATTAAACGTAGCTTTAATGAAACTATTATGGGACCTTCACCGAGCAATATCTTGCAGTTTGAGAAATATTTTATAGAAATCTCTTGAACCAATCCAAAGTAATGATTTTTTAATTTTTGAAGTCTGTTAAAAAGGTCTACTAATTCGGGTGATGATTCAAATACCCGATAATACCTACCTAGTTAGTGAAATTCACGCTTGTGAAAACTACTGTAGTAAGTAAGCCATATCTTTAAGTTAGAACTCTCTTTTATTTCAGTACAGCTGCAGGTGTTTAGTTTGAAACAAAAATGTGATATATTTTTATTCAGCTTTTATCTACGAAGTTTTATGGACGAAATTTATATTACGCCATTGAATCATATCGGTCGATACGTGTAAAATAAACCAACCATCCCTTTAAGAAGAAAATGACTTGTTTCCTTTAAATAATCTTTTACAAACAGGAATATTTATTTTGTAGCGAGAGCGGATGTTTTCTTGGACTTTTCGAGGGAAGGCAGAGAGAAGTGGAATTCAACCTTCAAATAGACAAGAAATACCTCTCGATTCGAACCCCTTAGATCACATGACTGATAAATTGCTTAAAGCAAGGGTCGAGATCAAAACAAAAGATACATGTAAAAAACGATTCTGCCAGGATAAGCTTTAGAAGGACACACATATAAATACAAAAATTACCTTTTGTGTGCATTAGGGAAAATAGATATGTAAATCTAGAAAGTTTCACAGGAATTTCGATAAAATGGAAATTTACGGAAATGAAGAGGTGGCAATATTTATATTTTAGTTACGTGTGTAATAATAAAATATAAGAGGAACAGCTTTGAAAATAATTTTTTAATAATAGTAACAATAATATTAATTGACCATTTTAGATACAGACTGTATATACAACGTGATCGACATAAAATCATTATTTTTAAATAAAAAATATCCTGGTTAATTAGTTATGTACCGGTAATCAAGTTGAATCAGAAATATTTTGATTTGTTGTCCGGTAATTGTAGAATTCCAAAATATAATATAAAACCACTGTCCAAGGAATCACTACTTCCACATCCAGATTCTCTATCCAAGTCACTCATAATGAGAAAACTTTGTGTGTGGAAATAATTGTTTATGGAACTTTAATAATATAATATTTGAAATCCTCTACCCCAAAAACCCATAAAATGATACCCCACATCGGTAGTGGGGTGGGGTGGTAGTGGGGATGGATGTAGTAAAAAAATATTTTGAGGTTTCTGGTTCTTGTACATACACTAAATCACATTTTTTTTTCATCCCCTTTAATAAGGTGGTGGGGGTTGGTAATGGGGATGGCTAATGCCAAAAATTTTTTTGAGACCTTAGCTTCTCTTGTACATACTAAATACCAATTTTATGGACTCTTACCTGCTTGATTTACCCATTTACCCCAAATTTACCCCAATTTACCCCCCAACCCTTCGACGGAACAAGATGAAAATATAATCTAGTTCTAGATCTTGTTAAAGTACATATGTGTACTAAATTTCAAGTCAATATCTTAAACGGTTTCAGAGTAAACGTGCGCACAAAAAAATGTTACAGACAGAAATTTTTTTTCGCTCAAACTTAAAATCTCGACGTTTCATGACATTTTAAGCCTATTTGAACAATACAAATTTTAAAAAAAATTTTTATCGTTACTATACTTCCACTGGATGTGGAAGTAATAACGAAATGGGATTGACTATCACCAAAACGGCCTGTGCCATCGTTTGAGATCGGTACATTAAGATTTACCAGCTTGTCAAAGAAGAGTAGCTACTTTTATGTCGTATTTATAGAATATGAAAATAAGAAACGTGGTGTCAAATAAAAAAACCGCTGCCCAAGGAATCACTACTTCCACATCCGGATTTTCTATCCAAGCCACACAACGAAAAAATTTTGTATCTGGAAATAATTGTTTATGGAACTTTAATAATATAATATTTGAAATCCTCTACCCCAAAAACCCATAAAACGATACCCCCATCGGTAGTGGGGTGGGGGTGGTGACAGGGGGTGGAAGTGGGAGGTGGATAAAGTAAAAAAATATTTTGAGGTTTCTGGTTCTTGTACACACACTAAATCACATTTTTTTTCATCCCCTTTAATAATGGGGTGGGGGTGGTAATGGAGGTGACTAATGCCAAATTTTTTTTTGAGACTTTAGCTTCTGTTGTCTATACTAAATATCAATTTTATGAACTCTTACCTGCTTGATTTACCTATTTACTCCAAATTTACCCCAATTTACCCCCCACCGTCGACGGAACAAGATAAAAATATTATCTAATTCTAGATCTCGTTAAAGTACATATATGTACCAAATTTCAAGTCAATATCTCAAACGGTTCCAGAGTAAACGTGCGCACAAAAAAGTTACAGACCGACAGACAGACCGACAAACAGACAGAAATTTTTTCCGCTCAAACTTGAAATCTCGAGCCTATTTGAACAATAAAAATTTTTTAAAATTTTTTTGTCGCTACTATACTTCCACTGGATGCGGAAGTAATAAAGTAATTTAAATATATTTCGAAAAATATCGACTTACCACAACCTCTTAAATTAAATGACAAGGTACTATACTGAATATTTTCCATTTCATGCATAGAAATAAAAGTAAAAAGTATCAATAAATAGTTTTTTTTTCCTCAAAATTAGTTATTGCAAATCGCCCAACATCGACATATTACAAGACGATAATGATACAGATATCTCAATATGCATATGAAAGGTTATACTTCAGTTGGAATCTTTAGCACCTGAAGAACATTAACTTCTAAAATATTTTAAAGTTGTTCATCCACACATATTTGATATCAATTGAGAACAATTAATTACATTATTTAGACAAAAATATATATTCTCTTAGTTTTCATAGAATGTAGCAAAAACGACTTTTAGAGAAATATGTGAAACTTTGGCAAAATCGTCGATTTGTGCACTATTTTGAAACCATAAATAGCAATCCATTAGTAGTAGCACATTATTCTTTAGCCCACTCTCGTCGTCACTTGGTGTTGAAAGGGTGTTAACAAAATATTCTAAAAACCGATCATTTAAAAAACAAAACATAACACTTTTTAAGAGATAATTACAGTCACTTGTTGCTCTATTCTCTATAACAAATAATATCAAAAGAAACATTATCATCTCGATAAACATATGTTTGATATATTATTTTATCATTATACAAGAAACAAAAACGTAATAAGGATCTATCTGCTTTAGATATTCAGTTATTTTCTTTTCACTTATGATTAATCGACTCACAGTTCAGGAAACCATAATCAGTCAATCAAAGAATGATATTGTGTTTATATACCTGTTGCAGCTGCATTAATAGCAGTCGAGTTATATGTACAACAGCGCATAATGTACAAAATATTTGAAACTATATTAAACCTATTTCATTATCCAACTTTTAAATATTTTTGACAGCTGTGACTTAATAACAATGAAGTAAGAATTGCTAATTTTTTAATTTATTTACTGTTTGGTTAAGCCTTTTTATATGTTTATAATCATTCCACATCAACATACGTTTCCGCACCATTCAAAATTCAAAGAATTATTTGAAACCCGGTGTTCTCTGATATACCGTACATTTGTATTTGGCTTATGGTGAAGGATATATCAAACAGTAGTCTTTGGAAAATTATCACATATCTGTTGTTAACATTATATGTGTGAATGACTAAATGTAAATAAATGATTTAAGTATCTTCAATATTTTTTTTCTTTAAAATGCTAAGAATCCTATCATGTAATTCAATACTTCGTCAGTATTAGCTAGGAGAGTAGTTGTTTTGATTGGTTCTCCAATAATAAGTGTTTTAAAGTATTTACCTAACTAGTATATTAGCGTGCCCAGATTAGGGCAACAATATACAGAAAGTAGGTATTTTCATAATAAATAAAAAAGTGTGTAAGTTGTGATTTGCATAATACCTAAATAAATTCTCTAATCATGATAAAAGCAAATAAATAAAAAATAGTTAATTGTAAAAAATAAATCAAGAATAGGCTTGTAAATAATGAATGAATGTTTCTATACTCTACTGATGAGAACTAACGAGTTCGAAAAAACTTGTACAACTTTTCTAGAGTTGAAATAGAATGTAAGGTTTAATAATAATTGTTCTGAATGACTGAATTTCAATAAATAATTTAAGTATTTTCAATATTTTTTTTTGCCCTAAAATGCCAGGAATCCTATCATGTAATTTAATTCAATACTTCATCAGTATTAGCTAGAAGAGTAGTTGTTTTAATTGGTTTTCCAATAATGAGTGTTTTAAAGTGTTTTCCTAAGTAGTATATTAGCGTGACCCGGTTAAGTTACCAATATACAGAAAGTAGATAATTTCATATTAAATAAAAAAAAAAAAAAAAAAAAGTGTGAATGACTAAATGTAAATAAATGATTTAAGTATTTTCAATATTTTTTTTCTTTAAAATGCTAAGAATCCTATCATGTAATTCAATACTTCGTCAGTATTAGCTAGGAGAGTAGTTGTTTTGATTGGTTCTCCAATAATAAGTGTTTTAAAGTATTTACCTAACTAGTATATTAGCGTGCCCAGATTAGGGCAACAATATACAGAAAGTAGGTATTTTCATAATAAATAAAAGTGTGTAAGTTGTGATTTGCATAATACCTAAATAATATTCTTTAATCTTAACATTATATGATACGTATAAAAACGGTGCTTTTTATCATTAATGCACACTTATAAAATAAACAATCCCAGTTGGACTAGTTCCCCCCAATGGGAGAAGGCATTTACACAATATCCAGTATAAAGTAGCTTATTATACATTTTAAAGCCTTATCCCGACAGTTTCATTTCCTTCTTTATTGGAACTGTTTTGGAGGAAAAAAATATTTTCCACTTTTCACCATCCCTCCATTAATTTTCTAGGAGGAACTGGTCATGATAGCTGATACCGGTACCAAGGGAGTATCAACGTGTTCGTAATTTTTAGAAATGTTTGAGAGATAAAAACTAATTAAACATTTAAACTTTGCTCCACACAGCTTTCCTCCCTACGATTTCTATGAACTAAAAAAAAAAAAAAACTACTCATGTTGTTCCATACTACTGCCAAAGGGATGTGTTCATGTCTTAAATTTAATCAGGCTCGTTAGTACGCTTTTAGAGGTAAGAAAAACACGTTTTTATGTTGTTTCACCAGTAAAATACTTTACACAAAATAAAATAACTATACGAACAAAAAATAATATTTTTTGGGGTTGTCTCTTTCTTTTGGGGTTGGGGTGTACGGTGTGCATATTACTATCCAGAAAATATTACTTGTTTTTTGATATCAAAAAATTATTTAATTATTTAAATGACTTTTGGTGAGGAGGGTTGAAGGGGTGAATTTTTTTTTCTACTTAGTTATCGAAACTTAGTATTTTAAGAGAATTTCCTGCAACATAACTTCTTGTGTTTCTAATTCTAGTGGCCAGTTCTAATATCAATTCCAATGTCACCCCAAATAAGGGTTGTTTTTTAATGTGTTCTCGAGATTTTTCGTCAAAACGGGTGCCGGATTCGCTTTCAGCACCCCAAAATTAGTAAAAAAAAAGATAGCTTCCACACTTCACCACAGATGGGCCTTTTTCAACATTGTTCTTTTTGCTATTTTTAATTTCCCAGGTTATCTGTTCGTCTTACTTCAAAATAAATCGATAATTATTTCGACAATTTGCTGATTCCATTATCAAATTCTTAATCAACAAAATGAAATAACTAACTTAGAAAATTAAAATAAATTTTAATTGTTCTAATTTATTTGAAAAATACTCAAATATTAACACAAACTAGAATCTGTCTAATTAATAATAATTTGTGAAAAAATAAAGACTATTTTTGCACCCATGGGGACATTTTTAGTACCCTTATAAGATAGTCTTATATACTTTTAATTTCGAAAGAAAACATGGGAAACTTTATGGTCTCAGAGACACGTGTTAATCTTAACTGATTTTCTTCAAATTTGAAGTTCTAATCTAGATCTAATCATTTTGTAAACTTAAGAAATAACGCAAGTGAGGTTAACGCAGGTGAGGTTTAGATTCAAATTTCCCGCTAAAAAGCCGATAATGTACTTGAAAAATAGCGCCATTTTAAAAATATATATTCTAATAAAATATCAAACAAATGATAACTAAATAAGTAACATATTGCATATTTTACTTCCACGTTCAGTGGCAGTAACGACAAAAAATTTAAAAAAAAATGTTATTGTTCAAATAGGCTGAAAATGTCATGAAACGTCGAGATTTTAAGTCTGAGCGAAAAAAAAATTTCTGCCTGTCTGTCGGTCTGTCTATAACTTTTTTGTGCGCACGTTTACTCTGGAATCGTTTAAGATATTTACTTGAAATTTGGTACACATATGTACGAGATCTGGAACTAGATTATATTTTCATCTTGTTCCGTCGAAGGGTTGGGGAGTAAATTGGGGTAAATTTGGGGTAAATGGGTAAATCAAGCATGTAAGAGTCCATAAAATTGGTAATTAGTATATACAAGAGAAGCTGAGGTGTCAAAAAAATGTTTGGCATTAACCACCCCCATTACCATCCCCACCCCATTATTAAAGGGGATGAAAGAAAATTGTGATTTAGTGTGTGTACAAGAACCAGAAACCTCAAAATATTTTTTACTTTATCCACCCCCACTACCACCCCCACCCCAGTACCGATGTGGGGTATCGTTTTATGGGTTTTTGGGGTAGAGGATTTCAAATATTATATTATTAAAGTTCCATAAACGATTATTTCCACATACAAAGTTTTTTCGTTGTGAGTGACTTGGATAGACAATCTGGATGTGGAAGTGGTGATTCCTTGGGCAGTGGTTTTTGACTAAAATTTCTTGTTAACAAATGTGAGGCATTATGCTTATCGTTTCTATGAATACAATCATTTTGGCGCCAAACCAGTAAAAACTAGCACTAATTACTCACTCATTTTCAAAGCTAGAACCTCAACTGGTAAAATAAAATATACATCCTTACATTCAAGGAAGGTCATCACTATCCACTCGATTCTAAGCAGTAAAATCAACGTGTTAACTAAAGTGAGAATACTTACTGGAGACACTTATAAAGTACCGTTTTGAAGATAAATTAATCTTTAAAGTATCATATTTTTAAAAATTAATTTTTTTTTGAGTTTTTCAAATCTATATTACAGTAAAAAAATATTATTTGACAGGTCAAAGTTTAATTCATTGGGGTAGGGACTGTTAACATACGTGAGATCTCACATACTGTTATATAAAATAAAAACAGAAAGAAAACGATTAATTCGAAGAAAATATTTTATTTATAATAATCCGATTTTACTTTAAATATTAAAACCTGAAAACAACTATTTTTTTTTTAAACCGAACTTTTATGACGAATGGACTGCAAAGTGCACGTTGTCGTGACAATGACCCTTATGTCTAATATACCAAAAACCACTTTGGATGCATTAGACGAAATTTTTCCCCCGATGTAAAATGAAATATGCATTACACTTTCCCCAACATTATTAAAGGTATGACAGTGAGAAATAATAAACATACCAGGATGAAAGTCCGTTGAGAAATCACAGACAGTTTCCGGTTGATAAGAGAACGTGTCAAATCACTAGCAACGTGTATATCACCACACAATTTCGAACACAGTCGCACAAACACAGAGGGCAGCGTATTCCGCGTGTACCGGCGAACTGACGGAGGCGTCGCGGCGCTCTTACTTGTGGTCGAAATTCATCCAACACGGTACCCGCGCACGCTCCACGCTCGCACACAAACAAACTTTCTTGTACGTATTCCACATCTTCAATTCAGTAAGAAGGCAAAATGTGATAAAGATGTCGATAATGTCACTTTTGGTATGTGAGGCATGTAAACAGCACTGGTTCCCAAATAATAATGGGATCGTGGAATGCATGTGTCAAATTTATTAGTTTTTGCAGCAAAAAATTAGTGTAAATCTCGTAATACAAGGACATGCAATATATTTGTTGTTTATGTAATAGTCTAAGCTTCCATGGCACATCGAACACCTCAAATTTTAAAAAGTGAAAATGGTTGAAAAACATGTAATAAACATGTTACGCCCGCCATACTAGTAAAAATGTGTTAATTGCTATTTTTAATTAATTTCTGAAATTAGCTAAAAAAATGAATTTACTTTTCAAAACACTTCCTTGAAATTTACACAATTTGTGGTAAATAATGTATCATTTTTGAAAAAAATTGTCAGTCTGACAATTTTTGTTAATTAACATCTGACAGACCTTTTGCCATAAATAATTTTTTTCATGAAAGTACCATTCAGAACACCTCCTTGGTTTTTGTTTAAAAATGAAGTTTAAGATTTCCCCTATCCCTGTCTGGCTGGAAATTTTTGTTAATTACCTTGTCAGACTGAATTTTGAATGCGCAACATTCATCTATGAGATAGATGTCAAGCTGTACCGCTGGCATCTCATAACACCTCCTTTATTTTCGTTTTTGAATTAAGTTTAAGGTCTCCTCTATCCATAAAAATTGATCTGCCATCGAAAAAATGTTTTGCCAGATTTAATTTGTAAGTGGCGTGCGAACGTTTTTTTTTTTAAATAAACTACTACGACGCGACGTCCGCGTTAAACCACCATGTTTTACTTCCACATCCAGTGGAAGTATAGTAACGACAAAAAAATGTTTAAAAATTTTTATTGTTCAAATAGGCTTAGAATGTCATGAAACGTCGAGATTTCAAGTTTGAGCGAAAAAAAAATTTCTGTCTGTCGGTCTGTAACTTTTTTTGTGCGCACGTTTACTCTGGACCCGTTTGAGATATTGACTTGAAATTTGGTACACATATGTACTTTAACGAGATCTAGAACTAGATTATATTTTCATCTTGTTCTGTCGAAGGGTTGGGGGGTAAATTGAGGTAAATTTGGAGTAAATAGGTAAATCAAGCAGGTAAGAGGTAAGTAAGAGTAAAAAGTTACAGACCGACAGACAGACAGAAATTTTTTTTTCGTTCAAACTTGAAATCTCGACGTTTCATGACATTCTAAGCCTATTTGAACAATAAAAATTTTTTAAATTTTTTTTGTCGCTACTATACTTCCACTGGATGTGGAAGTAAAACATGGTGGTTTAACGCGGACGTCGCGTTGTAGTAGTTTATTTAAAAAAAAAAAACGTTCGCACGCCACTTACAAATTAAATCTGGCAAAACATTTTTTCGATGGCAGATCAATTTTTATGGATAGAGGAGACCTTAAGTTAATTCAAAACTGAAAATAAAGGAGGTGTTATGAGATGCCAGCGGTTCAGCCTGACATCTATCTCCTGCATGTATGCTGCGCTTTCAAAATTCAGTCTGACAAGGTAATTAACAAAAATTTCTAGGTTTTAATAAATAGGGGAAATCTCAAACTTCATTTTTAAAGGAAAACCAAGGAGGTGTTATGAAGTGTACTTTCATGGAAAAAATTATTTATGACCAAAGGTCTGTCAGATGTTAATTAACAAAAATTGCCAGACAGACAATTTTTTCCGAAAATGATACATTATTTACAACAAATTGTGTAAATTTCAAGCAGGTGTTTTGAAAAGTAAATTCATTTTTCTTTTAGTTAACTTTAAAAGTTAATTCAAAATAGCAATTAACACATTTTTTTTTATTTTCCCCTGGACGTTGTTGGACATCTGGAAATCGTGTCTGATTGGTGAAATGCCCCCCAATCATAATCACTCTAGTAACCGCAATTCATAAAATGGATATAGAAGGTTTCAAAATTACACAGATTGCATTACAAGCAGCAGAATATATAAAAGGTCGTCAAAAAGAATGCCGGGTAGTACGGGGGAGAGGGTGCCAAATTTACTGGACCGCACAAAAAAATTGGCATTTCTATGACCCATTTAATCAATTGACACCCCCCCCCCCCCCTCACCGTCCTGGAACTAACCAAAACTAAAGTACATAAATTAGCTGATACCTAATATCAAAAATATAAGGATTTATTTTTAATACAAGGAAATTTTGACAGCACCGGATTCTACTCAAAAAAGTGCCTTAAGAATGTGTTACTCGATTTTCGACTCGATACTTATATTCTAGAAGCTAGTGTCGAAAAGTGAAAAATTTATCAAACCACCTCGCAAACTACTAACCGAAGTGGTTTGATGATAATATTCGTCCAAACAAGCAAACTTGTCTCTTGTGAATATGGGCCTTAAGGGCCGGCAATTTATATTGCGGGCCTGTGAAAAATTGAACGTATTTCATCGCAATCAAGCCACTAGGTTCTTCGGTTTGACTGTAGGTGTAGGTGAAAGGATTGCATTGATACAGTCGGCGAGAGTTTTCTCATTGAGCGTTGCGGTGCGCGTACTCAGAAAAAAAAACCCGAATCGCATTGTAATCAAACCGGCCAAAGTTTGTGGCAGATGTTTTCAATTGTCCAAAAAATGAAAGAAACACAATTGGGGGGAATTTTGGAAGAGGGGAGGAAGAGTTATTGGGGCAATTATGAACATAAAATCCAATTTTACACTGCAAATGTCGTCAAACAAGGAATTCAAGCTAAAAACTATCGCCTACATTTTTACATACTCCAGACACCCTATAAAACATTATATTGTTATCGGCGAGAATTTTTATTAAAATCAACCCCCCAAGACTACCCCATTTGAGGTGAATCATAGTAACATTAACCATATTGCCGTCTATTGAAATTTCGAGCATTTTTTTGAGCAGAAATCTCTAGTGTCATTTTATTCTTGATTATTCAACGGTACTTACCCTCAAAAAACTCTGAAACCACCCTTACAAGGGGTGAAAATAAGAATCTTCAGTGCAAACTGATTGATTTTAATCAAAATGACATTCGTCCTGTAGATTAGATTATGATTACATGTTTTTGAAGACATGATGATGCAACGATTATTCACCCCTTTCTTCTACACGGGGGGTGGGGGTGATGGGTAAACTCGCCCCTAAAATTTTAATAAAAGTTAATTTCGGATAAAACCGAAATTTTTTTTCTACAGCGATGGGAACGAATATGTACAAAGAAGGATTTTGACTCAATCGCAACTACTCTTTTCATCCCCATTTGATTGGGAGGAGGGAAGAAGGGGGAGTACTATCCATAAAATTCTATATATTCCGATTTTTTTTTTTATAAAATCGCCAATATCTCATAAAATATGCGTGTTGCAGTAAAACATCAAATAGGTAAAAAGAAAAATCGAAAAAATTCCTACCCAAATTTTCTAGTCCTATATTCTCTAAACAATGTATCAAAATTAATCCTTTGTTGTAATTACCCATGATAATATTCACATTTTATTAATTTTTCCTGTTTTCCGGGAAAACCGAAGGAAAATAATAATTTTCAAACTTCGTATACATAAGAAAACCGACTTCGAGTACATAAGAAAACTGGTAGTTCGAATATTTAGGTACAAACTGTGTCATTACAATTTTTTAACATAAATTCTTATACGTGGAAAAATTGGTTAATACGTTTTCCTGAGCGTACCGTTGGAAAATATGAGTATAGGACTAGAAAATTTATATAGGAATTTTCTTGATTTTTCTTTTTACCTTATTTGATGTTTTATTTCAAAATGCATATTTTATGAGATATTGGCGATTTTATGAAAAAAAAAATCAAAATATTCAAACATTTTTGGATAGTACTACCCCCCACCCCCCCCCCCATAGAAGAAAGGGATGAATAACCGTTGCATCATCATGTCTTCAAAAACATCTAATCATAAACTAATCTACACGACGAATGTTATTTTGATTAAAATAATTCAGTTTGCACTGAAGATTCTCGTTTTCACCCCTTGTAGGGGTGGTTTCAGCATTTTTTGAGGGTAAGTACCGTTGTATTTAATCAAGAATAAAATGACATTAGAGATTTCTCGAGGGGTATACCGCAGAAAAATATTGTGTACACTAATTCCCAAAATAGGTAGTAATTCCCCTAATTCCCTAGCAATTCCTTAGTAATTCCCCTAATTCCCTAGCAATTCCCCTAATGCACTACATCCATAAATAGCTAACACCGATAGTATGTCTATATATCAAAAACTGCCTAATTTTGAACCGGAAAGACCTAGTTACAAAAATTGCAAGTTAAATAAAAGCTTGTAAAAAAACAACACGATTCTTCCTGCATTAAACCTTCCAAATTCCAACACAAATGGGCTTTCAGTTAAGTTATCGTGCTTACAAGAAACGTGATGAATGGACGGACAAACGGACGGACATTTTGAAAGTTGTTCAGAATTTGATCACTAACACAATGATATAAACATTTTTTCTTTCCAAGCAGTATTTTCTACTTTAGAAATGTGCCGATCAAATTGCAATATACTTTTCGTTTTCGTATTTGCAAAGAGTATAATAAAGGGAATCTTATCTCCTTTGACATTTTTCCGTAAGACCAATAGTTTGGCAACAAAAAAATTCCTGTTTCTCTCGGAAATGATTAAAAATATGCCCTTTTCGAAAACATATTTCAACAAAATGAGCAAATCAAACCATGAATATTTTTTCAAAAATTTGTATATTTTTTTGCAATATATATGAAAATCACAGTTTGCTTAGACATTGCCATAATTTAAACTAATATAAAAACTGAGAAAATGAAGATAAGTAAACTATTTGTCTGCCACAAAAAAAATTTGTTCATAACAGATTGTACAAAAAGCCTTGATTATTATCAACCAAAGGGATTTTTGCTAAAGATATTTATTTTATAAAAACTGCACATACTGATGAATTTATCTATAAAAATTTAACTAAAACGATTCCAAGCAATTTTTAGATACAGTTCATCTCAAACTTATAGCAACATGAGGCCCAGTGTTTTAATACAATGTTAAGCACTTTATCCTACAAATAAATTAGATAGAAGTTTAGAATATGCTTTTATTAAACACTTTAATATTGCAACTTCATATTCTAAACTTCTAGCTAATTTATTTGTAGGATAAAGTGCTTAACTTTGCATTGAAGCACTGGGCCTCATGTTGCTATAAGTTTGAGATGAAGTGTAGCACGCATTATTAACATGTTATACATATACGAATATTCATTCAATATTTATTTTTCTGGATTTTCTGGGAGTTTTGAATCCAAGTTAGACAATTTTCGTCTTAAAGCGATAAACAACAAATTAAAGGTAATTGAATAAGCTTCTGATTTTATTTAGCTAATTTTTTACGCATGGCCCACAGCTTATGGCGGGCGACAAAATATGCTTCTTCGAAAACAGTGAAAGACTGAGTTTTAAAAAAAAATTTTGTTATTTTTCGCTAAAGGCAATATTTTTTTAGATGTTTTATTTAAAAAAAAAACTATTTCTTTTGAGTTTATTTGTTAAATAAACAAATGAAGCAACTGAGTTATACTTCTCATATAATTATTTCTTAAACTTTTAAGAACATACCCCAAAATTTCAGTGACTGAAGGTTGTGATTGTTTATAATTTTTGAATTGCTGGAATGGATTCTCCTCACGGCCTAATTGCGAGATAGGTAAATAAACCAGTGCATTAACTTGATGATTTAATTTAATTAAGCTTTGCTCACTGTAGTCACCTGTTTTTCACTGTTTATAAAGTTGTTTTGTTTAGTTTTGCTTAAAACGGCGAAATTGGTGCACGTGCAAATCACATAGATTCGGCAAATTTAGTGCAAGAGAGAAAGCAGGGAAATTAAGAAAATAATGACGAATATACTGCCCCCAGCACGCTCCACATTTCGTGAAATCTTATTTGTATCACCTTGTCGTGTGTCAACTCAGGGCATCGCTTCTAACAGCGAGCGCATTGTACTGGGATAATATCCGTCTTTCTTTTCTAATTTCTCTGTTTTCTTTCTTGCACTCGATGAACTCAGGATGCATATATATAATTAGATTTGCCGAATCTGTATATGATAGAGCTAGATAGCGCGCACATCTTGGCGCATGTTATTATATACGAGCGCTACTATGTCTCGAGTTGCGCGCGCCGCTTATTAATTCCATACTCATTGCCTACTAATTCCCCACTAATTCTCCACTAATTCCTTAATAATTCCTACTAATTCCTCACTAATTCCTCTAATTCCAAACTAATTCCCTACTAATTCCCACTAATTCCTACTAATTCCCTACTAATTCCTGGAGCTTGTACACCAAAATTCCCCTGCGGAATACCCCTCGAGATTTCTGCTCAAAAAAATGCTCGAATTTGCACTAGACGGCAATATAGTTAACATTACTACGATTCACCCCCCAATGGGGTAGTTTTGGGGGGTTGATTTTAATAAAAATTCTCGCCGATGATAATATAATGTTTCATAGGGTGTCTGGAGTATGTAAAAATTTAGGCAATAGTTTTTAGCTTGAATTCCTTCCTTGACGACATTTATGCTCATAATTGCCCCCTTCCTCCCCTCTTTTAAAATTCCCGCCAACTGTATTTCTTTCATTTTTTGGACAATTGAAAACATTTGCCATAAACTTTGCCCGGTTTGATTACAATGCGATTCGGGTTTTTTTTCTGAGTGCGCGCACCGCAACGCTCAACGAGAAAACTCTCGCCGACTGTATCAATGCAATCCTGTCACCTACAACTCCAATCAAATCGAAGAACCTAGTGGTTTGATTACGATGAAATACGTTCAATTTTTCACAGGCTCGCAGTATAAATTGCCGGCCCTTAGGGCCCATATTCACAAGAGACAGGTTTGCTTGTTTGGACGCATGCTATCATCGAACCACTTCGGTTAGTAGTTTGATAAATTTTTCACTTTTCGACACTAGTTCCTAGAATATTAGTAATTGAGATGTAGGGGTCATAAAAAAATGCCAGTTTTTCAAAAACGCTCTGTAGCTCGGTAGTCGAAAAAGATCGCGGTTTGGGCCACTGTTTGTTTTTCGAAAATCGAGCTCAGGACACCTATATTGGTTTTTGTCTATCTGTCATAGTTTTAGAGAAAACCTCAAATCCCACCTAATTTGATCTACCCTGTACAACGGTTAAGGAATTATTATAAGCAAAAAAGAGAAAAAATAATATGCCATTTTTCAATACACGGCAGTAACATAGCTCAGATTTTACGGAATATTTAGTATATTCAATAAAAAAGCAATTACAACATATCAAACTTTTGTACTAATTTTTCAAGATCAAAATCTTTTTTTCCTGCATTGTTATATTTAAAATAATTTAAGAAAACTAATAGTAACGTAGAAGTATAACTAATAAGAAATTCCAGATTTTAGCTCATCTATATATTTTTTTACATAATAAGTAAGTAGTACAGAAAAACTTTACTTAAACTCGAAAAAAAATTGTGCATGCCTTAAACTTTGGTTATAGGTTCAAAACAGGCCAAAGTTCACGAAACAAAAAAGTTTAGGATTTTGACTCCCTCGAAAACCGCGAAAACCTATAGGTGGTGAAAGGGGGTATTTTTAATAAAAAAATTGATTTTTCTCTATTTTCTCGGGAAATATGACATTTACAAAAAAAATAGTCAAATAAAAGTTGTTTCTTGAATTTGGTATTTTTAAATTTAATTTTATAGCAATAATTAACCGAAATACTAGAGGTTTTAACTTCGGAATAATGTCATATGAATCAATTAGATCTCGTTCATTTTTAGCAGCTTAATAGTAAATGCAAAAAAATGATGAGGGTGGCACCTAAAAAAAAACCTAAAACACTGGAGCTGAGAGAGAATTACATTTTAAGAAGAAAAGGTTCTATGCAACTTTTCATATAAATTGATAGATTTAAGTTATAACTACTTACTAGAAAATTTGGGATTTTAGCTTGAAAAAGTGGTACTTCAAATACGTTTTCGTCAAATAACTCGAAAGGTATTACATTGGGCAAAAACATGCCAGAGACAAATAAGAAAGCTACTAAATTAAGGATAAATTTCGTTTTTTTCTAATTTTTGTAGAGTTAATGGTTTCGGAGATCTGGAAGTGTAAAGGTGGCGTCCGAACGTTTATAAGACGAAGTATTTAGTTTAAATGTTAAATATCTCAGAAACTATGGCACTTAAGCCAAAAACCAAAATGAAAAACTATTAATTAGGCTATCAAATGATTTATTTCCTATTTCTATAGCATAAAAAACAAAGAAGTTATAACAGAAACGATGTACTTTTTCACATTTTTTTTAATAATGAAGTATTTAGTTTAAAATGTTGAGTAACTTAGAAACTTAGAAACTCCATCAAAAGTCCTAAAAAACCAAATTAAAAGTAATTAATCAATCTTTAAAATGATTTTTTGTTTGTTTCTACATCACAAAAAATAAAGAAGTTATAGCCGATTCAATGTGCGTTTTCACATTTTTGTTAACAAAATATAGGCAAGTAGGCATTTTGTTATTGTAATTGCTCAGTGATTAATTTTTCTTTCAAAAATGCTGTTTTTCGTTGATATAGGGTATAGCATCACCTAGATGCTCAATTTATTTTGTCCCTTTAAAACACTTGTGTTAGAAAAAAAATCCATCTGCCATCACCCCATCGAAAAATTGCCGGATTTCGGTTAATTATTGCTATAAAATTAATTTAAAAACACCAAATTAAAGATAATTTTGCCAGAAACAACTTTTATTTGAACTATTTTTTTCTAAATGCCATATTTCCCGAGAAAATAGAGAAAAAATGATTTTTTCTTATTAAAAGTACCCCTATAGGTTCCTGCAGATCCGTAAAACTCCTAATAGTACAGTCACTGAAGGTTTTCACCTCCGATTTCGTTGAACCTCCATCGATTTTCATGAAAATTTGTGAGTAGTTAGAGGATACCTCAAGAAATAAAAGTGACATAATGCCAACTTGCGCTTTTACCCTGGAGGTGGATGCCACCCCTTCTCGGGGGTGGAAATTATTTTATGATATGAAAATAACCCCAGGAATCGATAGAGGGACCAATTCTAAGCAAAATTTGTTATATAAAGTTATTAAAATAAATCAATACTTTTTGAGTTATTAAAGATCAAAGATTTTGATTTTTCGTGAAAAAAATGCATGTTTTAAAGCGGTTTTTCATAAATAACTCAAAAACTATAAGTTTTTACAAAAAAGTTGTCATTACCAAAATTGAAGCTAATAAAAAAACGAATAAATTCCTTCCTTAAAAAATCTTTTAATATTAATTCAAAGTGAGCTATAGGTAATTGAATGTATATTTTTTTTCGGCGAGCACTCAAATCTATGCACTCAAATCTAAGTAAATAACGGGAAAACGATGCATTTTATGAAATATACTTACTGAACACTTTTCAAAGTACTTAGAAATACCTATCAAATGAGCTGTAGAAGAAGTTGATAGCATCGAAATTAAACAAGTTATGATGAAAATAAGAGGACCCTTTCGAATTTTTTAGGAAAAAGTGAAAAATAAAACCTACGCCATTTCCACAAAAATTAAAATTTATAGTAATCCCTACAAGACTTTCTTTATTTTAGCATAAGTAATGACTTTAAAAATTTTGACCGGTTTAGAATGCATATTTTTGAAAAAAAATATGATTTAAAAAAATCAGAATTTTTCAAATTTTCGTAAATTTCATTTTCTTTTGATAACTCCAAAAATACTCGATATATGTAAAAAATAATACAGAACGAAATTTGAGTTTTTTTTTAACAAAGATTTTATTTTTTTTTTTATTTTTGTAGGATAAAAAATAACCGAGATAGAAACGTTTAAAGCCTAAATTTTACTGCGAGAACCATGTAACCGGGGCCCTTTAACCTTTTATCTTTTAAAAAATAAGGGTTTTAAAAGATTAAATTTAATACGATCTTATAGCCCTTGAAATTACCTTTCAAATGGTTTTTGGATGAATGATATCATAAAAATTAACGGAGTTATTGTAAAAAAACCAATAATATTTTTTTGGAAAAATTTTTTAAGCAGAGATTTTGTATGCATATATAGGAAAAAAGATAGATAGTAAGAAGTAGACGTGTCGATAGGTACATGCTCACAAAATATACATGTGTGAGTGTGTGTATGTTTCTTTTGAAGATAGAAAAGTGATAGGAATTCTGAACATCTGCTCGAAAACATAGTGGGGCTTTCTAGTGTGCTGTGTGTCTATTGAATATTTCAGTATATTTCCAAAAGCGGAGTAAAATACACGTGGTACTCTTTATTAGTGGTTAGCACTTAAAAATTATTTAATTTGTGTTATTAATTAAATTATGCTTTTTCATCAATTTGTGCACGAAGGGTAGTTTGGGGAATGTGGAAAGAATAATATTAATAAAGTTTGAAATATATTAATAAAGTTTATCATAAGTAATAAAAAAGATTCTAAATAATTAAAGCTATTAAAGCTGATAAAAAAAATTTCCATTATTTTTATGACAAGTAGTAGTTTTTAAGGGTGGTAAATTTCGCAATAAATAAATAATTACTTTAATACTCAGTAAATGAGATTTCAATTCAGTAATGTATTATTCAAATGATTAAAGTTTCTTGAAACCAATTTTTTCAATGATTCTGCATTAAGGGGGTGGTTTTTAAGGGTTGAAATTTCACAGTCAACCAAAAATTATATCATAAACATTAAACAAACCGTTTGTGTAATATTAATATGCGATTTCATATTTCAGAAATACAAAAAATGATTTTTTCATGATTTTCGATTTAAGGGCTGGTTGCTAAAAGGGTTGAAAAATTAATTAAAATCATAAATCATGCATATAAGTGTTGAAAAATATTTATTTTATCTAATTAAACGAGATTACTTACGCCAGAATGCTTAAATCTGCATTTTTTCCCATTTTTAACAAAAAGCGCAAGTCGAGCATATGTCACTTTTGAAGTTGAGGGTAAAATATACTCAATCCCAAATTTCCATGCAAATCGATGGAGGTTCACCGAAATCGGAGGTAATAGTTGATTTTTACCTTCATTCACTGTACTATAAACTTTTTTGTTTCGTAAACTTTGGCCTATTTTAAACTTATAACCAAAGTTTAAAATCTGCACACATTTTTTTCGAGTTACGGTCATTTTTTTCTCTTTTCCTGTACTAAAAATATTACTGTAAAGTCCAAATAAAATACGCCTGCAAAAAATTAAGAGACAGTTCCCAGAATACGCCACATAAATCTTACTCAAAGTTGGTTTTGAAATTAATTGCATCTGATAGGCATATATCTTTGCAACTTTTAAATAATTTAAGCTGCCTCGATCAGCTTTCATTGCAATGACTACAAATGTAAAATTTATAATTGCCCCTGTAATTTATAAAAAGGAAACTGGCATTAATTCTGTCCAATTTGATCCCTAGGAACCGTTAACATAAGGTTTGTCGGCGTATATTCCAGACAACGTATATAATATGGAAATATATGATTATAAATATTACACACTTTACCTTTCTAGTTTCATCCTCGGTCCAAATTGTTATTCTTCCATCTAGCAGTCCCTCTAACAGTCAAAGTTAGACACTACTCACAAACTGTGTTTGCACCTTACTTTATCATCACTATAATTCTTATTAATAAATCACAATAACACGATTTCACTTTCACCACACCGCACTAAACAATAATTTATTGTGTATTTTATTTTCGAAATTACATTCTTCTTAAAAATAGGGTTAATAAGCCGCATTAATACGCCTGTAGACGAAAACAATAGAATTTGCAACAATCACACCACTACTAACTTGTACGCGCAGGCGCATGGCGCACGCCTACTGGCCTACTAGAGTTTTTTTGGTAGCCGTGTTGTTTACTAGAAAAACGAATAAAGGTTGGTTGAGGTTTTTTGTTCTCGACAATTTATATGCATTGTCTAACTAATATAGCATTACAGGCTATTTGATTGAATCAAATAGATATAACTGGACTAGAATTTTGAATAATCATCATGGGAAAGAAACTTGTACTGGAATCAGTTTCATAGCACGCTGAAATTAAATGTCAATTAAAAAACGTCTATGTGTATATTATTTATGTGTACTAGTCGACAAAAAAAAAATTTTTAAATTTATATTGTTCAAATAGGCTTAGAATGTCACGAAACGTAGAGATTTTAAGTTTGAGTGAATAAAAATTCCTGTCTGTCGGTCTGTCTGTAACTTTTTTTGTGCGCACGTTTACTCTGGAACCGTTTGGGATATTGACTTGAAATTTGGTATACATATGTACTTTAAGGAGATCTAGAACTAGGTTATATTTTCATCTTGTTCCGTTGGGGTAAATTTGTGGAAAATAGGTAAATCAAGCAGGTAAGAGTCCATAAAATAGGTATTGAGTATATACAAGAGAAGCTAAGGTCTCAAAAAAAAAATTGTCATTAGCCACCCCCATTACCCCCCCCCCATTATTAAAGGGGATGAAAAAAATTGTGTTTTAGTGTGTGTACAAGAACCAGGAACCTCAAAATGTTTTTCTACTTCATGCACCCCCACTACCACCCCCTATCACCACCCCCACCTCATTACCGATGTGGGGTATCGTTTTATGGGTTTTTGGGGTGGAGGATTTCAAATATTATATTATTAAAGTTCCATAAACGAATATTTCCAAATACAAAATTTTTTCATTGTGAGTGACTTGGATAAAAAAATCTGGATGTGGAAGTAGTGATTCCTTGGGCAGCGGTTTTTACCTTTTAATGTTCCACGGGAGCCAACAAACTAAACTAAACTATAATATAGTAGTAGATATTTTACATATTTTATAACACGGGACTTTTAAATCTTTAATAAGATTTGGTACAAGGAATTCAAGATAAGGATTTTACTGCTTTGTGTAGCCTTGTTAGCTCTTTTCGTCTACGCTCACAAATAGTAAACATTCTGTTAACTTCATGCATGTCGAAGCAATTTTCCTGTCAGCCTGTGTAATTAGAATACCCAAAGCTTTGAAGTTAGTTCCGATACATCTTTCTGTAAAGGACAAAATGTATTCAGTAGTATACGACTTTAATAATATATTTAATTGCAAAGAAAGTTTTTTGCGAAAACTAATTACTACTTTTAGCATTACACTTTTAATTAAATGACATATTTTAAATGCAGCGAAAATACCATTTCTTCTTTTAACAAAAAAACTTATACATATTCAATGAAGTCAGACCCTTAATTCGAGTCTTTATAAATTAGTGATTTTAATAATTTGTAATTCTAATTCCGAAATTAGCAGTTCCAGTTCGCGATTTAAATAATCACGGAAATATATTAAATATTAAACTAGACAATTGTTAACTAAGGTCAAGTAAGTGGGACTGATTTTGTCCTATGTAAGAAAACAAAATACATCTCAGAATATGATATCTTATTTGCCTGTAATAATAAACTAATTGAACTAAAAAAAATAGTTGCGTATCCAGGGCGAAAATGTATATACAGGACGTAAAAAATCATGCCGCATATTCCCTACGTCAATATTAAAAAAAAGGTTCTATAAATATTTATTTCTTATGATTTATTTCTTATGTAACATAGAATGTTTTGACTGATATTACTTATTCTAAGACGAGCCGTTATGCTTCTATTGTACTATAATTGTTTTACAGGCTGCAATAGATGCCGTACAGGGGGGTAGAAATTCGAAAACGGGGCATTTAATCGTAAAATGAAACGAGCTAAAGGACTATATGTTGTTGACATATGGCAAGAGAACATGTCAGTGTGTAATTCGCGCCACTATCTAACTTCATTCAAGATCACCTTGTGTTACCTTCAATCGGTAGCAATAAGCAAATGTCAGATATTGACAGTTGGGCATTCGCCGGCCACACTGCAGTGGAGACGGGCTGGGTTTAAAAAAAAATGAAGGGTTGAGCGCCAAGTAAATTTTAGTTCTTGTCAAATGCCTCAATAAATCTAGATTTTGTCCCCCCTCAAACTTACTAAACAGGGACGCAAACACATAAAAAAAATGACAAATCTGCTTCTATTATTAGAGTTTATTTACAAATTACAAATCAATGCCAAGAATAAGTTTCCGAGACTGACACTCAAAAGTCTAGTTTTCAGCTAATCTCATATATCTAATATTAATATAATCTCAACAATATTTACAAATATCTCTTCCAACGAATGTTACGCAATCTCAACACCAGATATTTAAGACAACGTAATCGCAAGTTTAAAAAATAGATATTTGAACTAATAAGTTTACTAAATAAGCAGAAATTAGTTACGTATAATGGTTAAATAGCAGAACCAGAAATTCTATGGTTTTAATGTAGCTTAAGCTTAAGCGCAAGAAAACACACCAACTTAATATGGCTGGAATAAGAAAATGTGTTAGTTAAAACTAACTTCCGCTGTACACATTATATATTGATTGGAAAAGAAAGCAATTTTACCTAACTATCTACCTATAAATTTAATTATTATAGTATATTTAGACACGTTAATCAGAGCAGTGTCCGACCGACTTTATATACAAAAAGAAACAAAATATATTTACGCAAAAAAAATAGAACTTATAGTATACGACTTAACTGTCTGTCTGTCTGTCACCATCCTGTATCGTACTGGGTTGCCCTCCAAGGAGATTATATGGGGGACCAAGGACTATTTAAAATGGGTCCACGCAGGAGCTTCCGAACCAAGGAGAGACAAGACTGCCGCTATGGTTGGTGGAGTAGCCTCCCCATATAAAGACCCTTTATGATCAAGAAAATCTCAAATTAAGAAACATCTACAAAATGTGGCTGTTACATACCTTCAACGAATGGTCTTGTATTCCTGTTTTCTTAAAAGAAAAACAACAAATTTCCACTGCGACCAACGATTATGGAAAGGATAATGTATCCAAGGATTAGTCACTACTAAAATACATAAAAAATGCCCCATTGAAAATCTCCCAGACCATGTGCCACAAGGTATACTTACAAAATTGAAAATATGATCCCTTTAAAAGGTGTGATTTGAAAAATATTCAAAACTACAATTCAACAACTTCAAATCACAATTTATTACTGTACGAAAATTAATCCCTTAGAAATGATGACGCTTGGTCAAAATGTTTTTGTTTCAGTAGCTTCAGCTACCATCGTGGCAGTTATCAGCGGGAATTTCAAAAAAAAAATTGGAACAAAAAGGGATAAATCTTGCATAAATTGTCCTAGTAAGTGGTGCAACCAGGAATACATTTCTGTAATTTAACATGCAAGATCTCTGAAGTGATGCTAATGCCCCAGAGATGTCGCCACACAGAACATTATTTTTCAATTAATTGTTCACATAGGAATAACATAACAATTAATAACCATATATTTTAAATATGTCCATATATTTTAAATAAAAAAAAGCTATTGCCATAATAGGATTGATTTATTAAGGAATTCTTTCATCTAGATGAACTTTTAAAAGTAATGGGAAAATGGCGATCTAACTGGTAACTAGTTGGTAACACTGTCAAAACGTCAATAATATTGACATCAAATCCGTCAAAACTGAAAATTCAAACTAGCTAGAAAATCAAATAAGGCGAAAAATGGACGAATACAATGGAAAAGATAATACTAAGCGATATTTTCCCGACGCAAAACGGTAGGTGTACTTGTTTTCAATGACATTCTTTTGCTCCCTGAACCGTTTTATCCACATTCAACAAATAACCCAAACAATTCTTTATTACACCAGATACACATCATGACCACTCTCTGAAGACATATACAGGAGGATGCAGCCAGGGATGGCAGTGATTATTATCATTTTATATCCCAGTTATTCAACAGGCTGTCTGAACTCTTATCCGACAAAGTTATTAGGCAATCACAAGCACTCAAATTAAATGTATAAAAGGCTCTGAGTACGAAGATCAATGAGCACAAGATCAGGTGAAGCCACCGAATGAAAGGCAAACAACGGTAAATTGGGATTACACACCCGATCTCGTTGCAGGACCTCCTTGCACAACCACACTTGCGTTACCTACTTATCAAAACATACAGAAATTGTGTTATAACTTTAATTCAGAAGGGTTTAAGAATACTATGACGTGACGAGTCAAATATACTGTAAGACTTGCCTACTACCACTTCCATGAAACTGTTATTGCTAAGTAGTATTTGCGTATGCTCGATGCGCTAAATTTGGTAGAACTTTTAAGTGGAAAAACTCATTTATATCTGTAATTTTTTACTTAATTAAGTATTAATCCAATACAGTCAGGTATGTACTCAATGCATAATGTTATTTTGCTATAATTGTTTCAGTTATATAGTAATTATAATTTTAAAAACAAGCCTATGCAAATATATCAATAAACTACAATATGTCTTATAACCAATGAAAAAGTTTGCATTTACATACATTCATTTTGTGAATTTGATATATTATTATAGATGAACTATTCTAGTTTAAAAATTAAAGTTAAACTGGTACTCATGTGTACTCGTTAATATTTAAATTGAATTCCTGAAAATGTATTTCATGAATATTTTTGAAACGTGTAGTACAGTCGTAGTACAATTGAAATAATGCAATTTTTTTCAGCGACAACATTCCACTAGAAATTTTATTGTTGATTCTTATTTATTATGATCTGATTACGAAAAAAATATTTGAGCCCAAAAATTCCTAATGCGTCAAAAGTTATATGCAATTTTTGACGCACATTCGCGGATTTTCTACTTATTTGCTTAATATATCTTGTACTAGTAATCGAATGGGAATTTTAAAAATACTGACTTAATTTGCCACCATCTTGGAAAAAATGTAAAACACCAAAAATATCCGAAAAAATCAAAATTGAATATTTTTCGGTAAGAAAAAGTAATTTCACTAAAGTTGGCAAAAGCAAAACTCATCTATGGTCAAATATAATGCACCAAACGAGGACGCTCTAAGTCAAATAGAACGCTCCAAGATGGCGGACGAAATATATATTTTTTTTATTCTTCGTCAAGTACCAAAGAGGCTATGTGCGTTACGTTTTTTTTTCGATTATGGGTTTTTTAGATGCTTTAAGGGGATAAAGTTCAATTTTGTTTCCATTTTCAATAAAAGTGCATTTTCTACAATTTTTACAAATGCATCTTCTTTGTCCTTCCTTTTTTTATATGTTATTATTATTACCATGCGTATGCGAGTTTCATTTTGTATTAAATTTTTGAAGTTATACGAGACTTTCTATACTATATTTCATTTAGTTTCGATGAAAATTGGGTGAAAAAAAGGGGATAATGCATTTTTGAAACTAAAAAAAAAATGAACTTTCTCCCCTTTATGTACAACAGAAAAAAATAAGTGACCCTCAATGCCTCCCTGATAGGCGTGCAGATCACCCCTAATAAGTGCTCTAGAAACTAAGTAACCGATTTGGCAGAGGTAACCACTTCTAACTTGGTTTTTCTTGTTGACTTCGAAGAGTACTTACAGTAAAAAATTAGCCAAAGTTAGTTGATCGGAACATGTAAATAATTGCAAAAAACTATAATTTTTTTATATCACGAATTTTGTCGAATTTCATCTTCAACTCACGATATCTCGGCAAATAATGAATATTTGTAGATGAAATTTCAGCACGACATTGATCAAGTTATTCTTTAAGGTACTGAATTGGTCCGAAGGCTTATTTATTTCACAGATGAAAATAGTGATTTTTCAAAACATTTCTTTTGTCAAGCCTATTTTTTTTTTCAGACACAAAAGTTGTGTGACGAACTTTTAATACGATAATTTTTGACAAACTTATATTAAAGTACAATATTTAAAGAAGTTTTCTGTAAAGTTTCACGTATTCATATTGTATATATGTATAAAAAGTTATCGCACTTTGAAGTAGCGTCTCCGTGCGCAACAGACATGTTTCATTGTGCTGGTTGCCGTAGTTCAGGCATTTACTATCGTATCAAAGCAATGTTTTGTTACATATTCCCTTTTTACAAGTTACTGTAAAGTGGAAATAAGTAAAACTAAATTAATTATTGATAAATTAAAAAATACACAATACATTGAGTTGCTTTTAATATTTTTAATCTGAATCAACATCTATGAGCTGCAACGAGCAATTTGATGTAGAGTTACAAATGAGACAGCATTTTATACCAGCAGCGTAGCACGAACAAAATTCATTATCACAAGATGTTTTTTTTGATCTACAGTTACAAATATACTTTTGAAGCAGCTCCAGACTTGTTGGTCCTTCAAAATATATTGGCAAAAGTTCTTTATTTTCAAATTTCCAGCCAAAATCAGTCGGATTGAGTGCTTCAGAAATGGGTATGTGAGCATTATACCATACGTGCACTTGCCAAAAATAGCGTTTCATGTGTTGAAGGAGAGCTGAGTATGATGGAGGTAATTTTTCAACGGATGAGTTTTTTTTTCAAGCTAAGATTAACTCACACGTCGTTAATATTGTCTTGTTTACTTTTGAAGTCATAAATTCCAATCACACATTTTGTCCAAGCATTAACAGTTTGAGGTGTTAATTTATTCTCAATTTGAGACATCTGGATAAAATGTTCTGTGCTCATTTTTTGTGCTACGTTGAGAGCTTTTTTCTTACCAATTCTGTAGAAAGCGGAAGTCGTATCGCATCCGGTTCATGCATGAACTATTGGTAATGCTAAACAAATACTACTTCCTAGTCCTTGGCATATGATATGTATTGGTATAAAGCGCCGCAAATCCTTTTTGATGCTATTTTTTCCAGTTTGAAATCATACTTGAATCTTTGTATTTATTTTAAAATAATATGCGATTAAAAGAATAAACACATCTGTATCTGGGGACTTAACGATCATTATCATGTCCTGAGTATCTAAGTATTGTTTAGAAATGTAGATCAGATGACAAATTATTCGAGAGTCAGCTTCAGCATAATTCGAAAATAAATCTGTAACCTCACGTTTAAGTGAATCAGTGATTTCTTTAGTTACAAGATGATTTTTGTATCCACCAGCTAAATAAAATTTTTTATTAATAATTTTGTCAGAAGTTTGAGGGATTTCAATATTTTTTTCGATGTAGTCGCATAAGGTTCAAAGCATTTTTATTTGCATTTGTAGACATAACTTTAATCCCAATCTGGTATAAGTCTACTAGCATTAATATCGTAAGTATTAGAATTTGGTTTATACCTTTTTGACCTCTCTTGCGTTAGAAAATGACGTGAATCTCAGAAAAAATTTCAAATAGTTTCCGAAAATACTTCAAAAAATATTGTCCAACATCTTCGAAACATTTCATATATTTCGTATTTAAACACTGCTATTTCAAAATGCAATAACTTTTTATATATACAATATGAATACGAGAAACTTTACAGAAAACTTCTTTAAATATTATACATTAATATAAGTTTGTCAAAAATTATCGTATTAAAAGTTCGTCACACAACTTTTGTGTTTGAAAAAAAAAATTAGGCTTGACAAGAGAAATTTTTCGAAAAATCACTATTTTCATCTGTGAAATAAATAAGGGTTCAGACCAATTCAATATCTTAAAGATAACTTGAGCAATGTCGTGTTGAAATTTCATCTAAAAATATTCATTATTTGCCGAGATATCGCGAGTTGAAGATGAAATTAGACAAAATTCGTAATATAAAAAAATTATAGTTTTTTGCATTTCTTTATATGTTCCGATCAACTAACTTTGGCTAATTTTTTACTGTCAGTACTCTTCGATGTCAACTTGAAGAAAAACCAGGTTAGAAGTGGTTACCTCAACCTAACCGGTTAGTTGGTTAAAACGGGGGTGATCTGCACGCCTATGATACTTGATGAAGAATTAAAGAATTTTATTTCGTCCGCCATCTTTGACCGTTCTATTTGACTTAGAGCGTCTGAGTTTAGTGCATTATATGTGACCATAGATAAGTTTTTTTTTGCCAACTTTGATAATATTACTCCTTCTTATCGAAAAGATACTCTATTTTGATTTTTTCAGTTTTAAAATATACACCCTCAAACCCATATAAATGATTTTTTTAGGGATTGTTCCGGAAATTATTGCCAAGTTTTCGAATTCCTGTCCCACTGCGCCGCGCGCCGTCCTGAATTTCGCGTATAAGTGACCATGTTCAAAAATGGCGATAAGGTGTTTCTTAACCCACTAATACTGAATTATTACAGTATTACATGGAGCAATAATTTCTACTTTAACACATCCAAGCTGATTTACACATCGGAATCCACTATTTGTAAAGCTAAGTGAAATTTTGTTTCATACATTTTGGAGATTTTTTCTTTATTTTCTTATGTAGTTCATTTTTTAAAATTTTATTGTATTATAAAAGTTTAAATATTAAAAAAACTTTAATCCATTAACATAAAAGTGAGCCAGAATCTGTATAATACATTTCTACCTCACATTATGTGTTCTTCAAATTCATGTGACAATGATTGCATTTTTAAAACTCTACGTAATAATTACTCTTGTGGGATTTGTGCAATACACTATGCAACTATGAGGTTGTAATATTCTGAATTCCCTTATGGACAATAAATTCATCCTTTTATACGTTATGTGCTGCAAAAAAACGATTTCAAAGTGCCCTGGAGGAAAGTAAGATTTATAATCATTTAGAAAACATCAATTTTATTTTTAGCATAAAATAAATCACGCTTATTGATAAAGTAGGTAAATCGATAACGGAAATATTAATGGGTGACAATTTAAATAATCTAATTTAGATATAATAAAAAGAGTTATAAATAATCATAAGATATTGGGTAGTTTAAATAAGATGGATACTTTTTTCTTTCACAATGGTCCATTTATTTATATTTATGTACAAAATAGATAAAAAACCGCTGCCCAAGGAATCACTACTTCCACATCCAGATTCTCTATCCAAGTCACTCAACGAAAAAACTTTGTATGTGAAAATAATTGTTTATGCAACTTTAATAATATAATATTTGAAATCTTCTATCCCAAAAACCCATAAAACGATACCCCACATCGGTAGTGGGGTGGGGGTGGTGATACGGGGGTAGTAGTGGGGGGTGGATGAAGTAAAAAAATATTTTGAGGTTTCTGGTTCCTGTACATACACTAAATCATATTTTTTTTTCATCCCCTTTAGTAAGGAGGTGGGGGTGGTAACGCCAAAATTTTTTTTGAGACCTTACCTTCTCTTGTATATACTAAATACCAATTTTATGGACTCTCACCTGCTTGATTTACCCATTTACCCCAAATTTACCCCAATTTACCCCCCAACCCTTCGACGGAACAAGATGAAAATATAATCTAGTTCTAGATCTCGTTAAAGTACATATGTGTACCAAATTTCAAGTCAATATCTTAAACGGTTCCAGAGTAAACGTGCGCACAAAAAAAAGTTACAGACAGACAGACCGACCGACAGACAGACAGATTTTTTTTCCCTCAAACTTAAAATCTCGACGTTTCATGACATGTTAAGCTTATTTGGACAATAAAAATTTTTTAAAATTTTTTTGTCGTTACTATACTTCCACTGGACGTGGAAGTAATAACTGACTAAACACTATAAGTTTAAAAATTATCAACAACCAAAGATTTCTTTCCTTATATGGGAAAAACAGTAAAGTACATCAAAAGTGTTTGTTTTGAAATCGGCACTAAAGAACATCAAAATCGTCATTAAAGAGCTAGAAATAGTTTATTCCACATACACGGGATCTAATATCTTCTAATATTATTGCTCCAGCCGCCTTTACAATTAACAATCGTTCTTCTTCCACGTTTATTTCACGATTCTCGTACCAATTCGCTGTTAAAAATCTTAAAACCGGTATCCCGAAAACTAATGATAGGATCGTTACTATGCTTTTTAGAAATTATAATAACAGCGCCATATTTGCTTTCTATTTTATTGCTGACAGTTCTGTACGGAGTATGTCTTTCAAGGAAAACTGGAATATACAGTGTGTCTCATTTAAAATGAAGACACCCGGATATTTTCGTAATTGTTCGAAATCCAGATTTGCGCTTTGGCTCAATTGTAGTCCTATATAAGACGTACACTTCAAGACTACCAACTTAAATTTAAGTAACAAACTGAGACAACGGCAGCCCAGCAAATGGGGCCCATTCCCGATATTTTGCTTCGCGTTGAAGACATCGAAAAAAGTTATTAGAAAAAGTTGTTCAGAATCTAATTTTGAGTCCCAAGTACCAAATTTCATTACGAAATTCGCATTTTTAGTTTTTTCAATATTTTTCAATATTTTCCTGTCCACACACGGTTACAATTTGGGCACAGAAGACCTATACCAGAAGCGTCACTGTCGGAGGCACATTCGAAGTTTGGGTGCGTTTGCACATCTTTGTATGTGAAAATAATTGTTTATGCAACTTTAATAATATAATATTTGAAATCTTCTATCCCAAAAACCCATAAAACGATACCCCACATCGGTAGTGGGGTGGGGGTGGTGATACGGGGGTAGTAGTGGGGGGTGGATGAAGTAAAAAAATATTTTGAGGTTTCTGGTTCCTGTACATACACTAAATCATATTTTTTTTTCATCCCCTTTAGTAAGGAGGTGGGGGTGGTAACGCCAAAATTTTTTTTGAGACCTTAGCTTCTCTTGTATATACTAAATACCAATTTTATGGACTCTCACCTGCTTGATTTACCCATTTACCCCAAATTTACCCCAATTTACCCCCCAACCCTTCGACGGAACAAGATGAAAATATAATCTAGTTCTAGATCTCGTTAAAGTACATATGTGTACCAAATTTCAAGTCAATATCTTAAACGGTTCCAGAGTAAACGTGCGCACAAAAAAAAAGTTACAGACAGACAGACCGACCGACAGACAGACAGATTTTTTTTCCCCTCAAACTTAAAATCTCGACGTTTCATGACATGTTGAGCTTATTTGGACAATAAAAATTTTTTTAAATTTTTTTGTCGTTACTATACTTCCACTGGACGTGGAAGTAATAACTGACTAAACACTATAAGTTTAAAAATTATCAACAACCAAAGATTTCTTTCCTTATATGGGAAAAACAGTAAAGTACATCAAAAGTGTTTGTTTTGAAATCGGCACTAAAGAACATCAAAATCGTCATTAAAGAGCTAGAAATAGTCAATAAAGTAATCCAATATTGTACGATTTCTTATAGTTGGCGGAGGTGACAGATAAACGTCAACATACATTTTTCGTTGCTGTGACATAATTAAAAATTACTCAGATGTTACAGTTAAATAATTATGACATTTCTTAATGTCACTTCAAATTATTTAAAAAATAGAGTTGCAAATTTCACACGTCACTTTTTTAGTCAATCAGAAGTTCGTTCTTAGTTTCGTTACCATAGCAACCCAAAAAATTTCCGGAAATTTTCATCCCCCAGGGTATCCTGAACGAAATTAATAAGTGAAAATTTTTCTGTAAAATTATTGACATATGATCATATTTGACATTTGCTTTTACATAAAAATTGAATTTTATTTGTCATATAAAAAAAATCATTGAGCTCGTGAAACATTTTATTTCATGTTTAATTATGATACTGAATATAATATTTTGAAACAATTTGATTTAACTTATCTTTTCTAGTTCGTGAAAACTTAGTCGAAACTTCCAGTAGCTTTCTCTGTACTTACTACGCGGAACGTCTCATTTTGGTTTTCGTCCATATTACACTGTTCAATCAGATATGATAGGTAAGCATTTCAATTTTAACCTCACAAAGTTCTTCACAATATGTGAATAATGTATATTTCTGTTATTTTTCCATTCTTTAGTATCTCTTTTAAACCTCGAAAACAACTTCAACAATAGAAATATTAAGCTTACACTGGTCAACCTGCCAATGAAATAATGACAATAGCTAATGACGTTTTATTTCCAAGCCATCTCTGTTAAATTATAATGTGCTGAAACCAGGGTGTATTAGCTGAAACTTAGCTATGCCATGTGCATAAAACATGAAAATAAACTAAAAAACAATGTTCCACCTATTTTAGTGAACAAAACTTATTTCATAACACACAAATAGAGTTGTCTTAAACAATTTTCAGTAATTTTTTAAACTAACATGAGTGAAAAAGATATTATTTATCTATTATACGAATATAGGTATTCCGGTTCACCCATACTGTTGTAACGTTATAAAATATAATTAAAACAGAATTCCACCCAAATTCGTGAAGAAAACGTAATATTAAACATTTCAGTAAATATTTATTAACCACTCATGCAACTAAAATGGGTGGAAATATTTTTTTTAACATTGCATATATGTAGATATCTTTATCTAGTGTTATGGTATTAAATTAGTAGGTATTTATTTAATTTATGTAGGCATGAAATTTTCGTAATGAATCATCCGCGTGCATGAATTAATTGCAGGGAATTTTTCTCGTACATGAATTTTTTAAGAAAATTACACTCGTCGCTACGCGACTCAGGATAATTTTCAAAAAATTCGTGTACTCAAAAAATTTCCAGCAATAATTCAAGCACTTGGGAGATTACAAGTGATAATATTTTGAGTTTCTGGTGCAAACTGTGGAAAAAATTGACACAGGCAAATCGAATTTGAAGGATTTCAAAAATATTTTTTAATTTTTGCTTCACAGCTTTAATAAAAATATTCATGTTTAGCATGCCCCTCATATTTCCAAGAATATCGAGGCAACAGATTAAAAAAAAATCTGAAATATAATGGACAATGAAGTTATTTGCGGGTATTTTCTATTGTTATTGATATTTAACCATTCGAATTTTATATTTATTAGTGAAATTAGTAAAAGTGTGACTATTTTACTCCTGAAAAACTTTTCAGTTACTTTTAACACTTTGCAATTTTGGCTATTGTCATATGTCCTTACTACCTAAATATATTGTTTACAGTACGGTACCCTTGGAGCACGAGTTCGACTCGCACTTGACCGGTTTTTATAACTTTAGTGCAGTATATTACTAAGGTTCTTGATTAACCAAACAAAAATAAGAATTTGTACAAGATATTGAATTTAATATACCTACAGTCTCTCAAGTTTGAACGAACTTAATATGTATTGTTTACATTAATTTTAGTTTAAAATGTTATTAAAACATTTTTAACAAGATTATTACGAATCGAATTAAAGTTGCAGTTGAGTGTTGCCGAATGCGATTGCCTATTTGAACAATCAAAATTAAAAATATTTTTGCTGTATATTTAATCTTAAGGACACCATTGATTTGTATGATTTGTGCCATATCGACCAAAATGTTAACAAACAGGCATTCGTAGTAGGCCACGACCAGCTACTACTCTTATTGTCACTACTGACTGGGTCTATCATTGCTGTGAAAAATACATAATAGATTACGTAATTTTCTTATCTCATAGATATTTATTGATCATATCATAAATACTAAAATATTGCAATGTGCAATAAGTAACATCGATGCTATTTATTAAATAAGAGATGATACATTATTAATGATAAGATGATAACGATACAATAATAGGAAATTTTATTTCTATTGACATTGGAGTAGATTCGTGGTATTATTAATTTTAAACTGCTAACTACTTGAGACTAATTTGTAAATTTGTTATTTTCTAGGGAAATTTTCAAGTACAATAATTAAAGCAAAACTACGTATGGAATATGTAGTTGTCGCGATTATCAACTATAATGTCCCAAGGACGTTGATAATACGAAATAATTTTATCACAGTTTCCGAAAGCACGTTGTTTGATAGTATCACAGACTACAGTAAGTACACACGGGCGGTACCTTTGAGATTTGATGGCTCGATTTCTGTGACCTTGTGTATCAATTGCGTCTACACTGAGAGAAATGTGTTGTTAATTTATTTCTTTTAATTTTAAGATACACTGAAAAAACAGAGTCCTTTCGGGTTAGTTAGGTTTAAAAATGATTTCTCTCAATGGTTTTTATTTGGCTTAAAAATTTTATTAGAAATGTAGGAGCTATATAACCAAAGATATTTAATAAAATATATCAAAAAACACAACTGTCAACATTCTTTTGATTAAACAAATAACTTCGGCCTCGGTTTTGTCCTAATTTTTTTGCTTGGCCAGTCGTTAGGTAAATTAACATCGTTTCAAATCGGACAAAAGATTTTAGTTGGAACCAGTTCATTATATTCCTCTTTTAGACATATTAATTTTTGCATAAGAACATTAAGACTGCTCGGTATGTCGTTCTCAACGTTTTCTAAGAAAGCATCTGATGCGGGGTAACTTTTTATTCCACATACACGGGATCTAATATCTTCTAATATTATTGCTCCAGCCGCCTTTACAATTAACAATCGTTCTTCTTCCACGTTTATTTCACGATTCTCGTACCAATTCGCTGTTAAAAATCTTAAAACCGGTATCCCGAAAACTAATGATAGGATCGTTACTATGCTTTTTAGAAATTATAATAACAGCGCCATATTTGCTTTCTATTTTATTGCTGACAGTTCTGTACGGAGTATGTCTTTCAAGGAAAACTGGAATATACAGTGTGTCTCATTTAAAATGAAGACACCCGGATATTTTCGTAATTGTTTGAAATCCAGATTTGCGCTTTGGCTCAATTGTAGTCCTATATAAGACGTACACTTCAAGACTACCAACTTAAATTTAAGTAACAAACTGAGACAACGGCAGCCCAGCAAATGGGGCCCATTCCCGATATTTTGCTTCGCGTTGAAGACATCGAAAAAAGTTATTAGAAAAAGTTGTTCAGAATCTAATTTTGAGTCCCAAGTACCAAATTTCATTACGAAATTCGCATTTTTAGTTTTTTCAATATTTTTCAATATTTTCCTGTCCACACACGGTTACAATTTGGGCACAGAAGACCTATACCAGAAGCGTCACTGTCGGAGGCACATTCGAAGTTTGGGTGCGTTTGCACGCATCCAGTAATTTAATCGAGTAGAGAGACGGTCCAGTAATTTAGTAATTGCTTTCCACTAAATTACTTGACTAAAACACGCTGTCCACATTGGTCGAGTACTAAATTACTAAGCGACTCGACTAAATTACTGTGCATGCAAACGTACTCTTTCATTGGTAAATTGGGGTGACCTTCGGCCATCTTGTCGGTGGTATTGTCAACCTATAAATCCGCACCTTTTTGAATTCACCGCTGGACGCATTGGTAGATAAAATTCGAAGCTGATTTTGGCTTTGGTTTTCAAAATAGCCAATCATATAATGTAATTGCTTACCGGTACGCTCCACCGGTGAATTTAGAAACCTGCCGATTTATGGGTTGACAATAATACCACCGACATATGACATATGCGCATAAAATTCAATATTGGTGGGAAGGCCAGAGAGTCATTTCTGGTATAGGTCTTCTGTGATTTGGGTTTTCAATTTAATAAGATGCCATGGAAAAAAAAACTATGATTAAATTAAATGTCAATTTGACAAAACTTTGAGTTATAATGTAAAGTTCTAGTTTACAATCATAAAATGCGTCTTCATTTAAGGGAAAAAATCGAAATAATAAGGTTATTTGGTGATGATTCGTAGTAGCAGAGAAGTAGCCGCCGAATTTAACCGAAGACATCCTTTACGAGTCGATATTACTCACGGAACAGCAGCTACCATAAATGCTCGTTTCAATGAAACTGGCAGTGTTATTAAAAGACTTCAGAATGATCAACCCCGTCGAATATATTCGCATCCTGAAGATAACGTAATCTTAGCTGCAAATCAAGCGAATCCAAGAGCGAGTCTACGAAATTTAGCGTCTCAACTGAATATCGACAAGGAGAAAATTAGAAGATGTTTCATACGTCATAAAATCAAGCCTTATAAACCAGAATTTTTACACACTTTGAAAGAAGATGATGAAAACAGAAGGTTAGATTATTGCTATTGAGTCCAGGGAAATTTTTTAGACGACCGGAAATTTCTAAGTAAAATTTTGTTTACTGATGAGGCTACATTTACCACTAATGGGGTGGTAACTTCTCAAAACTGTAGATACTGGACCACAGAAAACCCTCATTAGGTTATTAATTGTAAAGACCAATATTCAGAGAGAGTTAACGTATGGTGTGGAATTTTAGGAGACCGAATAACTGGTCCATTTTTCTTTAATAACTCGTTAAATGGTGAGCGTTTAGTTAACTTCTTCGATACGGAATTATAGGATGCAATTGAAAATCTTTCTCTTAATGTGCAACAGGAGATGTTTTTTCAGCTAGATGGTGCGTCAATACATTATTCCATAAATGTTCGTCAGTGGTTGAACGAACATTTTCCAATGCGCTGGATAGGAAGAAGTAGTCCTTTTGAACTCTGGCCTCCTAGGTCACCCGATATTACACCATTAGATTTTTATTTCTGGGGAACAGTGAAGGCCCAGAAATAGAGAAGAACTTTGGCTAAAATAAGAAGAGCCTGTCGCGAAATCAGCATTCCAGAGCTGAGAAGAGTAGCCAAACATAATCGTAAAAGAATTGAGAAATGTATTCAAATTGAAGGAGGATTAGTTGAAAAAGGCTACATCCGATAATTAATTAAAATTTTCAGTTAAATAAATGTAATGAGTAATTATTTCAAAAACTGATCGTTACTTTAAACTGTTGTTTTTTTTTTACTTATTTCAGTTACCAAAAGTTAATTGTTTGTTTTCTTTTCTCCTAAAATGTATTTTTTGTCAAATCGACACTTGTTCAATAAATTTTTTTGGAATTCCATGGCATCCTATTAAATTGAAAACCAAAATTGTAACCATGTGGACTTTGCAGAAAAGTATTGAAAAAACTGAAAATGCGAATTTCATAACGAAATTTGGTATTGGGGCTCAGAATTAGATTCTGAACAACTTTTTCTAATAACTTTTTTCGATATCTTCAACGCAAAGCAAAATATCGAGAATGGGCCTCATTTGGGGGGCTGCCGTTGTCTCAGTTTGTTACTTAAATTTAAGTTGGTAGTCTCAAAATGTACGTCTTATATAGGACTACAGTTGTGCCAAAGCTCAAATCTGGATTTCAAAAATTACGAAAATATCCGGGTGTCTTCATTTTAATGAGACACTCTGTACACAACTGCTGATATACAGAGCGGATGCGGATACGATGCTTGATTTTCCCCGCCTATAACTCCAAGAATATTAATACTATGTAAAAATATGTCCCAACCATTCCGATAGAGAATTTACTTATCTTTAAATTTGATAACCATCTTTTTTTTGGTAGGACAGTTCAGAACTGAGATGGGCAAAAAATGATTTTTAAGCGATATTGCCCCAAAATTGGGGGTGTTCCGGGGGGCGGTCGAGGGGGAAAAATTCATATGTCTAACAGAGGCATATAATGAACTGGTTCCAACAGTAAAATCTTTTGTCCGATTTAAAATGGTATTTACGCATCCTGAACTCCCTGACGACTGGCCCATAATGTAACATCCAGCAAAATATTTTCATATTAAAACAGTTCCCTACGAATTTTATTTTTACTCCACTACATGCCGTGTAGTTTCGATTTTGCGACATGAAAAAGGTGTGTGTCACTTCTCTTGTCATGACTCTTAAAGGCGGAATCCTAAATTTAATTTCGATATGTTAAAATATGAAATTTACTAAATATAATACAAATATTCAAGATTATTGGCAACTTTGGCCACGTTCAGAAGACTTTTTGTGTATCCACCAATCACGTACTGCGTGAGCGGCGGTTTTATCATGGACAAGGTGCAACGCTGTGGCCGGACGTTGGTCCATGCTGCTCACGTCGTTCCGGAGAGTGAACTGACCAGCCCACTCTAACTTGCCGTACCAAAAAACTCTCCTATAAAAAGCGTTCGCTATGCATTTACAATTTATATTCCCAATTGAATAACATGGATAAAATCTCCAGAGTGGTTTTTACGGTAGAGCTTAAAACTGATTTCATGGAAAATTTTATTCGATACATTTTGTGCACGTCTTGTGTTCTCTACGGGGTATAAATAAAAATTATTGATGCTGAAGGATGAATAGTCAGTCGGCGGCAATTTATTCCTGTGCATTATATATTTATTACGTCAGCGTAGTGTGGTTGTGCTACTAAATTAAATTAAATGGAATATTAAACAAATATTAACACAAAATAATGAAATTATTACGTATATTGCAGGAAAAATAAATTTTGACCTCGGAAAAATTTGTACAAACAAGGAATTTGGTGGAGATGTTTCACTTGCCATCCTAATGAATATACTAAAAGTCCCCTAAAATCGAAGCCGTGCTTCGCCCGCCGTATTGAAAAATGTTTGCTCATTTTCAGATTTTTGTATATTAATCCTTTACCGTTGCAGATAAGAAAAAAAGTTTCAAATAAAAAATGTAGGCAATAATAAAGCAAACAATTTCTGACATTTACATTTTTTCTCTGAATCGAACGGCTTTTGAATTATGAGGTGCAGAATGCTATGGAATTTTCAAAAATCACAATTATGTACAAAATACACTGTAAAATGTGTAAGTAAAACAAAACACATTTTTTTAGGTATATTAGCATTACAGAAGAAAAATATACTGTAATTATGAAGCCTACAACAAATAGAATAAAATACGAAAATACGTTATAACATTAATTCGTTAGTATCAATGTCGTCATCAGGTAACGTATCTTTTGAGTTGCTGCAAGATAATCCCTGGCAATATCCACACATGGCAGATCACTTTAACCCTGCTCATGAGCACTCACAACGTTTGGTGCATCCCGATTTGCAACCACAGGATATGAGCTTCAGTAAATTGCTAGGGGCTGGATCTAAACATGTCAAAACTGGTTTCAAAGCCCCATGGCTTAACTGCCAACCTCAGGCAGTCGGCTCTAAATTATTACCCATCCACTGCTGGACTCAGGGTATGTGTGATATGAGTGACTGGCAGCTGCTGCACTTGTAGGAGGCAACACTGCCAAGTTGAATTTGGAATGTAATTGCTGCTTTCTAATCATTGTATGAAAAATATCTATATTCATCAAGCCCCATAAAAAGCAAGCAGAAATTTTTCTCCTGGAGCTGCAACGTCACCATGGGATACAACATCCTCTGTAAATAATGCAACAGTCTGTAGCAGATTCGGGTTTTGTTCTAAAAGGCGTAAGCCTTTAATCTTGCTCTTTCTAAAGGGAGCGGAGGTTGTGTCACAACCTGTAACAGCATGTATGAACATCAGACAGTGTAATGTATTCCTGTGCAAATTTTGTTGCTTTGGAATGTAAAAAATTAACCATTTTGCCTGGTCGAAGAAATCAAATATGCATCTCATCTGTTGACAAAGTAATTAGGAGGACTAATAAGTCGGTGTCCTGGCCAAAAACAACTACTCGAGAACCATGCCTTGCTTTCTCAACAGCTGCTGCTACAATCGACACATTAGCATCAACTTTGGCCTCTTCTACCTGAATACCACGACTTCTTAACTGGACGGCATGATATTTTATAAGAAATTTTTTATTTGCACTGTTTGCAAGAAATTCCGCTTGCGTTGTTGTGGTGACAGTATTCAAAGTATTCACACTTATGTTTATATCTGTTGATGTCCTTCTTGCCGCTCTTCTTTCTTACTCGTTCCCCTTCGTTGTTTGGTATGCAGGATAACCATCAAATACCACAGCGCAATCACCGCCATACCGGCTAATGATAAGCGAGGTGTAATTGTTAATGATGTCTTGATAGGTTCACTGTGAAGAATATGTCCCCCATCTAGGACGTAAGTACAGTTGTCCATTTCTGATGATTCCTCCATTTTAAAAACTGTGACAGGTAATGATTTCTTGCCTTTCCTCATACTAACCTCATTGAAAAGAGTAGTAGGAGTTCGTATTTGAAAGATTGAATAACTGTTGTGGATTCACAGCAACAATATTTTCTCTCACTTTGACTGATGAGTTCATTGACGATACAGCTTTTACTTTGCTACTTCTTCGAATTATGATCTAACAAAAATTGTTATCAACCATTGACGACATTGAAGTGATTGATCGTAGCCTATAGTATGATCAGCTACTAACCCTGAAAAAAGCTAACCAAATTTTCACAACGCTGCTTAAAGGGATTATGCTGTTACAACCAGATTATAAAAGTTTGTTTATCGCGGGTGTCTCTAGCTTATCGACTTGATAATAATAATGCAAAAACCTTCAATTTAGAGAAAAAATATTAATGTCAAAAATTGTTTGTTTTATTACTGCCCACATTTTTTATTTGAAACTTTTTTCCTATCTGCAACGGTAAAAGATTTATATACAAAAATCTGAAAATGGGCCGTCATTTTTTCAATATGGCAGGCGTAGCACAGCTTATATTTTAGGGGACTTTTAGTACATTCAGTAAGTTGATAACTGAAACATCTCCACCAAATTTCTTACTTCTACTAATTTTTTCAAGGTTTGCATACTTTTAGGCTTATTTTTATTGTACTAGTATGATATTTCCATACTTTTAATGACGTTTATGCAAATGTAGAAAAAAATATGGCCGACGATGTAATTAAAAGATCAACTCTACCTCCTGTTAGACGCCTAGTTCTGTGTTCGCTAGTATTTCAACCTAGAAACAAAACACAGGTCATTGGTACCATAAAAACTAAAACCAGTAAAGATCCAGGAACAAACACGATCACCTCTGAAACATTAAAAAAAAACCGCTGCCCAAGGAATCACTACTTCCACATCCAGATTTTCTGTCTAAGTCACTCACAACTAAAAAATTTTGTATGTGGAAATAATTGTTTATGGAACTTTAATAATATAATATTTGAAGTCCTTTACCCCAAAAACCCACAAAACGATACCCCACATCGGTAGTAGGGTGGGGGTGGTGATCGGGGATGGTAGTGATGGTGGGTGAAGAAAAAAAATATTTTTAGGTTTCTGGTTCTTGTACACACACTAAATCACATTTTTTTTTCATCCCTTTTAATAATGGGGTGGGGTGGCTAATGCCAAAATTTTTTTTGACACCTTAGCTTCTCTTGTATATTCTAAATATCAATTTTATGGACTCTTACCTGCTTGATGTACCTATTTACCCCAAATTTACCCCAATTTACCCCCAACCCTTCGACGGAATAAGATGAAAATATAATCTAGTTCTAGATCTCGTTAAAGTACATATGTGTACCAAATTTCAAGTCAATATCTCAAACGGTTCCAGAATAAACGTGCGCACAAAAAAAACCGCTGCCCAAGGAATCACTACTTCCACATCCACATTTTTTATCTAAGTCACTCAAAACGAAAAAATTTTGTATGTGGAAATAATTGTTTATGGAACTTTAATAATATAATATTTGAAATCCTCTACCCCAAAAACCCATAAAACGATACCCCACATCGGTAGCGGGGTGGGGGTGATGATAGGGGGTGGTAGTGGGGGTGGATGAAGTAAAAAAACGTTTTGAGGTGTCTGGTTCTTGTACACACACTAAATCACATTTTTTTCATCCCCTTTAATAATGGGGTTGGAGTGGTAATGGGCGGGGTGGCTAATGCCAATTTTTTTTTGAGACCTTAGCTTCTCTTGTATATACTAAATACCAATTTTATGGACTCTTACCTGCTTGATTTACCTATTTTCCCCAAATTTACCCCAATTTACCCCCCAACCCTTCGACGGAACAAGATGAAAATATAATCTAATTCTAGATCTCGTTAAAGTACATATGTGTACCAAATTTCAAGTCAATATCTCAAACGGTTCCAGAGTAAACGTGCGCACAAAAAAAGTTACAGATAGACCGACAGACAGAAATTTTTTTTCGCTCAAACTTAAAATCTCGTCGTTTCGTGACATTCTAAGCCTATTTGAACAATAAAAATTTTTTAAATTTTTTTGTAGTTACTGTACTTCCACTGGATGTGGAAGTAAAAGTTACAGACAGACCGACAGACATACAGAAATTTTTTTTGCTCAAACTTAAAATCTCGACGTTTCATGACATTCTAAGCATATTTGAACAATAAAATTTTTTTAAAAATTTTTTGTCGTTACTATACTTCCACTGGATGTGGAAGTAAAATTGCGGAAGAAATAGCAGTTCCCTTGACACATTTGTTAAACGAAATAATTGATACGGCAAGTCTGGCATTATTAAAATAAGAAATAAACCGAAACATCTTTTTATTATAATATAACGGCGCGGCCTCTATTGTCGGTGTTAAACTTAGAGTTACAGACAAACAGAGCCGTACTTTGAATTTATCTGTCAGTATCGTGAAGGACGGGCAATACGTCCACCAATGCATAAGATATTCCTATCATGACATAAGCAAAACAGGGTAAGATTTTTTAATTTAAGTTTCTGGTGACTGAAAACACTATTTTGAAATCTCTAAGTATTATTTTATTCATTCTAATAAGCAAAATTTTGAAGTCCTGCTCTGTAGTACTCTTGTCAGCATGTAATAGCGCCGACTTTGATATTTTTATGTTCAGTTTTTTGCAACTTTTTTATTCGCAGTATAAATATGTAGTGAACTGTGCTTATTCGATGAATTAAAACAAGTGATCGTCTCTAACTAATATTCACTATTTTCTACATTTCCTTTAAAAATCATATAAACGAATGTAATGTTTGGCAGAAGTAAATCGTAGATTTAAAAAAATTACTTCAGTAATAAAGACTTATTTCAAAAGACGCAACAAAAAATGTTATTTTATAAAATGTTGAATTAATACTCCAAATCCTTTAATTGATTTACTCGTTTCCTCCCATGCCTTCCGCGCATCGCAGATTTATCAAACGCTAAAAAATAATTTATGGACAATTATAGCAAAGTTTTCCTGAAAAGGGAAAATTGCTTCGGTGCCTGTAATAGGCAGGATGATACATTCGAGGGTAATGGGTCCTTAGAGAGACCCTCGATGTCAATTAACAGGTAGCTGAAGGCTTTTGTTTTGTTTTGTTGATTGTTGTAAAATAAATTCCCAAAAAGTTGGTGGAGTGTCAGTTGAAATATTCCCCTTCTGTTAAAGTACAATAGGTGTGGATATTTATGCGGAGTTGAAAGGCTTTAACAACTCTCACGTACTTTAATTCCTTCTTTGGTACACATTTTTTAACTTATCCAATTAGGGTTAATATAAACAACTGCGTAACTTTACTTAAACATCTATATCAACTATTTTCATTAAATGAAATAAGTTTATTTGCAATATTTAACTATGAAAATAGTCCGGCTGAGAAACCCGAGTTTTCTGCTAATGTCAAATCTTTCGTATTAATTTTTTTTTCTTTTTAGAATACATATTTAAGGACGTTATAAGCTGCAAAAAACTTCATGATGACGAGTTGTCGTCTTTGAGCATTTCGTTTTATGATGATAATTATATTAGTTATTATATTTAGTGAAACAATGTAATAAATGGTAACAATAAAAATCGGCAGCTACTGGAAGCGGCTTAAACCTCCCCACAGATGTCAAAGGTTTCACGAGAAGAAGATTTTTGCCACTAAACTTTCTTAGTTCCAAATCTGTCACATTTTTGGTTCCAAAATTTTTCTGAGAATTTGGTTTTTGATTTGGAAAAAAAAATTTACGTTGGTACCAATGTCTTAAATTGTTTCTAGGTGATGTAGCACTATTTTTAGGTTATATTTCCGGAAGTAGCGGAAATATTTTTTAAAATACAATATCACTGTCACTTTTAAAGTTTTATTGGGGAAAAACTCTCCGAAAGCGTTCCGGTGATGTTGCCTACACTTGTAGGGCTTGTGAGCGGTTCATGAAGGCCTCTCACATATTCCGTGGGCTTTATAAACGTCGAAAAAACTTGTAATCTCTCGATGCACTTGAAACGTCAAAAATACTCAGCATATAGTCTGCACGCTTTAACACACTAGTCTACCGAACGTTACGTTAGACTAGATACACAAACGTGACTCTATAGATTGTTATTTGGTTTTTTCAAATCGAAAGGGTGCAAATGTGATATATCATTGAAATCGTTTTTTTTTTGCTTTTTAATGTTTTGATTACAAATTGTAATTAATCATAAAATAGATAACTTGCTGTGCCAAAACGGCACTAAACGTAATCCGATCTTAACCAAAATCTTCTGAAGCAGTAAAGAAACCCTACCCTCATGCAAAGTTTCATCCAAATCCGTTTAGTAGTTTCGCTGCTATCGTGCTAACATACATGCACACACACACACACCGACATTTTTCAAAAACCACTTTTATATGTTCCTGGGACCTCAAAACGTAAAGATTTGATGTTATCTCAATTTTCGATTTTGTACCAATTTTAGTAACCTCCCACAATTACTTCCACATCCAGTGGAAGTATAGTAACGACAAACAAATTTTTAAAAAAATTTATTGTTCAAACAGGCGTAGAATGTCATGAAACGTCGAGATTTTAAGTTTGAGCGAAAAAAAAATTCTGTCTGCCTGTTGGTCTGTCTGTAACTTTTTTTGTGCGCACGTTTACTCTGGAACAGTTTACGATATTGACTTGAAATTTGATACGCATATGTGCTTTAACGAGATCTGGAACTAGATTATATTTTCATATTATTCCGTCGAATGGTTGGGGGGGGGGGGGGGGTAAATTGGGGTAAATTTGAGGTAAAGAGCTAAATCAAGCAGGTAAGAGTCCATAAAATTTGTATTTAGTATATATAAGAGAAGCTAAGGTCTGAAAAAAATTTTTAGCATTAGCCACCTCCATTACCACCTCCACCCCATTATTAAAGGGGATGAAAAAAATTGTGATTTGGTGTGTGTACAAGAGCCAGAAACCTCAAAATATGTTTTTACTTCATCCACCCTCACTACCACCCCCCTATCACCACCACCACCCACTACCGATGTGGGGTATCGTTTTATAGGTTTTTGGGGTAGAAGATTTCAAATATTATTTTATTAAAGTTCCATAAGCAATTATTTCCACATACAAAATGTTTTCGTTGTGAGTGACTTGGATATAAAATCTGGATGTGGAAGTAGTGGTTCCTTGGGCAGTGGTTTTTTATTGTGAGGAGGTTAATAATTTCTCTTAGTAATTTTTCGATGCGATTGCAACATAGTGGTACCAGAGAACTTATAAGTTTTCTGGTAGTACTGTTACTACAACCAATATACACTGCTGTTCTGTAAGTGCTACTTTCACGGAGTTAGCTCAAAAAGTAGTACTTGCCGCATTATGAAAACCAAAACAATGTTACCTCATCGTTAAAAGTAAAAAATACTGTTTACGTTTGCAGTAGCAGTTCTACAAATATAATTAATTTTGTGCGAGGTCCTTTGGGATTTGGGATGGATGAAGGAAAAAAATGGTTTTGTATACACATAAATCACAATTTTTCACCCTCTTTGACGGTCGTGGTAAACATTTTTTGAGACCTTAGCTTCTCATATATACTAAATACCAATTTTATGGGGTCTTATTTTCTTGATTTACCTATTTACCCCCCATTTACCCCAATTTAACCCCCAATCCTTCATCGGAATAAGATCAAAATATAATTTATGTAGTTTCAGATCTCGTTAAAATATGTGCCTGTACCAAATTTCATGTTAATATCTCAAACGGTTCTAGACAGGGTGCGAAGGGATGAATATCGGAGCAATCTCATAATCGCTGCATTACATTAAAAAAATACTGATGTAGCGATTTCCAAGAGTAATTTTCTCTTATGTCAGGGCTTCTTGATTCCTTTTCACCCCCCAAATGATCCCGTCGGCGGGAGTGAAGACCCACCAATTAGTTTTCGTCCCGTTCTCTTACCCCATCGTAGTTGTGTCATAAAATAGTTACAAAAATCCTAGTTATCGTCCCACATTCATACCTACTGCAATCAAAATGCGATATCTGGTACATACACCATTTTTTCCCTGACTCAAGTTCATAATTCAAGATGAGGGTAGTCTTTTACCCTGTATTGGATTGTTTTTCTGTACTAGGTAGTAACAGATTTATGGTTCATTCCTATTAATAAGGCTTAAAGGGTTCAAGCTTTTTCACCAGTTATTGGGGCTTTTGTGCAGTTTGATATTGTATTGGGGTAGTTTTCACCCCCTTAAGGGCGTGTCTCGATTTCTTTGTGTGAGCCCTAATCAACACCTTCGTTCATGTATTCAGCCAAGAGACTTATAGTAGAGTAGCAAACCAATAAAAAACGGCTATTTCTGAAAGAATGTTGCCGCTTGGTATACTTATTAGTAGTGCCCTAAAGAATCATTTTCGAAGGAGCGCCACCTTCCGGTACCATTTGGATCCAAAATGGCGGCTGATTTCTAATAATCTAATAAATATGATTTTTTAGTAAATCCATCGACTTTATAAAAAAATAGTCTTATACAAAGTTGTTGAGCTTTGAACAGCCAACAAAAAAGTATTTCGGACATTTCGCGATTAGAATTTAAATAAAGCCGTTATTTAATAAAATTCAAAATTTTTCTTTTTTTACAGAATCATTTATTTATATGTATGTTTTTAACAAAATATTAATTTAAATCACACTTTTCCTTACAAGAAGTACATAACAACGTGCAATGTAAACCTACTTTCTTACAAGCACATATAGGTATTTTGTTTACAGTTCTTTTTGCAGCCGCACCGTATCAGTTGCCTCAAACCTCAGGTAAAGTTGAGCACAGTATGGTAAATACCATCTTTTTTTACATCAACCCCAAGATTCAGTATCTGGCAAAGTAGGATTTGTTTCCAATGATTGTCCCCATACATGGCCACTTTGGTATGTGGCTCTTCGAGTATGTTGTGGTCTAAAGCGACTTTAGAAGGTGGAAGGTTTGCAGTATTTCTTCCCTTCGACGTGAAAAATTCCTTTCGGGCATCGTTAACTTCAAAGCAGTTGGATGTTGAACAGTACATTAAGACAACAAATCTTTGCAACAAATTGAAAACATGGTCAGAAATAAATCTTTGCCGCTTAGACATAAAAGAAAAAGCTTCCGTTACCTCAGGAAAAATTTGCCAGGTCTCCCAAGCAGTCGACTTTCCCTTACCTGAGAAAAGTGAGACGGTGTCACATCCCGTGAATGCATGAAAACCTAACAAAGCTTCACATTTTTGTTGACCCAAATGTGCAGCTATCCTATTAACACATATTATTCTAAAGTGCTTATTGGCACCAAAGTGAACATATAGAGTTTTCAATCCTTGCACATACAACCGATGAAAAAAAGAAATAGCTAACAGTACAACATCGGTGTCTACTGTTCTTATGCAAATATTTTTTCAACCTTGGTGGATGCAAGAATGTACATGTAATATAATACGTGTATCTGCTTCTTCGTGACTGCAGAGCGATAGATGTGAATTTTGGGAATTGCGGTTTGAAATGATCCTATCGTCAATTGTGCATAGTGCAGGATAAAGAATGGATGATGTTGTACATTCATTGGATATAAAGTGAAACAGGTCTGTTTTATTGTCTGGGTTTCTAAGAAAATCCGACCAGTTTTTAGGAAGTAGTACATTACCACCAACCGGTCGTCGCGTTTCTCCTCCACGAATTTCTCTAGTGTGATGTTTCAAACTATTGTTCTTGTATATGTCCCGTTTTAAATTAAATTTATCAGAGTTATGTTTGATGTGCGATTGAAACACTTTGGCAGAGTATTCAGCAAAAATTAAAAAACCCTTAGGCAGTAAAAGGTGTACCAATGCAGGCCCACCATAGACCACACACTCATACTGAAATTCTGATGTTTCTTCTGTCTGAAGTAAATTTGGCATAGCATCGATTTCTTCTAAAATAAAAGGTACGTCATTAAGCACATTTTCCAGAATCTTAACAAGGATTGATTTATCTGATGATCTCTGGACTCCGTTTAAAGATAGAGCTGTTGGGAATGGTTCATTCTCATGTGCAAAAACGTCATCCAAATCTATGTCACATAGAACATACTATGAAAAGTCTAGAGAATAAATCCACATCAGATTTCAGGGACTTTATCAACATTGCGGATTTTTAGGTTTACAAAATAAGCGGGTTTTATTCGCTTTTATTGGATCATATACGGATGCCTCTCTGCTGCTTAAGCGTTCATCAACAAACTTATTATATAGATCTAGTCTACGTTCCCTTATACCTAAAAACAACAGAAATATATTATAATGTGTCGCGGAAATAACCATGTTTGAACACCTACCTAAAATATTATTTAGACATTCGTCATCCATTGTTATTTTGTCCGATTAAAGCAACAGGCCAGGCACGTCATCGTTTGCAATAAATTTTAGCAACATCGTGTGCTATGGATAACAAGTAAACTTTATTTATTACAATTTTAAATAAATAAATAAATCACACAAAAAATAAAAGGTATCATGTTTAATTTTCGTAAATAGTGCCCTTATTTCAAAAGCTTCGCAAAATACATAAAATACTTTTTTGTTGGCAATAAAATAACACTTTTTAATTACACTTTTTTTTTGTGAAGTTAATAGATTCGCCAGGAAATTACCTCAATTGATTTCTTGAAAATGGCTGCCATCTTGGATCCAAATGGTAACTGAAGATGGCGCTTCTTCGAAATATGTTCCTTACGGTAATACCGGTTAGTGTGCCAAACGGCAATATCCTTTCACGAATAGCCGTTTTGTGTCGATAATTCTATTCTTGCGGTTCTACTATTATATTATATTTCTGTTCATGGAAGCTCTACAACCTAATAGCATCATTTTTTGATATTTTCATCCTTATATAGGGGATGTTTTTGGCTCTTCTGAATTAGTCAATGGGTATACGGATTTTGCGATTTTAGATTTGAATTCTGCGTCCAAAAATTCTAAGAATATCTTGATTGCTCTGCGATAGTTGATGAGTATTCATTTTTTGTGGGGCTGTGTACTTTTTGATATGCTCCTATATTGCATCACCCATATCACAACTTCAATCCCTCCTATCTCAAAAACCAAACATATGCTCATCTTGAAATTTTGTATTCAGGATGTTCTCATTATTAACAATAATTTAGCACTTAGTTTAATACAAAATTTGAGGGCGAGAAAATGGGCGATCTTTGGCCTATTTTTGGGGTCACTCTTTCAATTTGTAAAAATTGTAAACTGTAAATAAAATTTATTATTATTATTATTACAATAAATATAATCAGTGATTATAGATAAGTAAACTATTTTATAGAGTACACTATGCGTGCATATCTTATCGAGGGGAAATTGTTAACTTAGGTAATACCATTGTGTCGTCTAATTTCTAATTACATGTTCAGTACTATTATATTACTATATTGCTTCGACATGATACTATTAAATAGTGCAATATGTTCGAAAAATTTCCGAAAAGTTGGAATAATTCACGCTTCTATCAACTTGTTTTTACAGTCAGTATTACTGATAGCCTTAATTATTACCTTAGCCATGCTTGAACGTGGGGACATCATCGAAGAATATGCTGATGGTAAGATAGTATTTATATTTAATAGCTCCCTTTTCCCAGGTTCACTTCGGCAAATATCAAATATTAAATTATGAAATTAAGTGGTGGTTTCTTAACAAAAACTTTACATATTAACCCGCTTTTTTGCCTTACGACTATGAATAATAAACATGTACCTACCCATTCTTACAGATAAATACGTAGCGGCTCATGCATGTACATGTAAAATATTTTTCTACGACGACTACTTTAAGTAGTCGATAATCTACAACATACAACTTAAGTAAGCTTGTAAAGCTCTTAGACGAGGATGTTAAAAAATGGCAAATTTTGGCCTAAGATGAACAACGGAAAATGAACACGGTTTTTGATAGCATTTTTCCCATGAAATGCGATGACGTATTCGCTTTTGCGAAAATATGGCGGGAAAATATGGAAAAGTTAAGAAAATGTTTGAGAAATCACAGTCCTGTCTGAGATATTCACAAGTTAAACTTTTAAGATCCATTATATTTTACTTTAGATCTCGCTTTAGATTATGGTGGTTGGTTTTTTTTAGTATTTTTCTCGTAGAATATGATTCTCTACTTCGCCATGCCGAAAAATGTCAGGAAAGTGCCAAAAAATTTAGAGAATGCCCACATATTCACAAATTCGAGTTTGTGATATTCAAAATTTAAACTTTTTAAGATCCATAGCTTACTATGCGAGATTCAGTTCGTTTCTTGTAGTATTTTTTTCCGTAGGACACGAGGATCAACTCTTTTTTGCGGGAAAATGCTGGGAAAAGGCGTAAAAATTAAAAAGATGCTTGAAAACTCACAAAATGTAGCCTATGATAGTCATAATTTTAACCTTTTAAGCTGAAGAGTATACAGGGTGAACTCAACTTACCCGAAAAATTTTAACCATACATGCTCCTTTAAATAAGAAGTCGACTTCTTAAAAAAAAATTAATAAAAGTCGAACGCAGAAAAAGATACACATTGTTAAAGTTACAAATTAATGGAAATGTTAAAATAATCTACTATTTAAAATTAAAATTTTTAATTTAATTTTTTTTAGGTATTTTTGTTTATACAATAATCCTTCAATTAATAATAATAATAATATTTATTTTCCATTTGACATTACATGTATAGGAATAGTCACAAAACTTATAAACTAGCGTCCACAAAAGTAATTAGATACAGAATAAAAACACTGATTTTGTAAAAATTCTTTTAGCTTAGATTTAAATAAACTTTCTCTTTTAATACATTTTACAACATCGTCAGGTAACAAGTTAAAAAATTTGGGCCCTATAAAATTAGGAGATTTGGCAGTAATGTTTAGCCTAGCAAAAGGAACATGAAGATTGTGTTTTTGTCTCGTATTAACGTTATGATAGTGGCTGCTTAAAATAAATTTTGTCTGATTTTTAAAAACATATATACACAATTCAAAAATATACAAACTTGGTAAGGTTAATATTTTATAATTTTTAAAAATGTCTTTACATGAATGGGTATACGAAACACCTGCAAGACATCTTAAAATGCGTTTTTGGGCGATAAAAACATAAGAAGCAAAAGTGGAGTTTCCCCAGAAGCAAACACCGTATCTCAAACGAGATTCAACTTGTGCATAATACAAACAGATAAGTTGTTCTGTACAGAGAACCGTTCTTATATTTCGAAATAAATAGGTAATGGAAGCAGGTTTTGAAATTACAGCCTCACATTGAGATTTCCAGTTAAGGTTGTTGTCTAACTGTATACCTAAGAATTTAGCTGTTGGTGCTTCAGTAGATATAAGCGTATTGTTTATATTAAAATTTAGCAATTTACGATGTTTTTGATTAGTATGGTTATTAAATAAATTGTTACTATTGAATTCTAAAATTTCATCTGATTTGTTTGAAATAATTAAAAATGTATCATCGGCATACATCGTAAAATGAGTACTAGGTGAAACAGAATCCAGTTCGTTTACGTATAATAAAAACAACACGGGGCCCAGAACGGAACCCTGTGGAACTTCCATTGTTAAAAGTGAATAATCGGAGGTAACATTTCTTAAACCATTTTAATTTTTATATTTTATATTAACAAGTTGTTTCCTGTCTTCAAGATAGGTTAAAACCCAATTTAGCGCTATACCTCTTATATCATAACAACTCAGTTTATATAGTAACCGCTTATGATCGACGCGATCGAATGCCCTGCTGAAGTCGCAGAAAATCACAACAGGACATTCGCCCGTTTCCAAAAAATTCAAAATATTATCATAAAATGACTGTATAGCAGTAGTAGTCGACATACCACTTCGAAATCCATGTTGATTATTTGTTAAGATCTGATATTTATCGAGGTACTTCAATAACCGATCCATAAAACAATATTCAAGTATTTTTGAGAATCCAAGGCACTGTAACCGGTCTATAATTTTCTAATGAATTTGGATCACTTTTCTTGAAGACAGGAAGAACCTTTCCAGTTTTTAAGCCATCAGGAAATGTTCCAGTTTCAAAGGACATATTAACGATATAAGTAAGAGGTTCAATGATAAAAATTTAAAAAATTTTAATTATAAATATTGGTACATCATCTGTACCAGATGATTTTTTATTTTTTAGTTTTTTCGCTAGTAATTCTAACATTTCTTCTGCACTAAATGGATTGAGAAATAAGGAATTGTCTTGTATTGTCATTATTATTAAAAGAAACATCATTAGATTTTGGAATTTGATCAATTATATTTCTAGGTGTATTAATAAAAAAGTTATTAAAAAGTGAAGCAATTATTCTGGGCTCCTCATACAAAACCCTATCATTATTTATAGAAATATATTATGGTTTTTATTTCTGTTACATAATTCAGACATAACCTTCCAAGCAGATCGGGATTGGTTTTCTGAATTAAAAATTTATCTTGATAATAGGACTTCTTAGTTTTTTCGATCAGCAACTGATGGATCCTTTTCTGGTTCTTATAAGCAATCGACAATTCCGGATGACTCTTTTGCAGAATAAACAAATCTTTTAAATGTGAACTGGATACTCTTACTTCATCATTTACTCATTTTTTGTCTTCTCGTATATTATTATAAAATTTCCGAAGTGGAAAATATAGCTCAAAATAATACATAAAAATGTTATTGAAATATGTAAAAGCCTCATTAACATCCGTTTTGTGATAGATCTCATCCCATCTTTAAGTAGAGTTCAATAAATTACCATTTTCTTCAATTTGTAACTTTAACATTGTGTATCTTTTTCTGTGTTGGACTTTTATTATTATTTTTTTAAGAAATCGACTTCTTATTTAAAGGTGCATGTATGGTTAAAATTATTCGGGTAAGTTGCGTTACACCCTGTATAACTAAAAATTGAGGAGGTTTTTCATAGTATTTTTCCTTTGGAATACGATGGTCTACTCCGTTTGCGTTAAAACGCCGGAAAACTGTAGAAAATCAAGAAAATGTCCCATGATTCAACATATCTGCGTCATTCCTAAATGAAATATATTAGGAATCAACGTTAATAACTCAAGATTATAGTGATTTCTCATACTTATTCAGTGAAAAGAGAAGGTTAACACGGCTATGCGGGAAACCCCCGGGAAAATTCGGAAGAATTAAAAAAGTGCATAATACCTTACAATATTTAGTCTGTAATAACCACAAGTTAAACCCATTAAGATCCAGAGTATCTAACTTAATTTCGAGTTAGAAAAAACCATTATAATTTCAAGCTAATAATGTTGGTTCTTAATATATTTCACAGCATTTTCTTAATATTTCCGCATTTTCTCGACATTTTTCGGCAAAGCAAAGTAGAGCATCATATTCTATGAGAAAAATACTAAAATAAACCACCATAATCTGGAATAAAATACTATACAGTGTGTCTCATTTAAAATGAAGACACCCGGATATTTCCGTAATTTTTTGGGGCCCATTCCCGATATTTTGCTTCGCGTTGAAGATATCGAAAAAAGTTATTAGAAAAAGTTGTTCAGAATTTAATTCTGAGCTACAGTACCAAATTTCATCACGAAATTCTCATTTTTAGTTTTTTTAATATTGTCTCGCAAAGTCCACACACAGTTACAATTTTGGTTTTCAATTTAATAGGATGCCATGGAATTGCAAAAAAAAATTACTAAACAAAAAATACATTTTAGGACAAAAGAAAACAAACAATTAACTTTTGGTAACTAAAATAAGTAAAAAAAAAACAACAGTTTAAAGTAACGATCAGTTTTTGAAATAATTACTCATTACATTTATTTAACTGAAAATTTTAATTAATTATCGGATGTAGCCTTTCTCAACTAATTCTCCTTCAATTTGAATACATTTCTCAATACCTTTACGATTATGTTTGGCTACTCTTCTCAGCTCTGGAATGCTGATTTCGCGACAGGCTCGTCTTATTTTAGCACAAAGTTCTTCTCTATTTCTGGGCCTTGTTTTGTAAATTTTATTCTTCACTGTTCCCCAGAAATAAAAATCTAATAGTGTAATATCGGGTGACCTAGGAGGCCAGAGTTCAAAAGGACTACTTCTTCCCATCCAGCGCATTGGAAAATGTTCGTTCAACCACTGACGAACATTTATGGAATAATGTATTGACGCACCATCTAGCTGAAAAAACATCCTGTCGCACATTAAGAGGAAGATTTTCAATTGCATCCCATAATTCCGTATCGAAGATGTTAACTAAAAGCTCACCATTTAACGAGTTATTAAAGAAAAATGGAGCAATTATTCGGTTTCCTAAAATTCCACACCATACGTTAACTTTCTCTGAATATTAGTCTTTACAATTTATAATCCAATGAGGATTTTCTGTGGCCCAGTATCTACAGTTTTGAGAAGTTACCACCCCATTAGTGGTAAACGTAGCCTCATCAGTAAACAAAATTTTATTTAGAAATTTCCGGTCGTCTAAAAAATTTCCCTGGGCCCAATAGCAATAATCTAACCTTCTATTTTCATCAGCTTCTTTCAAAGCATGTAAAAATGTTGGTCTATAAGGCTTGATTTTATGACGTATGAAACATCTTCTAATTTTCTCCTTGTTGATATTCAGTTGAGACGCTAAATTTCGTAGACTCGCTTTTGGATTCGCTTGATTTGCAGCTAAGATTACGTTATCTTCAGAATGCGGATGTATTCGACGGGGTTTATCATTCTGAGGTCTTTTAATAACACTGCCAGTTTCATTGAAACGAGCATTTATGGTGGCTGGAGTTGTTCCATGAGCAGTGGCGGCTGGTGAAATTTCAACATTTTTTTTCTCGTCTATGGCGCATGGGACCCATACGAAATTTGGGAAATAACATCTAGAGAAGCACTTCTCTAATGACCCCTAAAAAATTTTGAAAAAGCAGTTTGCGAAAAAATTTTTGAAAATTCGTTAGCCTCCCCTGGGTCTAGGAGCTCTTGTTTATTTTTATTTTTTTTTGTCATATGCATTTGACTTTTCATAAAAATACAACAACAGATTTTGGAGTTTATGAAAATATTTTCATTACTAACTGAAATACAATGAACTGAAATTTTGTAATTTACAATTTAACAAATTACAATATTTCAATTCGTTGTATCTCAGTTAGTAATGAAAATATTTTCATAAACTCCAAAATCTGTTGTTGTATTTTTATGAAAAGTCAAATGCATATGACAAAAAAAATAAATAAATAAACAGGAGCTCCTAGACCCAGGGGAGGCTAACGAATTTTCAAAATTTTTTTCGCAAACTGCTTTTTCAAAATTTTTTAGGGGTCATTAGAGAAGTGCTTCTCTAGATGTTATTTCCCAAATTTCGTATGGGTCCCATGCGCCATAGACGAGAAAAAAAATATTGAAATTTCACCAGCCGCCGCTGTCCATGAGTAATATCGACTCGTAAATGATGTCTTCGGTTAAATTCGCTGGCTACTTCTCTGCTACTACGAACCCCATCACCAAATAACCTTATTATTTCGATTTTTTCCCTTAAATTAAGACGCATTTTACGATTGTAAACTAGAACTTTATACTATAACTCAAGTTTTGTCACATTGACATTTAATTTAATCATAGTTTTTGTATCCATGACATCCTATTAAACTGAAAACCAAAATTGTAACCGTATGTGGACTTTGTGTGGATACTGAAAAAGCTAAAAATGCGAATTTCGTAATGAAATGGTATTGTGGCTCAAAATTAGATTCTGAACAACTTTTTCTAATAACTTTTTTCGATATCTTCAACGCGAAGCAAAATATCGAGAATGGGCCCCATTTGGGGGGCTGCCGTTGTCTCAGTTTGTTACTTAAATTTAAGTTGGTAGTCTTGAAATGTACATCTTATATAGGACTACAATTATTGTGCCAAAGCTCAAATCTGGATTTCAAAAAATGACGAAAATATCCGGGTGTGTTCATTTTAAATGAGACACACTGTAGATCTTAAAAGTTTAACTTTTGAATATCTCAGTCAGGACTTTGTAAACTTCTCAAGTGCTTTCTTAACTTTTCCACGTTTTCCCGCTGTTTTTCCGTAAAAGCTCACATCGGGTCAGATTTTCGATTTCGACCGATTCACGACGTTCGAAAAATGCCATTCTTTTTCTTTCTATATCGACATCGTACAGCCTTTCTACTCATGTATTATCGAATATCTAAACATTTAAAAATTTTGTTCTGCATTTTTTTTTACGTAATGCATCAAATTGTTAAAAGTATTTCTATTTTATTCAATGGGAATAAATGTGGTCATAAAAAATTACAGTGCACAACTCGAGCTGTAATGCAATTGCACTTACTGCACCGCGACTCGTGTCTTCTTCCAATTGTGCATAACATGCTTCTTACATCTCATGATACGTAATGTACTATTAATATTTTTTTAGATTATGGCTTTCACATTGTTAATAACACTAGATACTATATTCTGACAAATATCTTCATGGTTGGTATATATCTCACAGTGCTATTTATTATATTACATTCCATGTTAATTCATGGACTTATCGGGGTAAGTTTACTATAGTAATATTTATTGTTTGAATTATTATTGAAATAATTACATAGCCCCACAAAAAAAAATTCAGACCAGCGAACCAGACCCATATATTCCTATGTATTTTCGGTCGGGGCTTATTAATCCCCATGTAGATTTGCTGATTCTTGGTTATTTATGTTCTTATGAAAAAAACTGTATTAATAGATGCGTTATTTATATTTAATTTATGATTTCAGAGAACACCTGCTCTTTTAACAGTATGGTTGTGTTTTGCTGTATTTGAATTTATTTTTTTCCAACTATTTTTATCCTTGCTATCTGCTTATAGCAATGTTATACCTTTGCGTGGAATAGGAATTCTGTTTGTTACCATCCAAATAATAATTGCAAGTGAGTATTCATATCAGTACTAGTAATATAATAAGATTTTTAATTTTTTTAAAAAAGGGAAATGTAGGTTGATCCTTAGGTATTTCAATAGGGAACACCGACAAATAGCATTTTTTCCATAAAGTGGTATTTTCTGGTGGTAAGCCAACAAAATATGATTATAATTCAGAAAGAATATATATTTTCCTACCAGTCGGTTATTTAATGTTAGTCGCTTTTAAGTTTTACTTGAATAGTATATTATGCAACGACCATTTAATGATGGGTATTAAGACACGAGCTTGAGAATTATTAGTACAGTAAGTGAAGTTTTTAAATCCCAGCCCGAAAACGATTAAATGAATTTCCAATTTTTTTTCTTCAACATGCTTCATAAAGTATGTACATAAAAATCTATATTGTCATTTTCCTGATTTTTGCTTAGGGGCGGTTGCCACTCCTTCTTGAGGGTTATTGCAAAAAAAAACTGCACATAATCTGATAGAGAATCAAATTATAAGAAAAGAAAGGTCTTATATACTTTTTTGCTCAAATTCATATTTTTCGAGACATCGCGAACTGAAAATTGCAAAAATCAGTAGGTATTCCTAAACGTTTTTTTTTTAGTTACTCGAAAAATGTGGACTTTAATTTTAAAAATGCAGAAGTACAAAATTAAAGCTTCTACGAAAATAAATCGAATGGTTTTTTCTTTTTTTTTTCTCCGATGTTTGGTTTTGGAAATATGGCACTTTCAAAATGGCGCCGAAACTTTCGCATTTAAAAATTTAAGCGCCATTTTTTTTTAGTTTAATTTCCTATTAATTCAAAATTTTTAAAAATCCATCTAGATATTGTTAATGAATATTATTACTAACATGCTCAAATTTTTTAGAATTTTTAAAATAACTATTTTTCATTTTGTATCCATTTTCAATAATGAAAATTTTCATAATATTTTGAAAAACATCGGGTTTTTGGAAATTGCTCCGGAAATATTTTTTTTATAAAAAATTGTAAGAGTACAAAAATGAAGCTTATAAAAAAAAAACGAATGATTTGGTTTTGTTTTTATTTTCTTACGACAAACTGTTCCAGAGACATAAAGGTTTAAAGATGGCGCTTGAGCGCATACGCAAGAGCATTATGTATTTAAAATTGAAATATCTCAAAAACTATAAGATTGATAAAAACATGAAATAACAATGAAGTGAAGCTTATTAAAAACGAAGAGTTTGGGTTTTTATTTTTTTTTCCACGACAAACTATTCAGTTTGTACGCGTATTTTAAATGTCAATGGTAGGTGGAGAAACGAACAATAGCCGTCTATTTTTCGAAAAATACGCAGAAAAAGCGGGTTGCATTGCACTTTAGCATGTTTAGAGTGCAGATTAAAAGTGTTAGATAATTAGTTTACTTAATTGTATTAATTTGATTTATTTATATTTCAGTAACCTAAAAAACATAAGTATATGGATGTTCATGAATTTATTTGTAACATTAGAAGAATCAGAGCTGGGCAGAGTACCGCACTAAAGTAATCACAACGAGTACCTCTAAAAAGTACTCGTGAAAACTTGAGTACGAGTACTTGTTTTTGAAGTACTCTAAAAAATGAGTAACGAGTACGAGTACTTCGAAAGATACCAAATTCAAATAGGTAATAGACAAAAAATTAGAATATCACTTACACCATTATCAGTAAATTAAAGTAGATTGGCATTTTACGTGCATTTTTAATAATAATAATAAAAGATCTTTATTGGTCATACAAGTAAACAATGTAAATATAACCAAAAGACCATCGACTGAGGTCCATTACATTATTTAATATTTATTGCAAAAATTAAATATAGTGAAAAGTAAGATCAATTTCAGTGTAAAAAAAAAAGAACATTTCATAATACAATAGGAAAAAAAGGATATTTCATATGACAATTTAAAGTATAAAGTATATGATGATTGAAAGCAAGAATACAAATAGAAGGATATCAAAGAGAAAGTGTATAATTAGCTACTTGCAAGGAAATAAAAATTTCTTGAATAGTTCTCTCAGGAAAACGACACCTTGGCCTCTGAACTCTTGGTGATTTCAGGAGAGGATTTATAATCTCTAAATTTTGAGGACTTCGTGCGAATCTCTGGGAAAGCATATTTAGTCTCTCCTGGATAGGATTGACTTTCAACTTGGTATAAAGATAATTATTAGAAAGCTTGTGGAGTGAATTCCTCGGATGGCGCATCTTCGTAATTAGTCTCAAAGCGGAGGTTTCAGCAACTTGGATGTTTTTTGTGATTGATTTACGGCAGTTCAGGTATAAAGTATGTCCATAATCTAAAAGAGGGCGGCAAATGGATTTGTATGTTGGCTGCATCTTTAATTAATTGTCAGTTAAAAATTCAACAACGCCATAATGATTGAAATGGTTTTTCCGGCTTGTTATTATGACGTCTTTACACTTTTCAACTTCAGTCGCAGAATAAGATCATATAAAAATTTCTGCCACCAGTTCCCTAGCTATAACGTGATACATGAATCACCACAACTTTTGGATTTTTTTTTGTCAGTTCTTATTTTAAAAATCCGCATTTATTATTATAAATCTGAAGAACTACGAAAGTTAAAGCCTAAAGCACCAACTTACCACTTCGTGATGTTTCACACGTCAAACGCTCACTTCTCGCCTGACTGACCCTGACTGCCCTGCACACTTGTATGGAAAAAGACAAGCTGGGACTTACCTGTGTTGCACGTCGGTACTCGTACTCGTTACTCGTCAGTTGTGGCCGCCAAAAGTACTCGAGTATTTGAATGTAAAGTACTTGAAAATTTCGAGTACAGAGTACCATCCAAATAAAAGTACTCGCGAGTACTTGTACTGAGTACTTTGGGTACTCAGTACAGTTACGAGTACAATTTACTCGGTACTGCCCAGCTCTGAGAAGAATTATTAATTTTTCAGTATTTAGGTGGTTTCCACCCCAAATATTTTCGTCTTTCCTATCTTTAACCGCATAATCATATTCAGCCACCTCAAAAACGTAGATATATGGATTTTCGTGATTCTATTCCTAAAATTAGAAGACATTAATTTTTCAATATTTAAGGGTGATTTCAACCCTTAATATTTTCGTCCCACCAGTTTTGACCTCACAGTCATATTCAGCGACCTCAAAAACATAAGTAAAAAAAGTTTAATTTTTATAAGATGACACTGTCGGTAATAAAACGCCATACGAAGAAAAATGCATATCTCAACTTTTCTCGCGCCTATTCGAACAGAGAACGATTGCAGCCCCTCCCCTAAGTTTTTAGATACACGTGGTTTCATTTCTTGTCTTGCTCTTGCTCAAGAATTGAGATATGCATATAAAAATTAAACTTAATATGTGTAGTGTATTGGAATTACTTGTACCTAACGTTGACAAGTAATGAAGTATCATCGAATGCCAGATGGCGCTGTGTAGCTGACGGCCGAAGGAGACGGCAGTTGATATCGGGCAGCGGTGCGAGTGGGTCGGTGGTGCGAAACTAAGTGACAGTATTTCAGTTTTTAGAGGTGGTTTCCACCCTTAAAAATAAAAAGCAGGCAATGCGACAATATAGATTTTAATTACGTTTTTTATAAAGCATATTGCAAAAAAAAATTAAGGAAAATCCTTTCATCGTTTTTGGGCCGGGAATTTTACAATTACTTCCACGTGCAGTGGAAGTATAGTAACGACAAAAAAAATTTTTTAAAATTTTTATTGTCCAAATAGGTTTAAAATGTCATGAAACGTCGGGATTTTAAGTTTGAGCGAAAAAAAAATTTCTGTCTGTCTGTCGGTCTCTGTCTGTCTGTAACTTTTTTTTGTGCGCACGTTTACTCTGGAACCGTTTAAGATATTGACTTGAAATTTGGTACACACATGTACTTTAACGAGATCTAGAACTAGATTATATTTTCATCTCGTTCCGTCGAAGGGTTGGAGGGTAAATTGGGGTAAATTTGGGGTAAATGGGTAAATCAAGCAGGTAAGAGTCCATGAAATTGGCATTTAGTACATACAAGAGAAGCTAAGGTCCCAAAAAAATTGTTGGCATTAGCCACCCCCATTACCACCCCCACCTCCTTATTAAAGGGGATGAAAACAAATTGTGATTTAGTGTATGTACAGGAACCAGAAACCTCAAAATATTTTTTTACTTCATCCACCCCCCACTACCACCCCCACCCCACTACCGATGTGGGGTATCGTTTTATGGGTTTTTGGGGTAGAGGATTTCAAATATTATATTATTAAAGTGCCATAAGCAATTATTTTCACATACAAAGTTTTTTCGTTGTGAGTGACTTGGATAGAGAATCTGGATGTGGAAGTAGTGATTCCTTGGGCAGCGGTTTTTTTACTGCTTCGCTTACCGTACTATATGTGCCGTAGGCGAGTGTCTTAATAGCCATTAAATGTGAGCTGCACACACTATTTTTTCTACAACCAGTCATAATAAAATTTAAAAAAACTTTATTTCTGAAATGTATTAATTATAGATTACAATTTAGGATATATTATGAAGCCGATTCACTGATTTTAATTGCAAGAAGCACAACGTTTGAAAATTTGCTAGGTAAACAGTAAGTATGACTTGCCAAAATTGATAAATTTTAGATCCGTCAGATGTTCAAAGCAATTGTTGATATTGACAGAATGTTGCTGTGTGCCACGTTTCTATTGGTTATAAACTTGTATCTTAATAAAAAATTTGTATTTTAATGAATATCATTAAAGTACAGGTGGGGAATATCTAACAAATGAATTAAAGTATAGGAGTAGAAAAAATTATTTTCGTTTCATCGATTTCAATGAAACTTCTTTCAAAGGTTCCTGTCAGACTAAAATTTTTAATTTCAAATTTGTAAATTAGCATGAAAATATTACCCATTCAAATTGAGTCATATCTGTCATACAGGGTGATGGCAAGAGTTGTGCAAATGTTATATTTTATATAATCTAGGTTTCATCATAATTTTAGAGCAAAATATTACTAAGGTTTTCGATTAAGCATACAAAAAACCGCTGCCCAAAGAATCACTACTTTCACATCCAGATTTTCTATCAAAGTCTTTCACAACGAAACAAGAATTGATACTATATTTGTACTTCACCATTTTGGAAATAATTGTTTATTGAACTTTAATAATATAATATTTGAAATCTTCGACCCCAATAACCCGTAAAACGATGCGCCACATCGGGGATGGGGGTGTAGGTGGTGGTAAGGGGTGGTAGTGGGGGTGGATGAAGTAAAAAAAAAATTGTTGATGCCTTTGGTCCTTGTACACACACTAAATCAAAATGTTGTTTTTTCTTTTCGCCTCTTTTAATAATTGGGTGGGGGCGGTAATCTGGTGGGCCAAATTGAGATTTTAGCTTCTCTTATATATACTAGGTACCAATTTTGTTGGCTCCCCAAAAGAAATAAATAAAATAATTAATACAAATCGTTAAAATATATATATATATATATTGCTGACAAAAAATAATTAATTATTGTTAACAAAAAAATAATTGGCTGATTAGTTAGTAATTTAATGAGTGGTGGATAGCTAAGTATGAGCAAGGCAAATCTAAAAGAAAATGCGAATGTTAAGAATTACAAACAAAATTTAGGAAAAATGAATCGGTTATTTAAACCAAACATCAAAGGTCCAAGACACGTTACTGCTACTCTAAATTTTAAGGGGGCCGACAAAAATTTATAAACCTGGCTAACTCAGTTAAGGTTGCGGTGAGGTCGTGGTTCCAGTGGTAATGATCACCTGGAATTAAACTACACAAATATCTTAACAAGCGTATATTTCATGAGTTTAACAATGATTCAAGGATTATAGTAATAATTATTCAAGCAAAGTTTGACGATTATTCAAAAGTTATAGTAATAATTATTCAAGCAAGGTTACGGTACGTCTTACCAAAAAAAAAAGGATATGATTTAGCTACAATGAGTGTCCAGTGACCTAAATGTACCTGGTGGTCTCCCTCGAGGATAGTCGAGCGATATCAAATAGTGAGGTTATTTTAGAACAAACAGTACCTAAAGTCGAATGGTTCTCGAACTATACACTCAATGATAACGCAGAAAAGGCCTTTCCCTTGCTATACAGGGGAAGAGTGTGTACGATTATACTGTACAAAACAGATTGAATGTCTAAATGTGGACCTCCATCATGACCAACATACTAATATTTAAAATGGCACTCGCCTAACAGTACAAAATGCCAATAATTATTTAAAAAGAAATTCCGTATTAATATGACCTACACTACTTACAAAGGTACTAAAATCATGGCCTCTAAGCCAATTTACACTACCTTACATGTAAAAGATTCATACGAATAAATATATACGAATAAATACATATAACTTACCACGGACAAATTAAAAATTCAGATAAAAGGTGGACAGTGACTACCACACGAACAAGGTTAATAAACTAATAAACCGACGAGTCTTAATTACACATGAAAGAATAATAAGAAAAGTAACACACACAAGGGGTGAGTGGTGGTTGGGCTTCGGCTTCAACTTCCAGCGGGGCAGCGAAAGTAAAAGGTCTAAAAATTACTTACAGTCGGGGGCCTCTCAGGCTTATGTAACACTCCAAGGGTTCCGATCCGTCTTTTTGGTCACTTGAAGTGGGTCGCGCGATTGCAGGTCGCCGACGATGGGGTAGCAGCACCCCAGCTCTGCCTCTACAGCGATGTCTCCCAAGACTGCCTCTCGCCGTCTAGGTTCTCATATTCCATAGAACCAACACACATCATAACAAGGCCGAACACACCAGACACAAGTCCTCACAGCTATTGAAGGGAGGCTTCCAGAGGGTAAGAACCTCCAAGGGTGAGACGTCTCCAGCGAAAATTGGCCAGGGAGAAGAAAATAACAGAAAAGAAAAGAAGTGAAAAGAACCCTGAAATATAATAAGAGCAGAACTTAGTTCCTTGTTAAAATAACAAACCATTAAGTAGTACTCACGGACGTCTCCGGTTCTTTTCACCACAAATTAATATAAGACAAAATGGCGGGGCCACGCTAGATTCGTTTCCCAATAATTTGGTTTCGTTGAACGTTTCCACACCAACACGATAATATCCAAAATCCCAACTGATATCACACAATAAACAATCAGGAAACCACTCGAAATTAGGGCTGCGTTTTACAAATCCGTGATTTCCACGTCTTCTAATATTCACACAAACTTACAAGCTCCCCAGCTGACGTTCTGCCTTGACCCCGAAAAAATGACCACTGTCGCCGTCTCGTACCCGGTAACCACACTTCCTTCAACGATCGAAATCAAAATCGATGCCACCGATATGCAACTAAATATACTCGTCGTCTAACGATAGAATGACCCATGCAGTGCACACGGTTGTTACCTTTGAGTAAGTGTACGCAGTGTACCAAGAAAAAGGCGTTCTAATAGAGCTTTGAGTTACAGCCACCGAGGAGGCTGTAACAATTTTATATACTCTTATTTACTTGATTTACCTATTTACCTCTATTTCCAACAATAATTTTCTGGTGTTTTAGTAAGATATTAATCAAATAATGTCAAAATATTAAAGATATTTTTCAATCACGGGTGCAAATTTACAAAGCACAAGTAAACATACATTCGACAAATTAAGTTTTACAATTGCAAATTAAAAAAAAACCAAAGTATTTAAAATGCTACATTTCTATTTTGTTCTATCTGTCCATTCATGAACGATGGTTACCGACGCGAGAGTTTCTGCACTCTCGTGTCGGTAACCATGTTAAGGACGAGTACTCTTGGTTACCCTGTCTATTGTATACTGGGTTCGATCCACATTTCCGTCATTGACAAGGTAATGGATTTTTCAAATGTGTAATCCATTCCAGGCAGCATTCGCTTTGGATTTTGGGAGTTATCTACTATATACGTTTACGTTAAGTTATATTTAACGTAGATTTTTATTTACATGATTTTCTCTTTTTTAGTATACATGGTCTACAACATGTCTGTAGTGTATTCAGCACGATCTGAATTTATTCAGAGTAAGAAATTGAATAAGAGATTCTCAGTACATTCACCTGAGAATAACACTCCTAGAAAGTTTAATACTACGGCGCCTCCTCAAACACCACACACCCAGTATGCGTTTCAGCGTCCCGACTACAACTCAACACTTGATGAAGTCATGCCAAGTAATAGTTCCTTTGTTGCTCCAAACCATCGTCAAACAATGCCGAATAATCAACAGTTTATGTATTCATTTAGAAAATAAAGAATTATACTATCAATTTATTACTACCTACTTATCGCTGACGTTCTGCATTATAAATAAAACATAAACAGAAAGTGACTGATTAATGCTGCTTTCTAATGAATCTCTCATCATTACGAACAACAAGAATTCACTTGTCGCCGACTTACCAGACGTAAGCCTCCCCAAACAATAATGTTACAAGTATAGCCAGCAAGAATTCCTTTTCCTTTTTCCTTTTGTTGTCTAATCACATTAGACTCGAATACTATCACTCGACGCGTGCCCCCCAAACGTGTTGTCATCTGCTTGAGATAATTAAAACTAATTGATAATTTCTAGATTATGCCAACATGGTTGACGAAACACATGTCGGGTGGTGGTATTCTAGTGCAGTTTTAAAGTGTTTTTTCTACGACGGCCTTCGAAAACGACTAATAACGCACAGCATCCATGACTACAAACTGTCTTTTTTTTACACGATATGTGCAAAAATCCAAAAAACAGTACTGTCCTATGTTTCACATAGTCCTGTCGAAAAAAGAGCCACCTTTTATTTGTATTTTTTGAAGTAGGCTAGCCTATTCAACCGATCTGTTTAACTGCTCCAGTTTTACATTAAATTTTAATTTTTAATGTTTTGTTACTCATGATATTGTTTGTTTTCCTTGCAGTCGTAGAAAAAACATTGTAAACAGGGGCCATCCATAAATGACGTCACGCCAATTTTTGATTTTTTTCGATTCCGTTATTTATTATTCACGATATTTTTCGCCTCATGGGGGGGGGGGGTGCTAGTAAAAATCCAAAAAAAAAACATTTACCGCCGTATGGGAGGGGGAGGGGGGGTTTGCTAGTAGAAGTCCAAAAAATTTTTTACAGAGGGTGCTGCTAGTGAAAAACAAAAAAAATTTTTTTGTCGCCTCAAGGGCGCAATACTACTAAAAATAAAAAAAAAATGTACAATATTTTTCTTTTCTTGATTCGTTCACCATTCGTTACGTCACACTGAGTCAGACCGCCTCCCTCCCCCTTATCACACTTAATCACGTAATTACGACCCCCCCTGGAGCGTGACGTCATTTATGGATGGCCCCACAACACGTTTGAAAACATCTTTTCACACTTATTCGGCTTGCGAAACTCGTTTTCGGCTCGTTCCACCAATCTGTCTCAGTCGTGTGAAAAGATTCGGTTTGGAAACCTGTTGTTTAATAGTATATTACATACTGAAGTGGAAAGTGTTTCATTGTTGTCGAGAGATGACAGCAATGAATCTTTTAACCAAGTTTGTATACTATTTTATTCACAACCATCTTCCTTAATAGTCCGGTTTCCAAAACCAATACATTAAAATTTTGTATTAAGTCTTTTTACTGCTGAATAAGTACAAGGACATATTAAGCTTCAATAAAATGGATGAAGGACATTCTGTCACACTTGGGCAACTCGATATATTCAATATGGCGGCTATAAATTACCTTAATTTCAAAATGATATTTTCATGCAAGTTTGGTATGTCAAACTATATGTTCTTTAGGATGCAGAGTTCAAAAACACCATTAAAATTGTATTAGGAGATTAGTATGCAAAAAAAACTCATTTCTCAAGTATAGGCAATGTATATTGATGACAATTATAATATGGTAATTTCTCTTGGTATAAAAAGAAAACATTCATGAATCAAGACTAACAAAATATTGTCTATATAGAGATCAGCCCTTTTTTTTACGATATGGCATAAGGTGTAGTCTCTTCAAGATCACCATCAATTAAGTTTTCATCCCGTTCCACTTCTACTTCAGCAAACCGTGTGAAATCATTGGAACAGCGAGTATTTGTGCATGAACAAAACATGGTGCATGGTAGGCTGGCACTCCTGCAACTACATCGATTGCTCTTGCATGGCAATACACTTTCACAAGAGCACTTAACCAATTTCAGAATTTCCGGCGGTGCAACTTCAATATTTTCTGGCAACGTTGTGGGTAGCACACATCTCGAATTTTGATCCTTGTAGAACTCGTGAAGCGGTGAATCCAAATCTGGTGGGTCAGATTTCATTGAGTTTTTCCAAATTCAGGTTTGTGAAGCTCACTTAAGGTTTTCTTCAAACGCTGAATTTGTTGATGACAGTGAGTACAGTTTCGGTAGTTGTGATTTCGCACTTCCAACTTTGTCAGCCCACAGTTTGACACGAGTCTCTGAAGTTGTGTTACACTTACTTACTCCGTAACATGCAGCCATAAACTTCGATGCTTGCCACTTCATGTCAGACAGATCAGCATGTAGATCAACGAATGACAAGGAGTGTCTTCTTTTCAAAACATGGCTTTATTTTTCTCACACATAGCATAACACATTGAGTGATAGCATGAAGTGTTAGCACATCAGGTATTATTTTCTCGTGTTTAATAGCAGATGCTCTAATGTCAATTAGTGTACGACCCTGAATAGGTGATTCCATTAGAATTGTTGCAGATATCTTCTTAAGGTTGTAGAAGTACAAAAGAAGCAGAAAAACATCTGTGTCATCTGATATGATGACAACCTGCTTGTCAACCAGGATAGCTTGCTGTACAAGAATCGTATCTGCTTCTTCGTGAGTATTTGTTAGGTCGTGCCTTTGTTTTACTTCTGCACGATAAATGTCTTAAGGTTCTTCTTGTGGACCTGTCAAAATTAGCCTGCATTTACTACTCTTGTTTTTTTTAAAGATTCGTCACCAACAATGCTACTGCAAATCAGTTCAATCAATTGCTTCTTATTTTCGTTTGAGCTCAAAATATCTCTCCGTGAAGGCAGAGGTGTTGTATATGTGAGTACGCGAACTCTACTCCTATAACTACCTGATCTTGTGCAGTCTTTAGTACTATACTCCTTGTACCAATCAATAACAAGGTGCACATTTCCATGCTGCAAATGTATGCTTATATGTTTTGAGTGCCTCTACAGTCCTCTTTTCTGGCCACTGTACACAGTGCAAATCCATCAATAACGATAGATGTGTTCTCAACACCTTTATTTCCTGTTGAGCAAGAAACCTGGAGAAGTTTTTTTAAGCTGGATTTAGATTTGCATTTCTCCAGAGTCTGTAAACATTGACGTTGGTATATGTGAAAGTTCATGGGAGAGAACTTTACTGGCATCTACTTATCGTGAGCTTGCCTGAAGTCCTATAACTCGGGAATAAATAATACCAGTATCCAACACTTCAACACTACCAACGTTTACGTGTTTCTTTGCTGTATAGCCGCCATATTGAATATATCGAGTTGCCCAAGGGTGACAGAATGTCATCATCAATTTTTTTGCAGCTCAATATGTCCTTGTACTAATTCAGAAATAAAAAAACTTAATACAATAATTTTGGGTATACGTAAAATATACAGTTTGGCAACCGGACTATAAAGAACAAAAAGCCAAACAAATCGTTTACTAAATTTTTAAATAGCATTTTATTTTTATTAAGCAGGCAATAAAAAAAAATTCCTATGTCAGAGAACAAATGCCAAAGTAGCGACGCGTCATTTGTGTTTGTCCCTTGCCTCTATTTATAGAAAACGCAGGATTAATAATACTACAATGTTTTGCTTTTTCAAAATAAATAAGCAAACTGCTATTTGAATTATATTCGCTACATTTCAAAAGATACTGTAACGTTTCGTTTCACATTAACATCACGACTCTAATGAAAAATCAATACGTGTACACAATTAGTGAATTATTAACATATAAAAATATCGCGCATATATTAACTTATCTTATCTAGTGATAATATAAAAAACTTTACCGAATTCCCGACGCGTTTTTTAAAAGTGTTTTGTAATCCAATAAGGCGCTATGATTCTGTTGAACAGTGCGTTGTGTTCAAATAATTTCAGAAAAGTTGGAATAATTCACGCCTGTGTCAGTATATTTTTTCAGATAATATGCCTCCTCATTCTTGTTATATCAATTAACAATCAAGCAAAATATTACTACGGTAAGATATTATTTTTAAGGAAAACTGGAAGATTTATATTTGGAGTGATGTGACATTTAAAGGGGAATGAAAGGCAGTGTAGAATGGATTCAATGAGAATTTGTCGAACTAGTAAAACTGACTGTGTCATAAAGTGTGCTGTCGGATAGTACTGAAATATGGCTGTATCCAAGACAATGTCTCTGGTTGTATCCAGCGGCGGTTGGTGAAATTTCAATATTTTTTTTCTCGTCTGTGGCGCATGGGACCCGTACGAAATTTGGGAAATAACATCTAGAGAAGCACTTCTCTAATGACCCCTAAAAAATTTTGAAAAAGCAATTTGCGAAAAAAATTTTGAAAATTCGTTAGCCTCCCCTGGGTATAGGAGCTCCTGTTTATTTTTATTTTTTTTTGTCATATGCATTTGACTTTTCATAAAAATACAACAACAGATTTTGGAGTTTATGAAAATATTTTCATTACTAACTGAGATACAACGAATTGAAATATTGTAATTTGTTAAATTGTAAATTACAAAATTTCAGTTCATTGTATTTCAGTTAGTAATGAAAATATTTTCACAAACTTCAAAATCTATTGTTGTATTTTTATGAAAAGTCAAATGCATATGACAAAAAAAAATAAAAATAAACAGGAGTCCCTAGACCCAGGGGAGGCTAACGAATTTTCAAAAATTTTTTCGCAAACTGCTTTTTCAAAATTTTTTAGGGGTCATTAGAGAAGTGCTTCTCTAGATGTTATTTCCCAAATTTCGTATGGGTCCCATGCGCCATAGACGAGAAAAAAAATATTGAAATTTCACCAGCCGCCACTGGTTGTATCTACTTGTGTCCTGGGTTTGAATTCAGCTCGCTTGATGTTTATTTGATCTGTTTTATGTTTTTATGCATTTGCAGTTGTGTAAGCTATATAGCTAGAGAGCCGCGGGTTCAGAAAAGCGATGAGAAGCTATATGTCTTCCGCTTTCTGAGGTGAAAGTACATACCTCAAAGACGCCAAATATAAAATAAAATAGTTTTGAATTTGAGCAGGACACGTCCCAGAACGCAAGACATTTTTTAATTTTTTTAACGTTATATGTATGTCTTCCACTTGGATAATCTGTAATAAAAGTGATCAGTTATCGTGCGCATTTGCACAAAAAAAAATGTCTTATATATGCTTACTTTTAAGCTCTTTTACTTTATTATGACCCTCATACAAACGAAATTGAGGTGGAAGACTTTTTGGGCAAGGCGCAGTCACAGAGTTGGCCATAGTAACCACTTGAAAATCTTGCGGGTGCGGCTAAATTTAAAAATACTTAAGTGTACTTGGAGTTCATTTTAAGCTTTGAAATTTTGTATGAAGCTTCTTTAGGGACCAATAACACTAAATTCACAAGGAAAAAACTTTTGGCGAACTTTACACCTCTTACTACCCCTTTCAATTATAGCTCTTTTTATAATTATTTAGTGTACTATTTATCATTTGACAATTTCGTTTTTTCCATATTTAAGTGAATAAAGTTAGCCTGACTGTTAGTTAATAAGAAAAATACTCAATTTCAACCCGTTACATGAGGGTTGTTCTTAATGAAGTCAAATAGTACATTTTAGAATAAACAGTTGCACATGTGGAATAGATATACAGTCAATTGGTAACTAGGTTTTTATGTTTTTTTTTCTGTTTTACTTTTTCTGTATTTACTTTTTTACATAAACTATGAATAGCTTAGTGATTTAGGTGTTTGATACTTCCACTTTTGAGTAATAGCAAATCCTTTTAACCATGAATAGAACTAGTCAATATAAGTAGATTTTCTAACAGATCCATCTCGAGAAATCATGCCTGCTCCCCCTACCCCCCTCAAAGGGGCTACCTGTATCTGCCTATATATATATATATATATTTTTTTTTTTCTCAAAAACGGTAGGAGCTACAGGAATGATCTTAGCGCCATTCGATAGAGTATAAAATTTTGCATAAGACTCTTTTTTTGCTTTTTGCTATTTTCTTTTTTTTTAAGGCCCCACAGAAAAAAGGGGGGAGAAGCCTTCCAACAACGACACATGTTTTGGCTATATCTCTAAAACGGTCCAATAAATCAAAATTCTACAAATATAAAAAATAAAGACCATTATTTCTTCTATTGATTGGTATATATTATTGTTTTAAATAGAGCCGTCAGTGGCGTACAAAGAGAAAACTGCACACTTGCATAATGAATTTATTTAAAATAATTTATTATTGTTGTTACAAACTGGGAAAATATTGATTGTACCTTTTCAAAATTATTTCACATTATTTGTTCTACTATTTTTTTATACAAAACCCCTTGACAAAAAATATGGTGAGGGCATTTTAGCTATAACAAGTTTTTGGCTGTCACGCAAACTACCCAATAAATTAGGCACTAGATAAGCAAAAGTGCATTATTACCTTTTCTGTCAATTGGTGTATAACTTAAAAATATCATTTACTTAAATAAAGTCGCCAGTGGCGTGCATAGACAAAACAATGCATATAATTGCATTATAATTTATTTTTAATAATATTATATTAAAAGCCCAATATTTTTAGTATTTTTTATTCTATAACACATTAACAAAAAATATATATAAACTATGGAAGCATTATACTCTTCGCCGATTTACTGAGCTTTTTATATAATTGTTACACATTCTTTAGGATACTCTTCGCATTTTTCTTGTAAATAATGTTAGTTTTTGGACATTCTAAATTTTGTAATACCAACTTTGTTGTGAAAAAAAAATATATGAAAAAAAAAATTACGAGGTGTGGGGGGATCGAACCCGGGACCCTTGGATTGCGAGACGAAAGAAGAAGAAGAAAACAGATTTTATTCTTAAGTTTAGTACAACTATATGTGAGACGAAACTCTTGCCGCTACACCACCATTTCTTATTACTGAAATAGTTAATGAGTGTAATATATACCATTAGAAAATTTATTGTGATTATTAGGAAACACACATTAGTAAAATGTATTAGTGATAGGAAATAACATTTCGCAAGGTTTCTATTTATTACAAACCATAAAAAAATGTAAAAAATATTTTTTTAAATTTTAAATTACTAATAACTTTTTTATTTACCAATCTATTTTGTTAAAAACATTGTCCCCAAGGATCGGGGGGGGGGGGGTACGGACAGTTAGGGTGGGCTCCCGTAGAATTGCGTTTTATATTGAATTTTATATTTTATTTTAAGAGCTGAATCATTTATCTAGCAAATGGTAACTCCTATCCAAATATTGTATAGGATCAAAATTGTAGAAAATTTTATGCACTTTGTTTTTGTGCAGAAAGCTTTTCTCCATCTTTTTTAGCTTTTGTGTTAAATGGCAAAAACCATATTTGCAAATTTTTAAACGGACGCCATTTTGAAAGTGCAGTCAATTTTTTTTTAGGACATGTCTTAAATTGTTCCTTAGGTTTTAATCTTTATGAAAAATATTGTCCCCAAGGATCGGTGGGGGTGGGGGGTGCACGGACACTTAGGGTGGGCTCCCGTAGTAATATGATTTGAGAATTGACCTGTGTTTTTGAGAAAATGGCGGAGGTTCCGGTGTCAAAATGGACAAGTGTTTTATTATTATTTATTACTTAAAAATAAAGGAATAATATGGACTGTAATATACAGGGTGTCCCACTTAAAACTACCGTTTTTTTTAAAGGTGTTCACTAGAATATATAAATGAACGATCATTTTACAAATTGAAGTATAGATGGCGTTGCGGCGCAAAGAAATTATTGATCCTAGGAACGTTGAAATGAGGTGCAAATAATGGAACATTACATTCTGAGCAACTTTTATGATATGAACAATTTTCGAAAAATCACTGGTTCTAGAGATAGATCAACTTCAATCTAATTTTTTTAAATATAAAAATAGTCATAACTTTGTTAAAATACATTTTAGAAAATAAGTCCTTTGGGACATTTTTCATAGTGAATCGGACTGATTTAGATGGTAATGAAATATTTGTATGTTCGACTAAATTTTATACTGTAAGTTGTAGACATATGAAAAAAAAAATAAGATTTTTGTTACTTGAAAAATTATATTGAAGTTCAAATACATCGAAAACCAGTGATTTTTCGAAACTTGTTCTTATTAAAAAAGTTGCTTAAAATATTATTCTACATCTCATGTACCTCATTTCATCGTTTTTGGGATCGAAAAATTTCTTTGCATCGCAACGCCATCTATTCCTCTATGTGTAAAATAACCATTTTTACTTAAAACTGAAGTCACTTATAAATTCTAGTGGATGCTTTCTACAGAATTAAAATATCGCTTTTGGTTATAGAGAAAATGGCGCCGGGACTTTTGAGTGGGATATCCTATATATGATTTGACGTACCAAATATGCAACAGTGCACTATTGTAGCAATAATTATTAGATATAGGAGCAATGGGAAGGGGTAAAAAGTATTTATAAGTAACAATATAATTTATTAATCATCAATTTTCAAATTTATGGAACTTCGAGTGAGTTTGAATCGGTTTGAATATAAGAAATGCAACTACATATTATATGTACAGCGGCTAAAACCTATATATCTTCTAAACTATGTTCTTTCTCTTAACATAAAACAATAAATTTAAAATTGAGCTGAAACGCCATATCCAGGTACTGTATTACTTATACACCGTACAAGGAAGTTAGAGAGAGAAAGTAAGATAATGATAAGATATTAAACTAAAATCATCAGTTAATAGATGACAGATAAGAAAAGTATTCATGGCAAAAATGCACAAAACGGAAGTAGATTCCAAAAACTCAGTGTTTTCTTTTATGCCACTCACCAGGTCTTTTCATAGTGGAAAGTTAGACAAAAATTGCGAAAGTTTTTAAATTTTTAACAACATTGGGGGAGCTAAGAAACTAATAAATCCGGTTTTGCACCTTTTTCCGCCCCCTGAACATTGTTAAATTAACAAAAAAGACGCAACATTTTGAAAAAAAATCCGAAATTTATGCAAACCTTGGAGAACATTTTAATAATTATTAGACATCTTCTAAGTTTGCACCCTGCTACGATGACCGGAAAACAAAAATTCATGTACCTAAATAAAAATATTTCTAAAAAAATTGGATGGAAAAAATGCAATTCTAAACAAAGTTTCATTTTTTTAGACGATTATATAAACGATCATTTGCATAAGTTTCGAAATTTTTAATCGACTAAATATATCGAAATAAAGTTAATAAACAACTATTTGCAATGTTCCGGTCATCGTGGCAGGGTGCAAACTTGACATAAGATGTTTAATAATTATTAAAATGTTCTCCATGGTTTGCATAAATTTCGGCATTTTTTCAAAAAGTTACGTCGTTTTTTGTTAATTAAACAATGTTCCGGGGGACGGAAAAGGGTGCAAAAACCGGATTTATTATTTTTTTACTTTCTCCAATGTTGTCTTAAAATTTAAAAACTTTCGCAATTTTTCGTACCTTTTTTTACTCTAGTGACTAGCGTATTTGCTGAATTGTAGTGAAAGTGATATAATTCACGGAAAACAAAACATGAAGAATTGCTTAATAACTGAGGAATAGAGATTGTGAAATGATAAAAAATTAATCTCGGTGCAGCTTTGACTGAATGTTGTTGATGAAAGTAAAATCAGGAGTAAAAAAGAGAGAACATATGGCTGAGAAAAGTAGTATTAATGAAAGAATCTATTCAAATGTGATGTACTCCACCACAGCATAAAGTTAAGTAAATTTTAGTTCTAAAAATTATAAGTAAAAACATTTACTACGAGTAAAAGATCTAGCTAAAAATAAATTGTAAATTCGTAATAGTTTATTTTTACTTTTGAGTAAGTAAACTCTGAAAAGTCTGTAAGTATTTACCTATGATTTATTATTATTTACTGAAAAAGTGTAGTACTTACTACCGAATTGTATAATTTTTACCTCAACACGATTAAATTTCTCCTGATAGGAGTATGCTGATGTCTCATCAACTTACAGCGCGCAGCGTAGTTCTCAGTCTGATTTAAGGTAAGAAGGAAAAACGCCATCTCATTCGGAAGTGAAACGTATGGTGCGTGCAGATTTCCAGATAGGATTTATATTACTATTGTTAGAAGAAAAAAATATTGATAAACAAATTACAAATTCCGTCAATAAAAGCTGAACAGAAAGTACAAAACAAGACGATTATTGAGGGAATTTCATTCAGAAGTTCTCATTATTTGGCTCAAATGGGATTTTTACTTGCCTAAGAACTGTTTCAATTGTTACTCTGTTTTGAGCATATACTTCCTTTGCACGTGATTGTTGTGGCTTGTAAGGTATCATCAACGAAGAAGCAGTTCCATACCATTAAAATAGTTGCATTCCCCTGAAAGAGAACACCAAGTTAGCCACTACAGACCTCCTATCTTGTACTGAACCTGACCATTGAGCGTCAACACTAGTGAAGCATTTTTTAATATTATAAGTTGCTGGAATATGTCTTCCCTTCCCTGTTTGTGTACTTATCACCCTGAATATGTGACTTTAACAATTCAATATAAGTGTTGTCCGCGGCGCCAAGAAAGGGGAACTTTTTCTTGTCGCTGTTCCTTTAAAAGGATCCCCCCATTCATTTCTTACAGGAAAGTGGCCCCCGGTGAAATTGGCTGAATTTTTAATATATTGCAGATTTCGACTTTCTCATGTGCCCAATTCGATCCTATGTCTAGTTTCCGAGATACAGCTCAAGAAATCTACAAAAATAACCTCTTGTACAATTTAAAAAATTTCGAACAAATGATTTTAACCTCCGCACAATAAAATTGTGGGAGGTTACTATAATTATTCCAAAATCGAGAATTGAGATAACATCAAATCTTTATGTTTTGAGGTCCCAGGAACTCAAAAAAGTTATTTTTGAAAAATGTATGTGTGTGTGTATGTATATTAGCACGATAGCGGCGAAGCTACTAAACGGATTTGGATGAAACTTTGCATGAGGGTTTCTTTAGTGCTCCAGAAGATCTGAAAAGGTTTTGGTTGAGATCGTATTACGTTTGGTGCCGTTTTGGCACAACAACTTGTTTATTTTATGATTACTTACAATTTGTAATCGAACCATTGAAAAGCAGTAAAAATTCTGATTTCAACAATATATCACACTTGCATTCTTTCGGTTTGGTTTCCGTGAAAAAAATTAAAAAACCAAATAACACGCTTCTTGTGTAAGATATATTTTATAGTCTAGCCACAGAGTACAGTAACTACACAGAGGCGAAGGCTTTGGCGGTTCCTTTGAGTTTTGATGGCTCGTTTTCTGTGACCTTGCGTACCAGTTGCGTCTACACTGAGAGAAATATGTTGTTAATTTATTTCTTCTCTAACCTGCAAAATGCGATTTATTTTATTGTGACAAACTAGTTAAAACTTTATAAACATTACATTGAACTAGATTTTGGTAGAAAGTATGGGAACCAGACAGAAATTTTAATAATAGCTACGTAATAATTTTGAATTTTAAGAAATACATATTTTTGAGGTTAGCTATGACGTCACCTGCAGATCCCCATTTAAAAACAGTGTATTTCAAGTTGGATTGAAAAATATTATCATTTGAATTGTTTCTAATCGGCGCCTATTTTCAATTGAGTTGTACACTAGGTTTTATTTATCAGAATTTTAATTCTCGGTTAATGTTTTCAGTCTCCCAAAATGAATGGAAATAAAATTCACAAATCCAAACTTAACTCGATAAACGTCAACATTGTCAACATAAAAGTGAGGTTGATTGTTAAACAATTAAAATGGCGATAAGTATACAAATTTTGTTTCGGCGGGAAGGCTTGCCTTCGCCTCTGTATAGTTACTGTACTCTGTGGTCTAACCTAACGTTTAATAGACTAGTGTGTTAAAGCGTGCAGACTATATGCTGAGTAATTTTGAGTGTCAAGTACATCGAGTGATTACAAGTTTTTTTGACGTTCATAAAGTCCACGGAATGTGTGAGAGTCCTTTGTGAACCGCTCACAAGTCCTACAAGTATAAGCAATCTCACCGGAACACTTTCGGTGAGTTTTTTCCAATAAAACTTTAAAAGTGACAGTGACATTATATTTTAAAAACTATTTCCGCTACTTCCGGCATCCCGTCGAAAATTCTTCCGGCAACATAACCTAAAAATAGTGCTACATAACTTAAACACAATTTAAGACATTGGTACCAACCTAAAATATTTTTTCGAAAACTGTCAAAAACCAAATTCCCCCAGAAAAACATTGGAACCAAAAATTTGATAGCTCACCTCCCCGACCGATTTAGTGAAAAATCGGTCGAGGCCAGAAGATAAAACAAAATACATTAACTCAAACTTAAACGATCCACCATGAACACTACCCCGGCCACATCTGGCAGGGAAGCTGTCCACCAAGAGTTATATGGTTTCTCCCAAAGATGGCCATTACCACCCATTACCAACGAACGGGTTTTTTTGTTTAGTTGTGTTTCCCGTATCAATAATCAAAATTATTAAGTGCTCTTGCCTAAGAACTTAGTTTATTTTTATATTAATGTTAGGTCTATGTGAATATTATAATTTTAACCTAGTTTTTAAGCCTGCCTACAGAAGACAGGAACTACTATCCCACATTTCTATTTTTCTCCAAGCCAAACCGGACCTACCCCTACCCCTACCCCTACCGGAACAGCCTCACACCCGCCTCGGTGGTGTTCACCGCGGTTGTCTGGCTGGCTCCGGGCTAGGATTCGATGAGGCATATATTTGTGTTAAAACATTGAATAAAATATTAATCTTGTGCAGACTATAAATTTAACACTCGAGTTCTTAGGTCCAAATCCCACCGAACGTAAGACTTTTTTTTCTGTCTTAATATGAAAAAATATTTCAACTTAATAAATATATTAAATGAGATCGTTCATATTTTTTAGTGCTCTTTGCGGCTACAAAGATTCACCAAGTGGAGAGATTCTAGCCGCTTCCAGTAGCTGCCGATTTTTTTCATACATTTTATATTGTGATCCATCAAGAAATAAAATGTTCGACAAGATACGGAATTTTATAAGAATTTATAGTTGTATCTCGGAAACCAGACATAGGATCGAGTTGGAACCATGAGAGCCTTTGATCAGAAATCTACAATATATTAAAAATGCAGCCAATTTCACCGGGGGCCACTTCCCATAAGAAGTGAACGGGGTCCTTTGAATTTCAGCAACGTTTGATGTGAATTCAATTTCTCGTCATTTTTCTAGTCACCTCTGTATGGTTCCAGAAACTGTAGATAGATGGATACCTTTATTTTCACCAACTCGTATTTGGAAATGCATTTAGTTCCATCAAACCTCTTTCGCACCACATATTTCGCAATTATCTTGCTTTCTATGTCTCAGAATGAAAATTAATATTGCTGTTATAGAGCTCGGTAATCTGTATTCTCTACCAGAATGTCTTATAAATTTTATTTACATTTATTTACAGTGAATAAGTCTAAAAATGCATTCGTTTCCGCATCATCCTAGTCAGTGGCGCAGCCAGAAAATTCATCTGGGGGGGGGGGCAATAGGACCTGCCTCCCCAGAGGATGAGGAAAATTTTTCAGAAAATGGTTGAAAACGGATGAGTATGTAGATTCCTCTATTAGATAATATTGGCATTAATTACAAAATATTTATTTCAAGGGATAATTTAGATACTGCTTTGTACTCCTTCTTTATTTTTTGGCTCATGGAAGACGGCTTGGGGGAGGCCCGGGCCCCATGGCTCCCCCCCTGGCTGCGCCCATGATCCTAGTATAGAGCAGGGTGTATTAAATAGGTCGTCAGACATACGGCATTCTCCTATGGTAATAACATGGAGGTAAAATATAAGTAAGGAGTAGCTATAAAGCTTATATCCTACAATGAGAAACGGCCGCAGAAGGCGTGGCTTGTGATCATACTGTCATAAACGGCTCGCCAGGTCCTGATTTAAAAAAAATGTTTATACAGCATTTGTTAGTTGACTTTACACATTGACACTACCATATATCAAGCCAGTAGAGTAATGAATGAGATGACGGTTTCACATTTCAAGCAAATATAATATGATATAATCTAAAATATAATCTAAAATAAATAGAAAATAGTTTCAACATATCTTTTGAGTACAGACCTGTTTTAACCTATGAAAAGTGATTACAAAACATGTCTTCTTATCGATACTACTTTAATTTGTACAGCTACTTGGCGGACACGAAATCATATGCTATGGAGAAAAACACTATTTTCTATCAAAAACATTTATTTTATAATAATATCAAACCAAGATACATGCCGCGTTTTGTTGACGTTTCGATCATACTAAAATGAGGAATGTGCAGCCACATTCTGCTTCTTATGGCGACTCCTTATTTATTCAACCTCCTTGGATAATAATGGCTTCATAAGTGCATGCTTTCTATTTTATTTAATAGATGGCGTGAGCTATAAGGTATTACAAAATTTTGTATTTAGATAGATGAAGTTGCTTTGCTGCAGTATTGTTGCATATATTCTTTCAATGTTTTTAATTTAGCTACTTAATGTCAGAAGTTACTGAACTCTTGTTTCACTAAACACAAACAAAAGGCCGGGAATGTATGCAACACTGTATGCACGCATGCACAGAAAATGTAAAATTATCTTTCTATGCATAAATAACAACAGAACTTATTTCTCCTGCCATCTATTACATTATATTCAAAGTAATCACTTATGAAGCCACTCGACGGGCCCTTGTCGCATCACCTATTTAATACACCCTGCTCTAGAGGTAGAATGCTCGGCGCGCTTACCTTACCTTCGATACCTTCGGTATCTGAACTGTTATCGTCCAATGATAAATCGTTGTCATTACTTTCATTCTGATAAGATTCTACGTCGCCCATTCCGCCATCGATAGCAATTATAGGTGCGGTATTCAAGCAGGAGTGACCGTGGAAATGGCCACAAGCTGTTGAACAATTCAGTCTTACTTTCCTACAGCTAAATTTTCCTTCGTTCAGTTGTAAAAAATTGAATTTAACAATATGTCTGGTGTTGGTGATAACTGCGTTAGTACTGGCTACAAAATATCATTCTTCCTAATCCAGCCCCACTGCCCAGGATCAATGTCTTTTCCCAATTTGATTTGAACATGATAATATATTTAATTTTTATTCTGAGACATAGAAAGCAAGATAATGCGAAATATGTGGTGCGAAAGAGGTTTGGTGGAACTAATTGCATTTTTCACTTAGTCCACGTCGTATCTCCAAAACGGTTAGGCGTACGAAAAAAATGTAGAATTTACAGATGTACAATTTTTATAATGGGTGTTATTCCCGTTTGGGCCATAAAAACAGAGTTTTCGCGACCTTCCGATGCGGTTTTCACGAAATCCTCCAAGTGTTTCGTGGCGTAACTACCAAGTGTCATTCAAGACGTCCAAATAAGAAAAAAATTTCGTAGGGCACGAATTTAGCACCGAGGTCAATTTTACAACTAAAACGCCTGGATTATATTATTTCGATGATTTTTGTGCAATTTGTAACATGTCTCCTTCGCTGTTCAATAAATTATTAATGTTTGTTATGTGTTTTGTTATGTGTTTGAGATTCAGACTGTACTGTACTATTATTTAGAGGAAACAAGTTACTACACCAGCAGCTCAGGGACTCGGTAGACAAGTCATGGGTCAGAAAACACTTTACAAATGGTTTTACGTGTTTGGTAGAGTGTAATTAATATATGACAGATGTTTTTATAATTTATCTTAAAGATATGTTGATTTTAGAGAATATTATTTAGGTATTATGCAAATCACAACTTACACACTTTTTTATTTATTATAAGAATACCTAATTTCTGTATATTGTTGCCCTAATCTGGGCACGCTAATATACTAGTTAGGTAAATACTTTAAAACACTCATTATTGGAGAACCAATCAAAACAACTACTCTTCTAGCTAATACTGACGAAGTATTGAATTACATGATAGGATTCTTAGCATTTTAAAGAAAAAAAAAAATATTGAAAATACTTAAATCATTCATTTACATTTAGTCATTCACACTTTTTTTATTTAATATGAAATTATCTACTTTCTGTATATTGGTACCTTAATCGGGTCACGCTAATATACTACTTAGGAAAACACTTTAAAACACTCATTATTGGAAAACCAATCAAAACAACTACTCTTCTAGCTAATACTGACGAAGTATTGAATTACATGATAGGATTCCTGGCATTTTAAGGCAAAAAAAAAAAAAAAAATTTTATTGGAGATACTTAAATTATTTATTGAAATTCAGTCATTCACAAGAACTATTGAACCTTACATTCTATTTCAACTCTAGAAAAGTTGTACAAGTTTTTTCGAACTCGTTAGTTCTCACCAGTAGAGTATAGAAACATTCATTCATTATTTACAAGCCTATTCTTGATTAGGGCAACAATATACAGAAAGTAGGTATTCTTATAATAAATAAAAAAGTGTGTAAGTTGTGATTTGCATAATACCTAAATAATATTCTCTAATCATGATAAAAGCAAATAAATAAAAATAATTGATTGTAAAAAAAAAGATGTTGATTTGACTTGTATAATGATAATTTTCCTAGAGAAGGGTGGGGCGCCAATCTTTCTATAATCGTAATTTACACTAAGAGTGAAGTTTGATTGCAAGAAAGATAAACTAATCAAATTATAAAGAAAGTATAAATTGTTGACTATAAAAAAAGTGTAAATTAATAATCCAAATTTAGCAAAAATCAAAATTAGATTAATACTTGGAAATATTTCTAAAAGATGGTCAACTTTTTATTTACAAAAAGGTTAATTAATTAATTCAGTAGGTATTATCTAAATAGTTTGTATAGTTTGGATAGTTTGTATCAAATTACGAGAAATAAGTGGACAAAGTAATAATAAAATTGATTTTATTATAATCCAATCAAACTGGATGTGTTTTTGTTAGAAAACGACTAAACTGAAGCCTTAAAATTAAACAAATTTATGTACAATGGAGAAAACGAATGGACGATAATATTTTACGTAGATATTATTTAAAATGTCTTAAACATGAACCGACAATATGGTGTTTAAAAGTCATAATTAATTATTTAAATATAAACGTTTCGTAGAAATTGTGATCACAAAGTCTTTACAGAACTTTTCATATATTTGTTTTCAATTAGACGTTGCGCCGATAATTTACACCCTAATAATAATTGAAAATACTAATTGTTCTTTGAAAACATATTAAAGATAAAAATGAAAATTGAAATAATTTCAAAAAAACATTTGCAATTTGATTCTTTAAAGAACTCTAAAAATGTTAAAGCATAAAAATATGAGATATATATATAAAAAACATTAGATAAAAATTTTATTTTCGACACTTATCTGGAATATTCAGTGAATTAAAGTAGTGAATCCAAATGAGGGATGATGATGATGGTGAAATTCAACCCACTGTGATGGAATCGCTGATTTCTAGATGAGCCCAATATTAAGTCAAGGAGTTCCCAGTACCATATTCGACGCTTCCAGAAATTTACATCTATCCTACCATATTACCGTCGCGATCTCCGAAAAAAGTTGTCCTAGACTAATATATACATTCCATCCTCTAATTACGTAGAGGAGAAGAAAGACAACCCCATTAGATGATTAAAAAAATAAAGTTTCCAACCCAAACTTCAATGTGATATTAAAAAAAAACGTATCTAGAATGTATATCTACAATGTGCATCTAGAATTAGAAGGCTTGCATCCAAAATTAGAATATTTGCATCTAAATTGAAAACCCTGGAAAGACATGAAGTGTAAGCGTGACTTGCTGCAAAATGGCCGTTGCCAAATCTAAGTTACAAACAAAATTATTTCTTTATAAATTACTTACGGATTAAACCGGTGAAAAACAATTAGGCCTGCTTCATGTTCATGAAGAGGGACTATCAACCCTTTCGATGTTGATGTTAAAAAAAACTTAATGAAGACACATCACTATTCAAAAATTTAGCAGACAATTACGAAGTACCAAGCTTCTTGTAACGGAGAAATGTTAGTTCTGTTCGCTTACTCGTAGTATGCAAATTGTCGCTAGTTACCCTTTCCATTCCATTCCATTAAAGCTAAGTTAGAACATCCACTACCTTGAGTACACTTAGACGTGACTCTGGTTGCATACCGTTGTGTTTGTTATGAAGTAAATTTAAGAAAGAATATTTGAAACTTCCGCGGTCTTTCACGCTTGAGTTAAATTATGTTTTAATTTATGAAGCAGCAATATGCATGCTACAAATTTGCAATCTCAGCCATACGTAATGGAAATCGAAGGCACATTACTCTGAGCAGACTTGAAAAACTATCCGTATTTACCTCAAGTAGTAAGTAAGTACTACATGTTATACGTTCCAAAATAAAAATTCAATAAACTCTACCACGATACGTATGTAGGTGCTAAAAGAAACAGTTCTTTTATGTATTCGAAAATAAATATTTACTTAACCTTATGCAAATGGGCGATGTATGCTAGGTTAGAGTTATATAAAAGTTTTAATATATGTATTTTTATTTTCTAGCCTTTTTGACAAAGTTCTTAATAGTTCCTTTGTTTTTAAATCTACTAGATATTGTCTTGTATTCATTGTTGATATACGGACTCGCTAAGGTAAGTTAATACTTAAGTTATATTTAACAAAAACAGCTGCTACATTTTTATGTAAATAGACTTTTATTGAAATAAAAATAATAAATATTATATTTGATACTAATTGCAGAAGATATTTCACTAAGTCGGTGGCAATAATGACAGTGCTTAATTATTATAATTAAGCACTGTCAAATCGACAATTTTCTACTCAATGGGGAACTTGCCCATTATTTTTTATTTAGTTAAAGTGTGTGTTTTTGTATAAAAACACGCCACACCGAATATCAGCTCTTAAACCGCAGTACTTACTTTGCAATAAATAATTAAAGTTTAAATCCTTGCCACTCCTCACGAAAAGCATTGTGACGTCAGATTCGGAAACTAATCTCGCATGGGGTTCCACAGATGGGCGTACTTTAGCCGAGCGATACGTGTTCACCCTAATTAATAAACTGGGCGGTGGTTGGCTTTGAGACGTCCGCATATTTGGTCATAAGTCTTTTGTTTTTTATGTTAGAGAAAAAATGGCTCAATTAATTCTCTTTAGGTAAGCTATCTACAATTTTTCGAAAAAAACGATAATTATCGAGATATTCGAGGAAATGTAGGAAATTACATGTTTTCCTATAGAGTGTATGTAAATTTTAAAAAAATAGTTTTTCTCAGAAACCTTTCTTTAGAAGGGTCGAGATTAACGAAGCGTCAAAGTAGTACATGATATTAAGTGAACATTGTTTATAGCATCGATTTCAGTTAACTACCGATTAATTACGGTGACAAAATGGAGAAATTTTACCGAAAAAAAAAAGTCCCAAATCCCGCCCCTCTAATTCTTTTATTTTTGTCGGAATTCAAAAAATTAATAAAAAAGTTTTAGCAAATTTTATTCTATTTAAATTAGCTAGAGTAGTCTTTTGGCGTAGGAGCCAAGATTAAAATGTTGCCAACTGTAGAAGCTCAAAATTTGCGATTTTTTGCCGTATACGGCCGACATTTCAGTAGTTATCTCCGAAACGAAAAAAAAAATCAAAATTCTGATGATAGCAAGAGATTCGTAGTAAAAAATACTCTTTTGACCTTATTTTTTATTTCGGGCTACCTCTCACCGTTTCGGAGATATCTGCGAAAAATAGCAAAAAACAGCTTACATTTCGGTGCCGAAAAAATTGCAAAAACATGCAATCTGGACACGTTCATATTTTTCGAAAAACACCATTGGGACGGCTGTACGATGTCGCGACATAAAGAGGAAGTCTTCCAGATAAACCTGATCTTAATTACATGGCGAAATTCGAAAATTCGGCTCGGCACGAACGAATCAAAGTAGCATTTTCTGACATTTCAGAATATTGAAGATGTTTTTCCAACGAATACGTTTAAATTTTAGGTTAGGTTGTGTTCACTGCTGGTTGTTTCTGACAAATGCAAAGCCAAAGCAAAATCGGTGTCGCTTGACTCCGTCATCCGACTTTCTCGATCTGACGTTTCAAGTGGCAAAATCCGGCGGATTTTAATCGCTTATATTTCTGTAAGAGATTTTTTTTTAAATTTTTTGTTGTCAATGAAGTTTTTAATAACGTTAGTTTACGATTTTGAGTATTTTAAATCAATTTTATTTTTTGGGCAAGTTCCCTATTGCTGGTTTTTCAAAAATTAGTTTTTTTATTAATACCGCCCAATCAACAAATTTGTTTTACAATTCTCATTTCTACAACAATGTTGTTTTATTGCTATTTTATTACATTTATAAAATTGCAATAAAACAAAATAGCTGTATACCGTTAAATTTTGCTTGCTGGGCAGTAATGTCGCTAACAATTCAAATGAACAGCACGCAGTCGCAATTTGCTGGATACTAAATTTTAAAAATAGTTAGAATTCTTAAATAAAATGTTAGGTTTCCATGCCGATGACATCATTGCGCAAAGGGAATTAAAAAAATTACAACTATCAAAGATACTCAATTAAAAAGATAAATGATGAATATTTTGGCAGCAGATGATTGGGGAATGTGTTATTTGAAGCAATTTCTCGTCAACGTTCGCACTGTATACCATATTTTAGGGATATATATTTTTTTCTAATTATTTGTCTTATTTATTTTAGAGAAGCCCTACAATTTTAACACTGTGGTTGACTTTTGCTCCACTGGAACTTTTTATTGTACATGCCGTTCTATTCTACGTAGTGTATGTAATCACCTTATTATCTTCTTCTGGAGTAGGCATTGTTGCCCTGATCGGAGATATTTTAATTAGTTGTAAGTATTTGTTTACTGTGGTCTATCTCTTAATTGTGAGCGATTCCATAACGGGGTTATGGTCAAGACTTAAAGCTTCTTTTAGGTAAATTAGACGGGTCTTTTCTAAAAAACCTCCTCTAAATCAAGTCTTCCAGCAAAATTGGAGACCTTTGAGTAACAATGGTTTTTTTTTTAATTTGATGTCGTTGTGTGCGAATGTGCTTGTTGGCCAGGTGAATTTCTTCAAATTTTCAAAAAATTTAATGGTGACTAATTTTCACGGATATCTGAAAATAAATATCGTTGGTCTAAAAAAATACAGGAGACTAAATTTAATCTAATCAAACAATTATACTACTCATGGGAGTGCTGTTAGAGTGACAAACCCGACATTTCTTCAATTTACTTCCTTTGTTAAACTTATATATTTTTGCATATCTTGAAGCAGTTCTATCAGGATTTACGCTTATTATAATTTATAAATAGAAAGTCAATGGCGTCCTCAAAAATAGGATTTTATCAAGTTAATGTAATTTTATTGAAACATACACACGGGAAATTATTAGGGTATGAAAAAAGTACGTAAATACATACAGTTGAATCAATGGATCTTTGAACGGACTTCATCATTCTCCTTTGTCTGAACTAATTCATTGAAGGATGACAATGATTTCGCAACATAGGCGTAGAAAATTTTTATTAAGATGAGTACTGGAAATTACTATAATAATAAGTAATAATAATATTAATTATGATAAATTGGACTAGACTACAGTATTGGGCATTGTCAGTAGGTTCAATGAGTAAATATAAAAAGTAAAACATGTGAAATCTAAAAAGTTATAAAAACTTTACATGCATTTGCATTATCTTTTCACAATATTTCAATTTTAATTATACTTTCATTTACACTTGAGATATCCAATAAATAAAATGTTAATTTTTGAAAATGGTTAATCGTTCATACACTCATGAGCAAAAGTATTGCATATTTTGAATTTTTAAAATAATTTCTTCTTTATTAATTTTTTATTTAGAAAACTGTTTTCCTGCGTCATTTGAGAATACGGAAAAGTCGATTAGTGGACATGAAAGCGTACCAATATTTCTATTTGTTTCACACCCACTTTATACAAAACAAAGACTTCTGCAGCCACCGGCTGGCTGTAATTAGAATTACATTCCATTTGGTAGATCAGTAAATAATAAACGTTTATGTCGACACTCCATGTATGACTGTGTGAAATAATGTAACACTATCTCTGAAACGGCGAAGTAAAAAGAAAGTTGAAACACCATGAATTTTTCTTTTTAAGTGGGGAGCCGGTTGTTTACCTTAAATTAGTTCATAATAACAATTTTTGTTATTCAAAGCAATGTGCTTTTACGTTGTGGTTAAAAATATTGGCAAATACGCAGAGCCTTTCACGTAGCACCAAATATTAAAAATATGCAATACTTTTGCTCATGAGTGTATATACAGTGTGTCCCATTTTGCGTGGAACCATGAAAAGTATATTTTTCGATTTACATCGGTTTCTTTTTTAATCGTAGATCTCAAAAAATAAAAAAGTAAAACCTACACAAATTGACAAATACACATTCCCTTGTCAGTTGTTTGAGTCAAGGCACTTGTTTAGATACACAATCTCGTGAAACAGTGGATTGCCATTGGCAATGTCAGAATTCTTATTTCTTATGGAAAAAATCCAGAAATATGTATTTTATGGCGAAATCTGGTACAAACTCATTTGAGAGGTTGCCGAATCCAGTGGAGTACTCGGTTTTGAAATAAAAAAAGCCGCTAATAAGGTTTCGTCATTTTCCAAAAAGGCCACAGTAGGCTGAGCTGTTAGGTCTTATAAAATGAAATGTATTTCAAGAATGCACTTTTAAGAGGTCTACGTTTAAAAAAAACGCTCTAAATCGGACATAAATAAAATTTTTATGGGGGTGGTTCTAAGCAACATGGGCCTCACTATATGTACCAAAGACATATTTATAAATAATATACATAAATATGGTGAGTTTTAAATGCCTCATATTCGAAATTGGCATGTTAAGCGCTGATCCACTAGCTAAAATAATGTATTTAGAAATATAAAATATCATTCGACAATGGCCGTGAAAGCCTGCATTCTAATAATAAAAAACATGTACATTAAATTTAAATATAACTATCTCTCGGACAGAAATCAGTGGAGCCTTGTTTTTTCTTTCTCTAACATAACATACGATATTAAATTAGCTACCACATTTCTAGCTCGCGTATTTAAACGTTTTCCAGGCATAATGAGTTAATAGTATATAATTTAACGAGTGGTAATGTAGGTAATAACTCACGCAGATGAAAGTTTGCTGCAATTCATCAAGTGAGTTATTATAATTGCCGCAAGTTGAATACTATACTTTATCTACGATTATAACAATAAATATTAAATTGAGAAAATTTTGTTTATTAATAAAATTAACTGTAAAATTTAATTTTTGTTCACCCTTTTATATTTGTTGTCTTTAGCCACCTTTAAGCGGAGGTAGAATGTGATTTTTAATCGAAATAGTGCATAAACTGTTTGTAGACAAAAAATCAGCTTTGTAGATTAATATAACGCGGCAGAAAATGCAAAACTTCGCGAACTGCAGTAGCCCGGAGCGCTGATTTGGTCAAAAGTCTTGTTTTCATGTTAGAGAAAAAATTAAAAAAGCGTCGGAAAGCTCAATCAATTCTCTTTACATAAGCTGTCTACAAATTTTTCGAAAAAAACGATAATTATCGAGATATTCGAGGAAACATAAGAAATTACACGTTTTCTATAGAGCGTATATAAATCTTAAAAAAACAGTTTTTCTCAGAACCTTTGTTTCGGAGAGCCAAGATTAACGTAGCGTCAAAGTAGTACATGATATTAAGTGAACAGTTAATTACCGATTAATTACGGTGACAAAATAGAGACATTTTACCGAAAAAAAGTACCAAATCCCACCCCTCTAATTCCTTAATTTTTGTCGGAATTCAAAAAATAAAAAAAAGAATTTTAGCAAATTTAAGTTAACTAAAGTAGTCTTTTGGCGTAGGAGCCAAGATTAAAAAGTTGCCAACTGTAGAAGCTCAAAATTTGCGATTTTTTGCCGTACATGGCCAACATTTCAGTAGTTCCGCATCTCCGAAACGAAAAAAAAAATCAAAATTCTGATAGTAGCAAAAGATTCATAATGGAAAATACTCGTTTGATCTTGTTTTTTATTTCGAGCTAACTCCCACCGTTTTGAAAAATAACAAAAAACAGCTTACATTTCGGAGTCGAAAAAATTGCAAAAACATGCAATCTTGACACGTTCATATTTTTCGAAAAACACCATTGAGACGGCCGTACGATGTCGCGACGTAAAGAGAAAGTCTTCCAGATAAACCTGATCGTAAATTGCACGGCGAAATTATAACATTATTTCCTCGCTGTTTAATAAATTAATTATTTTTTTGTAACGTGTTCGAGATTTAGACTGAACCTTATTTATTTAGAGAAAAAAATGTTACTACCCCAGTAGCTCAGAGACTCGGCAGATGAGTCATGGATCAGAAAACACTTTACAAATGGTTTTACGTGTTTGATAGATTGTAATTAATATATGACAGATGTTTTTATAATTTTTCTTAAAGAGATGTTAATTTGACTTATATAAAGATAATTTTCCCAGAGAGGTGGGGCGCCAATCTTTCTATATTTGTAATTTACACTAAAATTGAAGTTTGATTACAAGAAAGATAAACTAATCAAATTATAAGGAAAGTATAAATTGTTGACAAAAAAGCTGTAAATTAATATTCTTAAAGATATTGTTAAAATGGTTTGTATCAAAATAGTTTGTATAAAAATAGTTTGTTTCAAAATAGTTTGTTTCAAAATACCTGAAATAAGTGGACAATGTGATTATAAAATTGATTTTATTATAAACCAATCGAACTTGATGTGTTTTTGTTAGAAAACAACTAAACTGAGGCCTTAAAAATTAAACAAATTTATGTACAAAAGAGAAAACGAATGGATGATAATATGTTATGCAGATATTATTTAAAATATTGTCTTTAACATGAACCGACAATATGGTGTTTAAAGGTCAAAATTTATTATTTAAATATAAGCGTTTCGTAGAAATTGTGATCACAGTCTTTACAGAACTTTTTATATATTTGTTTTTAATTAGACGTTGCGCCGATAATTTACATCTTAATAATAATTGAAAATACTAACTGTTCGTTGAAAACATATTAAAGATAAAATTGAAAATGGAAATAGTTTAAAAAAAAACATTTGCAATTTGATACTTCAAAGAATTCTAAAAATGTTAAAGCATAAAAATATGAGATATATATATAAAAAAAATCAGATAAAAACTTTATTTGCGACACTTATCTGGAATTCTTAGTGAATTAAAGTAGTGACTCCAAGTGAGGGATGATGATGGTGAAATCCAACCCACATTGACGTAATCGCTGACTTCTAGATGAACCCAATATTAAGTTAAGAAGTTCCCAGTACCATGTTCGACGCTTCCAGAAATTCCATAAGGACAAATCACATCTATTCTACCATACTATCGTCGCGATCTCCGTAAAAAGTTGTCCTAGACTAATATGTACATTCCATCTTCTAATTACGTAGAGGAGAAGAAAAACAACCCCATTGGATGGTTAAAAAAAAATTAAAGTTTCCAACCCAAATTAAAGTAAATGCATATCTACGATGTGCATCCAAAATTAGAAGATTTGCATCTAACTTTATAAGATTTGCATCTAACTTTCGAAGATTTGCGTCTAACTTTAGAAAATTTGTATCTAACTTTCGAAGACTTGCATCTAACTTTAGAAAATTTGCATCTAACTTTCGAAGACTTGCATCTAACTTTAGAACCCTGGAAAGAAATGAAGAGTAAGCGTGACTTGCTACAAAATGGCCGTTGCCAAATCTAAATCTAAGTTACAAAAAAAAATATTTCTTTATAAATTATTTACGGATTAAACCGGTGAAAACAATTAGGCCTGCTCATGTTAAAGAAGAGGGACTATCAACCCTTTCGATGTTGAAGTCGTAAAAAGGAACTTAATGAGAACACATCACTCAAAAATTTAGCAAACAACTCGAAGTACTAAGTACCTTCATGTAACGGAGAAAAATCGTTCTGACTTCCCTTTCTCGTAGTATGTAAATCGTGTCGCCTCTTTACCCTTTCCACTCTTAAAGCTAAGTTAGAATACCCAGCTACCTTGAGTACAGCTTCGACGTAACTCTGGTTGCATACCGCTGTGTTTGTTTATGAAGTAAATTTAAAAAAGAATAATTGAAACTACCGCGGTCATTCACGCTTGAGTTAAATTACGTTATAATTTATGAAGCAGCAATATGCATGCTACAAAATGCGAAAATTCGGCTCGGCACGAACGAATCAAAAGTAGCATTTTGTGACATTTCAGAAAATCTTTATATACATTAACGCGAATAATCTGTCACTACGTCCCTGGCTCCACCTTCATGTGTTGCTCGTTACGTCGATTGGACAGGCTAGGCATGAAGATAAAGGTGATTGGCTCTGCACCTAGTGAGTTATAATAACTCACGCATTATAACACACGCATTATAACTCACGCTGTTTGTTTATGGATACTATTAATTGATCAAAAACAGTTCATTAATTAGTATATAACCTAATAAGAGTAGATAAATGAATTAATTGCTTTAGGAAAAGTAAACAATGTGCGCCACTGACGATTGATAAACGAGACTGATGCGTTTCTATGTAGTCTACACGTACGCGTTAAGGGGCGGCTTAAGGGCCGGGCAACCCGGGCGGCCTCCCGGGGCGCCAAACTGATGGAAAAATTGTTAATTTTTTTTAATACTCTAATTTAATAACAGTTCTCGTTGGAAAATAATATCAAATTAAATCAGAATCTATATAAGTTAAAATTGCAATAATGCAAAACAGTCAAATAACATTAACACCGTCTAAACAATTCAAAAATGTAACGCAAATATGTTTGTTTAGCTATGAGGCACCTCACTACTCATACCTCAAGCTGACTGACACGGAGTCGATCATTAAAGATTTTGCATGAATGAAGGCCAGGCAACGTGCACTTTTCATTCAGAAAAAATTCAGAATATTCAGAAAATTGTTATACCAAAATTAGCTGTATGTATTTCATATCGTACATAATGGGCAAGTATACAATTTTTTTAAATAATTTTAATGACATCTACATATAAAAACAGTTGACCCGTATTTTTTATTTTATTTTTTGAATAATGCCTAATAGTAAAAAAAAATCATGAAGTGTGTTTAAAAGGTTAGATATTGCCGCCAATTTTCATTCTATTCTATTGGTTATGACGTAATAGCGTAATCACCAGATTCTAATGTGTGCTTGAACAGAGAAATGAGTGCTACGTTGCCATATTTCGATAAATAATGTAAGATATTCTGTACTGTTATACGGAATGCTCTGTAATATTACTATTCTGTATTAGCAAGTTATCAATCAGCCTTAAAAATATATAAAATACTTACTTGCTGGGTATTTGAAACAGTGCTAAAAATTAATATTAAAATTTATTTCAGACAGTGCAGTAGTGGACATTTCTTTTTAGAAATGTGGCAATGTAGCTAGTTACTGTCAAATGTAAAATGCCCCTGTTTTAGAGGTTATTACGCTATTACGTCACGAGATATCCGGAAAACTGCCTTATTTTAAATCCACTCTGATTTTAAGCATATTCATTTTACAATAAAACCAATAATAGAAGGCGTACTATAATACTATATTATTAATATATATTATTAATATTGTCGTTTTCGTTAATGTCTACTAGCCCATTAACTGTTTATAGATAATTAAATGGCAATTTGTTTTGTATGAAATATTAAAACCAGGGACGTAGCGAAGATTTGGCAAAAGTTGGAAATTTGAGATATAAGTTGGCAATTTTTTATTTCGATGGAATTTTTTTTGTATTTTTACCCCTGCTTATCAATTTTACTTTAGGTGGAATTTTTTTTTGAATTTTCTCCCCGCCGCTCATCAATTTTAATTTTGGTGGGAAAATTTTTTTTTTTTTGGATTTTCTCCCCCCTACTTACAGAGTTGGCTTCTTAAGTTTATGAAGTTGGCAAATTGAAAAATAACTCCCCAAAAAAGTTGCCTTCGTTACGCCCCTGATTAAAACAATAAAAAGGAACCTTTCTAAGTAAACTTGTGTCGGGGGGTCCTCTCATTATAATAGAGTTCAGACGGTGTCTAACAAAAAAATGTATACTTATTACAAATTAATTATTATTAATAATATGTTGTAAATGCACATTGATGTGTAAACAAAAATTACTTGAGAATAGTTTATCGAAATGCAACAAGAACATCTTTTTATTTCTAGTGATATGAAAATAATTTTTTTGTAAGAATTTTTATGAATATGTAAAAATAAAAAAGTTAGAGGTAAGATATTGATAGATTCCCCCTAAAACTACCCCTTAAGCAGAAGAGAGGTTTGACTGGTACTATGTAAATTGATACTCACTCATATCTAAATTTAAAATATGAATTATATATTTTAAGGCGATCGGAAGATATTGCCGAAAAACTGATATTTAAAATCCTCCCTTAAAGGGGCATTTCCTTATTATCTATTTAGAGTATCTTTATTTTTGGATGTACTATCAACCACATGAATATCCAGAGACAATTTTGGACCACCGTGTATACACGGTTATGTTACTCCATGTATTAAGTTAAAAAGTAGGGTGATCGTGGGGTCCGACAGGATATCCTTGCACTTTAGTACGTAGTACGTCCGTGAAATTTCTGTGATTATCTCAGGGAGGGGCGCCAAAAAGTGCTCCCGCCCGGGTGGAAAATTTACCTTGAGCCGTCCCTGTACGCGTTACCATTACTCTTAAATCAAACGCGCATGATAAGCATATGTAGGTTGTAGACTGTGCAAGACACATACCCTTACGTCCATTCCAGGCAGTTCGATTGTAAGAAGTGAGACGCCAACATACAAACGATACCTGGTCTTTGCTTGCTTCTCGCGTTAGTGACGTGTGTTCAAAGATCTATTGATTCAACTATAATAGGGAACGTGAGCTGGGTTTATACCGTCGTGAGACAGGTTAGGTTTACCCTAGCGATGATTCGTCGTTGAAATAGTAATCCTGCTCAGTATGAGAGGAACCGCAGGTTCGGGCATTTGGTTCACGCACTCGCTCGAGTAGGCGGTGCACAGTGCTCCCAAATTGAGTTTTTTGGTTGAAAAATGACTAGAGAACGCAAATATTGCCGGAAACGAACATTTTTTTTTTTAAATTAATGCTTACCGAAATTCCAACAAATCCACGGAGCCCGAATTTAAAAAAAAAATCCTTGTTTGTTATATTAACCTTACAGGCCAAGAAAATGGCAAATCTTGTCGGAAATGAACTTTTTTTTTTTAATTAAAGCTTACCGAAATTCCAAGAAGTCCTCGGAGCCCGAATTTTGAAATAAAATTTTCCTTTTTTATTATATTAAGTTAAAGGCCAAAACACTTTTTTTGCGTTTTTCACACTATTAAGAGATAGACCATAATATACATATTATTTTCTTATAATCGATGCGGATCGATAGTCCTGAGTTGTATTAGCTAAATGATAACAAACGTTATATCCTCATTTTCAGCTTTCATGTTCCATAACATGTGCATAATATTTTCTGCCCGCCATGAATTTATTCGAAACCAGAAATTACAAAACAGGAGTTTTGCTTATCCGCAAGCCAACGCCACCACCATTGTGATGAATACTTCAACACCACCGGTACCGTATAATAATCCACAGCACTTTCAATATAATACGAATAGTCAGTATTTACCATGTAAGTGTATTCATCCACATCCCCAATTAATGGAATCACAACAACCGGATTATTGAAAATATATTTGTAATGCTTCATTAAATATTGCTATGCAAATATTGTTACATAATAAAAATTATATCCCAGGAAGTTGTAGTTTTGTTTTACTTCCACATCCAGTGGAAGTACTGTTACGCAAAAAAAGTATTGAAAATTTTTATTGTTCAAATAGGCTTAGAATTAAATCTCTGTCTGTCGGTCTGTCTGTAACTTTTTTGTGCGCACGATTACTCTGGAACCGTTTAAGATATTGACTTGAAATTTGGTACACGTTTGTATTTTAATGAGATCTGGAACTAAATTATATTTTGATCTTATTCCTGAAGGGTTGGGGGGGGGGATAAATTAGGGTAAATAGGTAAACCAAGCAGGTAAGAGTTCATAAAACCATAAAATTGGTATTTACTATAGAAATGGTGAGAGGTAAACTCTCATGTGGTCAGATGCTACTATACGTCGGACATAATGTCTCTGTGACGTATAGCGACTTGCAAAGCAAGTACCAAGAGCGGGGACCTCTAGCCATAGTGGGCTATACTCACTGTTAATGAAATGGGATTTGAAGGAAACAATTACTCAGCGGGCAAATACCCCGACCTACATTTAATTATACCTTCAAATCATGATCGTTAGCCAAATATCATTTGTCTATTCCTAACCAGAGATAGACCGGTTTCGAACTTATTATGTTCTCCTCAGTATGCCATAGGATAAGGAACAGACAAACGATAGTGGCCAACCTGTTAGTCTTATATATACTAGAGATGGGCGCGTGAGTCGATTTTGACTCACGCTCACGACTTTAAACATTTAGCTCACACACACTCACGCACGACTGATATATGTTAAGGCAAACTCACGCACGCTCACGCACGGGATCTTTTGACTCACGCACACTCACGAAATCTTCCGTGATTTGGTACCTTAAATGTACACGCTCACGCCATGACACGGTGAAATTCACGTCACGTGCCCATCTCTGGACCAGAGTGACCAGACCAGGCCAGGAGGGCTAGGCGACTGGCGAATGCAGTAGAGAGAGATTGCAATTACGCAGTTTGATTTGAATGTTGCGTCATTCATCCTGTCTCCTGTCCTTTTCCCTCCCTTCTCGCGCTCGTGTTCCGTCTTCCGTCTATCGCTTCGCTTCTTATTCTTGTCACGACACGACAGGTTGAAGTTTTAAAGCAGAGATGGGGCGTCGTGTCACGGCGTGAATATTATCTCACGCACGGGATCTTTTGACTCACGCACACTCACAAAATCTTCCGTGATTTGGTACCTTAAATGTACACGCTCACGCCGTGACACGATGAAATTCACGTCACGTGCCCATCTCTAATATATACTAATGCAAATGATGTGATGGTGAGAGGTAAACTTTCATGTGGTCAGATGCTACTATACGTCGGACATAATGTCTCTGTGTATAATTCAGTGCAGGTCGGGGTATTTGCCCGCTGAGTAGTTGTTTCCTTCAAATCCTATTTCATTAACAGTGAGTATAGCCCACTATGGCTAGAGATCCCCGTTCTTGGTACTTGCTTTGCAAGTCGCTATACGCCACAGAGACATTATGTCCGACGTATAGTAGCATCTGACCACATGAGAGTTTACCTCTCACCATCACTTCCTTTGCATTAGTATGTATAAGACTAGCAGGTTGGCCAATATCATTTGTCTGTTCCTTAACCTATGACATACTGAGGAGAACATAATAAGTTCGAAACAGGACAAATGATATTTGGCTAACGATCACGATTTGAAGGTATAATTCAATGCAGGTCGGGGTATTTGCCAGCTGAGTAGTTGTTTCCTTCAAATCCTATTTCATATATATAAGGGAAGCTAAGATCTCAAACAATTTTTTGGCATTAGCAATCCCGAATACCACCCCCACCCCATTATTAAAGGAGGTGAAGAAAATAAAATTTTGTTTACAAGAACTAAAAGCCTCAAAAAAATTTTTTTACTTCATCCACCCGAGAAAAAGTGTAGTAACTCAAAATTTGTAGGAATAAGATAAGAATTGTGTATAAAGAATAACTTTCCTCCGAAGAAAATAGTCATAAAGTTTATCGTAGTATAACTGTCTTTAGACCAATATAAGTTATAATAATTTAGATACAACAGAATGTGTGCTTTTAATCTTTAAGAATTTTGAAATGCAGTGTTGTAAAGTGTTTCATAATTTCTCACAGGTAAAAGGCGAATAAGGCTAGGCAAAATTTTAAGAAGAAACAATACTGAATTCCTTTCAAAAGCAATTCTAAACAAGAAAATGAAATCCAAATAATGGAAACTGTAGAATGTAGTTACAATTAAATTAAAAAAACACACATAATATTCTTATTCATAATATACTAGAATGACTGGCTAGTTGGTATGATACCAGTGCCATTGAAACTTATACACACAGACACCCAATATACTAGGCAAAATGGATTGGAATAACCCATTGTAATTTTCAATTGCTTAATTTAAGGTTTTCCAAAACTATTTAATAACACAATATCTTAATATTTAAAAAAAAATAGTTTATTTATTCCATTATACATACTTGCATGACGTAACATTTAATTCATTTAAAAATATATTTATTTTTTACATTTACATACATTTCTTAAATATAACCTAAGTTTTCAGTCTTTTAGTTGACAAATATATTACCTATTGTTTAACTTTAATTATGGCATTCTCTTAACGTCTCCTTTTCTCGTTTTGGGATCTTGTGCCAGGCATCCTTTGGCAAAAATAAAATCCAAGAGATCTATTAAATATGTGTTGCAAAAACCCAAAAGTAGAAGAGGCATTATTATTATTACTGTTATTAATATTACCCTTAGATTATCATCGAGGCATACATTATAAAAATACATAAATATATACAAATAAAATTCGTCCGTGAATACACGTTGTTAATTCTAAATAAACGTATCCATCTAAACGTCCTCTGCGGCACTGACCTTAGTGTAATAATGATATTACTGAACATTTATGTTATATATACAATAAGTTGGTACAAGTACAAAGATTTAGTAACGCAACAATATAAAGTAAAAATTTACAACTAAACTAAGATTACATAATATAATATAATAAGAGAAAAAAATAATTTATTTATTAGCAGTGACAATGTTTGTTATCCCGTTTTTCCGCTATGTTATCTTTCTTATCTTGTCTTTCTTCCACGTTTCCTAATTCGCCTAGATTAACTAGATGGAGCTCAAAATATGTAAAGGCAAAGCAATAATCATCCTGGAAGTATTTATAAAATAAACTGTTTAGGTTGGAAATCTTTTGGTTATTGGTGTACAATATCTAACAGGTAGGTGGCCTCATAATATTTACAAAATTGAGGATACTCACATTAGACTCTTAATATGCAAACTTACCAAGTGGCAACTTAATAATAATTTTAAGGCATAAACGAAAGCTGAAGCACTAATTTGAGTACATTAAACAGTGGTAGCAAATAGTTCGAAACATAATATTTGCGAAAATCTAGGAGAATATCTAATCTAACCTAACCTAACCTAGATGAGGTAACTGCATCATATATATCTTGAAGTTTTGCATGGACTTAATAGTTTTAACTAACGTAAGGCTATTAATACAGATAATAACAGACTGTTACGGCATTTGTAAAAATTAAAAATTGTTTTTTAAAATTCCTATAAGTATGTGTTCGGATGTGATTTAGGGATAATGAAAATCAAGTATTATTCAGCAAGAAATTCTGAAAAAATATTTATAAAAGCTTTTTGTTACCTTCCAAATAAAATTGTTTTAATAACTTTCGTTAACACCTTGTATATTCGATAATATCTATGATATAAAAGATAAATAAATTTGCTACCAAAAATAAAAATACATAATAATAAGTCTCACGTCTTCAAAATGGCTGCATTACAGTTTGTGTACACACTCTTAAGTAATTCGAAATCGATCAACTTAATGACTACCTACTACAGTTTAACAGTAAATATATTTCCGAATATCAACAAAAAATAGAAACAGTTGCTATAAACATTGCTGTAGCTATTGTGGAATCAAAACAATTTTCATTAGTCCAGTATAATTAGGTTTATACATCGGAACTCAGCTATAATAAATGGGTTTGAATGATTTTTTTTTTTTTTTAGATTTCTAATACCATAAACTAAAAAGTATACCCATTGAAAATTACCCCAATTTCGAAAATCCCTAAATAAGAAAAAAATAATTAAAATTTTTAGAAATCTCAATGAAAAATTCAATTGTCGGACTTTTTAAATATTCTTTTTAAGAAAACAATGGTTGTTATTGTTTTCGAGGTTGTTTAAAGAATTTGTAAAAAAATTAAACTTTTTAAAATTAATTTGAAGATGGCAGAAGTTCCAAAAAGCGAAATAAATGAAAGAAACGTTAAATAATACAAATACATAATTTTTTATAGAAAATTACTAATAACTTATGCTAGATAATAATTAATATAAATTTTAATGACATAAATGATTATACACCCAGTTTTATATGAACAAACACCAAAAAATCATTTTCAATAAATTTTCAGAAGCTGGTGGTTGGTTCATTGTAGGTACTAGTGAATTATCTCTTTTTTTCCATCCTCATTCTTTTGGCAACTTAGCATGTCTCATCCACAACTGTACTTGTAAATACACTCTTTTTATATGTTCTGATCTAGCATCGAGTGTAGTTATCAATAAAGCCAGGTATTTTTACTTGTTGTTGCTGAAGATATTGATGTGATAGTTTTATTAACAGCTTTAACACCATCAGCAAAAAAAAAATTCTAATAAAAGCCTTAAACAAACATTACCAACGTCTAAGAAGCATATTTTGTTTTTACATGATTTAACTGGATGTGATACAACTTCAGTGTTTTACAAAAAGGGTAAAACTAAATTTGCTTAATTATTCGAAATACGTACAGATTTTCAAGATGCTGCTATTATCTTTACTGATGAAAACGCTGACGTCACTAATATTTTGCAACCGGGTATTTTATGCATTTTAGCATTATATCTCCTAATAATCACCATAATATAAACAATTTAAAGCTACAAGTAAAAATACCTATGTCAACTTGGCTTCATTGGTACCAATACCTGATATAGTAAAAACGGTAAAGCTATGATGATTAAGATGGGCGAGGCATATACTAAGAATGAACGACGAAAGGCTTACAAAGCGAATACTAAGAGCAAAGCCCGATGAGAGGCAGACCAAAACTGCGATGGATAGATGGGGTAAAAAAGGACATGCGGAACAATTGGAAACAGCGAGCTCAAGATAAAGACTGATGGCGGAAAATGCTTGAAGAGGCCAAGACCCAGCCAGGGTTGTAGCGCCATTGATGATGATGATGATTAAAATATATAATAATTATTATTCAGCATTTTATTAATAATTTTCTATAAAAAATTGATGTATTTGTATTATTTAACATTTTTTTCATTTATTTCGCTCTTTGGAGCTTCTGCCATCTTCAAATTAATTTTAAAAAGTTTAATTTTTTTACAAATTTTTTATAAACAACTTCGAAAACTATAACAATCATTATTTTCTTAAAAGAAATATTTAAAAACTCCGATAATTGTATTTTTCGTTAAGATTTCTAAAGATTTTATTTTTTTTTGATTAACGAATTTTCGAAATTGTGGTAATTTTGAATGGGTAAACTTTTTAGTTTATGGCAACAAAAAAAAAATCATTCAAATCCATTCATTATAGCTGGGTTCCGTCATTTTTCATTTATAATAACTAATTGCACTAGACTACATCTATGTAATTAGAAAAAGAAACATCTCCAATGCTAGGGTTGGTAGAATATCGTTTAACTTTGACACTACCTATCGGTTTAATCAAAACTGTCAAATAAAATATTTTACTGTAAAATCGCTGATATCTCCATGACTTTCAAATTACCAGAGATCATGGACTTGTTTTGGTTCTGATAAGAAAGGTTTTCGAACAATTTCCATCATGTGCAGTAAAAAATAACAATGCGCAGTGTATTAAGATGGTCCATTTTTAAGCTGCGCAAGATGGTTACGGTTCTAGAACTGTTAAAACAAACTTATTGACACCCGCCCTCTGACAGTGGCCAAAGGCCAAGTAAGCATAGCACGCTACTACAAAACGTTACATACACTTTAATTAGGAACGGCTCTCTGCAGCCTTTGATATTTCCCAATAGCATCCTGAACAAGCGCTGCCGCAGCCGAAATTTTATCCGGTGTCATGAGCGACCGCACCGACTCCTTATCAAGTCCTCCGAATGCTGGAAATGAGATGACACATATGGGTGTTAGATAGCACACCGCCGATGTGAAAATTCCTCCTATTACCAAAAGTGCCGCGCCTCCAATCAGGAACAGACCAAATTTTGCCAATACTTTTAGTATAAATTGAAGAGCACCCTACAAGAGAATTTCAAAATAAGTTATACTTTTAAAAATAAATTTCTGCTTACAACATTGTTAAAAAATATTATTTTGGGTACTCAGCAGATAACTTTCAAATAAATCATTCATTTCTTTCATACACCATTGATCTGAATCTGACCAAGCTAGAATATCAACAAGAAGTTCCCTTACGTACCAACTTTTTCATACACTCACTATATCCAACATTCAATATGAAAAACAAGAAAATAACCATTCTTTCTAGATACTGATGATCTAAGTCTGATCATGCCAATATATTATCTAGTATCTCTAGCCCTACCTAGAGGATAGAGGATACTCCATCACAAACAAACATTTGTTACATTTCAAAGCTAAGAACTACTAAAAAGCAGACAAGATCTCAAAAAATTATTTTTAACTATATGTATATAGATGTAATGCTCACCATTAGTTGAAGCACCAGGGAGATAGTTTGAGGTACAGAATCCACCTTTAAATACAATTACTTTTAATGACCTTATTTTCTTCAATATAATAAAATTGGGAAATATGACTAATTAACCATGATACTACTTGACTAATGGTTTACTTGAGCAAAACAATAGTTTAATGGGGTTATTGGGGTTGAGTAGATATGAGACCAAATATCTTGTTTTTTGTAGTGAACTTACACTCTGAACCAGTATTAAAGAATTGAAACAAGTGCGTCCTCGCCATACTCTTTGATAAAGAACTCTAGGGAACCATATTGGATTAATTGGATTTTAATTACTTCCATATCCAGTGGAAGTACAGTACGTAAAAAAAATTTGAAAATTTTTATTGTTCAAATATGCTTAGAATGTCACAAAACGTCGAGATTTTAAGTTTGAGCAAAATAAAATTTCTGTCTGTCGGTATGTCGGTCTGTAACTATTTTTTGTTCGCACGATTACTCTGGAAACGTTTATGATATTAATTTGAAATTTGGTACACTTATGTATTTTAATAAGATCTGGAACTAGATTATATTTTGATCTTATTTCTTTGAAGGGTTGGTGGTAAATTGGGGTAAATGTGGCGTAAATAGGTAAATCAAGTAAGTAAAAGTCAATAAAATTGGTATTTAGTATTATAAGAGAAGCTAAGGTCTCAAAAATGTTTTGGCATTAGCCAGGCCCATTACCACCCCCACCCTATTATTAAAGTGGACGAAAAAATAAAATTGTGATTTAGTATGTATACAACAAAGGCCTCAATTTTTTTTATTTCATTCACCCCCTATCGTTTTATAGATTTTTGGGGTAGGCGACTTCAAATATTATGTTATTAATGTTCCATAAACAATTATTTCCAAATAGTGGAGTGTCAATATAGTATCATTTGTTTCGTTTTGAAAGACTTGGATAAAATCTGGATGTGGAAGTAGTGACTCCTTCGGCAGTGGTGTTTTCCAATTTTCATAATTTTCTTTCTGGTTTTAGGTTAACCTCTGTCTACTTGTACAATTTCAACTTCTTAGTATGTCCGGGAGCGCCCAAAAAATTCATAATTTTACCTTTACTATGCACACTGCACATGTCTCTGATATATATCTCGGTTATTAATGATGTCACTGTGGTCAAATGAAAGGTAGTTTAAAACTATTTACATAATTTATGTAAGCTATCATCTGCTATGGGCATTTTCTCAAAAAAAAAAAAAATTCAAAAACGTTATTTTTAAAAAAATGTGAAAAAAATGTCATCTATATCGTGGACCAAAAATTAATTATATAAAACCGGAAAAAGTACTATATCTATATCTAAGAAAATCGTTCAGTATTTTTTACTATAACACCTCATTATTAAAGGGGATGAAAAAAAATTTGTGATTTAGTGTGTGTACAACTATACAAGAACCAAAAACCTCAAAATATTTTTTTACTTCATCCACCCCCACTACCGCTCCTCTATCACCACCCCCTCCCCATTACCGCTGTGAGATATCGTTTTATGGGTTTCTGGGGTAGACGATTTCAAATATTATATTATTAAAGTTCCATAAACAATTATTTCCACAACAAAATTTTTTCATTGTGAGACTTGAATAGTAGTGAAAGTAGTGATTCCTTGGGCAGCGGTTTTTACTATATCTTGCTGAATCTTAGTTGCATAGGAATAATGGTAGATCATTTTTTTGGCGTTCAACTTTATGTGAAGGTACTTTCACTTGCAACTATCTAATTTTTATATATTGTAAGATGTAAGCTTTTTCGAATTTTGAAGCGCTTGAAATAAGAATTGGCCCTCTGTGTGGAGTTGAAAACTTGGATTCTTAATGAGGACCCTACTTCCTACGATACTACTACGATACTAAAAAAAATCCCTATATTTAATATTTTCTCAAGGCCTATAAATTAACAGATTGACTGCAGTATTATACAATATTATTCAACCGACTGTCATAATCTCAGAATTTACAACTACATATTTTTATGAACATTTCGAGTGTTTTAGGGACACCCGTTACATATGCAATTATCACTCCCAAGCTTACTCACATGCAATTACCAATAAAAGAAAAATGATAACCCTAGCACGCCCCTGTGAGACGATCCAGCATAATTAAACCCAAAGTTAATTAATTCGATCATGTTGCTCTAAACATTACACTTACCTGTGCTGCAGGAATTACTGCGGGCATGTAATTTGATGGGGCTGGATGCTGCGGATAAGAAGGCGCAGGCGATTTAACAGCGAGCGGATAAAAGAACCCATCGTACAGTGATCCTCCGAAGGTGTCTGCATATGGATATGTTTGGTGGGGAATATATCCGGTGCCCTGATCTGGAGGACTGTATACTGGTTGAGGTTTGGGAGTAACAGGCAAAGCAGTGGATGACGGTATTTCATCTTGGGTGACCACTGATCCTAAGATGCAGAGTATGCAAACGGGGATGAACAGGAAAGTCATTTTTCTGAAACATAATGTTAATGTATTTTAAACGAGTCATATATCCAATTAGTGGAACAATTTGTTTTACATGTACTTCTTATAATAACCGGTATAAAGTTCCTTTTTTGAACCAATCACACGAATGAAGTTAAAAATGTCATACTTGAACTCGCAAAGAAAAAATCAACAGGCATTGACGAAGTGCCTGTCAAGATAATTAAAGAATATGTTGATATATTTGTAATATGCTCTGCTATAATAATCAGCAAATCTATTGAGCTTGGTCATTTTCCTCAAAGAACAATTTTAAAAAAAGGGATCTCTGTTTACTAATTTTGGGGTGCTGAAAACGAATCCGTCACCCGTCTTGGCGAAAAATCTCGGGAACATATAAAAAAACCAACCCTCATTTGGGTGCCATAAAGTGAAGATTCTCATTTTCCCAACCAAAGGTCATTTAAATAATTAAAGAATTTTTAATACGAAAAACAAGTAATATTTTCTGGATAGTGATATGCACACCGTACACCCTAACCCCAGTTGAGAAATATTCATCTGAATTGACTAAATCACCTTATTATGATAAAAAACATCAAATTGGGTGATTAGGGATTTCTTTTGCAATTAAAACCAAAAATGATAAAATCCACCATCTTAATTGGTGGAGATGGGTAAAAGAGTGTTCAGAAGTAATCACATTATAACCTGATAATAGCCATTTAACGAAGAGTTTTGGTTTTTTAAAAATAGATAAATAACCGTATATTAGATATTGTAACTTACACCGTTCTTATGGGTGGTGAAGGGTGAGGGAAACGAGGGGGGAGGGGAGGGTTGAATTTAGAATTTTTGCTTCTTTTTCTACTTACCTAACGAAACTGAGTATTTTGAAAGAATTTCCTGCACTAAATAATAACTTTTTGTTGCAAGTTCTAATTTCAATTTCAATGCCACCACCAAATAAGGGTTGTTTTTAATCGCTGTTTCACACTGTATGCACCGTAACCAAACAAAATTATATTTTCTTCTAATTTTCGAGGTATGAATATTTGTTTTATTATTCTATTATTAAAATACATAAAAGATTCGCTGATTATCTGAATTCTTCTGAATTAGTTTCCACGAACACCAAAACACTTGAACACTACATTAGAATGCTATCATTCGACACGCGTTTCGCCAACCATCTTGACATCACCTGGAGATAATTAAAATTCTTTTAGTCAGCACCAGATAATACCAACATGGTTGGCGAAACGCATTGATTGACAGTATTTGAATGTAGTGTTCAATGGGTTTGCTGTTTATGGAAATTACTTTAGGGACAGTGTCGCACCTGAAGGTCCAAATCCTTTCCTGAATTATATAAATAGTTGTTTAAATCTGAATCAAACTACCGACAAAGTTGTACGTTTTATTTTTACTGGTCAGCTCTTATTAAACCTTTTTAGAATAAAGTTCTTGCTTAGTTCTATAATAATAAATTTTATATTAGTTCTTAAAGAAAGCAAACTTTTAATTAGTACCATTTCGATGAAAATCGATTTCGATACAATGTCAATTAGATTGGGATAACAAAGTTGGAGAAGTGTTCGATACATAATTGATTTCTTACACTTTCTTTTGGCATGTTAAAATGTTCAAAGTTTTGTCATACTACTTTTATCCTAAATAATTAATATGTGATCATTAATAAATAACGCTTAAAACAATAATTATGAGAATCGTTGTTATTACTACAATTAGATAGGTAATTTCAATGATTAATTAAAAGTTTTACTTCTTTAAAATAACTTTTGTAAATAAATATTGTTGGTTTTTGACCTTTATAAATTCTAGTTCTACTAAAAAAATAAAATCTGCAAGAGTGAATGTAAAATTTAAAAAACTTAAGATATCCCCTACTGTCATGATTTGCAGAAGTCTTGATTTGAAATATTGACAATGATTCTTCTCCCTTGGAATCATAAATATACACTAAAGTAATTTGAATTTAAACCACTATTATTTACTAAATATTTTTAGATAGAATATAATGGATATATTTAAAAATGTTTTAATGTATATATTACTTCCACATCCAGTGGAAGTATAGTAACGACAAAAAATTTTTAAAATACTTTTATTGTTCAAATAGGCTTAGAATGTCATGAAACGTCGAGATTTTAAGTTTGAGCGAAAAGAAATTTCTGTCGGTCTCTAACTTTTTCTTGTGAGCACGTTTACTCTGGAACGGTTTGAGATATTGACTTGAAATTTGGTACATATATGTACTTTAACGAGATCTAGAACTAGATTATATTTTCATCTTGTTCCGTCGAAAGGTTGGGGGGTAAATTGGGGTAAATTTGGGGTAAATAGGTAAATCAAGCAGGTAAGACTTCATAAAATTAGTATTTAGTATATACAAGAGAAACTAAGGTCTCAAAAAAAAAAAATTGGCATTAGCCACCCCCATTACCACCCCCACCACATTATTAAAGGGGATGGGAAAAAAATTGTGATTTAGTGTGTGTACAAGAACCAGAAACGTCAAAATATTTTTCATCCACCTCCACTACCACCCCCTTTCACCACCCCCACCCCACTACCGATGTGGGGTATCGTTTTATGGGTTTTTGTGGTAGAGGATTTCAAATATTATATTATTAAAGTTCCATAAACAATTATTTCCACATACAAAATTTTTTCGTTGTGAGTGACTTGGATAGAGAATCTGGATGTGGAAGTAGTGATTCCTTGGGCAGCGGTTTTTTTTTAAATCAACTGTTTTTTGAATGTGTACATTTAGGTCTACTTATTTTCAGTAAGAACAAAATTTGGTAAATAAAAAACATAATTCCTTATTTGAGGGCAATTTCTCAAAATATTTTAAATTATTATATTAATATTTTTAAGATTATATTAATATTTAATAATAAGAAATATGTACTTATATCATGCGCATTTAACAGCTTATAAGAATATTTGAAAATCATAGAAGTAGTTTTAATTCAAATTATAACGTTTTTAAAGATATAATTTTAAACAACCTTTGTCGTAAATATTAATTTTTGAAAATTCAAGTAGGATTATTGTAATTTTTAGTAGTAAATTAAAGTTACCGTCAATGTCATTTTCTTGATACAAATGTAAAATTACGAATATCATATTTAATTGAACTTTATCTATCAATTAAAAAGGCAAATAATGTTAAAAGTCTAAAAAAAACGAAGTTGTTGCTCTAAATAATCGTTGAGGTTTTTTAATTCATTTTTGAACAATTTTTGATTCTATTTATTATTAACACTATATTATCTTAATATGTAGTTAATATTCAATGTATAAAACTAGTCCCAAAAATAACTAATGAGCAATATGAATATCAGTAAGTATACATTTTGTAGTAGCTTTGCAGAGAAACACATTAACAAAATATTCGATATGGACTTACCTCAGGCAAAATATCACAAATTGGCACAGAAACTACGTCTCAAATAACTAAATAATGATTGGCCTTTACAAATAACTGCCGGTTTATATGAGTAGTTGGGGTAGGTTTTTGCCTCCCACCCTCATTACGTACCGCTGAACTTATTATTTGCTAGCGGCACGGACTTGGTTGTCTGTTTCTCTAATATTGTCATGGATAGAATATATTTTAAAAACTAAGGAATCATTACTTCTACATCCAGATTGAGCAAAAGAAAATTTCTGCCTGTGTTTCTTCCTACCTGTCTGTCTGTAACTTCTTTTTGTGCGTACGATCACTGTGGAACCATTTATAATATTGCACATCTATGTACTATACTGAGATCTGGAACTAAATTATATTTTGATTTTATTCCTTTGAAGAGTTGAAGGGTAAATGGTGGTAAATAGGTAAAGCAAGCATAAAATTGGGATTTAGTGTATATACGAGAAGCAAGGTTTTAAAATTTTTTATTACATATCACCTGACTACCACCCCCACACTATTATTAAAGTGGGTAAAAAAATAAAATTGTGATTTTGTGTTTACAAGAACTGAAGGCCTCATTTTTTGCACCAGCCACCTCTGCTACCACCACCACCCCCAATAACATCTCCACCCCCACTACCAATCTGGAATATAGTTTTGAGTTTTAAGTGTTTGTGGGGTAGACGACTACTATATTATTAACTATTATATTTATTAAAGGTCTATAACCAATTATTTCCACATAGTGCCCAAGCAGCACAATAGTTTATTTTACCATTTTAAAGCCACAATAATCTAAAATAGTTGATTCAACGTAATGGCAACCATTATTTTCAACTTTGAAGGCATATGGACTTAATAGTAATTTATTAAGCAATATTTAGGTAATATTTTTTTAAGAACTGCTTGATAAACATTGAGTTTAGTGTAATTTACTCCTTAAAATTTAACTATAAAGTTAACGTGCATATTGAGGTCTATGTCTAAGAAAATATCACGTAATTTTAAACTAAATGATTAACTTTGAAGTCACTGTTTTTGTTTGAATAGAAACAGGGAAATTTTACCAATGTTTAATATAAATATAACCTGAGTTTTGACTTGTCCTTGTAGTCAGATTTAACCTCATGGTCACAACTAGCTCTAGTTCAAATTTTAGGTAAAATTTACCTTAATTTTACTTCCCCACGTACCTAGCTTATGTGTTTGACCTAAAGGTAATATTACTTCATAAAACATCCAGAAAGTTATTTTTACTTAAAAATAGAATTTGAGCTCTTCCCTGAAAGGAAAAATTAAGTTTTTATTGTCTAAATTACTACAAAGGACTGTAATGACTGTTTTACGTTGATGCCCCTCTCAGCGTCAACTGTCAAAATTTAGTCCTTTTCTTTAATGGTGGAATAGTGTCACAGTTATGGAGGGTAGAAAAGGAAAGGTAGCCAAAGTAATTAAACGTTATCGATATACAAATGACTATTTATTATCAAAAATTAAATGTATTCAAACAATCCGTCCATAAGTTCCTATTCCTTGCAGTCATGTCTAGTAAAAACAACATCTAGTAATGGACATGTCATCATGATTTCCATCATCGAAATTTGGTATTAATTTCGATAATTTCCACATATGAAGAAGAAAAGTCATGACAGAAGTACAAATATGTTGTTGAAGTGTAAGTTAATCTATTTATCGAGTCAACGTAAAATTTTTGATCATGTCACAGCTATGTAGAAACTTCAATAACAGCTGTTACCGAGTGCGGAATACAAATAAACAGAGATAGCTAGTCAGCTATTTCATTTCTCCTAAACAGATGATTATTGTTCTATTCTCTTTGAACCAGATGTCAAATCTAGACTGGGAAATACGACCAATTTAGTTGGTTTCTAAACTTTACAATTTTAAAGACTACAAAATTATTTTAACCTATATTGGTCCCATTTAACTCAATAATATGTTTTACTACTAATGAAGAAAAACCCCTAGCGAGGTCTAAAATATTGTGAAAAATACTTTGAAGTCATTCGCATATTTTTCAACCAGCTGTTAGAGGTCATTTTATACTCAAATTTTGTTGAGCGATTAATTGAAAAAAATCATTAATATAGGGTTATTTAAAAAATATCAGGTACAATATCATATTTTATGCTCCAGGAAAGTCCTGCAAGGTGGGGAATTGTATAGGCTTTTACACATATTTGACTTGTCCTTGTGATGATATTATCCATCATTATAATAGAGATGTTTTTTCTGTATTTATGTTGCTGCTTATGCCTTATGACTTATAAATAAACCATCATTGCCGTAGATAACACCTTATTAGTTATTTCTGAGAAAGACTGAAAGAAGATAATTGGATTGGTAGATATTACGTACTAACGACCACAATTAAACATAATGTTTACGTTGAAATTACCTGTTCAGGGAAATATGTCTTATAACTAATAGGTCACTGTAACTAAGCGGCCGTATTTAGAACGTATTACCGACATCGTCTCATTCCCCATTTACTTATATTTTACGTCAATTAGGTTAGATTAAACGGGAAAATGAGACCAAAACGAGGTCTACATAACGTAATTCTTACCTAAGGTGCTACTTGGGTGAAATGCAATTAGAGTATCATTTATTTTTTCTTCGTAAAAGAGACTTGAATAAATAGGAAATCTGGAGAAAGTTTTTTTATTCTACCATTCGAAGTGGGTGTTATTTTCCGTAAAAAAAATTAACCTAGTTCTGTGACGGTGAGTCGTTAAGTACAAGTTCTAACACCCTCAAGACGGAGGTCTGCATCACATAGCTCACCTAAAATAAGTTAACGAATTTTGGCAAATATTTGGTGGGGGGTTCCAGCCGCTTCCAGTAGCTGTTTTTTTTTACACGATATTTGAATCAAAAACACTCTAATACACTGCGTGCTTTCGATGAATCAGGTACAGGACAGTTTAGCCTCAGGTTCCATTTGGTGTTAAAAGGAATATTTTTATAATTTATGACATTGTAAAGTACAAATTTGCTGCATTAGTGTGTTATAAATGAGGTATTTATTTCTAGATAAATATATTGCAGGTAAGAGAAAATAATAAATTCTTTCTCGGTGCGTTGTACCATTTTACAAGCAGGGAATGTTTCCCCGAATTTTGCATTACTTATCTACACAAGACAAGAGCTAATACCTAAAAATGCAGACAGTAATAAAGGCAGTAAAGTAAATATTCATGTACCTTCTTTGAAACTTGGGGATAAGCAGAAATTGGCTTTTCTACTTATAGTGATCTACCTTTATCACGTAACAAGTTTGTATTTTTAAAACCCCAGATATCATCCGATTTATGCAAATTTCTGCGACCTATCCACGGACATCTGTTCTTTTTACTTTATTGTCGGCTGAAATAAATTTAGGTTTTCTTATTGAGATGTTTTTTCAACTTTATTCGTTTTTACTTCCCTTCTTACCGAAAGGAAGTCTTGTAATCGTAAAAAATCGCCCTCCAAGATTTCTCCATATTTGCACGTTTCAGAACACATGAATTACGAAAATTAAAGGCATTTAATTCCGTCAGTCTGTCTGTCTGTATGTTGTCGCTATATCCATAAAACCAATTTACGATAAGAATGATATTTGGTAGCTAGTTGACGCTACTACCAACGAAGAATTGGGATATACTTCCGTTGAAAAATATACAGGGTGGACCTCATCAAAAATGCAATTGAGGAAAAACATGTGACGGAATGAAGTAATATTTAGTATGTAATTAACACACTTGTCAATGAAGAAAATAAGGAAAAAATATACAAGGTGGTCACCATAAGAAAAATATAAAAGAATGTGACGGATTACAATAATATATCACAAGCAGTTAATACAACTACCAAGGAAGAAAAATATACAAGATGGTCACCCTGGCGACAATATTTCACATATGGGCAACAACCGTAAAAGAAAAATATAAAAAATATATACAGGGTGGTCATCCTAAAAAAGTTAAAAAACGTCAAGGTCGGTAATATGTCGCACGCGGTTAATATAACTGACAAGGAAGAAATATATAAAAAGTATACAGGGTGGTCACCCTAAAAAGAAATATGAAAAACGTATCGGAGGACGATAATATTTCGCAAGCACTTAAGACAAACGTCTAGGAAGAAAAATATGAAAAAATGTACAGGGTGAACACCCTAAATAGAAATGATTATTAAAGAAATGTGGCGGAAGACAATAATATTTGATATTTAGTTAACACAAGAGAAATATAAAAAAAAATAAAGAGTGGTTACCATAAAAAATTACGGATGATAGTATTTTGCATGTAGTTAACACAACTTGTATCATTATTTCTTCGCTGTTCAATAAAATTTAATTTTCATCAAGTGTTTGAGAGTCTTACTGCACTTTATGTTATTTGAAGAAAAAATATTACTACTCCAGTAGCTCAGAGACTCGGCAGATGAGTCATGGGTAAGAAAATGCTTTACGAATGGTTTTACGTGTTAGGTAGATAAAGATTAATAAATGATAGATGTTTTTATAAATTTATCTTAAAGAGATGTTAATTTCACTTAGATAATGGTAAGTTTTCCAGAATAACGGGGCGCCAATCTTTCTATAATTATAATTTACACTGAAACTGAAGTTTGATTATAAGAAAGATAAACTAATCAAAATTTAGAGAAAGTACTAGTTGTATAAAAAAAAAAGATGTAAATTAATAATTCAAATTTAGCACAAGTCAAGATTAGATTAATACCTCTGAATATTACTAAAGGATGTTCAATTTTTTATCAAAGATTAAATAATTAATACAGTAAGTAATATCGGAATATTTAGTTTGTAAAGTTTGGTTTGTATCAAAATACCTGAAATAAGTGGACAATGTGATTATAAAATTGATTTTATTATAAACCAATCAAACTTGGTGTGTTTTTATTATAAAACAACTAAACTGAGGCCTTAAAATTAAGTGAAATTATATACAAAAAAAAATATCGACTGGACGATAAAATGTTATGCAGATATTATTTATAATATTGTCTAGAACATGAATCGACAATATGGTGATTAAAAGTCAAATTTTATTATATAACTATACCTAAATGTTTCGTAGAGATTGTGATCACAAAGTCTTTACAGAACCTTTTATATACTTTGTTTTTAATTAGACGTAGCGTCGATAATTTATACCTTAATAAAATAGTATATGTAACTGTTCATTGAAACATGTTAATAATAAAATTGAGAATAGAAATAGTTTTTAAAAAAAATAGAACATGATACTTTAAAAACTCTAAAAATGTTAAAAGGTAAAAATATGAAGTATTTACATAAAAAACGTTAGATAAAAAAACTTATTTGTGACACTTATCTGGAATTTTTCTGTGAATGAAAATGGTGACTTTAGTAGGGGATGATGTTGGTGAAATCCAACCCACAGTGATTTAATTGTTGGTTTCTAGAAGAGCTCGGGATCAGGTTTAGAAGTTTCCAATACCATATTCGACGCTTCCAAAAATTCCATAAGGACAAATCCCAACTATCCTACCATACTATCGTCGCGATCTCCATAAAAAATTTGTTTCCAACCCAAAATTTAATATGACGTTAATAAGCAAAGCATAACTACAATGTGCATCCCAAGATTGATAAAACTTGCTTCCAATTTTAGAAGATTTGCATTTTTATAAAAAAACTTGCATCTAATACAAAAATTCTTTGTCCAATACTAACATTTTTCGTCCAAAACTATATTATTTGGATTCAATAATAAAATTGTTTATCCAATAGTGAAATTTTTTTATCCAATAGTAAAATATTTTTTTACCCCATAGTAAAACCCTGGAAAGAAATGAAGTGTAAGCGTGAGTTGTAAAATGGCCGCTGCCAAAAAAAATTATTTCTTTATAAATTACTTACGGATTAAACCGGTGAAGATAATTAGGCCTGCTTCATAATTAAGAAGAGGGACTATCAACCCTTTCAATGTTGAAGTCTTCAAGAAAAATTTTAATGAAAATACATCACTATTTAAAAGTTCATCGAGCAATCGAAGTTCTAACCTCGAGTAACGGAAAACGAAATCGTTCTGCTTTCTTTTTCGGTGCGTATAAATCGCCTCGCTTCGTTACCCTCTCCACTCATAAAGATAAGCTGATTTTAAGCGTAACTCTGGTTGCATACCGTTGTGTTTAATTAAAAAGCAATTTTAAGAAATATATTTAAATCTACCACGGACATTCACGCTTAAGTTAAAATATTATATGATTTATGGGGCGGCAATATGCCTGCTACAAACTTTCATTGAAAAGTATCCAGGGTGGTCACTCTAGGCAGAGAAAAATAATACTAGAAATGTAGTTGTCACTATAGCCAGGAAGAAAACCTGATACTTTCAGTTTAAAAAATATTCAGAGTATTTTATCGAAGTGTCCGTTACTTTATGACGTTTTTTGCTCTATTTGTTAAGATAACTCTTCAAATGTTGTTCCCACCAAAAAGTCGTGAGAAAAGAAATTATAGAGCATTAAATTTTTAAATTTTTTAACTTGAGGTGAAAAAATTGTTTTCGACAATTTCTGAATAGGGTGTTTTCCATATATAACAATTCACTTCAAATGATGCATTAATATGAAGTAATACATAAATATGAAAGCCTAAACGCATTCATATTAATTATATCATCAGATTAAAATAAATATTTAATAAACAAATCGACTTAAAATTCAAATATTTGAATAATTTCGAGAACGTCACCTTATTGGGTAATGATACTGGTGACGTCGCTTCATATATCTGTCAGAAGACAAAATAGCTTTGTTCGTTTTTTGTTCAAACATTCTCCACTATCTGCACCAGTGCAAATCTGTCTCTCTTCAACTTATGTAGAGTCATAATCTATCTCCTTCTAATATTTGCACTAGTGCAGCTAATGTAGAGTCCGAACGAACCCATTATTGTTTACATGTTTACCATATTTGGCTTGGATAATTGAAACCTGTTCCTAGTGTTTCTCACAAATTAAAGAAAATGCAAAATGGTTACTGTCAATTTTGTGAAAGCTTCTACAAACAATTTACCTAGTTTAAATATTTTTATGTATTAAAAATGATGATCGATTTCATTCAATCCAGTTGGAGGGCGTAAAAACAGCAGCGTAAGTATTTCAAATAAATTAATGAATTAGTTGTTTGCAACTTGAGCCTAATAGTTATTAAATTTATGATTTAGTTTTTGTATTATTACACATTATTATATATTTAATTTGGTTTATTTACGATTATTTATATTAACAACATAACCTTAAAAGAAAGTAGAATTAATAGTCTGTGCTAGAGATATAATTAAATGTTTATTTGCAGCTCATCTCGAGAACAATGTGAATAGTGCTTTTGGGTATGTGGAGTTGAAACCAGAAGACTCATTATGCACTGTAGAAGGAAGAATTTGCCCAGAGCACTGTTAGACAAGAATTATTAAATATTGGGATAGAAAATCTTCTCGGTGTACAAATAATGAAATATAATTCAGATGTATGGTTCAAGACAAATTTGCAAATTTGTCAGTTTATAAACTTTTGTTGAAATTTGCTTCTGATAGTAGTAAAAAGTGGTGATTTTTATAATTTGTTAAAAATAAAATGTCAGAGAAATTGTGTGAGGAAACTGAGAAGGTAATCGTTCGCTAGCTGTCGAGTCTATAGTAGGTGCATACAAAATAAGGGATAATAAATATATGGAAAGGGGCCGCAATTTAGAGAAGGTGGTGGCCGTTGTGGAGGAAAAATTGAAACTTAAAAAGTGAAAGATTGTGGACTTTTCTTGTCGCCATTATATCTCGTTTTTGCAGCTTTACCTGACGGTACCTATTATTTCAGCGTATGTGGAGAACTATATAAAAAAATGATCAAATTACAGACTTTAAAGCGCAAGTATATTTACAAATGTTATGTGCAAATCAACAAAAAGGGGAAGGACTGTTGCGAACAAAAATTTTGAAAAAACCAAAATTGTGAACATTTTAAATATGGATTATGATAACTATAAATAATAGTCCAATCAATGAATGCCCAAAAAGGGATTGTAGAGAACATTTTGGAGGGGAGAATTTTTCTCTTCAGGGATGTGTTGGGGGTAGTCAGGAGGTAAACATACTAAAGTCCCCACCTCTAGCCCCGCCGCTTCAGGGGGGAGGGGGGTGGAAAGGTTCCTCTTTTCGATTCTTCGCTTATAACTCGGAAACGATGCGTCGTACGAAAAAAGGTAATCTATGCAAAATTAAACCTAATTAAATTTCCCACAAGAATGTTTATATTCATTTTCTTCCTATGTGTTATATTTTACGAAATATTCGCCAGCGAAAATCGATAATTAATAAAAAAAAAATCAATTGCGTACCTTGAATATTTCTATCAAAGCGGTTTACCGTGGTCTGCTAATAAATCACAGTCACAAAACAATCTTTATTTTACAACACTCGACGTATTTACTAACGTAATATTTTGTCGAAGTCTAGACATTTCCTTAAATATATAGTGTGACTCACTTAAAATGAAGATACACTTATAACTTTTTCATTTTGCTTCCGATTTGAAACAAATTTTACTTAAGTATAGAACAAATTAGGATCTACTTATGACCAGAAAATCATTCACCTGCTATAAAGGCAAAGCCACCTGCGGTACCAAAATATGCTGAAAAAAATAAAACATTTTGAATGTTAGAAATTCTAAAAAATGCATCCAATCGGCCGCCACAAACGTACATACACCAAAATTTGATTTGATTATTGATGGGGGATATTTCATACATAAGCTCATCTGGCAAAGGGGGTCCTCAGCTTCCGCAATTTGTGGTGGCTACGTAAAATTCATCGTTCGTAAGATTAAAAATCAATATGATTTTTAATCTTTTTCCTCATATTTTGGTACCGCAGGTAGCTTTGCTTTTATAGCAGGTGAATGATTTTCTGGTCATAAGTAGATCCTAATTTGTTCTATACTTGAGTAAAATTTGATTCAAATCGGAAACAAAATGAAAAAGTTATAAGGGTATCTTCATTTCAAGTGAGTCACACTGTATATTTAAGGAAATGTTTAGACTTCGACAAAATATTATGTTAGTAAATACGTCGAGTGTTGTAAAATAAAGATTTCGTGACTGTGATTTATTAGCAGATCACGGTAAACCGCTTTGATAGAAATATTCAAGGTACACAATTGATTTTTTTTTTATTAATTATCAATTTTCGCTGGCGAATATCTCGTAAAATATAACACATAGGAAGAAAATGAATATAAACATTCTTGTGGGAAATTTAATTACGTTTAATTTTGCATAGATTACTTTTTTTCGTACGACGCATCGTTTCCGAGTTATAAGCGAAGAATCGAAAAAGGGAACTTTTCCACCCCCCTCTCCTACTGAAGCGGCGGGGCTAGGGGCGGGGACTTTTAGTATGTTTACCTCCTGACTACCCCCAACACATTCCTGAAGAGAAAAATTCTCCCCTCCAAAATGTTCTCTACAACTCTTTCATTGACTAGACTATAACTGTTGTTGACAATTAAAATTATATATATTGAAAACATGTCTATCTGAATAATAAAAACCAACATTTGTATTTTTAGTATATTGATTTTTTCTTTATAGGGGAAAACTACAGTTTCATATTTACTACACAAACTACTTTAATGATGGAAGGTTGTAAATTAATGACATCACATGCAATAACACTGTCTGTGTGGGTAATCAAATTATGATTTATTACAGAGTGAGATTCTAAATATTTAAGAGATCGTTTTGATGCAGACGCTGCTCCTTTTCTGTCTGGTTGGCAGTTAAATATGTGTGGAACTACATCTTCCTTCAGAATCATTTTTCCTCTCAAAATTTTGTATCGGATGTACCCTAATTTTCCATGACTTCCTCAAGCTGAAAATAATAAACAAGTATTTTTATATATTTGTGACATCGAATATTACTAGCCATGACATGCATCGCCTGATATTCAGGGCCGGGCCCAAGGGGGGGGGGTAGGGGGGAGCCCCCCCCCCAAGTTCGGGCAGTTGGTTCCAAACGCGGTTGGCGTTGGCAAAATCTAACTAATCATCACATACAAATATATAATTTGAATTTTACACTAACTCCCATAATCGCGAAATTAACACAATAATAATTATTAAGCGATTGGCAACCCTGTGAATATTTTATTTTATCAGTAGTATGTTTTCCATTGAAGCTAGAAACCTTCCCTTACACGACACGGTATCCCTATTTTTAATATTAATTTTTTATACATAAATTCATTTACTAAAAATACTAGAACTAACAATGATTATTAAATAGAATCTGTATGTTTCTACTACTGATCTAATATAATATTATCAGTATTAGTTTTGTTTGGTAGTGTTTTGATATTGTGATATTAGACAACAAAATCTAACTTGGTATTTACGGAACTTTTTCCTGTTTCCACCTATTGTAATAATTTTTTATTGTATTGACGTCTTTGGTCAATACGACGTGTCCCACACCATGTTACTGTATGGTCTTTTGGACAATGAAGTTTATTATTATTATTCTTTTTCTTTACTTTATTTAGGCGAATTTTTTTTTTCATTTTTAATATGATCAAAGACCTATTTTTGTTTAACAGTTCTTATTTTTAAATTTTATTAAACCAAGGATTTTTTTAATTTCTTTTAAGTAGTAAGTATTGGGTTAGGTACATGATGATCCAACAATGATTGAACAAGGCCATTTTTCAAACGATACAAATGTTTATGTCGAAAACCAAAAAAGCCATTCGATATATTTTTTTCCGCGGAAATAAAAAATTATCATAAACGAAAACAAATAAATTGAAAACAAAAGATTTATGACACAAAAATACAGGGTTCGGGATCATATGGAAAACCTGAAGTGTGGAAAATTCAGGGAATTTTAAAAATCCTAAGAAAATCATGGAAATTTCAGTGAATTTTAAATATTTCGCAAAAATCATGGAATTTTGAGTCACAATATGAAAAACAATAAACTATTTACGATTTTCTACTGTTATACTCTTCGCAAATACGAAAACGAAGAGTATATTGCATCGGCACATTTCTAAAACTGTAAATATCGCCCGCAGACAAAAAATTTTCATACCATTGTGTTAGTGAATGAATTCTGAACAACTTTCAAAATGTCCGTCTGCCCGTCCGTCCATCCGTCCGTCAAGTTTCTTGTAAGCACGATAACTCAAGAAAGAAAAATCCGGTACTGAAATTTGGAGAGTAAGTTAGTGTTAGCTAGAGGAAAAACCCTATTGTTTTTGAACAAAATCGATCAGTAAAAAAAATGTTATTAATGATTAAAATTTGAATTTTTTTTTATTTTTATATTTTTGTAATTGAATAGAAATCTGGTGAAATGATATTTCATTTTAATATTTAAATATTTATATATTTTACAAATATACATTTCATAATGTAATATACAACCGTGGAAATATGATTTTAGCTCGTCTCTTATAATGTAAAAATTTACGTTTTTTTACGTGTAAAATGGTGGTGTAGTTCTTACGCTTTTGACTCGGAAACCAAGGGTCCCGGGTTCGAAACCCAAATGGGGTACGGTATAGTTTTTTTTTATTTTTACTTTATTTTACATTTTGAGTCTTTTACCAACTAAGTTAGTACTATAAAATTAAGAATGTCTAAAACTGACATTATTTACAAACAACTGCGAAGAGTATCCTATAGAATGTGTAACAATTATATAAAAAGTTCAGTGAACAGGCAAAGAGTACGGTTTTAGTTTGTTTTAAATTATTTTTAAATTACAACCTTCTTCTATTATATTCGCTGACGATTTTATGAAACAAATTATTTTTTTTTATAAAATCGAAAATTAAAGTAAAAATCACCTTTACCATATTAATAATTATTATTATTTGTCATTGAAAAACATTTTTTTTGTCATGGAAAGCCTGGAAAATTCAGGGATTTTTTTTTCAACTATGTGAAGTCTGAACCATGAAATAGCATATTTTATATTCGTTTTTTTTATATAACTTTTGGATTCGGCGGAAAAAATACATCAAATGGTAATTTTAGTTTTTGTTATAAACGTTTCTATCGCCTTGTTCCGTCTTTCGTTGGGGCACCCTGTACATTGTACATAGTAAATTTGAATTCGATTTAAATTTTTTAGTTTTAGTAGTTTTTCCCAAATAAAGTTTTTATTTTATTGAAATTATGCAATGTAAAGGTACATGAGTTGGCTTTTTTTTCATCTTCTACGGCCCTGTTGATATTTTGGTCATTTTAATTAATAATCATAACCTAGCAAAATTTCATTACAAATGTTCAGTAATACTAGAAGCTATAATATATTACTTTCAATTCAAAATAAATCTCATACCATTACAAGCATAATTTTACGGTAAGTATATATGATCTATTTATAATATTGAAGGTAATAATCCATCCATCTAGCTATCATCGGTTAACGTTTACCATGATGAGAAAAGATAAATTATACTTACATTAAAATAATCTTCACAACAAAAATATGTCGATTTCGATTTGGGAAAATCGCGCCTCGTTTTAAACCATTTCACTTTCCGTGAATAATTCGCTATAACACGTGGGAACTTTTTATTTGGAGCATTTACTGAAGTATTTCTGCACCTTGGCACAAAACATCACTTATTTGGTGCACTACTCATGTTTTTGACTTATAATTTACAATGACAACAAAAGTCATTAAGTAAGGTTAGATTTTATAATCATTGACATATATAGGCAGTGACGTCACAGATGACCAGTAATACTAGATTTGTCTTTTTTGGCGGGAAATATTTAACTTGAATTTATATTTCTTTTAAAATTATAAAAAAACATTTTTTTGCCGAAAAATTGTTTCAGCTGTAATATTTACCATAAGTATTTTGTATTTTTCGACTTAAAAAAAAGTGAAAACACCCTATTTCGAGGGCGGATATCTCGAGAACAGAACAACATATCGACAAATGTCAACTTCAATTTTGTATAGAGAGGTCAAGCTGCTACGGCGCATAGTTTCCGAGATATAAGTGAAAAACCAAAAACTGGGACCTTTAAAGTACCCCCCCCCCCCCGCTCACCACCTAGGAGTGCGGACTTTTGATATGTTCATCTCCAGACTAGTCCAAACAAAGTTCCGAAGTCTAATTTTCTGTCCCTAAAATTTCCCTCTATAATCATTCGTTGCCTGGCCTATATCATTTTAGGCGTCATATTGGAACCGTTGTATTAAATTTCTTGAACCCAAATAAGGAGTTTAGTACAGTTGAATTGATTATTTTCGGCGACAACATTCCACTAGAAATTTTATTGTTGAATCTGATGTATTATAACCTCCTTAAGAAAAAAATATTTGCGCTCAAAAATTTCTGGTGCGTCAAAAGTTATATGCACCTTATACGCGCTTTTACAGATTTTCTACTTATCTGCTTAATATATCTTGTACTAGTAATCGAATGGGAATTTTACAAATAGTTTATTTTTGCCAACTTCGGTGAAATTACTCCTTCTTATCGAAAAGATATTCAATTTTGATTTTTTTGGCCATTTTTGGTGTTTTCTATTTTCTTCCAAGATGGCGGACTGACCTATACATACCGAGCAGGTCTATATTTTTAAGAATTTTATTTCAAATAAGCCAGTTGAAATAAAATTCTTAAAAATGCACTTTTTTGAAAATAAAGTACATAAAGTACCTAAAGTACATAAAAAAACCTATAATCGAAGAAAAAAAAGTAATACACAATGCCTCCTCGATACTTGACGAAGAAACCGCTGCCCAAGGAATCACTACTTTCACATCCAGATTTTCTATCCAAGTCTCTCACAACGAAAAAATTTGGTATGTGGAAATAATTGTTTATGGTACTTTAATAATATAATATTTGAAATCCTCTACCCCAAAAACCCATAAAACGATACCCCACATCGGTAGTGGGGTGGGGGTGGTGATAGGGGGTAGTGGGGGATGGATGAAGTAAAAAAATATTTTGAGGTTTTTGGTTCTTGTACAAAATACATACACTAAATCATAAATCTTTTCTCATCCCCTTCAATAATGGGGATGGGGGTGGTGACGGGGGTGGCTAATGCCAAAAAATTTTTTGAGACCTTAGCTTCTCTTGTATATACTAAATACCAATTTTATGGACTCTTACCTGCTTCATTTACCTATTTACGCCCATTTACTCCAAGTTCCCCCCAAACCTACGTGTACCAAATTTCAACTCAATATCTTAAACGGTTCCAGAGTAAACGTGCGCACAAAAAAAAAGTTACAGACAGACCGACAGACAGACAGAAATTTTTTTTTTCACTCAAACTTAAAATCTCGACGTTTCATGTCATTCTAAGCCTATATGAACAATACAAATTTTTAGAATTTTAAAAAAATTTTTTGTCGTTACTACTTCCACTGAACGTGGAAGTAATTAATTATTTTATTTCGTTAGTCAACTTTGACCGTTCTATTTGACTTACAGCGTCCGGGTTTGGTGCATTACATTTGACCATAGATAGATGAGTTTTATTTTTGTCAATTTGAAATTACTCCTGTTGTCGAAAAGATATTTAATTTTAATTTTTTCGGCCATTTTTGGTGTTTTCTATTTTTTCCCAAGATGGCGGACTGACTAATATATAAAGAATTTTATTTCAAATAAACCAGTATTTAAAAAAAATTACCATCCGATTACTAGTACAAGATACATTAAGAAGATAAGCAGAAAATCTGTGAGAGCGCGTCGAAAAGTGCATATAACTTTTGATGCACCAGGAATTTCTGGGCGCAAATATTTTTTTCGTAATTAAGAGGTCATAATACATAAGAAGCAGCAATAAAATTTCTAGTGGAATGTTGTCGCTGAAGAAAAATTAGTTAGATCAATTCGACTGTACTAATTATGCAACAGCAAATTGTGTGACCAGCTTGTTTAGTTTTATTTTTTGTAATTGTCCTGATTGTAGTCGCCATATTGAGTCTGCCATGTTAAATTTTCGAAATCGTGACATTTCCTTTGAAAGTATAATTTTTAGTGAACATTTGGGCCCTGAAATATATTTTTTCAAAGCTCTTATTTCTATGTGTGAGAGGTGTTCCAATTTACACATTTCTATGTATCTTTACTCAGAGAAATTTGGCGTTTTAAAAAGCAAAAGAAATCACATCACTTGAATATAAATATATTAATGTATTGAATTGAAGTCGTCAAAACTTAACATATCAAATTTGTATATTTTTAAGTTTATATTGATTATTGAACAAATTATTGCTATAGACCCTTCAAAATACAGGGAATTTCCTTTCCTTTAATATTTAAAATGACTGTTTTACTTGCCTGACTATATTAATAACTCATCCATATAAACAAAAGTTGAACATTTACATTTTAAAGAAACTCATTGGTTTTGTACATACGATAGTTAACATTTTTAAAGAACAGCACAGTTGATTATATTATTTTTTCTGATAAATTCAATTGAACATTATGCAGTTATTTTAAAAGGGTCAAATATCATCATTAGGCACTTTTGTTTTGAAAACGCTTCACGAAATGATATGTCGTCTTTTTGAATTAACTATAAACACTAACGAGGAAAAAATATATTTGATTTATTTTCAATCATTAGTGATTTTTTTGATTTTACAATATTTTTTCTCTGAGTGTTCCTATTCTCTCATATTTGGCATGTAATGCCAACATAGAACATGAATAATAAACTGTGTTTTGTGTTCTATATATCATAGTAGAGCATTCACTAATAAGTATTCAGTCGGTAATGACTGACGTGACTATACTTAACTTTTCTTTTACTTCGACATGCAACTGTTTGACAGTAAAACAGATATACATTTTTCCACATTTTATTTACAAAATTTCGTGATTACTTACTGAATTCTTAATGGTTAATACTGAATACCAATTTATTCACTGCAAAGGAAAAGAAACCCCACAGGACCAAATCCAAGTACGTATTACCGTTAGAAGACGTTATTAATTATTTATGCCTGTGTAACAGTTTCTCTGAATATTGTAAACGTTTCCGAGGGAATTTGCTATTGTAAAGCGAAATTAAATTTTATGGAATATCGGAAATACATGGAGAGTGTGAGGGTAACAAGCAGCGTTTCATTATTTGTTAAACTTCCCTTAATGTTCGACATTTGTTGGTTTTGGTACGCATACTTTAGTAAATTAGGGGCGTTTTATTTACGAAATGTTTGGTATTTTTCGCAAATATGGAAATGGACAAACCGATGTGTTTAATTTCAAAATTTGTTAAAAGTTTAGATTTACATTTTAGCATCAATTAAAAATCAGTTGACTAATTAAAAGGCTACCAGATTTTTTATAGAATATTGATAAAATTATTGGTACGGTTTTGCTTAGAAATGTCTATTTACCCTAGTAATGTTACTCTCATTAGAACCTAAAGAATGTCAACTCCGAATGACAACCACTCGACAATGAAAAAAATATAAGAAAACAAGCTAAAAACATACTCTTCGTCGACTTCTTAAACTTTTTATATAATTGTTGCACATTCTAGTCTTCGCAGTGTTTTTGTAAATAATATTAGTTTTAAACATTTTTAACCAACCTAGTTGGCAAAGCATTTGTCAGTGCAAAAAAAAATAAATTACCTACCATAAGGTTTGTGGGGAGTCCTTTACTAAATTACCAAATTAATTTATCTTTATTCTATTTAACTGTGGTTAACATTTCATTGTAAGTCATTTAATTACTTCCACATCCAGTGGAAGTATAGTAACGACAAAAAAATTTTTATTGTTCAAATGGGCTTAGAATGTCATGAAACGTCGAGATTTTAAGTTTGAGCGAAAAAAAATTTCTGTCTGTCGGTCTGTCTGTAACTTTTTTTGTGCGCACGTTTACTCTGGAACCGTTTAAGATATTGACTTGAAATTTGGTACACATATGTACTTTAACAAGATCTGGAACTAGATTATATTTTCATCTTGTTCCGTCGAAGAGATGGGGGATAAATTAGGGTAAATAGCTAAATCAAGCAGGTGAAAGTCCAGAAAATTGGTATTTAGTATATACAAGAGAAGCTAAGGTCTCAAAAAAATGTTTGGCATTAGCCACCCCCATTACCACCCCCGCCCCATTATTAAAGGGGATGAAAAAAAATTGTGATTTAGTGTGTGTACAAAAAGCAGAAACCTCAAAATATTTTTTTACTTCATCCACCGATACTACCACCCTCTACCACCCCCTTCACCACCCCCCATCCCACTACCGATGTGGGGTATCGTTTTATAGATTTTTGGGGTAGAGGATTTCAAATATTATATTATTAAAGTTCCATAAGCAATTATTTCCACATACACAATTTTTTCGTTCTGAGTGACTTGGATAGAAAATCTGGATGTAGAAGTAGTGATTTCTTGGGCAGCGGTTTTTCATTTGACAATCTTAATTTGACTACGTTACAAAAACGCAACTGATCCACGCAGAGTACCGCAGCGGCCAGATGTTGCGGCATGGTGACTTCTGGGCTAGGTATGTTATTTATTTAGTACAGAACGGTCTTCTGATTGTTGGGGATCTTAAATGTGGAGCGGGGCGTGCTTTAGGATGTGTATAGCGGGCGTGCCGCTACAATTTTAAGATCCGCAACTACCATTCCTCCACTGTCTACACTTTTTACATGTTCTGTAGTGGCGCATAAAGAAGAAGCTGCATATGTAATCAGGTGTTTTCACTATATGCAAATTTTCTTTTTTCATATTATTAAAATGAAGTACTTGATGCATTAAAGCAATTCTCAACAATTAAACACCGTTCAATTAATTATCTATCAACTTAAAAATTCACTAAATAGATAACGTGATATCTAATTTCTAGTTTTTAAAGTTTATTCTCATTTCTAAAGCTTGTATCCGCAATCCGCATATACAAATTCACGTAAATGATGTCTTTATATTGTTGGTTAATGAAAATGGACCGCTAATTATTGTAAGTTGGATTTCCAACCTAATGGATGTAAACATTTTTAAATATAATATACATACTTAAAAAATACAATGTGCTGAATTTCAGCTGTTCTTTTTTTTCTCTCCGAGGTTTCCGAAAATAATCTCGTGTTAACCGAATTACCATCTCTCAAGATATTTACACTCGTACCGTTTGATATAGTAAATTTAATTTAAGCCTTGACGGCCGACCATTATTTTCCCATTCATATTTACCTCTTCCTACCCATTAAAATTTATACCGATCATACTAATTTTCATTTAGTTTTTATGTATTTATTCGCTATGTAAAATGAAAATGTGAAGCTTTCAATGCTTATGTTTATGTATATACCTATGTATTTAATTATTTATTATGTTAATGAATGACTAAAATCATAGCTGATTTTGTATTTCCTCTATAAACAGTGCATGTGTTGTAAGAGATAAAATCATACCTATACGAACACATTGTGTTTACGGTAGTTATAAAATCAGTTCAATACGCATATGATCGAATTTTATTGGTTATCGTGTTAAAATGCAAAACGTATCGTCACTTTGGGAAGCACAACTCTGTTTAAAAATGGACATGGTGTTTTAAGTGGCTATTATTCAAGCCAACTAATAATTTTTATGGAAATATTTACGTTTATGATGAAGTGCTTCAGGGAAATATACAATAATTTTGTTTACGACTGTTGGACTCTTGAAACTTTACAAAATATAAACTGATATGACTTTTGTTCACAAGGCTGGATGTTGTAATTTGTAATTCTTTTTTGAAGAAAGGTATCATTCACAAATCAAGATGAATTAAATATCTAAAAGCGAACTCGTTAAAAGAAATCTATACACAATTTAAAGATTATAAACTGTTTGAAATTAAATATTTATATATTGGGAACAATTTCGAGGAAATATTTCATTGGTCCATCCCGTATGTCCATCTTCTTTTTCTTCTTCTGTTAGCGGGGCCACGAAAGGCCAAAATCCTTCACATGGGGCTTCTATAGTATACCAGTACCGAAATATTAGGGGGGTTCTATCAAGAGAACAACTTATTAATTTATATTATGCCCAAATTAATTCACGTTTAAGATATGGAATCTGTTTTTGGGGAAACTCCACCTTGTCTTCAAGTGTATTTATTGCTCAAAAACGTATCTTACGATGTATATTTGGTATACCGAATACTCTCACGTGCAAGGATATCTTTATAGAAAATAAAATTCTTACCTTATCTCTCGTATATGTTTTCGATGTTTATATGTTTTTAGAGATAGAAATTGTTTCATTATAAATAGAGACTACCATAATGTCAATACAAGACAAAAAAATAAACTTCATGAACCTGATTGAAAATCACAAGTGAGTCTCCAAGATTTATAGGCCCGAAACTATTTAACCGTCTACCGGATGACACATCAGGAAATAGAGTATTTATTTAGAAAAAAAATAAAGGTGTTTCTATCAGATAAATGCTATTATTCTGCATCAGAGTTTTTCTGTATTTAAAGTCTACTAATACACAGCAAGTTAACATGAACCTATATGTTCCGTTTTTTTGTATTTTCTTTTTACTCTTGTTTTGTTTAGAAATTTTGTATTGAACCGTACATTTTTCAGTATTCCTTGTCTTCGTCTCATACAACTGTGTGTTTTACACTGTGTTTGACTTTTAGTATAAGCTTTTATATTATTTAACTATTGTCTAAAATAGTGTTTCAATGATTTGTCTTATATCATATACATGATCAAAGAGGACCAATAAATATTTGAATTGAATTGAATTGAATTGAATATGTTATCGAACATTTTCTTCAATAAAACGGTTCTAAGAGGAATGTTTTTTTTCAATGTTTAAAGTATTAAAATAGTTACATTTTTAGACACAGCTGTTGATGACCCTGTATAAAATTTTAGATTTTTTATACAGTGCTTCTTAAAGCTAGCAGACGATAAATAATGTTTCTTCAAAACGAGGGAAATTAAAATTAGCAAAATTTTAAGCACATTTTGGTATCTTGAAATTCAGATTTTTCCTTGGGACAAGTTTCATTTTAATAAGTATTTAATTCATTGAAGTTAATCGATGCAGTGTATATCTATTGATAAACGTACAGTTTCCGATATATATAATTTTTAAGCATCAGAAGATAAGAAAATAATTATTACTTCTGGTATCATTTACGTTTTATGTTCCAATTAGCATAATAAGTTCAAAGTACAAAGATAAATACAAAATTTCTTTGATTTAGTTAATGCTTTGGTAAATTTAACCTAATTTTTCCCCTCTACGAAAACAGTTATTCATCTTTTATTTGCAGGCCTGCTGATAAAAAGGCAACTGTTTTAGAAGGCTGTTGTTTTTTCAATTAGTTTTATTGCATGAGAAGACATGAAGCTTCTCTTTTCATTCCAGCAACTTGTCTCGAAACAGAAATTACGGCTTTGAATTATGAATGAGGCTGTGAGAAGAATAATAGAAATCAAATATAAAACAATTTTGTCAACATCGAAATGTTATTATACTTATTTGAGGAAGTATAAAGTCGAATAATTGTCTTATTTCAAGATTATGGTAATTATGTTATAACAGAACATCTTGCCGAGCTCCTAAAAATATGACAGAAAATATCCTTAAAGTATATACCAAAAATATAAAGTGTGGAATAGCCAAATGGAATAAATTCAGTATCTCAATTATTATTGTGCATATTCATAAAAAATCCCGAGAACAGCTTCAGGAATTAATGTTCCTCAATTACTCGCGTATTGCAAAAAAAAAATACAATGCATCCCTATAAACTGACCCCGAGGGGGCAACCGCTGAGGGGAAATAGTGTACACATCGGAGGAATTAGGAAGGAATTGAATGTATTTCGGAAGGAATTATTAAGTATTAAGGGAATTACAGGGGAATTTGGAGGAAATAAATATTATTACGAGGTATTAGAAGGGAATTAAGAGGAAATAAAAGGTATTAGGAGGGAATCAGAGGTATTAAATGAGATTTGCGCATGCTCTCATCTACATCAGAATTTAAATGAGGTTATGCTCTGTTAAAAACGTTAGTTAAAAACAGGTGCGTTGTGTTGTCTTGTGCTTAGGTAAGTAATAAAAATAAATCATTTAGATTAGAATTGTTAGTCGACTGCCGACAACTATCAAAATATGTAGTTACCAAGAATAACAAAACTAAGAAGGATAGTTTATTACCATATGAGACCCTCCTATGTTGGCTTTTCGATGGGCGCGTATAAAGTATTATTATTTTATCTTTAACTAAATTGTGTTTGAAATAGACAAAATTAATTGAATATTGTGATTGTATTTTACGGTATTTTGTCGTGTATACTGTAAAAGTTGTTTTATTTGCTTTAATTTGATGAATAGGTACATACTTGGGTGCGTAAAAATATTGAAATGGAATATTTATCTTGAAGAATTACATGCCAATTCTTATAGAAAGGACGTCAGTGTTGTAAAAACATTAGCGCCGAGATTAGCGCTAAAAATAGCAAGTAAAAAAAAATAATTTAATTTAATTAAACTACCAGTGAGACTATGGACTTCAGTAATATAACGATTTATATCGGACAAAATTCATAAAGTTTTGAAAATTGGTAGAAATGTTAAAAATAGCATAAGAATTACTAAACTGAAAAGTTCCCACCTCTAAATAGTGTGCTTCATCCCCTAGGATGCCCATTTTGAGGTTTTCTAGATTATTTCACTTTTTGATAAAAATACTTGTATACAAAATTATTCCTTATAAAATTCTCTATGAAAAACATATCTACACTTTTTTTCCTAAAGTTAATAGTACCGTGGGAAATAAGGCGCACACCTAAAATTATAATAAATGTACCACTTTCACCCTCTCACCCCTATAAAATAACGCGATTTTTAAAGAAGCGAGAATATTGTATATTGCACTTGTTTCCACGCCAACCAGGTAAAATACTTGGCGTGTGGTGTCCTCTGTAGGCCGAATCCACTAATTATCAAAAGGTTACCTACGTTAATTAATCTTCGTCGTCTTCCATAGATTCGACATTCATGCATGCTTGTCCGTGGTAATGGTAACACATTGTGGAGCAACGTAAGCCTGCTCTTCTGCAACTGCACCTGTTGCATGAACAAGAAATTAGTGTTATAACAGATTCGGGAGCCGGTTCTTTTGTTGTCATAGTTCGGGTTAATATACCGCCAACTTTTTTCCATCCCCAATCAGTAGCTTCTAGCGCAACGTTTTTCCATGTTTGAATTTGGTAAAAATGCGATATGAGTGTTGCCGAGCAGCAGCAGAAGTTGTTGATAGTTTTGATAATATTACAGTATTGTTCGCTTTACCAACAAGTTTGTTAAAAGTCATGAATCTGTATACATCTAGATTTTTCTCTGCGGAGGTAGAGTTGTATAAAGCTAGAACAAATCCCTCTCCTACGTCTGCAATTTCTCCATGACTAGCTTTTTCATTATTAAAACTTTGCACGATGTCTTGAAATACTTCAGTAATATAACAGTTAAAATTACAATATATCGGACAAAATTCATAAAGTTTCAAAAATTGTGTGCTTCATCCCCTAGGACGTCGTTTCCAACCCATTTTGAGATTTTCTAGATTATTTCTGGAACGGTGCATTTTTCCATAAAAAACCTATATACAGAATTATTCCTTATAAAATTCTCTGTCAGAAACTTCTCTAAACCTTTTTCCTAAAATTAATAATACTTTGGTAAATGAGACGCAAATGTAATCAGCGCAGGTCATATAATTCGCTGAATATCCGTATGGCTATTTCCAAAGCTGTCTTTACGCGAAAAAAGTATAAATATCCCATCAAAGTGATGGGAACTGGCATCTGAGGCATCGGAACTTTAATACAGTAGGAATGAATGACATAACTGTTACTAAATTTGCGGCTTTAAGGTAATATTCACTTTGTGGTATGCATTTGTAGTAACAATTATGTAGATTCTACCGAATTCAGGCATTGTATAGTTATAACTCTTTCAAGTAACTGCCGCAGAATCTGCAACGTCGCAGATACTACTCTGTATTACTTTGAAGCATCCTCAACTGCAAAGTGAAAATTGGTAGTAATGCCGACTACACAGCGTTACCAAAGGACCACTTCAAAGTAACGATAACTTCAAGTGTTCAATTTTAAGTCCCTGATACGTTGTTGGGAAATTTTCTGGAACCTCATTGTTGTCTAACTTATTAGTGACATCTTGAATAAAAAAGAGGTTATTTCTACGAACATAGGGGCTTGGAAGTTATTTTTACTACTCCCCACTAATTGAAAATGACTACAAAGTTATATATACCTTAAAAACCTACTATAAAGTGATATCAACTGTTAAGACAATTTATATCATTATTGACATTGAATAAAATGGCGGTATCTGAAATGCTCAGTAAAAGCAAAATAAAGTTTATCGGCACTCATCATTGTTTTATAGAAAACTGAAGAAACAGTTAAACAGTATAATTCAGTAATATTACGGTTCAAATTGCGATATATCCGACAAAATTCATAAAGTTTTGAAAATTGGTGGAAATAATCAGGACAGCATATGTAATAATAAACCGAAAAGTTCCCACCCCTAAATTGTGTGCTTCATCCCCTACGACATAGTATTCACCCCAATTTTCGCTTTTTTAAAATTATCCATGAAATGGTGCATTTTACGACAAAAATACCTATGTACAAAAGTGTTCTACAGGAAATTCTCTACAAAAAAGGTTTTTAGACCATTTCTCCTCAAACGAATAGTACGTTGGTAAATCAAGGCCGTAATTAGCGCAAGTCATATAATTCGTTATCTATTTACCATCACCGAAATGTTCGGTGTTACTATGCAGCACATCATTCCGCACTTCCATAGGTCATTGCCCTTTACGGGTTGGTACTTCATCGCAGATGCAATAGTATATTATTTTAGCGCTTGCTGTATTACCTACCCCCTCAGTAGGCTACTTTCAACAATGAGGAAGCTACTCATGAAGAAATTGTAAACATGGGAGAGCGATTTATTTTAGCTTTATACAACTGTACCTCGGCAGAAAAAAGTCTAGATGAATACAGATTTATGTCTTTTAACAGACTAGTTGGTAAAGCCAGCAACACTGTTATGTTGTCAAAACTTCCACCAACTTCTGCTGTCGCTCGGCAACACTGTTATCGAGTTTTTCACCAAATTCAAACATGGAAAAATGTGACGCTCAAAGCTACCGATTGGGGGTGGAAAAAAGTTGGCGGTATATTAATCCCAATAATGACTATAAAAGAACCAGCTCCCGAATCTGTTTTAACGCTTATTTCACGTTCATGTAAATTAGGGTGCGAATACAGGTGTAGTTGCAGAAGAGCAGGCTTGCGTTGCTCTACAATGTGTTATCATTGCCATGGACAATCATGCTTGAATGTTGAATCTGTGGAAGACGACCAAGATTTATAATTAACATTTGATAATTAGTGGATTAGGCCTACAAGGGACTTTACAGGCCACTTTAAAAAAAAACGCACCAAGTACTTTACCTCTAGGGTGGTGTGGAAATAAGTACAACACGGTCGTTTTATAGAGGTGAGGGGGTGGAAGTTGTAAATTTATTAAAATTGTAAATACATTTTAGAGCCTACTGCTATTTTAAGCGTTAAACGTTAAACTTTAAGGTAGATCGTACTGTAGAGAGTGCTAGTCGGAACCAACCCTTATGTTTGCGCCATATTTCCCATGTTATTATTAATTTTAGGAAAAAAGTGGTAAAAACCTTTTTGATAGAGAATTTTCCAAGGAACAATTTTGTATATAGGTATTTTTGTCGAAAATTACACCGTTGCCGAGATAATCTAGAAAAACTCAAAATGGGGGTAGAAAGGACGTCCTGGGGGATGAAGCACACTATTTAGGGATAGGAACTTTTTGGTTTAGTAATCTTTATGCTATTCCCAACATACCCACCAATTTTCAAATCTTTATGAATTTTGTCGGAATAAAAACGCAATATTCCTGAACGGAGAAATAGTGATTCTTCAAAATATGATGCAAACATGAAAGATTATTTCGCCACAGCAAAACCATCATCTTTGGTAACAAGTGCAAAAGTGTTCCCATCAACACGAGAAGAGTAATCGAAAACTATAACAGTTGTAGTGATTATTGATACTGTGTACTGCTCGAAAATTACAACTTGTCTTTAACACACAGATTGACTCATAGTTCAGTTAGTGATCCACTGAGCATATTAAATGAATTTGCCGATTAAAAACTCCAAATTTAATAAATATTGTGTCGATGGGGAACGGACAATGTCGGTATAACGGCATAAGACATTGTTTATGTACAATAAATTGAATTGAATGAAATTAAATGTAAACTGATCACTAAAATATGAAAACTCTTATGTATTTTTTCCATTATTACACACCTTACGTTAATAAATATATTTATCCAACACTTTCATATAAAGTGATCTTTATTGATGAGATTTTGAAGGTATAAAGTGACTCATAAGTCACTAGTGAGATAAAGTAGTAAGCTAAAGTGAGGTAAAGTGATTTAGTCACTAAAGAATAATTTTAATATAAAATAAAGTCCAAGGAATTTATTTGTCTCCATTATATGGAAAATTAACAAAACAAAGAACCCATGCACTAACACTTATTTATTTATATTTATGTTAACATTTATTGTCATCATATTCGATTTTTCACAAAGGAAATTGCTCTTCTGTACACAATTTTACTCTATACAAGTAACGACGTCTGTTTCCCCTGACTCGTGCTGCTCTCCCTGAATTTTTTTAGCTAGCAATAACAATCTTGTTGAGACTGAGTCTTCCAAATAACCCTCCGCCATGGTGGATGATTTCCACACACGGTGACGTTTAAGGGTGGTAATGTCACCCCTAGCATTGGCCAAGAGTTGATGAGGAACGGCGCATGCTATGGCCAGTATACAAATCTGCATCTGGCAATTGCAAATAATCAGCTACAATTCTTGGAATTTTTGAGAGCTTATTTAATCCAACGCATTGGACAGTGCACTTTCCCTTTTGAAAATTTACGAAAAATCTTTTGCGAGACACATTTTGCGGTCCTAAAGACATATTTTCTAATCGAATCAAGTGGGTTCACCGAAAATCCTTCATTTAAAACTGTGAAACTTCTTGATTTATTCGTCTTGGTATCTGGTATGGATATATATAGATATTATTCTTTATCTCATATCTTCGACGCTTAAGAAGGTCAGTTCACCGCAACGGCAGGCACCGCAAACTCCCAATATCAATGCAACCTAAAAAACCCAAACATTTAAATAGCTACATAAAAACAAGAACATCATAATAAACACCTACCTCTGACATAAGATGCTCACCGTCAGGGGCATCCATCAAATATTGTTCGATATGTGCTTTCCAAATAATATCTTTCTAATAATATCAGATAATAAAAAGTATAATAATTGTTATTTTTAATCCACATATTCCCATCACACACAGTGACAGTGACACTTTAACAGTTATTATCGCGTTGCCAATTAAAAAAAAAATTACCTATATCGATTCTGCCAATTCTACCAACATGAAAATAAGTTGGTAGCAACAGTTACTAAGATCTTATAGCGTCATTGGTCCCATTTGGTACATCTAGGTAAATATAACTACACGGTGAAATTGTTGTAGTTCCCGTCACCACTTTTAAAGTAACAACAACTATAATGTTGGTGGCATCTGCTACTTCATAGTAAATGTAACTTGTAGGGAAATAATTTTGGTTTTTGCAACCTCTAAGTTACTGCAATTAAAATCGTCATTTTTCTGTTGTTGAATGAAGACGCCATATTGACAGAGATAAAAATATAATTCAATAAAAAATTTCTTTTTATTCTAGTCATTTACAAATATGTTTTCTAAATAGATTATTACTTTATAATATATAAAATTAAAAAAAAAACGTTTTCCATAAAAAAATTTGCAGTTTTGCTTGTACACATAATTTTTGCAAAAAATTTTTTTCCGAAAAAACCGTTTTCTCGAGAGGGCGTCTTTTTTATCGAAGCATCATGATAACATTTTACAGAAAACAAGTGGTGGTTTTAATATCCACACCCAGGGTAAATGCAAAACATCATGATTTATAATATATGCTTATGCATGTTGTATATAATCACCTTAACTTGGACCTTGGACATATCATGTGCTTAAACTCAGTAAGTGATTAATTTGCTATTCGAATAACAGAGAGCCAAATATATAGTTTGCGCTCTCATTTCGGTCAGCTGAGCTGTTTCAAAAGTTAGTAATTTCTACTACTTGGTTACATCCCGTTTACGTAATAACCTAGTCTTCAACACGGTATTGGTAGAAGTACCGGAATAGTAATTTGCTACGTAATTATTATTCCCCATTTTGGTGAATACTTGGTAGAAGGATGGTTCCCATTACGTAACAGTCCTTAGTTGCGGAAACCTTTAAAGTTCCCCTAATGGCAACTATTACGTAGAAACTACTAAAATTGTTGCTTGGGTATACACCACCACAATGTAAAAAATTTCAATTTCTCCCACTACCACATCTCAGACGACTCAAGGTCACTACATTATTTTAGAGCTTGCTGTAAACGCTGTTTACTGTTCAGGGCTGCCAATGTGCGGGATTTTACCCAAAAAGCGGGTATTTTAAACCTACTTTCGAGTAAAATCGAGGGTAAAATTTTTATAAATCTTGTTTAATGTTAGTATCTGAAAAGATAATATTCCAAAGGTGCTTGCAGATCAATTTTTAACAATTTTAGCAAAATCGCGGCCTTCTATGATTAACTAATTAGGAGGAAATAAAGGTATTTGAGGAATTAGTGGAATTACAAGGAATTAAAGGGGAAATAAAGGGTATTTTTTCTAGAATAGATATTAGGTGTACAAAACTTCGCCAGCGGTTGCCCCCTCGACTGACCCCAACTCAGGAGCTTAGTGAAGACGATTTTAATAGAAGAATGTATTTTTGTGAACAAATGATGCAAAGGTTAGATAAAAATGTTATCCAACTAGAAAATGTTTTGTTTTCGGATGAGTCCACTTTTAGTTTTCATGGCCATGTTAATCGTCAAAATTGTCGCTACTGGGTTAATGAAAATCCTCACTGGATCAGAGAATTACACTCGCAAAATTCTGAAAAGGTTAATGTTTGTGCGGGGATAATTGGAAACCACGTCATTGGTCACTTTTTATTGATGGCAATTTGAGTGGAGATAATTATTTAGCTGTGCTACAAAATAATGTCGTGCCAGCTTTGGCAAACTTATAACCTGCTCAAGCAAACCCACAAGTTCCAGTGGATGTAATAAGGTTCCAGCAGGATGAAGCACCACCACATTAACATTCCCAAATTGGTGGATAAGGAGGTGAGGGTCGCTAGATTGGCCAGCACGTTCTCCTGATCTTACACCTTTAGATTTCTTTCTATGGGGACATGTGAAAAGTATAACATACAAAACTAAGCCGACTTAAGAAGAAGAATAACGGATGTGGTCAGGTCGGTCACGCCTCAGATGTTGGAAAACGTTAGAAGACATTTTCTTTTACGATTAGGATGCTGCCAAGACGTTCAAGAAGTTCATTTTGAACATTTACTACATGGAAGTTAAGTTTTTTTAGCTTGCTGTAGTGAATTACGTTAAGCACATGAATTAATTTTTTTACCATTAACTTTTGCAATAAATATTAAAACCATAGCATTTCTGAATAAACAATGAAAATACCTTTCAAATGAGGTACAAGCCCCTACTTCCCATTTCAAAATTTAGAGGTTGCAACTACCACTCGAAAGGGCAATTTAGGTTGAACTTTGTACTTTGCAGGATGTCACTTCAGAATCCAAAATCGACGTGTCTCGGGATTTTTTACAAATATGCACAATAATTGAGACACTGAATTTATTCCATTTGGCTGTTCCACACTGTATGTTTGTAGATTGTATGTATGTGTATCACTTGTATAAAGTTAATATAAATCATTATCATACGTATAAATAAATCTGTTGTGGTATGTATTCTTGAGGTTATAGATATTTCGTTTTTTCTTAGGAATTTTTATATCCTTCGGCCCTTGGGTTTGTTTAATGATTGAAAATGTATTTTCAGAATGTTTGTTTGTCCGTTTGTCTGAATGTTTGTTCTACCATAAGTCGAAGACAGTTCATTATATTATGATAGTTTTATTCAAGTTTAGATAGACATCTTTTCAACTTAGATTATTATGTTACTTTATATCGGAGGTGTTGGGAAAGTGTGGAACGATGAGGGAATTGGAAATATTAATGGAAAGTGAAAAGTTGTGGAAAACAGGAAAGTACTGGGAGATGCGAAAAGCCGTGGGACGTGGTTAAAGTAGTAGGAAGTGAAGAAAGTGATGGGAGGGTGGGCAATAGTGTGGAAATATGGTGTGTAAGTGGGGAAATACAGAAGGAATGTGGTAGAAAAAAGGTGGTGGAAGGATAGGTTAAAAAGGTGGGATTCTGTGATGTCCCTATTCATGGAGGTATTAGGAAGGATCTTGAAAAGGTGGGGCAATATAGAAGAAAGTAGGAAGAAATGGTGGTATGTATAATGAAAGAGGATGGTGGCAAGGTAGGGGAAGAAAATGGGCGACCATGGGGAAGTTAGTAGGGTGGTGGGATGGTGGTGGAGATGGAGAGAAATCCACCTAGGCATATTCTAGTAATTGAAATATTTGAATAGGGGGTTACTTCAGCGCAGTAGGTGTAACAAAAAGTTTTGTTACAAGAATACGCTAGTGGTGGATGCATTACATGAGGATGCGTACATTTTTGTATATTACTCATATGAGCAAGAGACAAAGATTATCTAATTAACGTTAAAGAGAAATTCCCTGCACAATATTTACAATTGACTTAACCACCCACAATAATATCTTTAATTTGTTTACAAACATTGTAGCTAATGTAATCACGATTTCCGCCTATTCAATTTTAGTTGGATTCTCGCTAATCCAAACGTGTTTTGTCAAATACAATTTACAGGTTTCATTACATATACATAAACATTTTAATAATCGATCTGCCTAAAGCGCCATTTTATTAACAGGAGGCGTAGCGAGGGCCACATCTACCAGCGACAGTTAACAATTGAACCACCAGTTGGATTAAATGGCAGTTAATAGGTTGGTTAAATGGGGAAATGCACCAAATAAATTTGTCAGTTACTTGCATACTTCGTTGACCTTGATTAATGAAATATGAAACAAATAATAGATGTTTAAGAAAGTAGGATACAATAACAATAAAATTAATTAATGTAAAATAAAGAAAAAAATGTATGTTTAATGGATTAAACACTGTACGTAGTTATTACGTACTTATTTATAATTAAGAAAATCCAAAACCACAATAAACGAGCGGAAGATACCGAATACCCATTAGATTAATATTTCACTCGAACATGGTATAATTCACTTTCTATTAAAAGTTTTTGTTTAACTTACTGTGTATGTGTGTTAGTATGATTAGGAGAACTCTTACAAGTCAACTTTGAACCACTTAACGACGTCCAATTAAGTTGAAATTGTGCTTACACCTGTAATTTTTGGTGACAATACAATATAATACGGTACCAAAAAGTGTGTTTTCTAGTTGTAACACTATAATTTTTAGTTTTTTTGATCCCATAGTGTATTCACTTAGATGTTGTATTCTAAAAAACTGATGAAAGATCCGGTTTAAACCCATAAAACGATATGCCACATCGGTAGTGGAGGTGGGGGTGGATAAAGTAAAAAAAATTTTTGAGGCCTTTGGTTCTCACACACTAAATGACAATTTTATTTTTTTCGCTCCTTTTAATAATGGGGGGATGGTAATGGGGGTGGCTAATGCCAAAAAATTTTTGGACACCTTAGCCTCTCTTATATATACTAAATACCAATTTTATGGACTCTTACTTGCTTGATTTACCCCCATTTACCCCAATTTACCCCCCAACCTTCAACGGAATAAGATCAAAATATAATCTAATTCCAAATCTCGTTAAAATACATACGTGTACCAAATTTCAAGTCAATATCTTAAACGGTTTCAGAGCAAAAAAAAAAGTTACAGACAGACCAACAGACAGAATTTTTTTTGCTCAAATTTAAAATCTGGACGTTTCATGACATTCTAAAATTTTCCAGATTTTTTTGTCGATACTTCTACTACATGTGGAAGTAAAAAATAGAAAAAAATTAAATTAATTGGCTTAAAAGCTTCCCGCGTGAATAGTAAAAAAGATACGAGAAGCTTTTAAGACAACTAATTTTGTTTTTTTAAATTTTTTTCGTTTAGTACAACTAAATAATAATAAAATCTTGTTTCAAAATTTTTTTTTACATTTAATTTTACACGTGTAACCACTGAGATTAAGTGCACAATCAAGTCAGAAATGTTCGAATGCAACTTTTATTTATTTCGTAATAGCCTTATTGAATATAAAGATTTTATGAATTGAAAATTAAAATTATTGTCACCTAATCTACGTAGAATTTATTCCAACCTGAGAAACACACCTTATATTCCAGTAGTTAATGTCGCATCCAAAACTGCAAAAACTATTATGGATCGATGATGGACTTAACAATTTTTAAAGAATAGATAGTTGACGATTTCTAGAGGATTATTATCTACTTTTATTGTATAGACACCAAATGAGAGTGGGACATATTTTCATTATTTTCCAACAACCGACAAAGTTTTTAACGCAGAGGGGACAATACCATAAAATTCATATATTCACATTGAACACCTGTACGTGACTTCTGTAGTCAAATAGCAGCGCCAGAGTCAGTGCGGTTATCTGGTTTAAAACTGAATTCAAATTCGAGCAGAAATGTAACATATGTATTCAATTTGGTTTTCACACTTCAATTATATCTAATACTACAACTTAATTTTAATTCGGTTTGTACGTGTAGGTTTCCATTTTTAATTGAATTAAAATTATTCAATAAAAACAGTGCTTCTCATACTCAGTATCCTGTGTCTCTAATATAGGTTATACATATATGACACAAACTTATATTAGATAATTTTGTTATATACATGCAAATAAAACTTTTACAAATATTATATAAAATGTACTAGTTTGCATAAAAAATGCAGTACCAAGAATCCATTGAAACATTTTGTACTCATTTTGAGAGAACTTCTGCTTTATTGCAGCTAAAAGATAGTTAAAGTTTGAATAAATATTTGCAACATTGCAACGTCTTCTGGGTTAACGGTGAAAAAAATTGAATATTTTTTTTTAAATAGGCTTAGAATAACAATTAATTATTTTTTATTTATTTGCTTTTATCATGAATAGAGAATATTATTTAGGTATTAAGAGGAGACAACACCAATAGTTACAAAGTTTCATCGGTAAAGATAAAGCTGAAGTGGGGCGAAGGGTAGGCAGTGTGGCTATTATAGGGCACGTCACAAGTCTTACTACATTTTCCATAATTAAAGTAAACTTACATAACATTTTTTGTTCTCCTCAGAAGCTTCTGAACTTTATGTATTGATTATAAATTCTGACAACAGGAGAGACAACTTGTGGAAGAATTAAGCATTTTTATATCAAAATTAAATGTCAAACAACAGAAGATCCAACAAAGAAATTTTTACTTTACGTCTGGCTACAGTTTCAGCTCAATTCTGCAACCTAAGTCATTCACATAAATTATGGCTGTTGCCCCTGAGCCTTACCCAGTCGCATGAAGTAAATTTCAAATCTCAAATATTTAATAAATTATATTGACTGAATCTCTTTTTAAACTCATCAGTTATAAACCATTTTAATGGTTGTAATGTGAATACACATTTTTATGTATTCGTAATTCATTATTAAAAGGCATATATCAATCAACCAACCCATTTCCCTTACGGGTTTGTGAAGCACTTATGGCCCAGCACAAATATATGATGACCTTTAAGTTGTTTAGCAAAGTTTTCCGTAATAATTTAATAAGCTGTTTATTTCTACTTCTTAAATTTAGGGTCGTAGCGGCAAATTCATTAAAATTCTATCATCCAGTTTAACTTTCATGAAGTTTGCAATTAAATTATTTAAATTAAACTTAGAAAACTTTTTTCCGAGTTTAATATTGAATCCTCGAGTCTGTATAATATATTCCAGATATTATGACCCTATAAAAAACTAATTGAAATTTGATCAATAAAAGGGTAAATTCGGTGCCAAATAGAAACAGATATTTCACTCATTTTCACTCTTCCTAGTACATTTCACCATCTTTGAAGCGGTAAACTTTTAATATCTGGAGTTTCGCAAGCAATAATATGAAATAAATGATTTTGATATATGCATTGATTTTAGTGAACGTTCAATTTTTTTGTCATTAATTTATTTAAAGTTGGCCTATTTCCGCTATTAAGGCTAACCCAACCAGCACAATTAGTTCCTGGAACGTAGCAACGACTATTGTAGGTACTTTAAAGTGTTCTGTCACTAGTCACAAGTGCATAACAGGAACGTTCCCATTACGTGAGTATGACCAAAATGGGGAATATTTTTTCGGATACCGCAACGTTCCGGCTACGTTCCCGGAACTAGTTCGGTTACGTTCCAATGGCGCAAGGGCGGATCCAGGGGGGGGGGCACTAGGGGCAATTGCCCCCCCCCGAGAAGAATAGGATCTAATATTATTTATTATTGAATAATGAAAATGTCGATATAATTATTGATTGTTCGGTGGTAGACGGCCGTAGTCAGTGGTGGTTTGGCCAGGTTGGCTAGTTGGTAAATGCCGACTGGGCCTTAGGGTCGCGTCTAACGAGGGGTCATGTTTATAAAAAAAAATTTGGTATGGGAAAATTTTTTTTTAGATTTCTCTGTACGTAGAAAATTTTTTTCCGAATTTCTGTTTTCCGCTTAACGAAGAAATTTTAGGTCGAAAAAAAAAATGTTTTCGGGACGAAAAAATTTTGTTTGGGATTTCCCCCCCCCCCCCCCCGTTCATTAGAAAGATTTTGGGACGAAAAATTTTTTCGGATTTCTTCCCCCCGCTCAGAATAATTTTGGGACGAAAAAAATTTTTTTCAGATTTCTCCCCCCCGCTCATCAAAAAATTTGGGACGACGTTTAGATACATGCGAAGCAAAAATATTAAAATCGCTGACGAACTGAGTTTGAATATAACCTTTCTGGATCCGCCCTTGCAATGGCGTTGTGGTTCTGTAGCGGTGACGCCGTGGAATGTAAACCGCGACTTTCTGGGAACTTTACCACGCCCCACTCTCTCAAATGAATGTTGCCTGCTTTGTCTTGCAACTGATTTTATTATACTTGTGTTTCATTCCTACATTTCCCTAACTCAGAAACTTAATAGAATACTAGAATAGTATAATATTAGAAGGCAAAACTTGTTCAATTTCCCAATGGCTAAGCATCAAAATTAAAACGAATGCAAGTTTATCGTCAAACATAAGATAAAACGTCCGAATCTGGCACGCGCCTTTATAATTTGAATTTTTTAATTAAAATATTGTCTTTAAAATATTTAACGTCATGCGAGAATGTGTCAACTTGGATGCTGAAATCTATTTTTTATTGTTCTTTGCAAGTTGAAAATAATTTGTATCCATAAATTTATTATATTTGGTGCAGAAATAGTGATAAATTAAATTTTTAAGTTATTTATGAAGTTATGGTTCATGTCTTGTAATAATGGCGTCATAAGTCTTGGCCATCAAGATGGCGTATTTAAGAAAGAATCACTTTGAAGTCGTGTTTACTAAGAAATGCGACTTGAAAGTAATTGTTACTTGAGGATAGTGACAGGAGCTGAAAATATGTAACTTTAAAGTTACATTTATTACAAAGTACCGAATGGGACTGTAGCGTCACTTTAAAGTTGCAGCAAGGTTCCCGCTGCCACTTCATAGTTACATTTTTTCCAACATTGATTCTGAACGCCGCGCCCTGGTGTGCTGCCATACGTCCGACGCGCGACGTTTAAACTGAACGCGCCCCTAATTTTGACTTTTGTCTATAGGGGAAAATCACATCAGCAGATGGTATCAGTGAATTTCAATATTTTCAATTAATATATCGGAAATGGTGACGAAAACATATAGTTGTCATAACGTTATGTCTGTTATTTTATTAATTTTCTTACGTTTGTGAACTGTTTTCAAATATGCCGAAGGTAGAATTAGAATTGTGTGATATCTTTACTCAAATTGCATGCAGAAGTAGACCCATCAAGGAAGGTGAAGTGGTATTTAGAGCTGGACATGTAATTCTCTGCGAAGACGCCGTGCAAAAACAAATCTTTGCCCTTTGTTTGCTCCCATGAATTTAGAATGAATTTAGAAGGTGATGTTGATAAATGAAAATGCATGTGTAGTTATACAGCAGGCCAATCCGGATATTATAAGCACACTAGGAATTATTTTAACCATATGCTACATATATATTGTGACAAAGAAGAGAAATTTGGATAAATGATTTTTTTAATTATGTTTTATTTCAGTACTATTGTATTTGTTTACCTGTTTATGTTTCTCAAAAAACAATACAAGTTCAGCACAGGTAAGAGTTCAAAAAACCGCTGCCCAAGGAATCACTACTTCCACATCCAGATTCTTTTCCAAATCACTCACAACGAAAAAATTTTTGTATGTGGAAATAATTGTTTATGGAACTTTAATAATATAATATTTGAAGTCCTCTACCCCAAAAACCCATAAAACGATACCCCACATCGGTAGCGGGGTGGGGGTGGTAGTGGGGGTGGATGAAGTAAAAGAACATTTTGAGGTTTCTGGTTCTTGTACACACACTAAATGACAATTTTTTTTCATCCCCTTTAATAATGGGGTGGGCTCGGGGGTGGGGGTGGTAAGGGGGGTGGCTAATGCCAACATTTTTTTTGAGACCTTAACTTCTCTTGTATATACTAAATACCAATTTAATGGACTCTTACCTGCTTGATTTACCTATTTTCCCCAAATTTACCCCAATTTACCCCCCAACCCTTCGACGGAACAAGATGAAAATATAATCTAGTTCTAGATCTCGTTAAAGTACACATGTGTACGAAATTTCAAGTCAATATCTCAAACGGTTCCAGAGTAAACGTGCGCACAAAAAAAGTTACAGACAGACCGACAGACAGACCGACAGACAGACCGACAGACCGACAGACCGACAGACAGAAATTTTTTTTTCGCTCAAACTTAAAATCTCGACGTTTCGTGACATTCTAAGCCTATTTGAACAATAAAAATTTTTAAATTTTTTTTTGTCGTTACTATACTTCCACTGGATGTGGAAGTAATTACTTCACAACATCAATTAAATTTCTGAAATGACTAATAATAAGTGTAAAAGACAATGTTCAGTAACAGTGCATATAGTTTAAAAGTCGTGTCAATGTACAATTTTCCAAATAGATAGAAAACTTCGCAGTAAGTGGCCAATAGCTTTAAAAATTGGAAAACCGTCTAGCAAATTATATTAAGTGAAACAAATTTCAACCCAAGAGATTATTGTTATAGGTATTTTGAAACATATTTATAAATGCAGATACAAATATGAATAACTTACTTTAGTGAAAAAAATCATCCTGTAGAAAATGTTGACTATATACACACATACATTTGCTAGGTGGTTTTCCAATTTCTTAAAGCTATTATCCACTTACTGCGAAGTTTTTTTGTCTTTAGGCACTGAATAATAACTTTTACTCCTACATATTACCTATACAGAGTCAGAAAATTTTTCATTTGGGTCGGCAATGAGAGCAAGCGAGAGCGAAGCAACTAGGCTATTCTTTTTTATCGTATAACACATCCTTCTGATGCCACCTGCTTTCCCCACCACATGTGCGTGGGCAACTCTGCTTGCGGAATTTCAATTTGTTTCCGTCTTCCACTTGCAATGTAAAGAATTATTTGACTCGTTTTGAAAGTAAAACGGGTTAAATAATTTCAGTTATTAAAGCACGTAATAATATTACCTATACTGAACAGAGCCAACTACATCCTTCCTTTGAATAAATGGTACTGAAATTTTTAATAGCAATAATGATGTATGTACGTGTTTTCTTGATAGCGCGTCATTATTTGCTCCCTCTACTAGAGCACTGGTACACGCCTTTATTGTAGGCGGGTCTGTCAGGCCGTTGAAACTATGCGTGCCACCCAAATCCAACATTTTCCGAATGTGTATAGAACATTTATTATCTTTTGAAAAACATTAACAGGTAAACAATCCGAAAAATACGTAGTTGTTTTCCTCACTTAACGAGTTGTCCTGAACGGAAAAGATAAATGTATGAAATTCAACGCAAAATTATTACTTTAAACTGGTAAACAACCCAAATTTGGAAAATATAAAGGCCACAAGACAAGCATAAACTATATAGGTTAGGTATTTCATTCTCTCGTTATCCCCCTCCTTTCCTATATATGGTTAAGAATGGGAACAAGATGGTGAAATTTACTTCATGGTGAATTTGAGAGGTAATACGCACTTCGTAGTAGCCGTGCACGGTGAAGTTCAGTTCTGCACACTCAAAGAAAATGATAGGTAAATTCAACCAAAAAGAGCATATGAAATCGCGCCTATCTAGTTTCATAGTTAAATCAATCAGTAAAGAATAGTCATACAACTTTATTTGTTTTCGTAAACAAATAGTAGTTTAATAATCATATCTTCTTGTAACAAATTAAATAGTACAATGACATTTTTTTATGTTCACTATCACTAACCATTTTCAATTTGGTCTACAATTAAATAGTACAACGACTTTGTTTTTTGTTCACCAACTAATTTTTAGGTTGATCTACACTTTATTGTATGATGAAATTTTTTTTGGTTAGCCAAAATCTCAGTATTGAGACATCAGACCACCCAAACCAAAGATTAGAGATCGTTTATAAGATCCATTCAAATATATCGATGATCCCTGAGAGAATTTGAACACTGCAATCATATTATTAATTTTATATAAATTCATAAGAGTGCAAGATAATGCATGATGGATTATTGTTAGTGATTTGAATGTGGCGTCATCTGGGAATAATTTCTGTAATAGACTACGTGGTAAGCAAGCAAATTTTATGGTAATTCTTTTAGAACTTCTAGAAGACGACAATAATATTGGTTTGTCTACCAAGTACAATAGTACAGCGAACTAATACTGGGTTGGAATTACAATTCGATAATAGCTAAAAATAAAATATACTATTATCTAGTTTAATTTGACAGAATTCAACAAAATAATAGTGAGACGAACAAAATAATAGTCTTATTCATCTATTTTTTAAGTTAATGTTTGTTTTGTTGTACGACAACTTTTTATTAATTAAAATAACAATCACCTCTTGTTTAAAAATACCATCAATATAGTTTGGTTTAACAAAATTAACGATATTGTTAGTTAACCATTTTTTTTTGTTGAATTTACCCATACTATTTCTTTGAGTGCAGGTACCGGTAACGTCAGTAACACTAATAAATGTTACTAACAAGGTCCACGGCTTTAAACGGATGCTAAAGGTTCCCAGAACGTCGCGGCCACTATCAAAAAAAGCTACATGAAAGTGGTTGCAACTTCGAAGGTCGTCCCACTGGTAACTAGGGCGTCCCCATGCACCGGAAAAGCTACGTAGAAATCACATAACTCTAAAGTAACCGCTAGTGGTAAAAACTACGAGGTGACTACGGATATGTCAAATGAAGTTATTTGCACATCAAAGTCGTACATTTAGTGACGGATTCGTAGTGGTTACTCATTAGAAGTTCCCATCTCAGTTACTGTTCCTTTGGAGTTAGTTGGGAATTACCGAGACCAGGAGACGAGCTACCTCCACCGTTGGAATTTTGTAGGACCTCTTCTCGTAAGAAGCGGTGATGTCGCAAAAATTGTGGTTGAGACCTGTAAATAAAAGATTTCAAATGGCCCCAAACTAGCAAATTCAGTAATGTTAAATCAGGTAAACCAGCTATGTCCGTTCTCCAGTTCATCATTCGGGCTAATTTTTGTCGTCCTTAAACGTAGTAAGAGGATAGAAGTGTGAGAAGGAACACCGTATCTTATTAAAGAATATATTCTCAAGTTTATTCCTATTGTTTCGAGCGAATTTAATCGAGAATCAAATCCAGCAAAAGTATGTGTCTTAATTTTGAAACGATTTGACCTTGACTTCAGCACATTTCAGTTCGAGTGTTCATGAATGTTTTACCTCCCTGGCTCACCGAAGTATTGTAATCGTAAAAAAATCACATTTCAGACTATATAAGGTTACGAAAAGGCTCTTTAGTTCTGTCGACCGTCATCCTTCTTCTCAATAAATAGTGAAAAATATACAAGGTGTTCAGTGTAAAAAGAATAATTAAGGAACGACAGAGAAAATTAATATTTGGTATGTGTCGTCACTATTAGCAGGAAGAAAATCTGATCAACTTTTAGTTCAAAAAATGCATGGTGGACACCTGATAGAAAAAACAATTAGTAAAATAGTGATTCAACAGTAGTCGAGTGTAAAGTTCAAGTGTCTTGGTATTTATGGAAACTGATTCATAGATATTGTCTCGCCAAAAGTTATAACTCTCTAGGATTAAAAACAGTATATCATGAAAATTATTGGCACTTATTTAATTACATACCTACTAAAGACCCTATGTTTCAAACCTCATTAATGCGATTTTTCCGCGGCATTCTTCAACCATATAGTCTCTTCAGCAGACACTGTGCGCCATCTGCTGGTAAGAAGCATTTATTTTAGTTTTCACTATATATTTTACAAATTACAATTTTTACAATTGATCTTCTCACAGTTATTGAATGGATGTAAGCTTGGCTTTAAATATGTTATATAAAGAATGTCAAGGTTTGCGGTTAGGCATACACTTATGTCATTAATACTTTATAGAAATCGATTATCAATTATCATTCTTTGCATCATTGTTCTGTGGATGGTTATTTACATGAACTGTATTGTTTGCAGATAAGTCTAATTGATCTAAATTCCTTGCCATAACTCAGTATATATTTTTAAAAACTAATAACAACTAAATATTGCAAATCCTACTCATTTTTGGAACTGTAGCATGTCAATTTTCTTAAATTCATTACGTCCTAATTTTCCCCTGAGTCCAATAACACTCCTCATTTCCTCCTTGTCGTGAAATTAAAATCAAGGGCGGATCTAGAAATTTCAATAATTTTTTTCTCGTCTGTGGCGCATGGGACCCATACGAAATATGGGAAATAACATCTAGAGAAGCTCTCCTCTAACGGCCCCTAAAAAGTTTTGAAAAAGCAGTTTGCGAAAATTTTTTTCAAAATTCGAGTGCCCCCCCCCCCCCCCCGAGCCAAGGAACTCCCGTTTAAAATTATTCTTTGTTGTCATATACATTTTACTTTTCATCAAAATCCAACAATAGGTTTTGGAGTTTATGAAAATATTTTCATTATTAACTGAAATACAATGAACTGAAATTTTGTAATTTACAATTTAACAAATTACAAAATTTCAATTCGTTGTATCTCAGTTAGTAATAAAAATATTTTCATAAACTCCAAAGCCTATTGTTGGATTTTGATGAAAAGTAAAATGTATATGACAAAAAAGAATAATTTTAAACGGGAGTCCCTTGGCTCGGGGGGGGCACTCGAATTTTGAAAAAATTTTTCGCAAACTGCTTTTTCAAAACTTTTTAGGGGTCGTTAGAGGAGTGCTTCTCTAGATGTTATTTACCATATTTCGTATGGGTCCCATGCGCCACAGACGAGAAAAAAATTATTGAAATTTCTAGATCCGCTCTTGATTAAAATCACTATGAAATAAAGATGAATAAGAAACAGCCCTTGTCATTCTGTGGGCAAGTTGTAGCCAAAGAGCCAGCGACAGTTTTAGGCCGATATCACTAACATTTTTTTTACATTATTCCACTATTTCTGTGCTATTAATAGTGAATATGGCTGTTTGCCGGGGTACGAGCCGGACAAGACTCGACTATGTAAAAAAATAGTAAATTATTAACGCTGTTTTTTTTTATGGACATCATGCAATGCCTAAAAAAAAACTGTCACTATAGCAGTATACTTCACTAATTGACTGCAAATTTGGATGCATTTCCGAGAAAATAATCCTTTTAAAAATAAACAAATCGTAATTTAAAACAATTAAAGAACAGTGGATTTTTTGGTAGAAGTTCAGTTATGTTATAAAATATTTCGAATAGAATTTGAAATGCAACAATGTTCTGTTTAAGTATTATCCTTAATTAAATTATTGGCATAATTCTGTTGTAACTTTAATACAATGGGAAGATTTTAAAATTAATCACACCACATACATGGTGATTTACCACGACAACCGGAAAATAAAATGGCGTACTACTCTTCTATGTGGGAAAGTCCCTGAAAAATTTTAGAGTGATCCGAGGTCATTTAATAATTTTTGTTGTATTAAAACTTGCAAAGAAACGCCACTGTTACTTGTCTGTGCTCAGTGATAGGGCAATAAACTTACTTGGGAGGGAACATATCGAAGATGTTTATTTACATTTCCTTAATTGACATAAAAAGTTAAGCTGGCGCGTGCGGCCAAAGTTCCGCGTTTTTTGCTTTTGGTCGAACAATCAAGACACCGGCAGGTACAAAGTACCGCCGAAGTTTGTTGTTTTTGTGTTATCGACGGGTTTAAGTACATATGTCTTATATCTACTTGTTGTTGTGGAGTTCACTAGCATAGTGTCAATGTTTTTTCGACTTATTTTGCTATTTTTGTAGTGCGATTTGATTAAAACCAAAAAATCACTTCTACCCTCTCCAGCTTTGCTGTTAATCCCAAGTCTGATAAAGGGGGAGGGGAAGTGATATGGTTGTTACGTGGGAAATAATCTATTGATAAATTTTCCGCATGTCGTGGTAAATCACCCTGTATAATAGACAACTTCCAAATCCAAAGCCAAGGCTGCCCGGAAGGGGATTACACATTCGGAAAAAACGCAGACATACATCCAAACCCATCGACATTGTCGGGGCTGGGGATCGAACCCAGCACATGATGAGGAGTGAGACTGGCATATTTGCCACACGATACGCCTCAGCCTACTGAGCTATTTGCCGTTATTTTAAAATATTAATAATATCATTATTAATGGGGGTGGTAGTAGGGTTTATTGATGCTAAAATAAAAACAATTTTGATGCCATTGAAGGACTACTCGCATATGTCTGATCCTCTTAGTTTATATGATGTAGCGACCTTTGGACCCACCAAGTTAATGTTTACTTAAGTATAACGTTACTTTGTCGTGATATTTTTCTGGAGAGATCGCGCTTGTAAAGCTTCATAACTATAACAGCTTTTCTGGTCTCTAATGGACCCGTTTAGTGTGACGTCAGATTCTAGGCAACCAACAATACAAGTGTGTGTTGCTAAAGATTTTGAGCCTTATGTACGATACATTTAAGGGTTAAAAATATGGCTGTTGATCAGGGCCTCTAATTTTATTTGGTTAAAACACATATTAATTTAATTGAGTAAATTATATGTAGAACGAATCTAACGTATTTTAAGAATATGGCCTATGAATTGAATTGTCTTAGATATGCCATATAATTGAGTAATAACACAAAATTGTTAACAGCAATTTTTGTCATCCTTAATAGCAAGGTGCATAAGAGCGAAAATATTAACTGTAAATTTCGTTATCCCACTTGTATTGTTGGTTGCATAATATTTGACGTCACTACTAAACGGGTCCATTGTTACTCCATAATGCGTATAAGAAATGTTTTAGGCGACAAAGGCGTACGAGCCATCAGTCGCGTGACTAATTGTTTGAGCTTTTTTATTTCAAGTGCTTTGCATATATTTACGTTATAGTGAGTGTGTCCTTGAAGAATCATTCAATATATACGTAAATAAATAAATTCTCCACATAAAAGAAATAATTTTATATCATACTATTTTATTATTGTTTTTATTACTTAGTTACCAACTACATAATAGTGCACTTTATACCCTTGCGGGCATAAAGTGCATTTTACGGCCCGCGGGGGTATAAAGACAAAAAAACATTTTTTGATTAACTTATTAATAAACTTCATTAATTATAAAATATGAAATTAAAGTATTATGTAAATAACCTACTTAATTTTATTTACTCGAATTCACATTAAACTGGCAATTCTGGAAGGATCCGGTGATTGCCTGCAGCAAATGTTGATTCATGTTTCATTGTCTGGGTATCAAGTTTCTGTAAAGAAAAGCCAGATCCAGAAGGTATGCCTATCAGCATCCTTGAAACCGCATTTTTTGAAGATATACTGTCCTCTAAATATCCTTCAGCAACCGACGTACTCTTCCATCCACCATAGCGCTTCAACGTGGCCATACTGGCCCCAGCCTCTGCCAGAAGAGTTGCCGATGTTCGACGCAGACAGTGTCCTGTATACTTATCAGGATCGCTCAAGCCCAGATATTTCGCAATGATTTTTCCAAATGTGTTTTTTCCAACAGGCTGTACAGTACAGCGACCTTGTCTATAGGTCAGAAAAAGTCTTTTTTTGAACAACCACGTGGTCGTAAAGATATGTAGTCTCTTATCGCTGCCTCAAAAGTTAAAAGATATAAAAAGTTTCTCCAGTTTCAAAAAGCAAACAAAATCATATTTCCTGGATAAGGCATTTTATTCTGTACAAGAGTTTCTATCTACATAAATATGTATTATAAATATAATTTATTACTCTATAAATACCTTATAATCTATCTGTTCTAATATCTATTGTTTTTATTTTTATGCGTATCTGTTTGTATATAAATGATGTTGTGTGTGTCTGTTTTTTAATCTATACGTGTTAATGTTTTTGGATATATTTTAATATTTTTTAATGTTGCTTGACTTACCATATGTACAAGAATGTATTTAAATAATGGGACAATAAATATCTATCTATCTATCTATCTATCTATCAGCTTCAACTCATTTCGTCTTCGTCAACAATGGTAAAAACGCGCTTTTTATCGGTTTTTGTCTCTGGTACATTTACCACGAAAACTGATTTTCTATCTTCTACGTGAGTAACTAGCATATTCACAAGTTCTTGTCGTCGACATCCACCAAATACACCAAATATTAATTGTTCATTAAAAACATCTCATTCGGTGCCTCATGAATAAATCTTAAAACATCTTCTCTAGACAGAACTTTAGACCTTTTTGGCTGGTATCCTTTTGACTGTTGCTTCAAATATTCGCTTAACTTATGGTAATTAGCGAGGTTAATATTCTTATTTACCATTAAAGTCTTCTTTACCATTGAATATTTGGACCATAAAGAAGTGGAAGAAAATGTTTCAGCAAGATCGCCGAAGTATGCAAGCAGCACAGTTTCATCAATATGTTCTACACAGTTTTCTGCCATCCAGTTTAGTAATTTGTCATATTCTCTGTTGTAGGCGTCTCTCGATTTATTCGGCAGCAAGTTTTGTGTTGCTTTTCCTGATTTTTTTGCAATTTCGTCAGGAATTTGAAAACGTTTCTGCATTTTGACTTTTTAAGTTTGACAGCTAGCAAAATTTGTTTATTCAACAAATAAACACAGCATTTTCCTAGCAACGGATTGATAAAATGAAAATGTTGTTATAATCAAATTGAATTTTCGGATTTTTTTAAATAATATTGTGGATGCAATAACGAACTAGTATGACATAAAAGTTTGTATGCACCGCGGGAATTAATATATTAGGCGACTCTGGCAAACCCTCGGGCCAGAGGCCCTCGTGTGTGTAAGATTGTCGCCCTCAGGGCATAAACATCTACTTAATTCTCTTGATTCAAAAATAACTACTGTGTCAAGAAAATAATAAGTTTGTAATATATAATTAATTTACGAGTTTTATGACAACTTCTTATTTTTTACCACAAAATAATAATTGAGGAAATACATATAACAGAATAAAGTAGCGAGGAATGTAACGGTACTTTTGTCATTCGCTTTTATCGACGCGGCGTTGGCTGCTATGTCGCAAGCTTTTCCACTAGTGGAGTAAAAAACAGGGAAAAAGTCGCTTCCTTCTCCAGTTTTTTTTTAATTTTTTAATCTTAGAACAAACTGAGACATATACCGTAGGTCGATGTTCATTAGAAATCATGAAATACGACATTTTTTAGTGGTCACGGACATTGTTATTTTTAAAAAGGTGTGAAATTTTGTTTTTTTTTTTAATCATGTTTTTTTGAACATCTAATGCCATATCTCAAAAACGAATGGAGATATCCACATCAACTTTTTTTTGTTATAAAACACACACTTAAGCGCTTCTATCTGTGTAGTATCGTTAATTAAAACATTTTTAAGCATGTTAAAAACTTAAATAACCTTGAAAGTTCAGAAAATACGCAGTCAAATTTTCACTAAGCTACAAACTTGTTTTTGGGAATTTTGCATAACATGCTGCGAAGAAAATAAAGCCAAAAGACCAAAAAAGTTTTTGATAGCATAATTCTTATTGTGTCTTTGATAGTTTAGGTACAGTGATTTTTTTGGAGCGCGCGAATTGCAGAAATTGAGTATTAATACGCCCGCGTCCACTAAAACTAACTAGTCTCAGGGCGGTGTACGATCAACGTTATTCGTTTTCGTCGAAGGTCAAATTATAAAACCGCTGCCCAAGGAATCACTACTTCCACATCCAGATTCTCTCTCACAACGAAAAAATTTGAATGTGGAAATAATTGTTTATGGAACTTTAATAATAAAATATTTGAAATCGTCTACCCAAAAACCTATAAAACGATATGCCACATCGGTAGTGGGGCTGAGGGTAGTGGAAGGGGGGTGGTAGTAGTGGTGGATAAAGTAAAAAAAAATTTGAGGCCTTTGGTTCTTGTACACACACTAAATGACAATTTTATATTTTTCGCCCCCTTGAAAAATTTTGAGACCTTAGCTTTTCTTATATATATATATTAAATACCAATTTTATGGACTCTTACTTGCTTGATTTGCCTATTTACCCCCCAACCCTCCAGATCTCGTTAAAATACATATAGGTACGTGTACCAAATTTCAAGTCAATATCTTAAACGGTTGCGGAGTAATCGTGCGCACAAAAAAAGTTACACAGACCGACAGACAGAATTTTTTTTGCTCAAACTTAAAATCTCGACGTTTCATGACATTCTAAGCCTATTTGGATAATAAAAATTTTCAAAAATATTTCTGTCGATACTATACTTACACTGGATTTGGAAGTAAAATGTGTAACGATATTCTTTCCCTTATTACCACTTGTATTATATTGTAGAACGTATGGCCATTGTGCGAATTGTGCATGGATTATCTGCTAAAAAAATATTTAAGATAAAAAAGCAATGTAAGTTTCATTGCAAAATGGAGTGGATTTTATGTGGCGTAGTAATAGAAGAGAACGATAAACTTGTGCACAAGCCATGGAAACAGGGTTTCTATATTTAGGGCTGCGGAAATTAAAAGAGAGTTAATTTAGGATATTTTTTTCTTTTTTGTTACCTAATTTAGGCGAAAATAACACGTTTATTCAATTATTGTGTGGATCTAGGGTAAAAATGCAATGCATGGGAGTTTCGGATAGGGACTCTGACACAGGAAATGTCGGATACAAATATTAAGATTGCCATGTTCAAAAAAACATGCTTTAAGAAACTGTCTTTTCTATTTAGCTCCAATAATAACGCAAAAAAAAGGAAAACTCGATAGTTTACTTTTTATCAAAACACTCCAAAATTATTACTTTTCCTAAACTTCTAATTATGGAATTCTATTAGCCCCCTAGTTGCGCAACTTTTTTTTCCATTTACTATAATATTATTTTTTATTTCCGAGATCCCAATGCAATGCATTTTTACCCCAGATATTCTATTTAAGATTTTTAATTCCTTTTTGCCTTCAACCTTAGTCCTTAATGTGCCACTGGAAAAAATAAGTTATCCTTTCAGATCCTAAAACGTGATAAAACAGTCCTAAACATAAAAAAATAATAATGAAAAGTTCCGTTACACACAATACATAATCATTATTATTCTTAAGTGCCGCGCGCGTACGCTTCGAAAATTCCTCCACACTAACAAATTCGTAACTAGCAAACTATTGCTAATAATGAAAATATCTTTTTTCTAAAAACTTTTTTAGTCTATTGACTTCATTTTCTTCGTAGCATGTTGCACAAAATTTTAAAAAACAAAAAAGTTCCTCGCTTAGTGAAAATTTGATGGCGTATTCTCTAAACTTTCAGGGTCATCTACGTTTTTGGCATGTTCACATTATTAATCCTATATATAGAAAGAAGCGCTTAAGTGTGTATTTTATAACAAAAAAAAGTTCACATCGATAGCTCAAGTCATTTTTGAGATATGGCAATAGATGTACAAAAAAACATGATTTAAAAAAAAATTAAATTTTACACTTTTTTTTAAATAAGAATATCTGTGATCACTAAAAAATGTCGTGTTTCGTGTTTTTATGTGTAAAATGATGTTGTCAGTAATACCCACTGTGTCTGATCTTGTTCTAAGCTGATAAAAAAAACGACACAATTTTACCTCCGTTTCGCTGCTCTACACTGGTCCTCCAGAATGTCTCTTACCACAACTATAATGTTTTATACAAATAAATTATTTATTTGCTTATATTAAACAAGATTCTCAATTCAAAATATTAATATCTGTGTGTGAAGGCCGTCTCTGGGATAACTATCTGGAAGCCGGGGTCTGGTAATGAGTGCCCAGTAATTCAAGTTGCTTTGTCTTAAGAACATGATTATTTTTGTAAGTAAGGCAAGTAAAATTATTTAAACTAATGCATCATTACTAAATAATTCAGTATCATGCTCTAAAATATGATACAGTTATTTAAGGCAAAATATACTTTTAATAATGAAATATTATTATGAATAATAAACCTGAATTAAAAAGGAAATGAAAATTATGTCCATTTATTTTATCCTTACATTATGGTAATGAAACATGTATACATTAACTAAATAAAGTGATGATAGTAATAAATGAAGTTCAATCTGATTCATATAATAGTACCTGATAAATATTAATGAAACGGAATATCGTTTTATTTGTATGTTCTAGACAAAATCTAATTGGGTAATTCATTAGTTTTTCGCGAAAATGACTGCACTTTCATTCTGTATTCATTAGTAAAATAATTAATGAAATTATAACGAACAACGTTGTTTTAGCAATATGATAATGAAGAGAATGAGAAGTAAGAAAGAAAAAGAGCTAAAAATCAAGCGAAAAATATGTAAATATTCGAGCATATATATTTTTAAAAATAATTACAAAGAGAAATTCTTTATCTGACTGAATATCATAAATAATAACTGCAACGTGGGGTGTAGAGGACCAAAATGAAATACCATAAAATTGTAAACTGTATATTAACAATATTTCTTTGAACGAAAAATACTACATTATATTATTCACCAGATAAAAAAGCTTCGGGGAAAGACGGCATCGATTACAAGCTACTCAAATATCTCCCTAGGAAAGGTATTGTACAATTGACGCGATTCTGCGACTGCAACACTGGCCTAGCCAGTGGAAATGCGCTGTGGTCGTGCCAATCTTTGAAGTCGAACAAGAACGCCAAGCTCGACCAATCTCGTTGCTGTCGGCGATCTCCAAGTTGGTAGAGAAGGTCATCCTGATCAGATTAGACACTGCTCAGGATGAACTTCACATCAACGACGAGTGCCAATTCGGTTTCAGGAAGGGCAGGAGCCAGTGCTCTGCTTCACAGTAAGCAGATCGTCAAGATCGTAAGTGATGTCAGGGTGCAATACAACCTCGGGAAGAACACCGTCATAGTGCTCCTTAATGTTGAGAAAGCTTTCGATACCGTATGGATCCCGGGTCTACTCAACATACTGAATGTACTGGATTTTGCCATGCATGTAACCAAACTTATTCGCTCTTTCCTGACAGGTGGATCACTGCAGGTCAGTGTGAATAACAAACTATCAACACGGCGGGACATTCACGCGGGCGTCCCCCAGGGGTCATGCCTGCCACCAAAGCTGTACAACTTATACGTCTCCGAGTTTTCGGATATCAAACTGGCCAAGTACGCCGACGACACGGCCATGTACGCGCATTCACACAATGCTCAAGCGGCTAACATGCTGCTGAAAGCGTATATGGCCCGTGTCACGACGTATTACGACAAGTGGAAGATTTAGATCAACGCCGAAAAGTCTTCACGCGCCGATTCACCGAAAATAGAATATAAACACCAATCTCGATCTGAGGTGAACAAATTCCAATTAAACGGTGCGTGAAGTATCTGGGGATTAACTTGGACAAACGACTGACGTTTAACATACATAGTAACGAAACTGTAAGAAAGATCTACTCCATGTCCAGGAGTCTGTACCCTCTTCTGGCCAGGGGTAGTGGACTCAACCGACAAAATAAAAAACTGTTGTACCCAATGGCGATCAGGCTGGCCATCACATACAGATAATACACCCCCTACCACACCAGGCGTTGCCTATTTTCCGGCATCCTCTTTAATACAATTTCCCCTACAATAACTTACTTAAACCCTACATTTTATCTTTCCTCAACTTTAATTTTTCAATCCTCCCTTTTCTGCATTCTGTTTGTTGCCTTTGTTCCTGTTTTTATTACTTTTATCCTTTTTGTCCTTTTTTGCCTATAAATTCCTTTTAGACCGATAAAACATTTTAAATCTTAACTTTTATCCACCACATTTTTCTGGCGGCAGGGAGACTACCAGGGCAGCAGTTGTCTCGAACGTTCAGCTTTTTCCCGCGTCAATAGCCCAAATTTCTAAGTGTTTTTCCAAGTGTTGTTCAGTGTTACTTTTAATTATTTTTTAGGTCTCCTTGTAGATTGTTTTAAATTGTATTGTTAATTTTAAACCTGCCATAGGCAGGTAGAAGTTTTTAACTATGTCTATTATTATTATTAAGCCAAACTGGACCTGCCCCGTCCAGTCCTACAATCACCACGGCGCCTCGCACCGTGGCTGTCTGACTGGCTCCGGAACAGGATCCGGCGAGGCACTGTACATGCGATTTTAAATAAATATATGTTTGCTTTGCTTGCTTGCCTTGCAGTCTAAAGATCGTGTGATCGATTTTCACACAGGTTGAATTTTTTTTTTTTTAATTTTTTTTCATATATTTTTTTCACAACAAACTTGGTATCACAAAATTTAGGATGTCCAAAAACTAATATTATTTACAAGAAAACTGCGAAGATTATCCTATAGAATGTGTAATAATTATATAGAAAGCTCAGTAAATTGGCGAGGAATACGTTTTTAGCTTGCTATTACTTATGCAGACTATCGTCTGTGATATGTGTGACATTTGGATTTGTATTTTTGTCCTTGTATTTTGAGGTATATTCTTGTTGACTTGCTACAAATAATTGTATTTGTAATGTAGTCAAATAAATGATTTGATTTGATACTGTTACGTTTTGTAAATACCCTGTATCGTGGATCCGGAAATTATAACACCAGGATAACACTAACACTAATTTATTAACTTACATACTAATCACAACAATTAATTACTTTACTAATATTCCACTAAGTACTATAATTCACTACTTTAGTAGACTGGCGGTACATGACCAGTCAGGTGCAACGTTTTTAAAATACATGCCAATCATATATATGAATGAAATTACCGTGAATATGCCAGAAACGCAAATTTTAGGCAGTCGTCGCGTGCAGAAGGGTGTGCAAATCGATTTTTTTTCGTTTATTTTTTTTTGTGTTTTTTTTTTAATTTTAAAATGGATGCCAATAGTGCCAAACGAAAAGCCGAGAAAAAGAATCCAGCGAAAATTCATTGGTATGCAGTTTACGCGCGCAAAACACACGTTGATGTGCACATTAAATCGTAAAATTTTTTGGTGTTCTTGATTTTGGATTTTTTTTTGAGGCTTTTCGTTTGGCACTCTTGGCATCCACTTTAAATTAAAAAAAAAAAACACAAAAAAAATCGATTTGCACGGCCTTCTGCATGCGACGACTGCCTAAAATTTGCGTTTCTGGCATATTCACGGTAATTCCATTCATATATATGATTGGAATGCATTTTAAAAACGTTGCACCTGACTGGTCATGTACCGCCAGTCTATAGTCACTTGATCACTTTACTCTCTTCTGATCTTTCTACTCTTGCTATTAGAACTAAAACTGTACATTCTCAGCTTCTCCATGTCTTTATATACCCAAAGATGAGTGATCCAGAATAGTCTGTCATGATGGCATCACTCTCTAGATATTTACAGAAGTCCAGATTATAACACCGCGGGCGCCATCTCTGGAATAATTGCTGAACCAACCAACTGAATTGTTCTTTGTTTACTGTCTACCTGTTAAACTTAGAGGGAACGCTCATAAATGTCTCTCGGGGTATAAACATCTTACTTTTAAGAGCTTTTTACCTAGTCTTCATAAAATTACTGCACTAAAATGGAAATTCATTTTCCTTTTGTATCCATCAAATAAAAAATTTAAAGCAAATTTGATATTATTTGTCAGTTTTCGAGGCTTTCAACAGACTAAAATATGCTAGGTATGCTTAATAGTTTTAAAAGAATTTCCCAAAGACAAATATAATGTGCATAAACAAAATATATACAAACTGCATATAACTATGTTCAGTAATACCTGCACTTATTAGATTCCTATAACTTGTTGATGTAACCAATTCGAGGTAGATATTTATTGTTTTGATGGCAGTTACCATAGATACATAGGTCTAATAATGCTAATCAAAGAAAGGGATGTTTTTTAGTCGGTTATTCACAGTTCAGTCGTTTTGTGAGACAGGTAATATTAGTGTCAACCCTGGGGAATTGTATGGAATCAGAGGGTGTCGTCCCTTTAAATAATAGGTAAATAAAATTTTGACATTTATATTAACATTAGTAATTCAAGTGATACTTACATTTTATTATTTTCCACCTGTTTGTATACAATGGTTTTGAGTAGAAAAAGATTTATAGAAATAGAAATAAAAGTCTGTGTGGCTAAACGATCAAAAATCGCTGTGAGGGTCAACTTGTCAGCTATTAACTTTTTTTTTTAAATATTTGCAAAGGAATTTGAAATAGTGAATCACTGCCGCTTTGACAGATGAAAAATTATTTTTAGTTGAAAAAATTGTTTTTTGACGGCCCCTATCTCAACACCTTTGGATCCACTACGATGCAATCTTGTAAAAAGGGGTTTCAGTGTTAATAAAAATAATCTGAACCTCAAAAAATACCAGTAACAATGTTAAAGTGAATAATACTAATCTTATTTCATACAGGGTGTTCCAAAATGATATGTGGTTCCAAAATGACAACAGATTTTTGGAGCCAATAATTCAATTTAACCAAGTTACTTTAATAACAAATTTCTTCGTTTGGTCCGAAATGAGTTTCAAATTTGCTTAATAAAAGTGTCCTTCTAATATAATTTGAAAACACCTTAAGCGATTCGGATAAAGCTAAGTTTGGTGACTGAACTTTATAATCACTTAATCTAATGTACTCTTTAAGTTTGTCAGTCAAAAGCAAAAACTCTTCTCACCCCTGAACAAATTGGGTGAGTAAAGTTGGTCCCCCATTTCTTTCTTTAAACTTTCTGTAATCATCAATCATTCTAATATTATTTTGCTCAGTAACCAAAATATTCTATTTAAAAAAATTTTAATTGACATCTTAAACCACTAATGCACTAATTTCGAAATATGTTAGAAATTCTTCCAATCTGAATTGAAAAAAAAATTATGCGAATATAGAACTTATATCAGATTAAAAGAAAGCGCCTAAACCGCTGCCCAAGGAATCAGTACTTCCACACTCAGATTAATTATCTAAGTTCTAATACAAAAAAAATGTTGATACTATATTTTTATTCCACTACGTGAAAATAATTGTTCATAGATCTTTAATAATATAATATTTAAAATCTCTCTGTAGATAGGCAGGGTTAAAATGTTCAATAATTTGAAAATTTTGAATCGGACAAAGCTGCGACAATGCACCAGCAACAGTCGACAAACTTCATGACGACTCTCCAGTTGAAACATTTCTCGCAAGCATGGAGAACAATCAATACGTAGAATCAGTGAACAGCGCAACGGAAGCAATTTCCGAAGAAAGTATTGTTGAAGATTACAACGAATCTAACCCTTCGACATCAAGCACCTAAAACGCCTCAAGAAGCAGGCTAGTCGTGAATTAAGCATGCCGGGGACAACCACGTAATAAAATTATATAAAAAAAATTAAAAAAAAAAGCTTTTATTTGAAAAACTACTAAAAAGTAAGAATAATTTTTTTGAAATTCATAGACCTGGAAACCAAAAGCTTTGGGGACGGTCATATAACGCTACTGCATAGTTACTTTGCTCAATTGACCGCCCTCAAAGCTTTTGGTTTCCAGGTGTACGAATTTCAAAAAAATTATTTTTACTTTTTAGTAGTTTTTTCAAATAAAAGTTTTTCTTAAAAATTCGACCTCTTTCCACCCCATCCTCACTTCTTCCCACCCCATCTCCACCTCTTCCCACACCTTCCCACTACTTTCCCACCTCTTCCCACCCATTCTCCTCCCTTTCCCATTTCTTCCCCACCTCTCCTCACCTCTTCCCACCCCTTTCCAACCTGTTCCCACCCTTTTCCACATCTTCCCACCCCTCCCATCCCTTCCTCACCTCTTGCCTCCCATCCCTTCCCACCTCTCTCACGTCCGCCATATTGAATTTAGAATGACGTCACATAGTTTATCGTATTTTACTCGTCAAACCCTTTCACTTGATACCCATATCAAGGGGGTTGTGAAGAAAAAGGCGATCCGCCATCTTGGGACGTCCGCCATATTGGATTTAGACCGATAATGGCTATACTGTTGCATTGTCACCGGACTTATACACGTGTGCCAAATTTCAAAGCTCTAGCTTAATTAGAACTAATCGAAATTCAGCTTGCAAGATTTTACCTAAACTAACAAACAAACAAACATACAAACAAACATTGCAAGTTAAATAAAAGCTTTTAAAAAAGCGCGCCATATACTCTACTTCAAGGTGGTGTGGAAACGAGTGTTGAACATTGAGCTATGAGTAGCAGACAAGTAAAATCAACTAAATATTTTCAGGTATGAAACCAAATTTTATCTCAACACAAAAATACTCCTTCATAAAAGTCGCACTAAATTGAGAAATTACAAAAAATCATAATTTTCGGCTGCTGCACCGAAACTATTCAGTTTAACGAAAAAATCTATAGGACATATTTTGTAGAAAATTTAATGCTTTTATTTTCATAAGAACATTTTTTGCCGTATGAGGCACCCGAAGCGAGATATTTCAAAGGGACTGTTTTGTGCGCCATATTTTCAGTATGGCGGCGCCCCTCCCCGCTCGAGCTGTCAGCAAATTTGCAAGTCAGGGTCGTCCTTTAGTGTACCACGTATTGTTACGGAAACTTTTCATGACCCGAGTCATATCGAAATTTCGTGGCCAGCTCTAAGACTATTTTATCTATATGAGAGCCGTCTCTGGTGCAGAAATAAAATTCCCGAGCCATAATTTTAAGACATCTTGCTCTATTAGAATTTAGGCTTAATTACTTCCACGTCTAGTGGAAGTATAGTAACGACAAAAAAATTTTAAAAAATTTTTATTGTAAATAGGCTTAAAATGTCATGAAACGTCGAGATTTTAAGTTTGAGCGAAAAAAAAATTTCTGTCTGTCTGTCTGTCGGTCTGTCTAACTTTTTTTTGTGCGCACGTTTACTCTGGAACCGTTTAAGATATTGACTTGAAATTTGGTACACATATGTATTTTAACGAGATCTAGAACTAGATTATATTTTCATCTTGTTCCGTCGAAGGGTTGGGGGGTAAATTGGGGTAAATTTGGGGTAAATAGGTCAATCAAGCAGGTAAGAGTCCACAAAATTGGTATTTAGTATATACAAGAGAAGCTAAGGTCTCAAAAAAATTTTGGCATTAGCCACCCCCCTCGCCACCCCCACCCCCTTATCAAAGGGGATAAAAAAAAATTGTGATTTAGTGTGTGTACAAGAACCAGAAACCTCAAAATATTTTTTTACTTCATCCACCCCCACTACCACTCTCTATCACCATCCCCATTATCGATTTATGGGTAGAGAATTTCAAATATTATATTATTAAAGTTCCATAAACAATTATTTCCACATACAAAATTTTTTCGTTGTGAGTGACTTGGAATAGAAAATCTGGATGTGGAAGTAGTGATTCCTTGGGCAGTGGTTTTTGAGAAAGGAACACCCTCCTGAGGTTTGTAATATAGCCGTGAAAACACCCTATATATTAAGGAAATACATAAAAACCTTCTCTTTTTATATAATGTTCCTCAGATAATAAAATTGTGGATAGATCAGCAAATCAATAATTTAGTTTGTGTTATTTTACCAGGAATAAGAAAAATATTTTCTTAAGAGAATTAATTGCTTTAAATAATTTTATGTATTCAGTGACACTAAATTTCCAATTCAAAACGGTATTGCTGCTGAAATTGGAACGTGAAAATTCTTAATGATTTTTTACTGAAAAGAGTGATCTTAAATATTCAAATTTTCATTGTAGGGTTTCCGAATAAATTGTGGATACAAGTCAGCTCTTCGTATTTTATCATTATCAAGTAAATATCAAAGGTCAAAGTTACTCTGTATATATAGTAACATTTTTTTGTTGTCATAAAATAATGAACGATGAAATGAAAATCAATATGAATGTCTTTTTTATCTAAAGATCAACAATTAATATTGATGATTGACCATTACACAATTATATAAAATAGTAGTATGTTCCTTTGCCTACAGAACTGTACAAACTTAACATTATTTGATACGGCAAACTTTCAACTAATAATAATTTCATACGTTAATTACATAAAAAGCTGATTAAAATTTAGGACTTTTTTACAAAAAACGAAACTTTAGATGCCATATTCAATTTAGTTAGGAGATTATTATTATATGGTGTATGCTTTTGTTGCTGTCATTTTGCAAAATTTGCGAAAATTTCGCAAATTACGAAATATTTAATAGGGAGAAGAAATTAGCAATTGTATGAGCGTCTCTCTAAAACTGAGCTTCGTACCACGACAGTACCTTTTTGTGGATTTGTTATTTATTTATTATTTTTTTTTTAATGTAGAAAATACCCATAACAGTCTAGAGCTAGCTCCAGTTTCGTATGCACTTTTATGTACCGGCAGTTTGTCTCCAGATACTTTATATAAGGGACCAGATGTGTAAAAATCATTGGTCACATGACTCGCATTTTGATTACTTAGCCGCCATATTGGATTGAATCTGGCTTTCTCGGCTGTTTATGAAACAATTTCTTGTTTCTTTTTTTGGTTGAAAGGACTAAAAAAGAAGATAATTTTTTTGTCATCATCATTTTGTCGGAAAACGCAACGGATTTTCTGAAAAGTCGGAAAAACGAGAAAAAAGGTTTTTTTGTTGCATTCTTCTCGGTTATTTTTCATGAAAAAAGTTTCCTACACGAAACAAAAGATTAAGAAGGAATTAATGATTGAACAAAAGTCCAGTAAAAAAAAACACCACAAGAATTAATGAGGACCCGCCAAAATGTGAAATGGCGAATGTGAAATGTGAAAAAATGCATAAATGTGAAGTAAAAAATGTTGAAGACACAAAAATTTGAACTAATTTGTTACATTTGTATGTTATTAAATAGCACCCACTGTATAATGTGATTTCAATTTAAATCATTACTCGTTCTCTATCATCGCACAGTGGCACGAATCGCACATTTTTCGTTCAAAATTATCTAGAGCAGTCGTCTCGCAACCGATTGGGATTTTTTTTTAAATACTCGCTATTTAATTTCCAAAAAAACGCAAGAGAGCGATTTTAGAATGATGCTAAGCAAACTTATTGGCCATTTTTTATTTAAATCTTAATAAAACTTACAAAAAAAACTGTTTTCTTGTCCAGTTTACATAAATCTTGTTACTCGGGGGGTTTTTGGGGTCGCTGATTACGAATCTGATATCCAAATTGTCATAAACTAACCTGCACGATAGCGGAATCAATGGCGGCTATAAAATGCTAAAAAATGATGAAAAATTAAATGTTTTTGTTAAAATTTATGCCGAAAAGTTTTGAAATACTTTTAAGTTAAAATAGACTAAATAGAGTCATTTAGTGATATGGCAGTTTCCTACTTTTTCTTCCTCATTTTAAAGTATAACAAACCAATAGCCTCAGAAAAAAAATTCAGCTTAATTGAATCAATAGCCACAGAGATATTCGCATTTGAATAGAAACACGCTCTTCCGGCCAACAGTCCGTAGAGTGACGTCACTTGGCGTGCGCTGATACCTATATTAGAGCAGCGATTTCGTAAGTCTATCGTGTCGTTTTTTTTGGCGTAGAACCAGGTCAAACATGTTAGGTTCCTTTGAGTATGTCACCGGGCATATGAAATCATATTTTACATTTTTTTCTGGTCTCGAACTTTTTAAATCAATAAATAGTGAAAAAAATGTATTTTTAAATAAAATTGTTTTTTTTTTTTGTTTCCACCGCCATATCTTTAAAACTATTAAAGGTACCGAAATTTGTTTTGTGTCAAATTAAAACACACACTGTAGCGCTTTTACCAATATAATCGGTTTGGGCACAATTCGCACTTTCATTTCGCTAAAAATCAGATAAACTAAAAATATACATTTTATGTTTTGAAATCTTCACCAATCGATAAGCTTTTTTATTTTTGAAAATATTTACATACATGCAGCGAAGAAAATAAAGCCTAATAATCACAAAAGTTTTTGAAACAATATATTTTTTCCTAAAATGTACCGTGTGGCAACAGCGACTTTTTTTATCAGCGCTAAATGCGACATTGGGACGCAATTAATACACCTCGCATGCAGGGTTGGTCAGATTAGTCGCGTAGAAGTGGCGGTTGTCGAAAATTATTAAGTATTTATTGTTCGGATAAAAATTGTGACAATCGAAAATGTGCTTGTTTTAAGGAAGGCCTAAAATGTTGCAACGAGTGCAAATGTCGTTCCTGTAACAACATTATTAAAGATTTCGAGGCAGATATGAACGAATTAGAATGCTATTAATATGTAGGGCCTACATAAACTACATACTACATATTTATCTACCCAAATAGAAAATTTATTTCAACAATAAAACTCATTTAATGCGTACGTTTTTACTTTCATTCATTTAAAAATGTCTAATAAACTTACTAATAGTGGTAGTTAGTAACACTGATTGATATTTATAGATTAGGAATTTATATCTACCTAGCTGTCTTTCTATTATTAAAAGAAGAGTATTTTATATTTATTGTACAATTTCTTAATATTAACAACATATGATCAATACTACTGTACAATATATGCAATATTGAACAATAATATTGATCCCTAGATGCTTTTGATCACTACTGGTTTTGTATCAATTGATATAAGTTAAACTACTACATATACCCCGACCAGGACCGTCAGATCGTTGCAGGCGGCAGGCTTGCTACAGCCGAGCGCGCAAGAATATGACTTTGGCCCGTTAAAAAAATCGCTGACTCAATACTATGAACGGGACATGAAACATTTTTATCCTAAAAACTTTTTTCAACTATTGGCTTCAATTTGTACGCAGCATGTATATACAAATTTTCATAAATAATTTTTTTTCTCGATTGTCTAAAATTACGCTACTGAAAATAACAAGTTTGAGTTTCCTATTATTTTTCCAACTTAAAAAACAATAAATCGGGTTCACGTGGGACGTTGTTCGAAGCGCTATTGTGTCTACTTTAATCTGAAAAAAAAATAGCTTGATAGCACAAATATTTTCAGAGATATAGCGGTGGAGACGTTAAAAAACATATTTCATTAAAAATCTGTTTTTTTGAGTTTTTCCGAAATAAAAAAGTTCTCAACCACCAAAAAATGTAAAAAATGATTTCGTGTACACGATTATCTTACTAAAGAATTCCACTAAGTCTGGTTTGGTTCTACGCCGGTTTTTTTTTCTCGAAAACTAAGCGACTTTACTTCCAGATTTTACTCTACTAACTTGCATTCACAGCCGTGTTCACTGGGCGGTTCAGCCATCTGACGTCACAACTCGACTACATGGTTATCCCGAGCGTTTTTAAGCGCGCCGAATTGAATAATTTTTTTATACATGAAGGCGGCGTCAGTAAATTCTAATTTTTGGCATACTTACTATACTCACCAAGCTCTTTCAGAATATGTAATAATAAACAAATGTTAAATGAGCCTATTTTATGTTCCAGTAAAAAATTCAAGACGGGGGATCCAATATGGCGGCAATAAGATGATAAAACTAACTTAAAAATAAATTAAATGCATTAAACTAAATAGGCTATTCCTAAGAATCATTAAAAAATTTAAAAAGGAAGAAATTTCCTGAAATTTTCAAATATATCCATTATGGCTGCCATACATTAATTATCAATCATAAATAAACGATTCAGTCCTCCATTAATTTTAAACATAACCTTAAGTAGGTTATATTAACATTTCTTTCTCTCTATCACCACCCCCACCCCACTACCGATGTGAGATATCATTTTATGGATTTTTGGGGTAGACGATTTCAAATATTATATTATTATTAAAGTTCCATGAACAATTATTTCCACATACTAAATTTTTTCGTTGTGAGAGACTTGGATGGAAAATCTGAATGTGGAAGTAGTGATTCCTTAGGCAGCGGTTTTTTTTTAATAATTCTTAGGAATGGCCTATTCAGTTTAATGCATTTAATTTAATTTTAACTTAGTTTTACCATCTTACTGCCGCCACATTGAATCCGCCATCTTGAATTTATTCCTGGAAATTTAGTCTATTTTAATTTAAAAGTACTTATCAGAAATATTCAAAACTTTTCGGCATAAACTTTAACAAAAATATTTCATTTTTCATAATTTTTTAGCATTTGATACCAGCCATTGATTCCGCCATCGTGCAGGTTGGTTTATGACAATTTGGATATCAGCTTTGTAACCTACGACCTCAAAAACCCCCCGAGTAACAAGATTTATGTAAATTGGATAAGAGAAAAGTGTTATTTAGATTTAAACAAAAAATGGCCATTTTGGCTAAGCTCAATAGTTTTGTTTAGCATAATTAAAAAATCGGCTTTCTTACGTTTTTTGGAAATTAAATAACGAGTATTTAAAAAATGTATATATCATCGGTTGTGAAACAGGTGGTCTAGACAATTTTGAACTAAAAATGTGCGATTCGTGCCACTGTGCGTCGTTAGAAAAATCAGCTAATCAATGTTGTGTCGCTAAATATGTGATTATGTAAATGTTGTGCACTTTTGGAGCACCCTGTATAAGGCCCATTGATAGGTGTATGTTTTATTGTTGTTAGTGTATTTCTATTTCAGCATATTTGATCCAAAAATGGCCAACCATACCATTGACGTTTATTGGTTCTTCATGAGTCCCCCCTCGAGAGGAACATTACTACTTGTCAGAGCCCTGGGTATTAAACATAATGCTAAAACTGTTGATATAACACTTGGTGAGCAAATGAAGCCAGATTTTTTGAAGGTAATAGAATCAAAGAGACTTTTATTGTTATTTGGGCAGTGATAAAAAAATATACCGTTTTCTATATTAATACAACGTTCCGATTATATAAATATAACCATCTTCCATTTGCAAACGCATGGAAAATACGTACTGTCCGCACTTAAAGCGACAAAACTTGTAATTTGTAATCTAGCACTCGGTGGGGCATTAGTCCGGAGAAAAGCTGTCGGTTGCAGTTTGGTTTTTATTCCTTATATATTTAAGGAAAAGTATAGAAAATATTCTGATCACTAAAAGTATACCTACCAACTATGCCCATGTCAGGGCTGCTGCTACTTCGGTTGCAATGGACATCAACCGCTAGATGGAGCCTACCACTTTTGTTACATGTCGTGAGTCTATATATCTTGTCATGTACCAAGAGTGATATGAGGGTTTTATTTCAGTCATCTCAAACCTACCTTGCACTGATGAGAGCCAACAGCTCGAAACTGTAGTCTGCGAGTGCTGTGGAGTGGCTGGCACTAGAGCTCCTTTGAGTAGGAATAAGTCTTTGGGTTGGTGTTTGTTGCAATCGAAACTTTAGCGTTTTGTGACAATACATAATGTGCCAATGCTTATAATTCGTAATCCGGCGTTCGGTGGGGAATTAGTCAGAAGAATAGTTGTTGGTGTCGGTCTGGTTTTTATTCCTTATATATTTAAGAAAATGTATAGAGAAGTTTGACAAAATATTACACTAGTAAATATTCTGCCCTCTAAAAGCATACCATACCTACTATATGATATAAATATTTCTAACGCAACATTAACACTGTATCTTGTGTACATCTCTCTCAAAGGGAAGCATCCTGTGCATGCTAGCTTATTTAAATATTTTTTCTAGTTTTTATTAAATTTCACAGTTTTCTTAATTTTAGATGAATCCTCTGCACACAGTACCAGTTATTGACGATGGTGGATTTATAGTATGTGATAGGTAAGATGCCTAGGCAATTTTTATTTTCTTTATTCATGAATTTTTTAAATCAGTGCTTTTATATTGGATATAAAGCTGATGTAAATAAGGAAAATTAAAATCTACCGGCGTTTATACAAAAAAATAAGACTATTAAAAAGTTAACTGTGATAGTAAAAGAAACCGTAAAAGATACAGAAAAATTTTACATGGACAAAGTAAGTCTATGTAAAGTTTATGTCTATATTTTTAGTAACTCTGCCAAGCATTGTTTTATATATTAATGGAATTTTATAACCATTATTCTAATATATTTTAGTTTTTTATTTATTTTATGACATTCTTAAGTAACAGTTTGTTGATAAGTCCAGTAAACTTATCTGATCGATTTCTACTTTTGTTGTTAACGCAAAGCACCTGAAATAACAGCTGTTATTTAGTTGAATTAGGTGACGAATTGAGAATTAATTTGTGTAAGAAGTAAACCTATGCAAGACCTTTATATTTTATTTAAAACTGAATAAAAACAATTAAGTAAAAATATATATTTGCAAAAGTTTTGAACAATCAAATCCTATCTTGAATGTACAGTACATCAATATACCACCAATAACAGCGGAATTGATAGACTTCAAACCAAACCATTATTAAGGCTGGGGTGTAACTTTTAGGACCTAACACTTAAATCAACAAACATTGGATAACGTCGTAATGTCGGTTACTTTCAGCTTCTCTCGTTCATAGCATTTTTACGTATGTTTTTCTTGAAATGTATCCTTGGTTCTTTAAGAGCGATTTTCCAAGGTGTCAAAGAATCCCCTGGGATAAAATGGATCGGTCATTCTTGTACCGCCAGTTAATGAATAAACCTTGTTAGACTTGATGAAATGGATGTATTTATTGATAATTAAACAGTGGGCACTCTAGTTGAAATTTAATTGTTTGATGTATTATTGTACACAATAATGCTATTAACCATAATTATATTGATTGTTTTCATTTAGATAATTGTTAATTTCCCGTAGAAAAAGGATGTATTAGTATTAATTTGGTAGTAATCGAGACTTTGCCGAATGACTGTTTTGAATAAATACACATTAGCATGGCTTGATTGAATAAGTTGGTTGGGATACTCGAATATTATTTATTGTTATAACATTGCTTTCTTAATGCAAACAAGTCCGTAGCTCAAGGCCAACTAATTGGTAAAAAAAAATAATCCAAACAAGTGAAAAATTTCTATTTTGGTAAATTTAAATATTAATAGTTAGTAGTAGAAGTAGTGGAGGAGGGAAGGGGGGGGGGGGTGACGCTGGCAAGTTGAACTAGACATATTTTCTTACCCCCTTTTGTCCTCTCATCCATCCGCTTCTCCTGCTCCGCTACAAACTTATTTCCAAGTAGAGTTGGGATATCTTTTCATTTAAGGGAGCCTACCTCCTCATTTTATAGTTCTGTATGCACAAATCCCCTCCCCCCTTGACCCCTAGCTGAAACCAAATACTCTAAAAATATCTTATGCATAAAAGTTTTATTCCCTTGACAGCTGAAGCAGGGTTTTTGTACAATTTTTCCTGCACAATCGTCTTATATGGCATTTTTTTAAATAAAAATCGCAGCGAATTTACGTGAAATCTATCGATACTAACAAACAGATACATTTGAGCTTAAAGAAAATCGTTTATTAATTAAATTACATGGTCTGAGGATTATTCGCCATAACATCTAGCCGCTGCGGTACTCTGCGCGGTTTCCGCGTGTATTGTACGTATATTGCAATCTTAATATAATAATCCAATAACTTTGACATGTGAACCTCAGTTAAATAAAGTAAAAATATTTTAATTGGTAATTGTTAATTGTAATCACAATATTACAAGTTTCATTCATATTAACATATGAACAATAATAAAACCGCTGCACAAGGAATCACTACTTCCACATCCAGATTTTCTGTCCAAGTCACTCACAACGAAAAAATTTTGTATGTGGAAATAATTGTTTATGGAACTTTAATAATATAATATTTGAAGTCCTCTATCCCAAAAACCCACAAAACGATACCCCACATGGGGGTGGTGATAGGGGGTGGTAGTGGGTGTGGATGAAGAAAAGAAATATTTTGAGGTTTCTGGTTCTTGTACACACACTAAATCACATTTTTTTTCATCCCCTTTAATAATAGGGTGGGGGTGGTAATGGGGGTGGCTAATGCCAAAATTTTTTTTGAGACCTTAGCTTCTCTTGTATATACTAAATACCAATTTTATGGATTCTTACCTGCTTGATTTACCTCTTTACCCCAAATTTACCCCAATATACCCCCAACCCTTCGACGGAACAAGATGAAAATATAATCTAGTTCTAGATCTCGTTAAAGTACATATGTGTACCAAATTTCATGTCAATATCTCAAACGGTTCCAGAGTAAACGTGCGCACAAAAAAAAGTTACAGACCGACAGACAGAAATTTTTTTTTTTTGCTCAAACTTAAAATCTCGACGTTTCATGACATTCTAAGCCTATTTGAACAATAAAATTTTTAAAAAAATTTTTTGTCGTTACTATACTTCCACTGGATGTGGAAGAAAAATTCACGCAAGTATAAAGTATAAATATTGCGAGAAAAATTTATAAACATTTTTCGTGTACGGAAATAACCTGAAAGAAGAGACCGTAACTTTATATGAGAAATTTTCAACGCGATTTCGAGTTTTGGCGATCATTCGTGTCCCTATTTTCTCTATTTCACTTTTCTTTGATAGCGTATAAAAATTCTACCCTGCTGTTTGTAAGTCAACAATGGAAAAACCCTCCATCTGATGTTTAATACAAAGTTTAACAAAATCAAAATCTTTTTTTGGAAATCCTTTTCCCAAATTGAAACATCTCTGACTCTCATTTTTTGGAATTGTCAAATTTGAACCTATAATTTGTATTAAAAAATTTTCAATTTCAAAAAAATTATTTTAATTTTGTTCAAAACTTTACAAAAAGGGTTTTCGCGCTTTAAATGACGAATAGGTTCACCCAGTTTCGATAATTAGTCTAAAAAATCACGTTGATAATTTCTGTTACAAAACCCAATCTCTTCTTCTTCTTTGAAATATCCTTATCAAGGTGAAATTAATTTTGAAACCTCGGAAGAAGTCACGTGAGTTGCATATGTTCTATAATTAAAGATACAATTTAAACATTTTCGTAATCACATATCGTTATTTTGTCGATTTCTTACCAAGACATGATAGATTTTCGATCTACCAAACCGGTTGCACTATTAACATTATTAATTAAAAGAAAGTCGGATATGGAATAACTTGACATCATTTGATTTTTGTGACAGTTCAAACATCCTCACTCATTCACTTGTTTAAGAATTTAAAATTTACAAAAATGCGTTTCATTCATGATAACTGCTATCAATTAGTTTGGGGGATCATTACAGACAAATGATTTTTTAACGTAATTTTTATTAAAAATGAATTACTAAAAAGCCATTTTGTAGCTCATAAAAATCGGTACCATTTTTGTAAAAACCTTTTTTGCATCATTGGTATTAGGCGAGATATCCTCGAAGGCCCTGTACATTCATGTATTTGAAAATTGAGGTATTAAACTTTTAACGTGCCAGATTTAAAAACCAATGAATTGACGGTTTGCATGAAAGAAAGTTTGGTAAAAAGTGTCTAGATTGGTATCACTGTAATTCACTGCACATGTTGATCAACTCCAAGGACTGAACAGTCCTTGGATCAACTCGTCTAATTTCCAAACATTGCAACAATTAAATACCTATAATATAATAATCATAACATCGTTTTCATTATCTTTAATGTTAAACCTGCTTCCATTGAATATAAATCGTCTTTATTAGGTTGTTTCGTAGTCTACAATATTTAAAAAATGTCGAATTATGCAATTTGTCAAACACTGTTTCCAACTCTCAGTTTATTAGAAGAGTTGGCTAGAAGCTATAAGAATTTATAGAAAATTAATAACATGATTGCAATGTTCAAATTCTCTCAGGGATCATCGATATATTTGGATGGATCTTATAAACGATCTCTAATCTTTGGTTTGGGTGGTCTGATGTCTCAATACTGAGATTTTGGCTAACCAAAAAAAACTTCATCATACAATAAAGTGTAGATCAACCTAAAAATTAGTTGGTGAACAAAAAACAAAGTCGTTGTACTATTTAATTGTAGACCAAATTGAAAATGGTTAGTGAACATAAAAAAATGTCATTGTACTATTTAATTTGTTACAAGACGATATGATTATTAATCTACTATTTGTTTACGAAAACAAATAAAGTTGTATGACTATTCTTTTCTGATTGATTTAACTATGAAACTAGATAGGCGCGATTTCATATGCTCTTTTTGGTTGAATTTACCTATCATTTTCTTTGAGTGTATAATAAAGAAGTTATGGCCGATTCAATGTGCGCTTTCATATTTTTGTTAAGATAGTGTCGGCATTTTGCTATTGTAATTGCTCAGTAATAAATTTTTCTCTCAAAAATGCTATTTTTTGTTAATATGTAGCATCACCTAAATGCTTAATTTATTTTGTCCCTTTGAAACACCTGTTTTAGAACAATGTTCCATCCGCCATCCTCCGATCGAAAAATGGCCGATTTCGGTTAATTATTGCTATAAAATTAATTTAAAAACACCAAATTAAAAATAATTTTGCCCTTTTATTTGAACTATTTTTTTGTAAATGCCTTATTTCCGATTTTTTTTTATTAAGAATACTCCTTTTTACCCCCTATAAGTACCTGCGGATCCGTAAAATTCCTAAACTTTTTTGTTTCGTGAACTTTGGCCTATTTTAAACTTATAACCAAAGTTTAAAGTTTGCACAAATTTTTTTCCAGTTACGGTCATTTTTTTCAATCTTTTCCTGCACTAACATTGGACTGTAGTTTAATCAAAAAAAAAAAATATATTAAAACAGTTTCTTTATAACCTTTCTTTTATTTCAATTTGAAGCATTTTCATTTCATTGACATTATAACGACGATCATTGTCGACATGCATACAGGAGTGTACCCTATAAATATTTAATGAAATCCTTCGTTGCAGTCATGTAATAATGAAATATTTAGTGGATCAATACGCAAAAGATGACAGCTTATCCCCACGGGACATTAAGAAAGGGACCCTAGTGAACCAAAGATTGTTTTTTAACGCAACCCATTTGTTTCCCAGATTTGTGGAGTATTTCGTAAGTGTTCCATTAATTTAGTAATTAAATAAGGCGACGCAAATAATTCATTTGTTAATTCATTATTTATCTTGATTATAAAACGATAAATCTCGGTTTTAAAATCTGTAGTATAATAAGAACGATTTTTGCAACGTCGTTAAAGCCAGAGGTGATCGAGCAGTAAATCTTTACAACTGAGGTCTTTCCAAGCCAAGGAATTTTTTAGACACAGCCACTCTAGCTCTCTGATTGTAATAATATAAATTCCTAAAAAAAAGTTGTGTTCAAGCCGCCATTTTATAAAATGGACGGTAAATATGGTTTTTGACTTTCTTTAAAAAAAAACGTCCATTTTACAGGAAGAAATCAAATAGCAACTGTTAAGTAAATAATTATCTACAACTTTTCTTATTACCGTTTTTTTATTAGACCCACTCTGGAGGTATAAAATAACGTTCCACAGTTGAAGTCAACTGTAAAAATTTTAATCAGCCTTCAACCTCGAAAGAAGACATAACTTCTGCGGCAGAGAAATTTTTACTATACGGGGTGATTTGCGAGCAATATGCTTTAGCCTAATGACAGAGCACTTCAAGACAAATCTGGATCAACAAGGAAAAGGAATTTTTGGCCACTGTTTCAGAAAATACTGGGTGTTTTAATGATTTTCTTTTTTAAGTCAAAGAGCTTTATTTCTGCAACAGTTGGATGCAATCGAATGAAATTTACCAGTAACACTCCTCAGCTGGGACTTATCAAAATGACCTGCTTGGTTTTGAAAAATCCAGGGCTGGACTCGGAAAAAATCTACCCTCCTCTTTTTGACAAAAAAAAAACAACGTTTTTCTATAGCATTAACGTGCTCAGTCTGCCATTAGGCTATGGCACATTGCTTGCGAATCACACTGAATATGTAAGGTTACAAGAAGATGTAATATAATTTTCTTAGTGTAAGCAAAATAACATGCAGCAGGGTCCCGAATCAGTTTATTTAGTCAAATAATTCAATCAATCTTAGACATCAGCTGATTTTTACAATCATTTAACATTATTAAGACTTGCTTTATATCGTTGGAAAGAAAAATAATAACGGATTTAATGGTGCCATGGCCTACCTTGATATTTGTTCTTTTTATTTTTGCACAACAGCGTACGTCAAGAGCAACTGCGTTTTTCGATTTTTTTACATATTATTCCTATAGCCTTTGCCGTCAACTTCCATCTCTTTAATTTTTTTCCACAAACAAGGAATATAGAAGCGTTTGTGGTTTTCCTATTTTTCATGATTTTGTGCTATAGCTCACAAATTAGGCTTTGGATTTCGAATTTCTTTTTAATGAAATAAAGCTCACAGAAATTGTGATAACTGTTACTAACTACAATAGATATTAAGCGAAACATTTCGCGTAGTCCTGATAAAATAGCAATACTGTATAATATGGATATAATACATTTTATTAGTTATCTTTATGGGTTTGTAGCTCCTCTAGAGCTGATTTTAATTTTTATGCAAAACATAACATTTTTTTCTAATTCTCGATCACCTCTTGAAACAGTGACAGAACATCTTGTATATAGGCCAGGCTAGATAAGGGTTGAACAACAAAATAATTCGTTACAGCAAACTGATAGCAGAATATTTGAGAACATATCACAACTAAAGAAGGAAAAATAATCCGAACCACCTGCGGTTATCTGGGGTGAAATGGGGTGGGTTTTTAGGGGTGAAAAACTGCTTTTTGCGATTTCTGGGTTAACTACGCAACCTATCGATTATAAAAGTTGTAGGTAATAAAAAAATCTACAACTTGTGTGGAGAGCATTTTTATCCTAACCTCAAAATTTTTCGAGATACACGCAAAAAAATCCCTTTTCGTTTTTTTATTTTTTTCTTCCACAAAAATAATTCGATTTAGCTCAAACTTGGTAAAAGTATACCTTTTGGTGTCCCACATAAGCATTATTTTTTTTGAAGCAAAATATTTAACGGTTGTTGTTTAATTCAATTTAAAAAAAAAAAAAGTGAAATTTTCAACTGCGATTCCTCATAAAATTACTTGTCCGATAGAGTTCGGACGGGGCTCATTTTTTTAATTTTTATGTCTACTTTCAATAAATAAAAAAAATATATGTAGTGCAATGGAAAAAATTGCCGAAAAATCGAGAATTTCGAAAAAATGCCTTTTTTCGTTGTATGTTTTTTAATTATTGTCAAAAATTTGTTATTATTTATTACAATTAATATAATTTTGTAATATCAATGTATGCTACAAACAATAAGTAAAATAATTAATAATTAATTTCATTCCTCAACCACGTTTGAATTATTAAACAAACAAAAAAGTATGATCCTGATTTCTATGCCTTCTATTGTAACGGTATTGGTACGGCGTATAAATGACTGCATTTTTATTTATTTGATAATCTAAACATATTTACTTTTAATTTTGATTGTTAATAACTTTTAAATTGTAAACATTGACAAAAATTGCTTTATTAATTTTAATTATTAAACATAATATAAATAATTTTTTGTAAAAATAATACATGATTCTAATATATTTACATTTTGTAGTAAACATACGATTAATAATAATAATAATAATAATAATAATAATAATAATAATAATAATAATAATAATAATAATAACAATAACTGCTCCACGCAGTTGAACCGGTTTACGAACGGATACATGAGCAACGAGGGTCGAAGAGAGGTGTCGCTGGCTGCACGGAGAACCTGCTGATTGACAGATGTGTCACGCAGGACTCCGTGCAGTATAAGCGGAACCTCTCCATGGCCTGGATCGACTACCGCAAGGCATTTGACATGACATCTCATGAGCTTATTTTACACTTGCTCCAATGTCTTGCGGTACCCGGTCCCGTAGTGAGATGTATTGAAGAACTGATGCCGCTCTGGAGGACTCGCTTTACTATAACATCCGGTAACGATAGAGTCCAGACGGAGCTGGTATCGTTCAGAAGGGGAGTATTTCAGGGAGACTCCCTCAGCCCCCTTCTGTTTTGCATCTCACTACTGCCATTATCCGTTTCGCTCCGGAAAACCCGTGGATACAACTGCGGTACCCCCGGCGATAGGAGGCATAAGGTCACCCATTCGTTTTATATGGATGACCTTAAACTTTATGCCTCCGGAGAAAGGGACCTACACCAGTCCCTTAGGGTGGTACAGGAGTACACGCAGGCTGTCGGTATGGAGTTCGGGTTGGACAAATGTGCACTGGTCCATCTCAAGAGAGGACGATGCGGGGACTACGGAGAGGACGCGCAGCTCGTAGACGGAAGCATCTTATATCATCTAGATGCCGGAGAGTCGTACACTTACTTGGGTGTCGAGCAACGCTCCACCCAAGAAGTGAGTGTAGTGAAAAACGCTCTCCGCGACAAGTATCAGCACCGACTCCGACAGATTTGGTCTTCAGAACTGTCGGGGAAGAACAAGGTGTCTGCTACCAACATGCTTGCCGTTCCGATCCTTCTCCACTCCTTTGGAGTGGTGAAATGGAACCGAGAGGAGTTGCGTCAACTCGACGTAGGAACCCGCAAGAAGATGCATCTCAATAGGAGTTTGCATCCTAAATCGTCCGTTCCACGGTTATACCTCCCACGACATCGGGGAGGCCGTGGACTCTTGAGTTTGGAGAGTCTCCATAACAGGATGGTTCTGGATGGAGCCTGTAAGATTATCAGGAGTTCGGATCCCCTCCTCTGCATGGTCCGAGACCATGAAAATGCAGGGGTAGGAGCGTTTTTGTTTAAGGCAGCACAGAGAGCAGCCGATGAACTTGGTCTCTCCTTCGACGTCGAGCGGGTAAATCGCGACTCTGTCACCGAGTTGGAACCTGCTCGGCGAAAAGCCCAAATTAAAGCTGCAGAACACAACATCTTTCTGCAGCTTCATACGGATAAGCCAATGCATGGAGTCTTCTATAAAAATATAGAAGATCTTGGCTTATCCGAAAGGCTGACCTTTGCCTTCTTAAGGTCAGCCGGGCTGAAGTCTGAGACCGAGGGATTCATAATGGCTTGCCAGGATGGTGTATTTAACACTCTCGTTTATCGAAGTCGTGTCATGGGTATAGAGGTCCCTGATGTCAGCTGCAGGGCCTGCCGCAGGGCGCCAGAGACTCTAATGCACTTGTTGTCGGCCTGTCCGACATATGCAGTCTCGGCCTATATCCAGAGGCACGACGGAGCATTACGAGTGCTTTATTACCACTTAAGGCACTCGTATGGGATAGACGAGACACCAGTGCTGCCTTATGCTCCGGGGGATATTGAGTCCGTTGTGGGAAATGAGAAGTGTCTAATTTATTGGAACTACTTTTCCCACAGTCAGGCAAATACAAGCCAACAAGCCTGACATAGTCCTCCTCGACCACCAACTCAAGACAATGTTTGTCGTGGAGTTCTCGGCTCCCGCGGAGAACAACATTGTCTTGAAGGAGGAGGAAAAACGGACAAAATATCGAGATCTGCTCTTCGAACTCCGCAGACTGTATCCAGACTATACTGTTAAGATAGTGGTACTGATTATAGGAGCCCTCGGTGGAACGAGACACACACTGCTTTCAGAACTTAAGATCATACCGGCATGCCGATATTCGGCAGAGGTCTTAGCCGGCAGAATGCAGAAGGCCGTCATCCTCGGTTCATTACGTCTGCTCAGGGCACACGATTCCCGGACCCAGTAGTCACTTACCCCACGGGTGTGGGGAGTGGCTGCCGGTACTACCAGCTCCCCTCTGTGAGGGTCGGAGCCACAGAGAAGGATGACTGGTTTTTAACAAAAAAAAAAAAAAATAATAATAATAATAATAAAATGGCTTTATTTATAATTAAATTTACATCATATTTCTAAACTAAGGCGAAGTCTAGCTTAATAGCTACTCAACTTAACCTTTTACATTATAATAATTTATGTGCGTAGAGTTTATGTCAATTAATAAATGTATCTTAAAAAAAAAATTGAAATTAACAAATTCATAACAATATCAACTATGGTAAAGTCCAATGTTATGCCGATGATACTCAATTGTTTTATAAATTTCCTTCTGAAAACACAATAAATATTCGTGATTTAATTCATTCGGACTTAAACTCTATTCATAATTATGCTAATCAAAACAGTATTAAACTAAATGACATCAAAAGTGCAGTATTATGCTTTACTTCTCATAAAACACGGGAATACACGAAGGCAAATCTAAAGATCGCTATCAATGAGCAATACTTGCCCATTCTAAATGAAGCAAAAAATGTAGGTCTTATTTTTGACTATAAGATGCATTTCACGGAGCACGTGGCAGTTTTATTAAAAAAAGCATATTACTCATTGAAAATGTTATATTTTAATATAAGTATTTTAAATTTTAAAGTAAGAAAAAAATTGTGTGAAAATCTTGTGCCCATTTTAAATTATTGCAATATAGTATACTTTCAATGTCTTGATAAGATTACGCAATATCGTTTGCAAAATACGCAAAGTAGCTGTTGCAGATTTGTATTTAAACTCAAAAAGTACAGTCATTTGTATATAACGCAATCTCGATCTACAATAATATAGATGACCAACTGAAAACAACTTCTGTAAATAAATTTCGCAAAACGATAAAATCTCATTTCCTCTCTCTCCAAATTTTATAAGATAGCAATTGGTTTTATATGTGCGGATGTATGTGTATGTGGGTATATATATACATATTTGCCTTTTCTCAGTCTTTAGTTTTAAAAAGTACATTTATTATTTTTACAAAAAATTATTTATATTATGTTTAATAATAAAAATTAACAAAGCAATTTTTATCAATTTTTACAATTTAAAAGTTATTAACAATAAAAATTAAAGGTAAATATATGTAGATTATCAAATAAATCAAAATGCGGTCATTTATACGCCGTACAAATACGGTTACAATAGAAGGCACAGAAATCAAGATCATACTTTTTTGTTTGTTTAATAATTCAAATGTGGTTGAGGAATGTAATTAATTATTAATTATTTTATTTATTGTTTGTAGCATACATTGATATTACAAAATTATATTAATTGTAATAAATAATAACAAATTTTTGACAATAATTAAAAAGCATACTACGAAAAAGGGCATTTTTTCGGAATTTTCGATTTTCCGGCAATTTTTTTCCATTGCACTATATATATAGTTTTTTCATTTAGTGAAATTAGATATAAAAACAAAAAAAATGAGCCGTGTCCGAACTCTATCGGACAAGTACTTTAATGAGGAATCGCAGTTAAATATTCTCTTTTCTTCTCTCTTTTTTTCTTTAAATTGAATTAAACAACAACCGTTAAATATTTTGCTCCAAAAAAAGTAGTACTTATGTGGGACACCGAAAGGTATACTTTCACCAAGTTTGAGCTGAATCGTATTATTTTTGTGGAAGAAATAAATAAAAAACCGAAAAGGGGGTTTCTTGCGTGTATCTCGAAAAATTTTGAGGTTAGGATAAAAATGCTCTCCACACAAGTTGTAGATATTTTTATTACCTACAACATTTATATTTAACTTTTTTTGATAGGATGCGTAGTTAAGCCATACATCGCAAAAAACCGTTTTCCACCCCTAAAAACCCACCCCATTTCCCCCCAGATAACCGCAGGTGGTTCGGATTATTTTTCCTTCTTTAGTTGTGATATGTTCTAAAATATTCTGCTATCAGTTTGCTGTAACGAATTATTTCTTTTTTTTTTAATTCTGGCACTTATCTAGCCTGGCCTAATATTATTTTGCTCTGACTTAAATTCATCTTTCTGTTTTTGATTATATTTGTTTTAGTCTCTAACAGTTTTGACTGGAGCGGTACCATCCGAAGAAAGCCGACAAAAGTTAGAAGTAGTCTTACAGCAAATGGATGATTTCTTGAAAGATCAGAATTGGTTTGCAGGATCAAATATGACCATTGCTGATTTTGCTATCATTGGAACGGTCTCAACAGTGGAAGTAAATAAGTTTTTGAATATTTTTTTTTTACATCTATGAGAAGTGACGTTTTGGAATTTGTTTTGACACTATATAACCCAGTCACTTTATACATAAAAAAGGACAAACCTCTAAAAAAAATCCAACCTAAGATTTTCCAACAGGATTCCCTTTATTTTGGCATCACAAGTAATTTCTCAAAAGTCCATAAAGCCAACTGGAAGGCTACAATAGTTACATCAGGTCAAATGTCAAGAAAATCGGTTTTCTCAAATATCTCCTAAATCATAGGTTTTACGTTAATTTTGGCTATTATAGAATTTGTTCGTGGGAAAAATGGTCTATACAAAATTTACGTAGAACCAATAGTTTTTGATATATTGGTCTAAGGAACTTCGTAGCAAAGTGCATACGCCATTATTATATACGTAGGGTGTTGTATATAGATAACAAGACCTTATAGAGTATAGGTCGCCGTACGACGTGTACGTACGATTAACGCTGCTATAAGTATTTCGAAATATCTATAAGTATTTTTGTGATTTAATTAATAAAATGACTAACACTAGAAGTACAAGTAGTGCAGATGAAAATGTCGTTATAAATTTTCTAAAAAGTGACATTTTTTACAATTTAGTAAACAAAATTGTGAAAGAAAGTTTAAGTGAACTATTAATAAAAATCGGCGATTTAGAAACAGAAGTGAGAATTTTACGTGAATCAAATATAGACCTTGTTAAACTGTTAACTAATCCGCAGGTAACCAAAAGACAATTACAAAGTGATTATTACAGATATAATTCTGAAAATATCTCTGCATGTGTCCTCGATTCGTCTTTTGAATCTGACTCATCTACTACTACAGTTATCAACCACAAAAACACTCCTAGACATAAAAAGACTAGCCAGGATAAAAACTCCAGTGACAAAAACTCCAATGCAAGGAATAATGCAAAAACGTCAGAATAAAATAAAAACAGTAATCTATACAATAAAAAAGTTGAAAACCTCACTGATCGAGATGTTACGAGAATTTCCAACAAATTAGGAAACGCAAAATTACTAAAAAATCTGTAATTTTTGGTACAGCAACAAATAAAAAATCTAATCTCACAGCAGTAACTAGGAGGACGTGGCTCTATGTTGGACGTGTGATTCCTGGGACAGGCGTGGAGGGGATGCAAGAACATGTTAACGTTATGTTTCCAGGTCACGAATTTATTGTAGAAAAATTACCACAATGGAAAAATGGAAAGACAGAGGCTTTTAAAATAGGGCTGGATTATGATCTTTTACAAGAAGCTTACGATGGTGAAAAATGCCCTAAAGGTTCTCTCATTAAAAAATATACGTTTTTTCAGGAATGATGAAATAAGAGTTGCAGGTAATAATAATATTCCGCTAAATAAAACCATAAATATAGTGCATGTAAATGTACAAGGGATACTTAATAAACTTAATGAAATTGACTTTTTGCTACTTAATAAAAACATTGATATTATGTGTATTTCAGAACATTGGGTATGTAGTAACAACATAGAAAATATTAGCTTTTTTGATTATAAAATAATATCTCATTTTTCTAGACTTGACCACATACATGGTGGTTCACTTATAATGGTTAATAAAATAATACAATCATACTATTAAACAGTTATCAGTTGAGGTTCACATTGAAATTTGTGCAGCATGCATAGACATAAGTAACAAAAAACTTCTGGTAATTGTGGTATATAGGCCCCCCGATGGTAATGTTGATATTTTTTATACTAACATAACAGAAGCATTAAGCATTGCTTTTACTATTTCTAGTAGCGTTGTGTTATGTGGTGACCTAAATATTGATATAAATAATACCTCTCGTTGTGCCAATGTAGTACTTGACATATTTGATTCATTGGAATTAAAGATTTCTAATGCAGGACCCACAAGAGTTTTTACCAATATCCATGGACACACCAGTTCCTCTACTATTGATTATATGGTCACTAATATGCCTGATAATACATATATGTGTGAAATATTTAATTCACATATTGCCGATCACAAAGCTCATATTTTGTCGGTAATATGTACAGATGAGCCAAATGATAAAAGCACCATGAAGTAAAAAAATATTTTGAGGTTTCTGGTTTTTGTACATACACTAAATCACAATTTTTTTTCATCCCCTTTAATAATGGGGTGGGGGTGGTAATGGGGGTGGCTAATGCCAAAAATTTTTTAGAGACCTTAGCTTCTCTTGTGTATACTAAATACCAATTTTATGAACTCTTACCTGCTTGATTTACCCATTTACCCCAAATTTACCCCAATTTACCCCCCAACCCTTCGTCGGAACAACATGAAAATATAATCCAGTTCCAGATCTCGCTAAAGTACATACGTGTACCAAATTTGAAGTCAATATCTTAAACGGCTCCAGAGTAAACGTGCGTACAAAAAAAAAGTTACAGACAGACAGACAGACAGACAGGCAGACCGACAGGCAGACCGACAGACAGACCGACAGACAGACAGACAGACAGAAAATTTTTTCGCTCAAACTTAAAATCTCGACGTTTCATGACATTTTAAGCCTATTTGAACAATAAAAAATTTTAAAAATTTTTTTGTCGTTACTATACTTCCACTGGATGTGGAAGTAAAATTAAAGTATCAAACAAAGATAATAATAAAGGATGGTTGATAAACGAGTTGATACAACAAAGTAAAAATTTAAAAAATGTATAGGTATTGGTTAATGACTACTCTTGATACGTCCGAGTTTAAAACACTTTATAAAACTGAAAAAAATAAACTAAAACACAGTATAAAAACTGCTAAGTATAATTACAATGCCAAAAAAATTAAAGATGTTCCAAATAAAAATAAAGTTATATGGAATATTGTCAACACAAGATTAGGCAGAAATAAATATAATAATAATATTACAACATTGGAGCATAATGGTGAACATATTAGTGATAAAAATAGTATTACTAATGCATTTGCTAGTCACTTTTCTGTAATAGCCAAAAATAAATTAGAGCAACATTTCCGCTTAAATATGTCCTTACCTTGTGCACTTGTGCACTTCTGCATGCAGGGAACAATCTATGTTTTTTGAACTAATCACAAATGATGAGGTCAATAAGGCTATTGACAAATTAAAGAACAAAAAATCTGTAGGGTTTGACAGTTTAGCTGCATTTTTATTGAAGACTATTAAATGTAGTATAGTGTATTATTTAACATATATATTTAATCTTTCAATAATTCATGGTCATTTTCCCAATATACTAAAACAATCAATGTTGTACCACTCTATAAAAAAGGCCCTTTTGATGAAATAGAAAGTTACAGACAAATATATTTACTGAGTGTTGTATCTAAGGTATTTGAAAGAATCGTATATGATAGAATTGCCTCATATTGTGAAAAAAAACAGAATTCTGACTATAGCACAACATGGATTTCGAGAGGGAAAGTCCACTGAAACAGCCTGTTACAACTTTTTAGAATATGTGTATGAATCTCTGGATACCGGTAAATACGTTATATCTTTAATGTTCGATTTAACAAAGGGCTTCGATATAATTGATAGCAAACTGCTTAAATCTAAACTATACAACGTTGGTATAAGGGGAACATTATTAACATGGATTTTGTCTTACATGGAAAATAGAAGATTAAAAGTAAAATTAAATGGATACGAGTCTGAAACACATAATCTTGATGTTGGAATTCCGCAAGGGTCTGTACTGGGGCCGTTACTCTTTTTACTGTATATCAACAACGTTCCTGAAAATATTACTTCAGGCCATGTAACAATATTTGCTGATGATCTAACGGTCACCTTAGTGGCACACACGCTTGAGGAACTCCAAGCAATTGTTGATAATACTATGGAGGAAGTAAGTACATGGGCTCAATAGCAAAACCGTGTTTATGAATTTTACGATACAGAGACCTCTGCCATATAATATCATCATGTATGACAATATTGAGTCATCACAGGGTACGAGGCTGCTAGGTACTTATATTGACTACCACTTACTTTGGGATGTGCATATAAAACATGTATGTGAAAAGTTAAATAAGGCGTTCTTTGCTATATTGCAATTGAGGGATAGCTTAGATCAAACAGGTCTTTTAAATACCTATTATGCTCTGGCATACTCTCATATATCATATAATATAATATGTTGGGGTAGTGCCAGATACAGGGATAGGGTATTTATACGTCAGAAAAGAATTATTCGATTAATCTTCAAATTCCAATTACAATGAAAGCTGCCGAAATACATTCATCAACAAAAACATATTAACTACCCCTTGTATTTTTATTTATAAATGTCTAATTTATGTTAAAAAAAATATGGACTTCTTTGTAAAGCGGAATCAATATCATAGATATGACACCCGAAATGGAGAACTATTAAGTGTACCAAAACAACTATAAACATTCTCCCAAATATAACTGTATTATTTTATATAACAGCTTGTCATTAGACTTAAGGAACATTACCAACTTCATTAGATATAAATGCGCCGAAAAGATTTACTGCTGAAGGGAGGTTTTTACGGCATAAACGAATTTTTAAATAGAGAACCTTAAGGTTGTGTATATATTATGTATGTGTCTTGATCTTGTCACCATGTAGTTGTATTGACCATTTTACTCGTGTTTTGTTATATATTATATATGTATATATTTATGTTTAAAATGTTTAGTGTGCTTATACATTAAATTGTGTTTTATTATTCTAGATAAATTGTACTCTATACATACATTTCCTCATTTTATGACTTGCCATATATGCTTTGTGTGAATGGTGAATAAAATATTATTATTATTATTATTATTATGAATACAGAGGAATATCGTTTATGCACATATACCCGCATAATTTTTGTCTGAGATGTCCATGATACTTCTTCATAATAATAATAGTAAGGGCTTTTAGTAGTAGCTTTCTAACATTCCAAATTTGCTAATAAATAGTGGCACATTGTTTATTTTAGCTATGTACGGAGCTCCAAAAAAAGAGACTTCGATTGATAAATATAGATATTTTAGTTTTGCAAAATGCACTAGACTAAATATGCAATTGTCGTCATTTTCATCCACAGCAGTAGCTACTCAGCATCTATTCAGGTTATATTACCAGGTGCAAACTTGACTGGGAAAAGATTTAGACCCTCAGCAATGGGGTTGGTCTTTAAACAATAATTTATTAGAGCCAACAAGATGAATTTCTCAATTCTATTTTCTGCAATTGCACAAAAGGTTGTAGCACTAATTGTGGATGCAGAAAAATAGGATTGCCATGTTCCGTAGTGTGTGGCTCTTGTCGGGACCAGTCGTGTCTCAACACGATGTCCGAGGAAACAACCGTTGAATCTGAGTTCCACGATGATGAAGACGAACTCATTTCGTTATTTTCCGCTGAGATGGTTGTTGACGAAGATGAAAATATAGAAGAAGTGGAAATAGAAGGGAAAGACGGAGAAGAAGAAGAAGAAGAAGTCAGCAATGACGAACCATAATCAACAAAATTATAATATAACTTGTAACCCATGGATTAGGCCTATAGGGAACACCATGTAAAAAAAACGCGCCTTGTATTCTACCTCAAAGGTGGTGCGCAAACGAATGCAGCACAATATCCGAGTTTTCTCAATAATCTCAAAAACAATTCGTTCTACGTAAATTTTGTGTAGGGCCTTTTTTATGCAGATTTATCTCAGGAACAAATTTTATAACAACCAAAATTAACGTAAAAACGATGATTTACTAGATATTTGAGAAAAACCGGTTTTCTTGACATTTTACCTGCAGTAGTCGTCCAGTTGACTTTTGAGAAATTATTTGTGATGCCAAAATAAAGAGAATACCGTTGGAAAATCTTAGGTTGTATTTTTTTAGTATAAAGTGACTGGGTTATAAATAGCCCGATGAAGGTATTTACCTACAGAAACTTGAAAAATGAATAATTTTAATAATTAATGAGTTCGTGAAAGTGTATAGAATAATATCCTGAAAAGTTTACACTTCGCCCGGATGCAGAAGATAAAAAAATAGTGAAAAAAAATTTTTTCACCCATTTTTTTCAAAATTTTGAAATTAAGTCGGGCTAGGACAAAATAAAAAATACAAATGGATAGATCACGTATATATGAGTCCAATTTGCGGTCGCAATTTTGCTGTTTACTGAATCCTCAATGTAACCTTTGGCTACAGTGGAGGAGCTCGATCCTTTGTGGCATTTAAGGTTCATTAATACCGCTTCTGATTCCGTCAAAATAGTGGCGAGATGCCCCAATGAACATGACCAGTAATATTTTAGGTCAGATCATTTCAAAATTCTGCATCTCTAGTGGAAATATTTTTTATAGTATTCATCCCATTACTTGACAAATGCACTTTCCATTTTTGTGGTATAAAAACAAGCTATAAGTTGTAACTTTTGATGATTATATATTTGCGATAAAGGGTCAGGAAATCCTTATTATCGACGATGAAAGTTCGCTGCTGTACCCCGATCAAAGAACTTATCGATCGAAGGCTGTAGATTTTTGTATCTAGAACTCTTACATTGTGGATGTATTCCTATTTAACAATTCGTTTCTATATGCCACATACACACTCATATAAATGCAACCTAAAACAATAAGTTTTTATTTAATAAAAAACTCCTTTTGATTGTTTTAAAAATACTTAAGTTACCTTCGATATTGTTTATCAGGGGCTTCGCTGACAAATATACCTATCTTGTTCCTATTCAAAATTCTGGATTGTTTTGCCTTGTCTGCTACTAATTTAAACAAACTAACAACTAGTTGATAAATATCAATAATCTTCGTCAAAATATTCAAAATGCATTTTTTAAAATTTGTGTAATTTATTTTTGCTGTTTGTCATAACTACCACTTAGTTTGTATGTTATATTATGCTCTGGTCGGACACGCAGCAGGGTAATATTTAGATCATAGACTATATATTTTCCATTACTATTAATAATTATCCAACTACATTTTGTCTGCAGGCTTGTGGATATGACTTAATCAAATATCAAAACCTGTGGCAGTGGTTTCAGAGAGCCAAAGCGGCCATGTCGGGATTTGGATATGAGGAAATCGTTCAACGAGGTTCTGACGCATTTGGAGCAGCCTATAAAAGCAAATTAAAATAATTTCTCATTAAAATGTATTTGGAAAGTTATCAAATACTAGAGCTAATTATGTATATTCGTATTTATTCTGTTAATAGGAAAAACAAATATTTTACCTAGTACAAATAGTTTATGTAGAGCTTAATAACCCAATATTGAATGAGTGCATTTACAGGTAAAATCTATCCAGTGATATGTTTAATTGAGGAGAATTGCATATTTAATATAGTTGTTAATATTTGACCGCATACAGTTTTAATAGTATTTTTAGGGAGGCAAAAGCTTTTTCATGTTTGTTGATCTATCTATGAGGTAAAGTTTAAAAACAGTTGTTTATTGAAAAATTCAATTTTCGTAACTTTAGCATTATGTCACTTATTATCTTTCTGTGATTGATTTACATTAGCATTTTCAAGTATATTAATTTTCGAGATGAGGTGGATAAATTTACTGTGGCGTCCTATTTACCGATTGACCAATAGCAATGCAGATATCGGCGATCACGTGCATATCGCACCCCGATCTCTGCTTACATCCGTTGAATTTTAGAAATAAACACTATTAGTTGTTATTATTTGGTAAATGCTTATATACACCGCCAATTTGTATAAACTTTAATTATATTGTGAAACCTTTTGTTAAATATGTACTTTTAGAACATATAGTCTTGTGAAAGTTATTTTACTAAATAAATTCTGAATGTAAAGCACTTGTTTACAATTAACCTTAAACCCAGCTAACTGTAGAATATATCGTCTCTATCACAAAGTCGCGAGCTGTGTACAGTCACTGCCTAACTTATAATGTTCCTTTAGTATATTATGAGCACACTCACTGTGGAATGTTGTGACTTGTCACCTGTGACGCCCTTATGGACACAGGGCGAAGAACAAGGCTCCCTGGCTCTAAGTTTATCCGGTATATTTACTTTCGTGTTACCTTAGATCTGCCCCAAAAATCCCTATAAGATTTAATTTTTCTAGAGCATCCTCCCAACACCGAAATCGGCCTAGAAATCAGATTATTTGGCTATTAGAAAGATATATGCTTAGATATAATCCTGAGACTCTTGCACTCATCTGACCTCCAAAATTACTTCACACGGGAACCATCTTCTTTCTTTCAACTCTTCTATGCGGCAGAATGGGAGATGGAAATTTCTTTTCAGTGAGTTTGGCTAAGTAGGTCTACATCTTCATCTACATAATTAAAAATCTCTACAAGATTTGATTTTTCTAGAGCATCCTCCCAACACTGAACTCGGCCTAGAGATCAGATTATTTGGGGATCGCCTGGCTATTAGAAAGATATATGTATATTTCTCACTTTACCGCTACTATGATGGTCAAAGTTTCTGCTTGGATATAATCCTAAGACTCTTGCACTCATCTGACCTCCAAAATTACTTCCCGATAACTGACTTTCAGACACAGACACACGGGAACCATCTTCTTTCTTTCAACTTTTCTATGCGGCAGAATGCCCCTTCCAATTTATAAATTTAGGGGTCGCAAGTGGGGGTGAAAGTGTTGTACCAAAAAGTGTAATTTAAAATAAAATCGGGATTCTAAATAAATATTATTAATAATCTTAAAATAAATATATATTTGCTTCATGTGGATCATAGTGTATATCGAATTTCATCAAAAAGAATTCAATAACAAGCTAAAAACGTACTCCTCGCCAATTTACTCAGCTTTTTATATATAATTGTTACACTTTCTATAGGATACTCTTCGCAGTTTTTTTGTAAATAATGTTAGTTTTTGTACATCCTAAATTTTGTGATACCATCTTTGTTGTGAAAAAAATTATATGAAAAAAAAAATGAAAAAGAATATCCAACCTGTGTGGGATTCGAACACCTGACCTTTGGATTGCAACGCAAAACTTTAGACGCTGCGCCACCACATATTGCTAAGAAAATTGATTGTCTGTGATATACCTATATCTTTCGACAATCATACCTACATATTTCAACTCGTACTTCTATAAAATATATATTAATAAAATTCATAAACAAAAAAAAAATAAAGATTCTGTGGTGGAAGCCATTACTTTGTGACAGTCAATCATGACGATATATTAAAACACTTTACTTTGTTTCTATCACTGATTTATTATAACTTGAACGTTACTGCAGTTTCGATACTTAACGTACCATTATCAAACGTATGATTCAAATGAATGAATTTACCAAGGGATGACAGGCATTTATATACAATACAATCTGAGTTATGTAGATGAAATTAAATGAACGGATTTACAAAGGGAAGTAAGGTATTTACCTAAATTGTCACTGAACATTACCAAGAATTATATGCAAATTAGTTTTCAAATTAAATACATTGAAACAGGATAGATTGATATAGGTCTACCTGGTCATTCAGAAGATTATTGTCGGTACTTTTATTGGATTTAATAATTTCTATTGCCTCTAATAAATTTAATTTAAAACATTTCTCTTTCACGTGTAATATATTTAGATTGTTTATATTCGGAAATGTATGACTTGTCTCTAAAAAATGGTTTGCAAAAGTTGAATCTGTTTTTTGAAGTCTAAAAGAGCGTAAGTGTTCTTTGTACCTGATTTCAAATGAACGACCAGTTTGACCTATATAGGAGGCATTACAATCCGGGCACACTAGTTTATAAACTCCAGATTTTTTAAGTTGGTTGGTTTCATCTTTGGCGTTATATAATATATTTTTAAGTTTACATGGTGACTTGAAGCTAACTTTTAAATTATGTGGTGACAAAATATTTTCAATTTTTTCCGAAATGCTGCCATAATACGTTAGGGATACATATTTATCATTACTATGATCTTTAATATGTGGATATATACTAGAGCAAGCTAATTTAAATTGTTTTTTGTTAATTAGATTTTCTATTGTTCTTCCTTGAAAACCATTATTCAGTGCTATTGTTTTTATGGTGTCTAATTCCATTTCTAGATGTTCCTTTGAAAGGGGGAGTGATAAAGCTCTATGTATCATGGAGTTATATGCTGCTAGTTTATGTGATATGGGGCTGAGTGAAAAATTTGAAATAGTTGTGTCTGTAAATGTTGGTTTTCTATAGATATTGAAATGAATTTTATCATCATCGTGGGTTAGGGTTAAATCCAGAAAATTGATTTTTTTATCTTTTTCTATCTCAACTGTAAATTTAATATTGGGATGAATACCATTCATGTAATTTAAAAAGGTATTTAGTTGCCTCTCTGTCCCTGTGAAGCAGGCTAGCACGTCATCTACATATCTATACCAAAATTTGATATGCTTTTTACTTAACTGTGAATCGATTATTTGTTGTTCTAAGTGAGACATAAAAATATCGGCTAAAAGAGGGCTCAGCGGGGATCCCATTGCTAACCCCATATTCTGAACGAAAAATTTATTGTTATATTGGCAATAATTTTGGCTAATGCATAAGTCTAAAGCTAATATCAATTCATTTTTTACTACGGGATTTATATGGGATTTATCCAGAATATCAATTATTAAGGATTTACATTCAGTAGTGGGAATGTTAGAGAACATGTTTGAGACAACAAAAGATACTAATTTACTATTTTCCCTAACGTATTATGGCAACATTTCGGAAAAAATTGAAAATATTTTGTCATCACATAATTTAAAAGTTAGCTTCAAGTCACCATCTAAACTTAAAAATATATTATATAACGCCAAAGATGAAACCAACCAACTTAAAAAATCTGGAGTTTATAAACTAGTGTGCCCGGATTGTAATGCCTCCTATATAGGTCAAACTGGTCGTTCATTTGAAATCAGGTACAAAGAACACTTACGCTCTTTTAGACTTCAAAAAACAGATTCAACTTTTGCAAACCATTTTTTAGAGACAAGTCATACATTTCCGAATATAAACAATCTAAATATATTACACGTGAAAGAGAAATGTTTTAAATTAAATTTATTAGAGGCAATAGAAATTATTAAATCCAATAAAAGTACCGACAATAATCTTCTGAATGACCAGGTAGACCTATATCAATCTATCCTGTTTCAATGTATTTAATTTGAAAACTAATTTGCATATAATTCTTGATAATGTTCAGTGACAATTTAGGTAAATACCTTACTTCCCTTTGTAAATCCGTTCATTTAATTTCATCTACATAACTCAGATTGTATTGTATATAAATGCCTGTCATCCCTTGGTAAATTCATTCATTTGAATCATACGTTTGATAATGGTACGTTAAGTATCGAAACTGCAGTAACGTTCAAGTTATAATAAATCAGTGATAGAAACAAAGTAAAGTGTTTTAATATATCGAATAAAAAAAAAATATTACGGAAATAATATTTCGCAAGATTTCCATTTTAGTACAAGCGAAAAAAATTAAGAGAATATATTTTTTTAAATTAAATAATTAATAACTTTTTATTTACCGATCGATTTTCTTCAAAAACAATAGGGTTCTTCCTCTAGCTGACACTAACTTACTTTCTAAATTTCAATACAATCTGACTTTTCTTTCTTAAGTTATCGTGCTTACAAGAAACGTGACGGACGGACGGATAGACGGACATTTTGAAAGTTGTTCAGAATTCGTTCACTAATACAATGATATGAAATTTTTTTCTCTACGAGCGATATTTACTGATTTAGAAATGTGCCGATCAAATACAATATACTCTTCGTTTTTGCGAAGAGTATAATAACTGACCATTTGAAATACGTTTAATGAAATTTTGAAAATAAGGCAACTAACTAAACACTGTGAAAGGATAAACGGTTTATAGACGCGCAAATTATAGAAATCTTTACGGTAGTCCCCTAGCCAAATATAGTTTCTCATAATGTGTACAGATGGCGCGTTAATATACAAATCTAATGATTATTTGGCAAAATGTGAGGATGTAGATTCCTTTCCTTTAAAAAAATTAATTATTGTAATAAATTAAAGGGTTCCTTCAAGGACAGACGTCAGCATTTTTATAGCAAAGGCACAGGCAAAGGTTCAGTCAGTTACCACTTTCAATTCCGTATCATTGAATCAAATTTATAATTAGATAGGTCAGTTTTTAAAAAGTTCATAAAAAAAGTAGGTAATGTGAATGCCTTTACGAGATATATTAAAAACTGAAACTTAAAAGACATCAACAATTATCTAATTGCGCACTTTGGTAAAATTATTACTCTGTAAAACAGTGTAATTAAAAATAATGAATCCCTTAAATTCGTAGACTTCATTTAGAAGTTGTTCGCAAAAGCAGTATCTGTTGGTGAATATCCAGAATATAAAATATATCCTGGTTGACAGGAAGCTTTCTAGATGGAGCCAAGTGTCATATTTCATGTAATCCGTGAAAATTTACATAATTTAAGATGGAACCAAAGATTAGAATCTTTGATGGAACAATACAATTTGTGTTTGTTTTAATACAAATAAAGTAAGAACTGCTATGATAGCTGAGTGTATTATTTAATCAAGATAAACCCAAGTATTATTATAAAGGTATGTTTTACTCATTTCGCACAATAATATGGTGCGTCAGTATCAGTTGACACTCGGAGAAATAGTTAATATTGGTATGTATTCGCTAGTACCTAGTTCAATTTAAATTGTGGAATTTCCCATTACAGTAAATGCTCATGTTATTGTTTGGTATCTACTCTGAATAAACTGTAAGTCATCTTTTATTTTTAGCTAGTGAAACAATTTTATGTAATACATATTCCAGTAAAATGTTCAAATAACCACTTCACCACTTGAGTAGGTATATAAGGGCCGGCTTTTCCAGCTTAAATTTATTTGTCAAATAGTTTTCTTAGAATTAATAATTTTAATAGGCCTTAAAATTCATCTTGGTTTCTGAGAAATTAAAGTATGCGTTCATTAAATAAATTTAACAGAATTTGGAAAAAATAGTACCTTACTTTATAGATACCTATATAGGATGTTCATAAAATGGTTGTTAATTATTTAGTGTATTAGTTATTTTAGGACCATTCCATATCCAGGGTATAATTAGTTTCACGTCATTAAAAAAACTGGTAATGGTAAATAACCAGACAAACAAAAAATCTATATAAATATTTCCTCTAGGAGCAATTTGGGAAAAAGTAACCTAGGTCAAAGGCCCAGGCCACACACCGCACATTGGGGCGTTCCGTAGTTAGTTTCACCGCACCAAAATAATATACATATACATTTTCAATTTTCATAAGAAGTGAAATTTTACCTCTACGCCCGTGACTTTTACGTAAAACACTGGATAATTCTATTATTTCACGGACATTGTTTAGAGGAAAATATATGTGGCAGAACATCCCATTAAGAAACACAGAAAAATTAAGTTATATTCAAAGACTGCAAATAATATTGAACCTATTTTTAAGATAAACTGAAACACATGTGGTGATAGAAGATGACTGAAAATATTCTTGTTACTGGTTTCGGTCCTTTTACTGGACATAAAATAAATGCCAGTTGGGAAGCAGTGAAGTTGTTACCGGATCATATAAATGGTTTCAACATTATTAAAAAAGAAGTTCCTGTGGAGTATGACTATGTAGAAACTAATGTTCCTGAGTTTTGGGAAACGCTCAATCCCATTGTAAGTATAACTTCTTGCCGCTTATTGATAAGACGACAAAATCGATTTCTTGAAAATGTCTCATTTTTAGTGTATCATGTGACAAAAATAATTACACATTTAGAGATGACCAATTTGCTATTAATTGTTCTATACATTTTTCTTGTAAAATGATTTGTTTCAATACAACAACTAAGTAAACTCTGAAGCACCATGATTCTTACTAACTGCGAAAAACTTTCATTTTTCGCGTCCGTTTACATTACCATCGATTTTTATCACCTCCTGCTGAAGAAACGGACAGAGCCTGTACGGACAAATTCTGAACCTTTCTGTACGTTTTTGGTGCAGTTTTGGACAGTAACATACAAATGTCATTATTTAGGCGATGGACAGGTCTCTTCGTTTCTAGTGTTGCGTGTCATGTGACACTCAAGTACTCTACAGATGTGTCATCGGCTTCTGACAAGTCGCCATGTAGGTAGATGGACTTGTAGGTAAACCCATGCGGTTGATTTTGGATCATCTCATCTTTAAATCTGCCCATTAGCTCCAAGCAAATCACTGTTCGATATTTTTAACATGAAGTAAGCAGTTCAAATTACTTTGTGTTCCGAGCTTTCAGTGGGGCCCCTTGCTCCGTCCTCAGACGCTTACTATGGTTCGTCGAATATTTATATCTTGGCTCGTTCTTTGTGAGCTGACTGGTATTTATGGGGTTTCATCTATTTGTTTATATTAATTGTTGTTGGTTTTTGTATATTGTGGTTGTTAATACTCTTGATATGTTGCAACGTGCACCGTGTTGTTTGCTATGGACTAAGATCGTGGCGGAGTGTTGAATGGTAGGTGGGATGAGGGTGGAGCTATGTATATAATAATGTTTGCGTGGTGTTAATAGTATGTGGCCTTAGGCTCCTTTCCTGTGCTTAAGTATATTGTGAATATAATAGTCTTTTAATAAATAAATACCTATTATTTCTGCTTACATCATTGTTAAAAAATATTATTTTGGGTATTCAGCAGGTAACTTTCAAAAAAAAATATTCGTTTCTTTCATATACCATTGGTGCAAGTCTGACCAAAAAGGAAGATCAACAAGACTCCCCCTACGGTGACTTGTCGACTTCTTTTATACACCTACCATATCTAAGATTCAGCATGAAAAGCATGAATAAAACAACCACTCTTTCTATATATTGATGATTCAAGTCTGATCATGCTAATATATATAATATTAAGTATCTCTAGTCCTACCTAGAGGATACTACATCATAATCAAACGTTTATTACATTTCAAAGTCAAGAAAATACTAAAAAGCACAAAGATAATAGTTATAAAATTTCGCTCACCGCATGCATGTCCAATAAATGAAGTATTTCATATATTTTCGATGGATTAATGCCTTTAAACATTGTACAATCTTTTTCGTTCTCTTTAGAATTCGTCAGAAGGATATAAATCCAATTCGAAATAAAAGTTACTATTAGAAAATAAAAATGAAATATTTTCATGTCAAAAAACTGACAGGAAGACATCTATTTACTTGACAAATATATTAAAAATAACAAAAAACAAACATTCCTTTAGAGCCCCAAAACTCGTCTAGTTTAATAAATAAATACCTATTACTTCTGCTTAAATCATTGTTAAAAAATATTATTTTGGGTATTCAGCAGGTAACTTTCAAAGAAAATATTCGTTTCTTTCATATACCATTGGTGCAAGTCTGACCAAAAAGGAAGATCAACAAGACTCCCCCTACGGTGACTTGTCGACTTCTTTCATACACCTACCATATCTAAGATTCAGCATGAAAAGCATGAATAAAACAACCACTCTTTCTATATATTGATGATTCAAGTCTAATCATGCTAATATATATAATATTAAGTATCTCTAGCCCTACCTAGAGGATACTACATCACAATCAAACATTTATTATATTTCAAAGTCAAGAAAATACTAAAAAGCACAAAGATAATATAATAAATAATAAAATGAGTGGTCGGTTGGCAAGTTAAGTTGGAAGTATTCAGTTTAAAAGTTGATCTATTGAAAGTGAATTTGTTGACTAGCTCGGTTACTTGAGTGTGGCTCTCAGTACATATAGCAATTTTTGGTATTCTGCGTACGGTAGAGGTATTTGTATTCGGATCTGTGATGATTGTAAGGTTGTTTTTGTTTGCTGGATTTTGAGTGGTGGGATGGTAATTTGCTTTAAGAGATATTATGATTTGCTGTAGTTATTTCAATGGTGTGTGGAGGAATCCATTTGGATTGTGTAAACTTTCCTTTTTGGAGTATGGGTTGAGGTTATCGGGTGGTTCGTTATGAGACTGGTAGTATAAAATTGGTATTTTTAGTTAATTCTAGCAGCTCGTCTAGTTGTTGGGAGAGTGGTAATGAGGTTTCCTGTCGGATGTAGGTGGAGTTAAATGTTCGAATTCATATACTGCCATTCGTGGGGTCAGGCTTGGAGTTAAGATAAGGGCTGATGTAAGGGTAGTGCACGTGGTGGTGATTAGGTTAGGTGTTGCAATGTAAAGTTCATCAGAATTATCAGAACCCTGATATGTTTTTGTAGTAATGTTATGTTCGTATGTATAATATTTCTTAACGTTAATGTTTTTTGTGCACTGTACGTTCAAGTTCTTGTATATTTTTTGCTGATATGAAAAATGCAAAACAAGACAATTTACAAACATTATTTTCACTTTTAGTTAGTTCTGCATACGGGAGTTTCCTCGGCTGCTGATAAATTAACTATAGAAAAGCGTGCCATTCGGGACGGTTATGCAAGAAAGGACTGTTCTGGTAAGGATAAAACAAATAAGAAAGCTTGCGCTGCTGAAGAAATATATATTACTACTGGTATTGACGTTGATGAAGTATGCAGAAGTATCAATGACGACAAACCAGTTAAAACATGCATATCTGATAACGCTGGCAGGTGTGTTTTACCTTACAAATAATAATAAGGTGTTTGTTCAATAGTAGTAGTCAATAATGTAAATAATATAAGTACAGGAAGCTTTCTTGTAATGGCAGTGAGCAAACTCATCAATTATTAGCCTGGAATATGAGATATTTCTTAGACTACTATATCTGATATTCGATTTTCTAAGAGTTTTATCCCAAAGATAGGAAAGAAAGTTTAATAATAATCGAATTGAAATAAAAAGCATTTTAAAGAAGAATGTTTGGGGTTTCCAATTTATTCACATAGACCAATTTTGCTGTCGTATTTGCTCAATGGCCCCAATGTGATTATAATTATCTTTTGTTGATGCTATTTATAAAATCTTACTGTTTCTGAAGATTCTTAGCAAATCTCTATTTTTAGTTTTCTGAATTTCTTATTACCAAAGATCTGTACAAAGTATTTTTTCAGGTATCTATGTGAATTTATATTCTACACTTCTTTGAATATAGACAAGGACAAAACGTTATTTGTTCATGTTCCTCCCATTGGTGCGCCTTATACCGTAGAGCAACTCGCAGAAGGATTAATGGATATAATAAATTGTTGTTTGCAACAAGTACGCGGGGAAGTTTGTGAAAAATATCAAGTACAAACCTTATAAGACGTAAGTTTTAACGAAGCGTCAGAATAATCCAGTTCCCAGAGAAAAAATAGTGTCAAAAGCTGGGATTAAGAAAAGTGCGTTTTTTTAGAGTAACAGGTATATTTTTCTGTAATACAGATGTATTTAGTTGATTCATTTTTAAGTAAACTATTAATGAGGCAATTTGGAAAGAATCCCCACAAATAATCTATATTTATTGTCACAATTATATCAAAACAATTTGCTAGATCCTGTTTTATGCGATACTTATTTTTATTTTCCGTACTCAGTTGTTTATACTTATTCACATTTTACTTATTTTATATTTTAACGTAGTGTCTAGTTAAATTACGAATTATTTTATTACATTACTTTGTGTTATATTTATGCCTGTAACGTTTATCATTTTTATCTACTCCCATCCCATTGTAATTTGATACCAAGGATAATAAAGATATTACTACTGTTATTATTGAGTATTATGTATTAAATAGTTCAAAGTACCTACTGTGTGTAACAGACCCGTATACCGATACTTTTGCATCCGTGACAAGTTCACAATTTTGCATCCGTCTTCCACTTTTAATAAAGAGTGGAAAAAAGTAAAAAAATACGCATATCTTGAAACATTCATTTCTTGAAAGTAGTTCTTAATCGCATGCATAAAGCTGTTTGTAGTAGTAAGGTAACCATACTAATGTTTTAAAAAAAATTAATTACTTTGCCACGTCGTCTATTCGCCTAAATAATTTCTTATAATTTTCAAAATTTTCCTTCTCGGCCTGTCTCTGTTTTGTGATATGACTAACGATAGGAATTTGATGACTTGATGATTGCCTATGTAGAAAAATGCTCTCATATTTGCAAAAAAATTCAGTAAGTCCCAGATGTTCCACCTAGTCCAAAAAATGCCTGTAAACTCATGACAGAACACTAATCAGATCTTAAAATAAAGTCATTGGCTTTGGAATCTTTTGGCCAAATATAATTCCAAGTTTCGTAACTCTAGCGGACTTTAAATTTGGTAGTTCTTGAAATAGATCATGCGTTTTGAGCTGCCTTCTAATGACCCACCATATTTCATATAACTCAATTCATATAGCTCAATTTACAAGAATTTAAAGTTTCAACTATGTATCTGAATTTTAAATACACCCCTCACCCCCTAGATCCACCCCGGACACTCCTAATTTTTTTTCAATATTATTCCCGATATTACCGCTTAGGTTAGAAGGTTACAAGGTTTATCCAAATTTTCAGAATTTTGACCTTCTGAATCTTCACTTTGAACCACAGTATTTTAAACGTTGGTTAAGTACATAGGACAGTAGCTAGAGGTTTTAACTTCGGAATAACGTCATATTGAACGGATTTCGTTCATTTTCGGCAGTATTATAGTAAATGATTCCCAGAAAAGTTTCCATATTGTGCGGGGGCTTGCCAATTTATAGGGGGTGGATGCCAACTCATCTCAGGGGGTGGCACTTAAAAAATATATATATTTAATTCTTCACATAAATTGATAGTTTTCAAGTTATAACGACTTCAAAATTGCGATTTTAGCTTAAAAGAAAGGTATTTCCAAACGGCTTTCGTCAAGTATCTCGAAAAGTATTACTTTATCTAAAAAATGTTACAGACCAATTACAGAAAGTACAAACTGGGAATTAATTATATTATTGATGTAGGATTAATAATTTCGGAGATATTTAAGTTTATATTTGGTATCCAAGTGTTTCGAAATTACCTTTAAAGTTTAAAATGCATTTTTTTCTAACGCAAGTGCTTTAAATGAGCAAAAAAGCAAAAAGCAAAAATTTGAGCATCTAGGTAATGCTATATCTTAACGAAAAACTGTATTTGAGATAATTTTTTTAAATTACTGGCTAATTAGAGTAACAAACTGACGACCTTTTTATATAAAAAAATATAAATACGCACATTTTTCCGTCATAACTTCTTTATTTCTTATGCTACGGGAACAAGTAAAAAATAATTTGAAAGCGCAATTAATTGTCTTTAATTTCATTTGTTAGCATGCGTGACGTAGGTGTTACAATTTCTGAGATATTTAACATTTAAACTGCATTTTTCGTCTCATAAACGTTAAGACGCCATTTGTAAACTTTCATATCTACGAAACTATTAAATCTATGTAAATAAATAAACAAGCAAAATTCATTATCAGTTTATGCTTTATTTTTGGTCTCAATAAAACTAATATTTATTGAGATATTTGGAAAAGGAAAAAAAATTACGTTTTACCGAAAATACCCTTAGGTATAGTTTAAACTGTATTTTTTTCTAAAGCAAGTGCTGTATACAAACCAAAGAATTTGAGCATCTAAGTCATGCTATATATTAATGAGAAACAGTGTTTCAAATTCATTTTCTTTTAATTACCGGCTAATTACAGTAACAAAATGGCGACGTTGTTATTAAAAAAATGTGTAGACGCACATTGCTTCGGTCATAACTTCTTTGTTTTTTACGCTACAGAAACAAATAAAAAAAATAGTTAAAAGCTTAATTAATAACCTATTTTTCTACCTATTAGCATCCTTGACGTAGGTGTCACAGTTTATGAGATATTTAACTCACTCTAAATAATTATCTTATGAACACTTGGATGCAAAATGTAAATTTAAATATCTCCGAAATTATTAATCCTACATCAATAAACAAAAAATATAATTAATTCCCAGTTTGTACTTTCTGTAATGGTCTGTAACATTTTTTCGATAAAGTAATACTTTTCGAGATACTTGACGAAAGCCGTTTAGAAATACCTTTTTTTTAAGCTAAAATCGCAATTTTGAAGTCGTTCTAACTTAAAAATATTAATTTATGTGAAAAATTGCATAGAACTTTTTCTTCTTAAAATTTGATTCTACTTCAGCTCCAATAAATATATATATATTTTTTTTAAGTGCCACCCCCTGAGAGGGGCTGGCATCCGCCCCCTATAGATTAGCAAGCCCCCGCACAATATAGAAACTTTTCTGTAAAGCATTTACTATTATACTGCCAAAAATGAACGAAATCCGTTCAATATGACATTATCCCGAAGTTTTGCATATTTTTTACCCTAGGTGCTGTACTAAAATACAAATGTCGGTTGGTGTTTATATGAACCCTTTCAAAAAATAAATAATCCAAATATTTGGTCCTGAATACGGCACTGTTCTCGACATTACAATTCACATACACTTTCAGCTTGCTCTTTAAAAGGGGTGGCAAGAGAGGGCATAGGTAACGTAGCGCCGTTGGCTCCTTTGGTTAGCTCTAAAAACCAACGAGGTCTAAATTATGTCGCTGCTAAAAACGCAAGGAAGGACACGTTCAGACCGCATCTGGTAGATCTTTTGGGAAAAAAGAACAAGAGCAAAACGTGTCCAACGACTTAATCCTGGAACTTAACAAACATAGTAGAACATAATCAAATAGCATCCTTCTTTCGGCAGTCTCAAAGTGTTAAAGTTAGTAAATCTACAGTTCCTATTTGAACAAGATTTAATGATTCAGCTTACCGTTAATAGATGGCGACAGTGTCAGAAAACTAATTTCACTCACATCACCTTTTGAATGCAATAATAGCACGAGAGGACTTTTTAAAGGATCAGATCCTCGAAAGGCCAAGTCCGCAAAAAAGTCCACTGGTGTGGATAACGGAGGGCCACCAATTCAATCCGACAACTGCTTGACCGGTAGCAGCAGACCAGATCCTACGGATCTGGTCCGGACAACTCCACTAACGTATTGTCGGACAAGTAAACACTTACAGCGCGCCACCTAATCTATGATGACTGAAATCCGCTGGTCCTTCAAACATGTTGAAAGACCTCGGATATGCACCTTTTACAATAAAATGAGCGGATTTAGTCCGCCAAAGGAGATGGTCCGCGAATTCATGTGAGATTTTGATGTTTGCGTTAGTGGGCAAAATAAAGGACCAAGCCCGACGGATCAGTTCCTCTATGGACCGCAGGATCTGATCCGTTGGATCCGATCCTTTAAAAAGTCCTCTCGTGTATGCCCGGCTAATGCAGCGTGGTCATAGCTTCTGATGAAGAATTTGCAAATAAATATTTACATGTAATGTCAGTCTTTCAATTGCGCTAAAATGAGAACAAAGATAAAATTGTGGAGAAACTGTAGAACAACCATATTTTTTTCTAAGTCTATAAGAACAACACGACGGATACTGGCCCTCTTTCGATAGAGTCGATGATTATGTTAACGGTAAGTGTTAAAACTCGTAAATCCATGATGATTTCCATTTCAGCAGAACTTATCGATTCAGCACTATGTTAGTAGATGGCGAGAGTGTTATAAAATTCGATAAATTCACCTTTACATAACCAGACCATTAGGGTTTGGTGACTTTTGCCACAGAGTAAGTATAATAATAACTAATGTGCTTTTACTTCTTGGCAGACAGTAAAGGATTTATATTTTAGACTGCTTTTATCCTTCTTAAGCATTTTTGAAGCGTTTACAACACATTTCAGTCCGAGCTGCAACGAATCATTTGCAAAAAGATTTAAATAAGAGATCAAAGATACTTTACTTTTTATCAAATGATTTAAATCAAAAACACTTTTGTCTATAAAGAAGTATTTAAATTATATATCTTTTTGAGAATAAAATCTTTTATAATACTTAAATCATTTTGCAAACGATTTAAATGTTTTTTACTATTTTTGCTGTTTTAAATCAATGAGGTATGATCTAAATGATTTGAGAAAGTGTGTTTCAAAATTGATGAGCGGAAGATATCTAAAAAAAATTGGCGAGCAGGGGACGGGGGCGAAGTTTAAAACCAATAGAGAAGTCGGTGGTACGGCAAATCACAACTCAACACAAACTCTCTGTCCTCTTAGTGTGTGCTGGGAATAAAAATCATTATTGCTTATCCAGAAATAGTTATTTACATTACTAGATGCGAAAGTTTACTTTTAGGTGTGAGGTAATTTTTGAATGGTCAAGGTGCAGCCGAGCCCTTTAAAAAAACACCGAACACCTAAAATGGCTTCCGCATCATGTAATGTATTATCTTTTTTTTTTTTACTACCGAAAGATATTATGGAATTTAATAATTTAGAACTAATTATTACATGAATTTATACGACGTTTTTAATAAATTTTATAGTTTAGGAGGCTGTCTGTGAAAATTGTTTCCATACTATCTGTCATCGAGGTTATGTTAACCATTTTAATTTCTGGTGGTTTCAAACTAAAATAACTAAATATGTTTGGTGGCGGTAAAAATAGGATACAAGAAGCAGCCAATATTGTTTGTGCTTCACTTTACCCCAAGAAATCCAAAGCAAGGTATATGCAAACTTATGAAGCGTTAAATTTTTTTTTTTTTATTTTTCTGCCCTAGCCACGAAAGTTCTACTTTCATGCCTTAGAAACCAGGTAACTCGAATGTTTACTTTCGTTATCGCGTGTGTTGCTGGGATTGCAAAAATCATTTATATAGACGATTCTAGAAAAAGATTTAAACTACTTCTTGCATGATTTAAATAATTTTTTTAGTATTTAAATATTAAGAAAAGATTTAAATCATTAAAAAAGATTTAATTATTTTTGAAAATATTTAAATTATATTTTTAATAAAGAAAATCAAAGATATTTTCTAAAAAGATTTAAATCATAAATCAAAAATCATTACTAAAGATATTTAAAAACAATTTAAATCAAAAAAATGATTTAAATCACAAAAATGATTTAAATCTCCCGTTATGTTGCAGCTCTGATTTCAGTACTTTCAGTTGATAGCACAGTAACTAGTTTTAACTTCGGAATAATGTCATATTGAACGGATTTCGTCCATTTTTGGCAGTATAATAGTAAATGCTTCACAGAAAAGTTCCTATATTGTGCGGGGGCTTGCTAATTTATAGGGGATGGGGTGGCACTTAAAAAATATATAAATTTATTGGAGCTGAAATAGAATCAAATTTTAAGAAGAAAAGGTTCTATGCAATTTTTCACATAAATTGATAGTTTTTAAGTCATAACGACTTCAAAATTGCGATTTTAGCTTAAAAAAAAAGGTATTTCTAAACGGCTTTCACACGAAGAAGTAGAGTGTTTAACTACTTACGTGATTACCGCACTGTTTAATTGCAATATAACGATATGAAATGAAAATATTTAATACCTATTAGATAAGTATGTAATGTTACTATTGTATTGTCAAAATATTGGAAAATAAACACATTATATTTTTTTTTTAGCTAGCTAAAAACCAGTCACCCTTCTCTGTGACTCCGACCCTCACAGAGGGGAGCTGGTAGTACCGGTAGCCACTCCCCACGCCCGTGGGGTGAGTGACTACTGGGTCCGGGAATCGTGTGCCCTGAGCAGACGTAATGAACCGAGAATGACGGCCTTCTGCATTCTGCCGGCTAAGACCTCTGTCGAATTTCGGCATGCCGGTATGATCTTAAGTTCCGAAAGCAGTGTGTGTCTCGTTCCACCGAGGGCTCCTATAATAAGTACCACTATCTTAACAGTATGGTCTGGATACAGTCTGCGGAGTTCGAAGAGCAAATCTCGATATTTTGTTTTTCCTCCTCCTTCAAGACAATGTTGTTCTCCGCGGGAGCCGAGAACTCCACAACAAACATTGTCTTGAGTTGATGGTCGAGGAGGACTACGTCAGGCTTGTTGGCTTGTATTTGCCTGACGGTGGGAAAAGAGTAGTTCCAATAAATTAGACACTTCTCATTTCCCACAACGGACTCAATATCCCCCGGAGCGTAAGGCAGCACTGGTGTCTCGTCTATCCCATACGAGTGCCTTAGGTGATAATAAAGCACTCGTAATGCTCCGACGTTTCTTTGGATATAGGCCGAGACTGCATATGTCGGGCAAGCCCACAGCAAGTGCACAAGAGTCTCTGGCGCCCTGCGACAGGCCCTGTAGCTGACATCAGGGACCACTATACCCATGACACGACTACGATAGACGAGGGTGTTAAATACACCATCCTGGCAAGCCATTATGAATCCTTCGGTCTCAGACTTCAGCCCGGCTGACCTTAAGAAGGCAAAGGTCAGCCTTTCGGATAAGCCAGGGTTTTCTATATTTTTATAGAAAACTTCATGCATTGGCTTATCCGTGTGCAGCTGCAGAAAGTTGTTGTGTTCTGCAGCTTTAATTTGGGCTTTTCGCCGAGCAGGTTCCAACTCGGTGACAGAGTCGCGATTTACCCGCTCGACGTCGAAGGAGAGACCAAGTTCATCGGCTGCTCTCTGTGCTGCCTTAAACAGAAAGGCTCCTACCCCTGCATTTTCATGGTCTCGGACCATGCAGAGGAGGGGATCCGAACTCCTGATAACCTTACAGGCTCCATCCAGAACCATCCCATTATGGAGACTCCAGACTCCCTTATTATTATTATTATTATTACTATTATTTTTATTCCGAATTTTTGCATATTTTTTACCTCTAGGTACTGTACTATGAGCTGATCAGAAATAATATAAAAATACCTAATATTTTCGAAAATTTACAGCGTGCATCACACTATTGCTTTTAATATTTTCCAGTTCTTCAATTTATCGAGATGGAATGAAGGTCATGTTGACCTTGTGGGTAAATTGCACAATAAGTTTATTTTAAAAGTACATGCCACATCATGGTATTTATGAGCAATTTGCAAATTAAAAATTATCGTCAAATTGACGTGAGTTATAAAGTGCGTGAGTATACAAATAAATTTCAATTACGGTAGGCAATGCCATCCGAAGCTATGTCGATACTTATCTCGTAGAATGTGAATAACTATGAGCCTTTTAACAGGAGTAAGTAAGATATAATGTAAGATTTTAAAGAAAAAGTATTTAGTGGCAAAAGGCTGAGAAACTGACATGAAAACTTCCTCCTCCCCCCCCCGAACATCAAGATTCATTTAGTAACAGTTTCATCAAAATCGATTTTCTTTGAAGTCGGGTAATAAAACAGTAGATAATTTGTATTTGTATTGACGTTCTTTTTAAATTTTTTTTTTAACTTATGTTTATTATTTTGCTGGCTTCTTAATTTTATCCTTAAGCCATGATTTATCTTGTAATTTCTAGTTGAAATGTATGTTGTATGTTTCATTTCTTTAGATATTTTTGTATTTTTTTAAAATACGTATTTTTTTATATTTATTTCTTGTCATCTAAACTTTTTTTTTATCTATCAAGTTACTGGTAGGAAAAGCCTTAGGTACCCCATTGTACAAAAGCTAGACAATGCCAATAATAATATTAAGAGAAAATGTTTTAATCCAGTTCATTTTCATTTTATTTTGTAGATAATTTTTTCAAAATATTTTCTTAATAAAAGATTGCTACATCTAGTTCCATTTTTTACGGTATTATGTTAGATATTCCGAGTATGTAGTTTTTTCACGTGACCCACTTTGAGCAATAAACAGTCTTGTAGCTGTATTTGCTAAAAATATTCTATAAACTTCTTAGAATTACAGAATTCCATTTCATTTTTCCATGATTCCATGAATGAAAGATTAATATTATTAAAATATAACTTTCACAGACTGGCCAAGTGAATGAGAACCATAAGAGCTTAGTCACTTTTAGGAAGGTAGGTAACAATACCCGTTTATTCCTATAATTTGGTAAAATGTGGCCAAGGATACAAAGTAAAATGTAACATTGGGTACGCTTTAATAAAAAGGTTATATTGAGGTCGACTAATTACAGAGGCAGGTCAAATTTAATATCGATCACTATAAACATTAATAGGTATTGTGGTATACATTTACAAAAAACGTAGCTGACATATATTTTTATCAATATAAATTTATAATATTATAAATAAACAATCAATTTAAAGTAATTTACTAAAAATATAATAAATCTGTATTAATGTGATCAGATTCAAGAATTATAAATACAGAGGACACCATTTTGTTGAACCAGTATTATTGTTTGTATTGGATATCTATATCTATACCCAGTTTCTAATTTGATAGTCTAGTGCCTATTTAATTAAAAAATTTTTCATATCTATGGATTTTTCGCATACATATATTTTTTTGTTTTGAATTTTAGAATACGATAACAAGATAACGTGTAATTTATATTTTCAGTGTTCTGAAAAATCTCTATGATTTCATTTTAGGCCATATGCCAGTCAATATTGTGATAACATGTGGAGGGGTAAAATAATATTTAGAGGAATTATCTAGTAAGTCTTGTTAATCACTGTGTATCTGTCTTCACAGGTGAGGGTTTTAGTACAGCAACAATTTCAAAATTGCGGACAGTAAAATTCTTCAATTGTCCGATCCGATTTTTTTTTTTTTTATTAATTTCAGTAAACGAAAAACATGTCTTAATATTTTTCCAAAAAAATGAAAATAACGAAAATATACAGTAAAAAAGAAAAAAACCGCTGCCCAAGGAATCACTACTTCCACATCCAGATTCTCTATCCAAGTCACTCACAACGAAAAAACTTTGTATGTGAAAATAATTGTTTATGGAACTTTAATAATATAATATTTGAAATCCTCTACCCCAAAAATCCATAAAACGATACCCCACATCGGTAGTGGGGTGGGGGGTGGTGATAGGGGGGTGGTAGTGGGGGGTAGATGAAGTAAAAAAATATTTTGAAGTTTCTGGTTTCTGTACATGCACTAAATCACATTTTTTTTTCATCCCCTTTAATAAGGAGGTGGGGGTGGTGATAGGGGGTGGCTAATGCCAAAAATTTTTTAGAGACCTCAGCTTCTCTTGTATATACTAAATACCAATTTCATGGACTCTTACCTGCTTGATTTACCCATTTACCCCACATTTACCCCCCAACCCTTCTACGGAACAAGATGAAAATATAATCTAGTTCTAGATCTCGTTAAAGTGCATATGTGTACCAAATTTCAAGTCAATATCTTAAACGGTTCCAGAGTAAACGTGCGCACAAGAAAACGTTACAGACAGACCGACAGACAGACAGACCGACAGACAGGCAGGCAGACAGACAGACAGACAGAAAATTTTTTTTCGCTCAAACTTAAAATCTCGACGTTTCATGACATTTGGACAATAAAAATTTTAAAAAATTTTTTTGTCGTTACTATACTTTCACTGGACGTGGAAGTAATATACTAAATTTGGACCAGGTGAACATGGGAAATGCGTTATCCCTCAATAATACATTTCATTTTAGGTCTTCCTATATCATGGTTGTTATTTCCATTTTTCGAAAATTAATGTCTTTTCGTAAATATAATAAAATTATTTTTTTGAGGCTTAAAGCTTACTAGATATTAGGCCTTTCACAAGCTCTCTTTGCAAAGTGGGACTTGAACTACAAACAAAACCGTATCATCTTTAGGCTTTTTGTATACTTACAAGAAGGCTTTTGACACAGTTGATATACCAACATTAAAAAAAAAATAGAAATAATAGGAGTGAGGGGTGAAGCTTTAGATTTGTTTAGTTCGTATCTCACTAATCGTAAGCCATACGTTCAAATAGGTGAATCAAAAAACAATACTGTTAATATAAGTTGTGGTGTCCCACAGGGCTCAATTTTAGGACTATTGTTGTTCAATATTTATATTAATGTTATAACCATGCAAAATTTTGAGGGTAACACACATCTCTACGTCCATGACGTTTGTGTTTTTTACTTCTCTAAAGATGCAAAGACACTTGAGTAAATGAGAACTATGTTTAAAAAATAATAAACTCTCTTTCAACATAGATAAAACAAAATATATTATAATAACATGTAGATAAAGAAGCATACCATCAACCGCATTATATTCAAACGCCCAAAAAATTGTAAAAGTCAACAATATAAAATATTTAGAATTGGTAATAGACTCAAATTGAAATTGATATGGATTGATGTGGTCATATACAGTACGTTATAAAAAATATTAACTTCCTAGTGGCAATGTTCAAACAAGTATATATTACTTCCACATCCAGTGGAAATATAGTAACGACAAAAAAAGTTTTAAAATTTTTAAAACTTGTATTGTTCAAATAGGCTTAGAATGTCGTGAAACGTCGAGATTTTAAGAGTATAATCTGCGATCAGTGAAATGAAGAAACGAATTATTCGGCTTATTTTTGAAGATAGAAACTTCAAATTTTGTACGTATGTATTAAAATATATATTCTAGTTCGTCACGTTTTTAATTTTTTGTTTTAATCAAAAACACGTGATCAACGAAAAAATTGACGTCGAAAAATTGGAATTTACAAAAAACGAAATCGTGACGACCTAGATAGTCCTTAATTAATTACGTGGATAAAATATAACCTCTTAATTTTCAAACATAGATTCAATAAATAGTTTCCAATTTTGCCGTCAATAGATGGCACTCGCCTCGGCATTCGCAAGCTTTACACGCTCTCAGACTTTAGGGAGGAACTTGTTGTCATGGAGACCAGACGCGAATGAATGCTTGCCAGGGAAGCATTTAGGAATTCTGGTAATTGTAATCTTAAATTTATTTATAAATTATTTTATCTTACAGAAATGACTTAATAGATGAAATTCTTGAAAATGTTAATACATAAATAAAAGGTGCCAAATAGAGAGGACCGTTTTGTATAAACACTCCTACAAATTTTATTATGAAAATTTGAATGCGGTTTTTAGTTAGGTCAGAAATCAATTTATTCGAAATTATTACCAAGCCAAATGTACAGGGTGTCCCAGTCAACACGCTATGCTCGGTTTTCTCGGTAGTTTCTGAGATAAGTTTATGGTTCAAAATCCAGTCTGACGTAGGTTTTCCGAGGAATCTCATACTGCTAAGATATTTAGGAATACAAGATGGCGGACGAATTTCGTCATCTATGGACCTATTCGACTGAAAATCGATGTCTGGGAGTTTTCGGGGATGCGGGTTATGAATTTTTGATCAAAATTTAGGACTCCAAGATGGCGGACGAATTTCGTCATCTATGGTCCTATTCGACTGAAAATCGATATCTGGGGGTTTTCGGGGATGCGGGTTACGAATTTTTGGTCAAAATTTGGGAATCCAAGATGGTGGACGAATTTCGTCATCTATGGTCCTATTCGACTGAAAATCGATATCTGGGGGTTTTGGGGGATGCGGGTTACGAATTTTTGGTCAAAATTTAGGAATCCAAGATGGCGGATGAATTTCGTTATCTCTGGTCGTATTCGAATGAAAATCGATATCTGGAGATTTTCGGGGATGCGGGTTACGAATTTTTTTAAAAATTTAGGAATCCAGGACAGCGGACGAATTATAACTATATTTTGACCCCCCTTTATTTATGTTATTATTGGAGATAAAAAAAAGTTTCGTATAAGAGTTGTAGGGTTGTATGCATATTTTTTTAAATGCAATTAAAAAACAATTGCTTGCATATGTCACGTGATATAACAATGAGGGTTGCTTTTTAAATGAAAACCCTGTATATTTTTACATATTCTTTTAAATCCTTTATGCCTGATTTCAAACATATAAGGATTGATAGATCTAGCTGTAATATTTTTTGATATATCGGACATTAAATATGCTCCAAACATGCATATAGGTATTTTAGGGTTTCTGACGGAGCGCAGTCAGTGGCGTATTTAGGGGGGGGGGGGGCATATAGGGGCTCTAGCGGCAAAATTCAAAGGCGGCAATTTTTTTGTAAAACACCAAAGACAAAAACAAAAAATTATTATTATTAATATGTTCTATCAGAACATATTTAATTTATTTGAGAACGTGTTTTTTATATTAACTAGACTAAAGTTCCTTATTATAGTTAACAGTACAGGGTGGTTGTGCAAACGTTAGAACCTCATTTAACTTCTTTATTTTGGGAGTTACGTAAATAAGTTCAAAAATAAAAGTTATGGGATATCACATGTATTTTCCAAACATCATTTCAGCAAAACAATTCAAACAAGTCGAATTTCGGAGATATGAGCTTTACCTTGTTTTTTTTTAAATATATCTTTACACCATTTGAAAGGCCATAGAAAAATCTTTCCAATGATATATGACACAGTATTTTTCTTAAAAACTATAGTAGATATTAAGTTTTATGTTTTCTTACATTAAGTCATGGTAGTCCGAAAAATATACAGTGTGTTTCACTTTTTAATTTTTTTTTCTGATTTGAATCAAATTTTACTTAAGTATGGAACAAATTAGGATCTAATTATGACCAGAAAAAAATGCACCTCCTACATCTGCGGTACCAAAATATGCGGATAAAATCAAAAAATCATATTAAGCATATTTTTATTGGAAAATTTTGTCAATGAAACTTGTTCAGAATTGTTCAGAAACCTTAAGTTCAAAATTTAATCAAAATAAAAAATATATAAATTTTTATTAAAATAATGTCAAAGTCCGAAAATATCATTTTAATGGGTTTTTTCGTTTAGAAAACTGTACTATGACAATTTTGTTTGAAATTAAACCCAAGCTGCCAGGTAGTTGTAAAGCAATTTACAGTTTTTTTTTTAAATAATTATTTTCAAAATTTTTAAAATTTCAAGTTTTTAATTTTTTAATTTTGATTAAATTTTGGCCATTTTGGATAATTCTGAACAAGTTTTATTAACAAAATTTTCCGACAAAAAAATGCATAATATGATTTTCCGATTTTCTCCACATATTTTGGTACCGCAGGTGGCTTTGGTACCGTAGGAGGCAAATATTTTTCTGGTCATAAGTAGATACTAATTTGTAAGTAAAATGTGATTCAAATCGGAAAAAAAATAAAAAAGTTATTGGGGTGTTACCATTTCAAGTGAAACACACTGTATCAATTATTGAAATTCTCCATTTTATTTAAAATAAAGTGAAATTAGATAGAACTAACATATTGTTTATTTTAATTTACATACTTTTGTTTTCCATGGCTAATTTGATAAATTGTAAATTTATAGTAAATTAGACAAAATTTGTTTAAGATAAGTACCATATTATAAAAACAAAGCTTTTTTTATGGCGTTTCAAAAGGTACATATATGGAGTGTTAATTTAAAAAAAAAAGCAAAGTAAAGTTCATATCTCCGAAATGCGACTTTCAATAGGCATGTCCACAAAATTTTAACTTCAATTGGAAATGATAGAATTATCGATATTGTACACTAATTTAACAATAAAAAAAAACCGCTGCCCAAGGAATCACTACTTCCACATCCAGATTTTCTATCCAAGTCACTTACAACGAAAAAATGTTGTATGTGGAAATAATTGTTTAGTAATATAATATTTGAATTCGTCTACCTCAAAAACCCATAAAACGATAACGTAGTGGGGTGGGGGGTGGTGATAGAGGGTGGCAGTGGGGGTGGATAAGGTAAAAAAATATTTTGAGGTTTCTGATTCTTGTACACACAATAAATCAAATTTTGTTTTCCATCCTCTTTAATAATGGGGTGGGGGTGGTAATGGGGGTGGCTAATGCCAAAATTTTTTTTGAGACCTTAGCTTCTCTTGTATATAGTAAATACCAATTTTATGAACTCTTACCTGCTTTATTTACCTATTTACCCCAAATTTACCCCAATTTACTCCCCAACCCTTCGACGGAACAAGATGAAAATATAATCTAGTTCTAGATCTCGTTAAAGTACATATGTGTACCAAATTTCAAGTCAATATCTCAAACGGTTCCAAAGTAAACGTGCGCACAAAAAAAAAGTCACAGACCGACAGAAATTTTTTTTCACTCAAACTTAAAATTTCGTCGTTTCATGACATTCTAAGCCTATTTGAACAATAAAAATTTTAAAAAATTTTTTTGTCGTTACTATACTTCCAATGGATGTGGAAGTAATATATATCCTTATTTTGTCAGTTATTCGTAATAGAAATCACCCCAACATAGCGAGGATTTTTGGTAATTTTTCAATAAAAATTTTTGGACTATAAAGTAAAAAAATATTTTGAAGTTTTTGGTTCTTGTACATACACTAAATCACACTTTTTTTTGTCCCCTTAAAAAATGGGGTAATGGGGGTAGCTAATGTCAAAAAATTTTTCGAGACCTTAGCTTCTCTTATATATACTAAATACCAATTTTACGGACTCTTACCTGCTTGATTTACCTGTTTACCTCCCCATTTACCCCAATTTACTCTCCAACCCTTCGATGGAATAAGATGAAAATATAATCTAGTTCCAGATCCCGTTAAAGTACATACGTGTACCAAATTTCAAGTCAATATCTTAAACGGTTCCAGAGTAATCGTGCGCACAAAAAAGTTAGACCGACAGACAGACAGAAATTTTTTTTCGCTGAAACTTAAAATGTCGACCTTTCATGACAGTCTAAGCCTATCTGAACAATAAAAATTTTCAAAAATTTTTTTGTTACTATACTTCCACTGGATGTGGAAGTAATTAATATTCTATTTTCAAGAAAAAGAACGCCATTGCCATGTAAACCGGAAGTGATATTTAAAATTTACATGCCTTTTTTTACTTTCCTTTAATAGTCAATTAAGAACATAAATAATACGATCAATTCTTCTTTGATGTTCAATTATGTTTCTTAGCGGCATCGATTCCCCGGAAAAAAAATACTTATCTCAAAAACTACCGAGAAAATCGGACATAACGCGTTAACTAGGACACCCTGTACACTGTAAATATACATTATGTACCTACAGATAGTTTTTTCTTTTAATTAAAAACCACTGCCTAAGGAATCACTACAACCGCATTCAGTTATCCTAATCAAATTACTTTAAATAAAAATTCTTGTGCACCCAACGCGAATTCGACTCTGTACGACAGAAATATATTTGAACTATTTGTCTTATATTACACAATATGTTTATCTCCGCCTTTGGGCATATTTCATTGGTCAAAGGTGCACGCCCACCCGTATATACCTTTTTCATATATATCAACCACTGCCTAAGGAATCACTACAACCGCATTCAGTTATCCTAATCAAATTACTTTAAATAAAAATTCTTGTGCACCCAACGCGAATTCGACTCTGTACGACAGAAATATATTTGAACTATTTGTCTTATATTCAGAGCTGGGAGTAATTAATTACTAAAGTAATTAAATTACTAATTTAACTACTTTTTAAAAAAAAGTAATTGTAATTGAATTACATTTTTCAAAGCAGTAATTGTACTTAAAAAGTATTAATTCCTCAAGCGATACTCTGAAAATACCTTTGCAGAGTAATTAATTACTGATAGAAATTACTTCATGTAATTTAAATTATTTCAAGTAATTTAAATTACTTCAAGTAATTTAAATTACTTCAAGTAATTTAAATTACTTCTCAATAATGTCAAATCTCTAGAATAATTTGAATACTGTAGAGTTTAATTGTTTTACCGTAATTAAATTATTTTAGAGTATTACTTTACATTCCTATTAAAAGGAAACATAAACAAATAATATTATTCATATTTCATAGTTTGTGTCATTTTACTTCCACATCCAGTGGAAGTATAGTAACGCAAAAAAAAACAATTAAAATTTTTTATTGTTCAAAAATGCTTAAAATGTCATGAAACGTCGAGCTTTTCAGTTTGAGCAAAAGAAAATGTCTGTCTGTCAGTCTGTTTGTCTATCTGTAACTTTTTTGTGAGCACGATTACTCTGGAACCGTTTAAGATATTGACTTGAAATTTGGTACACGCATGTATTTAAGGTAGAGATGCAACGGATATCCGGTTACTATCCGGTGTCCGGCCTATCCGGCCACTTTATTACTATTCGGTTTGGCACCGGATAGTGACCTGATATCCGGCCAAAACCGAATAGTTAAGAAATAAAAATTGGTATAAAATATGAATCGAGTTTTATTATACTGATTGGAGTTAGTATACCACCATGTGTAAGGGTCACTATTGCTTTGAATCCGTGCTCCTTTCAAATAATAGTCAATCTCCTTGGCCATTGAAGTTTTCTCCGAAACGTTCTCATTAAGGATGGGATTTTGCAAAATGAGAGGGAAATATACGTTTATTTTCGATTTATTATAAATATTTAAAAAACCAAACAGTATAATCTTTAAACCTATTTTAGATTCTTGCTATTGTTCTAATGCACACAACTATATATATTTTTTTATTATAAATATCTGTTGTATTTGAATATGTCAATGAAAATAGTTCCTAATTCCATTATTAAAGCATGGCATTATACTATATACAAAATTTATGATAAAAACTGTATATGGTTGTATTCCTTAGAGCAATGGGAAGTATCTGAAACTATTTTAAAGATTATACCATTTATGACTTTTTAGATATTTATTATAATCCGAAAATAAACGCATATTTCCCTCTCACTCTACAAAATCTTATGCTTAACGGTACCATTTTCTTCACCCACTTCGTCAAAACTCTTCCAAAAAGTGTTGTAAATATCAGCAGTAACATTATCTTGTGGGTTTCTCTTACGTTGTTTACTGAAAGGAGAAGAACCACTTTCACTATCACTGCCTGAGCATGAATCATCACAACTATTTTTTAAAACCTTCAGCAGAATAATTTGGCAGGATTATTCAGCCTGATTTTTATTGAAAAAACTTGTTTTAAATCTGAGGTCTAGAAAAGTTGCCAGTAAATATTTTTTGTCGTCGAGGTTGTCAAAATTTGTTTTCAGTCCAACTTTCAATGTAAGCAGGATCAAGAAGTTCGCCGGATATCCGGTCTTCGGTATCCGGCCAAAACACTATCCGTTGCATCCTTAATTTAAGGTGGGCGGGTGCGGTAAACATAACTCGACAATTTCTTCTACATCCCTGAACCGATTAACAAAATGTTTGTTGGGCTTTTAGAGACAACTTTATAGAATGGTATTAGGCTATTGAAAACTAAAGAAGGAAAATTTTTTTTCCCGTGCGAAAATAAAAAAAAGTTTTTGTTGATTTTAATAGTCTGGTACCATTCTATCAAGTTTTCTCTAAAGGCCTATCAAAGAATTTTTTCAAGTCGTTCAGGTATATAGAAGAAATTGTCGAATTACGAAATCGTTTTCTTAAGCACGGCACCGCCACCTTTAACGAGATCTGGAATTAGATTATATTTTGATCTTATTCTGTTGAAGGGTTGGGGGATAAATTAGGGTAAATAGGTAAATCAAGCAAGTAAGAGTCCATAAAATTGGTATTTAGTATATATAAGAGAAGCTATTAGCCACCCCCACCGCATTATTAAAGGGAGTGAAAAAATAAAATTGGTATTTAGTATATATAAGAGAAGCTATTAGCCACCCCCACCGCATTATTAAAGGGAGTGAAAAAATAAAATTGTGATTTAGTGTGTATACAAGAACTAAAGGCCTCATTTTTTTTCTTCATCCACCCCCACTACCACCCTACTACCACCACTCCCATCCCCACTACCAATGTGGCATATAGTTTTATGGGTTTTTGGGGTATGCAATTTCAAATATTATATTACTAAAGTTCCATAAACAAGTATTTCCACATACAAATTTTTTTTCGTTGTGAGAGAATTAGATAGAAAATCAGTATGTGAAAGTAGTGATTCCTTGGGCAGCGGTTTTTGTATTTGCTTTTAGTTATAGATTTTCATTCCTTTGCGATTACTGTCTTTACTGATTACTAAAAAATGTGTGTTATTTAGTATTTGTATATATTTATAATTATTTGTACAGCAACAAATGATCTTATAATTTACTAAACATCTCCCATTTCCAATATAACAAATTTAGAAGCTCTAAAGTAATTATAAAAGTAATTTATTTATTCAATTACCATTACCAAATAATTAGTAATTTAATTACATTTTTTTAATAGTAATTTAATTACATGGTAATCAAATTACTTTTTAACATTAGTAATTTGTAATTTGTAATTAATTACTTTTTCAAAGTAATTTGCCCAGCTCTGCTTATATTACACAATATGTTTATCTCCGCCTTTGGGCATATTTCATTGGTCAAAGGTGCACGCCCACCCGTATATACCTTTTTCATATATATCAATGAAAATATTATGTATCCTACCGCAAATCATACTCTTAAGTTTGAGCAAAAAGAAAATTTATGTCTGTCGTTCCGTCGGTCTGTCTGTCTGTCGGTTACTTTTGTGTATGTACGATTATTCTGGAACCGTTTAAGATATTGACTTGAAATTTGGTACACATATGTATTTTAACGAGATCTGGAACTAGATTATATTTTCTTCTTATTTCGTTAAAAGGTTGGGAGGTAAATTGGGGTAACTGTGGGTAAATAGGTAAATTAAGCAGGTAAGAGTCCATAAAATTGATATTTAGTATATACAAGAGAAACTAATGTCTAAAAAAAATTTTGGTACTAGCCACCCCATTATAAACGGGGGGGTGAATCGTTTTATGGGTTTTTGAGGTAGACGATTTCAAATATTATATTACTAAAGTTCCATAAACAATTATTTCCACATGCAAAATTTTTTCGTTGTGATGGGTAGCAAACTGAATGTGGAAGTACTGATTCCTTGGGCAACGGTTTTTTAACAGGTAGTACCCGAAGAAGTTTATATTTTGCACATATAAACTCAAGGTTAATATATATGTTGTAAGTTTGGGGCGTCACAGCCGAAACAATTCTAGGTTAGTCGTTAAAATCTCATTTCATAATAAGCGTTTACATAATTACTACCTTACCATTTTTTTTTTAACTGTCTAATTTAACGTCGGCCTATTTCCGTTACAAGGCCCTATCACCAACGCCAGGAGACGAGCTACCCCCAACCTGAAAATTTTGCCGAACCTCTTCCCTTAAGAAGAGTAGGGATCTTTTACTTGCCTAACATTTAATAGACAAGGGACCGCCTGCTTTACATCCCCTCCGAAGGAAGGTATAACCCTCAGATAAACAAAGAAATATATGGATAAATAATCTCATTTGAAGTACACAGAAGTTGTGTGTAGGGAGCATAACCTCCTAAGGGGCAGAGTGGAGAGGAATGTTTATGTTTATGGAGTCGCCTAATCAGAGGCGTAGACAGATAAGGGGGTTAAAATTTTTAAAATAATCGATTAAAGTTCTCGACTATTACTTAATACTATATCTGACAATAATAGTACTACGACTCTATTGAGACAAAAAGAGTACTGTTTGGTTAGAATTTTTACAAAATGTGTTATTGAAGAGAAATGAAAGTATTGAACTGTCAATTCTCAAAGTTAAATGGTTCTTAAACGATAAGTTACTCTACATTTTCTGAGTAAAAAAAAATTAACTTTTGGTTAGGATATAAAAGTAACTTGATGTAGGTATATCCTGGGGTTATGCGGTCTTTATAATAAAATTATTATTTTTGTTACGTTTCGGTTTATTCAACCATCGTCAGAAAACTACAATTAAATGAAGACAAATATTTTTTTAAATGCTATTTTTTATACACATGGATTTAAATTGTATGCGTATAAAAAATAGCATTTAAAAAAATATTGGTCTTCACTTAATTGTAGTTCTCTGACGATGGCTGAATAAACCGAAACGTAAGAAAAGAGTAATTTTATTATAAAGACCGATAACTCAGGATATAACTGCATCAAGTTAATTTGATATCAACGGTCAAGAAAATAAAAACATCTATATATGTTAGCATATAAATGAAACCAACTTTTTCATATTACAGTATAACATATTCATCTAAAAGTTTACATACTTATCACTCTACAGTACCGGCAAGCGTTTGATTAGGTATGACAATAAGAGCAAGCGAGAATGAAACAACTAGGCTATTTTTTTTATCGTATCACACATCCTACTCGTGCCACCTGCTTTCCTCACTACATGTGCGTGGGCAGCTCTGTTTGCATGCCTAATCCAAGACTTTCCGATACTGTATAATGAATCTGGTCATACGCTACCCGTACCATATACATAAAACAAAAATAACATTATATTACTTTTAAATCTCTATTATTATTGTAAACAAATATACTCTACATAATGCACTACCTTATAGAGCGGGAGCTAAGTGGCTTTTTCGGCAGCTCATCGCTTTATGAACTTTGAGATATTTTTATGGTTTAATGGATGATAACGATTCATAAAATCGACTTCTGGCGGGGCACCTCCTGTCAGGAGCATCACGAACACTGTTTAAAAATCAGTGAAATCATGTCATCGTTACAAGGCTCATTTTTTTTGTGTGTACACATTTTATGTTTAGAATTAATAAAATATGATCGTCAGAAAGTGTGGGCCGTCAGGAGGCGCAGCCAGAAAGGTAATAATGATACAATACATCTGAGATACGGTACGGAGTCAAGTTAGCCGAAAGTGTTAAATTCCTATATATTTAAGAGCCTATGGTACTTTTGTTGACTTTGTTTACGGGGAGGCTATTCTATTGTTGAAGGATGAAGGAGCTTATATTTACGTTTTAAAAAGGAGCCAGAACTTGTAACGATGAGTTTAGAGTTCTGAGATGAAATATGAGAAAAAAAATCCAATTTTCTTCAAAAATCCTAAACATTTTCTTTCTGGCTAGCCTTACTGACGGGAGTTTCTTTCTGGGAATTTTTTTCTGTGTTCAGAACATAAAACATGCTCAACCTTAAAAAAGTTTGTAAAGATGATATTATATAACTCCGTTTTTTTACCACTTTGACCTTTCTGGTTGCGCCCCTGATGGCCCACACTTTCTGGCGATCTTATTTTATTCATTCTAAACATAAAATGTGTACACATAAAAAAACTTGGCTTTGTAACGATGATATAATTTCACTGATTTTTATACCATGGCCAACTCGACGGGCTGACATATGCCAGAAGTCTATTTTGTCAAGTTCGATAGAATTAATCAGCGCATAGAAAATGCTTGTAACGATGAGTGCCCGAAAAAGCCACTTAGCTCCCACACCATTACTTCCAGTTTTTAATTTTAATATTGTTGAATATAGTTACGATAAAGATAATACAGATTCCTTATCAAATCTGTTTTCGATACAACGCATCAAATTATTTCAATCTGATATGGCTATAAAAAAATATAATAAATTGCAGTTAATTTTCTAACTTGGTAAATTTAATTTATATCGGTATCTTGGCAGGGCCGTGGAGAGAAAATATGGACCCTCAAAAAATTTTTTGATGAGCGGAAGTGAAATGAGTCTCTTGGTAAAACTACTAGGAAACAAACATTTTTCTTAAACATCTTTTTCCTGCCCGGGTTACATAAAAGTCATCAAACTTGAAACGATTAAAGCATACGTAATTGTAAATGCTTCAAATTTTGGTCAGTTACCTGTAGGACAGCGAGTCACTTTTTTCTAAGCGTAATATTTTCTGGGAGCCTATGGAATAACAACATAACATACCACATATATCAGGCAACCCCACAATTTCAAAGTCAAGACTGTTCAGAAGGGGGTTACACATTTAGAAAAACGCAGATAGATATACATCCATTACATATAACGTTGCCAATTTTAAAGCTGGGGATCGAACCCAGTGCATTATTATTTTGAAAAGTTAATACAGTCTATTATTATGTAATAATGTAAACATTCTGTAAAGTTTGAAATACTCGTACCAAATTTAAATAGGTATACTTATGTAACATTTAAATTTAGAGAAATAAATCTAAATCTATTAATCTATCTATCTATCTGATAATCACACAACTGTCTCTTTACGTTTTTTACTTGAGTGTAAAGACGAGAGAGGCAGAAGAAAAATTATTTATTGCTAGATCAGCAAAACAATAAGACAATAAACCTAACTATAACCCTAACCTACGACTATGTACACAACTATGCTTGCATATAAAACGAACAAGATTACTCCCTTTTGTAGATCTTTTAGTAAATTAAACAATCCTTAGTCATTTTTGAACCGTATAAAACGTGATTAAACTGCAAAATCAACACAAAATTGTTTATAACTGGATAAAAACAGCGTTAAAAGCAATAAAACAATATGGCGGCACAAGAAAACGTAAACAACTGTCAACGTCCTTCGGAAGAGAACCAATGAACGCCTCGATAGACATGTAAACAATGAATACGTGATATATCTTACGCGGAGACGGAAAGTATTATTTATCCATATATTTCTTTGTTTATCTGAGGTATAACCATTACGTAATCCTCGTCTGAAATTACGTAGCTTTCGCGTATACACTGATATACAAGCCGTTATAAGGTGGGACGAGAACGCAGTATTTCCCAAGATGGGTCACCCATCCAAGTACTAACCGCGCTCGACGTTGCTTCAACGGAATATCGACTGACATTCACATTGAAGTCGCCTCTATGCTCGCCCCACTACCTTACCATCCCTTAGAAAATATGTGAATAATTTATCTTTAGTCTACCAGATGCATAAAATGGTTAAATTAAATTATTCTGTGATTGAACAAACTAGAATAAAATAGTCTTTCATTGTATTTCTATTAGTTATATCTTTTTTTTAATATTTTTTTCGATGTTTGTTATTATTGTCATTATTATCTAGCAGATAGTTTTTATAGTTTTAATTCTTAAACCGACGTACATTTATAACTCATTTTATAAATAAAGCAGCTCAGAATTTAGAGTAGAATATTGCCTTAGTCAATTTTCTTTGTCTGTGGCCCCATCCGCATTACGTAATATTTAAATGCCTAGCCTGGTCCCCAGTCACGAATCTAGTATCTTTGATACTCCTTTTAAATTATTTTTACATTAGATTTATTCGTCTGCATTAGATGTAACTAAGTTTAAAGAAGTAGAATTATTATTCAGATGCTAAAGTTTCAAAAAATTAACTTAAAAGGAAAAATAATAATATCCTATAAATATAAAGGTAATCTAATCTACCGATTGACAAATCTAATATCAATATCGGACTGAAATATTTATATTTTGATACAAATCTAGGATTGGATTGCCCTTTAACATCACGCTATGCCAGGTAGATTGATTATATTGATTGTTTCGAAATAAAAGGTAATATAAAAAAATATTTCACGCCTCCCTCGTGTCACAGCAGGTATTATATCTTTAGACAGATTAATGATATGTGTTTTTACTATAGAAAATCCCCAGTTTGAATGAAAACCGTAAGTGAAATTAATGGTTATTAGGAGAAACTTACACGAAAAATGACATAGCAACTTCGACTATTCAAGGATGAGTGCCATGACTAATAATTTATTTACATTGCAATAGTTGTGTTATATTAAATATAACACAAATTTTATAATAGGTATAATAAAAGGTGAATGCTTATGTTTTCAATGTTTGTATGGGCCTATCACTGAAGCCATGTATCACTCTGTATCGATATAGAGAAACAATAGCATTAAAGGATTTAATGAAACTGATAGGACACACAGATAGGTACTATTAGTCTGGGGTCCAACAGTACGAAATCGCTCTAAATTCCAAGTAACCTGTTCCGACATGACGTACATTTTTCAACTTCAGATTTGCAAAAAGAGTTATATAGGACACCAGAAATGACTTGTCGGATTCTTATCAGCTCTTGCATAACTTCTTAAATGATAAGAAAAGAGACGAAATGATAATTCCTAAAAAATGTTTTTTAATACATAACACGCCCTGTAAAAGAAACTATGAGTGCTATCCATCTAATTTTTTTATAGTATACACTAAAGACATAAGCGCTTGGATGAAGCTCGATGGCACCGTTTAAATATGTTTAGTTTTTTGGGAAAAAAATATGAAATCTGTAACTATAAAATATTGTAGTAAGAATTTCAACATACGAGCAAGTACTTCAATTTTAAATTTTTTGCGTATAAACTATGCTAACAAACATACCCAATATATTGAAAATGTTTTTAAGACAAGAACTAAGTTGATATTGCATATAGTATTCGAGTTGTGAATTTTTAAAACGGGTGCATGATGCGGCGCATGTAATAAAGGCGACAGCTCTCCTAAAATTCATAAAGCGCATGAAAACAGTTTACAGTGGAATTAGCTGGTATGTTTATGTTTACTAGGCGTATGTACTTATGTATATAGTGTGAAGTTATTTGTCTTAACATTTTAACATTATAAAAACTGTTTGTATTTGATTGTTTAAATCGATTGATTATTGTTTGCGGTTCATATTTATTATTTACTAGCTATGCCCCGGTTACGTTCGCGTGGAATTTTGAAATTGACAAAAAAGCTTCTTTATAAACGACGTTTGAGGTGAAAACTCAAATTTTCTGGAATATTCCAGAGTACTCTCGAATTTTCTGGAATATTACAAAAGTTTAATCTTAAAAGTTCATGCCGTGCAAATACGCTTATTGTAGAGATCAAGCTGTATCTTCTGTTCTACTAGACCGATTTCCATAAAACTTGGCTTGGTCTAGTCCGATATCGATGAAATAAGAACTAAATGTTACTCCAAGCTTAGATGAACCTCATTGGTTCAGTAGTTTCTGCGTGATGCGCGTTCAAACAGACAAGCAGACAAACAGAGAAAAATTCCAAAATCTGTCTTAATGTATTCCATTACTCATCTTACATCCCCCATATCAGTTTTTTGCAAATATTTTCAATGTACATACACGTCAACTTTACAAATGTATTATATGTATACGTTTGAAGATTATTAAAAGGTAAAATAATTTAATAAAAGTGATTTACGCTCCCTCTCACCGACGGAAGACGCTTTTCAACAACATGTTGCAAATATAACCTTTTTTAAACAGTGTTGTGAACCGTTATTCAAATTACCTCTTGCACAAAATTTTGGATGCAGAATTGGAAATCAGAAGCTGGTACCGATAATGTCGACAAAAAAAAGTTTATCTGAATTTAAATTAAAAAGTGCAACTGTAAAATAAAATGCGACACAAAATGTTCTTGTGAGTGGTATTCAGTTGCGTGCTCGTGTGCTGCTTTTCCTGAAAATTGTTTTAAGGGAAAAAGCAATATGCATCATTTTATAATGACAGTGATTCTGACTAAAATGTTAGAATAGTTATACACAAAAATTACATAATATACAACATTAATGTTTTATTTAAAATATCTCCCTTTTCTGCTTTCTATTAAATATGCTAAATACCTAAAATAGTATTTCTCACTAATGTTTTATTTCTTAAACAATATAAAACCGAGTAGAAGTTGTACTCGGGCATGGCCAATTGCGAATACCTATTTGATTAACATTTTGCTCGAACACACAATTCACTTTGTATCGATTATTATTTTTTTAAATGAGTGTCTGCAATCGGCAACGCCCGACTACTACTTTCATTCGTTTTGTTGCATTATTAACATAAAGTAATTCAAATTTGCAATTATATTGAAAATATAGTGCTTTTTACTGTTACACTGTACCAATTATCGTGTAGACTATTTTTATTTTAATGCTGCATAATTACGCGCCTCATAAAAAAATCATAAACAAAAAACTGTATACGTTATCGACAGGATCTTTTTAAAAAAAACTTTTTCAATATATGGACTATATTTAGTAAGCAATTGTATATAAGAATTTCATAAATTCAATATAGTTGTCCGCATATCGAAATTTTTAGAACGTAAATATCAACCTTTTGATTTTAATTATTTTTTTCCAAAAAAAAAAAATATTCTTTTCAAAAATACCAATAGCTTAGTTAGAATCACGTATATCTTTTGAGTATACATACCAAAAATCAGATCGGTAGGTTACATAGTTTTTGTTTTAACGGAGAATAACCATTATAAAACATAATTTTGCAATTATCAATCCGTCATCTTTTTTGCGATTTCTGAAGTTGCGCAAGAGCAAAAATTAATCCGACAAGTGTTTTCTAGTGCCACAGATAATGCTCTCTTTATTACTTATATCAACATTTGTACGTCATGTCGGAACAGGTCATCTTGATTTTGGAGTGCTTGGACCCCGGACTATATGAATATGTATTATAATACGTACTCTTCCCAAAAATGAAGAGTATATTGCATTTGATTGGCACATTTCTAAAACCGGAAATATCGCTCGTAGAGAAAAATTTTTCATATCATTGTGTTAGTGAACGAATTCTGAACAAGTTTTAAAATGTCCATCTGTTCGTCTGTCTGTCCATCTCGTTTCTTGTAAGCACGATAACTTAAGAAAGAAAAGTCCGATTGTATTGAAATTTGGAAAGTAAGTTAGTGTTAGCTAGAGGAAGAACCCTATTGTTTTTGAAAGAAATCAATTAGTAAATAAGAAAGCTATTAATCATTTAATTTAAAAACAAATGTTTTCTTAATTTTTGTCGCTTGCACTTAAATAGAAATCTTGCAAAATGTTATCTCTATAATATATATTTTTTTGTTTATGCATTTTACTAATATATATTTTATAATAATATGTCTAATGCGTTGAAATATGATTCTCGAAAGATATATATTACAGACATTCAATTTTCGTAGAAGTCTGTGATGGTCCAGTGGCTCAAGTTTTACTGTGAAATCCAAAGATCCCGTGTTCGAATCCTAGTCAGGTTGGATGTTTTTTTTTTCAGTTTTTTTTTTCATAGATTTTTTCGCAAGAAAGTTGGTATCACAAGATATAGGATATCCAAAAACTAACATTATTTACAAAAAACTGTGTGAAGAGTATCCTGTAGAATGTGTATCAATTATATAAAAAGCTCAGTAAATTGGAGAAGAGTACCTATGTTTTTAGCTTGTTTATTCTTATAATACACATTCGTAGTATCTATCTCTGTGTCCTATCAGTTTCATTAAATCCTTTAATGTTATTGTTTGTAACTGTATCGACACAGCGTCAATAAAAATGATATATCACTTCCATTATTACAACATATTTAATTTCAAACTAATTATACGTGTAAAGTGCCAAATACTGGTAATTTTTTTTTGTCTTAAACTGATTTATCATCTAAGGTTATTTATCCATCTGAACGAGTTTTATGAATAAGCGTTGAAATACTTTATACAAATCTGATTGTGCAATTATTCGCATAAGTAGTGGGTGTTTTAGGCCTTCTGCTGTATTTTTGAGAGCTTTCTTCACTTAGAGTATTCGTTGATGATTTTATTAATAGGACACAATTCTGCAATATCGTAATGTCATCACACATTGCACACATCAAAAAAGGCTCTTCTAGAGGAAGATAAGAGGATGTGATATTGGTAAAGATATACAATCCTTCAATGGTGTCTGCAAATGAGTACCATCAGAGGAAATCGGGAAGAAAACTGCCCGTCCCATGATTGAAACATACCCTAATAGCATAAGATTGTCCTATGAATATCTGAAGGATGTCCTCGATGGGCATACAGGATATCCGATGGACGTTCGTTTTTGGTTCAAAGTACATACGATGGACAACCGAGGGACGTCCAAATGTCACAACAATATTTGTACATTCCTGAGGGATATCATACAGATGTCCATAAAGTACAATATATGGACATCCTACTTTATTTATATAGATATATTAGGGCGCGAAAAAGTACAACGTCGACATATAAGTACTTTATTTGATAAAATGAAGTAATGCATAAACATTGTCATATGGATATCCGAAGGACATTCTCAGCTTAGATTGAGGGCGTCCGATGAATTTCTTTGTTAGCATCCGTATATTTTATTTACATTAACATATCTAATATTGTTTATCATAACTCCAATTTATTTTCACAAGGTTGCCTGCAAATTATAATATTTATTAAATTATTAAATTCATTTTATTGTACTTTCTCTAAAACAGTTCACTTACCCACTAGGCTATCCTATGTCCGTTATTTTGGATGCTAGAAGTAGTATAGTATAATGTGTGGGAAATGTATTTAATGAGATTATCAGTAATAATAAGTCTTTATTATGTTAAATAGAATTTCTAGCCTTATTTAAAATATGCGAAAATCGTTCAGGTTCTCTTTTTTTCTATGTTCCCAAACCTGAATTTCTCCAGTTGCTCATATTTATATAATTATAATTATTACAAACTTATTTAATTTCTAACGAAAAAACTGTTATATTGTAATCGAACTGTCACCAGTGTTATCTGAGAAGTACGAGTAGTTGTTGAACAATGTAATATTACATTACATTAATTCAATGGCGGACCCAGCTTTTTGGATCAGATCTCCAAATTAAAGAGCGGCGGGGTGAACTATTTTAAGAATTAAAGTTTTATGGTTGAGTAGGGATTGCAATACCGGTTAACCGGTTAACCGATTAACCGGTTATCAGGACAAGAAACACATGACGATAATTACCGGTTATTTCGGTAAATTCTGAACTTACGATATGTCACGTATTCAACGTTTCTATTTGTCAGTGACTAGTATTCACTAAATACAGAGTGAGTGTCCCAACACTGAGCACTTTTAACAACAAATAAATAATATTATAAAAAGTAAAATCCTGAGAAATACAAGAGAGACATTGACAATATCTTGCCGCAAGTATCCGTGGAATACATTTAGAAGTATGTTATTACCAATTCCTATTAACTTATCGACCACCAATATCGATTGAGGAAGGGCATCTTCAGCTGGTGGTATTATATGCACAAATATCAGACGACTAACAGATACAGCTTTGAAAAACTAACCCTTTTAACGGGTTATTTTTAAAAAATATTGTATTTTTAGATTAGGTATTCAGTAAATGCCCTATTTGAGTTTATGTTTATAATTTTTGTTATTTAAGTTGATATTTTTGTTATTTACCTAATAACTATTTATTTAAAGGACCCCGCACCAAATGCATGGGTAATTTGTTGACGACGGAATCGTTGCAAATTCAAGGCATAGAATCCTTAGGTCATTCTCAATGAAAACTTTTATGGATAAAGTTCCAAAATGTCTTTATTTTAAAAATTCAGCAGCTCCAAAATTCGAAATTTTAAAAACGCGATTCTACGTATTTTCTATCGAAACGGTAAATACTTTTAATATTTTATTTGCTTTAAGAATATAATACTGATGTACAGTGTAACATAGGAAAATACATTATTCTGATATTCATTAAACAAATAAAAGATTCTTACGCAAATAAGAAGAATCCTATTTTTATTCCAATGGAAATCAAGCAAAACAAACAAAATACAAACGAGACCGTATGATTCGTTTTCCTGATAATATATATTTATAAAAATTACTAAAAATTATAAGAGCCCTTTTTATAAGAGTATTATAATAATTTTTCGTTATATTAAATCATTCTTTATTTATTTGTCAGTGTCAGTGTTATATTTTCGAAATGCCGAAATTAACTGAACATGAAAAAATTCTAATTCTCTCTAAAATTGAAGACGGATGGTCTATCAGAGCAGTTGCTAACCATTATCACTTAAATAAAAGTACCGTTATGAGTGTGAAGAAAAGGTGGGAGGAGGAAAGTATCATAAAGAGAAATGACGGATCAGGCTGACCGAGAAGTTCAAATCTCGCTTAAGATGAAGCGCTCCTTGACTATTTGAAGGAAAATCCGTTTCAAACAGCAGTAGGCGGTGTGTCCATGACAAATTTCCCAGCATCGAGGTCAACAGCTAGCCGAAGGATAGGAAAATCGGAATTAAAAAACTGTGTAAGTGCCAAGAAGATCATATTAACAGAAGAATAGAAGCAAGCCCGCATTACGTTTTGTTTAAATTGTGTCTATCGCCCGTTGGAGTTTTGGAACAATGTTGTGTTTACCGATGAAAAAGTTTTTCAGTCTTGTAATGACGGACATATGTACAAAATATTAGGTTACATTATTTATACAGTAAATACAGTCGCAGTTATGTGCAGTTGTATCTGTGAATTTTTCAACGTCAGTTTTTACATTTGTTATAAATCGAAATCATTCCCATCGAATGGTGTAAGAAAGTAAAAAAAAAACAAAAATACGTATGTTTTTCTTCTGGATTAACATTATTCAGATACATTACTTATGACGTTTCACAATCAATGTCGGTTTTTTATAACCTATATGATAATAAAAAAAATCTAAATTCCAAAAAGACTGATTCACACCACTTAATATTAATGGAAACTGGATTACTTGATTTTTCAAGTGTACGGGATTTTATTGCACAGAAGTGTACATACATAATTCAGTGCCTCCTATACATAAAAAATTATGAGGATTTATTTTGCGTTAGAAGCGAAATACATTCCTATAACAGCAGAATAAAAGATAATTTAAACAATTTCCTACGCTTAAGCAAAACTAGAAATGGTACTGGCTATTTAGGAATTCAATTCTTCACTATATTACCACTTGCAGTAAAGTCACTTAATATTAAACAGTTCAAGGCGAATATAAAACAATATTTACTTGATAAAGCTTTTTATAGTATACGAGAATTTATGGATCTACATCATTTTTAGATAATGTGCTTTGTATGCACTGATGCACTACGACTCAGTACATAAATTATGTGGAATAAATGTTTAAATATGTATTAATTATTCAAGTTTGTTCATATTGCATGTGATTTTCTGTCCTAGAGTTTTACGTTTTATTGTTGTTATTTTTATACATTTTACTAATTTATTGATATATCTTACCTTATTATTACTTATTTTGTCCACGTTATATACTTTGTTTTTAATAAACGCTTTTAACTATAATGTTTAGTCTTATACATTTTGTTATATTTACTATTTTACATTATCTAGCGTATCTTAGCCAATATTTTGACGTAAAGACTTTTGTGAATTTTAACACTAATAAATTATCTATCTATCTAGGTACCTATCTTCTATCTGCTTTTAAACTTTATTTATCGTAGTAGCAAAACATATTTTTTTAGAAAATTGAAGCCGTTTAAATTGTAAAGGGTACTTTGACGGAATTAATAATATTTTAGGAATAAAAACATTACTCTCAACAGAGCATCATATAACTATTGTGGCTCTAATGATGTACTTAATACTGTAAAACACATATTTGAAGTCTAGTTCAATTACACAAATGAGATGATGGGTGCAATATGACGGGTGCTTTAGCTTTAAGCTTCAATTTATTTCGCAATATACAATTAGCGTTATTAGCATATTTAGATAGTCTTCTATACAATACAATAATTGGCTTGACTTGATTATTGAGATAATTTTAAAAATAATTATCTACACTAAGTTCATTAATTTCTGTCTTTTATATGCAGCAAATTTCATATTCCAATAATGTCATTAATTCAATCTCTAATCTTATTGAATAAAAAAAATAATTTTGAATGTGTTTTATTTTACAAATATGTTCATCTGATCATCATATTTGGTAATTCATTTAGTAATAATGTCACTAAACACGTAATATTTTATCGATTTCCGGAAACAATTAACAATTTAATTGGTTGTTAGTATACCTAATTGGTTTAATCAAATAGGTATCTTGTAATCGGACAAAAACGTTTAATTACACAGGCACACGAAATTTTAAAAAATGTCTGTTCTTTTAACTTATGTATTTTGATGCGTTGAATTCGAATCCGGAGTCAGTGTTGCTCCATCACCCACCATTTTTTTGTAAGTCGCGAAACCTGATTCGTATTCAGCACGTCGAAGTACTGAAACGACACCTACCCCCGTCGTATATTTATCTCTCTCTTTTGAGTGAAACAGAAAAATATACAAATTTGGTAGTTTACGTGATCGTCTAGATTTTTGAAAGTAGGACCCAAATTTACGTTGTGATAGTAATTTTGTTAAACCATAGATTCTTTTTATAAAGTTTGATATTACTTGTTTCTATTTACTGATCAAATTTATTTATATTAATTTTGACAACACTCATTTATTAGTTGCTTTTATTTTGGTACCTTTTTATTTGACTGTGCTTTAGTTAATACTGATTTCACTCTAATTTCAAATTGCCTTTGTAATTGATTTATTTTGTCTAAAGAATTATATTTTTATTTAATCTCACTTATTCCTGAAAAGTAAAATATTGAAAGAAAATACAGAAAACGTTTTAATACGTTTATTTTAGACAATTGTCATATTCCTTTGTATAGATTATATAATTGTTGGGGCAATTGCCACATTTCACATGAAAAGAAGGAAAGTATTCGATGGGACAATTGTCACATTAATTCGTAGAATAATCAGGTCAGCTACGTAAACAATAAAATAAATTGTTTACAATGACAATTGTCATTATCCTGAAAGCTTTATAATTTACGTCGACATACGTAAAATTTGACACAGCTCGAGAAATTTCCCAGTCATGATACGATGGTAAAAGGCAATTAACAAAATCTTATCAAATTGCCACGACAACTGGGTCGTAGATTTCGATGTTTCGAAGCGAAGTATTGTTTGTTGTTGTGACTAGTTACAATTGCACTTGGCCGAGACCAATTGGTCCCATTTCGTTGAATCGTTGTTATTTGTATATTCGTAGTATCGATGCTATAGATGTAGTGACAACCAACAAAATCTTGTGTTTGCCTTTCGAAAATCTTCGAAAATAAACTGATAACAAAGAGCTGTGTTCAAATCTTATCATATGTAAATGATAACATTGATGAGGTATAAATTACAGAGATGGCAATCAAGAATTCTTAACTGCAACTGCTGAAGAATAATTAACTGCAAAATCTGCAAATACCCATTCGCGTCTGTACCAAATATTATTTACTTAGCTGATCGGAGTATTATCATATTAAACAACAATCGTTGTAATAACCTTTTAAAAACCCAAAAGAAAACTTTCCATTAATTAAATGACTAAAGATAGTTGCAAATCACAATCGTGAGTTAATTAATTTGAATACTGAAATTGAATTTAAATAAGTAAGCTATAATCAAAGTACCACAGTTTAGCATAAAGTCGGTGTAACTAGAGTTGACTTCGAGGATATAGAATCGTAAAAAGAGTTGAACTTCGTTGTCATTTTATTGAGCGAATTTAGAAAAATAATCTGAATGTGTAATTTAATTAATATTAAAAGTTAAGACCAAAACAAATGACAACGGAGAATTAGTAATTAGGTAATTTTAATACTTAGGCTCTGACAAACGGCAAGGTCCTGAAGGGTTACACTCACGGGCCCAGATCTTGACTCGAGTATGTTGTCCATTTTTTACTCTTTTAGGCGGCGTCGTAAATCGACCGACGCTTCCCACCCCTGGAGCGCAACAAGCAATTTCTCAATAGACACTCTGGTACCCGGGCAACGTCACCTGACGGACGCTTGCCAGACAGCAAATTGTCTACCGAAACTACTCGGAGCACTGTACAGAGATGGCAAACCCCAGTTGATTGTTCAATTACAACGGTGAATATTCCGTCGCAAAGTCTGTGAACGAAGCCTTCTTCAAAAGGTCGCAGTCAGACAGGGAAACAGAATATGCCCCGGAGCAATTCAACTTACTTTCGTAGGATGCACAACCCCAAATGTTTAACCTGAGTTCCTACTAACGAGGCCGTGAGGTCGCTGGGTAAGAACAAAGAATAAACACCAAAGTGTGCTAAATAACTCCCGAGAACACACAGCCAAATGTACAACCTGTATTTAACGAACGTTACCAATAAAGGACGCAGCATGAAAATACAGGTATGGACACGAAGATGGGTGCACCAAGAGAGTCGATCAAATAATGATTATTTTGCGCCAATATTCTTGGCTAAAGATGTCGGTCTCGGATGTCTGGGGCCGGGCAGGACTATTGCCCTTTACCCCAGTACATCGCTGTAGACCGGGGACCAGCCTCGTGCAGGGCGGGCGAACTTACTTTGCGTCGGCCCCACTCACAAATGTGAGCGGTGCAGACGATTTCGGCCCACCTCCCTGGGTCCTGGCACGTTGGACCTTGCTGGCTAAGGCCTCTTCTGGCGTTCTTCTGTCTTCGTTTTCTTTTCTTCGCCAGCTTGTTTCCCCCGGGGGGTAGTCATCTGTCTGTTAGGTGTGTTGGAAGTTTTGGCAGGAGAGACTGCCGGTACACAGGATGCTAAATGACATCCTGTCATCCGGATCGTCGGTAAGGTAAGGATGAGCTGTGTAGCTCGAGGAAGGGCAGACCTTAATGCTATTGGTAGCATTTTTGGTCTGCCCGGAGCCAGGGGGACTACGGGTACTGGACGGTGTGTTGTCCGGTACCCGCAAGGTCGTGGGTGGGGTGTTTGGTATAATCATGTCTCTTCTGGTAGTTTCTCCATCGACGGGGTGGTCCGGGTGGCGTCACTGGGGGGTGAGGTGGGGCAGGTTTGCGAACAGGGCCCCCATCATGGTACACATCTGCTGCATTTGAGCCAGTACAGCAGCGAGTTGTCCAGCCTCTGGGGGGGCCTGTAGTGGTTGGGCGGGGTTGGTGGTTGTCCCCGCTGCACCCTGGGCTGCTCTGGCGTAGCTTAGCCCGGGGGTTGTCCTGGTGGTGGCTGACTTGTGGGCGGGTGGTTTCCGGGGGGCTGGGGTCTGGTGGCTGGTTGTCTTTTTAGGGCATCGGGGGCATCCTCGGTAGCTTGCGGGGTGCGCTCCCTGACAGTTAGCACACTTAGCGGGGGTGTCCTTGGGCTTCTGGCAGGTGGAAGAGTGGTGGGCCTCGCCGCACTTGACGCATTTGGGTTTGGCCATGCATCGTCCTTGTGCATGGCCGTAGGTCTGGCATCTGTTGCACTGGGTGATAGTCTGTTTGGCTCTCTGTTTCTCCACTTTCACTACCAGGTAGCAGCATCGGGTCACTGCCAGGATATCTTCTTGGTTTTGGGGAACCTGCACTAACATCATCGGGATGTCCTTTTTTGTCCTCCTGGAGGACATCCTCTGCACAGAGACTGGTGCGAGCCCTTGTTGTTCGAGATCCATCTTCACTTCGTCACTGGTTATTCCGGTCGGTATCCCTCTTATTACTACCCTGAGTAGCCTCTCCTCCGGCAGGGCGTAGGTGTGGTATTCACGTTGTTCTTCTTTGAATAGTCGTGTCATATTTCGGTGGTCATCGGGGGTGGAGGGCTCTATGGCAATACCGTCTCTCACTGCTTTGGCTTGTTTAAATCCTATCTTGGCTTTTTGTAGGTTTTGGGTCACCGTTGACCATGACTCCTTGCTGCGTAGGACAACTGGGGGCATCCGGGGGGCTTTGGGGGGCTCCATATCGGTGTTTGTGGGGTTTACTTTCTCCTGGCTGGTGGAGGGTTTGTCCTCGCCGGCCTTTGATGTCCTCTTTTTGGTTGTTGTGGGGGGAACCTCGTCGTCGCTGTCCGGGACGTTTTTTCTTTTTGGGGCTTCCTTCACAGAGGCTTTCACTGAGGCCTCTGGGGGGGTCCTGGTGTTTCGGAGGGCATCCATCAATTCTTTGTGTTGTAGGTTAGCTTGCTCCTGCTGGGCTATCATCTGGCGGGTGATGTCCGCTAGCTCGGCCTTGAGTTTCTCGATTTGGGCTCGTAGTCGTGTGTTTTCGTTCATGTAATAGTTTCTAACCATTTCATCGGTTTTGTCAAATTCGGGCTTGTCGTAATGTGATGTCGTCGACATTGGTGTTGACGCTCTTGTGTAGTCGTCCATCTCCATGTAGGAATTTGGCATATCGTCCTCACTTCTCATTTTCTCACCTAAAAGAAAGATAGGGAAAGAAATGGGTAGGGTAAAAACACAGTGTCCCCAGGCGGGGGACTTTATTTATCTTTTATATATCAGCGTCTTAATAAAGACGACTGATATTTCTCCTCTTGCACTCTCTGTGGGGCTTCCACTTCGCTAGTTCGCTTCGCACTGTCTTCAACTGCACACTGGAGGTCTGCACTCGTCGACTGCCACTTGAACTATGATTATTTTGGCCAATATTCTTGGCTAAAGATGTCGGTCTCGGATGACTGGGGCCGGGCAGGACTATTGCCCTTTACCCCAATACATCGCTGTAGACCGGGGACCAGCCTCGTGCAGGGCGGGCGAGCTTACTTTACGTCGGCCCCTCTCACAAATGTGAGCGGTGCAGACGATTTCGGCCCACCTCCCTGGGTCCTGGCTCGTTGGACCTTGCTGGCTAAGGCCTCTTCTGGCGTTCTTCTGTCTTCGTCTTCTTTTCTTCGCCAGCTTGTTTGCCCCCCGGGGGGTAGTCATCGGTCTGTTGGGTGTTTTTGGGTTTGTGGCGGGAGTGACTGCCGGTACACAAGATGCCAAGAGGCATCCTGTCGTCCGGATCATCGGTAGGGTAAGGATGAGCTGTGTAGCTCGAGGAAGGGCAGACCTAACTGCTTTGGTAGCATTTTTGGTCTGCCCGGAGCTAGGGGGACTACAGGTACTGGACGGTTGTTTGTCCGGTACCCGCAGGGTCTTGGGTGGGTGGTTGGGTGATCGTCATGTCTCTTCCGTGGGGGTGGATCGTCGGACGGTGGTATGCTTCTCATACTCACCCGTTATCCAGGAGCTGCACCTTCGGCCGCTTGTGCCTCGGAGCATCAGCTGGGTCATAGTCAGTTGCCTCCCTGACTAGTGGGTTCCCATGCTCCTCGGCAAGGGCGTACATCTTTCTGGCTCTCTGCTTGATGATCTCAGTGACCGGGGTGTATTCCAGGTCCCTGTAGATGTCCTCGTTGCGGATGAACCAGGGTGCATCGACTGCCGTTCTGAGGGCGACGTTCTCCACTCTCTGGATCTGATGGAGGTAGCTCTTTGCTTGGTAGCCCCAAGCTACCGAAGCATACGTCAGCTGAGGCCGGATGAGGGACCTGATAAGCGTGAGCTTGTTCCTCAGGTTGAGTCTGCTCTGTCTACCCGTCATCGGGTAGATTAGGGCTCTCGTCCTCCTGGCCTTCTTGACGATGGCCTCCGTGTTCAGTCTCCATGTTAGGCCTTTGTCCATGACCACGCCAAGGTAGTTGGCGGAGTCGTGCCATTGGATGTCCTCACCAAACATGGAAACGTGACCTGTGGGGTTTTGTTTTCTTACCTTCTTAAAGAGTACCGCCTTGCTCTTCTCGGCGTTGACGGCTACCTTCCATCTGTTGCACCAGTCCTCTAGGAGGGTGGCCGCCTCCTGGAGGTTTCTGGTGGCTAGCCTGGCACTCCAGGATCTGGCAGTCAGGGCTGTGTCATCGGCGTAGAGGGCCATGGAGGTCCTCTCCGTCCGGGGTAGATCGGATGTGAAGATGGAGAACAAGTGGGGGGACAGCACTGAGCCTTGGGGGACTCCTGCCTCCATTGTTCTGTACGTGGACATCTTGTCCACGATCTTCACCCTCACCTGTCTTCTGTGGAGGTACGATCTCACTAGCTTGACGAGTGCAATGGGGTAACCCATACTCATCATTTTGGCTAGGAGACCGTCGTGCCAGACCCTGTCGAAGGCTTTGGCAACGTCCAGGAACAGCGCTGCCGTGACCTGTCTTTGGTTGAACCCCTTCGTGACCTCCTCGGTGAGGCGGAGCACTTGGAGTTCGGTGGAGTGCCCTGTCCTGAAGGCGAACTGCTCGTCTGGGAGGACTTCCAGCTCTTCTGTCTTCTCGGCTATCCTCTTGAGTATAACTCGTTCGGCTACCTTACTCATCGCTGGGAGTAGACTGATGGGCCTGTAAGAGGAAGGAAACGTTAGGTTCTTACCTGGCTTTGGGATGACTATGACGTCGGCCTTTTTCCACCTGGATGGGAAGTGTCTCAACCTCAACATTGCGTTGATGATGTTGACCATCGCCGCTACTCCTTTCCGGGGCAGCTTCTTGAGGGCGATGTTCCCAATGCCATCACATCCTGGAGCTTTCCTGGGTTTTAGACTCCTTAGGATCTCCTTGACCTCCTCTGGGGTGGTCGGGGGGATGTGGTCTTCATCTGGCAGACGGTTCATCCTGCGTACCCTGCGTCTCACGTCGTCCTCCCAGTCCTCGTCCTCATCATCGAGTTGGTTTTCCCTACACTGCAGTTCCAAGCTGTCGGCAAAAGCCTCGGCTTTTTCCTGGCGAGTGTAGACAACACCATTCTCTCCGTGGATCGGGGGCATGGGAGTCCGCCGGTTTCGCAGGGCCCGTTGGGTGGTCCAGACGCTCCTGTCCTGTGTGTCCAGGGATTCCAGGTGGCGTTGCCACCCTTCTTGTCTGTGTTCCTGAAGGGCGGCCTTGACTCTCCGGCTCAGGGTGTTGTAGTGTCTCCTGTCCTCCGGGAGTCGGGTTCTCTGGGCCCGTCTCTTGGCACTTCGCCTGTCCCTTATCAGCTGCCTGGTTTCCTCTGGGAGGTTAGCCAGGGGAGCTGGTGCTCGCCTTGTTTCCGTCTCGGTGGTACTTACCCTTAGTGCCGCCTGGATCTGGTCCTCCAGGGAGGTGATGGCCCTCTCCACGTCTGCCTCGGTTTCGAGTCTGGGAATGCGTGCGATGTTCCTCTGCAGCTCTGCACGGAACACTTCCCAGTCCGTCCTCCTTTTGATGAAAGTTGTCGTGTTCTCACCGTCCTTTTCTCCTAGTTCTAGGAGAATGGGGCTGTGATCGGTGGAACCATCCATCATGGCGGTGATTTCGGCTTCGAGGGGCATCTCCTTCAGCATCGCAATGTCCAGGACATCCGGCCTACCAACACCATTGTCATGGGTCGGTCCCTCCGGGCCAAGGACCAGCAGGTTGCCATCGTGTCGTTCCAGGAATCGCAGTAGCTCTCGTCCTCGAGTGTTTGTGATCCTACTGTGCCATTCCGGGGACTTGGCGTTGAAGTCGCCGATGGCAACCGTCTGGGTCCCTGGGGGAAGAACCGAGTCCAGGTCTGCGTCTAGCAGCATGTTGTTGGGTGGCTGGTAGCAGGAGACCACTCCGATGTCGCCATTTCGTGCCGTGGACACTACTATGGCTGTGGCCTGCAGGTTCTCCGTCTCTGGGAGTAGGATCGGGTGGTGTGCGATGCTCGTCTTCACTAGTAGGGCTACTCCTCTCATCACTCGTCTGTATGGCCCGGTCCAGTCCTTCCTGTATACGTGGTAGCCTGGGAAGTTGATAGCCTGGTCTGGTCGCAGCTTCGTTTCCTGCAGTGCCATGATGTCTATGTCACCCCTGGCGAGGAGTTCCTCTACCTCGAGTTTTCTCTCTCGCAGTCCGTTAACATTCCATGAGGCGATCTGCAGGAAGCCTGGTTTGACCTGTAAAAACATTATATGTTAGTGAATTTTGGCATTTGTGCAAAAAATGCGCTCATTGCTGAGCACATTTGTTGCATTTGTGCCAACACCGCGGTGAGGTTTTGGGCCTCAGCGGGTGCCTGCTGTTTTTGTGTTGGTCCTGTTTTGCCCTGGGCTACTTTTGCGTAGCTCAGTCCCCCAGTCGTGGTTGGCTTCCGGGTTGTCGGCTGGGTAGGCCTGGTGGGTGCTGGTTTCGTCGTTGCTGTTTTCTTTGGGAATTTCGGGCATCCCCTGTAACTGGCTGGGTGTGCCCCCTGGCAGTTGGCACACTTGGCAGGTACATCTCGGGGCTTGCGGCATTCCCCAGAGTGGTGTGGCTCACCGCACTTCACGCACTTGGCCTGTGCGTTGCACCGACCTTGTGCATGGCCGAAGCGTTGGCATCGGTGGCACTGTGCGACGGCTGAGGCAGCTCGCTGTCTTTCCGTCCTCACCACTAGGGAACAGCAACGGTTTACATCTAGGATCCTCTCCTCGCTGAGGGGGACCTGGACCAGCATGAGAGGAATCTCCTGTTTGGTCCGTCTAGATGTCATGCGGTGTACGGAGACTGGTGAAAAACCTTTTCCCATCAGGTCCTCCTTGACTTCGTCGCAGGTTACACCACTTGGGATGCCCCGTATGACTACTCTTAGCAGTCTTTCCTCTGGCAGGGCGTATGTGTGGTACTCCCTGCTTTCATTGGCCAGCATCCTGGTGAGCTTGCGGTAGTCATCGGGGGTGCTGGTCTCGATGGCGATGCCGTCGGCGACTACTCGGGCCTTCTCGAATTTGATTCGAGTTTCGTCCATCCTCTGTTTTACCGCTGACCAGGTTTCTTTGTTCCTCAAGATCACGGGTGGGATCTTAGGGGCCTTTTCCCTGGGGGGTTGTTGATCGGAGGCCTCTCGGACAGCTTGGCGGGAAGTTGGTACATCCGTGCTGGTGCTGGGTTGCACCTGGTTTTCAGGCTGGGCCGTCTTTTTCGCCCTTGTCCTGGTGACAAGGGTGAATTCGCCATCACTGTTCTCAGTGTCGGCTTTCCTCTTTGGGGCCTCCTTTGGTGCGGGTTGCACCACGGGGGCCAAGAGCTGGACCTGGGGTTGGGCCTGGGCCTGGGGTTGGGCCTGGGCTTGGGCCTGAGCTTGGGGCTGGGGGGTCCTCTCGGCTCTTATGGCTGCCAGGAGCTCTGCATGCTGGGTCCTTTGGGCCTCCAGCTGCTTGGCCACATCTGCTCTGAGTTGAGCCATCCTCTGGTTCATCTCTGCGAGCTGCGCTTTTAGCGCATTATTCTCGGCGGAGAGCGTTCGGATTAGCTCGTCCCTGTGGTCCTCCTGCTCCATGGGCCTGATAGTAGGGGTCCCTATTTGAGAGGTACCGTCGTCTCCTCGGTCGGGCATACTGTCCTCCACAGTATTGTCCTGGCTATCTGAAAAGAAATTTATATTAGTGATGGTTTGGGGTAGGGAATCGGGAAAGGTAAAAATAAATTGTGTCTCCAGTGAGGGAGACTTTATTTATCTTTTGATATTAGCGTCTTAATAAAGACGTCTAATATTTCTCCTCTTCAACTTCAGTGTGGGGCTGCCACTTCGTAGTTCTCGCCTCGCTACGTTGCTTGCACTTCACTTCACTACACTACTGCTGCTAGGTGACCTGCTCGCTTCGACTGCTGCTTGAACTGTGATTATTTTGGGCTGTGCTTCATGGTATTTATAGGCGACGTAATAAAGAAACAAAATTACGTTATACGCGAGAGTGACTGGAATAGTTAAGAAAAGAGTGAATTTTGAACGGGTCGTAATTTAGGCTATTTTACAAGAGAATCTCGGGCTTAACTGCATTAGAAATACGGCCTATAATCGCTTACGTTTCTGGCGTGTTTGTTTACATAGCACATTCCTCGAGAGATATGCCGTCTTGAAGCTCGACTTTCAACGTCGTTTTCAACCCTAGTAAAATGCTTTAAAAAGTATTATAATAAAATAATATTTCTGTATTTAAGGAAATTATACATGAAATATATTTAACGGTTATTTTGAAATATTTAATTTTGATTAGAATTGTTTAAAATTTGGAAATAAGTAAATTCTATTTAAAATTTAGGAAATTAATTTGCAAATACACGACCTAGATACAGGGCGTTTCAGAACACATGGGATACCCAATGGAGTACCAGAAAAAGATAATTTTTTTTATTTTGTGTGCCTGTGTTATCGTAGAAAAAAAATTTGCATAAATCTGTTTCATAGCGAACTGAAATTAAACACCGAATAAAAAATGCATGTGATCTGTAGATATGTGTGTCTACATGTGCTTGCATGTGTATATGTATAAGTATTGTTTCCAGTAGAGAAGATAACTTTTACTTTTGGAACATACGTAAAATATCGTGGCAAAGTAGGGACTTACTCCTTTTTAAAATTGGTCCATATCCGAATAATCACCAGAAGTGTGAGGCTATCGTGCTTTATATATAAACTATGTTCTATACATACAATTTTAGGCAAAATAATACAAACATAGGAAGATGTATACGATATCAAAACTATAATATATTGTGTGTCTACTTCAAATGAATATTACGTAAATAGGTGATATCAATTTTGAATTATGGTGTTTTTATTAATATAAAATTATTACGAAACGAATGAAATAAAAATATTTACATTTATTGATAAGGACACTTGCATGGCATTTTCTCTTATCTTGTGATATTGTTCGAATATTTCGTCACTGAATTAGGTAATCTAAAGACAGCTTGTGTTTAAAAATAACGGAATGGGTTAGTAGTCACCTTAACAACCGTTCCAGACACTTTTTTATCTCCCCACCCCAAAATGGGGAGGTTATTGCAAGTGGATCAAAACTAAAATTGAGATCCGTATCTTTACGTCCTGAGGTCTCAGGAAGACGAAAAAGTGCTTTCTTAAAAAATGAATTAATTTGGCAGCAGGACGGAGCGACCCCACACAGTGTTATATGCATCTTTGGGGCATATTTAATGTCCGATATGTCAAGAAATATTACAGCTAGACCTATTAACTCTTATATATTTGAAATCAAGGGAAAAGGTCTAAAAGCACATACAGGGTTTTCCATTTAAAAAACAACCTTCATTGTTATATCACGTTGACCTATGCAAGTAATTGTTTTTTTTAATTGCATTTAAAATATGTATATATAGTCCAGTCAACGGAGCGCTAAAATGACCAAAATCTCTAACGTGAGTGCTAACGAGTGGATTTTGGTTAAACCTAGTGCAATGTGTTTGTAATGACGTAAATAAAAAAAGTTTTAAAAAAAGATCAGAGTAGAAAACACCCCTTTTATCACGGGTTCCGTAACTTGTAGAATTAGGTCAAAAATGAAAAAAGAAACAATGTATTTACCTTTTTTGGCCCAAAATAATATGTTTATACTCTTGTGAATTTTTTCTAAAAATGCATATTTTTCGAGATATGGTCACTCGGAAATTTCTAAAAATGGGGGATAGGAAATTTAAAAGAAAAAATCTGAAAAAATTCAGGTGAATGAATCATCGAAATACAAGCCTTTTTTTGATTGACAACTCTTCTGTAAAGTGCGCTTTCGCCTAGTTTTTCTGGAAAAGCATGAAAAACTACCCCCATCTTTGACATTGTAGTGCTTTAAAAATATGTAATTTAAAAATTTTAAAAAATTCAGACGTATGCATTGAGGCCTTCTGAACATTTTTTGTCTCTTGGAATTTTTTATAACTTGCTAATTTTCCGAGTTACAGGCAGTTTTTCCTCGATAAATAATGTACTACATTTTTTGCACATTAAAAAATACCTGAAAATTAGAAAAATGAGCGTAATTTATATATATTCTAAAAAAATATGAAACGTATATAGTTATGCAGTTTTTAAACTGAAAATGTGAAAAAGTTTTCCGGACAAATTTGTTGTAATTTTTTGCCTGTAACTCGGAAAATTAGCAAGTTACAAAAAAATTTCAAGGGACAAAAAATGTTTAGAAGGCCTCAGTATATACGACTGAATTTTTTCAAATGTTTAAATTACATATTTTTATGGCGCTACAATTTCAAAGAGAAGGGTAGTTTTTCATGTTTCTCCGGAAAAACTCTGTGAAAGCGCACTTTACAGAAAAGTTGTCAATCAAAAAAAGGCTTGTATTTTGATGATACATTCACCTGAATTTTTTCAGATTTTTTTCAACTTTTACATTTTCTATCCCCCATTTTTAGGAATTTTCGAGTGGCCAATCTCGAAAAATATGCATTTTTCTAAAAAATTCACAAGAGTAAAAACATCTTATTTTGGACCAAAAAAGGTAGATACATTGTTTTTCTTTCATTTTTGACCTAATTCTACAAGTTACGGAACTCGTGATAAAAGGGATGTTTTCTACCCCTTCCGATCATTTCCTACTCTAATCTTTTTTAACTTTTTTATTAACGTCACTAGAAACACATTGCACAAGGTTTCATCAAAATCCATTCTTTAGCACTCAACTTAGACTGGACTAATATACAACTCTACAACTTTTATACGAAACTTTTTTTTACTTCCAATAATATCAGAAAGAAAAGGGGGGTCAATATAATTTCAAAAGTCATTTTACAAATTATCTTACCGTTCTCGCGTAGGAAATGTAAATTCACAGTACTACTAATATATTAATGCATTCTATAATTCTCAATGAATCAAGTCAACAGGGAGGAAAGAGAAAGATATATGTGTATGGTGCATGTAGTATATCATATCTCCACGAAACGCATAGTGATACAAAAACATTGAATAGGTTTTCGCACTGCCGGCCATTCTTCAACTGTTCGTAGTAGGCTTCTGTTAATGTTTGTGTCTAAAGTTTTGTGATTAAAAGAAGGTAAGATGAATATTTGTACTAATTGAAAAATTTCTTATTGATGCTTGCTATAAAGCTTTTTATTTGACATTATTTTAATTCTATTATGGTGTTACTACTCTATACATATTCTTACGACAATAAAACAATTAGTTTGATATGCTATAAGAAATTAATAATGAATCTACTTTTAGAATAAAAAGTCAATATAAATTCTAGTTAGCAACCTCTGTTAGCAACATCACAAAATTATGTTTGTGTAAAAATAGCATTACATATCCACCATGTGGTAGATCTAAATTATGCAACTGGCTGCATGCTAGTTGCATCCAGCGATAATGTATAATCCCTATCACTATTTGTAATAAGTGGCAACTCGGGACGGTGCAGCGTAAATGTATAATCCCCATCACTATTTGTAATAAGTGGAAACTCAGGATGGTGCAGGGTGTAACGACGTTTTTATAAAATCATTTTTAGCGATAAAGTTTAAAAATATTCACATTTCAATTACATAACGGAAAATAGAGTATACGGGTGACAAGGCGCCATTTAGGCTTCTTTTAAGGTAGAAGCTTGAAATTTGGTTTGTAGATATTGCTCATTGGGGCTCATATTTTCCATGAAAAAACGATTGAATGCCACTTCCTGTCCGTGAAGACAGGTATTTTCCAGATATATTTGAAAAAGCTCTTATTAAACCATTATATAAAAATGGCGTTAAAACAAATGTGTCAAATTATAGGTCAATTATAATCAATTATAGTGGCAAAAATATATGAAAATATTAAAAACTAAAATTGCTTTCAAAAATAAAATGAATTTGGGCGAGGGTAAAAAATCGTTATGCATATTTTTCGGCTTAGCCAAAGCATTTGATACTGTAAACCATAATAGACTACTGGACGTATTGGACTTCCGTTAAAGCTTATGGAAACAAATAGGAAACAGTGCGTGTGTGTCAATATAGTTATTAATTATGAACATATCATTAAATATGGCGTACGGCGTACCTCAAGGTACAGTTCTGGGCCCAACATTATTCAACATTTACATTAATGATATATTTAAAGTCCCTACTAATGGTGAAATAACCTCTTTCGAGACGACAGCGTAATATTCTACAAAGATAAGAGTTGGCCACTGTTAAAAATAGAGTTGACAAATATTTTAAAAATGTTATAAACTGGTTTAACAGTAGGCTACTAACCATAAATTTTACAAAAATGTTTTTCATGCCTTTTGGATGCTATGCAGATTCACTACCAAACTTCACTTCACTTTATTACAAATGTGAATTCAATTCTAGAGAATTTTCATGTTTTCATTTATCATGTAGGTGGTAGTGCTCTGTCGATTTGTTGTTTACGTTTACATTGTGTGTTCAATATTTGTTTATAATGGAACCTAATTTTGTGAAAGGTACTTCAGAGAATTTACCCATAGTGGATTTTTATATGGTACACGAGTTTTATGTAGATAATTTGAACTATTTAAGTGCCGAATCCCGAAATGTTAAAAATTTGAGGTTAATATTTCTTTAAAATAATTTGACAATGATATAGACATATGGATTAATTAAATATATATCTATAATTAAGATTACATACACGACTCCCATATACGATCGGCGATGTCAATTAACTCTTTAATTTCGGTTTTCCCGGATGCGGTGATTGCGATGAAAATCGTTTTAGGCAATCGCCGCTTCCATAATTTGATCAGGAGCTCCTGGCTCACCACATGGGAACCTCCGACTGTTGATAGCATCGACCGGTAAAAATCTGATGGTTTCAGGTCCCCCATCTGGGAACCAGAGAGTAGGTCCTCTAACCGCTTTTCCTCGCTTGAGGTCAAACGAGAAATTAGAATATTTTTCAAGTTATCATATAGATCTCTTTCCGGCTGATTTGTGACGTCATACACCGTCGTAATAATTTCCGGGGGTAAACTGGCAATGACATAATCGTATTTTTTCCGATCGCTAACGATCCTGTGAATAGAAAATTGCGATTCAATTTGAGTAAACCATATTTCTGGTTTGGATAACCAAAAAGGTGGTAGTTTAATGGTAGTGACGTAATTACCATGAGATGTCTCAGCACCTGATGAAATTGGTATGTCATCCAATAAAATATTTTCTGTAGGAGGTGCCATTGAAATGAAATGACTGATTCTTTTAAATAACGGAGAATAATGACAAATATCAAAACAATTCACTTACCAAATAAATAAAGTTTTGGGAGCAATCTTCCTGAGGAGTCGTCCAAATATATTTTCTTGGGAGTTGAAGAAATAGATTCCAATAAAATATTGTGTTGATTCAGGCTAATACTTCTAAGCACATGACCATATATTAAGGGATATGATATTTCCAAAAATCAATTTATAGCATGTTGTATCCTATTCTACGCTTCTTAGGATGTTCGAATCAGGGACATTTATAAATATATATTATTCTAAATTATACATTCCAGAGTTATGAGTGAATGTGTTCGAGGTAAGGTAATTTAAATCTTCCGGTTTAGACCTTCCGTCGGGATAATCAATTAATTGGAAATGTTGGGATTATCAATTTGCAGGAATCACTGGGGAATATCAATTTATATACCGTTAATTTATAGATTCTCAACCAATTTATAGATACTCAATTTGTAGATGTTCTTTTCAGGGGTTACTAATTTATAGATGATTTTGTTTGCTTTAAAAATATAACTTCATACTTCATGCCAGAGAAATACCAAATTATAGACGTTCCTATTCGGGGTTACTGACCTAAAGGTATTCTTTCCCGGAGTCACCAATTTATAGGTATTCCTTTTGGGGATAATCTTTTTCGGGGTCACCAATTTATAGACATATGGATTAATTACATATATATCTATAATTAAAAGTTCCAATTTATATTTAAAATGTGTATTTTCGAAGACTAAAAGGTGTTTTGGTTTAACATTTTAATAATACACGTTATTCTGTTTTTATTTAAAAATTGTTATTATTTTGTTTTTTCTTTCTTTTCCTGGTTACTTGAGACTTGGTGAAACTTATATTTACACAGCAAGTGAACTGATCGCCCATCGATATTAATACTAACAGCAAATAAGCAAAGCAAACGACGCCCGTCGATTATTACTTTATCTAACTGCGCATGCTCTCACATCTCTGACGGGGCGATGGGCGCGAATTCAAAATTTCTTAATTTAAATAATTAATTTCTCCATTAAAATGACTTTAAATTGTAAAATGAGAAAATACGGGTCAAATAAAATTTAATAAAGTACTTAATATAAATTTTTTTAAAAATAGTCAACAACCCTATTGCGGCACATGGGTGGCATATAACATTTATTTGAAAAAGTTAGAGTCCATCCAAAAATGGATTTGAAAAATAATATTTGAAAAAAACATTTCCTATCCTACTGATATGCTCTTCAAAGGGACAAATATTTGATCAATTCAAACAAAAGATTAATGTACCTCGTGTCGCTTATTTTCCTCCACTGTAATAAATTCCACTGTCAAAAATAATAATTTTAATTCCCACTTTTTTTTTGCAGTAAATATGCCTATCGACTTCTACTACGATCCTGCAAGCCCTCCATGCAGAGCTGTCCTTTTAACTGCGAAAGCCGTCGGCGTAGATTTAAATTTGAAATATACCGATCTATTGAAAGACGACCATCTTACACCTGAATTTATTAAAGTAAGTATTAGCCCAGTCGATGAAGGTATTTACCTACTTTGCAAAATGAATAATTTGTTTTACTAAGTTTGTGAAAGTGTATAGAATAGTATCCTGAAAAGTTACATTTCGCTCGGATGCAGAACATAAAAAAAGTGAAAAAAAAAATTCTTTCATCCATTTTTTCAATATTTTGAAATTAAGTCAAACTAGGAAAAAATAAAAAATACATATGGATAGATCACGTATTTGTGAGCAAAAAATATCTTAGCAAAATTTATCGCTAAAGCCACGGTTTTCCCGGAAAAAAATCGTCAAATGTAACGTTATAACTCGGAGCCAGATACATGCGTGCGCGCGTTTGAATACGTATGACTGTGACACCGACGCACTGAATTACATGTCACTAAATCAGAATTTATTCAATCTATATGAGTGTTAGTTCATTTAAAATATGGAAATTGTAGCTTTCTGATGCTTTTTTGTTTTAAACAATACAAGTATAGGATGCATGGGAAAAATATACTTATATATATATTATCACGCCCGAACTCGATCGTCGCAATAAAAAATATAGAAAGAAATAAAAGCCCTCCAAAAAAATTCTTTCTTCATTAAGAACTGCTAAAAAGTATGTACACTTCATGATTATTATGGTTCGTTAAGTTGTAGTAATGTGAATTCAAAAAAAAGTACATCTCAAATCATTTTAATTTCCTTGCCTGATGATTTTCTTGATAAATATATATACTGGAGGCTGTTGCCGAGAAATTGACCCAATACCGTGGCTTTAGCGATAAATTTTATTAGGACATTTTTTGTTCAGAAACGTGGTCTATCCTGTATTTTTTGTTTTTCCCACCCTAACTTAATTTAAACATTTTGAAAAAATGGATGAAAAAAATTTTTTTTCACCTTTTTTTATGTTCTGCATCCGAGCGGAATGTAAACTTTTCATGATATTATTCTATATACTTTCAAGAACTTATTTAAAAAAAAATTATTCATTTTGCAAGTTTTTTAGGTTTCAATGTTCGAAATGTTATATATGCTTTCTAAATAATTACATATCCGATAGAAAAATTGTTATTATACCTACAACAAATTAAAACTATAAAATTGCTGTAGCCAGACAGTTTCTTATTCACCTATTTTGATGCTTAATTTGAGCCTACTATTATTCTATTTTCATATTACTATTTGTATCTATATAATCACAAACAAGTTCACTTAACAGTGTTCTCTTCATTTTGAGAATTTTTAAAATTTTTACTATATTATATTGATTTTGACATGTGTTCTAAATTCAATTTCATTTTTCTGCCATAGACGTGGTAAAGCATGTTTGAATATTTAGTATCAATTAACTATATACACTTTTTTGTAAACAGATCAACCCACAACATACTATACCAACCATAGATGATAATGGATATAGTCTATGGGAAAGTAGAGTCATCATGACTTATTTGCAAAATCAATACGGAAAGAATGATAACCTTTATCCAAAAGATCCCAAGAAACGCGCTGTGGTAGACCAACGAATGTATTTTGACTTAGGAACTCTTTATGCAAGCTTTATGGATTATTATGTAAGTAATTACTCTGTCAATTTATTTCTACATGTTCGAAAACTATTGACTGGAAAGAATCGTTAATTTACTAGCAATAAATTTCGTAGTAAAAACTAGTTCTCAAACGAACTAAAATGCAGATAACACGTTCGAGATTTTTCTTGTTGTCACTTTTATCATTAGTAATCGATTTTCAGTTTTTCTTCAATTTGTTTAATAGTAATTCAGATTTTTTTTACGTTTTTGACACAGAGAAAACAATTAGAACAAAGCTGAATTTTGGCAGAGATGCTTGGTTAGTCTTGTAGTTGAACGTACTAAAAGTCCTTATTGCTGAATACTGAATAACTTGCCTTCACCACTGTTGCCTTGACAGCGGAGGATTCCTTTTATCAAATAGACACCGGCGTTTTTTATGTCTCATTATTAATACTATCAACATAATAAAAAGGTCACAAGAGGACCTTGAACTTGTTCTTAGTTTCTACTGCAAAACTAACCTACGCAATATTTATATATATAATGTCTGGTCTAAAAACATCATATTTTTAAAGCAAAAATTTTATAAAACTTTTGCATCTTTTGGGTCAATATATTGTCTTGAAAAATATGTGTACGTATACAGCAACCATAACAGAATATAGAGACACTTCTTCAAATCACTCTTTTGGTTTCAGCGGACTTGAAACTGTGTATATCCATCAAGAACTCAAAACAAAATTTTCGCATGATCACAATACTCTTTATACTTCGTGTTTGAGAAAGTCAAAATATATGGTTTGATTTTTGACAGCACATCTGAGATACGGTAGCATTTTGATGCTGAGGGTTTCAAGTTATTGTAATTTTATCTTTAAGAAATTGGTATATAATATTGAGGTGTTGTAAAAGGACTAAAATAGATTAGCCATAATTTTACATCATTTCAAAATTTTACGTAAAGTTTTACAACGATCTCTTATAAAGTTGTTTCCATTTTCAGTATCCAGTCTACTTTTTTGGCGCAGAAAGTTTTGACCCTACCAAGATTGAAAAAATCGAAGCTGCATTAAAATTGTTCGACACATTTTTGGACAACTCGGAATATGCCGCTGGCGACAACCTTACCCTTGCAGATTTGACGTTGGTAGCAACGGTGTCAACTTTCGACGTTGTTGGATACGACCTTTCCCCATACAAGAACGTCACTAAGTGGTATACAAAGGTTAAGGAAACGGCTCCAGGATACGAGGAAGCTAATGGAAAAAATGTAAAGCTCTTTAATCAACTGGTTGATCAATACAGGAAAAAATAATCGTATTACATTTTTATTTGTTACTATTTCTGATAATTTTAATTTATTTTTAAGATATAAAAGTGATATCCGCTGCCAATTCTAGTTAAGAAAAATATTAGTAGCATGTAGAACACTTGTACAATGCTCCGAATAAATGTTATTTGTGTACATTTGTGTTTTGAGCTCATTCCATATACCTTATCCATATGTTTTTGGATTGAGGGCTGAACTTCTAAATACCTACCAGTTACCTCAATAAAATTTGGAATAAAAGTTTAAACTATCTTAGATCAGTTTTAATTTTCATACATTTTCAACCATCTGTTGTTCTGCAGAAGTTTAATTTCAGATTATGCAGAATTTAATGTTGAAACTATTTTCAATCTTAGGCATATTTAAGAAAATTTATAGTTTTGATACAAATGCAAATAACTTGTGCAAGGATTTAACTGCAGAGCAATGAAAATCTTGTTTAAATTACGTATTTTTTGACGCGTTTTTCTCAAAAATTATCAATTTTCACCAAATAAACATAAACACGTAAACACACCAAATGTAGTGGACAAGTTCCAGGTCCAACGTCAAGGCTGTCCGGAAGAGTGACACATTTGTAAGAACGCAGACATACAACCATATCAACCGACATTGTGAGTGCCGATGCTGGGACTCGAACCCAGTACATAACAAACAGTGCGACCAGCATATTCAATACACTTTTCTAAAGAAATTAAATGACCAATTCAAAAATGTCTTCTCCCCGAAAAATGCACTGTTAGTAAATTAAACATAAACGATTCAATGTTTATCACATGCACCGGTCAATGAACGACACATCGACAGAATTATTATGGACTTACCTTATAAAACGTCTACTGGGTTTAATGAAGTTCCCGTAAGTTTATTTAAAAAAAGTTCTGATCTTATTTTAACGCCGTTAGTAGAAATAATAAATTTTGCTTTTACGAGTGGAAAGTTTTTCGGCATTTTAAAATTTGCCATTCTAGTGCCCATTGTTAGAAAGTGTGACTTGCAGGATATAGATAGATAACTATAGGCGAAGGGTAATGTTAAGTATCTTGTCTAAAATTGCAATCTCCGAAAACCTAAATTCTAACTTAAACCAACACAAATTGTTTACTAAATATCAGTTTGGTTTCTAGAAAAACCTGTCAACTGAAAATGCTACTACCGAATTCATTCAGCATTGTGCGATAAAAACAATTTAATCATTAATATGACTAAGACTGTTGCTTTGAAATTTTTAAATTCACGGAAACGCAGCAAAAATTTTATCTTCTTCATCATCAGTGATAATATTGAGGCACTCAAAACTACTGAATTTCTTGCAGAGAATTCTATAATCTTTATTTTTTATATAAACATTTCTATGTCGCTAATGGTTGGAGAGATATAAGCAAAAAACTGAAACGGAGATCCATTTTTCCAAGATGGCGGCGCCAGAGAAGAGTTGGTGACTAATGAACATATCTGCCGAATTTCAAAACTTCATCAGTTTTTCCCTCTGTTTCCTTATTTGACTGGAGTATAGGGGTAAATATAAGCTCTAGACTGAAAAACATTACCATTCATTCTATGAAAGGTCACCGAGTTACTGTGGAATTACGTATTTCAATATACTTCCAGACGGGTCAAAATCAATTAATTCCCTAATTTATTCAAAAGAAAATTAAGAGCATTTCTGATAGTTAAGGTTTTCTATAAGTCGAAGTATTGTTCACGTGAAAACTTACGTAAGTATCTGAAGTCTTTTTGTATTCAAATTATACTGTTTACTTTCTAAAAGTTTTTCCTTTTTTTGATTGTGGTTTCATAGGTTACACTATTGTTTTCTTAAATTCTATAGATCTCTAGAAATTGCATTGACTATTTTATGCTTTTATTTTATGTTTGTGAATTATACTTATATACATATATTATACTTATTCACATATGCGATTTCTACATAAGAAGTAGTTTCTTCCGGGTGTTGCCGTAGTCGTTGATCTTGACTTGATGTTTCACTAATCGTGCTGTCAGCATCTTCAGAAGGATTTTAAAGACGTCTTTAGACGGTGGTTTTCATTTGTTCAGTCTGCAATATAATTTTCGTTTTGTTGTAGTTTATAATTATACCGTACTCAGAGCTTATTGTTCGAAGGTTTTCCAACTGTGTATGAGCTCATCTCTGCTTGCTGCAACTAAGGTTTTATCATCTGCACCCTGTTAGTCCTCCAGCACACGGCTTAAAGCTTGCCAACTATTGATGTTAAAGATTATGTCTTCTGTCACCACCCCTCTCTGATGGCTTAAAATTTTAAGGGGATATTATTAAAATTAGTGTATCTTCATGAGGTTATTGTAGCTGTGCAGCCTACACTGGTAGTTCGGTACTATCATCAAGAAGCTGTTCTGAAGAATTATCTAACGTTCACCAAAAACTGCATCAAAGTTGGTGCATTGGTTTTAAAGTTATAAGGGAAAAGACAAGGAAACAAGATCAAACCCTTTCTTTGGGACTAAAAAGGAGAACTTCCTTAACATTTATGATCTTTGCTGTATTCAGAAGTAAATAATATGTATGAGAAATTAACGAAAATATTTACTTTCAGTTATTGTTCGTGATAAGAGTAATTATTATTTATTCTGTATCATCATATCATATATCACAGTTTAACCTTGAAAAAACGTAATGATATGTTTCAACGAAATCATATTTCAACCAATAGCATTTTGCTGCTGGTCGTTGTTGGCAACGAATGAAAACAAATCTAATTTTAGTATGAAGTTTTGATAATCAATAACATTTTGTTTACAGTTTATAAGTAACGTCACTAACTGATAAAATAATTACCTTCATTGATAAGGACGGTTGTATGACACGTTATCTTATCTCGTTATGCTGTATGAATATTTCGTCAATGAATTATTAGGTAATCAAAATAAATTTATTATTTAAAAATAACTGAATAGGTTAGTAGCGGATAGTACTACTTTTTACTAGGCAACTAAGCTACAATGGCGGGACTTTTTCCCCTATCGACCTACAGTTTAACGTGGACTTCAAACCACGGTTCTCGGCTACCAAATTTATTCCGCCCTGGGTTACTCCACCGCCTTTCTGATGGTTTAAACGGCCCACGAGATATCACGTAGACAGCCGCCACATGGGTCATCCCCGTCTTACTCAGCGGGTTAACGGCCCGGGATTGCCTGAGGTGATAGTCTACCGACTGTTAGAAGAGCTACTTGGTCACCCATCCAAACGCCGGACTCGATGACTGTTGCTTAATGATCGAGTGTCCGAATTTAAATCGGTGACCGTATTTCGTCCCCGAAATAGGTTAGTTGTCGGTTTACCATCAATTAAACCTTTCCAAACCTTATTCTGTTTGCTTGTTTAGAAGAGGCCTTAGGTTCTTGTAAGCACATTAAAATCACTTTTTTTTATCCCCTTTATCTGGGACTGGGTGGTAGAAAAGGTGGCTAATTAAAAAAATGTTGAGGCCGTTGGTTCATGTATAAACAATATTACATCACAATTTTAATTTTGTACTCCTTTTAATAATGGGGTGGGTGTGGTAACGCCAAAAACATTTTCGAGGCACTTGGTTCTTGTACACACAATAATAACAATTTTATTTTTAGTTTCATTAATAATGGGGTGGAGGTGGCAATGGGAGTGGTAGAGGGGATGGCTCATGCAAACAAAATTTTTTAAAGCCCTTGTATACACACTAGGGTGGCCCATCTCTATAGGGGGTGAATTTTTTTTGCGTATTTTTTAAGTCTCACCCCACGAAAATATACTATTATACTAGGAATAATTTATGTCAAAGTTTCAGATAATTCGGTGAACGGTAACCCGTGCCGCATTCAGGTAGAAATTTGTAGATAAGATTTTATTACGGTAACCCGTGCCGCATTCAGGTAGAAATTTGTAGATAAGATTTTATTACGGAAATACACTTAAATTTTACTTAAAATACAAATATCTACTACCTCTTTTCTCATAATGTTTTATTGGTGTAATTATTTCCTAGAAATTATTTGTTTTGGAAGTTTGGAAATATAATGCATCTACGGTAGGTTTTTATGTCAGTTTGCAATTGTGTTTTACAGTGGTGACATTATAAGTTCTAGCATACGTTCCTTTTTGAAAAAACATTTAACGATGGCTGATGTTAGATCCTTACGAAAGGATACTTTCATTTACTTAGTTGGGCACTATTCGTCACAAATCATTGGCAATAAATTGCCGTCTAATAGACAAGTATTACAAGTGCTCTTTTATAACATTCGTGAAGTGAAGCTAAGTGTACATGAAAGTGCTAAATTAACAATAAAAGAGGTGTCAGTTTTTTGGGATAAAGCTCGCATTCCGACACGTCAGGATTTTCATTGTGTTAAACAACTAGATAAACTTTATGCAGAGTGGAGGAACTTACAAAAATCGGCTAAAAGGGCCAGTGCGGGAGTAAAGAAAAAAATTTCGTTGAAAAATTGGACGATCTTTTTGACATTTCTCATGCAAATGCATTGGAGTTGTTGAAAATAGATGAAGATAAGCAGTTTTTAATTAATCAAAGAAAAAAGGGACGTCCTGGATTTATGCATGGTATTGATTACCAACTTGCTTCTCAAGAAAAATCAGCTGAGGAGAAATTACAGAAATTATCCGAACGAATGCAACGAAGTCAACAAGAAAAAGCTAGATTAGAGGAAACAGTCACCTGTCCATCATCAAGTAGTAATTCAGCCGACTCCAACGAAAATGAAGATGAAATAATCGAAGCCCAAGAAGAGTTGTTACAAGACCAGCCTGGCCCGTCACAGCCAAAAAAGAGGAGATTGTATGGAACATGTAACATCATCACACCAAAAATAGCCGCTGCATTTGATGCTTGCAAAATAAGCGACAGGTATGGAGTCCATATTTTGACGGCAGGAGCAGAAGCACTAGGGCATGACACCACATCTTTGTCCATCAGCAGAACCACACTTCAGCGCTCTAGACAACGCATCCGCGAAGAAAGAGCTGGAATATTAAAAACTGCCTTCGGTAATTCTGAATTGCCGGCCCCAGTCATCCATTGGAATGGAAAACTTTTACCTTCTCTCACTGGAATGGGAAATATCGATAGACTTGCTATCTTAGTTACTAGTGGAGATATTGAACAACTACTTGGAGTACCAGCTTTGCCCAATTCAACTGGAAGAGAACAGACTGAAGCAGTTTATGATGTGCTTTGGGAATGGAATTTGGACGAAAAGGTAATAGCTTTGTGTTGTGATACAACAGCATCAAATTTGGGTTATATAAATGGGGCAGCCACACTATTGCAACAAAAATTAGAAAGAGATATTCTATATTTTCCTTGTAGACATCATATTTTTGAAGTGGTTTTGAGAAGTGTGTTTGACACAAAAATGCCTTCCTCATCTGGTCCAAATGTGCCACTATTTAAACGTTTTAGGGAATTTTGGCCTAAAATAGATCAAAATAAACTAAAAACTGGATTTCAGGTATCAAAAATTAAACACATTTTACAACCAGTTAAAGCCGAAATTGTAAAGTTTCTAAATGCAGCTTTAACTTTGCAATAGCCTCGTGATGATTATAAAGAATTTTTAATGCTTTCTAAACTTTTTGTTGAAGAAGAGCCCACTCACACGACATTCTATCAACCAGGGGCATTTCATCATGCACGTTGGATGGCCAAAGCCATTTACTGTCTAAAAATATTTTTTTTTCCAAGATCAGTTCCAACTAACTAAAAAAGAAAAAATTGAAGATATATGTCTCTTTATTGTAAAGGTTTATGTAAAGGCTTGGTTTACAGCGTCATTTGCTAGTAAAGCACCGCTTCATGACTTAGACTTTTGTAAAGAACTCATTAATTATCAAAATATTGACAAAAAAATATCTCAAGCCGCAAGTAGGAAAATAGTGAACCATTTGTGGTACCTTAATTCAGTAAATGTTGGCTTATCTTTCTTTGATGACGATATTTCAGTTACCACTAAAAGAGAAATGGTTAAAGCTTTGAATAGGAAAGCACCAAATCAAGAGGGTATTAAACGACTTATGATTAGTAACATTACTGACGTTGAAAACAAGGAAATTCAGGACTTCATATGCGAGAACACTAAACAGTGTTTTCAAAAATTAGGTTTGTCTATGGAATTTTTGGAAAATGATCCAACAACATGGAGGGAAAATGAAAGTTATACCCGATGTTTCAATATTGTAAACAAAATTAAAGTTGTAAATGATGCCGCTGAGAGAGGAATCAAACTTATTACTGACTATAATGACATTTTAACAAAAAATTAAGACCAAAAACAGTTTTTACTCCAAGTTGTAAATGATTATAAATCACAGTTTCCAAATGTAAAAAAAGAAACCCTGTCGCATGCTTTGGCCTAGTGCAAAAAATATTGTTTTTATTACTATATGTCTTGTAGATTTAGGATAATATTTGGTACTATGTATGAAAAAAACGTTTCATAATAAAATACACAAAGATAAAACGAGAGTTTTATTTCAAAAACTTCTAGTCTAGTTTTCTTAGACTACGAATTTACAGTAGTATGACACATGTCATAGTCACAACAGATAATGTCTTTGATATTTGTATGACTTGATTAGTCATTCTAAAGATAAATGTTGCTGATTAAAAAAAAAAAACAATGCATCAACCAAAGAATGTAAATAATTCCATTTACTTTTATTATTGCATAATAATGCATTCTGCGGCACCCCTTGCCTTCAATTTGCCTGAATAATATTTTGAGGGGACTGTTTTTTCTTCAAATGGAACCATCTGCAGGGGTGAGAAATAAAAAATTTCGATTTCGAAAAAGATGGGCCACCCTAATACACACTAAATCACAATTATATTTTTTACCCTTTTTAATAACCGTGTGGGTGTGGTAATGGCGGATGATAGTGGGGGTGGTTGATGTTCAAAAAAATTTCGAAACCTTGGCTTCTTGTACATTCACTAAATCCGAATTTTATTGACTCCTACTTGCTTACTTTACCTATTTACTCTCATTTGAAAGGCGACAATTTTAACAAACACGGATTATTCATGAAGTAAAAGAGACTGGCTTTTATTAAAAATAAAATAATAATAATAATAATATTTATTTCAAAATGTATTTTACATGTTACAGTATTTTTTTAATAGTATATACTAGAGCTAAGTACGCATTCACATAGGTTTTACATTTGGGATACATATTAAATAAGCCCCACCGTAAGTTGTTAAAAACTTGAGTGCAGGTGTTGTTTGAATTGTCCTACATATATACATACATATGTATGTATGTATATTCAAATATATGGTTAATTAATTAATTTTACAATGTGTACATGTGTAGTAGTAATTTTAGATGTATTCAATCAAAGTTAAGTAGGGTCAGGTGGCACAGCAATGTATATTTTTACCTAAAAATACTAGTTCCATAGTTTTGATTTTGGTCAGTAATGATTTTTTTTATCGTGCTATAATTTGTCCAGAGTCAATGAAGTTTTCCAGGTAGTTTTCCGGGAAATATATTATCCATGCCTTTATAAGTGTTTTAAGGGATGATTTGTTTTTATTTTGTTTTAGTTGCTCTTGGGCTATCGTATATAATCTAGGGGCTAGATATGAGAATGATTTTGTTCCAATCGTCTTTCTGTGCCCTGGGGATATGTATCATGTTCTTATTTCGAGTTTCGTAGTAATGTCTCTGTTCGGTAATTGGGGGTTATATTTTATTTGGTATAGCAAGCTTTGGCAATACAGTAGTGGCAGCCAAACTTCTTGGGTCGATCCCCATAATAAGATAGAGTGAAATATAAAGAGCAAAATAATGTACGCGAAAGAGAGAGATATAATAACAACGAATTACCGCCGGCATTCCCGCGTATTTCTGTCTAAAAACTAAACGGTTTAACGACTTTCACTGTCAATCCTGGTGTCTTAAATAGCCAATAGGATAGAGCGGCAGGGCCGGCCTGAGGGAATTGTAGGATGTAGTGTTATACATATAATTTTCCATATCCCCTTCAAGCTTATTATTGTGCAATTTTTAATAATAACCTGTTACGCTAGACTTACGTTAAAATGATCCTCACAACAATACTTCGTCCATTTATTACTAACAAATTTCTCCCTGTGCATAACTTGCTGCCCATTCCTAATACTTTCATCACTTCCCATACAGCACAGAAATATTCTAAGAATGTGCACAGAATGTTTGCTCGGAACGTTTCAGTATTCTGAGAATGTTCTCACAACATGAAAATCATTACCATAGAATGAGTCATGCACATTACAAAGTGGAGTCTTTTGAATGTTCCTAGAACATCTCAGCTATGTTTTCCCAGGTAGCAAAGGCACGTGAAAATGACGTGACTAGTTAGTAGTCTACTTGATAAGAATGAAGTAATTAATGCATAAATAAGTATTGTCCTATGAATTTGTTTGTTAGCCATCCGTATATTTTATTTACATTAACATATCTAATATTGTTTACCATCACTCCAATTTTTTCTCACAAGGGTTGCCTGCAAATTATAATGTTTATTAAGTTATTAAATTCATTTTTACTTACCTTTACCAATTGGTCGGTAGGGGTCGAACCTGCATGTCTCCGTTGTCATATTACAGTACTGACTCTTCTACCAACTGAGCTATCTTAGTGACCGTTATTTCGGATGCTAAAAGCAGTATTTATGGTGATGTGTATGAAGTCTTTATTATGTGATATTGAATGTCTAGCCTTATTTAAAATATATGAAAATCTTTCAGGTTCTCTTTTTTTTCTAGTTGGGAACACATAAAGTTCCCAAACATGAATTTTTCGAGTCACTAGTATTTTTATTTATTTATAATTATTAAGAAGAACTTATTTAATTTAATTGTCCACCAGTGTCACCTGAGAAGTATGAGTAGTTGTTGAACAATGTAATTATTACATTAATTCAGTAGCGGTTCGTTAAAAAAAATGTTTTCCCCAGATCTCGAAATTGAAGAGCAGAGAGGGAAAAATCCGAAAAAAAATTTTTCTCAACTCAAATTTGATGAGCGGAGAGGGGGGGGGGTCAGGAGTCAACTATTTTAAGAATTAAAGTTTTAAGTCGAGGTACCTATACAAACCTGGGAAACGTGTTGGAGAAAAAACAATATAAATAGAATATATTTAATGGTCTAAAACAGACCTAAAATTGAAAAAAAGTACGTACGTACATCATCGGTTTTATAAGCAATTATTACCTTAAAAAAAACAACTAAAATTTTTTTCGCAATGATTTTAACAAAAAAAAAACTGAATAAGCAGCATGACTTGTAAGACGACGCCTTAACTTACTCGACCACTAACGTCTCTAAGATTCTTTATTTAAAGACTTTATAGTTGGAACACGCAACGGCTAGATTTTGCTTTTTAATACATTTTAATCTATTTTTATTATTAAAAGAGCTCGATACTGCACAAATAAACTGTCGAATCTTTGCAAACACTTTCGAATATAAATTATTTTGGATATAATTAGTAGTGTATTAGTCATGCATTATTCTTTTCGTAGTTGTTCATGATCCTCTTAGTCGTGGAAGTTTTTCATTACAAAAAAAAAAACACATAAATTAAGATGTCATTATTTCTGAGAAACAAATAGGTACTTAAAGAAATATTTTTATTTAGTATACCAAAATAATTATAATAATAGTTAAGAATAATAACCACTGTTATATAGGTATCGCATCAAAATTTTGCAGTACAATATTTTTTGTGGAACGTTCCACGAACGTTCTTTTAAAATATTACAGAAATATTTGATCAAAAATGTTTCATGAATATTCCAAACTAGATAAAAATATTTATGGAGATTCTAGGAATATTTCAGGTAAATATTTTGTTTACAGAATATTGTCACTTAATGAGAATATTCTGAAAATATTCTGTGCTGTGTGGGTTGGTAATGAAATAAATATTTTATTGGGAGTAGACACTGATGTATTTTTGCAATCTGGAACTATAGAATATTTATATAACTCTTTTTTTTTTATCCATGTTAATAACAACATACAGAACTCTTAAAAGACATGAACGAAATTAGCACGTCCGTCGTACGTGCCGTATGAAACTACATGGGAACAATCAATCAATCAAAACAGATTTATTAGATGTTTTATATACAATTATGCGCCTATCCGGTGCCCAGCCCGTAGCCAATCGCACAACCACGGCGCGTATCGTCGTGGTGGGTATGCGGAGGTGAGGTGGGCCGGTTTGGCTGGAACGATAACAATTATTCCGAGTTAACACTCCTGTTACTTAACTTAAAGCTGACAATTCTTAATAAATAATTCATGGAATTTTTAAAAACTTAAAAATATTTAAACATTATCACTTTGCACTAATTAATTTCTGATTGCTGACATGAGGAGAACTCAACGAAAAAGCTCGTTCGAGCTAATGACGTTGTCCCGCCTCCAGGAAGATAGGATGTAGATGAGGTTTTCATTTAAAATATTTGGATTTTTAGAGGTTATTGGCCGAGGGGGATTTTGAAAAGGAGATAGAAAGGGACAAAAAAAACGAATAGAAGAGGAATGGGAAGGGATTGAGAATATGCGAAGCTAGGGTAAGGGTAAGGATAAAAAGTGAAGAAAGGAAAAATTATGGTACAGGAAAGTTTGGCTAGGGAACGCCTATTATGCTGTCTGATTCGGGTTATATTACGGGTTAACGGACTATCGCCCAGTTTGAACTGATAGAATTTTTGCGAGATTTCCTGGACATAGTCCGCTAGTGGGGTTATAGTCTAAGAGCTGTTAGACATTTTTGGGTAGGTATTTGAGGCACGATGAAAACTTGTTCATTACTTCTCCTACCTAAGTACAGAACCGCAGACCTGGCTGAAGGGGCTAAATCGAGTTATCTTCGATTAATTATTTTCAAATAAGAGAATTTTTTTTTTGCAAAAAATATTCTTGAGGCATTCTGTAATTTTTATACTTTAAAATTTAATATTTAAAGAGTGAAAAAATAAACAAGCCAGATTATTTACTCGGGTCTAAAAGTTTGCCAGGTGCTTGCAAAATTATTTTGCAAAAAATTCAAAAAAATGTATTTGAGGCACGCTGAAATTTTAACAGCATATTATTTATGACAAAAAATAAATATTTTAAAAAAGATAGATCATTTCGGTGGGACATTCTACCTGGCAGGTGATCAAGAAAGTTACGTATGAGTGTGAGTGAGCAGTCCTATAGGTAGGTTGCAGTGTGAGAGAGAGCGTATATCGGCAGCTTTCTGCGTCCCAGAACGTTGCGGTGCTATTGGCTCGGGTAAGACTACGTGACTTACAATACCTAAGCTGTTGCTAGTCGAAATTTTGAAGTAGTTATAAGATTGTTGATAGTAATTTTTTTTATGTTATAACTTTTCTATATCTACATATGAAAAAAAAGTACAGTATATTGTATATATATATATCTTGATGCTCAATAGAAATCAGCAAACTATTATCAACTCTCTGGTTAGTTAAATTGAATTTTATTTTTATTAATTTAAAAAAAATGTAGTGCATTAAAAAAATAATTGAATACAAATATAAAATTAGAAAATTAGCTTTATTAAAGTTGATTAACTATAAAAGTATAAAAATTTGATTTTTATTTATTCAGCGTCGGAATTTGGTGGTTCTTCATCTTCTGTGAACTTTTCATCAGAGCTTGAATACTCTTCTTCTTCGGATTCCTCTGCCTGATTTGTGAATAGTAAGTAATACATGTTTATTTAATAAATTATAAAGTAACGAATGCTGCAATTATGAAAAAAATATATTTAAGCTCACCTGCAGTAACATTTTCGTCGGTCTTATCTGGTTTTTCATTAATAACAGCATCGAAAACTAATTGCGGCATACAGTCTCCGTCAAACCAATGAAATTCAAGTGTATCAGTGTTTCGTCGCCATCCATTTCTGTCGGGAGTTAAAAAACTGGGGAATCGTAAATATGCATTTCGCCAAATACTACTTATATATTGCGCTCTTAAGAGTTCCGTCTGCGACCACAGAAAACATGAAATCGCAGTTAGATCACTGTGTCATTATTAAAAAAGTTATGAACATGAAATTTGGACACGATATAGAGAAAGGTCCAATCTGTGTCACTGCGTTGGATTTTTTTAAGAAAAAAAATTATGTTTTTTTCTACGAATTTTCAAAATTTTAAATTGTGAAAACTGAAAAAGTAAAAACGCTGTGACACAGAATATGATTAGATTAATTGCATACCAAAATATCTGTAAATTATCTCAACTCTAAATATGTTTAACTGTCTAACTCTTATCCTAATTTTCGTAGTAAGGAGCAGGCGGCCTCTACAGTATATCATCGCAGTCTCCTTTAAGCGTATTCAGTGTAATTTGCGGCCCCGCATACTATTGAGATCTTCCAGTAAGAAACGTTTAAAATAAAAAACAATTAAAAATAGCTAAAAACGTACTCTTCGCCAATTTACTGAGCTTTTTATATAATCGTTACACATTCTATAGGATACTCTTCGCAGTTTTCTTGTAAATAATTTTAGTTTTTGGACATCCTAAATTTTGTGATATCATCTTTGTTGTGAAAAAAATTATATATATAAAAAAAATGAAAAAAAATATCCAACCTGTTTGGGATTCGAACACACGATCTTTGGATTGCAAGGCAAAACTTTAACCACTGCACCATCAGATATTGCTACGAAAATTGATTGTCTGTAATAATCTTTCGACAATCATACACATTTCAACTCATTAGATATATTTTTATGAAATATATAATAGTAAAACGCATAAACAAAAAAATATATATATATTATGGAGAAACATTTCGCAAGATTTATATTTAAGTACAAGCGACAAAAATTAAGAGAATATATATATATATATATATATATATATATATATATATATATATATATATATATATATAAATAATTTTAATTAAATAATTAATTAATTACTTTTTTATTTACTGATCGATTTTCTTCAAGAACAATAGAGTTCTTCTCTAGCTAACACTAACTTACTTTCCAAATTTCAATACAATCGGACTTTTCTTTCTTAAGTTATCGTGCTTACAAGAAACGTGATGGACGGACGGACGGACGGACGGACGGACGGACAGACGGACATTTTGAAAGTTGTTCGGAATTCGTTCACTAACACAATGATATAAAAATGTTTTCTCTACGAGCGATATTTACGATTTTAGAAATGTGCCGATCAAATACAATATACTCTTTGTTTTTGCGAAAGCTAAAAACGTACTCTTCGCCAATTTACTGAGCTTTTTATATATAATTGTTAGACATAGGATACTCTTCACAGTTTTCTTGTAAATAATGACATCCTAAATTTTGTGATACCATCTTTGTTGTGAAAAAAATTATATAAAAAAAAATGAAAAAAAAATATCCAATCTGTGTGGGATTCGAACACGGGACCTTTAGATTGCAACGCAAAGCAATCAATCAATCAATCAATAGTATATATTCAGTATTAAGAGTACAATATGTGCCTCCTCGGAGCCCAACCCGGAGCCAGCCACACAACCAGGAGAGGTGACGTCGAGGTGGGTGTGGGGCTGGGCGGGGTGGGCCCGATTCAGCTTAGAGATAGTTCGAGTGGGGGGCTAGAAGGTCCTGTCCACCGCAGGTGGACTTAAAAACTGGTCAAAATATTTTATTGTCCACGTGGACCTAAAAGTAAATTAAAAAAACCGCTGCCCAAGGAATCACTACTTCCACATCCAGATTTTCTATCCAAGTCACTCACAACGAAAAAATTTTGTATGTGGAAATAATTGCTTATGGAACTTTAATAATATAATATTTGAAATCCTCTACCCCAAAAACCTATAAAACGATACCCCACATCGGTAGTGGGGTGGGGGTGGTGCTAGGGGGTGGTAGTGGGGGTGGATGAAGTAAAAAAATATTTTGAGGTTTCTGGTTCTTGTACACACACACTAAATCACAATTTTTTTTCATCCCCTTTAATAATCTACTTCCAGATCACGTTAAAATACATACGTGTACCAAATTTCAAGTCAATATCTTAAACGGTTTCAGAGTAAACGCGCGCACAAAAAAAAGTTACAGACCGACAGACAGGCAGAAATTTTGTTTTCGCTTAAACTTAAAATCTCGACGTTTCATGACATTCTAAGCCTATTTGAACAATACAAATTTTTAAAAAAATTTTTGTCGTTACTATACTTCCACTGGATGTGGAAGTAATAAGCACAACACTAAAAACATTGACGAACGCGAACTACACAATTTTGGTTATTGACACGGGAAACCTGAACGAAAAAACCCGTTCGAACAAATGACGGCCTTGCGGTCTGATCGCCGACAAGGAAGGTAAGATGGAAAGATAAAAGCTGTGATTTAAAAAATTAGGATTTGGTTAAGTTTCGGCCTGAAGGGGATTTAGGGACAAACAATTACAAAAAACAACAAAAAGGATAAAAGAACAAAATTGCAAAAACATGAAAGGAGAGAGAAAGGGGTTGAAAGATAAAGATAGGGGAAAGGTAGGTTATCGTAGGAGAGAGTGTGGCTAAGGGAGTTGCCGGAAGATAGGCAACGCCTGGTATGGTAGGGGGTGTTTTATATTGAAAAGTATGGCATTATGCTGTCTGATTCGAGTGATGTTGCGAGTAAGCGGGCTACCGTCCAGTTTGAGACATTTCTTGGACGTAGTCCGCTAGTGGGGTTATGTCGTGGCAACGTGCATAGAGATCTCTGAGGGAGGTGTACCTATCAGAGGCTGAAATGAGGCGCATAAATTTGTGTTCTAGTTCTTTTAATTTTCGCATTGTCGTGGCCGGGATGCTGCACCACACCGGCGCCTTTAGCCGCTGCGCCACCACATATTGCTACGAAAATTAATTGTCATATACCTATATCTTTCGACAACCAGATTGTTAGCAAAGAAAGAGGGGCTGTAGTAGATGAATACCGTGCGTGTAATTTCCCATTAGGAATGTACATTCACGTAGCGCGAGAGATCTGACAACACCGGCAGCCGTAAATTCGTCCGTCGGTGGACATCCCAGCTCTGTTATTTCATTTCAGCCAGCTGGCACTCGCGATGTTGTAATTCTACTCCCCATGCCTAGCCCGCGACTACACACACGGTATATGTTAAAATTTATAAAACTTGAGTTATTGGCGTTATTGGACAATTACAGCTGCGTCTGCTCTTTCTTTTTTGTGAATCTTGTTAATTAGTGGATTTTTAGGTAAAAGATATAGATAAGTGCCTAAAAAAAAGAATTTTTTCAGAAGGATGCCTCCAAAAAAGTCTTAGCAAAACCCATTTTTCTAGTAAAACATGTTCTTATTCTACGCTTCTTTCCTCTTTTATAATCCATAGTGTTACCACGTCACCTTTTACAAAATAATATATACCTACAACGAAACGATGAGCGATTCTCTGACAATTTTTAATTTACTACAGCGCGCAGCGGGATCATGTAAACAGAGTACGACTCTGAATAAAACTGTTGTTATTACATTCCCAATAAGAATACACCAGCGCTAAGATAAGCTCCGCCTTCAGCCACAGCGGTTTTTGTTAAAATTGCTCAAACTAGACTCGCGTATTTCGCAGACGGAACTCTTAAAAAATGTTGGTTTAATTCAACTTTACACGGAGGCAATGTAGAGGGATCACAATTTCTCAATAACTTTTTAAAAGGCTCATCTTCCTTATTAGCTTTGTAAGTAGTACAGAATTTTTGAAATCGTGCTCCATTTATATTTGAGACATTTTTGTAACCGTAAATTTCACAAACAAATTTTTCTAAAGTTTCAAAAATTTCATCTCGCAAACCAGTTATATAAGCAACTCCAAGATTTGTTAATGCTGTTTGATAATTTTCATTTTTCATTAATATTTTAAACGGTCTTATCTTGCCTTTTTGAAAAAATGACGGATTATATAGTTAACGCAACCTACCTATAGCACTGCTCACTCACACTCATACGTAACTTTCTCGATCACCTGGCAGAATGTCCCTCCGAAATGATCTGTCTTTTTTAAAATATTTATTTTTAGTCATAAAAATGTCTAACAGTTCTCCTGCTATTATGTCGTGGCAGCATGCACAGAGATCCCTGCGTGAGTTTTTCTTTTTGAGTTTGTTCTATTTTTATTATTTATTTTGAGGGAGACAGAGTTGAAAAAAAAACTTAAATCAAAATTATTAGACAAAGTAATACTTTATGAGAGCCCAATGGTTTTCTATTTACAAAGTTAAAAGTTATTTTCCACTTTTTAATGCAATTTGGTTTTGATAAAACCATTATTTTTTAAAAAGTTTTTTTTTAGTAGGTATCATGTAAAAACGTCATTTAAGAAAATATTTTCAAAATATTTGGAAATTATCAAATCAAATTTTTTGGCTAACCTTGTAGAGCTGACAACGATTCATTGACCGAAAAGAGAGTTCCTGGTGAAGCAGACTTTATCATCAAGAATTACTTTTTTCGTAAAATCAAGAATTAAAAAGTTTCTTTTCTTCCGGACTCCATCCGTGGACACTCGGTATATGTGTATGGGGGAGGAGGATATTTTTTCACTCTGATTTATATGAAAATAAACTGAAAATAACAAGCGTGTTTATCGAATAAAATACAATTCATTTCTATTAGTCTATTCGTTGATTCACTTAAATCATGTCGTAATGTACAGGGCCAAATTAGATGGGATTTGAGATTTTCTCTAAAACTAGGGCAGATAGACAAAAACCACTATGGTCCTGAGCTCGATTTTCGAAAAACAATCAATGGCGCAAACCACGATCGTCTATCTTTTTCGACTACCGATCTACAGAGCGTTTTTGGAAAATTGACATTTTTGGTTGACCTCTATATCTCAATTACCAAGTGTCGAATCGAAGTGTCGAACTATTTACTAACACATTGTTAGGGCACTTTTTTGAGTAGAATCCGTTGCTGATAAGAAGAAAATTATGCATGCCTCAGTTTTTGAGATATAGACATAACTTGTGTTTATTTAAATGGAACATCCTGTAAATTATTTCATTGTTCGATCACAAATTAGCTATCGAACGATGTAATATATGTCCTATTTATCTCTAGAAGTGGTTAATTTTCGAAAAAATTAATATATTTGTGACGAGGCCTGTATTGTGGTCCCCTAGTATTAAGGCGCGATTTTATAAAAATGGCTCCCAGTTCTAATTAAAATGTCTTCGTAGCTTAACACTCGACAAAAATCAAAATGTCCAAATGAGTCACTCTAATATATAATATAAGTCAACTACAACATAAAAAATATAGCACTCACGTGACTCTACTAATAAAGTTTAATCAAGCTACTTGGACCTATAAGAACGACAAAAAAACTAATCTAATTGGGGCGGCCGTTTGTTACCAAGTAAACTAAGGTCAACCTCAAGTTAGACTAGGCCCTGGCTAGTCAGTGTTGTTGGAGGCAAGGGCGTGAGTTAGGGTTAGGAACTGACAAATTAATTTAGTAAAAAAACAAATTTTGGTACGCCAAAAACTCAAAACTTTATGGGCGCCAGGCTTATTAGTAAGCCGTGAAAATAAAGAAAATACGACACAACACAAATAAAACGAGAAGTAAAGATAGTATCGATTTAATATCGATTTAGGATCATAGTACAGATTCGATATACAATCGAAATAAAAATTGTTAGAGATTTTAATTTAAATGCTACTATATACAGTGTGGTTAGTAAAGGGGTTCAAGCAAAAAAATGGGATCAAAAAAATAAAGAGGGCGCGATAATACTAAGATGTGACTCGATTTACGCTAGAATTTGTCGCAATAAAATGGTGGCGATATAATCAGAATTTTATTACCCCTAAAGTAATCTTAAGCTAGGCGGAATGCTTAACCGAGGGTATAAATAAATTTTAATAAAGAAAAAGTATTACCGTATAGTTAATGACGAAAGAATCTACAATCTGCACTTAGATACTGCAGCTAAATACCGGGCGAACAAACCCTACTATAAAAATAACAATTTAGTAGCCAATTTAATTCCACAGTCTGTTGCTTGATACCCAACAATTTTAGCAATAACTAGTGAATTCATAAACACTACGTAATAATCAAAAATCTATAATAAATAATATAATGGTCACAAATTTGTGATTAGTTACGCAACCTTTATAAATCAATCGAAAAAAACTTATCACTGACTTAACCGTAATAACTAATAAAAATTACAAGTGATAGCATTAATTTACTCTACTTAAAAATACACCACACGGCAGAAATATGAAATGGAATAAAAATATTTACACAAGGTAAAATTTGGTAACGACCAAAAAAATTTGTACAAGTAATAACATCAATTTACTTTACTACAAAATACACCACACGGCAGAAATATGGAATAGAATAAAAATATTTACACAAGGTAAAAATTTGGTAATGACAAAAAAATCTCTAAATTACGCCACACGGCAAGATTACAAAATTGTAACAAGATTTACTGTACTCTACCATAAAATATACCACACGGCAGAATTATGAAATATAATAAAAATCTACACAAGGTAAAATTTGGTAATGACCAAACAAATATTTCTAAAATACGCCACACGGCAAAAAAATGAGACGTAACAGCAACACGTACACACAGTGAAATTGGTAATAACCAAAGGTTCAAAAATAAGGGAAGTGGACGCAAAAGGCGACAAGTTCCACCCCTTGTAGGCTTTGTGTTGACGTCTAACACAAAGATTACAGACACCCTGTATCTTAAAATATATAAAATTTTAACATCAATAAAATTAGCAGATGCATAGGGCACTCTAAAGTTTTGCTCTTAGGTTATGGCGACGATTAGGTAACTCGCGTGATTTTAATTAAATGAATAATAAAATCCGACATAGGCCAATTAAATTTTACAAGTTGTAAGAGAGGTGATATTCGGAAACAAATAGATTGCTAATATGTACTTAACTTCATGAAACCGCATGCATTCGGAGAAATCCCTCTAGCTGGAATCGGTATATCGACACACCTCGTGGCTCCCACGCCCGTAACGAGAAAATGGCTGCAATACAATCTTGGCTCCTACGTTTAAAGAAAAATTCTTCGTGATCCACCCAGTGACATTAAACAGCAAATTTAAACCATTTATAATGTAGTTCCCAATAATTATTGCTGGAACGTCGCAACTGTCTCCTCGTAATAACGATTATCTCTTTCGAGTGTGACGGAATTGACTACTATTGATGTGGAAGCAACATGGCTGTCGGCAAGTAGCGACGAAATTAGTCAGTAATATGTAGCAACCATATTGAAATAGGTACTTCAGTAGTATAAAATTGTTATTCAAAGAGAGCCTAAGTATAGGTAGTATTTAAGCATTATTCAATCATATAAATCTCGAAGCATTAACTGTTAAGAGTCTAAGAATCTACGATTTGCTAAGCATTTTTAAGAATTTCTATGGGTTTCTAAGAGTTCTAAGAGTTGTAAGAGTTGTAAGAGTTCTAAGAGTTCAATTTGAGAAACCTAAAATAAATGAAACGTTATTAGCTTTGGAAAAATGGGGTAGAAAATAATTAACTTACATCCCATCTCCAGTAAAGATATTGAACACTTAATTTTAAATATGACTGCGGGCCACTTGCTGCTTGCTCTACCGCCGCGTAAAACCAAAGAGACTCGCTCACGTCTTGTTTCGGTCGCATCACCGCAGGGCGATCACAGTGCTGCGTCGACCTCGCAACTAACTACCCGAGAAACTCTACGTCTAGCCTACATTTACAGAAAACTACTAAATAGTTCCATCATTACTACCGAATTTATTATGTGTTGGAACGACTCAACAAAGGTGGCGTTACAGGCCATGGAAAACTATTAACAACAACGTTTCTTATAATATAAAATAATTTTGCCAAAAATAGGAAAACTAAACTACAATAAATGTTCGAATTGTCTTCCATTGACATCTATGCATTTTTAACACCTTCTCCTTACAGCATTTGTTGCATTTCCAATCATGACAGGAGTTAAATTTATGTTGTGATAGTAATAATATTGAAAACAGATTCTTTTTATAAAGTTTGATATGACTTGTTCCTATTTACTGCTTGAAATATAATTATTATTATTTTTATATTAATTATATTATTTGGAAAATCTCGTTTAATGTTAACTTATACCTCTGTACTCTTTTATTTGTTCTACACTTTATTTAAGACTGATTTCACTGTAATTACAAATTTTATTAGTACTTGTTTTATTTGTTTAAAGAAGTATAATCTTATTTAATCTCACTGATTCCTGAAAAAGTAAAATATGGAAGAAAAACACAGAAAACGTTTTAATACGTTTATTTTATACTATATGAACATAAGATGGGGCAACAGCCTCGATTATGGTAAAATGTATGTCTAAGTAGATATATAGATGTATAATCATTGTTGGGATAAATCGTCCTAATAAAAATAAAGATAAGGAGTGCGTAGGGGAACATGGCAACTTACGACTCTGAAATGATCAACACAAATATGCAAACAAACAGTAATATTTGTTTTTTGAAAGCTTGTAATTTTGTGTTCGGTCAACATAAAGTTTCACAGTAGGCTCCGGAAAATTTCTCGCAACATTGACCAACAAAACCAGCACAAAAATCTATGTGATGATATTTACAATTTTCGAGAATTCGTCGCACACACAGGGGGGTGTGTAGGTAGATAGGCCAACAGGGACCTTGGCGTATTCGCTGGCAGGGTAGACAAAACTAGTTGTCTATGCCCGATGATACGCTTCGTAGTTATTTATTTTATATAAATTGACAACACCATCGATAAAATCTTGTGTTAGGCATTCGGACATTACTTTGAGAAAAGAGCTACCCTCAAACCTTATTGTTGTTAAATAGCATCCTTATTTAGAATACCCCCTGCGTCAAACACTTAAAAGGCCAACAAAGTAGGTTAACCACCGATGGCTTCAACACCGAAGTGTCTAGAGGGGTGGACATTATCGGAAGGATAATGTCTAACACAGCTGGCCGCGGTCCGAAAGGTTAGTGACCAAAGAAGTTTGTTTGCATGTGTCGACCATTTCACAGTTTGGATTGTTAAATTACAAAGAAATTCTCCCTAAGCAATCCTATCAAAATTAATAAGAAAAAGTCCTTCAATGGGACAAAATAATTACGCTTAATTAAACGTATCTTACTCGAATAGTTTGACCTAAATTGATAAGAACAAATTACTATAAATATAAGTAACTAATTACCCTCAATTAATATTACCATCATGGTATCACAGTAACCGATTACGTTGGGGGTGGTTTAATATAAAGTCCTGAATTGTATAAATGTAATTCGCGTAGCCAAGAATTTATAGAAATTTAGATAGAAATGAATAAACAAATTAAAGTTAATTGGCCATTTTGCGATAAGTATTTAGGTTACATTACCTCTACCTGTGTACACGGTAAGATTACCAGGATTCTCTCCCCCTGTACCTTGTCACTAGCGTCTAAAGACAGGCCACGAGGAACCTCACGTGACCGCACCCCCACTCCAAAACTTGCCGCGCGCGGTTTAAATTTTGAAATGATTATCATGTGCACGTTTAAAATTTGAGAGTATGATTATTATCAAAACTTATTTTTATTTTTTATTTTCAGAAACGAGAATCTCAGTTTTCTCAAAAATGACTGACGATTTTGTTCCAATTTTGTACATTACAAAACTAACAATATTAAATTTTCCGTTTGTAATAGTTTCTAATAATAAATAATTTCTTTGCAATTGTAGGAAATATGTAAATATGTAAATAAGTCTAATTCTCTGTCTAATGTATTATTTTTATGATATAATAATGGGTTAAAATAAAATCTGAACAAAATTGAAACAAAAGAAAAGCAAGCCTTAATATACAAAAAATTAAAAATATTAATGTTCGAGACAGATATGCAAACCTTTAATACAATGATTAATAAATTATTTGATGAGATAATTGCTGATCCAGATTCAAAAGACTTTGCCAAGTATTTTGAAGAATATAAAAATAATTGTTCCACTTGGGCATATTTGTTTCGTAAAAAATGTGGAATTAATACGAATATGAATTTAGAAAATATGCATAGAATAATAAAGCATTTCTATTTCGATGGAAAAAAAAGTTAAACGAATGGATAAGGCGATTTACATATTAATAAAATATGTTCGTGATAGATTGTTTGACAGGTTAATCATTTTAAACAAGGGAAAAGTAACACATAAATTACAAGACTTAAGAAAGAGACACAAAAAATCATTAACCCTTGTTGACATTACCATAAGAGAGAATGAAGATTTTTGGAGTGTATTATCTTCTGATCAAAAAGATATATGTAATATTGAAAAAAATAATATTGACTGCAAATGTCTACTGCGCTGTATGGAATGTGAAACTTGTATTCATGCCTATACATGCAGTTGCATAGATTCCTCAATAAAGTGGAATATGTGCAAACACGTCCATCATGTTTGCATGCTTTTGAAAAAGAAAAATTTAGAGTCATTTTCAGACAAAAATATTTTTAATGAGGACACCAACTCAACCTCTTAGACAGAAACGTACTTATTACCCTCTGAAAATAATGCTATTCTCAAAGAAGTAATAAGTAATAAGAAGTCAGGTGATACTTAGGATAAACAAAAGAGTGATGTTTTACAAACATTTTTAAAAACATTTAATAGTATTGAGAACGAGGAACAACTGCAAGCTGTTGCTAAACACATAGCTCCCTTGGAAAGTATTGTCAATGCTCTTTCCAAAAAAGATATTTCACTACTAGAAATACCAAACTCAGATCACATTAAAAAGTTATCAAACATAAAATCTTAACTTTGTCATCTTTGTATACTTTAGAAATATCGACATTTGTTAAAAAGAATATTTCCGCCTTAATTTTTCAAAACGTTTCTCACAGCACGTCATAAGGTTTCAACTTAGAGTAAAACATGCACCGGCTGGAATTGTACATAGCAAATCCTTATTATATTGGTGCCGTTTTGTATAATAAATTAGATAATAATAATATTAAAAATATATCTAGTGTTAAGAAATTTCTATTTATTATTATACAAATGTTACTTAAGAAAGCTTTACTATTCTGTCAATGGATTTCTTTAGTCATAAAATATTTTTTCTGTGGTTATAATTAATACCCTTTACTGAAATATGTAAATCATATTATTAATTTGTTTTATGTTCTATTATATATTCTATATTATATTAATTTTTTTTTTGTTATTTCTTCTCATGATTGTTGTTTGATAATTCAATACATAAGAAAGCTTTACTATTCTGTCAATGGATTTCTTTAGTCATAAAATATTTTTGCTGTGGGTATTATTAATACCCTTTACTGAAATATGTAAATCATATTATTAATTTGTTTTATGTTCTATTATATATTCTATATTATATTAATTTTTTTTTGTAATTTCTTCTCATGATTGTTGTTTGATAATTCAATACGTATTTTTGTGATTTGTCCCATATCATTTTGTTAGATTGCTTGGACTAAAAAAGGATTATTATTATATTATATATATCTTGTTGTTTTTATAAGGTACCTGTCCCTAAACCAAACATTATTACAAAATTCCAATTATAGTAAGGAATAAGCAAAACTAATAATGTAAGCACATAATTGTACACAAAAAATAGGAAAAAGAAATTAGAAGAACAATTTGTATTTGTCATGTGTATAGTAATTTATGAAAAAGAAATTATTAATAATATAATATAACACCATATTAATAATGAAAGGAAAAATGATAAAAATTAAAAATAAGCTTCTGTAATAAATCATTAAAACTCTGCACGTGCACCGTTACTAATCATTTCAAAATTTAAACCGCGCGCGGTAAATTTTGGAGTGGGGGCGTGGTCACGTGAGGTTCCTCATGGCCTGTCTTTAGACGCTAGTGTCTGCCTTCGTGGTTGTTTTCTACACCGTCCATTGTCCGAGTACGGACGGATAATTAAATTTGGATAAAAATAAACTTCTAGTTTCTTTGCAAAGACTAATTTAAATCCCCCCTTTTTTTAACAGTTTCTAATTGAATACAAAAACGAGCGTTGTCTTTTCAGACAACTCGTCGCGTGACTATATAAAAATGAATTCTTATTAAGAGTTAAACAAAAGAATCGAGCGTTGCCTATTCAGACAACTCGTCTCGTGACTATATAAATATGAATTCTTATTAAGAGTTAAACAAAAGAATCGAGCGTTGCCTATTCAGACAACTCGTCTCGTGAGTATATAAAAAATGAATTCTTATTAAGAGTTAAACAAAAAGATCGAGCGTTGCCTATTCGCGATTAATTAAAGTTTTTCTCAAAGTTTAAAATCAACTAACAGAAACAAGCGTTGCTCTTATTAGACAACTTCTCGTCTCGGGGGTTCTTGACCAGTGGGTTACCAAAGTTGATACTGCCAACTGATCCCCGTGGGTGGTTTCGCGGCGTTTTTATGTGGTTCCCGGTGCTCGCGAGTTCCTTATGTTATGTTAACTTGCATTAAGGAACTGCTTTGTACTTACGTCATCCCCTTACGTTAGCTAGCGTTCTCTATTAAAATTCCTCCAGGTCCGATAAGGCTTTCTTTCCCAATGGATTTGTAACATACCGTTAATTTACAATAGAGTTCTTTATCGTTTGCGGTACTACTTTGTTTGTTTATATTTCCACCCTTCACCCACACTTTGTGCGTGAAGATTTTGCTGTTTTAGAACGTTTTTAAAATGTATTCATATACTGTACGATATATTCTTTACCTAAATAATGAATTTAATATTTCCGTATTTATGAGAACAAAAGCATTTCAACTAACATGCATGAAATATTTATTAATTGTTATTTAACTTTATATAGAATTATTTTAATGTCAAAAAAATAAGTAAATTTAGATTAAGAAATCAGAAAATTCTTGAAAAATAATGTACCTAGGTACGGTGTATTTTAGTCTATCTGCCACTGTTTTAGGGAAAATCCCAAATCCCATGTAATTTGGTCCACCCGTACCTATTCCATGGTCTCGGTCATCGGTACTTCAGTACCACCTGAAGAATAATTTCTGCTCAAGGATATTATTGTCCATTCTACTGAAGTGGAAATGATGAAATGTTTGTGTTCTTGCTTTTTTAACAACACGTCATAAAAATCCAAGAATCAATTAATAAACTAATTTTTCAAAAGTCATTTTTCGAACTATCTGACCGTTCTCGCATGGGAAATCCGAATTCCACAGTAATACTGGTGCATTAAAGAATTCGATCATTATTAATGAATCAAGTTGACAGGGCGGAAAGAGAGAGATATATGTGTGTATGTTGAATATCACCACGAGACACGTAGTGGTATAAAAATTGAATAGCTATTAGCCGGCATTCTTCAACTGTGCGTTTTGTTGTTAGCAGGCCTGTTACTATTGTCTGAAACTTTAGTGAATTATAGAAGGTAGGAATAATATTTTTAGTAACTGAGAAAATCGATAGAACTGTCCGTCTTATTGGCACTTGTTATAAAGCTTTCTATTTGGCATTATTTTAATTCTATTATGATCTGCAGTAGGTAGCATCTTATGTTGTTACCATAAAATAATTCGTTTTATTTGCTACGAAAATTAATAGTAGCTACTTTTAGAATAAAAAGTAATTATAAATTCTAGTTGGCAACATCACAAAATTATTTTTGTGTAAACATATTTTTTTTAAATAACATTACATTTAGATATGCACTGTGGGAGAGCGTCTAAAGTATTAAAATGGCTGCATTTTGGTGCATCCAGCGGTGATTTATAATGCTTGTAATAGGTTGCAATGCGACACGGCCTCAAAAAAATATATTTGCCCACAAGTATTTAAAAAATAAATTATTGACGTGTATTGTCATTATTTATTACTACAAACATATTTTTTTAAAAAACAAGGGGCAATCCTAAATAGGGACAGCGACCTTGGGTACTTTTCTAGATATGGAAATTCAAATATTGGTGACTTATAAATGCCTCTCCAAATTCTGTATATCTGTTTTGCAATGTTTTTTAAGTTTGACGCCACTACTCACTAGGAATTGCCATTGTGGTGGTCGACGCCAAAATTTTGATAGTTTGCTTTTCGTACATAATAAATAAACACAATAATTTTTACCCTATTTAATAATAGAGTGGGGTGGTAGTGGAGGTGACTGATGCCAGATTCTTTTTAACACTTTTGGTTTTTGTACAGACACTAAATCACAATTTTATTTTTTAACCTCTTTAATATGGGGTGGTAATGGGTTAGTAATGGGTAACAAATGCCAAAATAACTTTGAAATTGAAATTTGATTTACCCCTCAACCCTTCGACAGAATAAGCTTAAAATATAAACTAATTCCAGATCTCGTTTTAATACATATAGAACCATCCATGTCGATATCTTACAGACAGACAGGACATTTTTTCCCTCAAATTCAAAATCTTCACGTTTCATGACATTCTAAGTCCTTGATTTATTTTTACAATTGATTATTTTTTATTTATTTGCTTCCTTCATGATTAGAGAATATTATTTAGGTATTGAACAAATCACAATGACTGAATTTAAATAAATGATTTAAGTATTTTCAATATATTTTATTTGCTTTAAAATACTAGGAATTCTATCATGTAATTCAATACTTCGTCAGTATTAGCTAGAAGAGTGGTTGTTCCGTATGATTCTCTAATAATGAGTGTTTTAAAGTATTTACCTAACTAGTATATCAGCAAGAATATGCAGTAAGTAGGTAATTTCAGAATAAATAAAAAAGTGTGTAAGTTGTGATTTGCTTAATACCTAAATAATATTCTCTATTCTAAGTCCATTTGAACAAAAGAAAAATTCGGATTTTTTTTACCGTTATCACTACTATACATAAATTAATGGAATTATTATTATTATTATTATTATTATTTGTTTAAATAGGCTTAGAATATCATAAAACGTCGAGATTATAAGTCTGAGCAAAAAATACCTCTGACTGCCTGTTGTGTCTCTATCTGTCAAAGCAAGCAGTGTATTGAATAAATATGATAAAAAGATATTCCTCTTAAAAGTTCGCCTCTAGATTAACTGATGAAACAAAAATCTGACAGGAAGTAGATGTTTAACACTACTTACCACAGGCCAAGGTTTGATTTGGGGACTAAAATTATTAGTAATTGAAATATCCGTAAACAAATTCTTATACAGGGTGTAATCAGTTTTGTGTCATTAAAAAAACTGGTAATGGGGACCGACTAGACAAACAAAAAACCTTTGTGACTGTTTCCTCTAGGGCACTTTGAAAAAAACTGACCTAGGTCAACAATTTGAATACTAGAGTAGGAAACAGTTGAGAACCACTGCCTTTCTGGGTCAATGGACGTGTACTTTCCATTCATACAACTTTTAAATTGTCATAAGAAAGTGCAAAGATACCGACCGACTCATTCTCGCCGGCACGCGGCGGCCCGCGGTTTCAAAGCCAAGAAGGGCGGCACCTTTGATGACCGCCTCAACGCAACCAATTATAAAAATGTAAATAATTCGTTATTTCTTTTTGCAGAACTGCAAACACATGATGAGCGTAGAAGTTTGAACACAGCATTTCTTTACATGGGTGTTTTTTAAATTAGAACAAAATATTGGAGCTTTTATTTTTGTTCATAATTTTTCAGATTTATATGTGGTTTATTAACATTTGTAACCTAAATGAGTGTTCTGGGTTAACAGCTTAAAAAATGAGAAATTATTGCATGACATTGGGAAATAAAAAGTTCGACGTCTGAGATACGATAACAGGAAACAATTATGTGAATTTTAAGTTAGGAAAAAATCTGATTTATTTAACGAATTGCCGATCAAGTATCAAAAACGAAAATATTCGGTAAATCTAGAACTTACCCAATAAATTATTGTTGATTTACATAAATTGTTCTAAATGGCTTCCGTCTGCATCAATACAGTTTTCGGCACGTCATACGCACTCCGTTCAGCACATTTGGTAAATTAGAATAATTTTTTTAAGGTTTCTATGCCAATTAAAATACCACATTAAACTATCAACTAACGTTGTCAATAAAAAAAAATATATAAAATCTTGGTCCAAAATCCAAAAAGCAACACAAAAAGAACGAACAAGTAGTGTCTGTACGTAATCAAAAACTTAACGACTTGAACGGTAAGTCAATAAAATAAATCTTTACTGTAAATACGTGACCCAAAATTCAAAAAGAACAAAAGCAACATTCGACGTGTGTACTTAATGAAGTATCCACAGAAACTAAAATATTGCACAAGGGAGAGTATAGTTTTCTTCAGATCTATTAAGCACTCAGAAAACGCCAACGTCTTTCTCCTTTACCTCACCGCTAAAGCCCTTACCTTACCTACTTTTAAAAAGCCATAAAAAAGTGTGATTATCAACTTGTGTCCTCGCCGACGCGCGGTCTCTAACAAAGAAGCGCGACACTTTGAAAAAGCCATACTAGCGTATTTGATGGTTAGGATAAAAGCCTATCCCAACATTTCAGCAGTTCTCAAACAATATTATTGAACATTTTCGAAATATTTGTTTATTTTTTTTCTACAACTATGGGTTTTAAACCCCATGTTATATAAGATTTTTTTTGTTCGTTTAGTCATTCCCCACCACCAGTTTTTTTTAATGACATGAAACTGATTACACCCTGTATTTCCAACTTTAAAAGGTGAAAACTATTCAATGATTTTCGCTTTGCTCGATTTGAAACGTTTCGTGTATACAGGGTGAGTCATGAGGAACTGTACATACTTCTAACGTAAGTAGAGGCAGCTAAGACAAATACCAAGTGACCATTAAAAAGTGTTTGTTCCCTTTCTTTACTATCATACAGAGTGATTTATGAATTTTGTTCAAAAATTGTTTTGGTCATAAAATTTTAACGGTTAATCCGATTTGCCTCATTTTTTACAACAATGTACACTGTTGCCTATCAACCATCATACATACCCAAAATTTAAAAAATCCAGAGACGGTTTCAAAAAAATTTGTTGGATTGCTTCGTATACGATGGTATATGATTTATTTAAAACTTGATATGAAATTTGTATAGGACACAAATAGGTAGTAAAACCGGAGCATTTGAAATTTTTGTCACACTCTCAATAACTTTTTTATTAACGATCAATTTTCAAGTCAAATGAAAAGTTTGGCAAAATGGAATATTTTAATGTATACTAATATTTATTAATACAAAAATTTAGCTAAGAGAAAATAATATCTACATACCTCGTGCCTAGGTTTAGTAAGTACCATCATTTTAATCAATTTCCAGGCCAGGTCTTAAAAATGTGGCTGATGTGGTCCATCTAAAAAGTTGCCTCTGTATGTATTTTCTCCAGTTAGTCAAATTGCTTCCAACAAGGACAGAAATAAGTAGTCAAATTTGTGTTACCTAAATTTCCCCCATTTAAAGTGTCCAACCTATATGTTCAGTTTAAGATCAATTTTAACGAAAACTGTACATTTTTCGAAATATTTTTAAAAGCCATCATATTCAAATGAAAGCATTGAATTTAAAATAAATACAAGATACGGATCTACGTTTTGATATTTTCGTTATTCCTTTTCTTTTCTTATAATTCTTAAATACATATGTATTCAGGGTCGGCTCAAGGTAAATTTTCCACCCGGGCGGGAGCACTTTTTGGCGCCCTTTCCTGAGGTCATCGCGGACGTACTTCATACTAAAGTACAAGGATATCCCTTCGAACTCCGCGATCAATCACCACTTTTTGTATCGCCTCATTGTGCTATTAAAATCTGAAAAAAAAACTTTATCGTCTCATGGAGGGGGTGCTATTAAAAATCCGAAAAAAATTTTGCCCTCCTTTACCCTCAATTTGGCACCTCCAAACCGGCGCTCCGGGTTACCCGACCCTTAAGCCGCCCCTGTACGTATTGTAAATAAACATGTAAGACCTGGCCTGGAAATTGATTAAAATGATGGTACTTATTAAACCAAGGCACGAGGTATATAGATATTATTTTTTTAGCTAAATGTTTGTATTTACAAATATTAGTATACATTAAAATATTCCATTTTGCCAAACTTTTCATTTGACTTGAAAATTGATCGTTAATAAAAAATTTATTGAGAGTGTGACAAAAATTTCAAATACTAAGGTTTTACTACCTATTTGTGTCCTATACAAATTTCATATCAAGTTTTAGATAAATCATATACAGGGTGAACTATCGTATACGAAGCAATCCAACAAATTTTTTTGAAACCGTCCCTGGATTTTTTAAATTTTGAATATGTATGATGGTTGTTAGGCAACAGTGTACATTGTTGTAAAAAATGAGGCAAATCGGATTAACCGTTAAAATGTTATGACCAAAACAATTTTTGGACAAAATTCATAAATCACTCTGTATGATAGTAAAGAAAGGGAACAAACACTTTTTAATGGTCACTTGGTATTTGTCTTAAGTGCCTCTACTTACGGTAGAAGTATGTACAGTTCCTCATGACTCACCCTGTATATGTACAGTCTGTCCCATTTTGCTTGGAACCACCCCCTTAAAAAGTTTATTTTAGGTCGAATTTGGATCGGTTTTTTTAACGTAGATATCTGAAAAGGGCATTTTTGTGTTACATTAAATTTTATAAAACATAAAAGGTCGACCTTTTATAGGTTGAAAATTATGAAAGCTTATTAGCGTTTCTTTTTTATTTTAAAGCTGACATTGCTTTGTCAGTTGTTTGAGCTGAAGGCATTCTCTTAAAGACGCAATCCCACGTAACAATGAATTTTCATTGGCAATTTAAGAATTTTGTATTACTTTCGGAAAAAATCCAATTATAGATCTTTTTTCACGAAATTTGGTACAAACCCCCAAACAACAGCAGTAGGCCCACTTCCTATGTTTTAAAAAAATTTAATGTATCACAATAATGCATTTGTGAGAGATCTGCGTTAAATAAAAGACCGATCTAAATCGGATTTAAAATAATTTTTTTATGGGGTGATTTCAAGCAAAATGGGACACACTGTATATTGACCGCACATATCGAGCCTCAAAAACCCACCCTTGAGAGCGCCTTTGCGTGTACCAAACAAGTCAATATCGTAAACCGGTTCAGAGTAATTTTTCGTAGAAAAAATAGTTACACACACATTTTTCTTTCTCAAACTTAACATCTCATCGTTTCATGACGAGAATATTTGGACAAAAAATAATCTACTATGTGAATGTGAAAGTAATAATAATTCATAAAAAAAGGACGGAAGCAAACAATGTGTAACGTAGTTGACATTATTGCCAACGAAGAAACCTGATATAGTTCTAGTGAAAGTATACAGGACGATCACTCTAAAGAAGTGATAGAGGGAAGTTTTATGTAAATAATATTACATAATTTTTGAAGAGAATCGTTTGAAAATTTTTGTGTTTATTCAAATCAGTTCATATAAGTTTTTCATGATAAGGAAAAGTGAGAAACAGTTGGTTCCCAATAAAAAATAGATAGAATACAGCAACAATCACTTTTCGAATTTTTATAATTATTAGCGAAATTGGTAAAAGTTTAACTATTTTGTCGCTGGAAAGATTTTAAGTTAATTTTAAGATAATTTGTAATTTTAATGTATACCTTTCTATAGTATACATGTTATATAGGAATTTAAATCCATATATCATACATATAGTACGGAACCTTCGGCGAGAGAGTCGGACTTGCACTTGACCGAATTTATTCACATGTTCCCTTGGATGAAATATATATTACTTACCTTCAACTAATGCTTGTTTAATTGCAGTAAACAAAGCATTACTAGTTGTCACGAGAAACGTAATAATGACCATTGCAAAAAACCTCAATTAAACGGGGAACGGCCATGTTCATTTGCTACAGTCATTATAGTCATTTCCCGAAATAACTTAGATCATTAGTAAAATACATGACTAGTTCTTCTATAATATTGTTTGTATTGACGTTATTTTTAACTGTTGCTAGGATTATTGTTAAGTGTTTACCTACTACAGTAAAATGAATCTAATTTCTATTTAATTATATAGATATTTGTCATTACACGAAATAGTTACTGAGGTAGGTAAATAATGTAAATTAAATACAGGATGCATGTGTAATTTGAAAATGATTCATCTTCCAAATCACTTGAATACTTGAATGACTTCTTTTAGTCTAGAGGATCTAGATTTAACTTAGTAAATAAGCCATTTATTTCGACTATATTGGTTTACCATTTTCAGACAAGTTGTAGATAAAATACACATAGAAGTGATTTCTTCCCGGTGTTTCCATGGATATCAAATCATTTTGTTTCATTTATTTGATATTTTAGGTTAAAATGTATGGATAGTTTGTTCTAAACTGTCGCCTAATAAAGTTCATTTTTATTTTTTTTTATTATTATTATTTTTTTTTGTTAAAAACCAGTCACCCTTCTCTGTGGCTCCGATCCTCACAGAGGGGAGCTGGTAGTACCGGTAGCCACTCCCCACACCCGTGGGGTAAGTGGCTACTGGATCCGAGAATCGTGTGCCCTGAGCAGACGTAATGAACCGAGGATGACGTCCTTCTGCATTCTGCCGGCTAAGACCTCTGCCGAATTTCGGCATGCCGGTATGATCTTAAGTTCCGAAAGCAGTGTGTGTCCCGTTCCACCGAGAGCTCCTATAATCAATGCCACTATCTTAATAGTATGGTCTGGATACAGTCTGCGGAGTTCGAAGAGCAGATCTCGATATTTTGTCCGTTTTTCCTCCTCCTTCAACACAATGTTGTTCTCCGCGGGAGCCGAGAACTCCACAACAAACATTGTCTTGAGTTGATGGTCGAGGAGGACTACGTCAGGCTTGTTGGCTTGTATTTGCCTGACGGTGGGAAAAGAGTAGTTCCAATAAATTAGACACTTCTCATTTCCCACAACGGACTCAATATCCCCCGGAGCGTAAGGCAACACTGGTGTTTCGTCTATCCCATACGAGTGCCTTAAATGGTAATAAAGTACTCGTAATGCTCCGTCGTGCCTTTGGATATAGGCCGAGACTCCAAGCCGACAGCAAGTGCATAAGAGTCTCTGGCGCCCTGCGGCAGGCCCTGCAGCTGACATCAGGGACCTCCATACCCATGACACGACTACGATAGACGAGGGTGTTAAATACACCATCCTGGCAAGCCATTATGAATCCCTCGGTCTCAGACTTCAGCCCGGCTGACCTTAAGAAGGCAAAGGTCAGCCTTTTGGATAAGCCAAGGTTTTCTATATTTTTATAGAAAACTTCCATGGATTGGCTTATCCGTGTGCAGCTGCAGAAAGTTGTTGTGTTCTGCAGCTTTATTTTGGGCTTTTCGCCGAGCAGGTTCCAACTCGGTGACAGAGTCGCGATTTACCTGCTCGACGTCAAAGGAGAGACCAAGTTCATCGGCTGCTCTCTGTGCTGCCTTAATTAGAAAGGATCCTACCCCTGCATTTTCATGGTCTCGGACCATGCAGAAGAGGGGATCCGAACTACTGATGACCTTACAGGCTCCACCCAGAACCATCCTATTATGGAGACTCTCCAAACTCAAGAGTCCACGGCATCCCCGATGTCGTGGGAGGTATAGCTGTGGAACGGACGATTTAGGATGCAAACTCCTATTGAGATGCATCTTCTTGCGGGTTCCTTCGTCGAGTTGACGCAACTCTTCTCGAGTCCATTTCACTACTTCAAAGGAGTAGAGAAGGATCGGAACGGCAAGCATGTTGGTAGCAGACACCTTGTTCTTCCCCGACAGCTCTGAGGACCAGATCTGTCGGAGTCGGTGCTGATACTTGCCGCGGAGAGCGTTTTTCACTACACTCACTTCTTGGGTGGAGCGTTGCTCGACACCCAAGTAAGTGTACGACTCTCCGGCATCTAGGTGATGTAAGATGCTTCCGTCCACGAGCTACGCGTCCTCTCCGTAGTTATTATTATTATTATTATTATTATTATTATCATGTTATAATCTCAGATTCACTCAATCTATTATATATTAACTAAAATACACATATACTAATACAATAGTAAGATATGTATTCGCAATGGGCAATGCGCTGGTACATCCTTTATAAAGCAATAAATACAGTTTCTTTCTATCTAAAATTAAAACGCTAAATAATAAAATATTACAAGTAATAACAATAACAAAAGGATCAATAAACTTGAGTATTGTGATTGCCAGCATATCTTGGTCTGTCTAACACATTGCACATGATTAACTAGATGAGTGATTTATGGTTATGTCACTCCGTTGTACAAAACATAATACCGTTGAGGGTCGGTCGTAGAATAAGGTCTATATATTTTTAATAAATTTAAAATCGATTTTCATTTTTATTAGATGAAATTTGTATGTCAAATACTACAGAAACAATTAACTGAACAATTTCTGTGATGTTTGATCTATTTGTACAGACATGAGTTAACTCGATTTAAGTTAAGTCTAGCTAATAACCCGGGGTTTAGACTTGAACAAGCTTCGCACGACGAACCCCAAATTATACACAATTATACACAACCGTAATATCATAAAGTTCTACTGCCAAAAACAGTCATTTTAATTTCCTCCCTTTTTGCAGTAAATATGACTATCGATTTCTACTACCTCCCAGGAAGCGCTCCATGCAGAGCTGTCCTTTTGGCTGCGAAAGCCGTTGGTGTAGACTTAAATTTGAAACACACCGACCTAATGAAAGGGGAACATCTTACACCTGAATTTATCAAAGTAAGTATACACTTTCTAAATAAATTAAGAATTGATAGTTCAAGTTTCAGCTGTAGAATAAATAAGTAAATATAATAAGGAATTTATTTTAAGAAATAATCATAATTACAGTAGTAGTACTCGACAGTTACAAACAATAGATAGATAGATTTATTTGCCAATTATTAAAGATACACACATTGTTCATCTCGCACTAAGTCATTGCATATAAACATGAGAACATGAAAATGAAACAAAATTATATAGGTTTTGTAGGATTTATTTTGCATGCATTTTTTTAAATTAAATATTTGACAACTTTTATTATTTATTGATCGTTTTTCTTTTCTAACAATAGGATTCTTCCTCTTACTAACAGGAACTTATTGTTCAAATTTCAGCACGATCGTATTTTTTCTGAAGTTATCATGCCCACAAGAAAAAATGTTTAATTTCAGAAATACATTTAGTTATTATTGTGACGTGCTTACACCGTTTTTGTAAACACCCTGTATCGTGGGTTCGGAAATTATAACACCAGAGTAACACTAAACACTAATTTATTATCTTACTAATTACAACCAATTATTTACTTCACTTGTACTATACTGTGTACTATACAATTCACTACTTGATCACTTTACTCTCTTCTGATCTTACAACACTTGCTATCTGAATTGAACTTAAAACTGTTCTAACCTAAGTGTGTCCACTATAGTTTACTCCATGCCTTATATACTTAAAGATGACAGATCTCGATGCTTCTGTAATGACGTCTCCATTATCCAGATATATCTAGCAAGTTCTTTACTATTTCTAGAGCTTCTAGTAAGTTCTTTCTCTAGTAGGTGCAAATCCACATTCAGACATCCGAACTAATTGAATTTGGGCTTACTTTTCAGTGCATCATGTAACCAACATAACCTTAAATTTTAAGGGGTTGCAACATATTACATTATTTTTAAACCAAATTCAGATTTATGTAGATAAAACACGTAATAGTCATTTGTATGCAGTTATATTTCGCCCTTTCTAGTGATCTTTTTATTTTTGGAGGCGGCTCAAATTATTTTCTCAGCATATTTAATGGCCTGTTAGTTTTATTTCTACCTTCATGATTAAATAATTATTTACAAAGTTTTTATATCTGAGTGTTCCAAATGTTTGCCAGAATCGACTCGAATGTTTTTTTGTTATGCGAGGACAAACAAATAATTTAAGAAAAAATAGGCCCGTTCAGCATTTTTTTTTTTATTTTATAAATCGAAAGTAGAACACTTTTTAAGGCAATTTCCAAATTTTTAGGTTTTTATTCGGACGTTTAAGCCCTTAAATAAATTACCAAAATTGGACCGCGCGAAAACGGAGCGAAGCTTCGCGTGACGTCACTTTGTAGATGCTGATCAGGCGACAATCGAGATTTAATAATTAAAAAGGTGGAGGTGAAATAAAATACAAATTTAAGAAGAAAAGGTTCTATGGAACTTTTAATAAAAATTGATAGTCTTTAAGTTATAACGACTTGAGAATTGGAATTTTTGCTTAAAAAAACAATATTCGTCAAATAACTCGAAAAGTATTATAGTGAGCCAAAACATACTAGAGACAAATAAGAAAACTATTAAATTGAGGATGAATTTTGTTTTTTTTCTAATTTCTGTAGAGAGATCTGGAAGCATAAAGGTGGCGTCCGAACGTTTATAAGGGTGCGTTTGCACGCATCCAGTAATTTAGTCGAGTCGCTTAGTAATTTAGTACCTACTCGACCAATGCGGACAGCGTGTTTTAGTCGAGTAATTTAGTGGAAAGCAATGAAAAGCAATTACTAAATTACTGGACCGTCTTTCTACTCGACTAAATTACTGGATGCGTGCAAACGCACTCTGAGGCGAAGTATTTAGTTTAAACGTTAAATATCTCAGAAACTATCGCACTTACGTCAAAAGCAGTAAGAACAAAAATGAAAGACTATGAAGTAGTCTTTAAAATGGTTTCTTCTCTATTTCTATAGCATAAAAAACAAAAAAGTTGACAGAAACAATGTACTTTTTCAATTTTTGTTTATGCAAAATGAAGCCAGGAATCAGCGAAGCGCTTTGTACTGAAACCCAATCTTTAACATTGAGTATATAAGGATTGGATATACTTATGAAGCTTAACAGCTTATCTAGATGATCTAATTCTATTGAATACCATTGAAAAAGTTATTGGTAACAAGCCCATTATATCTATCTTAATTTGACACCAGATCCTCCGCCATTTTTGAAATTCTACTTTGTTAAAAAAAAGTTCTTATTTTCTTTTTATAATAGGAATTAATTAATTTAGTAGCTTTATTTAAAACCTAATTTGAGACATGCGCAGATTTAAGGGGAGAAAAGCCCCCGAAACTTCACTAACACATGAACTTTGGCGTTGAAACACTAATCCGTATCATTAACTTTTGGTTATTTTAAATTTAAATTATAATTATCATGTTATTCACACCTTAAATAGTTTTTAGTTGTTTTTATGCACAATTTTATATTTTTTGATTGTTTTATACTTTTTAATATGTATTTTATTTACGTATATTTGTCATTTTATCCCCAAGTTCAAGGTAAAGATCCGGCCTTGATGTAAGAGATTTTTCAGCCATTACAAAAAATATCATTGTAATCCTCACCGAATTCTTGAGATTAAGAATCTTTCTTAATCTGTGTGTGGTAATCAGTTTAGGCGTTCCCAACTAAGTAGCTTGAAAAAGATGCTTATATCTGGATGATGACAATTTTAGTGACGCCTGTGTAGTTTTAACAGTGCATTTTAATATACCTATCTATTTAGAAAGTATAATTACTTCCACATCCACGTAGTGGGGTGGAAGTATAGAAAACAAAAAAATATTGAAAACTGCCAGCTTGGGAGACATTTTTTATATTCTAAATTAATTAATTTATATCTTTTTGTATCTTCATTTTGTATTATTCAGTATTTTATTTGTATATGTTTTATGCCACCTGTTATCCAGCATATATAATCAGCCCTATGATGGAACGTTTACGTTAGTCATAACACCTATGTTACGGTCATCTGTCTCTCTCACTCTCATATATTTTTTGGTTAGCGCTCAACATAACAGTGTATGTTAAATAACGTAAACGTTCCATCATAGGCCTGATTGTGTACTAACAGTACTAATAAATAACAAATTAGTTTTCTAAAAGAAAAAAAAAAGAAAAAGTAGCCTACATTACTTACACGAAATAGAAATATTATACCATTTAATGTGAGCATATTTCTCTTCCCCTCGGTTCTGTAATGAATATAAAAAAATTATACCGGTAAAATCACCTTGACTACTGTTATTTTCCCATACAAATGCAGTATTTTAAATTACACAATGTACCTTATTCTATATTATTCTATTCGAATTACAAAAACAAAATTTCCGGAATTATTTGAAACCGATTCATTGTTTAAAATCCATTGAAGGTAAACATAATTATTATATATTGTTGTGTATAAACAGATGAGTCATATACATATGTCTAGGGAATAATTATGTAACCTGTTTTAAGTCTTTTAAAAAACACTGAATCATTTTATGTTGACCTAGCTTGTATATTTTTTAAATGCATACTAGACTTAAAAATAAAAGATGAGACCACTGGCACTGATTGAGCGGTATTTTAGTTATAAGCGATTTAACCTTGAAACTGAATTTCGTTGAACTGTTGCAGAACCAACTCGTTTGCATATTATATAATATAAAGCTGCCGCCGTAATTTGGATCATTATATGGTTCAATAAAAATATACTTATTTTACAGATGGAATTTGTTGATGCGTCAGCAAGCCATTGTACGTACTTCTCCCCTTTGGGGTGATTCGGCTACCGTGTCATAGTTCAAAGACAGAGATTTAAAGTATATTTACTATATGTTACAGATCACCTCAGTCAACCTAAACTTATCAACATAATATAAAATTAGATATTTATTTGAATGAAATCCATGATACCCTTGACCTTGAAACCTGTCAGATTGGCACAATCGCTGAGGCCCATAAGTTACACAGGCACAAACAGAACTGGGCAAAGTACTCATTTAAACTACTTCAAGTAGTTTCATCATATACTTTGCACATAAAACTACTTCAAGTACTTGATTCTTGAAGTAGTACTTTGTCTAGCTCTGGGCACACACAAAAAAGTCAATTTTCTGAGGTTTCACATTTATACTACCATGTATTTTTGACGGCTGAACATGATCCCAACTCAACCAGGAAAAAAACAGGCCAGAATAGGGTTTAAAATATAAATTAAAGAAAAAAAGGAATTTAATTTAACATAATTTGATGTAAAAAAATACAGGATGTTCCATTTGAAATAAAAAAGTTTTTGAGGTTTAAATTTGACAAAATGTAATGTGAAAAATAAAATACTTGGTATACTATTTTGGAATCTATTTTTTTTTTGTAGAGAGTAGCTCATCTTGTATTCTTTCTACGTACGAAATAGCAAATAGGGATCTCCTACACGAAGAAAGTTATAACTATTCTTGCAAACCGTTGCACTTGTCAAATTTTTTATAAAATATCAAATATCTCCGAAACTGCTCGGTTTAGGTATAGGGTGTGCTACATGTTTTGACTCAGATTTTATGACCATTTCGAAAAGTCGAAAATATATCCATTTAAAATAAGCAAGTTGGTATCGATTTCCGGTATTTCCGGAAGTGCCGCCATTTTGAAATTGTTATTTTCGGACTCGCAATGGTCGACTAAGGTAGGGTACCAAATTTCAAATGGCTATCTCATCTGCAAAAATATTCTAATGGCCGCCTTAAAAGAATCACCCTGTATATTATATTTAAGGAAACATTACTGATGCTATACCGAAATCATACCTTCAACATGAAATAAATTAAGACAATATAATGATATTAGACGTAAAGTCAAGAAAATCTTGCAATGTGTAAAATTATTACCCTAGGACTGCTATAGTCAGATTTTCTAGATTCTATTTTTTGCTTTGGTTATCACCAGTCAATTTTCTATTTGTATATGTACCTGGTTTTTCGATACTTTTTGGTTCCTGCTTTTCAATTTAAAATTGTTGGCATGCATTTTAACTTCTCAGGTATAACTATGGTTTAATATAAATGATAGTATTATTTTCTTACTGCAACATTGTAATATATGATGTATGTAGACCTACTACAGGTGCAGATACATTACCTTCTAACGTCATCTGATACATATCCAAACCCTTCACAATCTATCCTGTATGTCTGAAATTGAATTTTTGCACATCATTTGTGATAAATAATGAACGAAACAAGTGCATACTGAATATTTACACACTATTTACATTTTTTTTTAAATATAGATCAACCCACAACATACTATACCAACCATAGACGATGATGGATTTAGTCTGTGGGAAAGTAGAGCTATCATGACTTATTTGCAGAATCAATACGGAAAGGATGATAGCCTTTATCCAAAAGATCCCAAGAAGCGTGCTGTGGTGGACCAGAGGATGTATTTCGACCTAGGAACTCTCTACGCAAGATTCGCTGATTATTATGTATGTAGCTACTCAGTCAATTTATTTATGTATCATAATGGAGAATTGTTGACTGGAGAAAATAGTTAATTTACTAAAAACACTTTTTGAAACCAAAATTAGTTCTCAGACGAGTTAAAACGCAGATAGCATGTTCGAAATTTTTTTTGTTGTCGGTTCTTTCATTAGTAATAGGTTGTTAGTTTTCCTCTTAATATTATTTGGTTTAATAGTATGGAATTTTAGACTTTTTAATACAGAAGAATGAATTCGAACAATGCTCAATTTTTACAGAGACCTTTCTTAGTAGGACTTGTAGTTTAACATACTAAAAGTTCTTATTATTAACTAACTTGCCTTAGCTATGACTAAAATTTTCACTTACAAGAAAATGTTTTAAAAGAAAAATGTAGTAAATTTTATTTTTGACAAGAGAATGTGTAATTTTTTTTTTTTTCAAAAGATCTATTCTCCCCTAATGTTTAAAAACAGAAACTTCACTTTGAAGAAAAATAGACAAATTATGATAAAGCGTTGAAAGACATGTTCCCTAAACCAACTTCGATGCTTCTGTTTGGGAAAAACACCACAATTTTCGGATTTATCATGAGGTTCAACTATGACGATGCAATAAACCATTTTCTCAAAATTGGTGGGGACAAATCCATCAACTCTTTTCCCTGTAGCACAAAATGTTCTTCATTCGATGTTTTGTGGCAGCAAAACAGGATACCGAAAGGTATGCGGCTGCCACAAAACTGGGTTATTATCTTCTGATATCTGCTGGCATTACAGCGGAGTTTTTTTGCATGGAATAAGCAATCAGATAGATATGTATTTGTAGAGTGGGCTTATAAGGAAACCACGTGAAAAAAACGTCGAATGCTAAAAATGCTTACCACGAGGGTGGTGTCGGAATATGTATATTATTACAAGACATTAACATCGTCTTTCCGTGGTAAATTTTCTATTTCTAATTTTCTAATTTTTCAGGGGAGGAGAGCAGTAGCATTTTGGTCTTAAGAGTTAAGATATAATAATTTTGTCTTTAAGATCTATCCTCGAGACATTATCTATAATATTGGAATACGTTAGAATGACTAGAATAGAGATTAGTCATAATTTCGTATTATTTCAAAATTCTATTTATAGTTAAAATGATCTCTTATAAAGTTGTTTTCATTTACAGTATCCAGTCTACTTTGGCACAGGAAGCTTTGACCCTGCCAAGCTTGAAAAAATTAACGATGCCTTCAAATTCCTCGACACATTTTTGGAAAACTCCGATTACGTCGCTGGCGACGACCTTACTCTTGCAGATTTGACGTTGGTAGCAACCGTTTCAACATTCGACGTTGCTGGGTACGACTTCTCCCCATATAAGAACGTCACTAAGTGGTATGCAAACCTTAAGGAAACAGCTCCAGGATACGAGGAAGCAAACGAAAAAAATGTACAGATCTTCAAACAAATGATTGATCAATTCTTAAAGAAATAATTGTATTACATTTCTATTTTTATTATCCCTAATTATTTTAATTATTTTTTTAAGATATATAAGTAATGTTTGCTGTTAATTTAAGTTTAAAAAAAGTATTAGTAGCACGTAGAATTTGCACAGTGCTCTGAATAAACGATATTTGTGTAACTTTGTGTTTTAATTTCAATTCAGAAGTTTCTCTATACATCTATGAGTTTAGCTTGAAACCTCTGAATACCAACCAGTTTTCAATAAAATTTGAAATAAAATTTTAAAATATTTTGGGTCACCCTTAAAATTTCATAGAAGTTTTTCATCGATATATTAGTCTGCAAAAGTTTTAATTTTGAAACTTTTTTACTTTGAAATTTTTATGAAAATTGATGGTTTTTGCGGGAAATGCAAACATGAACAAGATTTTAACTGCTTTATAAAAAAAATTAATTCAAAATATAATACCAAAACAAGGAAAATCTTTCTTAAGTTACATACTTTTCAAAGCCTTTTTCTCAAACATTGTCAATTTTCATAAAATATCCTAATAAAAAAGTTTCAAAATGATTTTTTTTTCAATAACTTGAAATAAAACATTTGCAAATTAGTGGTGGATAAAAAGTTTCTATTCATTTTAAATAAAAATAAAAAGAGGCTAAAAACGTACTCTTCGCCTGTTCACAGAACTTTATACAATTGTTACACATTCTATAGGATACTCTTCGCAGTTTTCTTGTAAAGAATGTTAGTTTTTAGACATCCTAAATGTTGTGATAGCATCTTTGTTATGAAAAAAAGAAAATGAAAAAAAAAAATACTCAACTTGTGCGGGATTCGAACACGGAACCTTTGGATTGCAACGCAAGCAAGTAAGCAAATTAAATTTATTAACATTTATAGATACATATGCTCCTCCCCGAAACCTGGCCCGGAGCCAGCCAGACAACCACAGCGCGTAGCGCCGTGGTGATTGTAGGGCTGGGCGGGTCAGGTTCGGTTCGGCTTGACGGCAATGGTAAAAAGAACAATTAAAATTCCTACCCACCTAGCGTGGGTTTAAAATTAATAATACCTTTGAAAATAATGCTGCCCACAAAGGCCTAAAACTAATACATATAAAACTTAGAACTAGTAACTGGTTATAACACTAAATAAATTTTGGCTGCTGACTCGGGTGAAAAGCCAAACGAAAAAACCCGTACGAGAACTGCCGACCTGGTGGTCTCCCTGACGCCAGGAAAATGTGGTGGAAAAAGGGTTTAAAAATGTTTGAATTTTTTAGAGATTTATCGGCCAAAATGGAATTTTTGATGACAAAAAGAACAAACAGAATTAAAAAAAGGGACAAAAATAGAACATACAGAAAGAGAATAGAAAGGATTGGAAAGATAAAGTTGAGGAAAGATCAAAGATGTGGAAATGGTAGGCTGTGGTATAGGAAAGTATGGCCAGGGGAGAGTTTGCAACGCAAAACTTTGGGAACTTGCCCAAAAAATAAAATTGTCATCAACATCAACAACATCATTAAACCCCATAGACAACAAAAATTAAAAAAAAAATCTCTTCCAGAAATATAAGCGATTAAAATCTGCCGGATTTTACCCACTCCTGAAACGTGACGTCAGAGGGAGAAAGTCGGATGTCGGCGTCATGCGACACCGATTCTGCTTTGGCTTTGAGAATTCCGTATGCGCATGTGCATTTGTCAGAAACAACTAGCAGTGAATACAACCTGACCTAAAATTTAAATACTGCTCCGTGTAGAAGCCCATAGCTAGACAATGTATTCATTGGAAAAACATCTTCAATATTCTGAAATGTCACAAAATGCTACTTTTGATTCGTTCGTGTCGAGCCGAATTTTCGAATTTCGTCGTGCAATTCACGATCAGGTTTATCTGGAAGACTTCCTCTTTACGTCGCGACATCGTACGGCTGTCCCAATGGTGTTTTTCGAAAAATATGAACGTGTCAAGATTGCATGTTTTTGCAACTTTTTCGGCTCCGAAATGTAAGCTGTTTTTTGCTATTTTTCGCAGATATCTCCGAAACGGTGGGAGTTAAACGCTCGAAATAAAAAATCAAGTATTTTCCACTACGAATCTTTTGCTATCATCAGAATTTTGAAATGTTTTCTCGTTTCGGATGTAACTACTGAAATGTCAGCCATGTACGGCAAAAACTCGCAAATTTTGAGGTTCTACAGTTGGCAACTTTTTAATCTTGGCTCCTACGCCAAAAGACTACTCTCGCTAATTTAAATAGAATTAAATTTGCTAAAACTCCTTTTTTTATTTTTTCGAATTTCGACAAAAATGAAGGAATTAGAAGGGGCGGGATTTGGGACTTTTTTTTCGGCAAAATTTCTCCATATTGTCACCGTAATTAATCGGCAATTAACTAAAATCGATCTCATATACGATATTCACTTAATATCATTTATTTATTTATTTATTTATTTATTTATTTATTTATTTATTTATTTATTTATTTATTTATTTATTTATATTTTGTCATCTAGATGTACCGGGTACATATATGAACGTCATACATAGTAAAATACACAAAAAACAATTTAAAAATGCAGAAAATACAATTTAAAAATACACAAAGTACAATTTTAAAAAACATAAGATAAAAAAATTATACAGACAAATTGTAATGCAACTACATACATTATAACTTTATCACAGATGATTAAACATCACTGTTACACTCGAAATATTCATCAACGGAATAAAAACTATTTATGATGAGAAACTTCTTTAGTTCATTATTAAATTTATTTATTGATGTTATGTTTTTTATTTCTGAAGCGTAGCTTATTATATAATTTAATTCCAGCATAGTGAGGTGATTTTTCATATGTTGATGACTTATGATTAGTCGTTCTGAGTAAGCTACAGTATCTAGTATCATGTGAGTGGATATTAGCATTTACATTGAATTTATAAAGGTTTTTTTTAATAAACATTATAGTCTTTAAAATATAGATACAATGAACTGTTAAGATTCTGTTTTCCCTAAAGCAAGCTTTACAAGTTTCTCTAGGGCCCAGGTTAAATATTAATCTGATGAGTCTTTTTTGCAGTATGAATACTCTATTTATATTTGTCGCACGTCCCCAGACTATAATATTGTATGAAAGATGGGAGTATGCCAATGCATAGTATATATTTACCAGGTATTTTGTATCGAATAAATTTTTTACTTGTTTTATAGCAAAGTACGCAGAGTTAACCTTTTTACATAAGTAATCAATATGTTGTTCCCAACATAGATTTTCGTCTACTATAGTTCCTAAAAATTTTGTAAATGGTGAAAATTGTCCTGTAGGAATGATGTTATTCAGATCACTAGGAGGTGTCCTCCGTTTAGAAAAGTATAGACATTTTGTTTTATCAATATTCAAGATAAGAGTATTTTTGGCACACCATTCCTTGTAGATTGTCAAAATTTCCAAAACTTTGGTGTTAAGTTCCTCAGGATCTGGAGCTGAGATCACAATGGAGGTATCGTCTGCAAACGTAATAGTTAGGGCATTTTTAATAGCCGATGGAAGATCATTGACGAATAACAGAAATATTAGTGGTCCAAGCACAGATCCGTGTGGAACACCAATATTTATGTCATAATCATTTGAAACAGAGTTAGATACTTTCACACGTATTTTTCGATCAGTTAAAAAAGATTTGATCAGATTCAGCGCAGACCCTCTGATACCAGAACTCTGCAGCTTACATACAATGAAATCAACATTAAGTGTATCGAAGGCTCTGCTTAGATCAAAAAATAGACCAATAACATGTTTTCTCTTGTCAATTTCATCACATATAAACTGCAAGAGCTGGCAAGTTGCTGTCTCAACAGATTTATTGCACTGAAAGCCATGTGGATATTCAGTTAGAACACTATACTTATTTAAGAAATTTATGACTCTGTTGAAAATTAATCTTTCAATTACTTTTGACAAAATACAAAGAATGGATATCGGGCGATAGTTTTCTTTATCTTGTTCGTCATTACTTGTCTTGTTCGTCTTGTTCATCATTACTTACTACTTTGACGCTCCGTTAATCTCGGCCCTTCGAAACAAAGGTTTCCGAGAAAAATTATTTTTTTAAGATTTACATACACTCTATAGAAAAACGTGTAATTTCCTACATTTCCTCGAATATCTCGATAATTATCGTTTTTTTTTCGAAAAATTTGTAGACAGCTTGTGTAAAGAGAATTGATTGAGCTTTCCGACTTTTTTTAAATTTTTTCTCTAACATAGAAAACAAAAGACTTATGACCGAATATGCGGATGTCTCAAAGCCAACCGCGGCCCAGTCTATTAATTAGGGTGAAGACGTATGCCGCTCGGCTAAAGTACGCCATCTGTGGGACACCACGCGAGACGTTTCTCGATATGACGTCACAGTGCTTTTCTCGAGGATCTCAACATTCTCAACTTTATTTATTTATTGCAAAGTAAGTACTGCGATTTAAAAACTGATATTCGTTGTGGCGTGTTTTTATACATAAACACACACTTTAATGAAATAAAAGAAAATGGGCAAGTTCCCCATTGATTGAGCTTTGCGACACTTTTTATTTTTTCTCTAACATAAATAACAAAAGACTTATGACCGAATATGCGGACGTCTCAAAGCCAACCGCCGCCCAGTCTATTAATTGGGGTGAAGACGTACCGCTCGGCTAAAGTACGCCATCTGTGGGACACCACGCGAGACTATACCCAGCAAACATAAATATATAGCATATACGTAAATGCTACGTAAACTAAGTTTCGCAGAAGTAACGTGCTATGTAAAATGTGACGCATAATCATATGTGCATACTCTGCGAAATGTCAGCAACATGTGCATATGATTTTTACATAGTGAAGAGGTAACACTGTGACCTCACGGTATAGAACAAATGACGTAGCGTATACGTATATTCAACCACTTGCTATGTAAAGCATAGGTAACTAATTTTATCTCTTTATAATGTAGCATATACACTGAAAAAAAAAATGGTTTGATTCAAGAATATATTGGTTTATATATATATACGCAAATAAATATATTCTTCATATAAAACAAGTACATTTATTTCAAGAATAATTAATTTACTACCAGCTTTTGATTACTTGCCACAAATGTATTTATTTTATATGAAGAATACATTTATTTGCGTATATATAAACCAATATATGCTTGAATCAAACCATTTTTTTTTCAGTGTATGTATATTCAACCACTTGATAGTGACCTATATGTTCTTTAGAAAGCAGCTATACGATATTTTTTCTTCTCCACTGATGTATACCCACCTACCTATCTTGCCTTGCATTCCTAGTAAAGCTCAAATTTCATTTAATTTATTTTATTAACTGTTGATTTAGGAGAGATTAATACTAGTGTCTTTTGTGTAACTATTCTATATTCAAGTTAACTAAGTATCTACAATAAGTGTTAAGCATTTCTCGGGTCGTTTCTGATTGTACTCGTTCTTTGGTCAGCCTTCATCACTCTGACATTTGCTATTTGAACATCAGTTACACAACCTGTGAAAATAATTGAAATATTAGTCTATTTCATATAGGGGGTGGTGCACCATTTAAAACTCCCCAGGCTTGTAATTTTCTTATTTTTTAAGGCACATCAAATTGTAGATATTTTTAAAGCATTTAAAAAAAAAATTTTTTTAAATTGTTAAGAAAGAAATCTTAATTTCCTTGAATATTTTTTTACGTCACCCTGTGCATGAACTACATTAATGTTTTCTTATAAAGGTTTTAATTAGCTTCAATTTATATTATTATGTCATATTCGAAATTCTTTTTGGTTTTAGAGAAAGGAATTAAAAACACTCCAAACTGATTTTTTTCTTTAATTACTTTGAAAGGAATGTAAATAATAATTTTATGCTTTATCTGTAAAAGACATATCACAAACAATATTCAGGGTAATAAAACAGTAACAAAAAATTTAAAAAAATATTTTTAAAAACTAACTTATATTAAAATGTACTAAGTAGGAAATTGCAAATTTTTTATTTCTTAAGTTTTTTTATTTTAATAACATAAATTGAAGCTAATTAAAACCTTTATAAGAAAACAATAACACAGTCCATGTACAGGGTGAGGTAAAAAAATATTCAAAGAAATTAAGTTTCCTTTCTTAACCATTCAAAAAAAAATTAATCAGTCTGTATGGATATTTAAAGGCTTTAAAAATGTCTACAAGTTGATGTGCCTAACATGGTCATCGCTTCGAAAATAAAAAAGTTACAAGTCTGGGTCTGAGTTTTAAGTGGCGCACCCTGTATAGTGTAGTAAATCTGGTTATATAGCTTGTATCCCTTTACTAAATTGTGAAGAAAACTAGATGCAAACTATTTTGATCAATTTGTTAAGTTATTAAACAATTTATGATAGCTTAAATAATAATGTATATATTTTAACAAAACTTTACGAAAACACGCTTCCAATGGAATGGAAAATTTGAGGTCGATCCGATAAGTTTCAACAGTATACTGCTTTAAACATGAAACGATGTGCTCAAAGTGCTGTCATTCAATCCGAAAGTCTGCCTCAAAGTTGAGTTTACACTGTTAAAACCCAGCTATTTAAAATCAGATTTGTCTAATCTGTCAGAGATGGTGATTTGGGGACTATTGGAGTATTTCAACATAAGAGTATGCAGCATACAACTGCCAAAAAAAAGGGGAATGAAAATGCAACTAGGAGTGAATGACTTCAAGCAGCTTCTATATTCTTGATTAATTTTAAAGCCTCTTAGATCTTAGAATATCCTGGTTTTTTGAATTTCGCTCTAAAATTAAGAGATTTTTTTTACAAAATGTAATAAAAAAATATGCTAAATAAGCCCATTAAATCATCACACCAAATTTCAAGTGGAAATGTTTATAACGACAAAAAAACAATAACAAAGTCGAAAATTGAACCGTTGACTGTTTAAGTGCATCAAGTCATAGAACAATTTGTTTTAGAATGTAGATTTTTCTCCTACTCTTCAGTGGTGTTAACAAAATTTTTTTAAACTATTTACCTAGAATCATTTTAAATTTTTTATAAAGAACGTTTTTTCTCAGAATTAAACAATTAGAAATTATTAGAATGCTTCAAAAGATCACAAAAAAGAAACAATTTAAAAAAACGGGGTTTTCTACGCCAATTGGCAGCCGTGAAGCATGAAAAAAATGCATTTGTTAAATAACTCAAAAAATTGTTTTAAATAATTTTAAAATACCTACTTATTTATGCAACAAGTGTGTAAAGCAGTACTTTTTTCATCCATAAGTTGTAGACGAGTGCATCAATCTTGTGAGAATCCCATGATAAAAGTAGTTTCTTTAACAGTCATATAAACAAATTGTTAATTAACGCCACTGAAAAGTAAACAATCAACGATTCAATTTTCAAATTTGTTACTGTTTCTTAAGCGTTTTTTGTATAAATATTAAATTATATTATACTATTACATTCACCGAGAGCCATTTGATATAAGAAAATGTGCGGGGACCTTTACCAAGATGATTTAATTCTACCAGAAGCATATTTTTAATAATGACAAATCTTAATTGTCTTAATTTATTGCAACAAAATTAACCATGAAGTTTTAGACAATTTTAGTTTTCTTCGTAGTTTTATAATGATCAAATTAAATTTTTTAATGGCGATACAAGCAATATCATTAATCACAAGACAACAAGAAAAGGGGCTGCGCTTTTGATCAGAACCATCTAATCCTGTTTTTTAACATGTTGAAACCGATTCTGATATTAAAAAAAAATTATCAGTTTTTGGTTACCACCCCTTTTATCCCCTAAAAAGGGGCAATGGATTTGTCCTAAGGTTATGATCTAATTTTTCTGAATTATTTTGACGTGCTTAAGCCAATTTTGGACAAAAGAAAAATTGCAGGAAAATATTAGCCTACTTATTTACACATACAAAACCTTGAAATATATGTACAATACAATAACGAACACAAAGTAGGTGCTATAAGATGTCGGTAAACAATAACCATACCTATGCATAGTACTTAAGTACTTCGCAAAAGCTTGTGATCTAGGTTTCCTTCAATTACAACTTCTTACGCTGGATTCAGTTGAACTTAATAATGTGGGAGCAGCACCAACATACAGCTTTTGTGTAACAAAATCCATGTAATGATATAATTGTCTGTCGAGAATAACGATTGCCCATGAAATAATTCTAACCTATAAAAAGATTACGTTTCATTTAAATAAATATCTTTATAAAAATGGTACAACACAAACTTACTTTTGGGTCATTCACTGGAAAATGGTGCTGCACCTTCAATATAGGTATGTACACCAAATTCGCAAACAAGAGGGCATGTTTATGTTTGCACCTAACCTCTATACTAATAAAACGTCCAAACAAAATAATATTTAAAGAAGTCACAACGCTTTATGGTTCACACTTCTGCATCAAAGTTATTAAAAGACATCATCCACAATTTTTCACAAAAATGATCAAAAAACACAAACGTTAGATTTTACATCATTTTACACTGGCGTGCGACACCGACGCGTTCCATGAGTTCGATGTCGTAAAATGAAGTAGGTAAACATTTTTAAGTAAAATTATGTAGCAAATATGTAAACTTGTGTATAAGTAATTAAGTTAATATGTTGACTTAAATATGATATTATTTTACGTATATGCTATGTAAAATTATGTAAAATATTTTATATAAAACTGTTCTATTAATCTTACCTCTCAGAGAGGTAAAGTTACATTAATGTTTACTGGGTAGTTTTCACCAAGTGACGTCACAGTGCTTTTCGTGAGAAGTGGCGAGATTTCAACTTAATTATTTATTATAAAGTAAGTACTGCGATTTAAGAGCTGATGTTCGGTTTGACGTCTTTTTATACATAAACACACGCTTTAATGAAATTTAAAAAATGAGAAGTTCCCCATTGTGGATTAATTTTCTATCGCGCCCAAGTTACGTCAGGATATTTCAATTTTTAATTTCAAAGGGTTGACTTCTAGTATAAAAATATGGAGTGGCTTCCTAAAAAGAAGTGGTCTTTTCTAAAGGCGATTTGTATTGAAGGGAGGACTATACAGGGTGTAACTTAAATACGTTAAAATATTTCAGGGTGTTATTTCTTAGCTAGTTTTAAGAAAAAAAGTTCATATAAATCAAAAATATTTCATTTTGGAGAGGCAGAGAAACTTTCATTTTTGTTCTGAAAAAGGTTTATCGCTGAAAATTGCAAAAAATGCCTGTAAGCTCATAAAAGAGCACTAATCGGAGCTCAAAATAAAGAATTATAGACTTTGGCATCACTTGGGTAAATATAAAGTCTTGTAAACCTAGCGTAGCTCTAAATTTTTGTAGTTCCTGCAATAGATCACCAGTTTTGAGCTGCCAGCATCTTCGAACGACCCATTATGTTTCATACAGCTCAATTTACAAGAAGCTAAAGCTGCCAACTCTTATTTCAATTTTCATTACACCCCCTTACCTTTAAATTCACCCCCGAATCCGAGACTTAGAAGTGTCGGGGTATTTTTCAATATTCTTCCCGATATTACTGAAATAGACTAAATAATGAAACATATATCGAAGTTTTTAGAATTTGACAGTTTAAAGCACTATGCAGGCTTCCCGCATGGGGGGAGGGGGCGTTAAGTACGGGGGCCCGCCAGAGATGTTGATAAAAAAAATTTGTTCAAGTTTTTCCCTCCCCCGCTCATCAATTATTAAGCAGGAGGGAGCCAGAAATGTTGGCTTCCAAGGAGCCCGGAGCGGGGGCCCGCCAGGGATCTTGACAAATTCCCCCGCTCATCAATTATATTACCCGTGGGGGAGGGGCGGTTTCAAAGTTGTTGGCTTCCGAGGGGCCCTTAGCGGGGGCCCGCCAGAGATGTTGACAAAACATTCTTTTTCACATTTTTCCCCGACGCTCATCAATTATTAGGCGCGGGGACCCGCCAGTGATGTGGGGGGCCTGGCACTGTGAGCCACCTGTAGTGTCAAATATTGATAAGACGAACTGTATACAAGAAGCAGCTAATATTGCTTGTGGTTCACTTTATTCGGAGAAATACGAAGCAAGTTATAATCAATTAATGAAACATATTAATTAATTAAATACGCTTTTGTCCTGACCACAAAAGGTCGAAGGTTTACTTTCATTATCATGCTAGTTGCTAGGGTTGCAAAGTTCACTGATATAAAACAGAAAAATCAACGCGTTACTAGGGTAACCAGTCAATACACACAAAAAGATTTTTGATAATTTCTAATAGACTAGTAGATGGTGACAGAAAATCAAAACTGATAGCCTACCGTCTGCAAGTAATTTAGTCAGTATTATGTATACAATAAAGCTCAATGTTTGGTACTTTCAAGGTTTGCCCGCATGCACAGGATGTAGGAAACGATTTCCGGTTTGCATAAAAAAACAATGTTTTCAACTGATACACTACCGTCTGCAAAGTTCATAATTCGAAATTAAAGGAATAAAAATATGTCGGAAGCGCTTTTGCAGACAGTTCGGTCATGCACCAAACCTTATACAGGGTACTCCAAAATGTATCAAATTTTAGTAAAAAAAAAAAAAATGATAATTTACCGTCTGCAAACAATACAAAATGATGATTCTGGTTCATGAAGACGAGTAGGGGAAAGGTGCAGACGTTTACGATATGCATATCACCATATTGTGCGCATGTCAACTTGTTATTTTTTTTTATAACTTTGAACAATTGTTTACCGTTTAATTATAGTTTTATTAGAAAATTTAGGTTGCAAAACTATTGTAAACAATGTTTTCAGACGAATCCAATATGCACGGTTGTCCATTGAATTCTATAAACTTGTAAGAAAATGAGGTTAACTTTTACCGATTATTAACTGTCTGCAACTTGGTACAAAGAAAGGTTATTGATTCGATTACGCAATTATTATACTCTTCGCAAAAACGAAGAGTATATTGTATTTGATCGGCACATTTCTAAAATCGTAAATATTGGAGAATATTATTTAGGTATTACGCAAATCACAACTTACACACTTTTTTATTTATTATAAAAATACCCACTTTCTGTATATTGTTGCCCTAATCTGGGCACGCTAATATACTAGTTAGGTAAATACTTTAAAACACTCATTATTGGAGAACCAATCAAAACAACTACTCTTCTAGCTAATACTGACGAAGTATTGAATTACATGATAGGATTCTTAGCATTTTAAAGAAAAAAATATATTGAAAATACTTAAATCATTCACACTTTTTTTTTTTTTTTTTTTTTTTTTTTTTTTTTTTTTTTTTTTTTTTAATTTAATATGAAATTATCTACTTTCTGTATATTAGTACCTTAATCGGGTCACACTAATATACTACTTAGGAAAACACTTTAAAACACTCATTATTGGAAAACCAATCAAAACAACTACTCTTCTAGCTAATACTGACGAAGTATTGAATTACGTGATAGGATTTCTGGCATTTTAAGGCAAAAAAAAAAAAATTTTATTGAAAATACTTAAATTATTTATTGAAATTCAGTCATTCACAAGAACTATTGAACCTTACACTCTATTTCAACTCTAGAAAAGTTGTACAAGTTTTTTCGAACTCGTTAGTTCTCATCAGTAGAGTATAGAAACATTCATTCATTAAGTATATTCAATAAAATTTTTTTTTTTTTTTGCCTTAAAATGCCAGAAATCCTATCACGTAATTCAATACTTCGTCAGTATTAGCTAGAAGAGTAGTTGTTTTGATTGGTTTTCCAATAATGAGTGTTTTAAAGTGTTTTCCTAAGTAGTATATTAGTGTGACCCGATTAAGGTACCAATATACAGAAAGTAGATAATTTCATATTAAATTTAAAAAAAAAAAAAAAAAAAGTGTGAATGATTTAAGTATTTTCAATATATTTTTTTCTTTAAAATGCTAAGAATCCTATCATGTAATTCAATACTTCGTCAGTATTAGCTAGAAGAGTAGTTGTTTTGATTGGTTCTCCAATAATGAGTGTTTTAAAGTATTTACCTAACTAGTATATTAGCGTACCCAGATTAGGGCAACAATATACAGAAAGTGGGTATTTTTATAATAAATAAAAAAGTGTGTAAGTTGTGATTTGCGTAATACCTAAATAATATTCTCTAATCATGATAAAAGCAAATAAATAAAAATAATTGATCGTAAATATTGCTCGTAGAGAAAAAATTTTCATATCATTGTGTTAGTGAACGAATTCTGAACAACTTTCAAAATGTCCGTCTGTCCGTCTGTCTGTCCGTCCGTCTGTCCGTCTGTCCGTCTGTCACGTTTCTTGTAAGCACGATAACTTAAGAAAGAAAAGTCCGATTGTATTGAAATTAGAAAATAAGTTAGTGTTAACTAGAGGAAGAACCCTATTGTTTTTGAAGAAAATCGATCAGTAAATAAAAAAGTTATTAATTATTTAATTTAAAAAAAAATTTTTTTTGTTAATTTTTGTGGCTTGTACTAAAATGGAAATCGCGAGATATTATTTCCATCACAATTTTTTTTTGTGTATGAAGTTTACTAATATTTCTTAGAAGTGAAATATGTATGAATGTCGAAAGATATATATCACAGACAATCATTTTTCCTAGCAACAGGTGGTGGCGCAGCGGCTAAAGCTTTCCGTTGCAATCCAAGGGTCCCGTGTTCGAATCCCACAGGTTGGATTTTTTTTTTTTCATTTTTTTTTTCATACAATTTTTTTCACAACAAAGTTTATATCACAAAATTTAGGATGTCCAAAAACTAACATAATTTACAAGAAAACTGCGAAGAGTATCCTATAGAATGTGTAACAATTATATATAAAAAGCTCAGTAAATTGGCGAAGAGTACGTTTTTAGCTTGTTTAATTTGCAGACAATGCGCACATGCACTAAAACCACAGATATGTGCCAAAAATAACTATCTATACCGTCTGCAACTTGGTACAAAGAAAGGTTACTGGGTTAAATACGCAATTATTCAATTTGCAGATAATGCCCACATGCGCGAGAGCCACAATAGAGTCAAAATTCGGCGAATTCCATTTGATATCTCTTCGTGTGCGATATGCACCAAAGACAACTCTTTACCTTCTGCAACACAAAATTGTGTAAGCTAACTTATGCAAGTATATTTTTTTCGGATGGGCAGACAACATGCAGATGCACACGGACCAGAATTAGTGCTGGTATTTGATAAAGTTGATCGATAATTCGCGTCGTAGTTAAATTCAATTGAAAAAATATTATTTTGTTAAAGTTGTAACAAAAATCTTATACATATTATCATAATAATAATTATTATTTATAAAAAATTTTGTTCGCCGTCTCTTTCTTCTTCAACATCATCATTCTCAGCCACTGACTCCTGGAGCGTTTTCCGATAATCCTCAGTGAAATGATACATATCTTCCTCGCTGTCACTGATATGTTCTAAAAACAAGTTTTCTTCATCTGAATCATTATCAGCATTGTTGTCGGTGAGCATTATTTGTTCGTTATCCTCCTCGACCACACTGTTACTGGTAATTGCTACTGTAATTTTAAGAATTAATCTGCATTTGAAATCCATTGGAATTAACAAGAAAACTACGGTATTTTCGTACCGTTGTCGTTATCAGCTACAAAAATTTCTTTGACGGTTTGTGGCATTTCATCTCTATCAAACAGTCCTCCGATTTGCACCAGCCATACTCCTCAACTTTTAAGCTTGATGCTTAGGCAAAGATACGTTATTTTTGACACTTTATTGTGACTCTCGTGCATGTGCGCATTGTCTGCAAACTAAATAATTGCATATTTGAATCAATAATCTTTCTTTTTACCAAGTTGCAGACAGTAAATAATTGGTAAAAGTTACCCTCATTTTTTTACACAAATACGTTAAGCGGCAAGTGCTTTGTATACATTTGATCTATCTGCAAATAATTCTTTATAGAAGCTCTATTTTTAAATCATGTTTTCTTTTTAGCTGCAGACGGTAAACAATTGTTCAAAGTTGTAAAAAAAATAACAAGTTGACATGCGCACGATATGGTGACGTGCATATCGTAAACGTCTGAACCTTTCCCCTACTCGTCTTAATGAACCAGAATCATCATTTTGTTCTGTTTGCAGACGGTAAATTATCATTTTTTTTTTTTTTTACTAAAATTTGATACATTTTGGAGTACCCTGTATAAGGTTTGGTGCATTTGTCTGCAAAAGCGCTTCCGACATATTTTAATTCCTTTAATTTCGAATTATGAACTTTGCAGGCGGTAGTGTATCAGTTGAAAACATTGTTTTTTTATGCAAACCGGAAATCGTTTCCTACATCCCGTGCATGCGGGCAAACCTTAAAAGTACCAAAAATTGAGCTTTATTGTATACATAATACTGACTAAATTACTTGCAGACGGTAGGCTATCAGTTCTGATTTTCTGTCACCATCTACTAGCCTATAAAGCGAACTGTGTTATTGTTCATAATTATTATTTTCTTTTTCAAGATAATTGTCGGTCACAGAAAAAATAACTTATGCATCACGTCCGAAAGTGATTTTGCTGGATTCGTAAACTTCAAAATTGCTACTCATCCAATAAAATGACCGGAATTAATATATAACATATCATTCTTTAACCGGTCTTCATTGCACAATGTTATAATACTAAAAGTGCCAGTCATTGAGACATTGAGTGGATGACTACCTCTATAATGATACAAATTACTATTAGGGACGTAAACGTATGTCACTTCCATGTGTTATCCAAAGCTGTTGCAGCATGCAAAATTAAACTGAGGTATATGAAGAAATTAACCACTCTTTATTAATAGATATAAGAATTGTCAAGTCTTTGTACGTATTTTATTATAAATATATAAGTAAATACGTTCAAAAATAAGTCGGCTTTGAGGTAAAGGTCGAGTTACAGATATCCGTTTTCAAGAAACGTACATGACCACTTATCAGTTTTTTCTCCACACAGTGGCGTAGAAACACTGACAGAAATTGCATTCAAAGAATACTTATCTTTTGTATTTTATATTTTAAATTTCAAATAATGGAATGTATAATAAATAAATAAATAAATAAATAAGTAAATAAATAAATCGATAAGTTGATAAATAGGTCAACAGATCAGTAGATTAATAGATTAATAAATTTAAAAATGGTAAATAAATAAATACCTGTGTGACGCCTATGCTAAATTTACATTTTCGAGTTGATGTTTCATAAAAGCAAAGTTAATAATAAAGACAGATATCTGGAAATTCCCATCTCCAATAATACAACCCACATACTGTTACTGCTTTTTAGTATGTTTTGTTCGTTAATATTAAAATTCACTGCTGAAATAGTAATACATTGTCAAGTTTTAAAGTTCGTCGGTCACTTCTCATATTAGGGCCATTTTTTTTTTATTTTAACCAAGATACTAATTTTGTGTTTCGTCTAAAGTTAAAAATGAATGTTAAGAATGAAATTTATACCTACTATAATAATTTAAAATTTAAAATCTCATTTTTAGACAAGTAAATCTTTTTATAGCGAGTAACTCCATGAACACATCATATTTAACATTAGGTATTTCAGATGTTTCATCCCAGGCAGCAGACTAACGTCATTTTGACGTCATTTTTTGGTAACATCGGTCGCCGAAGTCGGGTGACGAAAAAATTACGTCTCAGTAACGTCATGTTGTGACATCGATGTGACGTATTGGTGACGTCATTTTTTCATTTTAGGCGAGTTTACGCACTACCACGTAGTTCGTTGCAGAAATTATTTCTAGACACACACAAACCACAGACAATAATCAGTCACTCTTTATCTTATGCTCTAATGAATTTATAGAAAATGAATAATATAGATAGCAATGCTCAAGTTCATTCAGGAGACATCGATTGATTTGTATGGATCTTGTAGTAGTCAAGTTAAAGATCATTATTCTGTGGCTGTGCCGGGATAGTCGGGAATAGCATAAAACCAGTGATGGTTCATCGAACCGAAATATCGATGTTGACCATCGATGTTAACATCGCAAGCGGATATCGGTGTATTCGATATATCAAATGCAAATCATCGATGATTTAAAAATTGATGAGTGAGGGGGCAGAAATCCGAGAAAAAATTTTTTGATGAGCGAGGAGGAGAAATCCAAAAAATAATTTTTTCGTCTCAAATTTGTAGTTTTATATTTACTACGGGAACCCACCCTAACTGTACGGGTACTGTACTCTCTAAAATATAAGACATAAACTTTCATTCAGTTTTACAAATATCTGTCTACCTATTAGTGGAAAGTAGCAAGAAACTGTATCTTACTACCTAATATCAATTTGAAATCGGTGCAAAAATATCTAATTTCAAAACATGTTGTTTATAGTTCATAGGTACCCAAAAATAGGTCTCCAATAACCATAGGAATCCAATAACCACAGGACTCAGAGGCCAACATAGCAGACAGCGAGAGATCTAGTTGAGGCTTCTGGACATATCCTGTTTCGAATTGAAGCGGACTGTATGCAGGACCAGCACTCCTTCACTTTTTCGAAAAAAAAAAACAGGGCTTAAGCTTGACTGTGGTTCGGGGATGGCAAGTTATTGGGTTTTTATGTTTAATTCATGGCTGTACCGGTTGCGAACAGATCCTTGGCCTGTCTGTGGTTCGATGTTGTCGAGTTATTGGGTTTTATGAAGGTGGGCTTACTTCATTCGGTAAAAACAGGCCTTTGGCTTGTCTGCGGCTAAAGGTGTTGGGTTATCATGGCTTTTAGGGGTTAATTAACGACTTGTTCGGTTGAAAACAAAAATATTTTTGCGAGGTGTGCCGAACCAGACCTAGTGTAGCTAGTGTACTTTTTGGGGTCGCTGAAACCGAATCTGAAACTTATTATACCCCATCACTTCAGGATTTTTTTTAAATCAAGGGGAACCTTGAATCTGTAGATGAAAACCGCAGCTAGTTTTGAAATTAGATATTTATGCACCAATTGATAAAATTGATATTAGGCAATAAGGAACAGTTCCTTGCTACTTTCCACTAAATCATTTGTAAAATGAATTATACAAACAGCATGCCAAGTATTGGCTTTAAATACATTTTGCAAACAGATCAAGGAAAAAAATGCCTAACATATCACGGTGATATGTGAAGTACAATTAAGGAAGTCAGTTCCCTTGTATGCTTCTCAGTTCAGAGCAGGCCACTTACTCTTCATATATAGATAACACATTAATATATATTACAGTTAATCCTAATTAGATATATTAAAATTAGGGGAAATATGAATAACATTAGCAGGCAAATAGTACAGTACTTAGAGGTAAAAAATATGCAAAACTTTGGAATAATGTCATATTGAACGGATTTCGTTCATTTTTGGCAGTATAATAGTAAATGCTTCACCGAAAAGTTTCTATATTGTGCGGGGGCTTGCTAAATTATAGGGGGTGGATGCCACCCCCTCTTGGGGGGTGGCACTTAAAAAATTATATTTATTGGAGCTGAAGTAGAATCGATTTTTAAGAAAAAAAGGTTCTATGCAATTTTTCACATAAATTGATAGTTTTTACGTTATAACGACTTCAAAATTGCGATTTTAGCTTAAAAAAAAGTATTTCCAAACGGCTTTCGTCAAGCATCTCGAAAAGTATTACTTTATCGAAAAAATGTTACAGACCAATTACAGAAAGTACAAACTGGGAATACTATTTTTTGTTTATTGATATAGGATTAATAATTTCGGAGATATTTGGCATTCAACTGTTCATAAGATAATTATTTAGAGTAAGAGTTAAATATCTCAGAAACTGTCACGCCTACGTCAAGGATCCTAATAGGTAGAATAATAGGTTATTAATGAAGCTTTCAACTGTTTTTTTATTTATTTCTGTAGCATAAAAAACAAAGAACCACATAGTGGAGAAAACTATTGTGAAATTTCGCTTTATTGGGCATCATGTGAATGTTACTACAAGAATAATACCCTGTTTGTGAATTAATTGCCATCACCGGCGACTTCGCCAAATCTTCGAATATTCTCGTAATATGTCGGTTAAAAAAATTGTTCTTCACTTAAAAAAAATCCTGGCGTGATGGAGCAAAATAAGTTTCAGATTCGGTTTCAGCGACCCCAAAAACATATGCCACACATAGTCTGGTCCGGCGCAACTTACAAGAATATTTTGTGGTCCTGTATTATTTATTTAATGGTGATATGAAGCTTCCTGAATGTCTACCAAGATGAAACCTTCCTAAAAACTTTCTCAACAAACTACTCTTTCAAACAAAGAAAACTCCAACAAAGTCGAATCACCCGTTGGAGCGATAAAACCCACAGACAGGCACACTGATGCAGAGACACACAGACAGATATACAGACATACGCGTCAAACTTATAACTTTTTCTTTGTGTTGGGGTTAAATTATATTTGTACAAATCAAGAATTGTTCACTTTAATATATCTTTGAATCGAAGTAGGCAGCTTTTCTGTACACTGTAGTACTGTTCCATAACTCGCAGTCAAAGTACTTCACTGCAGTTGAGAGTTTATTTTAAGAATTTTTTCCCACTGCACAAATGATCGAACACTAGTTTTTCACATGTATACAAAAATCATATATTGAATTTCACAATGATCCGTCAAGCAGTTTAATTATCATAAATAATTACACAGGCACAGTCTAGGGTGGCCCATCTCTATAGGGGGTGAATTTTTTTGCGTATTTTTTAAGTCTCACCCCACGAAAATATACTATTATACTAGGAATAATTTATGTCAAAGTTTCAGATAATTCGGTGAACGGTAACCCGTGCCGCATTCAGGTAGAAATTTGTAGATAAGATTTTATTACAGTAATACACTTAAATTTTACTTAAAATACAAATATCTACCTCTTTTCTCATAATGTTTTATTGGTGTAATTATTTCCTAGAAATTATTTGTTTTGGAAGTTTGGAAATATAATGCACCTACGGTAGGTTTTTATGTCAGTTTGCAATTGTGTTTTACAGTGGTGACATTATAAGTTCTAGCATACGTTCCTTTTTGAAAAAACATTTAACGATGGCTGATGTTAGATCCTTACGAAAGGATACTTTCATTTAATTAGTTGGACACTATTCGTCACAAATCATTGGCAATAAATTGCCGTCTAATAGACAAGTATTACAAGTGCTCTTTTATAACATTCGTGAAGTGAGGCTAAGTGTACATGAAAGTGCTAAATTAACAATAAAAGAGGTGTCAGTTTTTTGGGATAAAGCTCGCATTCCGACACGTCAGGATTTTCATTGTGTTAAACAACTAGATAAACTTTATGCAGAGTGGAGGAACTTACAAAAATCGGCTAAAAGGGCCAGTGCGGGAGTAAAGAAAAAAATTTCGTTGAAAAATTGGACGATCTCTTTGACATTTCTCATGCAAATGCATTGGAGTTGATGAAAATAGATGAAGATAAGCAGTTTTCAATTAACCAAAGAAAAAAGGGACGTCCTGGATTTATGCATGGTATTGATTACCAACTTGCTTCTCAAGAAAAATCAGCTGAGGAGAAATTACAGAAATTATCCGAACGAATGCAACGAAGTCAACAAGAAAAAGCTAGATTAGAGGAAACAGTCACCTGTCCATCATCAAGTAGTGATTCAGCCGACTCCAACGAAAATGAAGATGAAATAATCGAAGCCCAAGAAGAGTTGTTACAAGACCAGCCTGGCCCGTCACAGCCAAAAAGGAGGAGATTGTATGGAACATGTAACATCATCACACCAAAAATAGCCGCTGCATTTGATGTTTGCAAAATAAGCGACAGGTATGGAGTCCATATTTTGACGGCAGTAGCAGAAGCACTAGGACATGACACCACATCTTTGTCCATCAGCAGAACCACACTTCAGCGCTCTAGACAACGCATCCGCGAAGAAAGAGCTGAAATATTAAAAACTGCCTTCGGTAATTCTGAATTGCCGGCCCCAGTCATCCATTGGGATGGAAAACTTTTACCTTCTCTCACTGGAATGGGAAATATCGATAGACTTGCTATCTTAGTTACTAGTGGAGATATTGAACAACTACTTGGAGTACCAGCTTTGCCCAATTCAACTGGAAGAGAACAGACTGAAGCAGTTTATGATGTGTTTTGTGAATGGAATTAGGACGAAAAGGTTTTGTGTTGTGATACAACAGCATCAAATATGGGTTATATAAATGGGACAGCCACACTACTGCAACAAAAATTAGAAAGAGATATTCTATATTTTCCTTGTAGACATCATATTTTTGAAGTGGTTTTGAGAAGTGTGTTTGACACAAAAATGCCTTCCTCATCTGGTCCAAATGTGCCACTATTTAAACGTTTTAGGGAATTTTGGCCTAAAATAGATCAAAATAAACTAAAAACTGGATTTCAGATATCAAAAATTAAACACATTTTACAACCAGTTAAAGCCGAAATTGTAAAGTTCCTAAATGCAGCTTTAACTTTGCAACAGCCTCGTGATGATTATAAAGAATTTTTAATGCTTTCTAAACTTTTTGTTGAAGAAGAGCTCACTCACACGACATTCTATCAACCAGGGGCATTTCATCATGCACGTTGGATGGCCAAAGCCATTTACTGTCTAAAAATATTTTTTTCCAAGATCAGTTCCAACTAACTAAAAAAGAAAAAATAGGTATTGAAGATATATGTCTCTTTATTGTAAAGGTTTATGTAAAGGCCTGGTTTACAGCGTCATTGGCTAGTAAAGCACCGCTTCATGACTTAGACTTTTGTAAAGAACTCATTAATTATCAAAATATTGACAAAGAAATATCTCAAGCCGCAAGTAGGAAAATAGTGAACCATTTGTGGTACCTTAATTCAGTAAATGTTGGCTTATCTTTCTTTGATGACGATATTTCAGTTACCACTAAAAGAGAAATGGTTAAAGCTTTGAATAGGAAAGCACCAAATCAAGAGGGTATTAAACGACTTATGATTAGTAACATTACTGACGTTGAAAACAAGGAAATTCAGGACTTCATATGCGAGAACACTAAACAGTTTTTTCAAAAATTAGGTTTGTCTATGGAATTTTTGGAAAATGATCCAACAACATGGAGGGAAAATGAAAGTTATACCCGATGTTTCAATATTGTAAACAAAATTAAAGTTGTAAATGATGCCGCTGAGAGAGGAATCAAACTTATTACTGACTATAATGACATTTTTACAAAAAATGAAGACCAAAAACAGTTTTTACTCCAAGTTGTAAATGATTATAAATCACAATTTCCAAATGTAAAAAAAGAAACCCTGTCGCATGCTTTGGCCTAGTGCAAAAAATATTGTTTTTATTACTATATGTCTTGTAGATTTAGGATAATATTTGGTACTATGTATGAAAAAAACGTTTCATAATAAAATACACAAAGATAAAACGAGAGTTTTATTTCAAAAACTTCTAGTCTAGTTTTCTTAGACTACGAATTTACAGTAGTATGACACATGTCATAGTCACAACAGATAATGTCTTTGATATTTGTATGACTTGATTAGTCATTCTAAAGATAAATGTTGCTGATTAAAAAAAACAACCAAAGAATGTAAATAATTCCATTTACTTTTATTATTGCATAATAATGCATTTTGCGGCACCCCTTGCCTTCAATTTGCCTCAATAATATTTTGAGGGGACTGTTTTTTCTTCAAATGGAACCATTTGCAGGGGTGAGAAATAAAAAATTTCGATTTCGAAAAAGATGGGCCACCCTAAGGCACACACAAAAAAGTCAATTTTCTGAGGTTTCATATATATATACTCCCATGTATTTTTGACCGCTGAACACGATCCCGATGTCAATTTTGCAAAATTAGGTAAGAATTTTTTGTTAACCACGAAAAACGGGTTAAAACAGGCCAGAATAGGGTTTAAAATAAAGATAAAAATGTTTTAATAAGTCGGCTATGTATTCAATGTATTTTTTGCAGCTGAACACGATACCGATGTCAGTTTCAACCAATCATGTCATGACTTCTTATTTATCTTGATTTATTCTTTTCTGTGGTATCGTACTCTTTTGTCTTCAAATGATCTGCGTACTCAATGGTTTTCTTTTTCGTTTTATTCCTGTCGTTTTCACCCTTCCAATGTCCAACAGTAGTCTGCCATCATATTAACATCCCATCGACCTTGATATCTACTCTCAATTTTCTTTATGTCTTGGTGAAAACTTTCACCATGCTCTTCACTATAATCACCTAAATTTTCTGGAGACTAGTTTGTATGAGAATGCAGGAAATGTAGTTTCAAATTCATTAGACAATCTAATTTTCCGAATTTTTCTACCATGTTGGATACTATTTCTTTGTCGCTCTTATTGTTTAGTCTCGTGAAGTAAACCGTGAAAGCTTTGAACAAAGAAGGAAAATGTTTTGAGTATTTGGGAAACACAATTTCCACAGATAAGCGAAGCCAGATTGAAGGAAGACATTTTTGATGGTCTACAAATAAGCAAAATGTTAAGAGATAAGAAATTCATCACTACAATGTCAGATACGGAAAAGGGAGCTTGGCAGATAGCCCAGTCGATGAAGGTATTTACCCACAAAAATTTGCCACCTAAGTAAACTTTTTTTTAATCAGTCCGAGAAAGTGACGACCTAGCCATCCGGGCCTGAATGTAAAGGTCAAACATTGGTAAAAGTAGAAAATATGATTTTTTTTCTAAAGTTGTATCGATAAAATGTGAAAATTTGCAAATCCATATCTAGCAAGTGAACGATTTTTTTATCTTTCAAAATAGATATCAACTATATCGGGAAGAAATAAAGATAAAGATGGACGTAACTTTAAAACGTTATTATCTAGAATTAACAGTTTTTGAGAAAACTGTATATGAGTGATTGTTGTTTTAGTTTTCTATTTTATTTTCTATAAAAATAACTCTTTTCCTACTGCACCTATTTTGATTTTTCACTACATGGTTTACTTTTCTCACTGAACATTTTGCGTCGAATTACACGTTATAATGAACTCCTGCTGCAGTTTACATCTAATTTATGTTAATATTATGAGAAATTTAAATGCTGTACAATGATACACGTTTTACGAGTCTATCAAGTATGAATGGCTGTTTGATGGAAATTAAATCAGAAACGTATTCGGAAAACGAAAGGAGTCGGTATATAAACAACTTTCTAGGCACGCCGGCCGGCATTCTTCAACTCGTTCAGTTGGTGTTTGTGCGTCTGGTTCAGTCAGTGGCTCAGTGTGTATTTTGTTCAAACCAGTTCAAAGCTTTGTGCTTGAAAAAGGTAGGTTTGGTATTTTACTTGGCTAGGGCTAGGTAATCGAGAGAAGTAAACTCAATCGGTACTTCTGTCAATTTCAACTGGACATTTTTTACTGTTAATTTGGTAACCTATTTATGGTAGTCAACGGAATACGTGGTTACGCTTCGTGAAATATTCTATACAATAAACATTTTCAATTAGCACGGGAATTAACACAAGGTCAGTCAGTAAGGAATTTCAATTTACATTGAATCTAAAAGTTTTTGAGTTTGATAAAAACAGAATACTTTTTTAGATATCTGCAACGAACGTCCTATGGACGTTTTCAGTATCTAGTTTAAGGCAGTTTAATTATTAAAAAAAAGTATTTTACCAATGAGTTTCTCCGACTTTAATTTATTTTATATTGTCTGGAAAATTGTCGTCTATTAACTCATTTCTATTTTTATTTTTGATATCTACAGTAGTGAATTTAAGACATGGGTGGCATAAGTTTATAAAAGCTTTTTGATAGGACTTATATTCTGTTTTCAAAATTTGAGTTTAAATATGTGTATATTTGTATTTGCTCTCTGACCTGTAAATACTGAGATACATTAATTCATTTAGTATCCTAGGTCGTGAGCACGATAAAAAACAAGATTATTTTCTAACGGTATCATCAGTATGTTCGATAAACAAATTTAAAAATAACTTGAGCATCACGAGATATTTTGAATAAACTTAAAGAAATCTTAATATGTAAATTTATGACTTAGTTGAAATCTTCCATTTCAACTTAGTGATAATTTACATAAACTATTACTCTAGGATAATGTAAACCAATATATTTTAATCTTAACAATTACATCAAACATTTATGTGGATGAAGTATTTTTCCATCCCTTATTACTTTCTTATACGTAAATAATAACAATCCTTCATAAACTTACGAAGCTAACTCTGTAAATAGATAAATAATAATTCCTTCGAAAAATTAATGAGCGGGGGAGAAGATTTCCACCAAAATAGAAATTGATGAGCCGAGGGGAGAAAATCTAAAAAAATATTCCTTGCCTTGCCAACTTATGTCTCAAATTTCCAACTTTTGGCAAGTCTGACAAAGCTGGGGAGGTAAAGCACCCCCCCCCATACTCCCCTTGCTACCGCCCTGCCTGTATCACTGTAACAATACCTTTCAGTTTTTTAATTACTTGAATACTTATTAGAGAATATTATTTAGGTATTAAAAAAATAATTAATTGTAAAAATAAATCAAGAATAGGCTTGTAAATAATGAATTAATGTTTCTACTAATGAGAACTAACTAGTTCGAAAAGACTTGTACAACTTTTCTGGGGTTGAAATTAAATGTAAGGTTCAATAATTGTTGTGAATGACTGAATTTCAATAAATAATTTAAGTATTTTCAATATATCTTTGCCTTAAAATGCATGTAATTCAATACCTCCTCAGTATTAGCTAGCAGAGTAGTTATTTTGATTGGTTCTCCAATGATGAGTATTTTAAAGTGTCTTTCTAAGTAGTATATTAGCGTGACCAGATTAAGATGCCAATATACAGAAAGTAGATAATGTCGTATTAAATAAAACAGTGTGAATGACTGAATTTAAATAAATGATTTAAATATTTTCAATAGATTATATTGCTTTAAAATGACATGAACTCTATCATGTAATTCAAACTCAGTATTAACTATAAGAGTAGTTGTTTTGATTGATTCTCTAATAATGAGTTTAAAGTATTTATCTAACTAGTATTTTAGCGTGCCCAGATTAGGACAACAATATGCAGATAATAGGAAATTTCATAATAAATAATAAAGTGTTAGTTGTGATTTGTTTAATACCTTAATAATATTCTCTAATCCTTTTGAAAGGAAATAAATAAAAAGTAATTGTGGAAAGTCTACTATAACAGCTGTAGCAACATTTTACAGCCACATAATTAATTATATTGAGGCAGGAGAATGCCCTGTTGACATATTTTTTTATTCTAGCGGGGCATTTGACTGCGCCAATCATACCAAATTGTTAGCTATATTATGTAACAATGGAATTAGAAGACAATCACTAAACTAAATCAATTCATTTTTGTCTAATCATCAACAGTATGTGAGTATGCAATATTCCATCGAAAATAAGCCATACAGAGCTAATTCAGAATGTTCGTTTCTAAGCATGGGAGTTCCACATGGTTCAATATTGGGCCCTGTGTTATTTATATTGTATGTCAATGAGCTTGATTTTATTTTATTCAATAATTTCTTTTCAATGTGTGCTGATGATCTTTCATATGATTATCTCAGATTCGATGCATGTTTTAGAAAATAAATGTATTAATATTGTAGAAAAAGTATCTACATTTTTTAATCAACATCACTTGCATTTCAATGCAGAAAAAATCAGTTAACTCATTCCATAATCAAAAGAAAAACTACGAGTCTTTTTCATTTAAGGTCATTGAGTTGTTTATAACAGATACCCATAAGAGTACAAAGTTTTTGAGTTTACATATTGATGAATGTTTAAGCTGAAAATCACATTGTGAATATCTGATTTCCAAGGTAGCGTATTTTTTATGTTTCTTTAATAATATTAAAACAGTGCTTACCAAACAATAATTTATACTATGCCCGAGTATGCTCGGTGTGTCTGAGGGAACTGCACTCTATCTACGTTTCTTTGCTCAAAAACGTATACTGCTTTGTCTAGCTATTATTTCTAGTACCCATTCTTGTAAGGGAGTGTTTAGAGAGTGTGATATTTTAACCTTGCCATGTTTATATTTTTTTTGAAATGTGTGTTTGTGTTTATATGTATCGATCTAAGAATGTGTCCACTGTAAGCAAAAATATTCATAACGCAAATACGCAAGCAAGACTTTCGTATACCATATGCAAGGCTGTAATTCTCCAAACTACATGGCTCCAAAATTATTTAATCATTTACCCACAGAATGTAAAATGGCTAGAAATTTAATGGATTTTAAAACTGAGTTAAAATTGTTTTTACTGTCAAAATGTTTTTACTTTGTGTGTGATTTTTCTACCTTAATTGTATGTTCCTGTAAAGTTGAATTACTATTCATATACTATTTTAATGTTGTCATTATGGAAAATAAATTATTATTTATTATTATTACAATTACAATAATAATATTCGATATCGCAAACAGAAAATATAAAATAATAATAATAATTTTGAAATAAGAAACAAAAGACCCCGCACAAAACATATGGGAAAGTGGTCCCAGTCAAATTGGCTCGTATTATGGATGATGTAATTTTAGCAGTCCTGATCAAAGGTCTTAATGGACGCGACGCTTGAAATCTGCGAGTGTCCGAGATATTTTGATTGGAAGCGTCAAGTCACAATAATTAAAGTTAGAAATTGATCACTGCATGTTTTACAGAAGCCTTTAAAGATATTGTAGCGAGTGTTTTTCCTAATATTTATGTGAAATATACTAGACACGAATTCAGCAAAAATACGGATGTACAGTGTGTCCCATTTTTCTTGGAACCACCCCCATAAAAACTTGGTTTTAGGTCCGATTTAGATCTGTTTTTTTTTAAACGTAGAACTCTGAAAAGTGCATTCTTGTGGTACATTGCATTTTATAAAACATAAAAGATCGGCCTACTGCGGTATCTTTTCGAAGTGGAAAATGAACAAATATTATTAGCGATTTTTTTATTTCAATCTCCAGTACTCCACTGGATCCGGCAACCCTTCAAATGGGTTTGTACCAAATTTGATGATTTTGCCAACTTAAATGTCCCACCCGGTATATTTGAGTATTTTTGCAGATTTTTCTCCTGATCGTTTCAAGTAAATATCACGTCAAAAACCTGCTACAATACCTTGGAGGCTTCAGTAAAACATGTAATGATCAGTTATTTTGCTTTCTAGCTTAATATGACTTTGACACACCAAGCAAAATATCTCGGAAATTTTCAAGTGTCGCGCGCATTAAGACCAGGACCACCAAAACTACACCATTCTACAATATGAACCAATTTAATTGGAATCACTTTCCCACATGTTTTGTGTGAGGTCTTTTCGTTTCCTTATCGTCTGTAAAACACAATTTTTCTTCGTTCTATTATGTACAGTACACTGTACAGTCTACATATTTTTCCTTAATTTTTACAGTAAATATGCCTATCGACTTCTACTACGCTCCTGGAAGCTCCCCATGCAGAGCTGTCCTTTTGGCAGCCAAGGCAGTTGGTGTAGACTTAAATTTGAAGCTCACCGATTTAATGAAAGGAGAACATCTGACGCCTGAATTTATCAAAGTGAGTATAGACAGATTCTTGAATTATTTAAATTTAATACTTCAAACTCAACACATTGTAAATTAGGTCTATTGTTAATTAATACGGCTACTTAACTAAATCAACATAAAATTTACTACAAAATTTGTTGCTTCTTTAGCGGTTATTTATCACTAAAAAAAATAATTTTGCCGTCCTTGAATTTCTTAGAAATTTTGTGGTTAGTGATAACTTTCAATGGAAGTTTTCACAACCATACTTGGAATAGGAAGAGATATAATCTCTGGGAATTTTAGAACGACTCAGTATTTGCCATTTTTACTCCACCAATCTAAGTAATTAATTCTGTAAAGGTAGATATTTTCGTAATGTTTTCGCTTAGAATTTTCGAAATTTTCTTGTCTATTTGCATAGTGATACCAACGCCCGAAAATTTATTTTCAAGAATTTTTGTTTGTCCGGTTTTCTGAATGTTTATTCCAGCAACTTACGGCTGATCATATTTTGATACAATTTTGTAAACGTGTAGACATTTTTCCAACTTAGTAGAAAAGTACGAGAAAATGTTTAAAGTACGGTTTTCTACTATATTCGGCAAGTCATTAAGGCTTGGCCTAGTTTCTATGCCTTTAGAATACTATTTTTCACAATAAAAGGCTATATAGGTATTCAAATTATTGATTACCAAAGAAAAGAAAGTTAATTGGAGGGCGTGCCATGGGTGTAAAATATCGTAGCTGTCATTGATCTAATGAAAATCGAACAAAATACAAAGCAATCAGAAACATAAAATACATGTGTGGAATTTAATACAGCACTAAGAAATAAAACTAAATAAAATGAAGGCGAATAAGGCGAAATAGACGGAATATGCAGTGACAACGAAAATATTTAGTTTTTTTTTACAAAAGTAAGCTAAGTAAACCTTGACATTAAGTTGAATTTTGGCTGGGAACCGCGATTCATCAATGTTTTATTAGTGTGCCATGCATGTAACCAAAATAAACAAAACACAACCGCTGTCAATTTATTTAAATATTACTGTTGCTTGAAATTATATTGACAGAAGCATATAACGTTGAGTGAAGAGTTGTTTTTCACTCAACGACATAAGCAAGCGCTGAGGTATTTCAGCACTTGTCATGGGGGATAAGAGTTCACATAAAAAGCGAAGAAAATGATTTGCAAATGAAAAACGAGCGCTTTCTTTCTTTAAGCCAGTTAAACAGACCGACAGACAGACAGAAATTTTTTTTTCGCTTAAAATCTCTACGTTTCATGACATTTTAAGCCTATTTGAACAATACAAATTTTTTTAAATTTTCTTGTTACTATACTTCCACTGGATGTGGAAGTAAAAGTATGTAGTCCAGTCAACGAAAGCGTTGCAGAGGACATGGAGGGGGCGGGGGTAATTTTCCTCTTCAGGAATGTGTTGGGGGTAGTTAGGAAGTAAACATACCAAAAGTCTCCGCCCCTAGCCCCGCCGCTTCAGGGGCGGAGGGGGTGGAAATGTCCCTTTTTTAACCCCCAACCCCAAAAGAGTTTGACGCGTATGTTTGTATGTTTGTTTGTCTGTCTGTCTGTCTGTGGCTTCATATCTCTTCAACGGGTGATCCGATTTTGATGTAGTTTTTTTTTTTTTATTTGAAAGAGTATTGTGTCGAGAAGGTTATAAGCCATATTAGATTTTGATGTTTGGTCGCCACCTTGAATTCGCTATGTTGAACTTCTCTAGAAATTGTCCGATTGAAGTAAAATTGAAATGTGGAGACAATTATGGTAGCCGAACATGATTTAGGCCTCATTTTGATTCGGTTATATGAAACTGGTACGATTAGATATATTGATCGGGAGATTTTAAAAATTTTCAATTTTACTTGTTCTGTTCTTCGCTTATGACTCGGAAACGATACGTCGCGTCGTACGGAAAAAGGTAATCTATACAAAATTAAACAATTAAATTTCCTACAAGAATGTCTATTCATTTTCTATCTATGTGTTGTTTCCGAGTTATTGGCCAACGAAAATCGATAATTAATAAATAAATAAATTAGGTACTGTCGTGCGCAAAAAAAATGGGACAAGTCTTAGAACTTATGTTTGCTAAAATCTAGTTGTCTACATCTAACTTTAATTTTTGTGACATTGTCAGTTATTTGTCAAAATTCATTGCAAGTGTCCAAATAGAGACAGATTTACAGTAGAAAAAAATAGTTGTACTATTTTTTTGTTCACGAATAAATCACAGTCACAAAACGATCTTTATTTAACAACACTCGACGTATTTACTAATGTAATATTTTGTCGAAATTTATACATTTCCTTAAATATACAGTGTGACTCACTTAAAATGAAGACACCCTTTAACTTTTTTTATTTTGTATTCGATTTTAATCAGATTTTACTGAAATATAGAACAAATTAGGATCTACTTATGGCCAGATAAACATTTGCTTGCTACAAAGGGAAAGCCATCTGCGGTACCAAAATATGCGGAAGAAATAAAAACATTTTGAATGTTAAAAATTCTAAAAAAAAAAGATGCATCGGATCTGCTCCAAAAACGTACCTACATACACCAGAATTTGATTTGGTTATTGATGGGGGATTTCTCATACATAAGCGCATCCAAGGGCGGATCTGGACCTTGGGCTTGGGGGTAACACAGCCGCGTACTGAAAATAACAAAAATATTTTTCCTCGAAAATTAAAATTAATGAGCGGGGGGGAGAAAATCACAAAAAAAATTTCTAGTATAAAAAAAAATTATAAACAACTAAATAGAATATATATCCAAAAATATAAAATAAAATAATAAATATTATGAAATTTTAAAACGAAATTTGATGCTTTACAGAATCGTGGGGGGGGGTATTAGCTCGTTACCCCCCCCCCCACCCCCCCATAAATCCGCGATTGGCTCATCTGGCAAAGGAGATCCTCAGTTTCCGCAATTTGTGGTGGATACGTGAAATTCGTCAAGACCCACTATAACTTTTAATTTTTTTTTCTGCATATTTTGGTACCGCAGGTGTACTTTTCCACCCCCCGAAGCGGCGGGGCTGGGGGCGGGGACTTTTAACATGTTTACCTCCTAACTACCCCAACATATTCCTGAAGAGGAAAATTCTCCCCTCCCTCAATACTCTCCACAATCCCCTTTTGGACATTCATTGATCGGACTAATGACATTTGTGATCAGTCGTCTTTGTTTATGAAATAGTTCAAAAGATAGAAGAGCAAACTCATTACTGGAGAAAAACAATTGCTCAATTGCTATTTAAAATGAAAAATTTCCTGTCTCAAAGCCACGTAAATGGACATGATAGTCAGCATTTTCTGAAACAGATTCTACTAAAACCAACCTACCTACTAATTATGAGAATTAAATGTTAACAATTACACAAATTGCCACATTGTTTGAAATATTTGAAGGTAATGCTAATTAATTATTGTGTAATGCACGTAAAAATGAATCAGCACAAACTTCTATCAAAACCATGAAACGAATTCTTGGAATTAAATTAAATACAAGTTAATTTGATGGAAAGCCGGCCTCATTTCTTGGTATCTAATACTAACAGACAAGAAATAACACAGCCTGCTATAAGTCAGGGGTATTACGAAATTAAACAAGTTAGCCTTGAAAGCGAAGCAAGTCTAACCGTTGCAAAAGGTCTGAAGGGCCACGGAATGTATTTTTTTAAAACTTGAAATTTCACATTTTTTGTCGATGCGTCTTTTAGCCCAGTCGATGAAGGTATATATCTCCAAAAACTTGCAAAATGAATAATTTTTTGTTAATAAGTTCGTGAGAGTGTATAGAATAATATCCTGAAAAGTTTACATTTCGCTCGGATGCAGAACACAAAAAAAGTGAAAAACAAAACTTTTTCATCCATTTTTTTCAAAATTTTGAAATCAAGTCAAGCTAGGAAAAAATAAAAAATACAGATGGATAGATCATGTATTTATGAACAAAAAATGTCCCAACAAAATTTATCGCTAAAGCCACGGTATTCCCGGAAAAAAATAGTTAAGTAACGTGTTATTACTCGGAGCGAGATCCATGCGTGCGCGCGCTTGAATACGCATGACTGTTACACCTACGCACTGAATTAGATGTCACTAAATCAGAATTTGTTCAATCTATGTGAAAGACGACAATTGTAGCTTTCCGATGCTTTTTTGTTTTAAACAATACAGGCAAAGGGTGGATAGGAAAAATATACTTATATACACTCATGGACAAAATTGTCGAATATTTTAAATTTTCCCAATTCTTTTGTATTTATAAATTTTAATGAAAGAAACGCATTACACAAGAAAGAAATAGTTTATTTCACACATTTCAAGTAAGTTTTCATTAACAGAAAATTCTTAAAAAAATTAATGCTAAATGTTATAAAAATTAAGAATAATTAGTTTCAACTTAAATGCTACCACGTTAAGCAAATTAGTCGTTTGATTAGAATAATAGGGCATGGATAATAACGAGTATTCCCACCTCGAGCTCTAATGGCTGCTTGCATCCTTCTTGACATACTACTAATTAGATTTTGAATGTATTCTTGAGGAATTGCATTCCATTCACATTGTGCTGCAATTCGAAGTTCTTCTAGGGTATTTGGAACAGGATTTCTTTGTCGTATACGACGTTTTAGCTGATCCCACAAATATTCTATGGGATTCAAGTCTGGACTATACGGTGGCCAATGAAATCTTTGAATCTGGACTGCATCAAGGTAATTAGTCACTGTGCCAGCTGCGTGGGGTCGAGCGTTATCGTGCATAAATACGAACCTATCGTATCCAATGTGGCCCACATATGGCAAAACATGATCTTGGAGAATGTTTTCGATATACCAGTCACTAGTCATTCGTCCAACGAGTTCGGTGCGTCCTTCCCAACTAATACCTCCCCAAAGCATTATGCCGCCACCTCCAAAACTAACAGTTTGTACGAGATTGCAACTAGTGTATCGTTCCCCAACTCTTCTATAGACATGATTTCGTCCATCTGGCTTCCATAACTGTATTCTAGTCTCATCAGTGAATAGAACATTTTTGTAATTCTCGATATTCCATCGAATATGTGCTCTGGCAAATTGTAATCAACGAGTTTTGTGGTTTTGGAAAAGACGTGGAACTTTGGCAGACCGTCTTGGCCTTAAACCTACCTCTCTTAGGGCCAGTTGTATAGGTTTAGTTTAAACTACAAGCTACAGTTAAACTAGGTTCAGCCTCTAATGTCCATTGTATAAGTGACTGTAACGGCCACCTAGAGTTTAACTATCAACTGGTGGATGGAGTACCGGTTAAACTCCAAGCTGGGGTTAAATACATGCGCAAATTGACAAATATGTATAGTGTGATGTTTTTATAACCTCAGTACTGTGCAGTCCTTCTTTTCACTGGATCCATTTTTAAGGAGTAATGTTCCCAACCAACAGAAAACATATTTATTATTATTTTATATATTTTTTCTATGTTCTAACCAACAAAACACAGCATGCTACAAAATATATGTCGTAATATAACCTAATTATCACACAATTAGTTGTCAACTGTCAGTAATAATAAAAAGAAAGCATTGATATTTTAGCAAAGTTTGCGTAAAAACGGAAGTATTCATATTTTAATAAAGATTAACTATAAGATATACAAGGAGCATACTGCAACTATAGTTTAAACTTTTGGTTAAATTTTTGTTTAAACTCGTGTTTAAACTAAAGTTTAAACATATCCTATACAACTGGCCCTGAATCTTCGTCTAACCGTTTTCGAACTAACATTCACTTGTCTTACATTTAATAACTCATTTCTGAGATGTGTGGATGTCAGTGTGCGATTTCGGGTAGAATTGAGGATCAAAAAACGGTCATCAATTGCTGTTGTGCACCGTTTGCGGCCTTGGCCGGGTCTTCGAACAAAATTTCCGGTCTCTCGATACCTTTTTAAAATATTCGATACTGTAGATTGACCCCTCCTAAGACGTCGTGCGGTATCTTTTTGTCTATATCCTTCCTCAGATAAAGTTACAATGTGTGCCGCTTCAGCTTCACTGCAATATCTATTTGGTGGCATATTTTTTTCTTAAATAGAGGTAAGAACAAATAGAAATCAATAACACTTACTTTAATTCACTACAAATAACCCAATTCACTATAATTCCTGAATTATGTAAAGAATTTTCAAATGACAAAACGCGTGTTAGAAAATATACGCCATTAAAATGAATTAAACGTCAAAATATTTTAAAACAATTGAACATCAGCACATATGTAAATTTACAACGACGATTTGAAACCACATTCAAGTAATAGTGACAACAAAAAATATTCGATAATTTTGTCCATGAGTGTATATTATTACGCTCGAACTCAATCGTTGCAACAAGAAAATACAGAAAAAAAATAAAAGCTCTTCAAAAAAATTCTCTCTTCAATGAGAACTGTTAAAAAAGTATGCACACTTCATGATTATTATGGTTTATTAAGTTGTAGTAACGTGGATTAAAAAAAAAAGTACATCTCAAATCATTTTAATTTCCTTGCTTAATGATTTTTTTAATAAATATATATATTGGAAGCTGTAACTTGTCGAGAAATTGACCCATTGGAAAAAATAAAATATCACTATTTCGGAAAAAATGTATACTTTTCGAATATTCAAACACAAATTCGTTTACTTGTATGAATTTTTTCGAAAATATGATCAATCCCCATCATGATCAGAAATAGCGATTTTCACGATCTTATCCTTATTAACCCCCGACCCAAAAGAGGTTTGTTAAAAGGGGGGTGTTATAAGTTTGACGCGTATGTTTGTATGTCTGTCTGTCTGTTTGTGGCTTCATATCTCTTCAACGGGTGATCCAATTTTGATGCAATTTTTTTTTTATTTGAAAGAGTATTTTGTCGAGAAGGTTTTTGCCATATTAGATTTTGATGTTTGGTCGCCATCTTGATTACAAGCTTTTATTTAACTGGCCTTGTTCTTGTGGGTCAAATCTTGCAACTGAATTTTAAAATAGTTATCTCCAACCGATTGAGCTGAAGTTTTGCATACACGTCTAGTTTGGATGACAATGCATGGTTAGCTAAGTGACGTCATTTCAAATCCTATATGGCAGACTCCCAAAGATGGCGGACCAGTTATTTTTTATGCACTCCCATGATATGGGTATCAAATGAGAAGAATACGAAAATAAAATGATGTCACACTAAATTCAATATGGCGGACGCAACTGAATTTTAAAACAGTTATCCCCAACCGATTGAGCTGAAATTTTGCATACACGTTTAGTATGGACGTCATTTCAAATCCAATATGGCGGACCAGTTATTTTTTATGCACCTCAAATGAAAGGGTTTGCTGAGAAGAATACGAAAATAAAATGACGTCACACACTTTGATCGTATAGTGTATTCGCTCATACGTCACATTCTAAGAAATGGTGAAGGATTCGGTTTAAACTATAAGTTTTATATCGGATAGGAACGACGCAATGAATATACATTTCTCCAAGAAATTAACGCACCACCAAAAAATAACCAAAAGTTTGAAGTTAGTTAATTGTTAACCCCCGACCCAAAAAGAGTTTGACGTGTATGTTTGTATGTTTGTCTGTCTGTCTGTCTGTGGCTTCATATCTCTTCAACGGGCGATCCGATTTTGATACACTTTTTCTTATTTGAAAGAGTATTTTGCCGAAAAGGTTTTAGGACAGATTAGATTTTGATGATTGGTCGCCATCTTGAATTCGCCATGTTGAACTTCTCTAGAAATTGTCCGATTGAAGTAAAATTGAAAATGTGCAGACAATTATGGTAGCCGAATATGATTTCGGCCTCATTTTAATTCGGTCATATGAAACTGGTATACGAACTCTTATGATTTATTTAAATCCAGCTTACATTTTCTTTATGTCCTCGAGATTTGCTTTCTTATACGCATGAATATGTCGGGGGCTGCTGTAAAGATGAACTACTAAATAGTTATATTCAAAACGGCAGCTCCCGATATATTCAAGCGTATAAGAAAGAAAATCTCGAGGACATAAAGAAAATGTAAGCTGGATTTAAATAAATCATGAGTTCGTATATGGAATCAAAATTATTTCATATTTTTTAAAGTTGTGTTGATTTACTTTTTTTATATTAGTTATTTAGTCGATATTTTGTTGTCGTTTTTTTTAATTTGTAATTTAATTTTATAACTCTATATAAATTCTGGAACTTTTCCTTCCAATACATTAACAAATGTATAAGGAATTCATTGGATATAGTTGAAATGTAGATAGGCGTACCTGTAATAAATACAATACAAGTAAATGGAGGTAAATATTCACGCGAGTTACTGCCCGGGAGATCTGCTTCGATTCTGCGGCTATGTGTGGTGTCTGTGTATGCGTTCATAATTATATAATTTCCCTCCATACCCACTATTTATCCTCCTATTCACTAAGAAAAATGTTAAAAATGTGTAATCAGAAAGAGAAAAAAGCTTTATTTTATTCGTTAGAACATCCAAGAATGTTTAGAGGTTTCATAGTATGGCATTTAACCGTGCGCTTGGCCGCGCAGAGTGACAAAGTTACTTCACTATTTTTTGTTCAGAAACACGTGGTCTATCCACCTGTATTTTTTATTTTTCCTACCCTAACTTAATTTAAAAATTTTGAAAAAATGGATGAAAAAAAATTATTTTTTGACTTTTTTTTATGTTCTGCATCTGAGCGGAATGTAAACTTTTCAAGATATTATCCTAAACACTTTCACGAACTCATTAAAAAATATATATATTCATTTTGCAAGTTTCTGTAGGTTTCACTATAAAATGTTCTCTGTCGTCTGGACTATTCAAGCATTTCTTCGTGACTCTGTGCTTGTATTATTTACAAATTTTACTAAATTATTGACTTAGTGGGCTCGCAAGCTACTCTAATATTCCTACTGAAAGAAAATATGTTTCTCTTGTTAAACATAACATTTATAATATATCAGACATTACCCCACACATGTTGCCCTAGAAAAAGACAAATAATGTTCTCTCAGAAATTCTTTTTTTAATCGCAATAAGTTGGTCACTGAACTCTGGATGAAGTATCGATCTAAATGTTATCCCGGTTGACCTTGTAAACGCAGTATCTCCACGAAAAATAGAACATGTTTGTTTGGGCTGACGCACAAGGTTTGAAATGTTCCTATAACGAGGATATTAGTTAAAAAAAAACTAATTAAATTACGGACTCGGTAAGGTCTACCATGGTCGATTAAGTTTTTATTGGACTAGAACAATGAGAGTCAATTATGGAGGAAATGCTATTAAAATTTTTGAAGATAATTAATTGAGTCAGAGACAACACGCAAAAATATCAATATCTGACAATATACAGGAAGTATGAAAGAAATATTTTATTTTTTCTACAACGAATTCAATGAAAAAGTTTTAATAAATCTTACGAATTGCCTACTTCAATTTTTTCTTTGACCAAATGCCATGTCGAATTCTCTATCTATTGTCGAATAGATGTCGAATTATCTATCTGTTTTATTGCCTGCTTTATAAGTTATGATTTAAGATTGAAATAATATCGTCACAGAATTCTCTATTAATTTTGGTATTATTAAATGTTCTGTGTAATGCAATATTATTATAACATAAAGTGGTTTAATTATTTTATGCAATATAATACTTAAACAATTTAATAGTTGGAGTAAATAGTTTAAAAATAGATCATAGAACACCATAGCAACACATGACAAGTAGGCCAAGCGTTAACACCCTCTTATCTGCAACAACAAACCAACTAGTTAGATATTTGATATATTTGTGGTAAACAAGTTCTGTGTGTATATAATATAGTTTTTGATATATTTGTATGTGCAGTACGTTAAGAAAAAGTTCGCTGTATAGGTACTTCATCGCGCACACACCCAAATATGAATTACCCATTTAATACGATTTAATACAATTTTAACAATATTAGTATGCGTATGCTAGGAATGTGATAGATATTCTTAGCACATATTTTATTATCTAATTTTCTCTTTGAACTATATCAAAAGTCGTCATCATATATGAATATGCGTAAATGATTAAGCATGAAATTATGGATTCTTTGCGCCTTAGCCTTAAAGAAAAAAAGAGGCTGGGCTTACCTCTTCACATTTTAGCACTTTAGGGGCATTCATATATAATGAGGACTTATCATAGTCTGTTATCGCAAGATATGTACCCTAATACTTTTTTTTTACTATTTAGCTCAACCCACAACATACTATACCAACCATTGATGACAATGGATTCGTCCTCTGGGAAAGTAGAGCAATCATGACGTATTTGCAAAACCAGTATGGAAAGAATGATAGTCTTTATCCAAAAGACCCCAAAAAGCGTGCCCTCGTCGACCAAAGGCTGTATTTCGATTTAGGAACTTTATATGCCAGATTCGGTGATTATTATGTGAGTATAAAGCATCAACTGTCTCATATGATTATATAGTATAGAAGTGGCGGCGCGTTTTTGCGCAGTTTTAAAAGCATTTATTTAACTTGCAATGTATGTTAGTTAGTTAGTTTGTTTGTTTAGGTAGAATCTTGCAAGCTGAATTTCGACTAGTTCTAATTAAGCTAGAGCTTTGAAATTTGGTACACGTGTATAAGTCCGGTGACAGTGCAACATAGTATAGCCATTATCAGTCTAAATCCAATATGGCGGACGTCTTAAGATGGCGGATCGCCTTTCTCTTCAGAACCCCCTTGATATGGATATCAAATGAAAGGGTTTGACGAGTAAAATACGATAAAATATGTGGCGTCATTCTAAATTCAATATGGCGTATGCCCTAAGATGGCGGAATATCTTTTACTTCACAACCCCCTTGATATGGGTATCAAATGAAAGGATTTGACGAGTAAAATACGATAAACTATTTGACGTCATTTTAAATTCAATATGGCGGACGTGGGAGAGGTGGGAACAGATGGGAAAGGGGTGGGAAGAGGTGGAGAAGGAATGGAAAGGGTTGGGAAGAGATGGAAAAGGGCTGGGAAGAGGTGGGGAAGGGGTGGGGAGAGGTGGGAAGGGGTGGGAAAGGGGAGGGGAATTTGCGGGAAGATTAGGGTAGAGGTGGATATGGGGTGGAAAAAGGTGGGAAGAGATGGGAAAGGGGAGGGGAAGGGATGGGAAGAGGTGGGAAAGTGGTGGGAAGAAGTGGGAAGTAGCAGCATCGGGAATGTGCTTTGACGAGGTACACATACTATTTTTTCCTGAAATCGCAATCAACGTTATTGTAAATATATAAAAATAAAAAAATATATACATATTAAAAAATGTATAAAAGAAGTCTGGGAAAGCCACTTTCCTGGACTAGGCCGAGAATAATACATTGTGTATCTAGTAGTGAAAGCAATACATTCCCGGACAACGATATAAATTGTTGGCCGAGGCGTTAGTCTTTGTAACAAATGTTACAAAGTGGTATAAAGTGATGGAAGGTGGTTAAAACCGGCTAGTTTCTGCGAACGTATTTTTTGAATTGCCCCTAATATGATTTTTTAATTTATAAAGCTATAGGTGTATTACAATCTTAAGGGAAACGCTCTATATACTGTATACTAGTATTACTGAAACAAATATATCGTTATTTTCAAAATCCTCTAAAAGGATTCTAAAGAATTTTTTTATATTTCAGTATCCAGTAATTTTTGGAGGAGCTAGCTATGACCCAGCCAAGCTTGAAAAAATCAACGATGCCTTCAAATTTCTCGACACCTTTCTAGAGAGCACCGAATATGCCGCTGGTGATAAACTCACTCTTGCAGATTTGGCGCTGGTAACAACAGTATCGTCATTCGACGTTCTTGGATATGACATTTCCCCATACAAGAATGTCGCAAAGTGGTATGCAAATGTTAAGGCGACAGCTCCAGGATACGAAGAAGCAAACGGCAAAAATGCTCTGCTTTTCAAACAACTTGTTGATTCGTTATTGAAGAAGAAATAATTAATTGTTATTTATTTATAATTTTTTTATTTTTTTAAATACCTACTTATTCCTAATTAATTCATTATTGCACATAAGAGTGATATCCACACTGGTTAAGTTTAAATGTCAAAAGAGTATTAATAGCATGTATGCACTATGTGAATAAAAAGCCTTTGTCTTAATTTATGTTCTATTATTCTAATGTATCCCGTTTAGAGTCTATACAGGGTGACTCACCGAAAACGAAACATGCGTGTCTTGTGCTTGCATGATAATTTTTTTTGAAAAACGCTGGATTCGTCGATTTCATTATCAAGGGGGGCACCTTTATCGAGTATTATATTATCGAGTAAATGGCAAGGGAATCAAGTGGCACATCGTTTTAAAACCCGTTGAATTCTCTTACAACGGTATCTTACTTTTTAAATTTGAACTAATACAGTGTGTCCCAGGATGGGGCACCGTACTCTTGTAAACTTTCTAATTCGGTGTTTTCACAAATTTTAAAATCTCTTTGACTGTGAAGATAATACTTAATTATGGTTAAAAAAAAAAGAATTTTCTCAAGCAATCGATTTATTCCTTAAATTAAGCCCTTTTAATATATTTAATATTAATATATTTAAATTTTACCGCGACAAACCGTACGTCACAGTATCCCGCACTGATGACGTCAGAGGTTACATTGTTGGTAAACAAACATGGGTTGTGTATTAGGTATAAATACACGTTATTTTGAAAAACCTTAACGTTTTATAATGGAAAATAAGTGGCGTTTTGTGCCAGGATGCAAAAAATACATCCAAGAACGTACCTGAAAAGGTTTTAGTGACAGTACCAAAACAAAAACAACGCAAAATAAAGTGGTTTAAAGCCGCTAGAGGTGATGCACCTACAACAGCATCTGTATTTTCTGCTGTGAGGATCATTTTAAAGTAAACTGAGTAAGTAAAGTAAGTTTAAAACTTTATTGTCATGCATAAGTATTAGTCTAAAATAATGAATAACTAGCTACCAGAATTTTAAAAAAATTTGTTTCTGTATAACTAAGTCTTGTTTTCAGTTCGAATAAAAATGTATTTTTATTAAAGTAACCTATTTGAACTTGGTGTACAAGTTTATGAGCAACATTTATATAGGTTATGTTTATATAATATCAACCTTGTATGTATATTATATTGAGTAACTATATACAATAATCATAATATAGGAATCAATAGACTACGTTAAAGTAATAATAGATAAATACAAAGAGAATAAAGAAGTTTAGTACTTACGTTGCAGCTTTAGAGCCCCTCATTTCTGCTATGTTAAAACGTTCATCTTTCTTCATAAATTCCGCGATCATGAACACATCCACTGCCGGTAAATTTCCTGAAGTAGCTCTTACGAGTCCTGTATTACCCATTTCAAATTAAATCACAGGTAAAACGTGCAAAAAGTCTTTAAAATGCTATGTTTATAAACTACGTACATGCGATATTACAGTTTGACTAGTGATGGGCGATATTTTACTGCCGGTGATTAAATCACCGTGATTAGGAAATCACCGATAGCAACAGTGACGAAAGAAACAAAATCACGGCGATTAGTGATTTTTAAAGCGCATGATAATTACCCAAAATGGTCAATGGTAGCAAAAGAAAAACTGTGTGCGCTAGCAACTTCCGTGCCATTTCCGTGATTATATCTTCAAAGCTGGACAAATACTTAATACAGAAGAAGCCGATTAAACAAAAAAAAACAGAGATGTTATTTTTAAATATAAATTATGAATCCTGTTCTAAGTTCTAATACTTTTGACTCATAAGCTTAAAATTTTTATTTTTTTATATGTTTAGTATTTATATATTTATTTTTTATTATACCTACAAGTTGTTGCTATAAATAGTAAAATGTATTCACGTATAATTCCGTTTCCCATTATTTCTGCAGAGCAGCGGCGATATATGCCAAATCACGGCGAACTTATATCAAGCTCACAGATTACGTTCACTTTCAGTCTAAACCGCTATCGTAGTCGTCACTGTTTAAAACGCAGTGCAGATATGTAATGTAAGCAGGTCACGGCAAACTTATAACAATTTACAGATTTTCGCGCCAAACCGCGATCGCAGTCACTGTTTAAAATCACCGTGATTCAAAAATAGCAATCACTGATCGCGGAGTGATTGAAAAATCGCGATATCGCTCATCACTAAGTTTGACGAAATCGATGACGTCACCGGTGTCACCCAATAATAGTGTTGCGCGTAGCTGTTCAAATATTCAAATTTTATGTTATTTATTTGTTGAAATATTAATTTAATAGACGACGGATTGCTTTTTAAATACAGGGAAATGCTTTAATACATTAAGTACTTCATTTTAATAATAACGAAAAAGCTAATTTGCATATAGTGAAAATAAAAACATTCTATTCAACTAAGTTGACAACTATTCCGCATGTAAACCTCCTACACACATTTTTCTAATCTTTTTCTAAGTTCTTCATCGACAGATGAGATCACTTCTTCATTTATGCATGGTTGCAATAACAGTACCACAATTTTTTGCTTTAATAAATCTACGTCGTCTTCTAAATAGTTTGCGTGTACTTTTTGCTTTATATGCCCTCTAAGAAGTAATCCAACGGGGTTAGATCTGGTGAACGGACTGGCCATGCTTTTGGTCCATAGCGGCCAATCCACCCAGTGGCGCAACCAGGATTTCGTTCTGGGAGGGGGGGGCGGCTGAATAGCATAATGGGTGGCTGTGGCCGGTGATTGGTGCCATTAGTGGGGTGTGGGTGACGCGGCGGTCGAGTGCTTCTAATGGGTATTTTATTTGGCCCAAATAATTTGGGTGCGTAGTAAGGTATTTAGGTAGAACATTATAGTTTGTGTGATAGCTGTCTTTTATTTTAGACCCTATATATGCATTGTCACTCAACCCTGTCGTGAAAGTAATTGTGTAACAAAAAATTCTAAGACTATAAAAATCTATAGATGAGAGATACCTGATACCTGCACGTAAATTTCAGTCGCCGCTTACTTTTTGTAGCTAACATGTTGAGAACGACATTTTATCCAATTTTTAACTTAGAATTAGTACCTATGCTGACAATTTCGGTTGGGGCGAGAGCCCCTCGAGCCCCCCTCCTAGCTACTCCAGTGGACATATTGTATTCCCCAAAAAGAGGATGGAATTAGTACACGCAAGTTTCTCTCTCTGAGTCACTTTAGTCGAGTGCACCTTCCAGTTTGTTATTAATGAGCTCAGATAAACAAAGAAATATGGATAAATAATCTCATTTGAAGTACACAGAAGTTGTGTGTAGGGAGGATAACCTTCAAAGGGGCAGAGTGGAGAGGAATGTTTATGTTTATGGAGTCGCCTAATCAGAGGCGTAGACAGATGAGGGGGTTAAAATTTTTAAAATAATCGATTAATGTTCTCGACTATTACTTAATACTATATCTGATAATAATACGACTCTATTGAGACAAAAAGAGTACTGTTTGGTTAGAATTTTTGCAAAATGTGTTATTGAAGAGAAATTAAAGTATTGAACTGTCAATTCTCAAAGTTAAATGGTTCTTAAACGATAAGTTACTCTACATTTTCTGAGTAAAAAAAAATTAACTTTTGGTTAAGATATAAAAGTAACTTGATATAGGTATATCCTGGGGTTATGCGGTCTTTATAATAAAATTATTATTTTTGCTACATTTCAGTTTATTCAACCATCGTCAGAGAACTACAATTAAATGAAGACAAATATTTTTTCAAATGCTATTTTTTATACACATGGATTTAAATTGTATGTGTATACAAAATAGCATTTAAAAAAATATTGGTCTTCACTTAATTGTAGTTCTCTGACGATGGTTGAATAAACCGAAATGTAAGAAAAGAGTAATTTTATTATAAAGACCGATAACCCAGGATATAACTGCATCAAGTTAATTTGATATCAACGGTCAAGAAAATAAAAACATCTATATATGTTAGCATATAAATGAAACCAACTAGTATTTTTACATATTACAGTATTCATCTAAAAGTTTACATACTTATCACTCAACAGTACCGGCAAGCGTTTGATTAGGTATGACAATAAGAGCAAGCGAGAGCGAAACAACTAGGCTATTTTTTTTTATCGTATAACACATCCTACTCATGCCATCTGCTTTCCTCACATGTGCGTAGGCAGCTCTGTTTGCATGCCTAATCCATTACTTTCCGATACTGTATAATGAATCTGGGTCATACGCTACCCGTACCATATACATATTCATATTACTTTTAAATCTCTATATTGTAAACAAATATACTCTACATAATGCACTACCTTATAGAGCGGGAGCTAAGTGGCTTTTTCGGCAGCTCATCGCTTTATGAACTTTGAGATATTTTTATGGTTTAATGGATGATAACAATTCATAAAATCGACTTCTGGGGGGTACCTCCTGTTAGGAGCGTCACGAACACTGTTTAAAAATCAGTGAAATCATGTCATCGTTACAAGGCTTATTTTTTTTGTGTGTACACATTTTATGTTTAGAATGAATAAAATATGATCGCCAGAAAGTGTGGGCCGTCAGGAGGCGCAGCCAGAAAGGTAATAATGATACAATACATGTGAGATACGGTACAGAGTCAAGTTAGCCGAAAGTGTTAAATTCCTGTATATTTAAGAGCCTATGGTACTTTTGTTGACTTTGTTTATGGGGAGGCTATTCTATTGTTGAAGGAGCTTATTTACATTTTAAAAAGGAGCCAGAACTTGCAACGATGAGTTTAGAGTTCTGAGATGAAATATGCGGAAAAAAATCCAATTTTCTTCAAAAATCCTAAACATTTTCTTTCTGGGAATTTTTTTCTGTGTTCAAAACATAAAATATGTTCAACCTTAAAAAAGTTTGTAACGATGATGTTATATAACTTCGTTTTTTTACCTCTTTGACCTTTCTGGTTGCGCCCCTGATGGCCCACACTTTCTGGCGATCTTATTTTATTCATTCTAAACATAAAATGTGTGCACACAAAAAAACTTGGCTTTGTAACGATGATATAATTTCACTGATTTTTATATCTTGAACCATGGCCAACTCGACGGGCTGACATAAGCCAGAAGTCTATTTTGTCAAGTTCAATAAAATTAATCAGCGCATAGAAAATGCTTGTAACGATGAGTGCCCGAAAAAGCCACTTAGCTCCCGCACCATTACTTCCAGTTTTTAATTTTAATATTGTTGAATGTTACGATAAAGATAACAGATTCTTTATCAAATCTGTTTTCGATACAACGCATCAAATTATTTCAATCTGATATGGCTATTAAAAAATATAATAAATTGCAGTTAATTTTCTAACTTAGTAAATTTAATTTATATCGGTATCTTGGCAGGGCCGTGGAGAGAAAATATGGACCCTCAAAAAATTTTAAAATTTCCGGGCCCCCTAGACAAGCCCGGGGGCATCACCCCCGCACCCCTCCTCTCTCGTCGGGTCTGTAGGTATCGTTTCTGAATTAATTCCAGTAAAAGCAAAGATAAAGCAGAGAGTAGCCTCTACTCGACTCTTGTTAGTATTAAAAAGCAAATTATATGAGACACCCTTGATACGATAACGGAAGTGAAATGAGTCTCTTGGTAAAACTACTAGGAAACAAACATTTTTCTTAAACATCTTTTTCCTGTCCGGGTTACATAAAAGTCATCAAACTTGAAACGATTAAAGCATACGTAATTGTAAATGCTTCAAATTTTGGTCAGTTACCTGTAGGACAGCGAGTCACTTTTTTCTAAGCGTAATATTTTCTGGGAGCCTACGGAATAACAACATAACGTACCACATATATCAGGCAACCCCAACAATTTCAAAGTCAAGACTGTTCAGAAGGGGGTTACACATTTAGAAAAACGCAGATATACATCCATTACATATCAACGTTGCCAATTTTAAAGCTGGGGATCGAACCCAGTGCATTATTATTTTGAAAAGTTAATACAGTCTATTATTATGTAATAATGTAAACATTCTGTAAAGTTTGAAATACTCGTACCAAATTTAAATAATTTTTATGTAACATTTAAATTTAGAGAAATAAATCTAAATCTATTAATCTATCTATCTGATAATCACACAACTGTCTTTTTACGTTTTTTAGTTGAGTGTAAAGACGAGAGAGGCAGAAGGAAAAATTATTTATTGCTAGATCAACAAAACAATAAGACAATAAACCTAACTATAGCCCTAACCTACGACTATGTACACAACAATGCTTGCATATAAAACGAACGAGATTACTCCCTTTTGTAGGTCTTTTAGTAAATTAAACAATCCGTAGTCATTTTTGATCCGTATAACACGTGATTAAACTGCAAAATCAACACAAAATTGTTTATAACTGGATAAAAACAGCGTTAAAAGCAATAAAACAATATGGCGGCACAAGAAAATGTAAACAACGGTCAACGTCCTTCGGAAGAGAACCAATGAACGCCTCGATACACATGTAAACAATGAATATGTGATATACCTTACGCGGAGACGGAAAGTATTATTTATCCATATATTTCTTTGTTTATCTGAGTTAATGAGCAATATGACTTATGGCTGTATGACTTCTACCACCATCTATATATTATGAAAATAAGAGGCAAAAAAGTTACAAATTCATATATTTTTATTAATTTGCGATAATCGCGACATCTATGAGCGACATGTTGATTAAAATTTACCTTGTCGGAGGTCATACAGTTTTCTATATCGTCCTATTTGTAAAGCCATCAACTTTATTTGTGTGAAAAATAATTTTTTGAAGTTACATTATTATCTACGTAACGGCAATGCTACTAAATTTATTTTAAAAAGTAAAGAAATAAACTTGATGGGGTAAATTAAAATAGAATAAATAATAAATACCTAGGTAAACGGTACGCAACTAAAGTACCAATAGATGGGTCATAGGTACATACAGTAATCTATGTATATACGTATATAGTGGCAAAGTATATTTTAGAAAAGCACTGATAATTCTCGATAATTGATGAAATATAAACATATTATTTCATTTAAGTTATCTGATCTGTTATCTTTTCCCTATGGAAAAAATATTCTCAATGTTGGCTACCCTGTGTTAGAATTAATTCCCTATTCATATTTCACAACTTTTAATTTTCTCATGTCAGATGTCATGGTCGAAATGTGTGGTGACCGCTGATTATCGTATTTAGCTTTGTTTGGATAATAACTTGAAATTTCCTTTAAGTAATATCTCCAAATAATGTCCAAACTATCTTGCGAGACAAAAATAAATTATGATGATCCGGAGTTTAGAATAACACCCTTTCAACAAGCTGCGGCATCCTGTACAGGGGCTGTTGTAACCTCACTTTTTGGTAGGTATATAATTTTAATGTAACATTACTTTACATTTATTTTCTTTGTAGTTACTCCTCTAGATGTAGTTAAAATTAGACTGCAAGCACAGCAAACAATAGGAAATTCTGTAATTAAGCGAAATAAATGTTTTTTGTATTGTAATGGGCTCATGGATCACTTATGTAGTTGTAGCCCTGAAGATCCTAACAGATGGTATCAAAGACCCGGGCAGTTTAATGGTACAATGGTAATTACTTGAAAATAAGTTTGAATCGTGTTTTTAGTTTTTCATTTTTATTTCAGGATGCCTTTGTTAAAATTACCAGAACCGAGGGAATAACCTCACTATGGAGTGGATTAAGTCCTACTTTAGTTTTAGCAATACCTGCTACAATTGTTTATTTCGTAACTTATGAACAGTTAAGGTTAAAATTAAAAGACGTGTACAATAAAAAGAAACCGCCAGATTTGGAATCTAAACAGCCATACTGGATACCATTAATATCAGGGGCAACGGCAAGGATATTCTCGGCATCGATCGTAAGCCCTATAGAATTAATTAGAACAAAGATGCAGAGTCGCAAATTAAGTTATTTAGGTAAGCTGTGACATTCTTTGCTTGATTTTTAAATCATCAAGTGCTTTTCTTATCTCATTCTTCCTTAAGTGTCATAGTTAATCTATCCTACCACAGACAGTGCACTAGACTTGTTCTGATTTTTTTCAGTTTGGTTTATAGTCTACACTTTTAAGTGCAGCAAACCATAGAACTACAAATGTTAGGAGAGCTGGTTGAAGCCCACTGTATAGTCATTAATTTCTTAACAGTGGCAGATGCGTTTTGCCTTCCCAGGCTCCTCAGTGCCACACGGTAGAGAAAGAAGGAAAATACAAACGCTTCAACCAATACTCCATCACTTTGTCATATGAAGATTTGTAAAAGAACTAGTGCAATGATATGACAGCCCTGGCAGGTTTATTTCATTGATTCCAACATCATTTAAGGCTGTGTTACCAAGGTCAAATATCACGTTCATTAATTCGTCATTTTGTAATTATTTCGGGGAAAGTATTCTTAAAAACGAACCAACAGAATTCAGATTTGATTTAATTATTGAAACTAGTTAACTTAAATCTGTTACGTACCATATCTTATATTTGAATACTAAATGAAATTAAGTTTCCAAAGTTTCCTCCTCTGAATTATTAAACGTGAACGTACAAGTCAATCGTCCGTAATTCATCTATAATGATTTTATATTTTTTAATGGAACTCAAATATTCAAATAAAATGTGATACGTAATAGAATAAATATATTTAGCGTAAAAAAAAGTTAAAAATCTGCATATTATTTGCTACAATAAAAGATTACTTGCTTAGAAAAATTTGCCGAAATATACCAATATTAGTTTGACGTTTTGCTAGTAGATGCCGCGACAGAAGTCGTTCGAAGTGGTAACACTGCTATAATAATACTAGAAAGACAGTATGAGCAGGGTCGGACTTATTTTTCATTTCTCTAGTGTTTGAAATAGATTTTAAAAGAATTTTAATTTACTTACCGATTGAATTGCCCACATTATCTACTTATTACTGATCACGTTTTTAAGATTGTTTAATTTATTTTTATTTATTATGATTGATAAGGCTCGGTCTCTTAAGTACATATACTTACTTCAGTACAGAAAAATTTTTTTTGTGCAGTCATTTTGCGCCCCCAGATGAATGCGCCCGCGTGCGGAGCACTCATCGCACGCCCATTAGGTGCGGGCCTGTCTCAGGCTGTACGTAAAAACAAAGTAGCCATTACGATTTTTTATGATTACAATTTTTTATTAATAAAATTGCTACACGAAGTTGTATTCTTTATATTAGAGCATATAATTTCAGCCTTACTGCACAAATCCAGAATTTTTTACTTTCTATTATTTTTTCTGAAGTTCTACATTTCTTGTTTATTCTACATTTTCAATAACTTTTTGTTAGTAATTTTGCTAATAACTTATTAGTATATCTAACAAAATATCATTAAAAAGTGATTACAATTATATCAAAGGACTAAATTTACCTATTTTTAATTCCGACTGTGAAGAATCAATGTCACAAGGGATACAAAAGAATTATATTGTGGTATATGGACAAACTATCTCTGCACACACTTTTTTAGTGTATATAATCAATAATTATTTTGAAAGAGTAAAATGTCTCTTTTATTTCCCGAAGGAGACCTCAAATTGTCTGGGACTGACACTTTAGTATTTGAAAATGGCAACATCATTTAAATGTAGTCGGCTCGTTTTTTTGCACTTGAATTTAAAAAAAAACCATTATGTGCATTACATCTACATTCTACATGGAAGATCTGATCGTTTAAAAATTTCGTGTTTTGATTTCTCTGCCATAATTCATCGAATCCGCAAATGGATAGCTCAATGATTAAGTGAGAATTCTCATGCGGAAATCTTCAGTTCAAATCCTGAACATATAAAGTTTTTTTTAATTTTCAAATAATACACAAAATTTTATTTTTATCACTGTTATAAAACACAGCTACAATTTAAGGAAGAAAAAATTTTAGTGTATTCAAACAGCAGTTTTTTTTATAAAGCTTCAAGAATTTTTCAAAAATATCGTTCTTTAGGGAAAAAATAAATATTTTTATTTGTAATTTTCCCTAATAGTTTACTAGATGTAAAGACCTATAATTTCACCAAGTTTGATTAAAAAAGATTAATTATTTTTTTAGTAATTTCGATTTATGTAAAATTAGAAATTTTCGTGGTTTTTATTTTTTCGCAAAAAAACAAAATGGCTGGTAGGATTTAGACCTATGTGGTTTTGTTTACAATCATTTGGATTTTAAGGTTTGGTCTGATTCAATGAAAAGAACCCGAGACATTAAAAAAAAAACAAGACGAAATCACGTTTTTCAAAATTAAAACTCAATTTACAGAAAAACACTCACCTATAAAATTAGATGAAACTTGATAATGATGATGTTCCATTCCATAATATTTATATGAATATAATTTTGTATGTCAATTGAAATTAATCACAATTTACTATTAAAATTCTAGAACTTCATGAGGCACTACAAATCTTAGTTAAACAGGATGGTATAAAAGGTTTATGGAAGGGTGTTTTTCCAACTCTACTTAGAGATGTTCCCTTTTCTGCAGTCTACTGGATGCATTATGAGGCCATTAAAAAATTTTATGTTGGTTCTGATGCACCCCCATCTTTCTGGTTGAGTTTTGTGGCGGGAGCAGTTTCTGGTAGCGTAAGTATTATTTAGTTATGTCTAACTCTATGTACTCAATTTAAACTAAGACCTTATGTATTTTTCTCTTAAATAGTTGCAATGTGTTTGTTTAATGTGTAGGGTAAGATTAATATAGACAATAAGCAATTCGTTGGATAAACGTAATCTAAGGTTCTTATGTTGTGCCAATGATGACATCATTTAAGAGTAGTATTTTTATTTTTAAAGAAAAATATTAAACTCTTCTGACGAGATAAAATTCCCGAGCCCTGGTCATAAAGCCATTTATAAAATTTATAATGTTTGCTAAACTTTTACTTATACATTATGAAAAAGATCAAAACGTTAATAAGTAATTACCAAATATCGATTGTCTATATGTTTTTAAACGTTGCATACATTTATTGCACAAGGAGTCATCCTTCAAAATGGTACAAAATATCGTTCCACATTCTCATAACGTTAAAAGGCTGTAATCAAACAAAAACTCTTAAATTAAGTGGGCAGGTTCTGAAGAATGGATATACTAGTCTTATTGGCGAATGCTGCAGTAATCATATTGTATTAAAAAAGAGAGTCGCAGTCTATTCATCTCAACAGAAGTATTATTGAAGATTTAATTGAGTTTCTTGTTTCTTCAAACGTTCAGAATAAACCATGATCGATGTGTTTGGTTAAAGATTATGCCATTAATTTCATAACAATGCCAGGTTTTTTTATACCCTATATTACAAATAAATACATAAATGAACCCTTTATTTGCCCAGCAGGTAGACTAGTATTACTATGAGAAAATGCCAGGGCGGAGCCAAAATGCGCGAATATTTTTACCAGTGGCATAGCTTTATCTGGGGTATAGGAATGTGTAATTGCAATAAAAGTTTCGCGGTCAAGGAAGTGTGAAAATGGAGTAGATTAAAACTTGCCAACTGTTACAAATAACCTTTGTTCAGGAGAAGTGTAAGAATAGTAAGTTCTACTAAACTTTGCCTAATAAAGTTGTTTTATTATTATTATTATTACCGTCGCCGCCGCTCTACTGCAGGGCACCGCCGCCACTGGTGTTGAGATTGAATGTCACGTAATTCTTTCTCATTGGTTTAGAATGTTGGAGCGCACAAACTCGTTTCTGCGCATATTTTTTGCTGGCATCTTCTCATAGTAATACTACTTTACAACCCAATTACAGGGCAAAATTTATACAGAAAAATATTATCATAAAAATTGTCAGTTTAAGTTAAGAATTGTATGACGAACAGAGACAAAGGTCAAGCTTACTATGTCCAAGCAGGACACAAATGCAGAAAAATAGGCAAGCACTTATCAGTTAGATAGATATTTCACTCAGGGTAGGTTTTTTTTTATTTAAAAAAATCGTGAGTTTTTTAGGTGATTTAAATCAGATTTTTTTGAATTAAATTATTTTAATAAACCATAAATGCCGTAAAAACTTCATTATGAATGGTAATAAGAAATATGGAAATGTCGAAAACAAAATCAATTTCTACTAGACACAACAGCATGCATAATAAATGTAACATGAGTGAGTACAGTAGATAATACATACCATAAAAATATTCAGAATATTAATTTCTATTCAGTTGTTTCATTAAAAAAAGTCATCTTCTCTGCCTTGTCCACCCCCAATTTACTTCTCAAGTCACTCTAGACCAAGATAAATGTCGAAAATATCCTTTCTACTGAGGCTGAAGATGCAACAGCGGTGGTTAATTGCATAACCTCTTCTTTTATTATTAATTTTTCAGGATTGTGGACTTCAAAATGACAAATCCACCTTGCAGAATAATTTTGCAGGCCTCCTACTGCTGGTTTGGATATTAACGAGCCAACAAACGGCTGAGATTTAGAAAGAAACTTCAAAACGAGTTCAAAAAATTTCAACGAAAAATTTTCTTCTGCGTAACATAGTGCTTTACGTTTTTCTTCTGGAATTCACATTATTTTTCCCACTTCCTGCGGACTGTCGGAGTCGGGACTATTATTCATATATTTTGGACTGATCCTAAATGTTAATACTCAGATAAACAAAGAAATATGGATAAATAATCTCATTTGAAGTACACAGAAGTTGTGTGTAGGGAGGATAACCTTCAAAGGGGCAGAGTGGAGAGGAATGTTTATATTTATGGAGTCGCCTAATCAGAGGCGTAGACAGATAAGGGGGTTAAAATTTTTAAAATAATCGATTAATGTTCTCGACTATTACTTAATACTATATCTGACAATAATACGACTCTATTGAGACAAAAAGAGTACTGTTTGGTTAGAATTTTTACAAAATGTGTTATTGAAGAGAAATGAAAGTATTGAACTGTCAATTCTCAAAGTTAAATGGTTCTTAAACGATAAGTTACTCTACATTTTCTGAGTAAAAAAAAAATTAACTTTTGGTTAGGATATAAAAGTAACTTGATATAGATATATCCTGGGTTATGCGGTCTTTATAATAAAATTATTATTTTTGCTCGGTTTATTCAACCATCGTCAGAGAACTACAATTAAATGAACAATGACAAATATTTTTTCAAATGCTATTTTTTATACACATGGATTTAAATTGTATGTGTATACAAAATAGCATTTAAAAAAATATTGGTCTTCACTTAATTGTAGTTCTCTGACGATGGTTGAATAAACCGAAACGTAAGAAAAGAGTAATTTTATTATAAAGACCGATAACCCAGGATATAACTGCATTAAGTTAATTTGATATCAACGGTCAAGAAAATAAAAACATCTATATATCTTAGCATATAAATGAAACCAACTAGTATTTTTTCATATTACAGTATAACATATTCATCTAAAAGTTTACATACTTATCACTCAACAGTACTGGCAAGCGTTTGATTAGGCTATTTTTTTCATCGTATAACACATCCTACTCGTGCCACCTGCTTTCCTCACCACATGTGCGTAGGCAGCTCTGTTTGCATGCCTAATCCAAGACTTTCCGATACTGTATAATGAATCTGGTGATACGCTACCCGTACCATATACATAAAACAAAAATAACATCATATTACTTTTAAATCTATATTGTAAACAAATATACTCTACATAATGCACTACCTTATAGAGCGGGAGCTAAGTGACTTTTTCGGCAGCTCATCGCTTTATGAACTTTGAGATATTTTTATGGTTTAATGGATGATAACAATTCATAAAATCGACTTCTGGCGGGGCACCTCCTGTCAGGAGCGTCACGAACACTGTTTAAAAATCAGTGAAATCATGTCATCGTTACAAGGCTCATTTTTTTTGTGTGTACACATTTTATGTTTAGAATGAATAAAATATGATCGCCAGAAAGTGTGGGCCGTCAGGAGGCGCAGCCAGAAAGGTAATAATGATACAATACATCTGAGGCACGGTACGGAGTCAAGTTAGCCGAAAGTGTTAAATTCCTGTATATTTAAGAGCCTATGGTACTTTTGTTGACTTTGTTTATGGGGAGGCTATTCTATTGTTGAAGGAGCTTATTTACGTTTTAAAAAGGAGCCAGAACTTGTAACGATGAGTTTAGAGTTCTGAGATGAAATATGCGGAAAAAAATCCAATTTTCTTCAAAAATCCTAAACATTTTCTTTCTGGGAATTTTTTTCTGTGTTCAAAACATAAAATATGTTCAACCTTAAAAAGTTTGTAACGATGATGTTATATAACTTCGTTTTTTTACCTCTTTGACCTTTCTGGTTGCGCCCCTGATGGCCCACACTTTCTGGCGATCTTATTTTATTCATTCTAAACATAAAATGTGTACACACAAAAAAACTTGGCTTTGTAACGATGATATAATTTCACTGATTTTTATATCTTGAACCATGGCCAACTCGACGGGCTGACATAAGCCAGAAGTCTATTTTGTCAAGTTCGATAGAATTAATCAGTGCTTGTAACGATGAGTGCCCGAAAAAGCCACTTAGCTCCCGCACCATTACTTCCAGTTTTTAATTTTAATATTGTTGAATATAGTTACGATAAAGATAACAGATTCTTTATCAAATCTGTTTTCGATACAACGCATCAAATTATTTCAATCTGATATGGCTATTAAAAAATATAATAAATTGCAGTTAATTTTCTAACTTAGTAAATTTAATTTATATCGGTATCTTGGCAGGGCCGTGGAGAGAAAATATGGACCCTCAAAAAATTTTAAATTTTCCGGGCCCCTTAGACAAGCCCGGGGCATCACCCCCGCACCTCTCCTCTCTCGTCGGATCTGTAGGTATCGATTCTGAATTAATTCCAGTAAAAGCAAAGATAAAGCAGAGAGTAGCCTCGACTCGACTCTTGTTAGTATTAAAAAGCAAATTATATGAGACACCTTTGATACGATAACGGAAGTGAAATGAGTCTCTTGGTAAAACTACTAGGAAACAAACATTTTTCTTAAACATCTTTTTCCTGTCCGGGTTACATAAAAGTCATCAAACTTGAAACGATTAAAGCATACGTAATTGTAAATGCTTCAAATTTTGGTCAGTTACCTGTAGGACAGCGAGTCACTTTTTTCTAAGCGTAATATTTTCTGGGAGCCTACGGAATAACAACATAACGTACCACATATATCAGGCAACCCCAACAATTTCAAAGTCAAGACTGTTCAGAAGGGGGGGTTCACATTTAGAAAAACGCAGATATACATCCATTACATATAACGTTGCCAGTTTTAAAGCTGGGGATCGAACCCAGCGCATTATTATTTTGAAAAGTTAATACAGTCTATTATTATGTAATAATGTAAACATTCTGTAAAGTTTGAAATACTCGTACCAAATTTAAATAGGTATACTTATGTAACATTTAAATTTAGAGAAATAAATCTAAATCTATTAATCTATCTATCTGATAATCACACAACTGTCTTTTTACGTTTTTTACTTGAGTGTAAAGACAAGAGAGGCAGAAGAAAAATTATTTATTGCTAGATCAGCAAAACAATAAGACAATAAACCTAACTATAACCCTAACCTACGACTATGTACACAAATATGCTTGCATATAAAACGAACGAGATTACTCCCTTTTGTAGGTCTTTTAGTAAATTAAACAATCTTTAGTCATTTTTGAACCGTATAAAACGTGATTAAACTGCAAAATCAACACAAAATTGTTTATAACTGGATAAAAACAGCGTTAAAAGCAATAAAACAGTATGGCGGCACAAGAAAATGTAAACAACTGTCAACGTCCTTCGGAAGAGAACCAATGAATGCCTCGATAGACATGTAAACAATGAATACGTGATATATCTTACGCGGAGACGGAAAGTATTATTTATCCATATATTTCTTTGTTTATCTGAGTGTTAATATATGGGGTAACAGCTGTGTCGTAACGTTCTTTGATTTTAATTTTCAATTTTCAATTTTTCACAATATTCTCGAGCTTTTTCATCATTTTTTTCCAGTAAAATACTGCATTTGAAGACCACAGGGGTAAAAGGAGGTATGTCACAAAAAGTTAGTTTCGAGGAAAACGAATTTTTAAGTTTGAAACCTCGCTGACTTATAAGGTATTGATAAATTTAAATAAAAACTTCTGAGTATAAATCTCTTTATTTAGCATATAGCTAATTTTTTTTTTGTACAAAACAAAAAAAAACAGTAATAATAAACATATACGATATAAAAGGAAACAATATGTAGGTGTATATGCACGTCAATACATTAACAAATATCACTAATGATAAAATTAATAATAACTTACTAATACAATTACAGACAAAAGTATATAAGTCTAAATTTTAATACATATAAATTAAAATCGTGTGTAGCATTCATCCTGCAGATGTACTTTTAAACTTGTTTTGAACCTTACCAGTGATGTTTTGTTTTTTATCGTTTCGGGGAGTTCATTGTAACGTAGTACACCCTTGTGAAAAATAGACCTTTCAGAACTTTTTTTATTTTTTGTCATTACATGAAATTCATTTCTCGTCCTTGTATTATAATTATAAACACTCGTGTTCTCAACTAACTTATCTGTCAAATATTTCGGTGTAAGACTATTTCTCATTTTATATATTAGTATCATCGATTGATATTCTATATAATACTCGACAGACAGCCAATCAAGAGAGCGCAGCATTGTTTTAATTGGGATATCCTTAGGAACATTTAAAATAATACGCATAGCTCTATTTTGCAACTTTTGCAGTCTATTTAACTCATTTCTATTAATGAGGTATAATACTGAAGAGCCAAATGTCAAATGGGGCAATATAAGCGTATTATAAACAGTAATTTTTGACCATTGGGTTAAAAATGGTGCCAATCTTGACAAAAAATTTATATTTTTGGAAATTTTGTTAATGATATACATAGCATGTTCTTTATAATTCAGATTTCTGTCCACTATAAAACCCAGATATTTAATCCTATCTATTGTCTCAATATCAGAATTACCAACGTTTATTTTATAATTGCCACTCTTAAATTCGTTGTATACTGTGTTACTACTAATTAACATAAATTTAGTTTTATTTATATTTAGTTTAAGTAAATTGAGATTCAACCATTTATAGACATTATATAGCTCATTATTTAACGTATTAACGAGATGTTCTAAATTGCTGTGGCAGAAGTATATTAATGTATCGTCGGCAAACAAGTGTATTTTACAGTCTTTAATTACCCCTACTATGTCATTTATATAAATTAAAAACAACAACGGACCCAATGTACTTCCTTGTGGAACCCCATGTATGTTAGTTGTTTCTGTTGAGACGATTTCATTAATTTTTGTTACCTGCTTTCTATTATCCAGATAGTCTACAATCCAGTCCAATGCTAATTCCCTAATCCCATAATTACTAAGCTTAGTAATAAGTCTTTTTCTATCAACAGTCTCAAAGGCACGTTTCAAATCTAAGAAAACAGCTCCAGTTACAATGCTGTTATCTAAATTATGTTTCCAATCATATAAAACATTCTGAACTGCTGTGTCACAACTATGCATCTTTCGGAAACCGGATTGATTAGGCGTTAATATATTATTTTCTGCGATAAAATCCATTAGTTGATCATATACTATTCTTTCAATAAGTTTTTCAATTGCTACTAACATATTTATCGGTCTTAGATCATTTGCTTTGAGTTGCTAACTTTCGGAATAGGTATGACCGTAGATATTTTTATTACAGATGGAATTTTGCCCATCTCCAAAGAACTATTGACCAAGTTTAGAAGAGGTTTTTCGATACTGCTATAAATATTTTTTAATAATTCTGAGTTGATATCATCTGGGCTGCCCTTATTAGGTAAAGCAAAAACAGCATTATGCAACTCATCATAATTAATTAACCTAAAGCATTTAAGAAAATTTTTTGGTGGTTCAGTCGTAGCATTTTCAGGAGAGTTTGTTGGATCTATCTCTGTTATAATTTGATCAATACTTTCTACATAGTATATGTTTAATCTGTTCGGTATATCGGCAAAGTTGGTTATTTCTTCGTCGTCAATTTCCAATTTATTTATTTATTTGTTTGTCTTTGCGATTTGAAATTAATGGTTTTAATGTTTTCCACATTTTCTTTGGATTGTTTTTGCAGTCATCTATCTTTTTTTCGTTGTAAAGTCTCTTTTCCTCCCTTATAATTCTCACCACCTCATTTCTATTTTTTTTATAAAGGTTTCTATCAACAACTAATTTAGTTTGTTTAAATTTTCTGTAGCTCGAGTCCCTACTTTCTATAGCATTTTTTATTTTTTCGTTCCACCATTCTTTATACTTTGGTTTAATTACTATTTCTTTTTTAGGTGCAACCTCATTTAACTTATCTATAATATTATTATATATTGAGTGATATTTTTCATCAATATTATCATGCTGATATTTCCAATCAATTTGTGATAATTTTTTATTAAGTTCTGGAAAGTCTATTCGACCATGAGACTGGATAACCTTATTTTCATTACATTTTGGGCGATGAACAAAATTAATAGAAATTATATAATGGTCAGTTATTCGTGGTGTGTCATGTTCGTTACAGACAATATTATCAACATTAGTAAATACTAAGTCTATGAGACTCCCCCCTGATGAATTAGGATGAGTACAACTGTTAACTAGTTGACTGAAACCAATACTCGACATAAACATTTTTAATCTATTTGAATAAGTTGTATCTCCTAACCAATTAATGTTAAAGTCCCCAACGATTAATACTGGATATGTACTATCTGACATAGTATCACACCATTTTTCAAAAAAATTTAGGAACTCTACATCACTGCTACTGGGTGAATGATACACACACGTTACAATATAAGTCATTTTATCGTAGCTTAATTTCAGATTTAATAACCAATTAAATCATTTAGGAAAGTATATTAGACAATTCGTTAAAAGCATTCTGACAAAAAAAAAATTGTTTATACTGAAAAAAATTAAAAACACAAACGATTACCAATTATTCAGGGGAAAAACGGGAATTGTAAAAAAAATAAATATATATTCATGAAAACAAGGGGGATTGTCCAGTTTTACAACGCTTTACTTTCTTCATTGTGCCTTTTTATTCTTGCCTTTTTTACTAATTTCCACTTTTTTATTCTTTTCCTCTTTATTCCTTTGTTTGTGTGAGGTAAGTTATCATAGTAATGCAGGTTTTCTTCAGAACAAAAATTTTTCATATCTTCCAAATTGTTAAATGTTTTGCCTAATATTGGAATGAGACCTAGAATAACATGGAAACAGATATATAAGAACAACATACAATACTTATATTAACAGTCACATAGTATATTTTCGGTCAGGAAATAAAAAATCATTACGGTGGAGAGCAGACTCGAGCTCAGGCCCCTTATGAATTGAGGGTAGTATTGGACTTTTCTCCATTGTCAATCTGTGCGACATGAGCCGTATATGAACACTGCCTGCTTCTATTTCTCTAATAGAGCGTGTTCGAAAGGTATATTTATTGATGTAAGGTAACTGTTTAATAAACGTCTCTCAGTCCCTTATTATTTTCTGAGATTTTTCAAGATCCTGTTCATTTTCACTTCCTTTATTTATATCCATTAGGTCGTTTTTAGTCCCCGACAAAAATACATAGAGAATAACATACGCCACTTGTAGATAATCTTAAAACAAATTATCAACTATAAGTAAAATAAAACCTCGAATAAAACATTATTCACTTAAGATTCAAATATATGGACCGTCCCCGTTTTTACCATTTTCCTTGTGGACATTCCGCGTTTTTTCCCTGTGTGCGATTTTTCAAACGCGAATATTAGCGGGCTGTGCTGTCTTTTTACAGTGGAGTTGTTTTTGTGGTAAAATATAGAGTTTTGTCTACTAGATGGCGACGCCAGCTGACTTCGTGGTATATTGTGACATACCTCCTTTTTCCCCTGTGGTCTTCATTTGATAATGTGCAATTTTCTCTTTGCAGCTTATCCAAACAAACGGCCACTGGTTTTAGTCTTTCTATAAGAGATTCACAATTTCTTTTCAAATCGAGATCAGTCACTCGCCTTCTAATATCGACATCAATGTTATCTCGTTCATTTTCATCCTGGCATATGACTATTAAAATATCCCAATTTTTTATATATGAATCCAGCGAATTTCTGTTGGTAATGTCAAGGCAGATCCATTTCTATAACAAAACTCAGCTCTTGCATGATGATTATTTCAAAAATATTTTATGACCAGGATAACTTCATCTGTAATATTTTCCATGTTAAGAGGTTGAGCCAATAATTGACCCTGATATACACCACAACAATAAGTGATAATATCCATTTCCAAATTTTTCGAAATCATTGTTCAACATTTTTTCATATTAGCAACGTTGTCAGTAATGATGTTTTATCTTGCAACCAAATATTTATGTTGGTACTATACCAAGTCAAGTAGCGACTAATCGAATGCTCGATATTAGTGGCTTCTGAGATGCAGGCGGGCGAACCATTGCGTCGCTACTTGAAGGGAGTCTACAGACGACCTAACTTATTAAGACCAACTTTGGCGGTATGCTTTGAAGTTTGTTAGGCCGACCGATAGGTACCGACAAACTTCAAAGCATACCTCTTAAGTTGCCCCAATAAGTTAGGTCATCTGTAGACCCCCTTTATTTATATTCCACTGATTACACTTTAACGCACATGTTTTTTATGATTTATGGAAAATATAAACCATTTTTAAAGTTTTTTTTTTCTTATTTATGATTTTTTTTATTTAAATTAACGTTTTGGAAATTATTTAAATCACTATATAAATCACTGAATTAAATCATGTCCACCCTGATTCCACTGTTTTCGTTGACATCAGGGCCAGTTTGTAGATGGTGTTTTCCGGAACAGTATACCTCAGCATACCCATAACAGTGTTTGCTGCTTCTCTCCATTCTTCAGGCCCATATATTAAAATTAAAAAAAAAGAAATAAATTACTCTTACCTGTTTTGAGTAGAAAATTAAAATTATCCGACGTTTTCAGATCGCTGCATTTGTTACAGTTCCATTTGATGTAGTGAAAACACATCAGCAGATTGAATTTGGAGAGACGGTCTTGAATGATGGTAAGATATATTTTTTTTACATTTAGACATGGACTGTGTGATGTTAGGTAAATAGTTCACTGATAATGTTACTGCAGAATGGACTTATTTAGTGATATTTATTTTAAAATTTATGTTTACATTCTCCGTAAGTATTTAACCCTTTATAGTAAAAATATTAGTCCGCTAGGGTTAATATTAACCCCAATATTTGATTTCGAATTCGTAAAATATTTGTAACGGCTGATGGTGTAGAACGAGCATCTGTGATGTCACACCACTCCACTGGTTCTATGAGTTATGCGGTTATATTCAGTTTAAGTGGTTTTGTTGTACACTGTGCACGTGTGGTGTTATTTTACGTTACTTACCTTATTTGATTTTGTTATTTTTTATACATAAAAGTATGTGTTCTTTAGAAAATGGAAAATGGATGCATTTTTATGGTTATGGAATGTTTTAATAATTATAAAGATTACATAAGTACTGAAATGAGGAGTGTCAAATTGCAGAGATAGGTTAACTACCTAGATATCTATCTACTTTAATAAAGTCTTCTGAATTTATCTAAATTTTAGGTCAGCCAGACAAAATTACAGCGATAACGTTGTTGGTTATTTTCATTATTTATTTTGAAGCAGTTGAAAAAAAAAATTTAATATTTTGCACATTTATTAACTACAAGGTGTACTTTCGAAATATGAATTAAAAAAAAATGCTAAATGAGTCCATTGAACGGATATGATGCCATGGGAATATATGAAGAAGGAATGACAAATCTTTCAGTTTGTCTTTTGGCTTTTGTTGGTGTTTTAAAACTAAAATAATACATAGAAGATGTTTTATAATTGGACTTTAAAGTTACATTGTATCTAGTTAATAGATAAGTTACAAATTTATTTATTTAGTGATAGTAGTTCAAGGTTGTTACAGTTATATTTATCTATCGAAAACAATCCACTTTCCTAAAATGAAGTAAAGATATCCTGATCTACCGTTTAAAGATCGTATGTACAAGTGATAATGGTACAGTTATGGTCCCAATAAGGTTTCCAACCTGAACACCTTATTTATATATTTTTCCTACATGATATAACTTGAACTCCATGTTTTAAGTTTATAATATAATAATAATAATACGTTTTATTAACCCTAAAATTGCTAAAAGGCATCTTACAAGGGCTTGTATTATCATATACATATCACACAATGGGAGTTTATAGAAATAATATAAATTAATTAGGAAACTGAACATAAAAAAAAATTATAAAGATGTACTTAATAGAAAAGATTGAAACATTATTTTATTCTACTTTGTTCAATCACAGAATAATTCTGTTTAACCATTTTATGGGGGATGAAGTACAGCTATCAGTTTAAATTCCGACATTCGATCCAGCAACGTTGAGCGAGTCCGGCATTTGGATGGGAAGATCTCATCTAATAGTTGGTAGGCTACCAACAGAGACAATCCCAGGGCCGTTAAACCGCCAGAAGGTGGTGGACGACCCAGGGTAGGTTAAAGTTGGTGACCGAGGATTGTGGTTTGGAGTCCATGGTAAATTGTAGATCCCTAGGCGCAATGGACCATTCTGGCCTAGTTGCTTAGTAAACAGCAGTACTAATACTAATCTAACATTTTACGCATTTGGAAGATACATTTTTTCGCATATTTTTTAAAGGATGGTAAAGTAGTATATGACTTCGCTTGACTTGGCAATATATTAAATAGTTTTAATGCTTAATAATCACTCAGCCTTCGATAAACATGAATGTGAATCATACAAAAGAATATATAATAATCTAAGGAGTAGGATAGAATACCCAGAAATTTTTAATAACAACCAATCATAGCCATTAAAAAATAAAAATATTTTGTACCTGAACATTGAGAGCTTATTAGCACATAAAACAGAATTAGAATGGTCCATCAATCAGTTGAAATCTATCATAGTATGTCTTACAGAAACACACATAACGGAAGAAATAGAAGCATCGGAAATTAATATTAAGGGCTACAGTCATGTATCAACAAATTCATCTAGTCGACATACAGGAGGAACGTTAATATACATTAAAGAGGAATATCGATTTAAGAACATTCTATCGGACAGTCTTTTTATGAATATGTGGATAACGGGTATTGACATCACAATAGATCATAAAAGGTACATAATATTCAATTGCTACCACTCACCTAATGCCAGTCATTCAGATTTTTTGACAAAATTGGAAAATATCATTGCAGAGTGGACAACAGCCAACTGCGTACTTATAGTAATAGGTGATTTTAATATAAATATGTCACGAAAAACTTACTATTCAGAAAAATTAAATACACTTATAAAAAACTGTGGACTAGTGCAAGTTATGGATAAATTTACAAGAGTAACTAACGAAAGCAGTACTATAATAGACTTGATTATTACAAATAACAAACATTTAGAATTCGAAGTACATACTACTCCAAAAATCACGGATCATTCTATTATCACAATCAATTTAACTACTGAAAAAAATAAGCCAATCACTTCCAAGAAGAAAATGAGAAATTACAATAACATGAATGAGATCCAGTTTCAGTTAGATTTGAAAGATGAAGAATGGCTACCAGATTGTTCAGATACAAATAAGATAGCAGATACACTAACACACATAATAATTAATACGTTAAATAAACATGCACCTGAAAAAGAAATATGTATCTTTAATTCATATGGAAATAAAAATTGGTTCAACAATGAGATAAAACAAAAAATAAAAGATAGAGATACACAATATAAGAGAGCAATAATAACAGGAGAAAACAGAGAATGGGAAGATTTCAAAAATAAAAGAAATGAAGTAGTAAAGTTAATTAGAGAACAAAAACAGAAATACTACGCAGAAAAGATAGAAGATGTAAAAAATGACCCTACCGAGCTATGGAAAACGCTAAAAACACTAGTCAAAGGAAACGTAAAAAATAAAAAAACTGGAATAATGTTTAACAACGAGATATGTGAAAAAGATAAGGAAATAGCCGAGAAATTCAATAACTATTTTTTACAAAGTATTGAAGACATAACGCTTAATCTAAACAAAAGTAATAACTATGAGTACATACTACAAAATATGGATAAACCCTCTAGTCAGTTGAGCAATTTTAAAAAACTGAATTTCAGTGAAATAAAAACAATTGTCAGAAATTTAAACAACAAAAAAAGCAGTGTAGATGGGATAAACACTAAAATTTTAAAACTGTCCTTCGAAAGTATAGGAGATCGATTCTTACATGTAATAAATACTAGTATGGAAAAAGGCGCATTCCCCAAGTCATGGAAAACTACAACCGTAGTACCAATTGAAAAGAAACCAAATTCAATACTATGCGAAGAACATCGACCTATAAATATGGTACCATGTTATGAAAAATTGTTAGAATTAGCAGTAAATGAACAACTAGTGGGCTATGTAGAAAATAATAATATTTTATCTAAGTATCAGTCCGGTTTCCGCAAAAATAACTCATGTGAAAGTGCCCTTCAATCAATTCTTTACAACTGGAAAAACGCATTAAATAATAAAAAAATAATTGGTGCTGTGTTTTTAGATTTTCAAAGAGCTTTTGAAACTATCGATAGACAACTTTTACTGTTGAAATTGGAATATATGGGAATTAATAACTGCACAATGGAGTGGTTCCAAAGTTATTTACAAGATCGTGATCAAGTGACTAAATACGATGAAGAAGTCTCTTCTAATATGAATACAAAATATGGAGTTGCACAAGGAACCGTTCTTGGTCCGAACCTGTATATAAACGATATTGTTAAATACGTCAATAAATGTAGTATTCAGATGTTTGCAGATGACACTGTTATAGTAGTAGTAGTAGTAGTAGATTTATTCATGTTAATATACAATAAAAGAACAGTTTACATACGTCAAATATAAAATACAATTACATATAAGTATATAGAAAAAACTATTACACTCATAAAAAATATTTACGAAAAAAAAAACGGTACATAAAAAATGAAATATAAGATAAAATATAATAATATATATACATATGTATACTAGAGCGAAATATTTGTCAGAGATATTTCTAGTTCATCTAGGGTGTAGAAGGCATTTGCTAGTAGAAATTTTTTTATTGCAGATCTGAATCGGTCAAGAGGTAGTTGTTTTATGTTGTTTCCTAATTTATTATATAGTTTGGGCCCATGATAGGTGATACCTGTGCGTGATTTAGTTAGACCTTTAAAACTGAGGTATATGTGATCTTTCGTTCTAGTATTATAATAGTGGTTTTCACTATGTGTAGCAAATTCATCGATGTGCTTTTTTACATAGGTAAGACACTCTAGTGCATATAAAGATGGTAAAGTTAGTATGCCTAGATTTATGAAAGTTAGTTTGGCATCTGCTCGATAGCCTATTCCTCCCACAACCCTGACTGCTCTTCGTTGTAGGCCGAAAAGTCTATGTCTGCTAGCCGAATGCCCCCAAGCTAGGACACCGTATGAGAGTTTCGAGTGGAATAGTGCAAAATAAGCAGTTCTTAGAATCTTCGTGGACACTCTGTTCGATAACTGACGCAATGCATATGTTGTATTTGCTAGGGATTCGGCTAGGAAGTTGCCATGGGTATTCCACGTAAGTTTGGGATCCAAGTTAATTCCCAGAAATTTCACAAAAGTAGGATTGTTGTCTAGACTATTTAGATTTTTGGTGGATGAGATCATTGTAACAGTTTTATTTTCATTTAATTTGAGTTTGTTGGCCGATCAGGACCTGACTTCAGTAAAGTTGTATCGTCTGCGTACAAAAGGCAGTCGATACCGTTAAGGGCAGATTTTATATCATTGATATAGATTAAGAACAACACAGGACCCAAGATGGATCCTTGTGGCACTCCATCTTTAATTGTCATTTCACTGGACACATCCTGGCCCACACGGACTAGCTGTCTACGACCGTTGAGATAGGATTCAAGTAGTTTTAAGCTGTTTTTACTGAAATTGTACTTGGATAGTTTTAACAGCATGATCCTGTGGGATACACAGTCAACGCTTTACTAAGGTCGCAGTATATTGCCGCTGAATATAGTCCATCTTCGAAGCAATTTAGCGTAATTTCTGTTAGCTTGATTATAGCATCTGTAGTGCTTAGTTTATTCCTAAAACCATACTGAGAACTATTTAATAGCTTATGTTTTTCAAGATAATTTACGATTTGTAATTTTAAGACTGTCTCGAATACTTTTGACAGTATAGGTAGCAAGGAAATAGGTCTATAGTTTGAAGCATCATTAATATCGCCTTTTTTGAAAATAGGCACTACAGATGCTATCTTCAAAATCTCAGGAAATTTACAATGTCTAATGCTTATATTGATGAGTTTAGTCAGAGATATTACGATTAAATGTTTAATGGTCTTAATTAATGGAACATTTAAGCCATATATGTCTTTACTTTTGCTATTTTTTAGGGAGCTAATAATATCTCTAATTTGGTTGTAGCTTACTTCGTGGAAACTTTGGTTAGTTTCAGGAATGTTAATATGTTTGAGATATATATATATATATATAGTGGGTGACGACGTAAATGATATTATCACTATATTTAAGGAAGAACTGAATGTACTAAACGCATGGCTAACTGATAATAACTTGAGGCTGAATATAAACAAGACAAAATATATGATTATAAAAAGTAAACATAATCCTCTTGATGTGAATAACAATGTCGTTTTATCCATCAATGACAGTGACCTCGAAAATGTTTCAGAAATTAAATATTTAGGAGTGATAATCGATCAAAACTTAACTTTCAGTAGGCATGCAGAATTCATAAGAAATAAGGTTGCGAAGAAGATAAATTTTTTAGGAAGAATTGGAAAAAATCTAAATCAGTGTACCAAAAGAACAATATATAATTCAATAATGGTCTATCGGATCACTTTGGGCTGGAGCTACATTTTCCTGAGAGCTTCATACAAAGAAATTTAAACTACCAAACAGAACACAGGATTATTGCTAATGAAGAGTTACCACAATTTAAAGAAAAGATAAAAAATATAAAATGGGATGCTATTTTAATAAACGAAAACCCAGATTTAAGTACTCTTGAATTTATTAAAATATTTCAAGAGGTACTTGATGATGTATTTCCCAAAAAAATGTATAAGAGAAATATACATGAAAAGGCTATTTGGATAAACGAAGATTTGAGAACACGAAGCAAAATTAAAAGACAGCTATATGAAGAAATGTTACAGGGGAATGTATCAAAGGAAATATATAAAGAATACTGTAAAAACTTCAAAAATAAAATAGAAGAAACCAAAAGGAACTCACATTCTAACTATATCCTCAATTCAAATAACAAAACCAAAGCAACATGGGACGTGGTGAAAAACATCACAGGAAAAGACAACTACGATCGATTTCAACTAGAAAATATATGTAAATGCGATGACCAAAACAGTAAAAAGGAAATATTAAACGAAATAAATAACTACTTTGTAAAAATGAGTGAGGATGTTAGTGGAGATTGCAGAAAAAATTTGAGTTATGTTTATAAAAATAATAACACCATGGTTTTGTATGAAACGACTCCATTAGAAATTTACAATATAATTAATTCCCTAAAAGATACTGCGGCTGTGGGTGTTGACGAGATTCCAACAAAATTGTTAAAATATTGTGCTGAAGAAATATGTAAACCCCTGTCAGACATAATTAATATGTGTTTTAGTTTAGGAATATTCCCGGATGATCTGAAGAAAACAATTATCAAACCAGTTTTTAAAAAAGGTAATAAGAATGATATTGGAAACTATAGACCTATTGCTCTGATCTCTATAATCGCAAAAATATTTGAAAAAGCCTTGCTCAATAGGATAGTGGACTTCACAGAAAAATATAACATAATAACGGAAATGCAAAGTGCTTATATAAAAGGAAGATCAACAGTTAGGGCAGTATATTTGGGAATATGTGAAATATTGGATGCAATTAGCAATAAAGAAAGAGTTGTCGAACTCTTCCTGGATCTGTCAAAAGCCTTTGACAGTGTTGATCATACGATACTTCTGGAAAAAATTGAAATAATGGGCTTCCGAGGAAATGCATACAATATCATAAAATCATACTTGGAAAATAGAAAACAGTGCGTTATAGTCATGGATTCTGATGAATACCTAAGTTCAGAATGGGAATTAGTCAAGAAGGGAGTGCCTCAAGGATCAATTTTGGGACCAATTTTATTCCTGCTTTACATAAACGATCTACCAAACATCAGTAAACATCTAATAAATTTATTTGCAGATGACAATTCTCTAGTAATAAGAGCTAAAACAAATGAAGAATTAATAACCGAAGTTTCAGCCTCGATTGACATTTTAAATGAATGGTATACCTGGAATAACCTAAAACTAAATATTGATAAAACTCACTTACTAAAATTCAGTTTAAAGAAGGAGTTACCGCTACTCATTAATTATAACGATCAAACATTAACAACAATGGATCACACAAAATTTCTTGGCATCGTAATTGATCCACAGTTAAATTGGAAGCATCATGTGCAATACCTTGCTACAAAAATTAGTTCGTTTGCGTATGCATTACGTACCATAAGTAACTCCATAAATGAGGCAGCAGCTCTAGCCTCTTATTACGCCTATGTCAACTCCAGAATAAAATATGGAATTATCTTTTGGGGCAACTCAGTAGAAGCAAACAGAATATTCAGGCTGCAAAAAACTTGTATTAGAAGTATTTACCATCTGAAACGAACTGACACATGCACCGTATTGTTTAAACAAAAATATATACTTACTCTTCCGTGTCTTTATATATATGAATGTGTATGTTTTGTGAAGAATAACTATGAAGAACTATTCAGCAGATATGAAGCAGACCATCTATATAATACACGTGATTGTATGAATGCAATACTCCGCTTACCACAGACACCATACAGTCAAGTACAACGAAATGTTGTGACACAACTTATGAAAATCTATAATCACTTACCTAATGATTACAAAAACTTACCTTTTAATGTATTCAAAAAAAAAATAAATAGTTTTTTAATCGATAAGGCTTTCTACACTTTATCTGACTTTTTTAATTATAAATTTTAAGTTTTAATATGTTATGGTATTGTCTAATTTTAATGAAATGAGTTATACTTATGTATTTACTATGTTTATTATTTTTAATTATTTGTGTTATACACTACTTTGTAACCTCTGACTTGTTCCACGCCTGTCTGGTATTAAGGAATAAAGTGATTATTATTATTATTATTATTATTATTATTAATAATCCATTCTCATTTCCACTATTGCTCAACAATAATATTCCTCCTCAATGATTCTGAATTCAGTGTTTTGCAAAAAAAACAAAATCAAGCCTTAAGAATAATCTTACAATGCAACAGACATACAAATATTAAGCGAATGTTGGACACTGTTGGAGTCCTAAGTGTTAAACAAACTGTGATATTAAATACTATGACTTTTATCTATAAAATCTTAAACGGTTTCTTACCAGATCATCTACTAGAGCACTGTACTTTTGTTAGAGACATTCACCATCATGATATTCGTAATCAAAATAATTTTTACATAATGGTTAGAACAAACTATTGTCAAAATGATTTATTCCATAATGGTTTAAAAATGTATAATAATTTACCAGACAATGTAAAAGATAGTGCAAGTATGAACGTCTTTTAAAAAAAATTGTAAAATACACGTCTGCAATAACATAGAAATTTAAGATGTGATGTGTCCTTTAAATTATGTATTTATTTGTATATTTATATATTTTTATACTATTTTTTAGCTTTGCTAATAATAAAGGATTATTATTATTATTATTATTATTATTATTATTATTATTATACAAGAAACAATTTTTACCATATGGAGTATTGAAAGTTCTGCTCAGTTGCTTGCCGCCACAAAGGGTCTTCAAAATTGATAAGACAACACAGATGTTCGGAGTTTAGCGTTGACACCATTTGGCTAATACCTTTTCGATTTTCCACTACTTAGATTTGCCCAATGGTGCTTATCAACAATGGAGAAAAACAAACATAAATCCATCTTAATTATGATCATATCTCGATACAAAATGTTAAGCATTGTTAGTCGCGCTTAATATTTGGAAGGGTGGCAGCAGCTTCGCCCAACCTTCTGGTGGAAAAATTTAAAACAAAGTCAAGTCAAAGGTTTTTTTTCTTAATTGTTAACCCTATATTTTTTGGTGCCTAATATTCTTACTCTTATTTTTTTGTGGAAAAGAATAAATCTCCTTGTTCTGGAAATAAATAAATACACGATAAATTTTTATTAGTACTTTATATAATATACATAAACATACACATTAAATATTATCCTGCATATCTACAGGGTGGACCAAATTAAATGGGATTTGGGGTTTTCTCTAAAACTATGGCAGATAGACAAAAACCAATATAGGTGTCCTGAGTCATTTTCGAGAAACAAACAATGGTGCAAACCACGATCGTCTATTTTTTTCGACTACCGAGCTGAGCGTTTTTGGAAAATTGGCATTTTTGGGAAATGCCTATATTTCAATTACCAAGTGTCGAATCGAAAATTGAGTAACACATTCTTGAGTAGTTTTTTGAGTAGAATCCGTTGCTGATAAGAAGAAAATTATGCATGCCTCATTTTCGAGATATAGACATAACCTGTGTTTTTTTAAATGGAACACCTTGTAAATTATTTCATTATAAAAGTGCCTTAGGAATGTGTTACTCGATTATCGATTCGACAACACTCTGTAGCGCGGTAGTCGAAAAAGATAGACGATGACAATTTGCACCATTGTTTATTTCTCGAAAATCGAGCTCAGGATACATATACTGGTTTTTGTCTAGTTAGAGAAAACCCCAAATCCCATCTAATTTGGTCCACTCTATATAGCTGGGCATATAAAGTAAAGTAAAGTAAAGTATATCTTTATTAGCTCTGCTTAATAATACAAAATAGTAAAAGATGGTACAAAATAGTACAAAAAGTAAAAATAAATAAAAACAGTACAAGAAATGTATATGATAAAATAATAACACACACTGTAACAAAAAGTCATTCAACACATATAATACACAAGTCAGATGTAAAAATACAATTCTGTTATATTGGCCACTTTTCCTTTATGTACTCCGTACATTTACTTTTGAAAATAACAATATTGCAGGAATTTTTTATTTCTTGGGGCAAATCATTATAATATCGTAAACCTTTATTAAACAAGTGATTTTGTCCATAGTTTGTATTCACTCTTTCTACATAGAAGTTTTGATTGTTACGTGTGTTATGATCATGAATATCATTAACAAACGAACAATAATTGAGTAGATACGTAGGTAACATATTGTTTAGTAGCTTAAACAAAAATATAAATACATTTAACATAATAATTTGTTTAACGGATAATAATTCGACTTGATCTAACATGAAACATATACTTGTGTATGAATTACAATTTAGTATGGATCTTAGAGCTTTATTTTGTATTTTCTGCAGGTTGTAAAATTCACTATTGTTAAACATAAATAATATAGTAGGGCAATAAACAAAATGAGGGGCTATAATTGTCTTATACACCAATAATTTTGACCATTCACTTAAGAAATAACTTATTCTACATAGGAAATAAACTTTCTTGGAAACTTTTTTTGTTACATAATTGGCATGACTAGAAAAAGTTAAATGCTGATCTATAATAATTCCAAGATACTTAAACTCTGTAACTATCTCAATTTTTTGTTTATTTATTTCTACATTTCTATTACAGGTATTTATTGGGGAATACTGATTACTCAAGAGCATAACCTTTGATTTTTCTGTATTGATATAGCTTTATAAGATCACTGGCATTTGAAACGTAAATTATTGCTAATGCATAAAACCTTTGCCAAAACTTGACCTTACTGTGACCATGACTGTACTTTTATCCATCATTTTTCAAAATCACTTAATTTATAACAATGTTAATTATTAACTTTATTTTACTAAACATAATATTTAGCGAAGAAACGCCCCAAATTGTCTACTAAACATTTTTTTTGCAGGTGGCTCAGGAAGAAGTAGGACAACTGCGCAAATCATGAGACAAGTTTATAGTGAACATGGCGTGAGGGGATTGTTTGCTGGTACCGTCCCAAGGCTCATCAAAGTCGCACCGGCATGTGCGATAATGATCTCCTCCTTCGAATACGGAAAAGTTTTCTTTAACAGGTTAGCTAATCAACAGTTAGGCAAACAAGTTTTAACTGATGAACCCCCAAGTACTTCACCACATGTAGTCAGTAATGTTGGTCAGTTTAAGGATAAAAATATAATAAGTACAACAAATTCTAGTCAGGAGGTTTTATGAGTTGTTTTATATTTGTTGAGGGAATTTGGTTAAAATTCACATATTCGCTAAAAGAATAGGGCAGTTTATTTTATTATGATGTCACTGTTCAGTTAGTTTCAAATTGTTTAAGATTATATGTATAGAAATAACATACTAAGGTCCGGTACTTTCATCTATAAATAGTGTTATTTAATCTGCAGAATAAGGTTTATCCCGGAGTTTGGACAAAATCGGTATTTTCATCTACAAATTGTGATATCCACCAGATAACCTATCCGGCACCTAGACATTCGGATAACGGTTCTATCTAACGGATAAAAATAGCCACGCCCAAGTGGTTCTGCTGTGAGTGACAGAATTGCTATTTTATCTTCTAACCCAACTTTTTTAAAATTTGTTTTTTTGTATAGACCATTTTAGATCACGTGACTTTTAGCGATCTGTTATTTTTAAACTGATTTCAAAACAGCAGAAGCAGTTTAAACCTGTTATTAAAAAATAACAGCTTGTACCTGTCTCTAGAAAACAAAATAATGAGTTGTGTGCCCTTCATGCTGACAGCATGACGTCATCCTAAAATGGTCTTTAAATATATAATTAGACACAAATAATCATATTTAATAAAAAAAAACATTTATAAAATGATATCATAGACTGCTTATATTGTAATATGCATATTTTAGATACTTTGTAGTCCACTTAAATTAGGAAAAAAGCGGAGACAAATTCTGAACGGCAGTTTCTCTACAGAGGAAGTAAGAATTCAACTTTTAGAACAAGATTTTGCTTATGCGCAGAAAAAAAAAGAAATGGTTTTGAGATATATACATATATATACGTTTTTTCGTGTTATTTTTCATTTAGACGTACATACCTCGAAAAGTACGCATTTTTAAGTCTAGACGAACATATGTAAACGTGTTCAGAATACAAATTCCTACAAAAAAGGTTCTATACATTTTTCCGATTATCCCATTGGCTTTTCCAGAAAAGCGACTTGAAAAATATATATATGTTTTTTTCCTGTTTTTTTTTTTAAATTGAATGCAAATATCTCGAAAAGTGCGCGATTTTAGGACTAAATGAACATAAGTAAACTTGTTCAGAATCAGATTTTCTACAAAAAAACTCCCATACATTTTTCCGATTATCCCATTGGTTTTTCCGGAAAAGCTTCTTGAAGAATATATATATATTTGCTTTTTCGTGTTTTTGTTTTTCATTTTGATGTATGTATGTCTCAAATATATACAACCTTTTTTTGTAGGAAATCACATTCTGAACAAGTTTACTAATGTTCATTTAGCCTTAAAAATGCGTACTTTCAGAGATATATACATCCAAATGAAAAAAAAAAAAACGCGAAAAAGCAAATATATATATTCTTCAAGAAGCTTCTCCGGAAAAACCAACGGGATAATCGAAAAATGTATAGGAGCTTTTTTGTAGAAACTTTCATTCTGAACAAGTTTATTTATGTTCATTTAGCCCTAAAATCGCGCAGTTTTCAAGATATTTGCATTTAAAATAAGAAAAACACGAAAAAAACATATACATTTTTCAAGTCGCTTTTCCAGAAAAGCCAATGGGATAATCGGAAAAATGTATAGAACCTTTTTTTTGTAGGAAATTGTATTCTGAATAAGTCTATCTATGTCCGTTTAGCGCTTAAAACGTGTACTTTTCGAGATATAAAATTCTAAATGAAAAAAAACACGAAAAAACGTATATATATGTATATATCTCAAAAATCATATCTTTTTTTTCTGCGCATAAGCAAAAAATTGTTCTAAAAGTTGAGTACTTACCTATGCAGAGAAACTGCTGTTCAAAATTTTTCTCTAAAACTGCGTTTTTTTTTCTAATATGAGTGGAATAATCTTTTTATTTGTTGTTTAAATACTTTATCATTTAAATTTTTATAGCCATTAGGCAACTTGTTATATACTTTGATAGCAAGATATTCAGGGCTTTTTTCAAATAGAGATAGATTATGTTGGGGAACTTCTAATATTAGATTATTTCTTGTATTATAATTGTGATTCATACTTAATTGATTAAGCCTATTAAATTCAGCTTTTGCATATGTTAATAACTGTAGTATGTATATGCAAGGTAACGTTAGAATGCCTAACTCCATAAAGAGCGGTTTGCAGCTGGTTCTTGGATTCACTCCTACAATGTGTCTGATTGCTCTTTTTTGCATTTTAAATACTCTCTCGCTTTCAGGCGATCCACCCCAGGCAATAACACTGTATGAGATCACAGAGTGGAAGTGGGCATAATAATACATTAAGAGTACAGGCTGCTCTACAAGTTTACGTAGTTGATTTATACAGTAACACACTGAAGCAACCTTGTTGCACACAGATTCAACATGAGAATGCCAAGAACAGTCATTCGATACCCATAACCCCAAAAATTTTATATTATTCTTTTGTTCCAATGATACAGCCTCCGTTTTTATTAACAGACTATTGTCAACTTTCTTATTAGAAACATTGAATCTAAGAAAGCTAGATTTTTTTATATTCAATACTAATTTGTTACTTTTGTACCAGTCATGAGCTTCTTGCAGTTGTATGTTAGCATTTCTAGTTACTTCCTCTACTTTGGGTTGACAGATTAAAAGAGATGTATCATCAGCATACATTACAGAGTTATTAAAACAGAAATCATTTACATATATTATATATAGAAGTGGTCCAAGGATAGAACCTTGGGGCACACCTGTCTTGGTTTCCAAATGATCAGACTTGCAGTTGTTCACATATATATAATGCCTTCTGTTATTTAAGTAACTTTTACACCACTCTAACGTCTTACCTCTAATACCGTAGTATTCTAACTTATTTATAAGTATTTCATGGTTCACCAAATCAAAAGCTTTGCTTAGATCCAAAAAGATGCCAACGCATTTATGGTGTTGATCTAAGTTCTTATAGAGTAGATTTAGAAAATTTAAAATGGCTGTTGTTGTAGATACACCCTTACGAAACCCAAACTGTTTTCCATTAAATAATTTATATTTATCAAAAAATGTTATTATCCTTATCGCAACAATTTTTTCAAAAATTTTAGCAAAAGGACTTAAAATAGAGATGGGATAATCGGAAAAATGTATAGAACCTTTTTTTTGTAGGAAATTGTATTCTGAATAAGTCTATCTATGTCCGTTTAGCGCTTAAAACGTGTACTTTTCGAGATATAAAATTCTAAATGAAAAAAAACACGAAAAAACGTATATATATGTATATATCTCAAAAATCATATCTTTTTTTTCTGCGCATAAGCAAAAAATTGTTCTAAAAGTTGAGTACTTACCTATGCAGAGAAACTGCTGTTCAAAATTTTTCTCTAAAACTGCGTTTTTTTTTCTAATATGAGTGGACTATTGTCCTAACAAAATAAGACTATTTTTGTAGGTTGGAAATCTAACCTATAATTAGCACAGGGTTCGGACTCTTATGGAAAACCTGAAGAACCTGGAAAATTCAGGGAATTTTAAAAACTGTAAAAAAATCTTGGAAATCTTAGGAATTTAAAAAAAAATCATTAAAATCAGGGAATTTCGAGTTACAATATGGAAAACGATATACAAAATTACGAATTCCCATAGTTATTTTCAATTATCTTAAATTGCTACTTTAAATTTGAAAAAATATATATCGGGTGGCTCAGCTGATAGGGACACACTTGTAACTTTTGAATGGGCGAATAGATTTTTGTAGAGAACCAAAATGGCCGACTTCCGGTTTCGATGTAATTTATATGAAAATCAAATTTTAAATGGGACAACCTGCATATTTTTGCATATTTCGATCCTGCTGCACAAAATACATATGATCTGACCCTCAAATATTATTTTGATTTTCAAAAACATAAAATAAAAATATCAGAACATTTTTTTTCTTTTAATTTTAATTATAAATTTAGTACAATGAGAAGGTAGACATTATGCATAATAATAATAATAATAATAATAATCTTTATTGGCCATTTCTGACACAAAAAATGTGTATATGGTACGTCATTACAAATAACATTAACATAATACAGAGAGAAAAAATAACAAATTATAATATTCACCAACTATAATATATACATATATACACACATATATATATACACACACACACACACATATATATCTTCAACATTAATACAAAGTAGTGGTGAAAATCTTACAGATTGTCATTTAAAAATTCACCAATTGCATAATAACATTTTTCAGTCAATAATCTTTTTATTTGTTGTTTAAATACTTTATCATTTAAATTTTTATAGCCATTAGGCAACTTGTTATATACTTTGATAGCAAGATATTCAGGGCTTTTTTCAAATAGAGATAGATTATGTTGGGGAACTTCTAATATTAGATTATTTCTTGTATTATAATTGTGATTCATACTTAATTGATTAAGCCTATTAAATTCAGCTTTTGCATATGTTAATAACTGTAGTATGTATATGCAAGGTAACGTTAGAATGCCTAACTCCATAAAGAGCGGTTTGCAGCTGGTTCTTGGATTCACTCCTACAATGTGTCTGATTGCTCTTTTTTGCATTTTAAATACTCTCTCGCTTTCAGGCGATCCACCCCAGGCAATAACACTGTATGAGATCACAGAGTGGAAGTGGGCATAATAATACATTAAGAGTACAGGCTGCTCTACAAGTTTACGTAGTTGATTTATACAGTAACACACTGAAGCAACCTTGTTGCACACAGATTCAACATGAGAATGCCAAGAACAGTCATTCGATACCCATAACCCCAAAAATTTTATATTATTCTTTTGTTCCAATGATACAGCCTCCGTTTTTATTAACAGACTATTGTCAACTTTCTTATTAGAAACATTGAATCTAAGAAAGCTAGATTTTTTTATATTCAATACTAATTTGTTACTTTTGTACCAGTCATGAGCTTCTTGCAGTTGTATGTTAGCATTTCTAGTTACTTCCTCTACTTTGGGTTGACAGATTAAAAGAGATGTATCATCAGCATACATTACAGAGTTATTAAAACAGAAATCATTTACATATATTATATATAGAAGTGGTCCAAGGATAGAACCTTGGGGCACACCTGTCTTGGTTTCCAAATGATCAGACTTGCAGTTGTTCACATATATATAATGCCTTCTGTTATTTAAGTAACTTTTACACCACTCTAACGTCTTACCTCTAATACCGTAGTATTCTAACTTATTTATAAGTATTTCATGGTTCACCAAATCAAAAGCTTTGCTTAGATCCAAAAAGATGCCAACGCATTTATGGTGTTGATCTAAGTTCTTATAGAGTAGATTTAGAAAATTTAAAATGGCTGTTGTTGTAGATACACCCTTACGAAACCCAAACTGTTTTCCATTAAATAATTTATATTTATCAAAAAATGTTATTATCCTTATCGCAACAATTTTTTCAAAAATTTTAGCAAAAGGACTTAAAATAGAGATGGGTCTATAGTTTTCCAATTTACTCTTATTACCAGATTTGTAGGTGGGTATTATTTTGGCTAATTTCAGTTTACTCGGGAAGATACCTTCATTTAATGACCTATTAATTAGGAAAGCGAGTGGTTTACTGATTAAATCCTTACATTTTTTTAATAAATTGTTTGTAATATTGTCATCACCCGAGGCATTTGAGTTTTTTAAGCCTGCAATTACTTCTTCAACATCTAACTCAGATATTGGTCCAAAAAAGAAGGTATTGTTATTTCTGATATTAATATTAGACTGCTTTATATCCATATCTAAATTTTGAATTAAGTTACTCGGACTTGAGTTAAAGTATTTATTGAACTGATTAGCTACCTCTCTGTTATCATTTAATGTAACATTACTGACATCAAGTTTGATTTCGTTATTGTTTTACCATGTTCTTCATAATTTAAAGATCTAACTAAATGTTGTCCCATAGGAGTTTCATTTAAAAAAAATAGTTTATCGTTGAACGTAATGAAGAATATATCGTGTTTAATGTTAGTATCTGAAGAGTTAATATTTTAAAAGTAGTTTTAGACCGATTTTTAACAATTTTGGCAAAATCGCGGCCTTCTATTAAAACTAAAAATGAAAAAATCAATATTTTTTGAAAATCAAAATATTTTGAGGGTCGGATCATATGTAATTTGGCCAGCAGGGTCCAAATATGCAAGTTGTCCCATTTAAAAATTTAATTTTCACGTCAATTACATCGAAACCGGAAGTCGGCCATTTTGGTTCTTTGCATCGTATAATTGAAAATTTCATCCCATATCACTGCACAAAAAAAAATCCATTTGCCCATTCAAAAGTTAGAGGAGTGTCCCTATTGGTTGAGCCACCCGGTATTACAAAAAGTCGGCAGTGCCACTGAAAATTATTTGATTATCTAAAACTGCGCTTAAGATATGCACAACTATTTCAAGCAATATGATAAACAATCATTAAAATGACGCAGATGTCTTAAACTGGCAACAGACCACAGTAGGGGGATGTTTTCTATAACTATTTGAAGCATAAAACTTCCTTACTTTACAGTGTCTTAAATTGGCAATACTAGCTTTGGGAAGTATCTAAAGTCATATCCATGAATTATAAAGACAAGGATTACGGACGCTAACGGGAATTCCGATGAAAACCGATCCGCAAAATATGAAGAAAGAAGAGGGCGCTACGAACACGAGTGCACCAAGTTCCAGCTAAGTTCGCGAGTATTGTCAATTGTCTCAATTTAAAGGTTATGTACATGGAAAAAGTTGGTGTCATCCACGGTCAATAAACGATACGGTTACATCAATCAGCAGCTTTAGGACGAGAGAGACGCGGGGGGCGGGAAATCGAATGAAAGAGACAGACATATCTGATTTTCGTGCAGAAGGCAGAGACAGAGATTCCAGTAGGGTCTACAGCCTACGTCACCTGTAGATACTACAAGCATCTTTGTCTCTGTCTTTTGCATGGAAATCAGATATGTCTGTCTCTTTCATTCTATTTCCCGCCCCCCGCGTCTCTCTCGCCCTCAAGCTGCTGATTGAGACAACCGTATGGTTTAATGACCGTGGGTGTCATCGAATTAAATCCTTTATATTTTGAGAAATGATGACTTTAGTACAAATATTGATGTATTTCATAATATTTCACATTAGGATATTGTGAATTGCTTGGTTTTTGTGAGATATAGATAGACAAAAAGGTGAGTTCAAGGCATTCAAAAATATTGAAGCTCTTTGTGGTTGGGTGAAAGAAGTACTCTCCAAGGAATTTACAGGATAAAAGCTTTTTGCAAAGGTAAGAATTAGTTAGCAATGATCAACCCTTTTTTTTTTCAATATATGCTTACCTAATTAAATGTTGCTTAATGAATAATTACTAACACGCAAATTCTTTTTTCAGGTTATGAACTCTTAGCTTAGAATCTTCAACAAAAGCCATGCCATCGATTACTTGGACTATTGCTGATCCAGATGATCCTTCAGTATTCATTATGATTGTGTTACTAGTCTAGACAAGATTCGTTGACTACCCAGTCTATCCCTTCACTTTTTTAGCAGTAAGCAGTGGCTACAGTCGAAAGGTTAACTGTTATGAATTTTGTGAAAAATACCATATAAATTAAACAATGAAGGACTGATGTACTGTGAACTAGGTACTTAAAATATGTAAAAAGGTGTACAGAATTTCTTCCAATGGTTGACCCCTCGCCTATGATATACCTATAGACTGAACTATACAAACCATTTAATTTGTGCAAGGACTTTTTCTTATCGTGTCTTATTGTTATACATCTAGCACATACTTTATTTTTTTCATGTAAGTAGGTTAATTGTATTGTATTTTATTAAATATATTAACTTTTTATTTTACATTTTATTTATCAATTCTATTATTGTTAGCAGTAAATTGAGGTAGTCGATTATGTTGATCTTCTATATACATGCATCTAACTGAAAGTAAAATAAAATATACTTACTAAATATCCAATTATTTATTATGCAAGGTTTCATTAGTACTCAGGAAGAATCAATAAGAAACTTATGAGAGATACAAAGAAAGATCTATATTGTAACAAAAAATACATGAAAATAATACATACATAATTCAAAGGGCATTTTTAAAGCTACAATTCAACATTTTCATGGCTCGTCCGTACTCTCACTGAAGTATTTCGACCAATTTCATAGCTTTTGAATATTAAACAATCCAACATTGAGTTTTTAAACACAACACAATACACTAAAACAAGAAATTCTGTTGCCAGATCACTCAGTGACAGCTATACTTTGAATTTTTTTAATTTATGCACTTCATCAGATATCTTAACATAGCTTGCACATTTTCCTCTGGTGTGTACCTCCTTTAAAACAATATCTACTATTACACTTCTTTATTCCTCGGCACTAGCTTCATCTTCGCTCAACTAAAGTATAAACACAAGAAATACTTATTACAAATACTGGCAAACCAATATGGTGTTTTTTTTTTTACCACAAATTGTTTATTGCTTGCTTTAACAACAGTTACTATTATCACCACCTTAAGCTTCACATCTGATGGGTTTTAAGTTGTATCTCATATTAATAGAGAACACCTAACTGAATGGATCGTCGCATATTTTTGTATTACGGCCGTTGTTCCTACAACAAAATCCACATTCTTACATTAACAGGCAACAACTTACCACCAATAAAACCCTTGGAATGCCCTTGTAAAATAATTTCTTTAAATTGCTTGGGATATTTTAACCCTAATCTCTTCTGGTTGTAAATCGACGTTATTTTATAAAAACTAATGTTGTCTCAGATTGCCACACTTCCACAATTAATAATACAAGAAAAACTTGCCATTTTGTATGATATAATGTCCAAAACTTAATATTGCGAAAAGTTCAATCAGTCGCCATTTGACAGCTATAATGACAGCGGTTTGTTTTCCTTCGTGCTTGTTAATCACAAAATAAAAACTATCAAAAACTTACCGTAAATTCATAAATATTGCACTTAATTTTTTTAGTCGGAAAAAGAAGTAGGTACATGCGGCGACGGCTACAACACAATACACCGCAAAGATTAAAGAATATTTGATACACTGACATTTTTACTATTTTTACTGACAATGATGGTTGAAAAGTATATTGTAATTTTTTCGGCCGGCAAATTCAAACAGCAGATGAGTTACTGCGGGTGGCTGAATGTTATCCCCTTTCCTGTATGTACATTTTGAAATGTAATGATTACAAATATTTTAAAAAACGAGGTAATAAAATAGTTGCTAAATATTTACATAATTTCAATTTATTTAAATTTTTGTGTTCGTTATTTAAATAAAACAATTAGAATTATATCGAAATGATTTATTATTTTAAATAATGAATAGCGCTGCCAACAATAAAATCATCTTTCATCACAAAGACTCTTTATATAATAGTCACGAGTAACGATAATCAAATAAAGCGGTGTGTATAAAATTCATATTTTACCGCGCTCCAGTGCACTCGTGAGCGCTGCGCCATCTGTTTCTTTCTTCCAGTTTCACGGAAATGTTGAAAGCACGCGTGCGTTATCCTTGTCTATAGTATTCATGGTCATATCTATTGGATAGTTAACTGAGGGTATATTTTGAATGAAAATATGCATGCAAGGTATCCTGCAGATAGCAAGCTCTGATTATCTTATGTCAGATAGTGAAAGCAAGGAGTTGGGATTTTCTCGAAAAAAATCATGCTATAGTTATGAACGCTATCCCCCTCCCCTCCCCTTTTCGAGGGTGTTGGGTGGCTATTCTTGAGCTTGAGGGAGTAGAATGAGTAAGAGAAAATAATCTTTTTCTACTCCCTCATGTAAAGTTTGTATTCCTGAATTTATTTTCCTCAGCCAAGTAGACGAAAACACTCTACTAATTCCCTTACTTTTAGTAAGAGAAAATCGAGTGAAAGCAGAAAAGAAACATTTTTTAAGTACTTTGTTGGTTATGATCGTGCGTGTGGAGACGTATCATATTAATTCGGTTTTATTTAAATAATAGATTTCAAAGATTTAGTGGCTAGGCAAGTTTTGGATGATTTAGAAAATGCGGAGGAACAGTTTGAAAATGTGAAAAATATTCGAATTTTAGGAAAAACGAATCCCTTTGAATTATCGGATCAAATTTTTGTTCGTTTATTTAGGTAGTCCAAACCATTAGTGAGACATCTTATAGATATTTTAAACCCATAATATATTTGTTAGATTTAGCCATAATTTTTCCGATTCGGATTCAGTATAGCTTGCACTAAATTTTCCACTGTACATTTGTGGATTTTCCTCTATGTAGCTAACTAATAAATCTTTTTGGGTGCATGTGACATGACACGACTTTTTTAATTAATCGGTGTCCATTCTATACAAAATAAACAATGCTTTTCGTATGAGATTAACTTTTAATTCACTAGACTAGAATAAATATGTTTTTGATCTGTCAACTGTCACTCCGCCACCAAACTGTTTTTGGCCACCACAGCTGACAAATATCAGATATAGGAGAATTCTGATTGGTTATATTGTGAAGAACAATATGACAACACTGTAGACTTCTCCCTCAAACTTTTACCGGTTCCTCGCTATTCCTTTTGTTTAAGAATACATGTTTTTCGAGTGGGGGAATTTCAAGTGAAAGGCGAGGAAATTAATTCGCCGGGGAGTAACAATTTCTCTCGCGCTCAAGAATAGCCATCCTTAATACAAATAACAGGGTGAAAAAAGTTTTTAGTCATGCGCCCACCTAAAACGGCCAAAAATCACTCTTTTTTGCTTATTTCTCATATGACAGCTTGGCATCGACTATTTTTGCAGAGATTCTTTGTTTTCTCATGGGGATATAACAGATCGTGAAAGGTAATGTCAACCATCTTTAGGGGTGGAATCTACCCTATCGGAGTGTAAAATTTTTTTTTTCTTGTTAAAGACGTTTACCCCGTTTTCGTTTTCGTTTCGTTTTCGAGAAAGCAAAAAATGGTTTTACTCTGGCTGAATCCTTCCTTCACCCTTAAACTGTCGGAAGCCAATAATAAAATAATAATAATAGGTAGCGACTTGGCTGATATTAAGAACTCACTGAGGTTTTCAAAATTCACTCTTACTATTGTGCTCGATCAGCGTCCTTGGAAATGGCGGTAAATATCAAGAAAAAAAAAGGTGATAGGTAGATTCCACCCCCAAGGACGGTTGCGGTCTACTGCCTGACATCACATTTCACTATCTGTTAAATCCCCATAAAAAAACAAAGAACAATTGTGAGGTGAGGTACGGTACCGGTTTCAGTGGACTTCGATCGGCGAAGTTAAGCATGCCGGGGCGAGACTGTCACTTGGATTGGTGACCGTATCTCATCTCGCCGTCCTGGTTAAGTGGTAGAGTAGCATTAGCTAAACTTCGCCAGGACGTTAATATAAGAAAAAAATCGTGTAAAAATAGTCGATGCCAAGCTTGTCATATGAGAAATAAGCAAACAGGGGTGGTTTTTGGCCATTAAAGGAGAGGTGCGCATGACTAAAAACTTTTTTCACCCTGTTATTCGTGTTCCGCACCCTCGGAAACGAGGATGGTGGATAGGTTTCATAACTTTAGAACGATTTTGCATACTCTTCCGACTCCTGAGTTCTACTAAAATAGTTACTCGCCGGATAGAGTCTATTTATACGTATGTGAAAGTACCGGCCCTAAAAATGTTAAGTATAGTAATTTGGGAGAGAATATATATTAGATTTCAAACTGTGATGTAAAACCTAATATATAATTAATTTCTTTTTGAACTATACGATTTTTTGTTACCATACATTTAGAGAATGTCTCTTTAATTATTTATTAGAAGTACATATATACTTTGAAAAGACAAGACAAGAAGTTTTAAGAGTTAGACAGTTTATTTATTTTTGCTAAATCATATGCCTAATTTGCCTCTATTTGTGCTAGATTTTTTCTTATCAATTTTAGAGAAATTGTAGAAATCATTGAACACTTTCTGTTTATAATAATAATAAAAATAAAAGAACAAAGGAGCGTTCTTATTTGAAGCCACTCATAAACTTGGACTACCAGAATGCAAAGCACACCCGTGTAGAGCGGGTGTGAGAGGTGTGCACCACACACCTTTGTCTATTTTTAGGGGCGGCGGCGGGCGGCCGGATAAACGGACCATGCATTTTTTAATATGATTAGGCCAGAGCAATTTTCAGTTTCGTATCTAGGGCCTTCATTTTTTATATTTGAGAAAAAGTTTTTTTGGGGGCACAGAATCAGATGCTTGCTGCAGTAGGCGGCGGCATTTTAGATTTTCCACATCAGCCGCTAAATCTCTAGAAACGGCGCTGGCAAAGCAGGTATTCCTAGCCAGTACATAGGCAGCAGATTGACGTAATTTTTTGGTAACATTGGTCGACAATGTCAGATAATGAAAAAAATAACGTCATATTGTGACGAAATTATGACGTCATGTCGGGACTTAATGTGACGTATTGGTGATGTATTGTTTTCATTTTAAACGAGTTTATGCATTACCACATAGTTGTAGAAATTGTTTCTAGATGGTGCCACATAGAAACCACTGACAATAATCAGTCACTCTTTATCATATAAGATAAGATAAGATAATTTATTCACCGTTAAAAGTACAGAGTATAAAGTAGGTTTTGTCAGTACAAAAAAAAAGTGATAAATAAACGCTACTCTCTCGATACTCTAATGAATTTATAGAAAATAAATAATAAAAATGGCAGTGTTTAGTGATTTGGATGGATCTTATAACGGTTGAGTTAAAGATCATTCTGTGGCTGGTCTAAAAACCAGTAGGTGCTTAACCTATTAATTGTCCATTCATCTATATGACAGCTCATCCTGTAACCCATCATACATTGGAAACTGGAGACCTAGAGCCCTTTTAAGATTCACATGTCATTGGGTTTATCATATTTCTCAAATGTACATTAATTTCAATTAATCAAAAATAGCTTACATATGGTCAAATAAACATTGCTAAATGACGTAATTTTAACATCACTAAATAAGGTCTCTGGTCTGTAACATAATCACGTCATTTTTACGTCCTTGTTACATCTTTTCTGAGGTCAAAATGACGTTTCAAGTGACCAAAAAATGATGTCACTCTGCTGCCTTGTTAGCGACGGCCATTTGGGGAAACTGAGGTGCCGTCGTATAAGTATTCGATACGAATAGTTTCTAAAATATGATAACAAAATTTGTATAGTACCTATTTTTTGATTTACATCATTGTGTCACAGTTTGTTATTTATTGTTTATGTTGAATATTTTATATCTGTTTGTCAATCGTTTTCTTATTTCTTTATATGTCATTTAGTTGTTATGTAGACATATTTTTATTTTTGTTACTTGGTTTAAGCAGCTTTCTTAACTTTATTATTTTGTTATAGTTACTATAATTTTACATTCTTCCACATTTAGAACTTCTACTTTAAATGTGCAAACTACAATTTCTTTTTAGGACAAAATCAGCGGTTATCGAAGCTAATAAAGTCTTAGAGTTAGGAAAGTTGACTAGACTTAATCCGTTATGATAGACAGCCGAACCACTGTCATGGTATGTACTTTCCTGATTTTATTAATGTGTATTTATTTAACTTTGATTTGATACTGTTAGATTGATATTTTGATCCCGAAACTGAAGATTGTAGAAACTTTGCTCCTAAATTTAAACTATTTATACTTCATTTCAGTCCGTATTATAAAGAACGCAGAGAAATGGAAGATTATGATCATTTTGTATATATTGAACAAAATCTTGCAAACATACCTGTTTGATATCTCTAACAGTCTTCGGTTATCAAGATGGTAGACAATTTCTGGTGATGAGCTCATTTTAGATATGGGTATTGGTTAATTATAAATAATTTTTAGACTGCCCGAAGAAGAAATGACATTGATGTTGGTGATTGATTATTCCTGAAGCTTTTGTAATGTTATTTTTATTAGTTACCATGTAGGTAAAAGTAATTATTAATGATAATTTAAAAAACCTTTTTTTGTACATACTGTATTTAGATGATGTTGATACTGTTTAGTATAAGCCTCCAATTTTATTAAAAAACTCGAAATATTTTTATGCTATTTTATTTGGCATCTAATATTTAAGGTCGTATCAATTTTTTTATATAATTGGGTTGTTGCCCTAAGTTAATATTTTAGGAGAATCTATGTTAAACAATAACACATTTATTCATAAAAAATCGTTAGAAACATGTAGAAGTTGATTGATTGATTGATTTACCAGCGTGTGGTAGGCATTTCTGCCACTCCCAAGGCTGGGCCTGCTACGTCCACACTAGGTTGGACTAGGGTCATGCTTGTTGCCAGCAGCGAGAGCCACATGGCTCATGGTAAAGGAATATGGGATGGGAGGTGTAGGTATTTGTGAGATTCGTTACCGCATTGTGTCGTGAGGGAGCATCCTTTTTTTGTGTTTTTGGTTCTGGACTTCTGCTTCTTCTCAGTCTTCTTGTGAAATATGTTACCGCGTTGTATTGTAATGTGGAATGTTTATGCTCTTGTTTTTGTGTTTCTGTTTCTTCGAATCTTCTTTTTCTGAGTCTTCTGATTCCTCGGTTTTCGACTGTGGTAGAGTGTATATCATTGCGATTTCTTTGTGGTGTTCATTTTTTTCTTCTGATCCTCTCAGTTGTTCTCCTCTGTAACATGGTCTCCCTGTTTTTAGTTTGTTGATGTTCGGTGTTAGCACTTTCTTCAGTAGATGTGTTGGATTTCTTCCTTGGATATGTCCCCAGTAGTTCATTGCATACATTTCTATCCTTTTTTTTTTAATTGTCTTTCCTCCTAATAGTGTTGATGTTTTATGGCATTGTTTTCGTCTTGTTGTTTTTGTGAGTAGTTGGACAATGTCCCTTTCTGCTCTTCTCAAAAACTTCTTTCTTCTGTGTTCTGTATCTTGTGTTCCTCTCCGCTGGTCCAACTCTCTCTTGTTGACGGGTCTCGCTCCATTATCAGACTCTTCTTGAAGTTTGTTTTCAGTTCAGATGTGTCCTGCGGCGATTAGGAGATCATCGACGTATGTGTGTGTTTTCTTAGAAAATACCATTTTTCCGAAAAAAGCCTGCACCATGCATACCTCCGCTGAAGTAGTGTGAGAATTCCGCCCTGATGCAGTATATCAACAATCAGTGGCGCAGCCAGAAAATTCATCTGGGGGTGCCAATAGAACCGGCCTCCCCAGAGGATGAGGAAAATTTTTCAGAAAATGGTTGAAAACGGATGTGTATGTAGATTCCTCTATTAGATAATATTGGCATTAATTACAAAATATTTATTTCAAGGGATAATTTAGATACTGCTTTGTACTGCTTCTTTATTTTTTGGCTCATGGAAGACGGCTAGGGGGGGGGGGGGGGGGGCATACCCAAATATACATACTCAAATTGACCCTAGGGGTCATCTAAAGGTCAAATGTCTCGATATTTTCAGCCTGGTATCTCATTAGGATAACAATATGAAGAAAATGACCTCTATAACAGTTGTTGAGGTCATCGGAGGGGGGGGCACCACTTGGTGACCTTGGAGTTGACCTTGAATTGCATTTTCAAGGTCATTTGAAGATCAATTTCCTCTTTCTATTATTATTCACTCCCAACCACTTGGATGCAATGAGTTTTTTTGTTGAAATAATGCCATCTGCAGACATGTACATATATTGAAAAAATCATTAGTCATAATTATGGGTTTTAAGAAAAAAGATTCTAGTTACGAGACATCAAATAATGTGTTTGAATCATTTTCACTTCCTAAAAATATACAAAAATGATTTTTCAATTTAAAATTTTTTAAATTGATTTTCTCGATTTTTTCAAATGGAATACCGTGTATAATTTTCGAGGATTTGATGTGGAAATGATGGTGCTCGATCAGATTGTTTAAATGCAGTAAGGGATCACCTAAATAATATCTATGCACTTCAATGGACCGGAAGCAATAGTCCCTCTAAATAGCCTGTTAGTGGCTGTTAGATCCCCAGATCTTATAAAAATGGATTTCTATGTATGGGATTTCTAGCGATCGTATGGAAGGAAATTATTTATAAAGACACACCAACAACAGTACAAAATATGAAGGAAAGGATAATAACTGCTGCACACCGACAATTTTAGGAACAGTAGGAATAGTCCATACGAAATTTGCAAAAAAAGTAAAACCCCAAAAGTGCAAGGGTAGCGACAAAATATGTCTACTCCCCCGTTTTCGAGGACGGCCAACACGGTGGTGATACTCGCGCGGTCCCTACCCCTCTCGAACTACCCCTAAACGCAAAAAACCACCCTTTTTCTTCCATTTTTCGTTGTTAGACATGCAAGGACTTGTTGGATCTTTTTTTTTTTTGAGGAAACTCGATATGTCCTGAAGAATTTCGCATCAGACATCCTAACTACCTCCGGGGGTCGAAACCTGGAACATGCAAAAAAAAACATCCAAATGTGCCGAAAATTATTTTCTACACGTTTTCAAGGGTGGGGAACAGGATGCTGATATTATTTAGCTTCCCATCCCTAACCAACTACCCCTAAATAAGGGTTGTTGGTTAGTGGTGGGAGACTAAATGATATCAGCATCGCCTTTAAAAACGTGTAAAAAATTATTTTCGGGACGTTTCGATGTTTTTTGCATGTTCCGGTATTGAGGGAGGGGGTGGTTTCAACCCCCGGGGGGTCGTTAGAATGTCTGGTTTCGAAACTTTACAGGACATATTGAGTTTCCTCAAGAAACAAACCGATCCAACAAGTCCTCGCATGCCTAACAACGAAAAATGGAAGAAGAGGGGTGGTTTTATGCATTTAGAGGTAGTTGGTTGGGGGGTGGGAAGCTAAATAATATTAGCATCGTGTTCCCCGCCCTTGAAAACATGTAAAAAAATATTTTCGGCACGTTTGGATGTTTTTTGCATATTCTGGTATTGAGGGAGGGGGTGGCTTCAATCCCCGAGGGTCGTTAGGATGTCTGGTTGCGAAATTTTACAGGACATATTGAGTTTCCTCAAAAAAAAAAGCCGATCCAATAAGTCCTCGCATGCCTAACAACGAAAAATGGAAAGAAAAGGTGGGGGTGGTTTTTGCGTTTAGGAGTAGTTCGAGAGGTAGGAACCGCGCGAGTATCACCATCGTGTTGGCCGTTCTGGAAAATGGGGGAGTAGACATTCTGTTAAATTATTTGAAGAAACTTCTATTTTTTAAAGTTTACCTTTGAATTTTGTACTTAGGTACTGCTCAATAAATCGAAAATGATTTCAAATAGCTATAGTGACGTACATATAAGAAATGTTTGTCTCTCATTTCTACATCACAACAGCGAAAAATATACAGTGTGTTCCATTTGAAAAAACAAATTTCAGTTCAAAAAGTTCTAAATTGAATAATCATTTTTGGCCACCCTGTATATTTTTATGAAGTGAAAATGATTCAAACACATTAAAACAGTCATTTTTACTTGATGCGAAAACCTGTCAAATGCATAGGTCTGAATCAAACAGAGAAAAACTGCTATCTCCTTCAAACTGCGCCATTTAGTGTTAGAAGCAATGTTGTTTTATTCTGAATGGTTGTTGTAAAACCTGCTAACTGGTAAAGTATATTTTTTAATTATCCCAATAAATGCTTATAATAAAGCAAAACTAAAAGAAAAATGTGATACCTTATCGTAGAAATGTGGATTCTGTAATTATAAGTGAACAAATTTTTATTTATTTTTTTTATATAGCAAGAACCAACATATTTCTTGTCCTATAAAATTTGTCCACAAGTAGATAGCAAGTTAATACTTTAAGCTGACGATATGCATTTGCAGATGGTATTATTTCAACAAAAAAATTCATTACATCAAAGTGGTTGGGAGATAATCAATAATAATTTAGGAGTGAAGGAGTCTAAAAAGGAGCTTCAAAAAATGTACTGATATAGGTAGCATTCCATTTAAAAAAAAGTAACTCGATCCTGTACAATTGTCTTGGCACGCCCTGCATATTCGAAAATAATTTCCGGCTATAGACTTTTTTATCTAGTTTATTTATTTTTTAAATTTCTAGCGATCATAGAACTCGAACTATCGAAACCTGACGCACTATTTCCCCACCCTGTATAGTACTATACTGCCGTCATAAGGTGAAAAGCCGCATTTACATATTTGCCATAAATGAGATTCTAATAATAATATATGAGCACACAAGAGTACTTAACCTAGTTTTGCAGTTAAAAAAAATTTACAATTTGAATATTTAAAGTACCTAGTAGGGATGCAATGGATAGTGTTTTGGCCGGATACCGAATACCAGATATCTGGCGAACTCCTTGTACCGGATACCAGATATCCGACCAACTATCCGGCTTGTATTGAAAGTTGGACTGAAAATAAATTTTGACAACCTCAACGACAAAAAATATTTACTGGCAACTTTTCTAGATTTAAAACAAGTTTTTTTGATAAAAATCAGGCTGAATAATCCCGCCAAATTATTCTGCTGGAGGTTTTAAAAAATAGTTGTGATGATTCATGCTCAAGCAGTGATAGTGAAAGTGGTTCTTCTCCTTTCAGTAAACAACGTAAGAGAAACCCACAAGATAATGTTACTGCTGATATTCACAACACTTTTTGGAAGTGGGTAAAGAAAATGGTAGCGTTAAGGATAAGATTTTGTAGAGTGAGAGGGAAATATGCGTTTATTTTCTTATTATAATAAATATTTAAAGTCATAAACGGTATAATCTTTAAAATAGTTTCAGATACTTCCCATTGCTCTAAGGCAGGGATTCCCAACAAGATTTTTTTCAAGGACCCCTCATCGGTCGCTATTCTGACAAGGACCCCTTAAGTTTTAAAGATTATACTGTTTGGTTTTTTAAATATTTATAATAAATCAAAAATAAACGCATGTTTCTCTCTACTTTTGCAAAATCCCATCCTTAATGAGAACGTTTCGGAGAAAACTTTAATGACCAATGGAGATTAACTATTATTTGAAAGCACGGATTCAAAGTAATAGTGACTCTTACACATGGTGGTATACTAACACCAATCAGTATAATAAAATTCGATTCATATTTTATACCAATTTTTATTTCTTAACTATCTGGTTTTGGCCGAATATCAGGTCACTATCCGGTGCCCAGCCGAATAGTAAGAAAGTGGCCGGATAGATAGATAGATAGATTTATTCATGTTAAAAATTTATAAAAAATTGTACACACGTCAAACAGTTACACTTACAAATAGGTAAAACACAATACAATAGATTTAAAATTATGTAAAAATGGCCGAAATTGTAATAAATGGAATAAAAAGCTATATAAAATCAAACAGAAAAAAAAAATATAGTGTTTGTCATATCACAGAACATAAGTTTAAGTAAAATTACAATTTACAATTTCTCTCACTATATCTTCATTTGAGAAGAATGCATTTTTTAACAGAAAACCTTTTATTGTGGATCTAAATTTTTGTTTAGGTAAAACTCTAATACGGTCATCTAATAAGTTGTATAATTTAATACCATGGTAATTAACACCAGTCTGCCCTCTAGTTAGCCTTGTGTACTCAGTTCTTATGTTATCTCTACGACGTGTTTCATAGTGATGGAAGTCAGCATGGGTGTTAAAAGTAGGTAAGTTATCATGGACATGTGTAATACATTGTAACGCGTAAATGCTAGGTAAGGTGAGTATTTTAAGTGAAATAAAGAGTTGTTTGGTGTCATCCCGGTATCCCAAACCACCCACAATCCTGATTGCCCTCCTCTGGAGACCAAAAATTCTATGTCTACCAGAAGAATGCCCCCAGGCGAGAATGGCATAAGATAGTCGAGAGTGACATAATGCATAATACGCAGTTTTTAATACATCCGACGAAACTGTATTTGACAATTGTCTAAGAGCATATATACCTTTAGATAGTTGTTCAGCAAGATAATCAACATGGTCATTCCATCGTAAACATGGATCAATAAGGACACCTAGAAACTTTGTACAAGTGGGGTTATTTGGTACATTTCTCAAATCGCGAGTACTTGAAATAAGTTTTACAGTTTTCTCTTCGTTAAGTGCAAGAGCATTAGGTGTAAACCATTTTTTTGCATTAGATAATACATTGTCACATTTTAATATTAAGTTCTCTAAGTTAGGGTCAGAGATTTGTAAAGTCGAGTCATCTGCATAAAAGATGCAGTTGACATTCTCGAAGGCATTTGGCACATCATTAATATAAATCAGGAATAAAACTGGGCCCAAAATTGAACCCTGTGGAACTCCCGAATTTATATGTAACACCTCAGAAGATATTCCATTTAATCTGACTGATTGCATACGATTTTCTAGATAGGATTTGATAAGTTGGATACTTGTCCTGTTAAAGTTGTATTTGTTTAATTTCTGGATCAGCAAGACATGAGATACACAATCAAATGCTTTGCTGAGGTCACAAAACAAGGAGGCAGAATAATATCCTTTTTCAAAGCAGTCTAAGGTATAATCGGTAAACTTAATGATAGCATCTGTTGTAGATAGATTTTTACGGAAACCAAATTGGAATTTATATAATATTTTATTTTTCTCTAGATATTCAGTGATCTGAATTTTCATAATTTTTTCGAAAATTTTTGCAAAAATAGGGAGAAGAGAAATCGGTCTATAATTATTAATGTCCTCTGGATCACCTTTTTTGAAAACTGGGATAACCGACGCGATCTTGAGTAAATCTGGGAATACTCCGGTCCGTAAGCTTTCATTAATTAATTTTGTTAATGGAATTATAATATGGTTTTTTATAGTTTTGATTAGAGCTATATTTAAGCCGTATATATCCTTACTGTTACTATTTTTCAGAGAATTTAAAATGTGTCTTACCTCAATGTACGTGACCTCGCGAAATGCAAAAGGTTCAGGTGTGTCTATCTGTTTAACATATTGTAATGGATCAATATCTAGTAGCGGGAGACCACCAGTAACCCGTCCCGCAACACTGACGAAAAAGTTATTGAAATCTTTCGGTTTAATAGTTAATTCCGATTGCGACATTTTTTGTTTCCTCGAGGAGTTTATTATTTCCCATACAGTTTTTGCCTGGTTTCCAGATTTCTTTATGTAGCTATCATTTGACTGGATTCGTTTATTTTTTAAAGCATTTTTATATGTTAGTTTGAAATCATTTCTAATTTTTTTATTTTGCTCAGTATTGTGCCGTTTGCAAACTTCATTTAGAAATTGTAAATGATTTCGCATTTGCCTTAGATCGTCTGTATACCATGCAACTTTCGACGAGTTTATGTTTTCAAAGCGTACTAACCTTTCAGGAAAAGAGATATTGTAGGCCTGTAGAGTAGTATTTAAAAATACTTGAAATTTTTCATTGATGTTGAGAGTATGGTCGGTGAAGAACTCCCACGAGCAGCTAGACATAATTCCATGAAATTTATTTTTACCTGTTTCTGTAATAGGTCTAATTAATTTCTCGTGCTCATACAATTTTTTATTAACTTCTATCTGTACCTCCAAAATCTGACTTAGGTGATCCGACAATAGTGGTTCATGGTTAAACGCGTTGTAATCGTCTATTGAAAAGTTTGTAAAGATATTATCAATGCAATTTGTTACTCGGGTATTTTCAAAGATTGTTTGTTCTAATCCGAATATTTTTAGTAAATCTGTTAAAGTCAAATTAGCAGAGTCGGATGTATTAAATCTTATGTTAAAGTCACCGCAGAGTATTACCTTTTTTTTTATATCTATTTTGTTCAATAACTTTTCCAGGATATCAAAGAATCTAATGAGACTTCCATTTGGGGACCGATAGATGTTAACAACAATGATATCAAAATTTTCTACCATTATGGCTGATATTTCACAATCTTTTTCGGACGAGAGATTACTTAAATGACATAGAGGTTTATAATTTAAATCGTTTTTGACTAGTATCAAGGTTCCACCATGAATAAATTCAGCTCTACAAAATATACTGGCTAATTGATAGTTACTAATATTTTTAAAGGAATCTAACTCGTTACGGTGTAACCAGTGTTCGTTAACACATATAACGTGAAAAGGTATGATCTCGTCGCAAATAACTGCTTCTAGTTCATTGATTTTATTTCTAAAGCACTGGATATTTATATGCATAAGTCGAAATATACATTTTCCTACTTGATGTTTCTCAGTGGTCTGCTTTCTAGATACCGGATAGCACCTCTAGTACCTAGAATTTATTGAAATTTATTTTCTAATTTAATATTTACTAGTTGGGAAAAGAACAAATGTGATTTTTGCTTTCCTCGACAACCGACAATTTACAAATGCGGCTATTCTCCTTATGACGGCAGTATAGTTGGCGGCTTTATTGGCAAGCTTTCTGACAGCATACACTGGCCCTTCTATGACATTTCTTGCTGCTACTAACATTACCTTTTTTTTTGTGGGAATGCTTATTGTCAGTTCAAACTGGCCAATTACTTGAAAGTCGTCAGTTTTAAATGACAAATGTAACTAAATTGACAAATATAGATAAATACACAAGATTGAAAATTTGTTCAAGGGATAGTTTTTATCATAAATGGTATATAAAAATAAAACAAATTCTATTTAATAAATATTATTTCGAATAAGTATACATAGAAAATTATGGTAATCTTGGGTACCCAAATTTGAGTATTTACAACTTCCTTTCATCCATTTTCAATCATTCTAACGCTTTCATATCCGTATTTGGAAGAAGACATGTCAAGAAGGCACAACCTAAAAAATAAAAAAGCATAAAACACCAAGGAATTAGACAACCTATATGGGGTAGGAGAGGACAGAAAAAATATGTTGTCAGTTGACAAGTCGACTCTCTCAACGAAAACTTTAGTAATAGTAACTGATAAAATTCCTGTTTGAGTTACAATAGTCGAAAAATCAATTATGAAAGTAATATTTCCCTAGAAAACTATCGTAACTTTCTGTGAACTGTAAACAATCAGTAAGACATCATGAACCTCCGATTAAAGAACTTATATCTAGATACATAATGGCATTGATTTATTTGTCGCTGAAAGACTCCCATTCTAAGGCACTTCTTCCCATAAGTTGCTGATTGGCCCATCGGCGTATTCGCGGCCGCTCGTGCACGATCGGCTTCAGTTCGATTATCATAATATCAGTTGACAGTTCGGCCATTAATGTCAATAAATGTTTTTCATGTTCTCCGACCAAAAACTGGTGAAAAAGTAATTTTATTTTAAGTTGTGATTTGCTTAATACCTAAATAATATTCTCTATTCATATTTACACAGTTTAGTGACAATATATTTTGTGCAAATAAATAGTGTAGTGCTGTGCCGTTTGCAGAAAACAGTTTAGAAAAGAAGAAAATCGATCGTTCCATAGTCGTAACATGATGAAGTTCAGTTTACAGTTATAAAGTAAATAGCAATTAAATTTTAATATCCTTTCAATACATATTTATCTTACTGTTTTATCTTACTGTAATATCGTATGCCTACATCACGTTATATAAAGAGCCGGTAATGCAGGAATTGCAATAATTCATTTTAATGAAAATATTTACCATTCTACACATTTTCTACACACACAACGCCACTGTTGCCTATGGGATGTGATGTAGTGATGCAGATATTCGGATGATTTCGGTACTCGGATTACACGGAATCGGATGACAACAATATTCGGATTAATCATCCGATGTCGAATTAAATTTTTACTATAGGTATTAGTGATGTGATATCGCGATTTTTTCAATCACTCTGTCAACAGTAATTGTGACTGTGGTTAAAGCGAATGCAAGTGGCACCAGTGAACTCTATATACTACCAGTGGCACTGATGTTAGTAATTTTTCTCCCCAGGTCTCAGAATCGATGAGCGGGGGGGAGAAATCTAAAAAACATTTTATCATCCAAGTGCACGATTAACAGTTGTTTTTTGTTTTGTACTTAAAATTAATCCGAGTATATTTTATTCGGATGAAATTTTAATACTCGGAATCAAGCGAGTATTTCGATACTCGGATTAACCGAGTATTTTAATTCGAATTCGCCCAACACTAATGTGATGTTCATCTATCCATTTTAATGGACATATAATGTGACTATGTTAGGAGCAAACAAGGTATATAGTGAAAAGATAGCCTGTTATGTATCTAGATATAAGTTCTTTAATCGGAGTCATGAACTGTATAATAAATTGTTACAATTCTTCGATTTTTAAGGACAACATTTAATCACAGCTTCATCAAAACTGAAATTGAGTTTCTACAGTTTTCTTTGTGAGAGTCGAAGTGATGTAATTCTGGAATGCCCTGTCCAGTTCCAGTGGCGGATAGTGTGTGTATTTCTTATTAGAGGCCCCCCTATTGTACTCTATTCTGGCTTTAATCAACTTCACTACTGTGGGTGGCAAATGTAATTAATTGACATCCAAAATTATAGTTAATATTGAGGCTTTTTTAAAATAAACAAATTGTGCTAGCTGAATAAGTGAACGACATATTGTAGATAAAAAAAAGTCATCTTTAATAATACTGAATGAGAAAATTTATAAGGTGGTGTTGTCTGGTAGCCAGGGCCGGACTAAGGATTGACGGGCCCTTGGGCAGGGTTATGGAGTTGGAAAATGCGCCGTAGGCGAAAATTTTGAATTCAGCCTCAAATGAAGAACTTTTATTGAAAATTATATCGTTTTTCGTGACTTCTTGCTTATGAGCTCTATATATAGTCCTATAAATAATTCTGTAAAATGTTGCTACAATACAGAGGTAATAAATTCGATAATTCTATCAAAATAACAAACAAATAATTTAGTTTCCAACAGATCAGCGGTGAACAGTAAACGTCACTCGTCGGGGCTTCGGAAGATAAAACTAGTTAGTTTTGAACTACTGAAGCGCCCCTGCATGTGTTGGCGCCCCTAGGCTATAGCCTAGTTAGCCTATTGAATAATCCGGCCCTGCTGGTAGCCTATTTAGAGTGGCCCTTATTTGTCAAAGTCGGAAATTTTCATATGCTAACCTCTAAAATGGTTCTTTACCCATGAAAAAATAAATCCCTGCAAATTTTAGCTTAACCCGTGCCGAAAAAGCTTTAATACTTGCATTACAACGTTGCATTGTAATTGCCAGCCTCCACATGCCGCGCTGCACAACTTTGCACCGTAGGTTGGTGAAACATGATTCATTGTTGTTTACTTCGACTATCGACAAGTTCAGACTTTCATTAACGCGAATGTCTGCCGCGCTACGAAATACTGACATTGTCTTGATAGTCATACATAGTTATACATTGTCTTGATAGTGATAGATTTTGCAGTAATTATTGAATAATGTAAGATAGTTTTTCTGTGCGCGTGTTATTTGTCATGGCTTCATCTTTGAAAAGAACTTTGCGAAAAGATTGCGAGGTATTTTTAATAGGAAATTGTTCACCTCAAATTATTGGCGACAAGTTACCATCAAAGAGAGAAGTGTTAAACATTTTATTTTTTTATTTGCGAGAAGTAAAACTGACGTTACAAGGGAATTAGGGAAACACTGTTGTTTTAGGAGAAGGCGAGAATTCCAACCCAAAGTGAGAAGAACTGTATACCAAAATTAAAATAGTTGCACGTAGAGTGGCGAGATCGTCAAAAGTATGCAAAAATGAGTCGAGAGAAGAAATCTGCGAAGCAATTGGAGAAAGAAGATAAATTTGTTGATGAACTTGACGATCTTTTTGATATCGCTGCGGAAAATGCCTTAACTTCAATGATGAACCTAGAAGACATCGAGTTTTTGAGAAGACAGCGAGAGAAAGGAAGACCAGGATACATGTATGGTATTAATAAACAGCTGGCAGAACAGAAGACGCGGTCGTTTGAGCGTGCAGAGAAAACCAAAAATTATAAGAATAGAAAATATAACGAATTGGATGAACTTGGGGAGTTTTATAGTATATTTCCTAATGAATCTTTTTGTATTACAATTAGACCCAGATTTACCTAATTTCTTGATTTTTGTCAATAGGACATAAAATAGAATTAATGAGCACGAGCGAAAGTGAAGAACTGCGAGAGAAACAAGTCGAAAAAATCAAGAATGAATTTAAAAATATCGATTTGAATGCAGTAGTAGTTCATTGGGATGGGAAGCTTTTACCAGCATTAACGAGTCATGAAGTGGTTGATAGACTTCCTATAATTATCAGCAACGGGGATGTAGAACAGATTCTTCATGTTCCAGCGTTGGAAAGTGAAGGCTTGTTGTTTTGACACTACTGCGATGAATACTGGTGAACAAAATGGTGCCTGCGTTCTTCTGAAAGGGTTATTAGAAAGAAAACTGTTATATCTTCCCTGCAGGTACCACATTTTTGAAATAATTTTGAAAGCAGTTTTTGAGCTTAAAATACCGGGAACATCTGGTCCCAATGTTGCACTTTTTAAAAGAGTTTATCACGCCTGGCCTCAAATCGATAAAAGTAAATTTTTATCAGGAGTTGAAGATGGTGAAGCATGCGAAATTTTCAACGACGAGAAATCTTCCTTAATTGATTACTTGAAGACTAATGAATTTTTCAAGAGGTGATTATAAAGAATTTGCAGAGTTATGCATAATTTGTTTAGGGTTTTAAAGGAAAATGTACATGTACAGTTTCATTATCCAGATGCAATGCATCACGCCCGCTGGATGTCAAAGGCAATTTATTCGTTAAAGATTTATCTAATTAGAAATCAATTTAAGATGAATGCCAGTACGAAGAAAGCACTTCGTGACGTTTGTATTTTTATTGTGAAAATTTATGCAAAAAATTGGTTTCTATCTCCGCTCTCAACTAAAGCCCCGCAGTCTGATTTGAATCTACTTAAAAATCTGTATAAATATCGGAACATTGATGAAGCAGTATCTAAAATCACTTTAACTAAATTGATCAATCATTTGTGGTACTTGAGCCCTGAGGCTTTGCCTTTTCTTTTTTTGATGATGATGTCTCTTTTGAAATAAAAGAAAAGATGCGTCAAAAAATGAAGGAACCAGAATGTTCAGAAGATTTCAACGATGAATCTGATAAAGAAGTGCACGTTATACAAAAAATTATTTACAATCGTTCAGACCTTGAAAAAGTTTGAGAACTGAACGAATTTACTTCTCCCAAGACAAAAATATTTTTCACTCGTTTTAACATAGAAACATCTTTTCTCGAGAAAAGTCCTTCCGAGTGGGATGCAGATGAAGGCTATCGACGAGCAAAAACAATTGTAGAAAAAATTAGAGTTACAAACGATACAGCAGAAAGAGGAGTCAGATTGATCGAAGAATACAATGGTAAGTTGAGCTCAAACGATGAGCAGAAACAGTTCATCGTAAAAGTTGTATCCAGACTTCAAAAAATCTACTCTGTGTATGGGTACTTCTTCAGATAAATAGATTGTGTCAATGCTGTATAATTCAATTACGCAATAATTTTAATTTTGTTTTTTTTTTCTAATTTTGTTATTACAATGGTTTATATTTTGTTATTTCAATAAAGAATTCATTTTTATAATCTTAGCGTTTTCGGCACGGGTTAAACTGTATCTATTCAGTTGAAATTTTCAGGTGAACATTTTTTCATAATAAAAAAAATAAATTGCCCATATAAATAAGGGCCACTCTACCAGCGTTACCACATTTGGTAGATTTTTATTTCTTTTTAGTAGAATTTTAAGGATTTTTTGTAAAGTTTGGTAGGTAAAATTTGCTGGTAGATTTCTGATAGACTATCAGAAATCTACCAGTAAATTTTACCTACCAAACTTTACAAAAAATCCTTAAAATTCTACTAAAAAGAAATAAAAATCTACCAAATGTGGTAACGCTGCACTCTACTATATATAAGTAATTATTACAGTTCATGTTTACTGTGTCAAATCAAAAAGCTACAAGCGCATGGATATGTTAAGCTCATACTACTCAGAAAAAGTAGTCATAAATTCAAATTTTAATACTTTAATTGAGTTTTAACGAAACGCTTAATTTTTTTGCATATATGTGCTCCATATGCATATTCAAAGAATACGGAAAATAGCCGAATTGCTTCATTATTTTTCAAGTTATACAAATTTAACTCTGGAAATTAGAACTAGAAGGAAATAAACAAGATTATTGTTGACATTGAATTTAGTATTCAATAAATCATATTTTACCCATCATCACAGATCCAACTGAAAAGAAAGTTGGTGCACACCCCGCCTCCAATAAATATGGGAAGACCAAATTTCCTAATGCAGCTCCGACCCTTCCGAACATCATTGTTAGTGAGACAGTCATGGTCCTAAAAAATAATTTTCAATATAATTTAAACTAATAGAGTCAGGAAATAGTTATTTGCAGAGATGGGTCGAGGAAACTTTCCAAATTTGATAAAAGTCTGTAAAAGTCATGTAAATAATATAATAAAATAATAATAATAATAAAATAATTTATTGAAAGGTATACATGAAAAATATACATAATCAAAAGGAAAAGGCATTGCCGTAGACATTTTTCAGCCTCCCCTATAACCTATAGCTATGTTATGTCTGAATATGAGTACAAAAAATGTGTATAGAGACATAGAACAAAACAACAAAACGAACAAACATAAATAGTAAACACAAGTATTACAAGGCACTTTGTTTCATTAAGAGTCTTAGTTTTGTCTTACACTTGAATTGGTACAATGTAGAACTAGAAACAAAAATATCATGAAATTCATTCAATAGTTTAGGTGCTAAATAAGAGAAACTGGATTCATATTTTTTAGTTTGATGCTTAGGGATACTATATGTGTCGGAAGTTCTAATGTTAACATCATGTGCTTGAGATCTGCGTTCGAGAAGGTTATACAAATATGCAGGTGTGTGTTGATTTACAATATTAAAAAGAAGACAGGAGAACAACATGGTAAATCGAGAATCAATCTTTAATAACTCATGACTATTAAAATATGGTGTAATATGTTGTCGCTTATCGATATTATATGAATATCGTAAACAACTATTTTGCAACACTTGTAATTTATTTTGAAATGACTTTGTCAAATGCCAATAGTAAACACCACTACAATAGTCAAAGTTACTCAAAATTACAGAGTTAACGAGTTTCCATTTGATTTCTGAGGGCAAAACATGTTTAAATTTATAAAGAGTTCTGAATTTGGCGTAGGCTTGCTGACACTTAGCTATGACATGCTTTTCGAAACACAATTGATCATCGAAGATCACTCCTAGATTTTTAGCCCCATGTTTTATGTCTATGACATTATCGTTTAAAACTATGTCACTATTTAAATTGTGAGAGGCTTTGTTACACATGGCACTAGTTTCAACACACATCGCTGTTGATTTCAGAGGATTAATTATTAGCCCGTTATCACTAGACCACTTAGCTATAGATGTTAAAGTGTCATTTAGCTCAAATACAGTCTCACTACTATATGATGGATCACATGATATATAGATCTGTGTGTCATCAGCGTAAAGATGAATCTTACAGCTGGCAGATAGCACTGTTGGAAGGTCGGCGGTAAAGATTGTAAACATTAGAGGACCAAGAATGCTTCCTTGGGGAACACCACATGGAACTTGTTGTTCAGAAGAAAATACATTGTCAATTTTAACTACTTGAGAGCGGTTGGACAAATAACATTTAAACCAGTTCAAAAGCTGCGTATCTATCTTATAGAAATGTAATTTAGCCAGAAGTAAATCGTGATTTATTAAATCAAATGCTTTGCTATAGTCCAAAAGTACCAAGTATGTAACATTTGAATTGTCTATAGCGTAGGTCAAGTCATCGGATATTTTTATTAAAGATGTTGAAGTGCTGTGCTGCTTTCGGAATCCTGATTGTTGTATAGGTAAAATCTTCTCACTTTTTAAATGATCAGTTAATCTTATGCTAACTACTTTCTCCAAGAGCTTAGACAAGCAGGATAAAATATTGATAGGTCTTAGATGATTAAGTTCTTTTGCTAGATTTACTTTAGCTAGCGGCACTATAATTGATTGTTTCCATACCCGAGGGAGAATTCCAGTTTCTGCTCCATCTGCTCCAAAGGCATTAGAGTGGAGTGCTTTTAGTGCTTTTTCAATTTCTTCGACCGATATTTGAGATGCTGTTAATTTCTTTTCTACAAGTGGAGAAGTATTTTGCTGGTAATGTATCAACATATCTAAATTTACATCTTTTTGTGAGATGGAGGAAAAGTACGTATTGATTTCATTAGGGTTATTGATGTCCGATGAAATAAGATTTCATGGTTTACTATGCACATTGAATTTTTCGAGATTACGCCATAATTTCTGAGAATTTTTATTATTATTAATTTGATGACTAATATATGCAACTTTCTCATTGCGAATTGCCAAGGACAGGTAATTTCGAAGGTCTTTATACAATTGTAGTTTAGTTTCTGATTTAGTTCTTTTATAATTATTCAAAGCTTTATGCTTAAGTCTACTGATTTCTTTAATTGTTTCGGTTATATACAGCTTAGATGGTTTATTCGGCACAGTTGTTCGATAAGGAGCGTGGATATCAAATATAGTTAAAATTGCGTTATTCAAAAAGTTGGTTTTATCGTCAATGTTAGGGAGATCCTGAATAAACTCCCAATTAACGGCAGTAGCATCTTTCACAAATTCCTTCTTATCAAAGGAACGATAATCTCTATAAGTTATCTTTGGCATGGGGGGCTTAACAGTTGTGTAGTCAAAAATAGCATAAGTTAGGAAGTGATCAGTCATATTTAAAAGATCAATAGATCCGCATTCAATTACTTTCTCTTGCAGATCAGTACAAATTATATCAATTAAAGTAGATGATGGGTCAGCAATTCTCGTAGGTTCTTGAATTAATTGGTTCAAATTGAAACAATCAAGGATATTTCTGAGGTAGATTGAATTGTAGGACTCCTTTTTGAAAAAGTCAACATTAAGATCGCCAACGAGTATAATATTGTCACACTCTCCTACTACATAAGTTAATCAGTGGCGGCTCGTGATATTTTCTGCAGAGGAGGCTTGATATTTTGAAAGACAATTAACTTGCAATATGATTACAATTTGTACATTTCCCCACCACCCTCGAGGTAGTACAACGGCGCGTTACATTTTTTTGTCGTGGGTTGTTCGCCAGGATACCGATTCACGACTTGAGAGAATAAAAGAATAAAAAGAAAAGGAAATAGAAAATATAATGAGACGAAAAAATCATTCTCATGAAATTTCCGTTCCTACGCCTCGAGTATCGGTATCCAAAGGAGCCCTACTATCCCACTTATAATTAAGTTATAACTTTTAATAAAAATCAAAATAGTTTTGGAAAAAAAATTAAAGTATTTTCCTACAAACAAAAATTGTATTCATTATCACTGCCAGAGTGTAAAATTATAACTTTTAATAAAAATTAAAATAGCTTTGAGAAAGAAGTTATATAAAAAAATATAACCGCGGAAGAATTAAAAAATATTTCCTAAAAAATAAATAACGCAAATAAATATTTTTTCTAAAATAACAACTATATTAATCTTTGGTGTAAAGCCTAAATATTTTTATAAATGAGTGGTAACCTGCGATTTTCGGAACTAGAAAAATGGTTGATTACTTCATCATAAAATGAATCGTGTTTCTTCAATTCTGACAAAAAATGTTTTTCTATTGAAATAAGCGATACATTTGAGAGGCGGTCTTGACTTATTTTGTTTCTAGTAAATGTTTTTATGCGTTTAAGTGCTGAAAATGATCGTTCTACAGAAGCTGAGGTTACTGGAATTGTTGACACTAATGATAAAAGTTTGTACAGTTCGGGTAGACAGCTTTTTAAATTATTATTATATATATAAGTAAGCATTTCTTGAGATGATTTTGGATTTGCTAAAAGTTGCTGGTCAGAATACAACACGCATAGTTCATTTTTTAACGAAATACGGTCAAAAAAAGGATAATGGTCCATTAATTTCTCCATTAGACTGGTAGGGAATGATTTAGAAAACGCTGTAAAATTATTAGGATTTACTAAATCGTAACATTGCAAAGTATTTAAATCAGAAAATCTAATTTCAATTTGGACTATAATGGTGTCTAAAATTTCTATAAAAATTTGTTTGTAATGTATATCTGCCCTGTCAAAGTTATATGTTGTCTTTCTTTTTTTAAATTGTGGCCCTGGCTCATCATCTACGTTTTCAGTATTTTCTAAAAAAATATTGTATAAAGTATTGAAATGTATTTCGTTATTGCGAAATTCTTTTAATTTAGATATAAGTGACTTAAGCCTATTTTTAGAATATGTTATATCAGTTAGTTTATTCTGTAAAATTTGGAAAACAACATCAGTTTGCTCAAAAATCATGTTAAAAGCTTTTAGAAAAAATATGAAATTTTTATCCAACAATAACGATTTTAATCCGTAAGCTGCTCTTAAAGTCTGAGCGTCATTTAAAAAATCTTCACTTTCCGAAATAAAATTAAAAACGTCAATAAGTTCTTTCCTGTATTTGTCAACAGTGAAAACAACTCTAGATGAAAAATTCCAACGAGTGGGAGCGTTTGTCGGAATTCTATGTTTCATATTAATTGTATTTAAAACATCAGTTCTTTTGGTAGATTTTGAAAAAAATGACGAAAAACCAGTAATATTTGAAAAAAATATTCTAACTTCTTTAATTCCGTTACATGCTTTACTCAGAACTAAATTTAATTGATGTGCATAACAGTGAATGAAGTAAGCTTGAGGAGCAATATCTTTTATTTTTGTTTGGAGTCCATTAAGATGCCCTGACATAACTGCAGCGCCGTCATAGGTTTGTGCTATTAATTTATTTTTCAAATCAAATTTACCAAATTCGTCGATTAATAATTTAAATAAACTCTCCGCGTTTCTTCCACTACTCACATCAAGAAAACCAACAAACCTTTCAATAACTTCGCCGTGCATTACATATCTAAAAATTACGGAAAGTTGAGATTTACAGGTAATGTCCGTCGTTTCGTCAATTTGCCACGAGAAAAATTCGCAATTATATAGTTCTTCATAAATTTTGCCTTTAATAATCGAGCTAACACTCTCAATTAGATCATTTTGAATTGATTTAGATGTTCCGGAAAAAATAGTGGCGTTATTCAAAAAGTTCTCTAATTTTGGATCATACATTTTTAAAAAATCTATTAGCTCTTTGAAATTTCCTTTATTGCACGAATCGCGTTTTTCGTCATGCCCTCGGAAATAATTTTCTTGCGAAGATAAATATATAACGGCATCAATTAATCTCTTTAATATTTCCCTATTTTCACGGACCTTTTCATTAAAATTTTCTATTTCTCTCTTATGTGCAGATTCCAAATAATTTACAATATTTTGTTTACCAAATATTTCGAATTTAACGCAAGATGAAATGTGCTCCTGGGATTTTTCGTGCTTTTGTAAACCTCGCGACAAATTTTTCAAATTATTAAACCCGGTCCTGCCCCAAATTGAGGATTGATCATTAGTGAATAATAAACATCTCCAACAATATAATTTGTTTCTAACTGTTGATGCCGTTAACCACTCGATTTTTTTATAATTGTTATCACAAAACCCTCTGTTTTGTTTTCCACTTTTAAAAACTAACGAAGGCATTGCTGGTGTAGGCCTAGCAATTCTTTTAATTCTTACCTTTTCGTCGTAAGTAAGAGTAGAAAATCCATTTAATAACAAATAATCCACCACGTCTGGACAACAAGAGATGTTGTTGGGAATATTTTCACCTAGAGCACTCATTTCTAGCCCGCCTATCAAATGTTTTATGTATTTTAATGTCAAGTTGATCTTAACCGGCTAAACGACAAATTACCACTGACAGTTCGTTTTCCTGTGAATCACCTGAACCAAATAAAATCGAGTACAACAAATATCAAAGGGACCGCTGCGAGTGAAAGTACTTGTCTTCTCTATACTGTGCCTGAACTCCTGAACTGCACATGCGCTATAAAGAACTGAGGACTGAGGCTAGCGGCCTAGCTTGTCTTATTTGAAGTAGTGATGGGCGATATCGTGATTTTTCAATCACAACGTAAATCGTTACTGTGATTTTCTTATATCAGTGAATTTAAAACGTGATGTGATCACGACTTTCATAATACAACGTACGGGAGAAATTGTTAATCGTTCCCTAAGCGCCGATAGACGGTGAATGGTGAATTAGCTACTTTGGTAATCCGTGCTGCCACAGATATGCATAATATGTATAATATATATTATGATTTGTTTATCCAAATAACCTGATGTATGGATTGGTAATAAAGCAAAAGCACTAGGTTTTGAATGGAACTTGATAATAGGATATTTTTGTAAAGTTGTACAAACATTAAAATTTCGGAAGCATCAATAAATTTCTTGTTTATTTTTATGATTATGTTTATTTTACACGAATTTTTGTTAATTTAAAATGGTAAATTTATTTTTTAATGTTATTTTTTTTGTTTTATAATATATAGGTACTTAAGGATGTTTTTTAAAAATGTTTTCATTTGCTTATTGTCGAATTCCATATTTTTATTTTTATTTCATGCCGAAACATAAATGCTCAATATTTGCAATAAAATTGCTAGTATATTTAATCATATAAAATATTTTTACGCATGGTTTTAGTAGTTAGTTACTTCTGGTATTATAACAAAAATGTTCCGTCACGACCCTGCCCCCAATCGCCACATCGCATCGCCAGTCAATAAAAGACATGCATAAAGATATTTATAATATCTAAATAGTGTGAAATGCGTATCTAACGACGCTAAGGCACGGGATCGCTTGCTTTACGTGTTAATACATACGGCCGCAGACGATAATCGACTCAAAGTAAATATCGTGAAAGATATATTGGCAAGAGCACGGCAAGGGAACGAAATACGGAAAGTCGTGATCACGTCACGCTTTTCTGCCAACTTTACTAACAGTCGTTACCTGTGATTTCTTAATATCAGTGATTAAATCACAGTTCGTGATATATCGCCCATCACTAATTTGAAGTGTTGCTAGACAACGCAAAAGTAATGCAAGGTCATTTATGTTAAAACTAAATGCCTTGAAGTTGGAAGCTATTTCGTATAAGCCTCAAGCGAAGCGCTCTGTTCATTCAATGAAAGACCGGGTCGCCCGGGAAATATGCATAAAAAGACAATCCGGACTGTGACGTTATAGGTATGTTTGTGGAAAGGAAATGCAGAACTTTTTTATACACTGAAAATTAATTAATGAACTATAAACAATAAACAATATTGAAAATTGAGATATACCTAAGTAGAAATTTCTACAAGTAAAAGATATTAATTTGGAAGATTGCAAGATATGTTGCTTCTTCCAAAGGGGGGCTCAGCCTCCCCTGCCTCCCCTGACGAGCCGCCACTGAAGTTAATACTTTTTCAAGCCTATCAAGGGAGGAAATTTTAAGGTTAGGTGGTCTGTATACCACATCAAAGGCTATTTTAATGTTATTAATATCTGCCAAAGCCCACAATTGTTCAAGTTGATCACCTCCGGCATGAATCATTGCTATAATTCTGTATTTTATATTTTTGCTAATATACCAACAGACACCTCCGCCTCTGGTAGATCTATCAGATCTCACTAGCGAATAATTCTGAATTGAAAAGTTTACAGTGGAATCACTACTTGTTAGCCATGTTTCTGAAAGACCAATAAGGTTATAATCATTCTGTAACACGAAAGTGCAAAAATCTTCGAAGCATGAATTTAGAGATCTAATATTCACATGACAAACCCTTAATTTCGAAACTTTATTGTTATTTATATTTATACTGTTAGGTTCAGTTGATAACGTTGGTTGCTATTGGCTTAAATATTCAATTCTAAGGTTCCTCTTCTTTAATACCCTTACGTAGCATGGTCAATTCTTATCCAAGGCTGAATGATTTGTATCTATTTCAATGTTTAAATTGGTCTTTGCTTTTATACAGTTAATACATTTATTTTGCTTGGAAGTACAGTCTTTGTAATTGTGACTTTCTGAACAACAAAAGGAACAACACTGGTTCTGTTCACATTCTTTCGCTAAGTGATTAAATCCTTGACAATTAAAGCATTGCATATAATTGTATGCTCTTATTTGTATTTGGTATCAAAATGAAGCTTGCATCATCACGAATCAGATTTCACCATAAAATAGCCTATCAATATACCCAATGGAAAGTTAGAAGGAAAACTTCCTGGGAACTTTCCGTGCTTGTCAACCAAATTTCTTCTCAGCTATACATCTAAAAATAAAGCGTGGGGCGGCTCATCATCATAAATTTTCAATTTTTTCTCAACCTTTTTCAATAGATAGCCCATGCAAGAACTTTTAAAAATCTTCTATATGTTTTATTTTTTGTTTTTTAGGCTAAAATTTTCGATAGATTTCACAAATGAACTATCTTTCAAAATCATATTCACTAAAATAGTTATTACTTATCAATCACATAATATATTGAATTGATATGGCGGGTACATCCGAACATTCAAATTTTAAATTCGCAATCTTCGATGACAGCGCCATCTGTTGAGGAGTAGTATACCATAGACACGAAATCTATTAGAGTTTCTTTAGATTTCTACGCGGAACGTTAAGTTAAACAGAACTCAACCTAGGGGAAAATGTTAATTTCTGTAAATTCGTATGAGGGTGTGTGTGGTATTTTTGTTAAAAACCATAATATGCTGTGAAGTCGTTTTGCTATTAACGACATTAAAAGTTTGTAACAATAATTGTAGAGTTTCGAAATAAAATATAGGATAAAAATCTAAATTCCTTTGAAGAGGAAAACATTTTTCTTTGTAACTAGTCAAATTGACAGTATTTTCATCTGGAAATAGTTTTCTGTGTTCAAAATCAAAATGTTAAAGTGAGTATATTCTCAACCTGAAGAAAACGATCACATGCTATAACTACGTTTTTCTACGACTTAGAAAACCCGTAATTTTTTCATTATTTTAGTGCGTAAAACGTCTGTTTATGTTAATAGTTAAAAAAAATAAAGAGCGTTAAAAATATATTGTTTTTAGTTCAATCGATGAATGCCCAAAAGGGGATTGTAGAGAATATTTAGGAGAGGAGAATTTTCCTCTTCATGGATGTGTTGGAGGTAGAGTTAGGAGGTAAAAATAACAAAAGTCCCCATCCCCTAGCCACGCGCTTGGCTAGGTGATGCCCCCCCCCTGAAGCGGCGCCGCTTCAGGGGGGGGGGGGGGGGGGGGGTGGAAAAAGGTAATCTATGCAAAATTAAACGTAATTAAATTTTCCACAAGAATGTTTGTATTATGTTATAGTTTACGAGATGCTCGCCAGCGACAATCGATGATTAATAAAAAAAAAAAAAATCAATTATATACCTTGAGTATTTCTATCAAAGCGGTTTACCATGGTCTGCTAATAAATCACAGTCACAAAACAATCTTTATTTTACAACACTCGACGTATTTACTAACGTAATATTTTGTCGAAATCTATACATTTCCTTAAATATACAGTGTGACTCACTTAAAATGAAGATACCCTTATAACTTTTTTATTTTGTTTCCGATTAGAATCAGATTTTACTCAAGTAGGTATAGAACAAATTAGAATCTACTTATGACCAGAAAAACATTCGGCTGCTGCAATGGCAAAGCCACCTGCAATACCAAAATATGCTGAAAAAAATAAAACATTTTGAACGTTGGAAATTCTAAAAAATGCATCTGATCGGCGCCACAAACGTACATACACCAAAATTTGATTTGGTTATTGATGGGGGATTTCTCTTACATAAGCTCATCTGGCAAAAGGGGATCCTCAGTTTCCGTAATTTGTGGTGGCTACGTGAAATTCGTCAAGACCCATCAATATGATTTTTAAACTTCCTCATATTTTGGTACCGCAGGTGACTTTGCCTTTATAGCTGATGAATGATTTTCTGGTCATAAGTAGATCCTAATTTGTTCTATACTTAAGTAAAATTTGATTCAAATCGGAAGCAAAATAAAAAAGTTATAAGGGTATCTTCATTTTAAGTGAGTCACACTGTATATTTAAGGAAATATATAGATTTCGACAAAACATTACGTTAGTAAATATACCCAGTATTGTAAAATAAAGATTGTTTTGTGACTGTGATTTATTAGCAGACCACGGTAAACCGCTTTGATAGAAATATTCAAGGTACATAATTGATTTTTTTTTTTTATTAATCATAGATTTTCGCTGGCGAATATCTCGTAAACTATAACACATAGGAAGAAAATGAATATAAACATTCTTGTGGGACATTTAATTACGTTTAATTTTGCATAGATTACCTTTTTCCGTACGACGCATCGTTTCCGAGTTATAAGCGAAGAATCGAAAAAAGGGACCTTTCTACGAGAGATTTTCTACATTTAGTGAAAATTTAGTCGATCATAAATATAACAAAACCCCAAAATCATAACTTTTGATAGATGTACCACGTTATGATTTTGCATTTTTGTTATATTTATGATCTACTAAATTTTCACTAAATGTAGAAAATCTTGATTTAAATAAACCGTCAATATAGGTATGTCATATATTATAGGTACGTTAAATCAACAATTAGGAAGAACTTTATATTTGTAGTATATATTAATTATTTGTATATTGGTCGTAAACCAATAATAAACATATTTGTATTTTCATATTTATACAGGGTGGACTATTAATAATAGGCCATAGTTCAAGGGTAGATCCTTTGGACCAAAATATGAGGATATAACCAAACACGCTTTAGTAAATTGTTGCTGCATGAGATTTTCTAGTCAAAAGTGCCACTACGTTTCGTAAAAAAAATATTCATCATCAGATATAGCTCAATGAGGCGTGATGTAATACATAAATTATTGTTTCTTAGCCTAAAAAATGTTTCCTTACTAAATTGGGAGAAGATCGATCAAGAAGGTAGTTGAGATATTGCAAAAAAAAAGAAAATAAAAATACAATTTTGACACCCTGTTTCTTTTTCCACAGCAACAATAGGGAACTTGCCCAAAAAATAAAATTGAATTAAAATACTCAAAATCGTAAACTAACATCATTAAAAACTCCATAGACAACAAAAAATGAAATAAAAAAAAATTCCTCCAGAAATATAAGCGATTAAAATCTGCCGGATTTTACCCACTCCTGAAACGTGACGTCAGAGGGTGAAAGTCGGATGACGGCGTCAATAGACACCGATTCTGCTTTCGCATGCTTATTTGTCAGAAACAACTAGCAGTGAACACAACCTAACCTCAAATTCGTTGGAAAAACATCTTCAATATTCTGAAATGTCACAAAATGCTACTTTTGCTTCGTTCGTGCCGAGCCGAATTTTCGAATTTCGCCATGCAATTTACGATCAGGTTTATCTGGAAGCCTTCCTCTTTACGTCGCGACATCGTACGGCCGTCCCAATGGTGTTTTTCGAAAAATATGAACGTGTCAAGATTGCATGTTTTTGCAATTTTTTCGGCTCCGAAATGTAAGCTGTTTTTTGCTATTTTTTGGCAGATATCTCCGAAACGGTGGGAGTTAGCTCGAAATAAAAAATAAGGTCAAACGAGTATTTTCCACTGCGAATCTTTTGCTATCACCAGACTTTTGATTTTTTTTTTTTTTTCGTTTCGGAGATAACTACAGAAATGTCTGCCACGTACAGCAAAAATCGCAAATTTTGAGCTTCTACAGTTGGCAACTTTTTAATCTTTGCTCCTACGCCAAAACACTACTCTAGCTAATTTAAACATAATTAAATTTGCTAAAACTCTTTTTTTTATTTTTTGAATTCCGACAAAAATTAAGGAATTAGAAGGGGCGGGATTTGGGACTTTTTTTTCTCGATTATTTCACTCATTAACGCTATAGCCAATGAGAGCCCGTTTTTTCAAAACATTGCACCAATAAAACGTCATTATTAGTGGTAATTCAAGCTAGATCGGCTTTTGACAGGACCAACATGCAAAATTTATCGCTCTAATTTTTTAGGTCGCTGCAGCGGCAAATATGCGAAAATTTTTTGACGGTTTTTGTTGAGCTTTTAAGTTTTATCTATAAATATCTTCTCTAGCTTATTACTAAGTAATTGTTAACGTACTTACCTTGTAAATTGTAATATTGTATTATGTAGTAGCAAACAAAAATACACCTTCATTCCAAAGCGAATCTTGTCTGAAATATATAGGCTGTAACTTTTGCCTATCTGCAACTATGTCAGTTTTCCTAGTGTTCAATCGGGTGACAATTACACACAAAGATTGTACTTAATATAGTTCATAATACAGGAACAAGTCAAGCACAGCTTTCAATAGCTCAATAACGTAATTACAAAGGTAAGCAAATCATTTATTATAAATGTCAAGTACACATTCGCTCTGGAACAAACTAAAAATGTATAGTACTTACATGAGTCGTCTAGAATCAAAACTCACATTCTCCAAAATCGCGAATTTTTACATAAAAGTGCCATCTAATAATGCTGCCTGAACTTTATAACGCCATATATTTATTAAGGTCAAAACTGCCATTATCCCTGCGTAAAAAATTTACAAAGATTGATGTTGGAGTCAAAACTCACATTATCCGTTGGAGAATGTTAGTTTTGAATGTTAGTTTTGAAACAACCAATCACGAAGTTCTATTTCAATGCAAACAGCAAATGAAATGGTATGTGAACCCACAGAAGAAGATACAGATTTGAAAATTTAACTTTAATCAGTTTTACAAACAATTGTTTGTAAACAATTACTTCAAAATAAAGCCATTTATTTGCACTGATTGTTTTATTACCGTTTACAGCTTAAAACTTATTTCAACATTTTTCAGTTACCGAAGTAGGGTAAGGTAACCTTGCTTCTGTCTTAATCTCCTATAGAATAGATAGTCTTAATCTCTGATGATGAGCCATACCATAGTATCAAAACTCACAAAATCCACTTATTAAATTGTCAAAACTCACATTATCCATAAATAAGAGTCAAAACTCACATTATCCAAACTTTAGTATTTTATTCTAAGTTTATGGAATCATTTATTGTTGTTTTTCACAATATCGACTTATTTTATTGTAAATTCATTTAAGCATATACCAATAGAATATTTCCCAGATAAAAGGTTGCTTCCAAACTAGTTTTTCTGTGCTAGCCAAAAAGTCAGATTTTGGATAATGTGAGTTTTGATTCTAGACGACTCACATATGGTAATCTACCAAAAAGTAACTCGTTGAATCAAAGCTGTGCATCAAACATTATAATTTGTTGTATTTAAAATTCTCTTTGCTTAACAAAGCAAACCTCAACATAATTCATAAACTTCGTAAGTTAAAAGTAAGGATTAAATACGTAAATATGAGTCGATGAACATTTATTTATTATGGAATATAACTTGTAGCGCTAGATGGCGCTCTCTATGTCAATCTCGGAACCATGGGTGTATATTTTATTTGGGCGAGACATCGGTACTAAAGTAGTGCTCTCTCTATCGTTCCTCGTCGTATTGCACCTCAGAAACGCCTGAAAGGTGTTAAGCCAGTCTATATATTATAATATCTAAGGTTTCAACTCGTTTTATTTACTAGTTGCCATAGAAACGTCACTAGATTATTTTAAAATATAGCGAATCTCCGTTGTTTCTACTGCGTTTGTTTCAGATTTGCTGTTTTGACAATATGAGTCGGTTTGGAAATATTTCTGTATATCAAATTAATGAGGAAATTGAAAATAAAGGTCAGTAAACTCTAAAAAGTGACAAGAAAACGTCTGAAGGCAATTAATGAGAAAACATAATATTGAAGATGTACTTAATGAATTATTTATTCGTGAAATATTCTCCTCAAGTACCACTCGTGCTTTAAATTTTATCTAAAAATTTTTTCTCAAGCTAAGTCGCCCCTAGTTAATATAACTCGTGCAAATTGGCAGTTTATTATCAAAGATTAAATCCCTCCCGCTAAAGCGGTCGGGATTTAATCAGATAATAAACTGCCAATTTGCACTCTTTATATTACCAGGCAACACGCTTTCGAAAAAATTTTCGATAAAATTTTAAGCACTAGTGATATTACATACGATTATATTTCTCTATTTTGTCACCGTAATTAATCGATAATTAATTGAAATCGATCTCATTTACGATGTTCACGTAATATCATGAAGATTTACTTACATTATAGAAAAACGTGTAATTTCCTACATTTCCTCGAATATCTCGATAATTATCGGTTTTTTCGAAAAATTTGTAGACAACTTATGTAAAGAGAATCAATTGAGCTTTCCGACACTTTTTTAATTTTTTCTCTGACATAAAAAACAAAAGACTTATGACCGAATATGCGGACGTCTCGAAGCCAACCGCCGCCCAGTCTATTAATTAGGGTGAATTGCTAAAGTACGCCATCTGTTGGACACCACGCGAGACCAGTTTTCACCCGGTGACGTCACAGTGCTTTTCGTGAGGAGTGGCGATGATTTCAACTTTAATTATTTATTGCAAAGTAAGTACTGCGATTTAAGAGCTGATATTCGGTGTGGCGGGTTTTTATACATAAATACACACTTTAATGAAATAAAAAAAATTGGGCAAGTTCCCCATTTACTAAAGCATGTTTGGTTATATCCATATTTTGGTCCAAAGAATCTACCCTTGAACTATGGTCTATTATTAATGGTCCAGAAAAAGGGCCCTTCAAAATTTCGCACGAGGGCACTTGAGGCCGGCCCTGCTAATTATTATACCAAAACCATTTTTGTACCGCTAGAACGTACATTTCACGTATTTTATATGAGGTAGTGTTTACTAAGTATGGATCTATAGTAGGCCGAGTTAAGGAGCTTAACACTTTAAGTGGAATCCGAACTTCTTCTCTCGGAGACGATTTTAAGTTCGATTGCACAATTTTAATACGAAATTTGAGACTACTTGATTTTTTTAGGGCCATTTTCATTTTTGCAGTGAATGTACGCGAATCAAACTAATGGACCAAAAGAATAAGAGAAAAATATAAACGTGAGATTTTTCGAATTGGTTTAGTTCGTACGACTAACCAAATTTCCGAAATCACTAATTTGTAATTAAGTCAAAACTTAAAAAAATGGCACTAAAAGATGAAGCACTCATTTTTTTAAAAACTGTGCAATTATACCTAAATTTGTCTCCAGAATACAAAATGTAAAAATATGCAGGGTGTTCTTTTGAAATTTCAAAGTTTCCCAAGGAAACCGGAAAAGATGGAAAAGTGTCAAATAAAGATAAATTAGCCATACATTTCCCTGTCAAGTTTAAGTCTTATATCTTGAAAACTATGGAAACTACGACTTGTCTAATGATTCCGTTGACGCCCGGTATAGTAATAAAAAATATCGTTGTTACCCACCGTAATGTCGTAGGGAATAAATCAACCACCACTGTCAATATAACGTTGATACCAATACCTCCAAACGCTATAAACACAGCTGATAATGCAATTGTAGTTGGAGTATTTCTAGAAAAATATAACGTCATCGCTGTCGTACCCGATACCAGTCCAAGAGTACCTGAAATACAACAAATACATACTAGAAAATATGAATCTTCTCTTAATGTAACTTTTAGCAGTATATAGTAGTTTTTATAGCAGTGACGGCTCGTCAGAGGAGGCAGGGGAGGCTGAGCCTCCTCTAGCAGTATATCCAGGGGTGGTGAGGAAATGTGCGAATTGTAATCATATTACAAGTTAATTGTCTTTTAAATATCAAGCCTCCTCTGCACACAATATCATGAGCCGCCACTGTTTTATAGTTAATATTTATATGGAAAAATAAACGTCGTTTCTATTGATTATGCATTTTATATAGGCACCTATTATAGTTGTATAGATTATCAGCTATAATATGTCCCAACGACGTTGATCATTCGAAATAATTTTATCACAGTTTTTAGGTAATATCCCTCCGCCTACGGCTTCGGGATATTACCAAGCAATGTGCTTTCGGAAGTTGTAATGTGATAATATTATGAGCTACTTATCAACGTTCGAGGAGCATTCGCATAGAAAATTTTTACGATTTAATCCATAATTTCTAGTGCCGCAAAAGTCCTTAAATGTATTCCATTAATGTACTTTTTACTTTTAATTACCCAGCAAACACCCAACAGATGGCAAAGCAATGGGCCATTAGATTTATAACTGGTAAAGTGTTGGCAACTTTTGTCAATACCCGAAAAGCGAATACAAAGTACTGTTTAACATTATATCGTCTGTCCTGTATTTCATGACCTTCCGTTATTGCATACTGGGAATTATTTCACCATCGTTGGTACGTTAAATATATAAAAGCACTTCTTTGTCAATACCAAAAAACTATTTCAAAGTACTGTCGAACCATTACAGCTCCCGTGTTGTACTGGTAAATTATGTGTTTAAGATGCCTTTTAGTTACTGTGTATTTGGAAATATTTAACCATCGCTGGTATACAAAATATAAAAACGCACTTTTGTGCCAATACTTGAAAAGCGAATACAAATTACTTGTCTATAATCATTAAAACCTCCTTTAGACCTTTAGGACAAGATGGGAGGCATCCATGTTTTCACTCGATCTAAAAGTGGATCTAGCAAAATTTATATTATTTTCTTAAATGCTTGTGTAAAGTCAGATTTTTAACTCACGAAAACAATGTATTAACTACTAATGATTACTGTTCACGGTAGGCAGGAAGCATCGATAGGTTGCACAAAAATGTCGACAAAAACTGCAATCTGGGTTGTATTTGTTGATGATTATAGGTGCAAAATCCGTTGAAATTGAAATCCTACCTGCTCCTTTTCAAAAGTTATTCATATTTTTATATTTCAGATTGGGACAATTTGGAATAAATATCAAAAGTTCTTTTCTAAATAGATATTTAAAAGTTTTTTATACTCAATACATGGTATATTATACGTATATCAATATTATATAGCTATATTATATATATGTATATAATAATTACGATAAATGCCACTAGGTGGCAGAGGGCAGTCGAGTGTTTCCCGCAATAAAAAAGTCAAGTTTAAACTATTAATATTAGTGTTTTCTGGCCAATGTATTTTCTAGTTTTAGAAATTCTCATATCAGAAGTAAGAGTAAGTAATGATGAATAGTCAGCTGAATAGTCGGGTGAATAGTCAGCATTCGCTTTATAAATGCGATCATGAAGAAAATCGCACAAAAGTATGCGCTCTTTGTGGGAAAAAAATCATTTTCCAAAATAAACCTTCCCATCATTTCTTGCTATCTGAAAAACATATTGAAGTTATAAAAAAGCATATCAATGATGAATTTAATATTTACAATAGTAAATTCCCAAAAAGTTTATGTAGCTCTTGCCGACTAACTATAAATGAATATGGAAATGATATTTTCAAAAGACCTCGTCCAACTATGCCCAATTACGAGGATCTTAAATTATCAAAAGAAACAAGAACGATGGGTTGTAATTGTTACATCTGTCTAACAGCACAAGTTACGAGTCATAAAAAACAAAAAAAAGGTAGAGGTCAAATTAGGGATTTCTCTACAAATATTGACGTAAACAAGTGTTTTGACGATACTTCGCAACAAAAAGATTTACTTTCTAAAAATGAGACAAGGGCAACTAAACCGAGAACTTCTACTGAGTTATGTAACAGTTGTTTTCAACAAATAGGTAAAGGCATATCACATTCTTGCATCAGAGGTCCTTCTATTTCTAATGCTCGTGAGAATGTTTTGAATATAGTACAAAAGTTACCCGAGAAACAGCAGAACCAAATAATAACTAAAATTTTGAAAAAAAAAAAATCCAACAATGATAACAAAGATGAGCTCGTGTTAAATACTCTGGGATCGAAGGTTCGGGTAACTGTAAATAAAAAAAAAAGAAAAAGAATTAAGATTTTCTGCCGAAAGATTAGACAATTTCCAAGCTAATACTGGATCGTCTACAAATGACATGAAAAAATTGGCTAACTTCATTCGTAGTTCTGCTGGTAGAAAATCAGTTCCCAAGAATTACAATCAACATTTGTATGAAAAATCTAATATGCTGGAACACATTTATAAAAAAGGTTTCTACGAATTCGAAACATCCAAAGATGGTATTAAACAGAGACCAGTTGTGTATGCTACTGCATCAGAACTCGTAGACTTTGTCTTTGAAAATCGAAACATTGAACATATTGAACAATCAAAAATAAAAGTAATGGCAGATGGAGGACAAGATTTCTTCAAAATTTCTCTTTCAATATCAATTCCAGAAGACGACTTGAAAGAAAATGACTTGGATAAAAGTAAAAATGTTTCAACTTACTCTACTGGTGGAAGTATGACAAATAAACGTAAGTTGACTAGTGTATTTAAATTGCGTTTATTAGGCATAGTGCCTCGGATTAAAGAGACCTATGATAACTTTAAAATTTTGGTTGAATTGACGAAACTCAATGAGATACCCTTTAAATTTGTTGGAGATTTAAAGCTCGTTCTATTGGTCAATGGGCAGCAAACTGCAACGGCTTTCTACAATTGCCCTTATTGCTTCGTCACATTAAATGAATTAAAAAGTTATGATAAAATGATTGATGAAAATTATATAAGCAGTGATGACAAAAATCTTGATTTAAAGACCTACAAGCATTTAAAAGATGACTACTTTAAATTCAAGAGCTTGGGTAATGACAAAAAAAAGGCTAAAGAATGTCGCAGTACAGTTAATCACCCTTTATTCATTGAAGACGGCACTACTGAAGATGATAACTTGTACGTACTTCAGAAGTGTATTCCTCCTGAACTACACCTATTACAGGGGTTTGTCAACCATCTTTTCTGGGACGGTGTAGTTAAAATTGAGGAAATTGGAAAAGATAGAGCGTTATTGTGGCCGAATAAATTAGGTATATCTCATAAGAGCTATCAAGGAGATATTTTTGAAGGCAACCAATGTCGGAAATTACTTAAAGAGGCCGATAAATTGCAGGATTCTGAAATTTACGAGCTTGCAGGACCATTTCGTTTACAGCCTTATATTGCTGCATTTAAAGCTATGAATAAAAGTGTTGAAAAGTGCTTTGCTGCCAAAAAAGCTGATCTTACTGACTTTAACAAAAATTTAAAAGAACTCCGTGTAGCCTTAAAAAGTACTGAAATTTCTCAAACACTCAAAATTCATATTATCCTGGAGCATTTGGAGGAAGCAATCATATTCTTGAATAATGATGGCTTAGGTTTATGGTCCGAGCAAGCTGGAGAGTCAGTTCATAGCGAGTTCAATAAATATTGGGATAGATTTAAAATAAATTTGCTAGATGAACCATCTTTTATAAGTCGCTTAAAGAAAGCTGTCGTTACATTTTCATCACAGCATGTTTAAATTTACAAATTTAAGTTTACAAAACTCTAAATAATATTTACAGAAATAGTAACACATCTTAAAATCTAAAAATAAAAAAATAAAAAAATATTAAAAAAAAACAAGAAAATCCAAAAAAACAAAAAAATATAAAAAAAACAAAAAAACTAAAAAAAAACATAAAAAAATAGAAAAAAGAGGTACAAAGTAAGTTGCCTCCACGTGGTGTACCTTGGAAACGATTAAAATCGGCTAAAAACTTACGTAAGATTCTTTATTATTCTCTTGCATAATAAAAATTCAAACGAGATTATACTTTTGATATTTATTCCAAATTGTCCCGATCTGAAATATAAAAATATGAATAACTTTTGAAAAGGAGCAGGTAGGATTTCAATTCCAACGAATTTTGCACCTATAATCATCAACAAATACATCCCAGCTTGCAGTTTTTGTCGACATTTTTGTGCAACCTATCGATGCTTCCTGCCTACCGTGTGTTGGTGACCCTGCCATCTTGAAATTTTGCAAAAAAAAAAAAATATTCAGATTCTGTTACCCATTCTAATAATTTAGATACTCTACGAAGATGTTGATGAATTGTATTGATATAATTTTCTAAAATAGTACATTACTGTATTATGTAGTGGATACATTCGTCATTCTCTGTATCTATCTCTCTCGAACAATATCTACAATCCCCGTATATCAGCATGCTACCATATATCAAAAGGGAATAGTAAAATAATCATCACTTTTCACTGACTTCACTTGAAAAATAAGATAATGGTAAAAATCCAGTATACAGCCATTGATATTGGCAAAGTATGTATTGGCCAGTGATGCACACGTAATTATCTACTTAAATAGAGGGCTGGACTGGTATGTATTAACTGAATGTATTTGCAGAATTATTTTGTATTTGGAAAGTTTTCGGTTAGATGTTTGACAAGTTTTTTTTTAATTTGCCATTTAATTACTTCCACGTCCAGTGGAAGTATAGTAACGACAAAAAAATTTAAAAAAATTTTTATTGTCCAAATAGGCTTAAAATGTCCTGAAACGTCGAGATTTTAAGTTTGAGCGAAAAAAAAAAATTTCTGTCTGTCGGTCTGTCTGTCTGTCTGTAACTTTTTTTGTGCGCACGTTTACTCTGAAACCGTTTGAGATATTGACTTGAAATTTGGTACACATATGTACTTTAACGAGATCTAGAACTAAATTATATTTTCATCTTGTTCCGTCGAAGGGTTGGGGGGTAAATTGGTAAATTTGGGATAAATGGATAAATCAAGCAGGTAAGAGTCCATGAAATTGGTATTTAGTATATACAAAAGAAGCCGAGGTCTCAAAAAACTTTTTGGCATTAGCCACCCCCATTACCACCCCCACCTCCTTATTAAAGGGGATGAAAAAAAAATGTGATTTAGTGCATTTACAGGAACCAGAAACCTCAAAATATTTTTTTACTTCATCCACCCCCCCCACTACCACCCCCCTATCACCACCCCCACCCCACTACCGATGTGGGGTATCGTTTTATGGGTTTTTGGGGTAGAGGATTTCAAATATTATATTATTAAAGTTCCATAAACAATTATTTTCGCATTCAAATTTTTTTCGTTGTGAGTGACTTGGATAGAGAATCTGGATGTGGAAGTAGTGATTCCTTGGGCAGCGGTTTTTTATTAGTACATTTTTCGTTTCATTTGATGAAAATTCAGTATAGCGGAAATTATAAATACCACTCCAGAACTATATTCTTTTCTCAAAAATATTACATGTTCAATTTTATTTTGGAGATGTTCTTAGCGTAGGCCTTATAAAACTAATTATTGTTATTTAAATGTCAGATGTACTTACACAACAATTTTTTCTTTCCTAAAGTATTGATAAGGGTACCAGCCATGATATATCCTACAATGTTGGTAGATGCAACAATCATGGAGTTAGTATAAACTTGTGAGTTGTTATAATTCTGCAACAAAATTTATTTTGAGATATATTCGGTAAATAAAAAGCAGTTTTGTATTTTATTAATTATATCCAATAGTCTAATAGTATAATAGCTATTTGTGTAACAAGCCATTAAAGCCTTATTATGGAGGAGTTGCAAACAAAAGCTTAATGTTCGACTGCTAAAATTAACTCATTATTGAAAGAAAATCATTTTATAAATTTTATATCTATCCTATGAGAAATGAGCGCTAAAGATGATTTTAAGATCTTTAAATGACTACACCCAGATAAATAAATATCATGTATTTACATTTGTTAATGTTTATATACAACTTATTTTTGTACACCGTGTATTAATTTCTTGCAAATATTCAATGTCGTTTATACATATTATGAATAACAGAAGTCCAAGAACAGACCCCGAGGAACACCAAACGTTGCTGTTAGTTCGATGCAGACTTAAAACCATGGCATTGTACAGTAAGTTTTCTACCGGACAGGGAAAAATAAGAAAAGTAAATAAACGTTGTTGAAATTGAACTATTTTTGTGACAAGATACCATGATCAAGTGTGTCAAAAGCTGTAGAAAAATTGGTGTATACCAACTTGAATCCTCTATCTAGCGTCTCCGTCATAAATTCATAATCGTGAACTTATCAATAAGAAATCGATCAAGAAATTTGTAATTTAACGCAGAAAAATGGAATACTATAAAGAACATTCTGAAATAATTTGCTTAATTTACATAAAATAACAAATGCGAGGCCTATAATAGTTCTCAACACCGCATTTGTTTTCCTTTTTATATTTTGCACAAATTTTAACCTGCTTTCATAAGTCAGAAAAGTTGTGGTTTGAAGTGATATACATTGAAAATAACTTACAAAGGAAAAGGAGAGATGACCGCACAATCTTTCAAAATAATCATTCTATCCGAACCAGTTAAGATCTGTTTAACCCTTTCAATTGCTTTTAATATATCTATTTGGTCAATCTTTGGAATAGCAAGATGTGGTATATTTATGTTTGTGTGAATATCTCTAAAGATATTATTGATATATTCCAGGCTTTCGGTTTAGAAAAATGCATTTCCCACCAGAGTTCATAAAAATTCTCATACATGCATTGACAATATTTTTGTAAATTTTGAAATTATAGATGCCGTTGTTTTAGATTATCACCTTTCTGATCACAAAGGTCAAATAGTTAAATTTATTGATGCATTAAAAAAAAGAAAGCCCTTTGTACAAGACTATATTAAACAAAAGCTCTGAAAACAAAATAAAATTTTCTAATTACCTAATTTCTAAAGACTGGGAAGAATTATATAATGAAAGCACTCCAGATAAAGCTGTTGACATTTTTTATAATACAATAAATTATTATCATGATTTATCCTTTCCTCCAATATCTGTTAAAATCAAATCACTAACAATACAGTCTTTTTACATCCAGTGGTATCAAAAAAAGAAGATATTGATCGGCTCAGTAATATCATAAAACTACTCCCCAGTGAAAAAATAACCGCAGAAATGAAACAAAAAAAAATGAGTACGAACAACTTATCATTAAATTAAGAAAAGATCGAGTAAATAAAGAAATATTAGATTCAAGTAACAGACAAAAGACTATTTGGAACATTATCAATAAAAATACTGGTAAAAACAACAATAAAAAGGAAGCAATGTCAATATCTCTTGATGAATACAATGTCTTTTTTACCCAAATTACAGATAAACTAATAAATCAAGTACCTAATTCAAATTCTACACACATGGAATATTTACATAATAATGCTAAAACAGGTAATTTATCAATTTTTCTTTACCCCGCTGGAGAATTAGAAGTGCAAAATGTTTTTAAGATCTCTAAAGAATTCTCAAGCTACCGACCCGTACAATCACACAATTGACATGTACAAAGAAAACTTAGTATCTTTATCTACCCCACTAACCCATTTTATGAACCTTATACTTGAGACAGGCGTATTTCCAAAAAAATTAAAAAGAGCAAAAATTATTCCTTTGTTAAAATCAGGAGATGTTGAGGATTTATCCAATTATAGACCAATAGCGTTACTACCCATTTTAGCTAAAATATATGAAGAAATTATAGCTATTAGAATAATAAATTATTTTGAATCTTGTAATATTTTTACAAACAGGCAATTTGGGTTCAGGAAAGGTAAAAATACGTCAATGACAGTGCTATAACTAGTAAATTTTATTAGTGAGAGCTTTGAAAACGGGGACCCCACACTGGCACTTTTTCTAGATCTCAGTAAAGCATTTGATTGCGTTTCTAAAGAGATTCTACTTAATAAGCTAGAATTTTACGGTTTCAGAGGTGTAACACTTAAACTTATGAATTCTTACTTATCAGATAGATATCAGTGTGTGTTTTGTAAAGCAACATGCTGCCAATACAACATGGTGTTCCGCAAGGTAGTGTATTGGGGCCGCTACTATTTTTAATCTACGTAAATGATTTACCTGACGTTATGTCAACGTTTACGGTTCTTTTTGCAGACGATACTAGTTTTGCGAGACAGGTAAAGGATGCTGGCAGTAATGTTGCTGACATTGCAAATGACATTATAATTAGAGCCTCTGACTGGTTTAATGCAAACAAGTTATGCTTAAATACAAATAAAACAACCTCATTACTTTTCTCTACGAAGAATAATACCGTAAAACTTTTAGGTTTGACCTTGGATAATAAATTGTCTTGGCATTCCCACATCAACAACTTAACTACGAAATTATCTAAGAAAATATACGCAATGAGCAAAATGCATACATTTTTTTGACATCACCGAATAATAGATCACTAAAAAGCGTTATTTTCTATGTATTTTTTATTTTTTTTTTATCGGAATTAAAGGATAAAAAAATAATTTAGTTTCGCTGAGAATTTAGACACGTTCAAACGAAGCAAGTTTCCCGCCATTTGCGTGTGACGTCATCCGGCATTTAGCATTGGCAATGTTTATTAGTATTATTTTCAACAGATATTTAATCTATGTACTTAGTGGTGGCAAACTATTTAATACAAAAAAGTTATATAATCTGAGACGAAAAACAATAGTTAATGTTGATAAAAATATTAAAATAATGCATTATGTTTACATATTCTGAGGTTAGGTATCTAAATCTAACTGCAGTAAAAGGATAAAAGTGACCGTAAACAAATTTATTGTTACGAACAATGAATGATGCATCCTTGTCGCTTTTCCACCTCCAATTTCTGCACTGATATAATCGGTATTATTACCAAAAAATTGCTCATCATAAACACGTCGATTTTCGGCAAATTGTCACTTTGAGCTTGCACAAAGTCGCTGTTCGTCATTTTTACCACTTAGATAAATTAATACACTAATAATATTTACAAAAATAAACAAATCGATATTTAAAGGTCAGCAGACTAAAATTTAACATTTAATTAACACACAATTTAATATTTCAGCACTAGCAGATGTAAACTGTCAAAGCTATCAAACTTGTCACTTGTCTCCGTACTTTTCTAAATTTACCGCTGGGTGGATAAAATACGAAGCTGATTGGCTGTGTTTTTCAAATTAGCCAATCATATAATGTTATTTCTTACTGATGCGCTCCACCGGTGAATTTAGAAATCTGCGGTCTATGGATGAAACTAAAACGTTATGCCAGATGACATCAGTACCGTTTATAGTCACGTGGTTTTGTTCCGATAAAATTTGAATTTTAAAATGATTCTTTTTTACAAAATAACTTTTTTTATAGTTTCCTTTTATTATATACTCGGCTTATATAATATGTATAATGAAAAAATAATAAATTAATGCATTTTTAAAATTCATGCATCTTGCTCATTAGACAGATTAAAAACAGGTCAAATCTGGATGCTGCACTCATGGCTTATCATGCGCTATTCCACAGTGCTATGATATATGGTTTAATCAACTGGGGTACATTCAACCACATTTCAGATGTTTTTATTGTACAAAAAAGAGCCATAAGAGCTTTAGCGGGCGTGAATAAACTTGAAAGTTGTAAACCATGGTTTATTAAATTTAATATAATGACTTTACCATCAGAAGTAATCTACTGTCACTTAATTCATATAAAGGCACATTTGAGCGAATACGAAAAGAATGGTAAAACTCACAGTTACAATACCCGTAATCGGGATAAAATACAAACACCGTGCCAGAGACTGACTTACACAAAAAGAATTAATCTTGGAATTGAATTATTTTATTCACTTCCAAATACTGTTAAGGAATTGCTCATTAGACAGTTTAAAATAAAATTAAAACTGCATCTTTTAGCCAATGCTTACTATAATCTGACAGATTTTAATTATATGTAAAGTGTTATTATATGATATTTATGTTGTTTGTTATGGTGTTGACTAGATTCACATCATATCCTAATGTTTGTTATATACTTGTGTTTTATGTATGTATATGTTAATTATTTATGTTATGTGCTCTCTTTGACTATATTAGGACTCTATTCTAATGTCATATGTTATATTCTAGTCTTATGTGTTTTTTATTTATATTTTTTGTACTATTTTTATTTGAATTGTCAAAACACTACGCAAGGGCGGATCTGAACCTTGAGCTTGGGGGGGGGGGGGGGTTAACACTGAACCCAAATTTTTTTGATAAGCGGGGGGGGAATCCAAAAAAAAAATTTTCGCTCTAAAATTTTTTTGATGAGCTGGGGGGAGAAATCCGAAAAAACATTTTTCACTCTAAAATTTTTTTGAAGAACGGGGGGAGAAATCCGAAAAAAAAAAATTTTTCCATCCCAAAATTTTTTTGAAAAACGGAGCAAAAATCCGAAAAAATTTTTTCATCCTAAAAAATTTAAAATTAAAATTTCTTGGAGGGGGTAATTACCCTTTTAAAAATTTTTTTCTTCCCAAAATTCACAAGAATCATACCATTTCAAAACAAAAATTGTTGATTTACAGAATCTTGGGGGGTGGGGGGGGGGTAATTACCCCGTTACCCCCCCCCCCCCCCCCATAAATCCGCGCCTGACACTACGGTGTTACTGTTTGATTAATACAATTATTATTATTATTATTATTATTATTATTTTTGTTGAAAACCAGTCACCCTTCTCTGTGGCTCCGACCCTCACAGAGGGGAGCTGGTAGTACCGGCAGCCACTCCCCACACCCGTGGGGTAAGTGACTACTGGGTCCGGGAATCGTGTGCCCTGAGCAGACGTAATGAACCGAGGATGACGGCCTTCTGCATTCTGCCGGCTAAGACCTCTGCCGAATTTCGGCATGCCGGTATGATCTTAAGTTCTGAAAGTAGTGTGTGTCTAGTTCCACCGAGGGCTCCTATAATCAGTAGCACTATCATAACAGTATGGTCTGGATACAGTCTGCGGAGTTCGAAGAGCAAATCTCGATATTTCGTCCGTTTTTCCTCCTCCTTCAAGACAATGTTATTCTCCGCGGGAGCCGAGAACTCCACGACAAACATTGTCTTGAGTTGGTGGTCGAGGAGTACCATGTCAGGCTTATTAGCTTGTATTTGCCTGACGGTGGGAAACGAGTAGTTCCAATAAATTAGACACTTCTCATTTCCCACAACGGACTCAATATCCCCCGGAGCGTAAGGCAGCACTGGTGTCTCGTCTATCCCATACGAGTGCCTTAAGTGATAATAAAGCACTCGTAATGCTGCGTCGTGCCTCTGGATATAGGCCGAGACTGCATATACTGGACAAGCCGACAGCAAATGCATTAATGTCTCCGGCGCCCTGTGGCAGGTCCTGCAGCTGACATCAGGACCTCTATACCCATGACGCGACTTCGATAGACGAGTGTGTTGAATACACCATCCTGGCACGCCATTATGAATCCCTCGGTCTCAGACTTCAGCCCGGCTGACCTTAAGAAAGCAAAGGTCAGCCTTTCGGATAAGCCGCGGTCTTCTATATTTTTATAGAAGACGCCGTGCAATGGCTTATCCGAGTGTCGCTGCAGAAATAGATCAATTTCAGCAGCTTTGACTTGGGCTTTTTGCCGAGCAGGTTCCAACTCGGTGACAGAGTCTTGGTTAACCCGCTCAGCGTCGAAGATCAGACCGAGTTCATCGACGGCTCTGCATGCTGCCTTAAACAAAAAGGCTCCTACTCCTGCACTTTCATGGTCTCGGACCATGCAGAGGAGGGGATCCGAACTCCTTATGACCTTACAGGCTCCATCCAGAACCATTCTGTTATGGAGACTCTCCAAACTCAAGAGTCCACGGCCTCCCCGATGTCGTGGGAGATATAACCGTGGAACGGACGATTTAGGGTGCAAACTCCTATAGAGATGCATCTTTTTTCGGGTTCCTACATCGAGTTGACGCAGCTCCTCTTGATTCCATTTAATTACTCCGAAGGAGTAGAGGAGGATCGGAACGGCAAGCATATTGGTAGCAGACACCTTGTTCTTCCCCGACAGTTCTGAAGACCAGATCTGTCGGAGTCGGTGCTGATACTTGCCGCGGAGAGCGTTTTTTACTACACTCACTTCTTGGGTGGAGCGTTGCTCGACACCCAAGTAAGTGTACGACTCTCCGGCATCTAAATGATGTAAGATGCTTCCATCCACAAGCTGCGCATCCTCTCCGTAGTCACCACATCGTCCTCTCTTGAGGTGGACTAGTGCACACTTGTCCAACCCAAATTCCATGCCGACAGCCTGCGTGTACTCCTGTACCACCCTGAGGGACTGGCGTAAATCCCTCTCCCCGGAGGCATAAAGTTTAAGGTCATCCATGTAAAACAGATGGGTGACCTTATGCCTCCTGTCGCCGGGGGTACCGCAGTTGTATCCACGGGTATTTCGAAGCGAAACGGATAATGGTAGTAGTGAGATGCAAAACAGAAGGGGGCTTGGGGAATCTCCCTGAAATACTCCCCTTCTGAACAATACCGGCTCTGTCTGGACTCTGCTGTTACCTGATGTTATGGTAAAGCGAGTCCTCCAGAGCGGCATGAGTTCTTCGATACATCTCACTACGGGACCTGGCACCGCAAGACATCTGGACCTCTATTCTGTAATTATGGGGAGAGTGAACATTCATCGTGCGAAGCGAGAGCTCCCATCACACGCATCTCACCCGACCGTCCTAGATTGCATTCCGTGAGTGCAGTGAATAGGTGATAAACGTGAAGCGATTCATCGAGAATAGCCGAATTTACAACCAATTAGGTTGACACAAAAGCATCAGCTGTTCAGTGGTCGATTAATGATGCAAAGGGTTAATCTTATGAAGAACTTGCCGTTCCCCTTCCAAATCCTCCTCGGCATCACGAAGATGTCGTAAAACCTAGAATTTATTTATTGACCAAAAATTCCGTAAGGATATAACCTCGTTATTGGTAATGTATATTTAAAAAAAATATGAGTATAATAAACTAAAAGAGTAATTGTAATATTTGCTAAGAATTATATTATTACTACCACATTGGCGATGAGCAAATCCGCAATGTCCATTCTGGTTCATAGATTTATCAACAATAATTTTTGGTTGACGCAAACTGTCATATAAGCACGGTTAGAATTGCCGTTCTCCCGGGGAACTGACTGATTCTCTCACGATATACCAGCGACCTCTATTCCGTAATTATGGGGAGAGTGAGCATTCATCGTGCGAAGCGAGAGCTCCCATCACACGCATCTCACTCGACCGTCATAGATTGTATTCTGTAAGTGCAGTGAATAGGTGGTGAACGTGAAGTGATTCAGCGAGAATAGCCGAATTTACAACCAATTAGGTTGGCGCAAAAGCATCAGCTGTTCAGTGTTCCGTTGTTATTTTATTGGGTCCACCTTTGGAGAAGCTTAGTGATAGTATTTACTTTATGCTCGATGGTGATTCCTGAACGTCGTATGGGGGCTTGCATGAAAGGATTATATCACGGGCAAGTTCTTTGCTGACCCTTCTTATAAATGCTCGGTCGGTTAATGGTCAAAAGGGTTAATCTTATGAAGTACAACTTGCCGTTCCCCTTGCAAATCCTCCTCGGCATCAGGAAGACCTCGTAATACCTAGAATTTATTTATTGACCAAAAATTCCGTAAGGATATACCCTCGTTATTGGTAATATATATTTAAAAAAATATGACTATAATAAAATAAAAGAGAAATTGTAATATTTGCTAAGAATTATATTATTGTTAACTCATTGACGATGAACAACTCCGCAATGTCTATTCGAGTCACAGATTTAACAACAATAATTTTTGACCGACGCAAACTGTCATAAAAGGTTAGGATCGCCGTTCTCCCGGGGAGCTGACGGATTCCCTCACGATTTACCAGTAGAAGTAAGTTCACGCATTTTTCGCACGAGGTGATCACTCCCTTAGTTACAGAATAGACTTTTATTAATTTTCAAGTGAACTCCGCCCACTTCTCACGGGAATGTGCTTTCACGCTATTACAGAATAGAGGTTCAGTAGAAGCAAGTTAGCTCATTTTTCGTACGAGGTGATCACTCCCGTAGTTACAGAATAGCGTTTTATTCATTTTAAAGTGAACTCCGCCCACTTCTCACGGGAATGTGCTTTCACGCTTTTACAGAATAGAGGTCCTGAGCAAGTGGACGATAAGCTCATGGGATGTCATATCAAATGCCTTGCGGTAGTCGATCCAGGCCATAGAGAGGTTACGCTTATACTGAACGGAGTCCTGCGTGATACATCTGTCGATCAGCAGGTTCTCCTTGCAGCCAGCGACACCTCTCTTTGACCCTCTTTGCTCATATATCCGTTCGTAAACCCGTTCAACTGCTTGGAGCACCCGCATGTACAAGATGCGTGTAAACAACTTGTAGCATGCGTTTAAGCAAGTTATCGGCCGGTAATTTTTTGGGTTAGACAAATCTCCGTTCTTCGGGATCAGCATTATTATTATTATTATTATTATTATTATTATTATTATTATTATTATTATTATAATTATTATATAATATTAAATATAATATGTACTTATACGTACCACAACACATTCTGCCGTTGCGTTTAGGCTCATATTTTTCGGTTGGAAAATTTCTAACATCACACAGAGACTGGCAGTTTCATTATGGTAATACTGATAATCATTAATAGCTTGAAAAAGTTGCGGTAACCACGAGCGGAGTGTAATTAAGCTGAAAAAGCATATTTATTAACTTGGATAAAGAAAAGCAAGCACCAATCTTATTATTAGTAACTAAAAAAAATGTACCTCATCATCATCAAACATTGCATTGTAATAACTAAAATAATTTTAGTGACATGTGGAGGGAAAAATAAAGGATTAATTTGTTGCCAACCTTCTCTGAGCGCTTGGACTTTCGTTCTGTTTGTTGTGATATAACCTCCATGTTTATTAGAATTTTCATTATTCATTTTGTTTTCCTCTACCAGCTTCTTAATCTGTAAGTAAATTTCTATATTCATACACTGTCTGCTTCCTGTAATAAACAGCTGAAATAGCTGCAAATTGCAATAAAAAGGAAGAAAGTTGAATATCGTTGGTAGATAATGAGCATAGAAATTTGATGTTAATGGCAAGAGTTAAAAACTAAATGGTACAAGTTCAGTGCTTGGAACTTGTGACAAGAAATATTGAATAATATTATTGAGAAATTACAATAAATCTTGAATTCTAATGACATTATTGTTTCTTCCGAGTTAATCTCCAAATGCCCAAATATACAGCGTGTTTCAGCTAAAAGTCCCCGGGTCATTATCTCGTAAAATAATAAAGATACTTAAAATTTGTAAATCGCGGATAATTGACACCAAAAAGTCTTAAATAACTGCAGTTAAAATTGTTCCTTCGCAGTGCACAGCGATGGCGCTGCGCACTATGGTCAATTTGCCAATATTAGGAGGAAAGTAACAAAAATAAAATTTATCCAAAAATTAAAATTAATATATATGTCGATACCTGAATAACCGGACCATCAGAAACCAAAAAAATATTTCGTTTATGCCGCACGTGTTCAAGGTGGTGACGTCAAATAATAATTGGGTGGTTCCGCGGCAAATAATTTACCGCTAATATTCGTCCAAGCAAGTTGTTTATTGTATCCAATATTATAAAACTGTTGTCGTGTGCTGTTAATACATGCCTTTAACTATCGAAAAAATGTCACGAGGTATGTGTCCTCTTGGGCAAAACCATATTGCCGATTTATTTCGCGGAAGCCTGCATTTGCGCACTTATATTTGAGTTTTAAAAAAAGTTTCACAAAGTTTCACCGAAATTTCTATTGTATATCGTAAGTCAGTCTCTGTACTTTGGAACATATACTGAGAGTTTACTTTCTTGTACTTTCATTAGAAGATATTTAATTTTACTGCAGATGTTGTCATTTACGTGAAGAGAAATTACCTGTTTGAATTGCTGCTGAATGAAAAATTGTTAGATGATGGAGCATCCATAAGGATAGTCCACAGGATAATTGAAAATATTGAACAAGAGAAAGAAAACTAGCGCGGGTTGTTAGGAGAAAATGAAGAACTTATTCAAATTATTAAGCTATTCTTAGGTATGTAATTTACTTAAACGCTGGCGGTCTTGTAAATTTAATGTGGCTTCATTTGAAAAAAACATTCTGGTTGGTTAAATGGAGAACTAAAATATGAAACTAATAAAAAAAATATATGTGAGCCTTCTAGGTCGAAAGTAGGTCAACCGTCAGAGTTTTAGTAGTAGTGGACAAAAGTCGAAAAGAAAAAAAGTGCAACCATTATTGGAACATATTCCAGAAGAGTTAAGCTTAGCGACTCAAGCCGCATATCATGCAAGTGGTAAACGTAATGTGGCTTCCGTAATAAAAAACTTGGAAGGAGCTCTCCGCGTACAGTATTCCGGGAGTAAATTTTGAGAAAGTTCCGAAATATATAAGTTTGCATAGGTAAAGGTAAAGAAAAACGGACTTTTTTTCTTGAAATCGTCGAAAAAAAGTTGTCACTATAAAGTATCAGCATATAGGTGATTAATTGCAGAGGCATATTAAATAAAAATATACAAGGTGTTTGGTTTGAAAAAATTGAATTATGACAGTTTAAATATGTAAAAATTTAAATCATGTAAATTAGTTCATGGTCTCGACTAACATTCAAAATGAAATGACGCTCAAATTTACGAAAATGCGTTTTTTGCAGATTTTACTATTGGGTGTTCCATTTAAAAAATTCTGACATTAGCTTGCTACCACTCTGTAAAACACCCTGTAGATTTGAAACTAATTTTTGAATATTACACTCTTCATCTGCCACAATATTTATCTGAGACATTTTTTCTAATTTCCAACGGTTGAGGAGATATTGACTGTCCCCATGCAACTGACTCACCCTGTATATATTTGTATGTATTTTTTTATGCATCGTATTATAAATTTAACATATTTAAACAAAAATATAGCTAGAAATGAAGTGTTAATAATATTTTCCTCCTAAATATGGCAAATTGACTACTGTGCTGCGGTGAGAAATTATTTTTCGATGGCTGAAACCTTGAAACACGATTCATACAATTAATGAATACATTGTGAAACATTTTGTAAATACCAGCCGTTTTGGAGCTACATGAATTTTTTTCTCCATTTCTTTGTCTCTGAAAATTTTGAAAACTTCTGTAACTTTTCTGTTTATCATTTTAGAATACCAATTATTTAGAACTTTTATCTTATTATATTTCATACTTCTTATATTTTGAAAATTTTTACTAATTTCAAATCTTAAAAATTAGTTGCATTTGAAAAATTCTGAAAATTATATTTCAAAATATGTAATAATATAAGAAGTATGGAGATAAAAGTTCTAAATAATTGGTGTTCTAAAATGATAAACAGAAAAGTTACAGAAGTTTTCAAAATTTACAGAGACAAAAAAATGGAGAAAAAAATTCATGTAGCTCCAAAACGGCTGGTATTTACGAAATTTTTTACATACTCAAAATTATTCACAATTTATTCATTAATCGTATGAATCATGCTTCGAGGTTCCAGCCAAATAATTTCTCACCGCACCGCCATCTCTGTGCACTGCGAAGAAACAAATCTAACTGCAGTTATTTAAGACTTTTTTGGTGTCAATTATCCGCGATTTACAAATTTTAAGTATCTTTATTATTTTACGAAATAATGACCCGAGGATTTTTAGCTGAAACACCCTGTATACACACTTCCAAGCTGAATTAAATGATTGATTTCGAAAAATCATTTTCCTCCACTTTTGTTTGCTGTGAACCGCTGTACACACATGAATTGGAAGACTAAATAGATTTTCAAACAAGGAAAAAATTTCCCTCTTATTTCAACAAATGCAAGATCGTGTTGTAAAACAAGAAGAAAACAAGCTAAAAACGTAGGTACTCTTCGCCAATTTACTGAATTTACTATAATTGTTACATATTCTATAAAAAAAATTAAAAAAAAAACATCCAAACCTGACTAGGATTCGAACACGGGATCTTTGGATTGCAAATCAAAACTTTAGCCGCTGGACCATCAGAGACCACTACGAAAATGTCTGTAATATACAGGGTGTTTCAGTTAACATTCCCACAGCAGATATTTCGCAACCAAAGAAATATATTTTTATTATGTAAACGGTAATGGATTTCTATGCTTAATGCCTTCTTCAGGAAATACAATTTACTATTATAACATTATCACCAGAGATGGCACTGCAGCTTAAAAATATTTTTCGATCAAGGAAGAAAGGTTTGAAACATATGCCATTCGATTAACAATTAAATTTTAAACAAAATTGTTCTTATTCCAAGAAGTCAGATCTGCAGTAGTTTTTGAGTTATTTTAATTTTATTGTCTAATTTTTAAGTGTTATATTTTTTATTTTAATTGCTGTAACTTTTTTAAACTTGATTTTCGGATCTAGGGTTTTAGAAATTTTTTTGCCTGCTATAAGAGAATTATTTACTAGTGGGAAATTTTTTTTAATAGCACTTCCGATTTTACCTGAAATTACTTTAAATTGAGAAATTTAAATGGAAAAATAACAAACAAGGTAATTTTATTTTTGAACAGTACATCTTGACAACAATATTTAAAATAGATGCTCGAAATTACTTCCATCTGCTTGAATACACATATCAAAGCGATATAACAATTCCTCGTTACATGTCCTTAATAATATATGTCTAGTAATTGCACCAGCGCAAGCGTAGATTTTATTGTACAAATCTGCCATATCTTCTATTGGCTCTTGATATACCCCAGAGGGGTCAAGTCCGGAGAACGCGCGGGCCATCTAATTGGTTCCGAGGTGCCAATCCAGCGCTTTGGAAACGTGTCATTCAAATAATTTACAACAATATTAGAGTTGTAGGGTGGGGTGCCATTTTGCTGAAACCAAATTTCAACTCTGTTGTGGGGAACATTTTCTAAAAATCCTAAATAACGCACACCAGTTAAATTTTCATGGTATAGAAACGGACCTATAATATAACCATTCAAAAAACCACACCAAACATTTACGCTGAACATAGTTTGGTTTCTTGTTCGAATCATCCATCTTGGGTTGATTTCCGACCAATATCTACAGTTATGTTTTGTAATTGTGCCGTTACTGTGAAACTTACTTTCGTCACTCCCTAGTACATTTTTAAGGAAATTACAATTTCTTTCATAAAGAACAGAAAACTCAGCAAGAAAGGTTAAGTGACGATCATAGTCCATAGGCAGTAAATGATGTAATAAGTGTGGTTTATATGGAAAGTACTTATTTTCTTTTAAGATTCTTTGGCACGTCGATAGTGATACATTGGTGGAGGCTCTTATTTGTCGCAATGATGAGAGGGGAACATTGTTAACGGTTTGTAAAACTAAAACTGTATTCTTCTGGGTTCTTGCTGTTCGTGTTCTTTCACGTTTCAACGTTTTAAAACTACCATATTGTAATAAGTTGTTACACAAATTGGAAAAAGTCTTGTGGCCGGGTTGTGGTCTGTTTGCAAATTGTAATTGATACATACGTTAGGCTGCTTTTCCATTTTTATTGCATTTTCCATAAATTAATAACATATTAACTCTGTCAACATTGGTGTGGGCCATATTTTGCCCAAATTTTACAAACGTATCCTTAAAATTACACACGCAAACGAAGATTAAAGTTCTGACAGTTAATAAATAAACAATTGCAAATTATTAATTTCCGGTAAAATTGAAGTGCTATTAAAAGAAATTTCCCACCAGTAAATAATTCTCTTATAGCAGGCAAAAAGGTTACTAAGAACCTACATCTGAAAACCAAGATTAAAAAAGTTACAGCAATTAAAAAAAAATACAACACTTCAAAGTTAGACAATAAAATTAAAATAACTCAAAAACTACTGCAGATCTGACTTCTTGGAATAAGAACAATTTGGTTTAAAATTTAACTCTTAATCGAATGGCATATATTTCAAACCTTCCTTGATCGAAAAATATTTTTAAACTGCAGCGCCATCTCTGGTGATAACGTTATAATAGTAATAGATTGTACTTCCTGAAGAGCGCATTAACCATAGAAATCTATTACCGTTACAGAATAAAAATATATTTCTTAGTTTCCGAAATATCGTCTGGGAATGTTAACTGAAACACACTGTATATATTTCGAGAATCCTATTTTAACGCATTAGACATAATAAAATAAATATTAATAAAATGCATAAACCAAAAAAATATATATTATAGAGATAATATTTCGCAAGATTTCTATATAAATGCAAGAGACACAAATTAAGAAAAATATATTTTTTTAATTAAATGATTAATAACTGTCTTATTTACTGATTGATTTTCTTCAGAAACGATAGGGTTCTTCCTCTAGCTAACACTAACTTAATTTCCAAATTTCAATACAATCGGACTTTTCTTTCATAGGTTATCATGCTTACAAGAAACATGACGGACGGACAGACAGACGGACAGACAAACGGACAGACAGACGGACAGATGGACAGACAGACGGACATTTTCAAATATATGTATTGATTCTTCACTACTTCTAACAGTTTTTCAAAAAAATTGGACATAGAATAACGTTAACCTTACAGTTGAGTGTAAACTTATTTTGTCCTCGAGGAATAGGAACTGAGGCAGTTTGTAGTCACTGTTATTATTTATACTAAGATGCACCAGTATCTGGATTACTTCAATTTTATTGTGAAACGGACAAAGGTAAAAAAATAAACATTTAAATTCATATAAAAACACAAAATAACATGTAAATTAACATCAATTCATATTAGTCCAGTTAAAATGACCAAAATCTCTAACTTGAGTGCTAATGAATGGATTTTGATGAAACCTTGTGCAATGTGTTTGTAATGACGTTAATAAAAAAGTTTAAAAAAAGATTAGGGTAGGAAATGATCGAAAGGGGTAGAAAACACCTCTTTTTTCACGGGTTAATAAATAAACAATGGCAAATTATTAATTTCCGGTAAAATTGAAGTGCTATTAAAAGAAATTTCCCACCAGTAAATAATTCTCTTATAGTAGGCAAAAAGGTTACTAAGAACCTACATCCGAAAACCAAGATTAAAAAAGTTACAGCAATTAAAAAAAAATACAACACATCAAAGTTAGACATTAAAATTAAAATAACTCAAAAACTACTACAGATCTGACTTTTTGGAATAAGAACAATTTTGTTTAAAATTTAATTCTTAATCGAATGGCATATGTTTCAAACCTTCCTTGATCGAAAAATATTTTTTAAACTGCAGCGCCATCTCTGGTGATAATGTTATAATAGTAATAAATTGTACTTCCTGAGAGGGCATTAACTATAGAAATCTATTACCGTTTACAGAATAAAAATATATTTCTTAGTTTCTGAAATATCATCTGCGGGAATGTTAACTGAAACACGCTGTATATCTTTCAAGAATCATAGTTTAACGCATTAGACATATTATTATAAAATATATATTAATAAAATGCATAAACAAAAAAATATAGAGATAACATTTCGCAAGATTTCTATTTAAGTGCAAGCGACAAAAATTAAGAAAAAAAATTTTTTTTTAATTAAATGATTAATAACTTTCTTATTTACTGATTGATGTTCTTCAGAAACAATAGAGTTCTTCCTCTAGCTAACACTAACTTACTTTCCAAATTTCAATACAATCGGACTTTTTTTTCTTAAGTTATCCTGCTTACAAGAAACATGACGAACACACGGACAGACAGACGGACAGACGGACATTTTGAAAGTTGTTCAGAATTCGTTCACTAATACAATAATATAAAAAATTTTTCTCTACGAGCGATATTTCCGGTTTTAGAAATGTGCCGATCAAATGGAATATACTCTTCGTTTTTGCGAAGAGTATAATAACTAATGGTACTATTTTTCACAAAAATTTTTTAAGCACTGTATTAAATACTCACAGGAAATGTTTCCTCTGGTTTTCCGGTATTCATACTGTAAACTTTTCTAAAAATTTCTAGAGCTTTTTCATTACGACCTAACATCATGAGAAACTTTGGACTTTCAGGTAAAAATATAAAAACAATACCACTTATCAATGATGGTAGAGAGCATATCAGGAGGTAAAGATTCCATGAATGAAATACTAAAACAACAGTAGATATATTATTTCCGGTAAATTCTGTTATTTACGTTTGATAAACTTACCAAAATAATTTCCTAGTTTTAAATTCATCCTAATTGGAAGAACACCCAAGGCAAGTAAGGGCAGTACTAAATTTCCGGCGCTGAATATTCCTCCTAAGATCATCTGAACTCTGGCTCTATGTTTTGCATTGTGAAATTCTGATAAGTATGATGTCAGTGCTGCATAAGGACCATTTATGCTAAAAATAAGAAAAATGATCTAGGTATAATAAGAGTATAATTTAACGAAAAAAGTGTTTACTAAGCGAAAACACTAAGTTTTAGATTTCACAATTTAAAAAATAGAGGTGTTCTTAAATTAAAAATAAAAGAATCGCCAATAAAACTGCATAATTTTCCACCCAAAAAAAAGCAGTAGGTCGACCTTTAATGTTTTATAAAATTTAATATATCACAAGAATGCGCTTTTCAGAGATATACGTTTTAAAAAAACCCATCTTAATCACACCTATAATGAACTTTTTATGGGGGTGGTTCTAAGCAAAATGAGACACACTGTATATAATTTATTACTATTTTATATTGACAAACATGTTAATGATGTTAAATAATAATTAAATTTGAAATTATCTAATTAAATCAAGCATTTTTTCGTTAATGAAACTTGTTCAGAATTGGGTTGTTGCACTAAGTTAAAATTTGAGGAGAATCTATGTTAAACAATAACAATTATTCATAAAAAATCATTAGAAACATGTAGAAGTTGAGAAGAAAGCCTTATAATATTATAATATCAATTACAAAAATACATGCATTTAAAACGGAGATGACATAATAACGGCAGTCTGTAGAGAAGTTAGTTATAAAACGCCGAGAAACGGGTACTAATTTAGAGCGACGGAGAAAAAAGACAGTCACGACAGTTTAATCTGACATTATATTTAACGTCAAATTCAACTGACGTTCATAGGTTACAATTCGGTATAGTTTAACAGCATCTAGTTATGGATAAATATAAGTACAGAGAGTGTTTTCTGCCGTACTGTGTTAATAATACCACCAATTCACCAGAAAAACTGTTGTGTTCCAATAATAAACGCTGAACGTAATAATGAATGATTCAAAGCCACCAGAGAAGGACCAAGTCTTATTGTGGAGACCATTTCAATGTCAAGTAAAGTAACAAATTACAATGTATTCTAAGTGTTTTATTTGTGGTGAATTGTATCTTAATGTAGGAATTTGATTTTTAATATGGGTTTATGTTGTAGGAAAAACGGCCGCATTGCAAGACTTGTGTGGCGTTCTAGCTGTTACAAATTTAAATTACCCGCCAAACTGGTGGATAAAACAGGGCGTATTACTGTATTCTTAACGGCTCTAGATTAGAATGTTATTAGTGCTTTGACTTTATCTTCATTAGTGAGGGGTAAAAGCAGTTATTTTTTAATAACAGTTTAAGCTGCTACTGCTATTTTGAAATAACAGTTTAAAATAACAGTTTAAAAATAACAGATCGCTGAGAAGTACTGGCATGCGCATATCGCAGCGCGCAGTTTGCAAATGTTATTTTAGAGACGTTATTTTATACATCATGCTGCTACCGCAACTGCTTATCTGTTATTTTCTCACATGTTATTTTCGAACAGAAATAACAGTCTGTTAATGCTATTTACAAATAACAGTTATAAAATAACAGGTTGTTAAATAGCAACTCATCTCTAATCTTAATCTGTGCTTTGACTTCCTAAAAGGAGGGAAATGGCTTTAATCTGCTTTTATGTATTTTATCTAGTTTATGTTGGAATAAAGTGCAGTTGTTTTTGTTAGCTATTGATTATTTATGAAGCTCCCTAGACGCCCCATAATACTAGGATGATCAATAAATTAAGAAAGGAAATTTAAAAACTCGCCGTTGAAAAACTATATGAAACAAACTGTGAAAGTCGTCTAAAGTCGGTGAACACAATCAGTCGGAAATTGCTACGAATGCGTTGGATTGTAGTTATAAATGCCCTTTGAATTATGTGTGTTATAAATACATATCATAGTTTATTGCTTAGATAGATACTATAGCATAAAGTACTTACCTATTTATTCTTTTTTGTTATAATAGACCTTTCTTCATATCTTCGTAAGTCTCATTCTGACTCTTCTTAGAAGTGAGTATCAATGGATAATAAATAATTTCTTTAGTAGATAAAGTTATTTTGTTGTTTTCAATTAGATACGCATGTACAAATAAAACAATGAAAAGGAAATATTTAATAAAATACATAGTATAGTTAACAAATTCATCTAAATTAAATAATAAAATACATATTAGACATATTATGTAATATTAATAAGATATAAAGGAAGTTCTTGCAGAAATTACAATAGTTTGTACTGTCTATAGCAGCTGTAACGTAAGTACCTTGTAGCTTTTGCACTTCCAACCATTGCAATGTCAAAACGATCGTCTCTTTTTAAAAATTCGCTGACCAGAAATATATCTACCGCAAGTAGAATGTCAGAATTAGCTTTTACAGATATACTGCCTTAGTCGTTTTGTAAAAAAATATTAACAATAACTGCAAACATCAATCACTGCTAGCTAAACGTCAAATTTACTTTTGACATATGAGGTTATTTTCTTTCTTGTCAGCAATGTCAACTTATTTGTCTTCATCTGTTCTGCTTATAAGTTCACATCTAACTGCCGTCATGATGTCACTACCGTTTTCCCGGCACATTCAAATAGTCGAAGTTTAACAATTTTTTAAAATATGTTGCGCTAAGAATTTTTCTTCCAAATTAAATATATAACTAAATTAAGTCCTCCACTACCATATTTCACCATTTTTGAAAATTCGTCAACAACCCAATTGTCCAAAAACCGAAAAGTCCAAAATTTAATCAAAATAAAAATATATATATGCCTTGCGCGGAAACTTCGAAGCACATTTTTGTCTAAACCGTTCGTTGTACATAAAAAATGGAAGAGATCATTTTTGTGCGGAATTTCATTATCTTTCATTTTCATAATAACCTCAATTGGCCTCCGAGCCATAGAAAGCGCGATATTCGCAAAAAACCGTTTTTGTGAACTTTGACCTTGAATAATTTTTTATGCCGTAGCGATCTCGCCAATATTCTTGGCTAAAGATGTCGGTCTCGGATGACTGGGGCCGGGCAGGACTATTGCCCTTTACCCCAATACATCGCTGTAGACCGGGGACCAGCCTCGTGCAGGGCGGGCGAACTTACTTTATGTCGGCCCCACTCACAAATGTGAGCGGTGCAGACGATTTCGGTCCACCTCCCTGGGTCCTGGCTCGTTGGACCTTGCTGGCTAAGGCCTCTTCTTCTCTTCGCCAGCTTGTTTGCCCCCCGGGGGGTAGTCATCGGTCTGTTAGGTGTGTTGGGTTTTGTGGCAGGAGTGACTGCCGGTACACAAGATGCCAAGAGGCATCCTGTCATCCGGATCATCGGTAGGGTAAGGATGAGCTGTGTAGCTCGAGGAAGGGCAGACCTAACTGCTTTGGTAGCATTTTCGGCCTGCCCGGAGCTAGGGGGACTACAGGTACTGGACGGTTGTTTGTCCGGTACCCGCAGGGTCTTGGGTGGGTGGTTGGGTATCGTCATGTCTCTTCCGTGGGGGTGGATCGTCGGTTGGTGGTATGCTTCTCATACTCACCCGTTATCCAGGAGCTGCACCTTCGGCCGCTTGTGCCTCGGAGCATCTGCTGGGTAGTAGTGATCTCCTGGTCGATTTTTAATATTTTCTTTAAAACACCAAAATAAATCGATTTCAAAAAAAAAATGAAGGATATATTTTGTTAGATCAGAAAAGTCTAATTTTACTGGATTATATGTATATAATAAATTTTCTTCGTTCTTTGATTCACAACTTAAAATATGGAATTCACGAACTATATACTATTAGATATAAACTATAGGTTATTTAAAAAGTACAGCTTGCTCAAACTTACATAAATCCTCCTAGAAATTTTGCGATCATAAGCAAGGTGAAACTTTGTGATGAAGCAGCCATAATGAAGAACAATCCATCTAATAAGTATCCTATTAACAATAATTTTTTTCTTCCTAAAGTATCACCTAGGAATCCCCATATAAAGGCACTTGAAATCATGCCTGCAAATTAATATATCATGAACGGTTAAAAAAATATCGAAAAGACCTTCTTTGGCAATATTATGTGAAATTTTAATATACTTATATATTTTTATTTTTATTGTAGTGTTTGTCGATATATATTTTTTATTTTGTTATTAGTGGCGTTCGGTATCAAAATATCGCCGAGAAAAAAAATACCAGATTTCGAGATTCGAAACCCTAACCCTACTGCTCAGGATTAAAGTCAAATTTGGGGACATTGCAAAAAGACCATATTTTGTGTTGATATGAGCACTAAAAACATTTTTTTTAAAATTTACAAATAAATCGATATATTGATGCAAAAAATACCTGACGACTTGTGTTAACCATGTTTAACCAGCTTCAAAAAATTAAAAAAATATATTGGAAAAAAATTGAATGGCCTTAAAAAAATCGCTAAAAATTGTGAAAAAAATACATACTTTAAAATAATTTGATTATTTTTATACATATCTCAATATTGATATTAGGTAATAAACTTCAATTTACTGGGTGACGCCGGCTATGAAATTTTATTTAATAATTTTTGGCAACCGTTCTTGAAGGCGGTTCAGTTTTATTTAAAAAAAATTGTATTGTGTCAATTACTTATATTTTTGTCGTCTACCAACTGCGCAAAATATGTGCATTTTGTTAAAAAATTGTGGTTCAAACAAAATACTGTTTTATTGAAAATATTCAGTCTGTTAGCCACTAAATGATGATAACCCACACATCTATTTATTCTAAGAGAATTATGTATTAAAAGTTGGAAGGACATTAAAATTTAATTGCTGTTCACCTTACTACAACTGTAAACAGAACATACTAGATTACTCATACGTTAAAGACTTGTTGTATTTGTTGATATCAATGTGTTCTATTCTATTTTTTAAATTTAATATAATAAAGAAAAACTCATCTAAATAGTCCTGAGGATGTCAATAAATTTTGACGAAACGTCGACTACTTAAGAAAGTGTTTTCCTAACATCGTTTTGGTCTATTGTTAACTGTAAACAGAACCTCATCATGTTACGATTATGATGTTTATACTTACTTATGATATTAAACGATCGATTTACTTTTTTCTTAACTGTTTTAGTGACGGACACGTCAAATGGAGATTACGGTTATCGAACTAAACCGATCTTGTCCGAAACGTTACGAATAGATCGACTAGCCAATTAAGAACGTATGGGATGTATGCTACTGAAGTGCCTTAGACTGTGACTATCTTAGCAACAAACAAAACAATACACATTATGTGTCTAGAGATATGTTCTTTGATCGGAGATTACAATTTAAAATAGTAAATGAAAAACTGCTGTGTAGTATTGAAAGAAAACACAGGTTTATCTATTCACGTTTTTCTTGGAGTTATATTTTCTAAATATTAGTTGTGGTAGTCTCTTAATTCTGTTTTTTTTTTCTAGGATTCTGTACTAAATATGTATTCTTATAAAAATAATGTCAAAGAATCTACAAAATAATACTATTATCCAGAACATTACTGGAAAATAAACTATGCGTTCTTAACCCCGCCACAACCAAATCATATAAATTATCAGCTATAATATCCCTAGGACATTGATAATGTACGAGATAATTTTATGACAATCGAAAGCACGTTGCTCGGTAATAGCCGGACGCCGAAGGCGGAGGGCTATTACCAAGCAGCGTGCTTGCATAGTGATTGAAAACTCTGGATGGTGTTATCAGTGTGTTCATGACAAGAAATAACGAAATTTAATTGCTTGTTAGAACTGTCAAAAAATTTTCAGTATAATTTACCTCACCTACATAAGTTACTGCATTAAGTAATCCTTTATGAGCTAGGGTTAAATGTAGATCGCACTCCGCTGCTGGAAACACATATGACATAGTGGTTGTTTCGAAAACTGAAGACCATACTGCTGTTATAGAAATTATGTAAAGTATTATGTTGAATTTTCCAAAACCTGAAGCTGATATGGCTGTCTCAAAATCTGCAGGCTTTGCATCTGAAACAAGGGCTATAATGAAAATCTCTGTAAATGTGATATACCGGGTGAGTTACACAGTGTACTTGCTTCAATATTTCTTAAAATATTTGCGGTAGCAAACTGAAATTTAGAGGAATTTTAATAGAACTAAAATGCAAATTTAATTTTTACAACAGTTTGTGGCGCATGAGTTTTCATAAACTCGAAGCCAAAAAGGGAGAAAAAAAAAATGCAAATTTTTAACAAAAATTGAACCATGGTGCACTTCCGGTTTAATCGGAACTCAACTTTATTATTTAAAATGGGACATCCTGTATATTTTAACATTTTTGGATTCTAAAAGAATTCTAAGTAATAGCCCGGGAGGCAGCTTTGCATTTTTGATGGCGATTTCACGCCTCTTGATTTTGTGAGTAATCGATAGTCTAGATATGGCTAGTAATCGAAAAAAGCTTCAGCTATCAGAATCGTGATGGACCTGGTCGTGAGAGAACGTCTATTATGTCAAAAAAAAAATCAAAAATGATTTCAGGTCGTTTGAAAATTTATACAACAAATGTTTACATGATAATAATAATTAAAAAAAAAGTCAGCTGCGTAGATAATGGGGGATTATACGTCAGCCGCATATATAAACCTGTATAAAAAACAATGCATGTAAAATCATTTCAGGTTCAATAAAACTTATACAGCTAACTCTTTATAGTATTAAAATGATAAAAACAATCGCCAGCCATTCTTTCAATGAGGGCAAGACCGTCAGCTGAGGGATTATAAGTGCTGAGCGAGCTCTTAATCTGAGTATGGTACAATCCAATGTATGATCTAACTGACGATCTTTCCCCCTTTATATCAATAGCTGACGTACATTTTCATTTAATATATTGTTTAAATAATAATTTTTAGAAATTTCAAGGGACTTGAAATCAATTTAAACTAAAATTTATGGTTTCAATTACAATGGTAATATACACTAATGCTGGAAAATAAACACCTTTTAAAAAATATATTTTTCCATTGCATTTTTCTGTAGGTTAAATTTGCACAGACCTTGACAAATTGTGACAGTATAACTATCTGCGCATTTCTACGTAAATTTCCTGTGCCCTTACCTATGACCGGGATCTATTTAAGTAAAAGAATTCAGGGGATCCATTTGTCTGGCCAGTGAACAACCTGAAATGTAACTCGCATTGGCGGGAAGAGTTCGCGCATCCAAGTTGGCGCACGTGAAATCGCCATTTTTTTGTAGCGTTTGTAGACTTGCCGAGTTTTATTTTCAGTCGCAGTTGCCAAGCCGTGCGAAAAGGACATGTAGGTAAGTATGCAGTTTTTTCAGCTTATATGTTGATTGTAACAAAATAAAAATTAAGTCGACTCTGTCAACTCCGTTTGTGCGAAGCCGTTTCCGAGAATGCTCCCAATAAAATGGCCGAAGGTCGATTATTTAAACAATATATGAAGTAAAAATATACGTCAACTATTTGTATAAGGGGGGAAATATCATCAGTTGGCTTATGAATTGAAAGCACATTATGTATGCTATGAAAACTAGATTAAAACCATAAATTTTAGTTTAAATTGATTTCAAGTCACTTGAAATAATATATTAAATGAAAATGTACGTCAGCTATTGATATAAAAGGGGAAAGATCGTCAGTTAGATCATACAGTGGATTGCGCCATACTCAGATTCAAAGCTCGCTCAGCACTTATAATCCCTCAGCTCAGGCCTGTAGCTGGTGGGCCTGTCCTAGAATAATTTTCGCCCGACCTACGGCGACCGCAGGAAATAATGAGGTAGCTATTTTTAAATGGAAAAAAACGAATTTTTGACCCACGGGCCCCCTCTCAGAAATTGTTTGCCCACCCTTAAAGCATTTTCTAGCTACAGGCCTGTCTCAGCTGACGGTCTTACCTCCATTGAAAGAATAGCTGACGATTGTTTTTATCATATTAATAATAGTCAGCTGTATAAGTTTCATTAAACCTGAAATGATTTTACATCAATTGTTTTTTATACAGGTTTATATAAGTGGCTGACGTATAATCCCCCATTATCTACGCAGCTGACTTTTTTATTATTATTATTATCATGTAAACATTTGTTGTACAAATTTTCAAACGACCTGAAATCATTTTTGATTTTTTTTTTTTCGACATAATAGACGTTCTCCCACGCTTGTTTCGATTACTAGCCATATCTAGACTATCGATTACACACAAAATCAAGCGGCGTGAAATCACCATCAAAAATGCCACGCTGTCTCCTGGGCTATAAGATAATTGGAACATTTTTAACGTTTTAATTCTATTTTCAAATTAATTTTCAAATCTAAAATGTGCTACAGTGCTCAAAAAATATTTTTGTTTTGATCTTACATCAAATAATAGTCACTATAATTGTAATATGTAATTATCCAGGGATGCATTAAGTTTTTAAATGTAATTTTTGTTTAGTATCATAATTTTTTTAAATAAGAAGTACCACAAACTGCAACATTTTTAAATGCATAATTTTTATGCAAATCTAGCAGTATTAAAATTTTTGAAATTTATTTAATTTAGAAACCATAATGAATTTACAAGCTTTTATGAACATACAAGTAATAGAGTTTGGAAACAAAAAAAACTGCTGCCTGTAATCATTACATCCAAATTTCATATCCAAGTCATTCGCTGATGCTAAAGAAATGTTTAAGGCCTTTGGTTTTGTACACACACTAAATCATAATTTTATTTTTTACCCCCGTTAATAATGGGGGTAATGAGGGTTATAGGGGGGGTGCCTGATGCCAAAAAAAAAATTGAGACCTTGGCTTCTGGTAAAGTAGTGAACGGCATTTCAATTTTACAAATATTGTCCAAAATAACCCCCATCACAATCAATACATTTTCTTGCTCGCACAATTGTGCTACTCATTACATTCCTTAAGATTTGTGGAGTGATGCTATTAAAAGTTCTTCTTATTCTCAATTCGAGATCCTCTATGGTCATAACGGGAGTTTTGTAGACCTGCCCCTTGATAGAACGCCAAAGAAAGAAGTCTAATTAGTTAGATCAAGTGACCTTGTAGGCCACCTTACGAAACTCTCGTTTGAAATAAGTTGTGGGCCCTAAGCTTCATTGAGATAATCCATAACAACGCGGCTGTTATGGGGCGGCGCTTCATCTTGCTGGAAATACAACAATCGGTATTATGCTAGAGGAACCAGTGACGGCTCGTGATATTGTCTGCAGAGGAGGCTTGATATTTTGAAAGACAATTAGAGACATTTCTACAAGTAAAAGATATTAATTTGGAAGGTTGGAAGATATGCTACTTCTTCCAAAGGGAGGCTCAGCCTCCCCTACCTCCCCTGATGAGCCGCCACTGAGAGGAACTTATTCAATTTCTCACCTAATTTGGTATTGAAAGAATTCGAGATACCTTTGTCTTGTCAGAGTTCCTTAGAAGAATATTGGGCTAATGATTCGTGTTCCATAAATACCTGCCTATACATTTATCCCAAATATTTTTTGAAACCTCCCTTGTCTAACTAATCTTTGATTTTGTTGGGACCAGTATCTTACATTCTGCCGGTTGAACATCGCATTATTTGTGAAACATGCTTCATCGGAGAAAACGATTTTGAAGGCAAAATTATTGTCTCTTTGAAACCTACTAATTAATCACTCGCAAAACACCATTTGTCTTACAGAATCTCCTTCGTAGAAATGTTGGTGCAGATTGAACTTTAACGAGCGGTAATTATGTTTTTTTTTTTTAAATTTTTCTTACTGTTTCCCTATTTGATCCTAGTCCTTCCGCTATTTCTCTAACACAGGCTAATTGATTGTGGCTGATGGTTCCTAGTACATTAATTTCCAACTCTTCATTTATAATAAATTCTTGATTTTGGACACGTGGCTCTCTCACGTGGCTTAACAGTTTCTGAATTAAAATATAATTCATTTTTGTAAAGATAAAATATTTTAATGTTGGTCTGAAAATCTACGTATTTTGACTAGTTCTATTCATGGTTAAAAGGATTTGCTATTACTCGAAAGTGGAAGTATCGAGGCATTTTCGAGACGCAAGTCACTACACTAGTCCTCTCCTACTACACTAGTAGTAGAGAAATATGCGTGAAATTTAGTCACTCCCGTCTATTTTTTTTAGGTATACGATCAAATGAACAAAATGCAATTTTTTTGGTTTTTCAACGACAAATAGATTATATTTGGATATATTAAACAATCTACTGCATATCACATTTCGTTTTTTTTATCATTTATATAAACCACCTATACTAATTTTCCTACGGAACTCTCCCATGTTCGAATGGAAACGCGCTTGGCCGAATTATTTTAAATTTGAAATGTACGCTCATGGTAGGGTGAAAATATGCAAAATTTATCTGTCCCCCCCCTCTATTGTTCAAAGCGCAAAAATTAAAAAAAAAAACATAAAAATAAAATTTTTGAATCTGTCAACGACAACATATAAATGTTTGTAAAAGTTCGACTTGGGCGTCTTAAACCTGGTTCTGGCAGAAAAGAGTCGATCAGAGTGCCACAAAAAAAAAAAATACTTCTTGGTCAGTAGCGCCAGGCAGCAACCTTTTTTTTACATAAATAAATATATAGTAAGAGTTATAGTCATGATTATGATTATAATAATCATGATTATGATTTGATTTGACATTTAAGTAATTAGTAATTTATAGGATATTAAAATACATATAGTCAATAAAATTGTGCATAAAAAATTGTTTGTTTATTTTTTTATCATGTTCGTTTATTGAAGCGCGTTTAACAGATGATAACATTATTTGACTCTACACAGTTTTTCGATTAAGAAATGCATTACAAAAAAATGCATTCAAAAAGTTACAATTTAAGAACGTAAAATACTTAATGTGACCAAATGGCAGATTTTTGTAAAGCTCCAAGAATTTTTCAAAAATATAATTTTTTAGGGAAAATAAAAAATGATTTTATTTGTAATTCTCCATAATATTTTACATTAACATAACCTACAATTTCACCAAGTTTAATTAAAAAAGATTTATTATTTTTTTAGTAATTACGGTTTATGTATGTTAAATTAGAAATTTTTGTAGTTTTTAATTTTTTTGCACCAAAAAAACAAAATGGCCGGTCGTATTCGACTCTATGCAGTTTTATTCATAATTTAAATATAAACAGTTTAATTTTTTGTTTGACCTAATTCGATGAGCGGAACTTGAGATATTAAAAAAAAAAAACGAAACAAAAACACGTTTTTCAAAATTAAAACTTAATTTCCAAAAAAACGCTCACCTCCCAAAACTTTATCGTAACTTTCTGATAACATACATTCATTTCCACAAAAATATTGACCCCCCTCCCAAACAATCGTTGAAAAGAGTATAGTTTTGTTCGACTAATAAGTATATTTAACTATTCGTAGGTACTATTAATATGAGTAATGAGTTAATTCAAGGCTAGATATTGCAATATCTAAATAATTTTCAAACTTTAATATATGCATGCATAAAAACGACAATAGGAGTAATTAAAAACTGCTAACTACTAACAGTATAACAAATCTCATTGTTATGGGAAGAAATATGTAAATTAAAAAAATATTTAGAAATTTTCCTACCTTGTAAAGGAACTGTCTCCAACTTCGAGGAAAAGTAAATTTTCGTTTTTCCAGGCATTATAAAGCGTTGTAGTATTAGCAGAAATATAACGAGTAATTAAATCCACCCCTTCCCTGTGGGGATGATTTTTTATTCCAACCACTACTTATGATCTTTTAAGATCGTTTAAGTTTAATTCATTTACACACGGCAAAGTCAAGTATTCCCTGGTTACTATTTTTACAATGGAGGGCTTACTTTCATGCGCACAGGAGAGCGTAGAAAATATCAGCATTCGCCTACAGGGTGTAACTGCATTGTTTGAAAGTTTGCTGCAGTATGCAGTATTTTTCTCCATGAATAAGTGACATGTCAGCATTCGTTATTTAATTTTCATAAATCATTATTATTATTATTAATTTTGTTTTGACGAATATACTAATTTATAATGATTTGCAATATGCAAATCATTAATTATTTAAGTCATGAATCAACCTTTTAAATGATTAAGCACTTGCATTAAATGTTTTGGAGCGTGGGAGTACCTACACATTTGGAATAGTGGAAATTGATAAGCTAATATTTTAAAACACTAAAAAAACAAGCTTTTATTTAAATACTGCACTAAAAGGCATCTGCGACTTCCAAAATCCCCCGATATCGATTTTCATACGAACCAGATCAAAAAATTACAACTTATCCGCCATTTTGACGTCACCATTTTGAATTGTTAAATTTGGACCGGATAATTATAATCTGCAAACTCGATAACCCACAGATACCGATTTTCAGTCGAATTCAGTCCGAAAAGGTAAAGAACGTTGAGGTCATTCCAAAGCATCTTTATTCGTACCCTCTGGAGCCAATCATTACTGATGTACAAGGTGGTCGTGTGAACATTAGAACCCCATTTAACTTCGTTATTTTTAGGATTCAAAAATAAAGGTTATAGAAAATTACATGTAGTTTCTAAAAATCACAGAAGAAAACTCTGATTTCAACTAAACCTGAATCAGAATCAAACACCTGTATCTCCTTATAATTGTGGTTGCGTATTTGTATGCCCTGCCTATCACTCTATTAGTACGTATACACGAAACTAATTAAAGAATAACTTTTAATTTCGATTTTTCAGCTTATTTGGCACCACTGTGCGACCAGACGGTGAAATTTTGTTTCTTAATTTTTAACGACCTTTTCTGAAGGTGGTTCAATTTTCAATTTTTTTATAATCCCATATAGCAAGAGGAACATTTGTTTTAGTAAACATATGTAATTAGCTTAAGTAACCTTTTTTAATGCAATCGCTTCTTCTACAGCCAGATACGAGAATAATATTGTTTCTACATCTGTGGGGATTCCCTCTAAGTTCCAAATATAAGTAACAGAAAGCTAAGGTGGTTGGTTAGTTTGGCAATCGACCCTGAGATGGCGCGCGGTGTCAGAATCTGAAAATTACAGAGAGCCTTCTAGAAAACTACAAACTAAGTAATCATCTCATCCTATTTGATAAGTTCTCTAGATAATTTTCCGAGCCTGTTTAAATAGTTATTTAGGAATTCAGTGTGCCATGCAAATGCCATATTTTAAATTTTTTGTGTACTTTGTGTTGCAATATTAAATTTTCACTTTCTATTCTGTTCTGTTATTATACTTAGATAATTTAGATTTAAGTTGCTATATGCCCTTTATGGGACCTAGGTTGTATGGAAGACGGAATTTCTCTGTAACTTGTTGCAGGTCAATTCAAATACAACCTATTTCAATAAGCTAATTTGTACCCCCTGATAAAGTTATGTTATTGTATTTTTCATGTGAGCTTATTGAATAAAGTTTGTTTATTATTATTATTATTATCATTAGTTGAGAATATTCCGGAACTCTCATCTTTGGATACATAAAGGTATGTAGAAGTCCAGAGTGGACAGTTTAGTACAAATAGTAAGATCAGAATGATAAAAGAAGTAAACAAAGTGATCAAAAGTTACTGAATTATGGAATTGTAGTAGTGAGTGTATTATTATATATTATTATATTAGTGAAGTCATTTTTTGACCTTAGTATCACAATAATACAATTCAATGATACTGTTAAGGAAATTCAAGTCTTAAAGGGATTGAGGTATAAAAGCAAAAGCTAGACAACTTTTAAATTAATTGACATAAGAGATATAAACACTTAGGTACTTACTTTCTTTGAGGGTTTTTTTATCCTCATCACCGCTGACTTGATCTCTCAAAGAAAATATATTGTTTTGTACAATTCTCACGACGCTATATTTTTTGGTCATCTTTACTAATTTTGAAAAATAATTATCTGTTACAGTTTTTGCAATACTTATAAATTTTGTGTCACCATTGGTAAGTTTCCTTTTTTACCATTTGAATTACATACGTCAGTTTTAGGTACGCCATTATAAACATTTGCCAAAAATTGATCTATTTTAAAAGCGGCAATAATTATTGATGCACTTCACACACCTATAATTTACTAAAAGTCCCCTCGATATACTTGAACTTATAGTAAATTTAGAGATAACACATGATTACCAATATAAAAATCGGCAGCTACGGGAAGCGACTGGAACCTCTCCACACGGTGGATCTTTATCAGCTGTATTTGGATATTACATCGGAAATCAGAGCACTGAGCAAACAGATAAATTACATGTAACCTTGGAGCCATTTATTTCATGGACAAATATCGAACGAACTGAAGTGGACTACAAGCAATCTGTTAAAACATAACCTCTCATGTTTATTTATGTTGCATGTTAATCAATTGCCGGATATCATAAGGGTATTAACAGATAGATATTAACAGTTTCGAAGATTTTGTAGAAAATTGAAGATAGGAAAAAAAAATAACAACACAGAATTTAGCCAAAATGACACTCTAACCTCTACATGTCAATAACATTATGGACGATTCAAGCAGACTACGCATGCGTCAAATTAAAATCGATTAAAAAGGTCCGAGCAAGTCGAGCTTCGCCCGAGGCCTTTATTTTGTATTATTCGAACGTTTCAGATTTAGCTCGGTTAGCTCGATTTGCATTAAACGAACGATTGTGACGCGTCCCATCAATTAGACGTAATATACGAACACGGCTATAAACAATTATTACCTTAAAAAAAACCAATTAAAATAAGTTTTGACATCAAAAATATTTGGGTTGGTAACCGTTACGAATTTCGATTTTTAGGTTATGTTATATTTGGCCTTTGCTATATCCACTACCGGAGTGAATTTAATATCTCACCTTAAATCCACTACCACTAAAAAGTAATAAATAGTATGATGAACAGAGCGCATTTACAAAAAAATTATTGTTACTTTCCAGTAATTAAAAATGAAAGAAAGCAACTTAACACAACATTAACTTAACCTAACCTTACAAAGTTAACGCATAAATCATACATTTTTCGTTCATACTTTTTTTGTAAATGTGCTCTATTTACCATATTCCCATATTTTTAGAAATTTTCTCGGACAAAAAAAAAAGAAACAAAATGAAAGTTGCAGCAGGTAAAATTTGAACCTGCAACATTAGGATTGCCAGCTAACTAACTTATGTACTGAGCTATTTGACATCTGGCTGAAAGTCTGTAAAAGTTTAGACTACTGGCAAGCAATTGAATTTGCGCATGCGCGCGCTGGTAGTGAATTTAAGGTGAGATATTAAATCCACTTGGTAGTGGATTTAGCATCGGTAAATATATTTAGAGGCATAACCTATACAGTAGGGCATCTCCATCATGTTTAAGTTTTTCAAGTTTATTCTCATTTTTAATGTTTATTATACGCATTTTTAGCTTGCATCCACAGTGGCTCAAAGCAAATATTTAAAAATTCACGTAAATAATTTTGATTAATAAAAATAGTCTGCTAATTAAAGGTTAGATTTCCAACCTACAAAAAGAGTCCTATTTTATTAGGACAAAGTATTTACAACTTCATAAACATTACACTTTACTAGATTTTAGTTGAAAGTACGGGAAACAGGCAGAAATTTTAATAACAGCTACGTAATATTCTTAAATCTTAAGAAACATATATTTTTGAGGTTAGCTGTGACGTCAGGTGTACCATAACCTGGAGATCAACATTCACAAAGGTTGCCACCCCAAATATTTTTGACAGATGGCAAAATACATTTTCCCCTAACAATAACACCAATAATATTTTTTGGATGCTGTCATGTGTGCACATATAACGAATTCTTTTAAATTTTTTTCACGGAAACCAAATCGAAAGGGTGCAAGTGTGATATATCGTTGAAATTGGAATTTTTACTGTTTTTCAATGGTTCGATTGCAAATTGTAAGTAATCATATAAGCAACTTGTTGAGCCAAAACGGCACTAAACGTAACCCGATCTCAACCAAAACCTTTTCAGATCTTCTGGAGCACTAAAGAAACCCTCGTGCAAAGTTTCATCCAAATCCGTTTAACAGTTTCGCCGCTATCGTGTTCACATACATACACACACACATACACACACAGACATTTTTTAAAAACCACTTTTTTGGGTTCCTGGGATCTCAAAACGTAAAAATTTGATGTTATCTCAATTTTGGACCAATTTCAGTAACCTCCCACAATTTTATTGTGGGGAGGTTAAAATGACAATGATTTCAAATTTTTCTATTATTTTCGCTTCACTAAAAATCATATTTTTGCAACTAGTATTTTTTTTAAACAATTATCAAGTTGCATAAAAAAAAACTAACTCTATTGTCGGCACTGCTTAACGCTGTTTAATTACTGGCTAATTAAAGAATCTTCAGCTATCTAAATGTAAGAGGCAAAAATAAAGAAATTACTCATAGAAAGTGTCTTTTATAACATCAATGAGTTTTTAGCTTTACGGTTGTAATCTTACTAGTTGATAGTATGTGTTAGCATGTTTGTATATTTTGATTATGTATTTATTTTAATCCCTTTTTAAATTATGAAATAGGAAAGAACCCCGCATCAAATGCATGGGTAATTTGTTGTAATCGTTACAAATTCAAGGTATAGAATCATAGTTCATTCTCAATGAAAACTGTTATGGATAAAGTTCCAAAATGTCTTTATTTTTAAATACAGCAGGGCGAAGCTCCAAAATTCAAAATTTGAAAAACGCAATTTTACGTATTTTTTATCGAAACGGTAAATACTTTTAATATTTAATTTGCCTTAAGAAAATAATATTGATGTACAGTCTAACAAAGGAAAATACATTATTCTAATATTCATATAAACAAATAAAAGATTCTTACGCAAATAAGAAAAATCCTATTTTTATTCCAATGGAAATCAGGAAAACAAACAGAATACAAACGAGATCGTATGATTCGTTTTCCTGGTATGTTTATAAAAATTATTAAAAATTAAAAAGTTTGCGGGCATAATAGAAAAAAGTGTATTTTTGTTGGACCTCTACATTTTCTGTTTTAATGGTTCTAGGCCAAAAAAGTTCTTTAACTTAAAAAATATGATTTCGGTATTTTAAAGTAAAATTGAAAAGTAAAAGTAAGCTTTTGCATACTAATAACTTTAGTAATATCTTTATTATATGAATTATTTATTATTTATTTCCCGTATCTATCCGTATTATTTATTTTTAAAATAAAATAAGATTTTTAAAATCAGATTTTGTTTATCATAATTAAGTATGCTCTATAAACATTGGAATTACAGAATTTGTTTAGTAAGCAGTTGTATTGTTACAGCTTTTGTAAACACCCTGTATCATGGATCCGGAAATTATAACACCAGGGTAACACTAAACACTAATTTATTAACTTACGTACCAATTACAGCAAATAATTACTTTACTAGTATTACACTGTGTACTATAATTCCCTACTTGAGTCACTTGATCACTTTGCTTACTTCTCCTCTTTATCTTTTTTTTTTAAAGAGGGAGATGGGCTCCAATCAATTAATGGTATACTGGAAGTGTCAGACTCTTACTGACTAAAGCCCCCTCCTTCCCGGGCTCGTCTGTATACTACTCCGAGGGCACTGCAGCCTCCTGGGCTTATTGTGCTCATCCTGTATTGCCCGTAAGGTGTTCTTACTAGCATTGCTAGCAACTGTTTCGTTGCACGGTGCCCCTTAGATGGTCTGACCACCATCACCCATCCAAGTCCTCACCGCGCGCGACGTTGCTGCACTTCAGTGATCTAGTCTAGGTCTGGTTTAATACCTCCCTGACTTCTCACCTCTCCTCTTATCTTACTGACTTCCTATTTAAATTGAACTTTTCCACTCTGGTTTACTCCAAGCCTTCATATACCCAAAGATGAAGGATCCCGAATTTTCTGTCATGATGCCAGCACGTTTCTCGATGCTTCTGGACCGCGAAATCGTACGCGCCACCTCTAAGACAATTACCAAACTAAACTTGCTCTCTGTTACTTCTATGCAACTTGAGGGAGCTCCCATAGATGTCTCTGGGGGGTCTAAATATCTAACAGGATTAATTTTTATAAGAGCCCCTTTTATAAGGATATTATATTAATGTTTTTTTCCTGTATCAGTAAGTACTTTATTCTTAATGCAAACTAAATAATAAAGTAAAAGAAAGCTTTTGCATACTAATAACTTTTGCGCCTATTGTATCCTGGTATATAAATAAAGGCAAAAGTAATTATATATTTATTTACATAAGTATACAATATGTTATTCATGTAACTGCTTCATAAAAATCAATACATAAGTCTGTTTCGATAAAAAATACGTAAAATCGCGTTTTTAAAATTTTGAATATCAGAGCTTCGATCTGCTATATTTTAAAAATAAAGACATTTTGGAACTTTATCCATAACAGTTTTTATTAAGAATGGCCTAAGGATTCTATGCCTTGAATTTGCAACGATTGCCTCGACAACAAATTACCCATGCATTTGGTGCGGGGTCCTTTCTGTATTTCCTACTTTTGTTAATTTTATATTTTATTTAAGAGTTATTTATACAGGGTGTTTCATGAGGAACTGTACATCCTTCTATTCAGGAACGGCCATGGAAATTTTCCTGTCGCTCTTAATTTCTGAGACACAGGGTAATAAAATGATCTTGGCCTAAATTTATTTTCACCAGAACGTCCTTACTATTGATCGGATTTTGTTTAAATTTTAGTCGCTTGTTACACTTATCAGTTGACACATTAATGTAAGCAAATGAAGCTGTTTTTCTTCAAATTACCCATTTTGCCAAATTCAATCGCTTGTAAAAAAATCAATAAAGGTGCGACAAAAAAATCTAATTACATGGTTTTGTTTAGTGATGTATGGGCTTTTATAATTGACAACTGAATGTTAAAAAAAATATATTCAGGGTAATCTTATTTACAGGAATCAGAAAAATCAAATTAAAAAAGTCCGGCCCTGGAATTAAAAAAAAAAAGTTATCATAACAATCTATCAACTGACAAGTGTGTAAAGTGTCTAAAATTTAAACAAAATCCGATCAATAGTAAGGACGTTCTGGCCAAAATAAATTTAGACTAAAATCATTCTATCACCATCTCAGAAATTAAGAGCGGCAGGAAAATTTCAATGGCCGTTCCTGAATACCCAAGTGGTCCTCTACCACCCCTGGAAATATGTACAGTTCCTTATGAAACACCCTGTATAAAAGAAAACAGTGTGTTGATATAGGGGGTGTACGAAGTAGATTTGCAACGAATTTCCTTAACTTATTTAAGAGTTATTTATATAAAAGGAAACAGTGTGTTGACATAGAGGGTGTACGAAGTAGATTTGCAACTGCTAATTATGGCGTACCACAAGGAACTGTCGTTGGGCCAATCCTTTTTCTGATATATTTAAATAATTTATTATCTTTAAAAAGTGAAGGCATTATTATTAGCTTCGCAGATGACACCGTTATATATTACGAGGCAGACACACAGACAAATTTAAAGCTAAAAGGGATTTGTCAAAAATTATAAAATGGCTCAATTATAAATTGTTAATGTAAATGTAAATGTAACAAAAACTAAGTTTATACCTTTTGGAATATATAGGAACTCCATATCTGACATAAACCTCTTAAATATAATAGTGCCCGAAAACACATCAACTACGCGGTAAAAAAAATTAGGTAGTTAATATACAGTGTGTTCCAAAGGGTGTAATGGACCAAAAATTTTGAAATGGTATTTGGGGAATGGGTCCTGCTTGTACCTTTATTTTTCAAAATATGAAAAAATTCCACTAAGAAAAGTTATTTAGAATGCAATTTTATACCTCTATACCAAATTTCAGAAATATAAAATTATTTTTTTGAAACTTCCCATTTTTTCAATAAATTAGTATTTTATTTTGAACCATTCAATTAAAACTGCATAGAAATTATTTTTTGTGAATTAATATTTAAAGTTATGTAGAAGCTAAAAGTAGGCTATGAGAAAAGCAGTGGATACACATTTATCATTTATTATTGACATATCTGTCAAACGTAGTCAATATTATTCTTAATTTCTGTTTCAAATTAACGAACCAAGCATAAAAAATTAAGTGAAAATGGTACTCACAGTGCGTGAAATATTATATTACTAGGAGTAGAACGCACTCTTTTTTTGTGTTGAGCTCAGGATTTGCGGCTGAGGCGAAGCCGAAGCCGCAAACTGGGCGAAACACAAAAAAAGGCGTTCTACTCCGTGTAATATATACTATTTTTTCTTCAAGCGTATTAAAATGCAAAAATTCATTTATTTATCATAAGTGTACAAATATTCAAACTACAGTCTTACATGTTGACAAAATATGACAAGTGGCTAGTGGATAGCGTGCCACCGGTGGCTTTCGGTATTAACATTATGTTACTAGTAAGACAATACCCACTGCGTGGCGCTTTCGGAACTAACATTATGTTACTAGTAAAACAATGTCCACTACGGTGGCGTTCGGTACTAACATTTTGTTACTAGTAAAACAATGTCCTACTTCTACTTCTGTTTTTGGTGACATAATTTAAACATCTTAATACGCTTGAAGAAAAAAAATTATATTATGCAATGCTACGGAATTAGCGGTGAAAACTCGCTAAGAGGAGTGGTAAGCCAATTTAATTTGAAATTTCCAAACACTGCTTTGTCACGTACTCAGGCTATGAGAATAATTAAAAAGTTTCTGGCTACTGGTAGTGTTCTTAACATGAAAGAAAAATAAAAGCATATGATGAAGACAATGTTGGGGCTATTATAGCTCATGCCTCTGTTATAGAAAATCCTAGGATGCCACTAAGAGAGAGATCAGCTCTTATTAATATTAGCAAGTCTGAACTCCAAAGAATTTACAAGGCGAAGAAAATTAGGGCATATAAAGCAAATTATAAACATACGCTTGAAGAGGGAGATGACGGCTGTAGGTTGGATTTTTGTTTGACCATTGGAGAAAAAATCATGGAAGAGAGATTTTTTCATCATTTTATAACTTTCTCAGATGAATCCACATTCATAACCAATGGTGTTGTTTTATCTCAGAATTGTCGGTTTTGAGCTTCTGAAAATCCAAATTTTAGAATTCATTGTAGAAGACAATATTATAAAAAAGTGAATGTCTGGTGTGCCGTTTCTTATCACGTTGGAGTTATTGGACCTTATTTCATTGATGGAAGGTTATACCAGCACACTTATTTACAGCTTCTTCAAAAATTTTCTGAAGAACATTTAAATATTTTAAGAGATATGCATTTAGTTCATTTTCAACATGACGGTTGCCCTGGCCACTCCATAGAAATGGTTAATCGGTGGTTGAATTTAAATTTTGGAGAAAATTGGATTGCCAGGAATGGACCGATCAAGTGGCCGGCGAGATCCCCAGACCTATCAAAATTGGATTTCTTTTTATGGGGTCGCCTCAAGCAGTTGGTTTACGCTGAACCACTTCCTAACGATGTAGCAGTATTGAAGCAGAGAATTACAAATGCCGTAAACTCCATACCAGGACTTTAGGCGAAGGATCGAAATGTGTGTGGATGTGGGTGGTAGCTACGTCGAATAATACAAAAATTGTAAACATTGTTTTGTATTGGTCAGTAACTAATTTGTTTGTGAATCTGTTATGTTTTTGACATTTATTACTTGTTAGAATTTTAAAACCTCATTAATCTTGTATTAGTAATTGTTTCTTGTTTTACAATTAGTTCGATTAACATTATACCTTCTTACATCTCGTATATTTAATTTTTTATTTACCAATAGCCTACTTTTTGAGACGATTGACATTTGCTCCTACATAACTTTAAATATGAATTCAACTCTTAATTCGCAAAAAATGGGAAGTTTCAAAAAATAATTTTATATTCCTGAAATTTGGTATGGAGGTATAAAATTGCATTCTAAATAACTTTTCTTAGTGAAATTTTTTCATATTTTGAAAAATAAAGGTACTTTCTTAGTGGATTTTTACAACTTTGCTTATAAAACACCCTGTAGAAGACCAAATCAAGTCATTTTTTGGTATACTTTAGTTTTACAACAAGCAGGACTCAATCCCCAAATACCATTCCAAAATTCCAAAATTTTTGGTCCATTACACCTCTTGTTACATCTATCCTGGGACACACTGTATATGTTTAAAAATATCAAAGATATATTAAACACTAAAAATCTAATGGTACTCTATAAATCATTAGTAGAATCACACATAACATGGAATGACTGGGTGGGGCGGTGTACTGAACACTCATTTACTACATATAGAAATTTTGCAAAAGCGAATCTTGAAAATAATATTCAATAAATCGTTAACTTACCCATCGGAAGAACTGTTCCAGGAGACACTTGTGTATGATGTTCGTCAATTATATTTTTATGGTTTAGCTCTGAAGATATTCCCTGAAAAGAAAAATACGATTAGTCGTGTTCATCAAACACCAATAATTTTAATACATACAAGCACAGGACAACGTTCTAGTATCTACCTGGGTCCAAAAATATACAATTGCATCCCATATAAAATAAGAAATGCTAACTCTAAAACCATATTTAATAAAAAAAAAATTAAAGCAATTTTTATATAAACCAAGAACACTTACCTATAACCAAATCAATTGACTGTGAATCAAATATAATATATAAAACAAATTTGATTATCATATAAATTGGTCTTTTTGATATTTGCTTTCAAGTCCTTTATTAATATTAATATTTATTATTAAATTTAAATGTTAACATATTGGTACGTTATACAGCGTGATCTACCATGATATGCAGAAAATAAAATGGTGTACTAGTCTTCAATGTGGGAAATCCCCTGCAAAATTTTAGAGTGTTCTGAGGTAATAATAATAATAATAATAATAATAATAATAATAATACTTTATTAATAGCATAAGCTAGATTTCACATTTTTACATTATTGTATATCAACGAAATTAATTCTATAAATGAAATTTGAAACTAATCATGTGGTATAAACTTAAATATTAAATAGTGACATTCGATAAAACATATTTATAACAAACATTTTTAAATAACATGAGGCTTTCACAGTTTCTTACAGAAATTGGTAGTTCATTATATTGTTTAAATCCATTGTGGAATAGGTTAACCTGGCTATATCTTGTATGTACTGTTGGAATATATAAATTTTCTCTTGATCTTGTGTCGTGTTCATGAATGTTCCTCACGAAGGTACAATGTTCTGATAAATGTTTTGGCACTAATCCATGTAATATTTTGTAAATAAAAGTCATTGTATTTAAAGTTATAATTTGTTTCACTCCCAGTAACTTCGTAGCATCAAGCATTAATTTTATATTTGTATATTTGTTACAGTTTAGAATAATTCGTAATGCTTGGTTTTGCTTCTTCTGTAGCATATTTATTTCAGCATTACTAAGTAGAAAAAGTATTGTTGAGCAGAAGTTGAAATGAGGTAAAATAATTGTTTTATATATGGTTATTTTCGTCCATATACTAAGATCTTTTCCTATACGTCCCAACAAATTAACTTTTTTAGCTATTATTTTGGTAATATAATGAGCATGTCCGGAGAACGTTAAATGATCATCAATAATTACACCTAAATACTTGAATTCATTAACTTGCTCAATATTTGTTCCATTTATGGTTACTCCTTGGTTATTTACTGTGTTTACTCGGCTGTATTTACTTTTAATTACCATAAACTTAGTTTTGTCTGTATTTAAGCTAAGGCTATTCATGTCCAACCATTTTTCTATTTCTCTAAGCTCACTATTTATTATGTTTATAGTCGAGTCTACATTATCACCAACTAAGTATATCAATGTGTCGTCAGCAAATAGTTGTATGTTGCACTTTTTAACGTATTTCATAATATCATTTATGTATAGAACAAACAGATTAGGTCCCATAACGGTTCCTTGCGGTACACCGAATATTGTCTCTTTTGGTAAGGATGTATCATTTTTATATTTGGTAGTTTGTGTTCTATTTTCTAAATAACTGGTCATCCATTTCACAATGTTATGTCCAAATCCATAATTATTTAACTTCAAGAGTAATAATTGTCTATCTATTGTCTCAAAGGCTCTGCGGAAATCTAAAAAAACTACCACTATGATTTGTTTCTCATTTAAGGCGTTTTTTCAGCTTGATAACGTTGTTTGTAAAGCAGTGTCGCACGAATTTAGTTTTCGAAATCCAGCTTGATATTTCGATAGTAGGTTGTTGTTTTCTATATATTCTATTATTTGTTCATTAGCAGATAATTCCAGTAATTTCTCATAGACTGATACCATATTTATGGGTCTATGCTCCTCACATCGAATTGTTTTATTTTTCTTTTCAATAGGTATTACTGTTGACGTCTTCCAAGTGTCTGGGAATATTCCTGTTTCTAAACTGGTATTTATAACTTGTAAAAATTGATTGCCTATTGCTTCAAATGATAATTTTAAAATGTGTACATTTATGCCGTCTATACTACTGGGTTTATTTTTCATTTGTTTTATAATGTTTTTTAAATTTTTTATTTCCAGTACTTTGAACTTTTCCATTTTACAATTGGTCTTCTCCATGTTGTTCAATATTGTATCATAATGTTTATTTGGATTCAAATGTACCGTAATTTGTTCTATACTTTCCAGAAAGAACTTGTTAAATTTCTCAGCGATTACTTTATTATCTGTAGTTAGTTCGTTGTCAAAAATTATTCCATTATTGTTGTCGTTTCTTTTTTCATTTAAAAGTAGTTTTAATGTCTTCCACATTTCATTTGAGTTTCCTTTAACTTCATCAATTTTTCTCTGATAATATGTTTGTTTTTGTTGTCTAATGAGTGTCACTATCATGTTTCTTTTTTCTTTAAATTCATTCCAGTGTTGCTCGTTACCTGTTCTTATAGCTGTTTTATACAAATGATCTCTTTCTTTGATTTTTTGACCTATCTCATTCGTCCACCACTTTTTATTTCCCTCTTTATTTGTAATTCTTATCTCTTTTACTGGCGCATGCTCGTTTAATGTTTGAGTTAGATTAATTACTAATTTTTCGGCTAATGTGTTTACATCATTACAATTTGGTATCCATTGTGTGTCCATTAAATCTAATTGAAAATGTGTTTCATTAAAGTTATCGAAGTCTCTGATTACTTTTTTTTGTGGTTCTGCCATAGCATTATTATTTAATTGTACTGTTATGATTGAGTGGTCTGTGATTTTTGGTGTAGATAGAACCTCGAATTTAATGTATTTGGAATTAGTAATTATTAGGTCTATGATTGTCGAACTGTTTTCTGTAATGCGAGTGAATTGATCCATTATTTGATATAATCCTAGATTTTGTACAGTGTTTATTAAATTTCGAGAATAGTGAGAATTTGTAGCAATATTTATGTTGAAGTCTCCTATTACAATCAATGTACCAGTTTTTGTGGAAAAATCACTTAAAATTTCTTCTAATTTGGTCACAAAATCTATGTGGTTAGAGTTAGGTGAGTGATAAAGACTGAATATAAAATACTTATGCCTGTTTATAGTTATTTCTACACCGATTATCCACATGTTCATATTTATGGAGTCATTTATCATTATTTTATATTTATATTCCTTTTTGATGTATATGATGGCTCCCCCCGTATGGCGACTAGTTGAATATGAACATAGAACATTATAACCTTCAATATATATTTCATTATCTTGAATTTCTTCGGTAATATGTGTTTCTGATAGACAAATAATTGCTGGTTTCTTTTGGTGAATTATCCAACATAGTTCAGTTTTATGCTTAATTAAACTTTGTATGTTTAAATACATTATATATGTATTTATTGATTGCTATTTTCTGTTATTTTGTTCTGTATGTAACTCTGGGTAGTTAACTCTTTGTTGTAACTGTGTAAAA